>OU779865.1:7500-1420000 GCA_916999025.1 Orgyia antiqua
TTTGTCGCTGCCGGCCGTCATCGCCTCGATGGCCGGCAGCAGAGAGTGTTGGGCCGCCGTCGCCTCGTTTGCGTCCGAGGTGATGGCGGCCAAGAGAGAGGCCCTGCGGGAGCGCGAACGCGCGGGCCTAACATTGCCCCCCCGCAGGGCCGCGGGTAGGGGTCGTCGGCGCGCAATAGCCGGCGGCCCCGGCCCGCGAGGAGGCCACGCGCGACGGGTCAGGGGACCTGTCGCGCCCAATGTGGCGGACGACCCCTCGCCTAGTGTTCGGGCGAGGGGTGACCGTCCGACGGGGGGGCACGTTGCCCACCCCGTCGCAGTGAGCCCCCATCGCTAGGGGGCCCCCCGTGTCGGGTCGTGGTCATACCTGAGTGACTACCACGGCCCGGCAACGGGCGAGGAGGACACCGTAGGTTTAGTTGGTAGGCTGGGTCGAGAGAAATTTTACTCCCCGGGAGTCCAACACGACGTCCTTCGGCTGCCCCTGCAGTCGGGGGGTAAGTGCGTAAAAAGCATTCCTACGGAAAAAAAAAAAAAAAAAAAAAACCTAACCTAACCTGAACCTAACCTGAACCTAACCTGAACCTAACCTGAACCTAACCTGAACCTAACCTGAACCTAACCTGAACCTAACCTGAGTTTTATATTGCTAGGTTTTAGGAAGTTAGGTTTTAGAAAGGTAGGTTTCAAATAGGTTTATGAAAGTTAGGTTTCACATAGTTAGGTTTAAGAAAGTTAGGTTTCAAATAGTTCGGTTTATGAAAGCTAGGTTTCACATAGGTTTCACGTAGCTAGAATAGGTTTTAGAAAGTTAGGTTTCACATAGTTAGGTTTATGAAAGCTAGGTTTCAAATAGTTAGGTTTATGAATGTTAGGTTTCACGTAGCTAGAATAGGTTTTAGAAAGTTAGGTTTCACATAGTCAGGTTTAAGAAAGTTTGGTTTCAAATAGTTCGGTTTATGAAAGCTAGGTTTCACATAGTCAGGTTTAAGAAAGTTAGGTTTCAAATAGTTCGGTTTATGAAAGCTAGGTTTCACATAGTTAGGTTAATGAAAGTTAGGTTTCACGTAGCTAGAATAGGTTTTAGAAAGTTAGGTTTCACATAGTCAGGTTTAAGAAAGTTAGGTTTCAAATAGTTCGGTTTATGAAAGCTAGGTTTCACATAGTTAGGTTTATGAAAGCTAGGTTTCAAATAGTTAGGTTTATGAAAGTTAGGTTTTGCATAGTTAGGTTTCACGTAGCTAGAATAGGATGAGAAAGTTAGGTTTCACATAGTCAGGTTTAAGAAAGTCAGGTTTTACGTAGTTAGGTTTATGAAAGTTAGGTTTCAAATAATTCGGTTTATGAAAGCTAGGTTTCACATAGGTTTCACGTAGGTAGAATAGGTTTTAGAAAGTTATGTTTCATATAGTTAGGTTTTAGAAAGTTAGGTTTCACATAGTTAGGTTTAAGAAAGTTAGGTTTCACGTAGTTAGTTTTATGAAAGTTGGGATTCACAAAAACCACAATATTTTATAATTTTTATTTTTTTTTACACTTATTTAGCATTTTCGAAGTTTTCCTCATTTTCCTTTTTTGCTGAGCTTATCGGAGTATAGTTCAATACTCCGTTTGATAGGGCTCTGAGAGAGCTATCCAGTGATATATTAAACGTCCAGATCGGTTGGGTAGTTTGGCTGTAAAATCGAATTTAACGTTTTCGACAGCCCGCCCAAGCCCACCCTTTACAATATTTATAAGAGCCGATGGCTCAAATTAGGTCCAAAAATTTTAATTTTTTGTTTGATTGTGTTATTCATGCGGTTCCAGAATCTTATAATAAATCGTCTAGGTCGATAGTAATTTAGACACAAAAAAAATATTTCATTTAGAAGGTGCAGGACAGAGCACCTACTTATTTTAAAGAACTCTATCAACATATTCTTAGAGCTATGTACTGTTTGGTTTACAACAGTAAATTTTTAAACTGTTCGCTATTATTTCTATTCTATTGTTATTAACATTTTATATCTCATTTAGATCCATGACTTTTTCTAAACTAATTTTTTTGCCCACTTTTGACCGACATGATAATTTGTAAGGGATATTGTTACGTATTTAAGCTGCGTATACCTCCACCCTAATAGTCACATAAATTAGACTGAAAACATTATGTATTAGATACTTATTTCATCCTTGACTTTGTGTAAGATCGACTAAAAAACGAGCAATGTGAACGCATCTATATAACTTTGACATAACTTCATAGGTACTTAATTTTGTCACACAAATCACCTTCAGTAGATAAAGCATCAGAATTTTTTAACGACTTAACGCACCGACCGCGGCATTTGATGCGTGCGCAAGTAGTGAGGTATGGAATAATGCATTTTCGTTGATCAAGACATGAGCACACTCTGAGTTTCCTTCTTCTTATCCTGTTTAAATATTTAAGCTCGTTAACGCATTTATTTGATGTACGATGATTGCCTTGCATGCGGAATTTATCGCAGGTGTTCTACGGCACAGTGACGTAAAGCAAAGAAAAGTAAATAACGTACCTACATAAAAAATATTAATCCTCCTAGATTTCAAAAAAAGGAAGTCAAAGAGTCGACTTCATCCAAAATTTCAAAGTAGTACAGTGTTCTTTAAATTTATATTCATTCACTTAAACTTAATAATGGGTAATACCGCGTAGGTTTTGATCCCTGGTGGTGAGAATTTGTCATATTTTCTGATAGCATGGTGGTTTTGCAGTAACGACATGTCGTAAATCTGTGCAATTAGCTACGTCGACATATTTAATTATTTTCAACATATTTAATCATCGCTGAGAAAAAATGTTGACAGACGGACAGTTAACCTACCTATTTCTTTTTGTACGCTATGTTTTCTGTGTTTGTACTAGCTCAACTGGCTGATGATCTATAACTAAATGATGACTCAGGAGCCAACAGGGGAAATGGCTCTCATGTTCCTCATGGTGACGGACATACATACAGGATGCTCGCTGGATAAGGAGGCCTTGATACACGTGAGAAATAAAAATGTTTTAATTGTAAGATTTAATATTATTTATTGATTGAGATTATTTTTTGATGCATAAAATGTATTTTAGGTTCTTTTTTTAATAAAATATTTTGTAACCCTATTTTGTGTACCTATTGTTAATAATATTGTAAATATTTATTTATTAAATTTATAAGTGTAGGCAGTTGATGTGTCAAGTGTTGAGTGCAGCCATTTTGTTACACTTGTGTGTACCTACTGTCCCCAGTGTGTGTGCACTCACTCACACAACTCAACCAAATATTGCCCGAATACTAATTATTTGTTAATCGATTCTTTTTTCACATCCCTACATAGGCGTTCGAGCAATGTTCAAAAGGATGTCGGTCCCACCAAAGGTGATGTAGTTTTCCGAAGTACTACTTCAGCATACGATCAACTACCGGATTCTTCCATTTAAATAAAACGATGAATTTTTTTTTAACATTTTTTATTCTCAATAGGAAAATTACAAATTCGTGTTGGAAACTATGATAGCAAATATTATATAAAAACAAGCCTCGTACTGGCGCAACCGGCGGCCGTCCGAGACCAATAATAGCCATTAAACAAAACACACATTAAGTTGCTTTCATTACAGTTAAACTGAACGAGATCGATTCAATTCATATTTTTCTACTTATGTCTGTGTCCAGAAATAGTGAAACATTTGTTAGTTCGTATAAAAACTTGAAGCGATGTCCACACTTACATTATTACAACTGACTATAAATCAAATACAAAGGAAAGATAATTATATAATAAGTATTATATTAGCACCGCCACACGTGTGACGTCATCACTTCACAGTGTCACAGGACACGACAGTTGCGTCAGTGCGCGCGCGCGTGCAGCAACACGTTCAGGTGCGAGTGCGGGTCCTGCAGCGCGCGCTCCGTGTCCTGCAGGGCGAGCGCGCGCCCCGCGCCCAGCACGAGCACGCGCGGCGCGTGCAGCGCGGCGGCGGGGCGGTGCGCCACGTGCAGCTGCGTGCCGGGGAGCGCGTGCAGGGCGCGCAGCAGACGCCGCTCGGCGCGCGCGTCCAGCGCGGCGCTCGCCTCGTCCAGCAGCAGCACGCGCGCGCGCCGCACCAGCGCCCGCGCCGCGCACACCTGCTGCGCCAGGCCGCGCGACACGCCCGCCGCGCTCAGCGCCGCGCCCAGCCCGCCCAGCGCGCGCACGGCGCCCGCGCACCCCAGCGCCTCGAGCGCGCGCCACGCCTCCTCCTCGCCGTGCCGCCGCAGCGGGTCCACGTTGTCCAGCACCGAGCCGGAGAACAGGAAGGGCTCCTGCAGCACGACGGCGAGCCGCGAGCGCAGCGCGTGCAGCCGCAGCGTGCGCAGCTCCACGCCGTCCAGCCGCACCGAGCCGCGCTGCGGCTGCGCCAGGCGGACCAGCACCGCCAGCAGCGAGCTCTTCCCCGCGCCGGTGCGCCCCACCACGCCGAGCCTCTCGCCGGGCCGGGTGCTGAACGTGAGCCCGGCGAGGGCGGCGGGCGCGCCTGCCCGCTCGCTGTACACAAGTCGTTAATACACTCTCACTAACTTAAACAAACATCTCGTAAGATCTTTTTAAACGTCATCGTCTAAAGGGTCGGGTTTAAAAGTGAATTTTATAAAGAAGAACAAACAAGAAACTCCCTCTTTAATATTACGTATATGATCAACGAATGTGAGTGTAGTGAGTACCTGTACTTGAGGTGAACATCCTCGAACTCTATGACTCCCTGTGAGGGCCAACCGTAGGGGGGAGACGCTCCCTCCAGCTCCTCACACTCCACGTGAGTGATGTACTCGGCGACGCGCTCCACGGCGATCATCTCCCGCTCCGTCTCGGTGAACGCGTTCAACACGCCGCCCAGCAGCGAGCTGAGCGACAGCGCGTACGAGACGGCCAGCCCCACCAGGCCCGGGTCCGCCGCGGGCAGCACGCCTAGCGCGCCCGCCGTGCCCGCCAGCAGCGCACCCGCCGCCGCCACGCGCAGCGACAGCCACGCGGCCGCGCCGGCCCCGCACAGCGCGGCGCGCTGCCAGTCTCCCGCCAGGTCGGCGCCGCGCGCGGCCCAGGCGGGCGCGGCGCCGAGCGCGCGCAGCACGTCCAGCCCGTCGAGCGTGTCGGCGAGGTGCGAGTAGAGCGGCGACATGGCGACACTCTGCAGCCGCTTCAGTTGACGCGACGTGCGCCGGTAGAGGCGCTGCAGTCGCCAGTACACCGGCACCAGCACACACACGCACACACACAGCCAGGGCAGCGCGTACACACACACGCACACCGCACCTGCACACACACACACGCACACACTCACTGTGCGGCGTGTACGCGCACGCGGCGTGCACGCACACACTCACTGTGCGGCGTGTACGCGCACGCGGCGTGCACGCACACACTCACTGTGCGGCGTGTACGCGCACGCGGCGTGCACGCACACACTCACTGTGCGGCGTGTACGCGCACGCGGCGTGCACGCACACACTCACTGTGCGGCGTGTACGCGCACGCGGCGTGCACGCACACACTCACTGTGCGGCGTGTACGCGCACGCGGCGTGCACGCACACACTCACTGTGCGGCGTGTACGCGCACGCGGCGTGCACGCACACACTCACTGTGCGGCGTGTACGCGCACGCGCACGCACACACTCACTGTGCGGCGTGTACGCGCACGCGGCGTGCACGCACACACTGTGCGCACTCACCCGCCAGAGAGAACACCTGCGCCAGCAGTATGTTGAGGATGAAGGGCAGCGAGTCGTCCACCGTGTACGTGTCAGACGAGAACCTGTTGATGACGCGCCCCGCAGGAGTAGCATCGAAGAACTTCATCTTGGCCTACGACCGGAGACACGTTAACTAACAAACATCTGTGGAGACCAGCTCGTACATCTCACTGGACGCATGGCGACCAACCTTTATGACCACGTCTAGCAGAACTTCGTGAATCTTGGAGGCGGCCTTGACGCCGCCGTACGCGAACAGGAAGGCGCGCACGATCGTGAACAGCAGGTTGAGGCCCGCCAGACCGAAGTACACCTCCAGGTAGAAGCTGTCCGAGTGGTCGGGGCCCGGCGTGGGCGTAGTCGTGTTGGTCTGCCGCTCTCTCACCCAGTAGGTGAGCCACAGGAAGGTCACGTTCTGCGACACCTGCATCAGCACCAGCGACAGAAGGATGCCCGTCACCAGGAGCACCCCGACGGAGCGCAGGTAGAGCCCGACGACCGACCACCCGACCGTTCCCTCCGACATCACCTCCTACAGAATGATATAGGATAGCAGGTACCCGTACATCATTGGAGACGTGCGCACAGTCCGACACTCGTACCTCACCGTCCAAGCTGTTCCTGCTGACGTTGTCGTCGTCGTCGGGGGCCTCGCGGGCGGGCCCAGACGGCGGGGGCCCCGGGGCGGGCGCCTCGTCCTCCAAGCGGCGCAGCACGAGGTGCGGCGGGCCCTGCTGCAGCACGCGGCCCGCCCGCAGCAGCAGCACGCGGTCCGCGCGCGCCAGGTGCGCCGGGTCGTGCGCCACCAGCAGGCGCGTGGTGTGCCGCAGCAGACCGTGCACACAGCGCGACAGGATGTGCTGCGCCACGCGCGCGTCCACGCCCGCCAGCGGCTCGTCCAGCACGTACACTGCACACACCGAGACGTGCTCACTCACCTGCCAGCACCGGGCACCGGGCACCGGGCACACCGCGCCCACCGGGTGGCAGGCACCACGTACCCTGCTTGTCCTGGTAGACGGCGCGTGCGAGTGCAACGCGCGCGCGCTGCCCGCCGCTGAGCGCGTGTCCGCCCTCGCCCACGTGCGCGTTCCACCCCAGCAGGTCCAGGTCCTCTGTGAGCGCGCACGCCTCCACCACGCTCCGGAACCTGGCCTCGTCGTACGGCTTTCCGAACAATATGTTGTCGCGGATGGTGCCGCGCACCAGCCACGCCCTCTGCGGCACGTACCCGAAGCTGTGCAGGTCGTGCGCCAGGCTGAGCCTGCCGGCCCGCCGCACCATGTCGCCGAGCAGCGCGCGCAGCAGCGAGCTCTTCCCGCTGCCCACGTCTCCCGTCACGCCCACCAGCTCGCCGCGCGCCACGCTCAGCGACACGCCGCGCAGGTGGAACACCTCGCCAGCCTCGCCCACCTCGCTCACCTCGCGCTCCTCCGACGAGGTGGACTCACGTCGCTGTATATTTCCTATATAGTGTTGTTCATGTCTAGTGAGGTGCTCTGTCTCTGTCTCGCCGGTAGCCGGGCGGGTCCACGAGAACGTCGCGTTGTCAAATATGATAACTTTGTCTTCGTCGTAATTTTTATTGACTCGATCGTAGTACGAGTCCGTGTCCATGTCTGGAAGCTGGAACATTACATTTACTTTTAGATTATGTCACAATATTATAAAAATAAAGACGAATAAAGCTGAAGATTTTGTTTGTTTGTTTGAACGCGCTAATCTCAGGAACTACTATTACGATCGTGTAGACTGGAACAGCTAGGTTGTGTTATAAATAAGATCAATGTATAGACATTATTTGTTGTTTATCTAGATAAAATAAGACAAACACAATTCATTCATTCATTAGCTAGAGCGAGGTAAGCTGTACCTCGCTCTAGCTAATGAAAATAATGAACTCCAGAGCGTACTCCGTTCCTTCTGCAATGCCCACAGTGTCAGCTATCTCGCGAACCTTCAATGGGCGGTCTGCCAACACGAGATCGTGTATATTTTTTGTATTTTTCTTCGTAGTAGCCGTGTATGAGCCAACAGCACACACATGGATTAAACTGCACATCAGCACATTTATATTACATTTTCCACACAATACAGTTACACTTCAGTACTCAGTTAGCAGTCGTTGCAATCATACGCGAACATCACTCATAGTCGTCGTACACAGTTAACACTGTTAGCAGTACTCACATACATAATAACCATCATATTAATATAGTCAAATAAACAGCATCTTTCATCCAGGCTATATTACAGTGTTATTATTTTACAAAACCTACGTGTGTACCATTCACTCAGCGGTGCCCACGTAACAGTACATCATTCAATACAAGGTGTGTGGTGTATGCGACTCACTCAACGCGCATACATCTTCTTGGACTTCTGAGATCACTCAACAACTTGGACGTCTAAGACCATACATCTTTTTGGTCCTTCGGCCTTCAAGGTAAGTCTTTCGTTTTTCTTTGTGCGGTGGCGAATCGGTTAGACTGGCCTCCCACAAGCGGGTCTCACCAGTTTGATTGAGAAGTCGCGATAGCCGTACAGGGGACACGAAAAGTACTTACAGCAACCAGCACCTAAACAACACACAGTTCACCGAAGATAATTTTCGCTGAAATATTTCATTTTATTTTAAAACATGGAGGGAGTTATTGAAACTCAATATGAGATTATGCAGGCTCTGAACACAGTCCTTGTCAATTTCAAGAAGGACAGCATAAGTCGTAAGACACCAGACTATGTGTTGAAGAAGATAGACCTTATTGATCGTTATTGGGCAGAGTTTCAGAAAAACCATCAAAAAATTCTGGAACAAGGCAACCCCTCACATGCATATTTTGAAGAAAACTCTCACGAGCAGACAAGCAGTTTTTATACCAGCACAAGAGAATACCTCAGCAAGTTCTTGAAGCAAGAACAAAAGCCCACATCACCATCCTTAACACTTGACCCAGAACCATCAACCTCAAAGTCATTGGTGACAGGAATCAGTCAGGAAGAAAATATGGGAGGCACCAAGCATCAAATTCCATCACCAATCACCATTAAGGTACCGGAGGTGTCAGCAACACGTGACAAATCTAAAGAAGAGATGTTACGTAAGCTAAGAAGCAACTTCAAGGCCTTCCAAAGAACTACATCAAATATCAACGTGGACACTCTTAGGGAAAAATGGCAATTTGAAGATGCTCTGAAGTCTTTGGAAACCAGATGGAGAGTAGTTGACTCGCTTTTTTGGGATCTGGACAGCTTACCTGGCGTCAGCATGGATTATGAATCCACATACAACTCTTGCGAAGTTACTTACAATGAGTTGAAAACCAGTATCAATTCAAAAATGTGGTCACTGGCACACAGAGAACAATCAACCCCAAAAATTGAAATACCAACTTTTGGTGGTTGTTATCAACAGTGGACCACATTCAAGGATTTATTTCACGACACCATTCATGCAAACCCATCACTAACACACGCACAAAGAATGCAATTTCTCAAGAGCAAGGTAAAGGGTGAAGCCGAGAAGCTCATCCAGCACCTCACCATCAGCTCAGAAAATTATAAAACCGCTTGGGAAATTTTAGAACACAGATATAACAACAAAAAACTAATCTTCTCATCTCACATCAAATCTTTATTCGCGGTACCCAACACACAATACCTCTCGGCTGCGTCGGTTAAAAATCTACACGACACCACAAAAGAATGCCTGAACGCGGTCAAGAACCTTGGCGTGGATACGTCATCATGGGATCCGTTAATCATTGAAATTCTGTCTCAAAAATTGGACACAGTGACCTACAATGATTATTTACAGTCACTGGAGGACCCACGTGCTCTGCCAAACATAACAGAATTTCTCAATTTTTTGGAAGGAAAATTCATGTCGTGGGAGTCATCTCGTCGCAAACAAGAAATACCAAAATCATCTCAAAATGAGCAGCCTACACAATCCTACAAGAAATTTCATTCGTATAAAGCATTCAGTGCAAATCAAAATTTCAAAAATAACTTTAATTCACATGACTCAAATACAAATGAACATCAAACAATTTGTCTATACTGCAATAAACCACACAAGTTATTTTATTGCAAAGGTTTTCTCGGATTACAGCCCGACGATAAGCGGCAAGTCATTGTGAAATACAATATTTGCAAGAATTGTTTGAACGTACATAGCGGCGAGTGTCCATCAAAGAACCGATGCCGCGTATGTAATTTGAACCACAATACGCTACTTCACGACACTTATGGGAAATGGAGTAGACAGAAATCAAATAACATACCAAATCAACAAATTTCAAACGCTTCTGATTGCAAGAACATGTCAAATATCAGTAGCAACCACGCATCTCAAGAAGAGTTATCAGAAACCTTGCTTACGACAGCACTTATCAAGGTACAAGCAAATGACGGGTCTATGATAACGTTGAGAGCGCTTTTGGATCAGGGTTCACAAACATCCTTGATTACAGAAAGGGCAGCCCAATTGCTAAAACTACCACGTGGTCGATGCAAGGGTGTCATTTTCGGCGTCGGAACTAAAGAAAATAACTGCAAAGGTGTCATACGAATCACATGCAGTGATATGCAAAATGAATACACATTCAATACAGACGTATTCATTATGCGTAATTTAATAAATAATTTGCCAAATAAATCATTCGCAATACCCGAATCTTGGACTCATCTGGAGAGTATCACGTTGGCCGACCCAAAGTTCAATCAAAGTCGTCCGGTAGATATTTTACTAGGGGCCGAAGTTTATTCAAACATCATACAAGAAGGCATCATCAGACATAAAAAATCACAACCAGTAGCTCAACAAACACGTCTTGGTTGGATTTTATGCGGAAACGTGCAAACATTCAACTGCAACGTTGTCATTAACAACATCGAGGACATTCAAAAATTTTGGTCAATTGAAGACATACCAGAAAATTCTGACATGTCACAGGACGATCTGGACTGTTTACAACACTACAAAAACACCACAACACGCAACGATGAGGGTCGTTATATAGTTGAGATACCATTTGAGCCAAATTTTGAAGAAAAATTAGGTAACTCTAAACCTATGGCCTTGGCACAGTTTAGGCAACTAGAAAAACGGTTTGAGCAACAACCAAAATTATTAGAAGCATACAGCAGCTTCATTACAGAATACCAATCACTAAATCATATGGTTGAATGTACCAGCAAGGAAATACCGAGCTGTTATTTACCTCACCACAGTATTCAACGTCCTGATTCAACAACTACTGCATTAAGGGTAGTTTTCAACGCATCAGCAAAAACGTCCACGGGTTATACGCTCAACGATTTAATGAAGCGTGGTCCGAATTTGCAACAAGATCTCATGTCATTGATCTTGCGATGGAGGCAGTATCAATACGCATATACTGCTGACATTGAAAAAATGTATCGACAGATCCTTTGCAATCTCAATCATCAAAAATATCAAAAGATACTATGGAGAGATTCTCCGAGTCAGCGGTTACGTGAATACCAACTCACAACGGTCACTTATGGAATGAAGGCAGCCCCCTTTTTAGCCATGATGACTGTAAAACAGCTGGCGACTGACGAGGGCCATAAATATCGTAACAGCAGAGCAGCTCAAGCACTAAAAGAAGAGTTCTATACAGATGACCTTGTCAGCGGAAATTTTACGTTGTCATCGGCCAAACAACTACAACAAGATTTAATACAATTACTTAAGTCAGGAGGCTTCAACCTTCGTAAATGGGTATCTAATGACGAGGGTCTACTTCAAAATGTTAGCAGAGCATCTTCAAACGTGTCATCATACGACTTTAAACAGTCAGAATCCACAAAAACACTCGGACTGAAATGGCACCCTAATGAAGATATATTTTCATTCGACTTAAAAATAAGTCAGACAAAACAAGACAAAAAGCATACAAAACGTTCATTACTATCGGACATCTCAAAGATATTCGACCCACTCGGTTGGTTGTCTCCGATTACAACTAAACTAAAACTTTTGTTCAAACGGGTGTGGCTATCTAATATTCAATGGGACGATGAACTTCCCGCAGCAATTAGCATCGAATGGGAGACAATAAAGTCTGATTTGCATAACATTCACGAATTTAAAATTCGAAGGTGGTACCACACTGGAGAAAAAAATTCGATTCAATTACATGGCTACTGTGATAGTTCATTAAAGGCATACTCATGTGTCGTTTATTGCAAAATCGGTAACGTCATAACACTTGTAGCTGCAAAAACGAGACTTGTGCCGGAGAACAAAAGGCTCACTTTGCCGCGCCTCGAACTAAGTGGCGCGCATTTATTATCAACGCTCATGTATAAAATTCAGCAAGCTATCATTGGACGTGAAATCACAGTATTTGGTTGGACCGACTCTACTGCTGTTCTCGGTTGGATTCAAGGTGACATAAGCCGCTGGACCCCCTTTGTAGCAAATAGAGTCAAGAAAATCAGACAAGTAATAAAACCAGAGCGCTGGTACTACATCAAATCATCGGAAAATCCAGCTGACTGCGCGAGTCGAGGTGTCACAGTTGAACAATTGAAACAGAACCACATTTGGTGGGACGGCCCTCGACAACTTACGGTCTTTGAAGAGTCTTCAACAGCAAAAGGTCTCGTTTATACTACCAAAGAAGAAGAGCGAAAATTAAAACAAAGCAACGCTACGATTTGTCAACCATGCAGCAATGACGTCATACAACTCATATTAAACAGAAACAGCAACATGATACGTGCCACACGCGTGCTCGCTTGGATCTTACGTATCAAGCGGCACGTTAAAGGGAGAACAAGTTATTTAAGTAACAATGAACTGCACATATCAAAACAATTTATCATTAAGTACATACAACAAATAGAGTTTGCCAATGAGTTATATAATTTACGTTTACAAAAGCAAATACACAGCAAAAGTAAGCTTTTAAATCTTCACCCATTTTTAGACAAGGACAATCTCTTAAGGGTTGGAGGCAGACTTAAGCATGCAAATATAGATGAAAATATGAAGCATCCTATAATCTTACCACACAGCAGCCACCTGACCGACCTCATTATCGATCAAGCTCACCGCTGCACATTTCATGGCGGAGTTCGGATAACACTCGCATACATTCGACAGAGTTATTGGATATTAGGCGGCAACAGAGCTGTAAAGAAACGTTTACGCGGGTGTGTTACATGCAAAAAACACACAGTAAGCAATTTAAAACAAATCATGGGTGACTTACCTAAATCACGGAGCAATCCTACGCGTCCTTTTCAGCACACCGGAGTAGACTTTACAGGATACGTTGACGTAAAGCTGAATAAAGGACGGGGAGTCAAAACCACCAAGGGGTACATCGCCGTATTTGTCTGCATGGCCACAAAAGCTATACACTTGGAACTAGTGTCTGATTTAACTTCATCAGCATTTCTGGCCGCTTTGAAACGCATGTCATCACGGCGGGGTAAACCAGAACATATCTACAGTGATAATGGCACTAATTTTGTCGGTGCTAATAAAATATTACAACAACAGCAGACAGAAATAAGCAGAACATTTGGCAGCGAGTTCTATACCGAGATCAATGAGATGAGTATACAGTGGCACTTTAACGCACCCGCTTGGCCAAGCGCGGGAGGTCTATGGGAAGCAGCGGTAAAGAGTCTTAAACATCATCTTCGACGTGTGGTTGGGGAACAGAAGCTCACGTTTGAAGAATATTGCACATTACTCGCACAACTCGAAGCCTGTCTCAACAGTCGACCACTAAGCCCCATCACGGAGGATGTAGATGATCTGAATTATCTGACTCCTTCACATTTTCTGAGCAGTGGCCCTGTGCTTACGCTTTTAAACACCGAACAAGACGAAAGAACGAGATGGGCCAGAACACAGCATATTTTCAAAGATATTTGGAAGAGATGGCAGTCGGAATATCTCGCCCAATTATCAGCCAGAAGCAAATGGATGACACCCAGAGAAAACATTAAAGTTGGTGATATAGTCATCTTACATGAGCCTAATCTTCCTGCTGGGAAATGGGCCCTAGGAAGGGTCACAGAGACCCATCCAGGTCATGACGGATTGGTCCGGGTAGTTAGTCTAAAAACAAAAAGCGGCGTCATCAAACGCCCGGTGATTAAACTATCACTTCTCGTATCTGACCCCACACCAACTGCAGCAAAAAACCAGCCAAATGACAAGCGCAATAAATCTCCAATTTTCGCCAGACCCACGAGCGACAGCGAATAATTAAGAAAATTTCACTCATAGTTTTAGTTATTTGTAATAATGAAATTTATAAGTTTAGCATATAAGATTGTAATCATCTTCATCATCCATTCACACACATCACGCATCTCTCGCCCGGGAGTATGTATGAGCCAACAGCACACACATGGATTAAACTGCACATCAGCACATTTATATTACATTTTCCACACAATACAGTTACACTTCAGTACTCAGTTAGCAGTCGTTGCAATCATACGCGAACATCACTCATAGTCGTCGTACACAGTTAACACTGTTAGCAGTACTCACATACATAATAACCATCATATTAATATAGTCAAATAAACAGCATCTTTCATCCAGACTATATTACAGTGTTATTATTTCATAAACCCTACGTGTGTACCATTCACTCAGCGGTGCCCACGTAACAGTACATCATTCAATACAAGGTGTGTGGTGTATGCGACTCACTCAACGCGCATACATCTTCTTGGACTTCTGAGATCACTCAACAACTTGGACGTCTAAGACCATACAAGCCGTTTTCGGGGCGTGGCTCATTAAAACCGACTTGCAGCCACATGCAAACTCGTTAAACAAATTCTGACGGTTGTCATCGAAGAAGAAGAGTCACTACACTAGTACTATGTACAGTATCAATCAATCAATCAATCAATCAATACTTTATTTTTGTAAATATAGGATATAAGTTGTTACAATTTGTGTTACATTCGTCCGCTACATTTGACCACTTAGGTGGTGTACAAAAAAATTAAAAACAAAACATAGAATAAATGAAATAGCTCGACATAACATTTCTAAGATACTAAATATAAATATCATGCGTCAAAATTAAAAAGAAAAGAAGAAGAATTGGGATATACATAGCCACTGATAATTTTTGTTTTTTTTTTTTCCTTTACGTATTGCATTACCCATCATAATTGTGACATTAATAATTAATCTAATTGGTTAATAATATACATTATTATAATCATTATTTTAACATTATTAATACAATTGGTTTTAGATATATAGAACATTTTTTCTTAATTAATATTTTTACTTAATTTCATTTACGTTAATTTGTCATCCAAGTATGCCTTGACACTGTAATATGTTTTGTCAAGAAGCAACTTTTTTAATTGATTTTTAAACTGAATATTACTCTCCAGTTTACATAAATATGCTGGGAGTTTGTTATAAATGATTGCTGTCATACAAAATATACTCTTGTTTAACAGCGTTGTATTGTTAGGTACAATTTTAATTTTATGGGCATTGCGGCAACCTTGTAGCCTAGTAGTATTATATCCAAGCGATTTTTAATTTCATTGCGCGTTTTCCCTTCCAAAAATAAAAATCTAACTACCGAACGATACTGCTCTTTTTCCATTTTTGTTTAACTGACCGACACGTTCGCTTTCAAAGGCAACAAACAAGGAAACAACATTAATAGAGGTCATTGTTTAAAACTTTGACAGTGGGCTTTAAAAACATTGCACTAGGCATAGGGCGATGAGGCTAAGTACTTGTTGAATGACCCTCGTATATCCTCCAACTGTAACTAAACAAAAAAGTGATTCTAGGAGTATTCGTGTCTATACAAATTCTGAGAAAATTGTGATAACGTGACCAAGTTATCAAAAGTGGCACTTGCACTTATCAGGAACGATAAATATAGGTACAGTGAGTGGGTACTTACATCTAAGAATGGCTGTATCCTCTTGATGGAGACCCAGGCCTCCGTCAGGCCGTTGAGCACCCAGGGGAAGGCGTTGAGCGGCGCGATCAGCATGTTGACCAGCGCCACGGTGGTGAAGACGGTGGGCGCGTCCAGCAGGCGGCCACGCAGCGCGTGCACGCCCAGCGTGAGCGCCGCCACCAGCACCGGCGTGCTGGCCCACAGCACCACGCACACCGCGTCCAGGTACTTGCGCAGGCGCAGGTAGCGCAGCTCGCGGCCGCGCGCCGAGCGCACGCGCTCCGTGAAGTGCTGCTCCCAGGCGTGCACCTTCACGTGCCTGATGCCGCGCACCACCTCCGTCACCAGGCCCACGCGCGCGTCCTTGTGCCGCATCATGGCGCCGCTCAGCGACCCGATCTTGTCCGCCACCACCTTGTTGATGGGGATCAGCACCACGGAGAAGGCGACGCCCGCCAGGAACGAGTCGCCCACTTGCGTGTACAGCAGATACAGAGTCACGAACAACTTGGACCAAACGTAACGACACGATCAGCGGACGGCGTGGAGGTGAGGAGTGCCACACACACCAACACGGCCCTCAGTACCTGCAGCGGTATACTCCAGAGCGCGTGGAAGCTCGGGCACGAGTTGACGATGCGCTCCGTGTCCGTGGACATGAAGTTGGTGAGCTCGCCCGGAGTGAAGCGCTGCAGCAGGCGCGCCGGTGACACCGCCAGCACCTTGTGCAGCAGCGTCGCCACCAGCGCCGCGCGCATCTGCACGCCCAGCAGCGCCATGCGCCACGAGAAGTGCGCGCCCAGCAGCGCGCCCGCGCCCAGCGCCAGCGCCAGCCCCGCCGCGTACCCGTAGCCGACCCGCCGGTCCGCGTCCGCATCTTGCACGAACCGCACCAGCCGGTTCAGCAGGACGGGCCCCGCGAAGCCCGCCGCGTCGCTCGCCAGCCGTAGCAGGCCGATGCCGTAGAAGGGCAGCGCGAAGCAAGCGTGTAGCGCGCGCAGAAGCGACGCGCGTCGCGTGGGCTCCGGCGGCGGCGCGGCGTGCTCCGTGGCGCCGTACCGAGCGGGCCGGGAGCCCGACAGGAAGGGCGTGGCGCCGCCCCCCGGCGTGGAGCCGCCCCCCGGCGCCGCGCCGCCCCTCAGCGCGCGCATGAGGCGGGAGGCCACGTGGACGGCGCGCGCCTCGCCCGGCACCTCGAACAGCTCGTCCAGGTCGCGCAGCTTGTCCTCGGCGCCTGCACACACACGTCACCACTTCTTGACAGATAGTCTGTTGTGCTCTGTCGTATTAAACTCTTGTGCAAATACAAATTCCATCACAAACATAAATGTGAAATGAATGCAGAGTTCTAATAAAGAGAGTCTCAATCGTTGACTTTGGCGACAAAAAAAACTAGATGTAAATGGGTACCTACTAAGCTCAACGGTCAGTCATTTTTAGGGTACGTGTTACGTTCAACCTGGGATTTATAATTTATTAGTTTTGTGGAAGCGTGACAATTCTTCAGGCCAAGACGAACGAACTTAAAATCTGCGTTTCACAGCGTTAACAAATTTATAATAGTACAAACTTACCCTGTTTTTGTTCTTCAACAATGTCTTCACTTGTCAAGCCCTAGCTATAGCTTCATTAACACTAACTACGATAAATTGGCCAAAATAACGCAGAATGCTAATCAAACTATACTTAACTTTATACAGGCAGACACGAACTCTTGAAGTCCACAAAAGACCACTCCTTGGCGCGACTCAAGCCGTGAACTTTCACCAATCGTCTTAATGCAATTATACTATCACAATTATAGTTATCAAACAGTTCAATTTACATTAAATAGTATTAAGTATGGAGACACAAAATTCACTAGTTTTTATAACGCATTTATGTCATACAAAAATGGCGAACATTACATTTCGCGGTGACATTTCAAGGTTTTGTTTCAATTGTAATTATCGATTCACACAACAAGGATAATTAGTTTTATCAACAATTAATTCTAGTGACAATTTTAACTCGCGAAACAGTTGCAAGAAAAACGCTTCAAATCTCATTCAAATCGCGACGTAATTTGCAAACAAGATGTGTTTTACTACTAACAACGCGCGCTCGGTAACCGTGTCGCGCCCGCCGGCAACGAGCCACGAGGACAGATGCACCGGTCAGTTCTCAACGTCATCGATAGTGACGTTATCAATAGTTAGAGATGCCCGTGCGCAGACAAAATATGATAAGTTAATCGTTTGGTACATAACATCTACCCGCCTCGGCCAGGACTACCTGGCCGCTAATTCACTGGCAGTCGTGACAAGGTTGATACAGCTCTCTTCAAAATTGAACCGTCCACCCGGACCTCAGCAAAACGGGGCACTCCATCTGCTCCAAAGACGAGGTTGAGAATGCGCCCCCTGCGCCAACACAGTGGCGGTGAGTTAGCGTCCTTAACCAGAACGAGGTCACCAACATGAGGTGGATCAGTCTTGTCGGTCCACTTAACGCGCTGCTGGAGAATGTGCAAATATTCTAAATTCCAACGTTTCCAAAAGCTCTGAGTGAGTTGTTGGACCAATTCAAACCGCGAGAGACGATTAGGTCTCACATCAACAAAGGGATATTCCGGCAGGGCGTTCAGTGGCTGCCCAATCAAAAAATGGCCCGGCGTGAGGGCTTCCAAGTCGTTAGGATCTGAAGAGATCGGGCACAACGGGCGTGAATTCAAAACGGCCTCGATTTTGCAAAACACAGTTGCGAGCTCTTCAAAGGTCAATACAGACTCGCCAATTACCCGTCGCAAATGTGTCTTAGCAACCTTTACTACGCTTTCAAATATTCCTCCCCAGTGGGGACATGACACGGGACTGAACCTCCAAGTTATTCTACGTGTAGCTAGTCTAGACGCAATTTCAGTCTCGTTAGCCGACAAAAAATCATACATCGCTTTTAAATAGTTGTTTGTGCCTTTGAAGTTGGTACCGCAATCCGACCGAATCAAGGACGGTAGTCCTCGTCGTGACACGAATCTATCTAACGTCGCAACAAATGCCTCTGTCGAGAGGGCTGAGACGAGTTCCAAATGTACCGCCTTGGTGGACAGACAGACAAAGACGCACAAATAAGCCTTGACAGTTTTACTGTTCCTGAGGGTCGAGGTCTTAACAAAAAAGGGGCCTGCAAAGTCCGTACCAACTCCAGCAAAGGGCCTTATCTCAGTGACCCGATCCGAAGGAAGGTCACCCATGATAGGCTGCATGGTAGGGGCCTTGAGCCTATAGCAAGGCATACAACGAAAGACCACACTACGGATCGTCCGACGGGCCGATAAAATCCAAAATTCCCGTTGCAAAATGGCCAATAAGGCATTACAGCCGGCGTGGGAGTTCTTGATGTGACGATCAGTCACCAACAGGTTCACCAAGTGGCCACTCTTGGGCAATAAGAGGGGATGACGAGATCCATAAGGGAGGTTTGCGTTCCTAAGACGCCCTCCGACACGCAAAAGACCCTCACTATCCAAGAAGGGGTTCAGCTTACAAATGGCTCCAGACAGCTTGGATTTGCCTTTCCTCAAGATGTCAATCTCGTCTTCAAAATGTGCCTCTTGCACAGAACGAACCCAGTGAAGAAGAGCATCTTGGAGCTCTTGTGGTGATAAGAAGGCCTCCAAACATTTGTTCTGTGGATGTCTACAATTTCTCATGAAGCGCTTGATCCAAGCGGTGACACTCAACAATTTGTCCAATGAACTGTAACGATTAAGTAAGAAATCGGGGTCGAACGGACGGTCCTGCCGTTCGAGCGCAAGCGTTCGCAACCCAGGCAGTGCGACAATGTCTAAGGCCGGAGTTCGCGGCCAATTAGATTCTGATCTGGTCAACCACTCAGGTCCCCACCACAGAGAGTGCTCAACTAAAAGGGGGGCCATACATCCCCGTGACGCACAATCAGCAGGGTTGACCTCGCCAGGCACATGCCTCCAAACCAACGGGGTCTCCGATTTCTGTATCTGAGAGACACGATTTGCTACAAACACCTCTAAGGTGTGAACTGACGTCTTCAACCAACATAGCACAATTTGACTGTCAGTCCATGCATATATCGTGGAAACGTCAATTGACGTGCACAAGGTGGACATGACGTGATTCAAAAGGCGAACAAGAAGGGCCGCCCCTGACAACTCTAACTTAGGGATTGTCAAGGTAGTTCGAAGAGGCGCGACCTTGCTCTTCGCCATGACCAACAACACTTTCACCTGACCATCTGTGGTCACGGTGCGCAAGTATACGGCTGCTGCGTACCCACGTTCCGAAGCGTCCGAGAAACCATGAAGGGACGCGGTGTGCTTCCCTGGCGGAAGCAGAGCACGGGGTAACGATATCCTATTGATGGCAGGCAATGAGGAAGCAAATAGGAGCCAGTCCTTCAAAACAGCTTCGCGAAGTGGCTCGTCCCATCCAAGACCTGCAGGAAGCATTTGGCCCAGAATATGACCGGGCATATCCAGCCATTGGGATCAAAGGTTCTCGCGACAGTCGACAGAACCAGTCGTTTCGTCCAAGTGTGATGCGAATCCAAATTGACATTAAATGTAAAGATGTCCTGGACTGGTCTGTACTGGATTCCAAGCACTGACATCATGGTAGGGTTGTCACGGTTCTCAAATAGGTGAGGATCCTGCTGGTGGTCGTCCGGTAGCCCTTCCAAGAGCGCAGGTAAGTTGGAGATCCATTTACGCAACTCATATCCTGCGGAGGCTAGAATGCCAATCAACTCGTCACGCAAGAGCAGGGCCTCTCTCTCCGTGGCCGCGCCAGTGCACACATCGTCAACATATAGGTCCTCATTCAAAATGGCGGCTGCGCGAGGAAACGACATACGCTCTCGATCCGCGAGCTCCCAAAGCGAACGTATAGCCAAAAAGGGGCTAGACCTCAGCCCGTATGTGTTCGTGTTGAGCTCGTAGACAAGCATGGGATCTTGCTGGTTTTCCCGCCACAATATCAGCTGGTATCGGCGATCATCCGGGTGAATTACCGTTTGCCTGAACATCATCTTGATGTCAGCCACAAAAACAAATTGATGACGTCGAAACCGCGTGATGACGTCACAAAGGTCCTTCAGCAATTTGGGACCAGGATGCAGACACTGGTTCAATGACACTCCTGAAGTAGTCTGCGCAGAACCATCAAATACTGTGCGTAACTTACCACTGGATGGTTTTATTACAGCATGATGCGGGAGAAAGAAGTGCTCCGTCGAACGCCAATCCAATTTTGACACAGACATGTGTCCCAAATCCTCATACTCCCGCATGAAGTCAATATACTTCTCCTTGAGTAGTGGGTCCCTGCTCATACGGCGCTCCATCGCCAACAAACGCTTCTCTGCAATAGGCCGCGAGACGCCAAGTGGCGGACGTACGGCGAGAAATGGCAATCTTGTCATGATCCGGCCAGAACGGAGATAACTGGTGTTGGTCTTGTAGAACTGCTCACACTCTTCATGCTCCGGATCAGAGCGGGGAGCTTGTGGTGGCTCCTCCACTTCCCAGAATCTCTGCACGGCGTCAGAAAGGGCGGACCCCACCATCAAGGCCGTTCCAAGTTCGGCAGGGGGGGGAGTCCTCAATACAGGCCCCATCAGTGCGAACCCAAATATGGTCCGGAGGGCTACCAAGCCACCTGGCTGCAAAACACGATCCTTGCCGAGTAATATTTTACCCAAAACATCGGCACCAAGCAACAAATCGACCGTGCCAGGCAGGTCAAATTTAGGGTCAGCCAAATTCAAATCCGCGGTCAATTTTACCGCATCCGCAGACAAACGAACTTGCGGGTGATTGCCCAAGATATTCTCCATCACAATGGCCGACGATTCCAACGTCGGACGTGGAGAATTTGAGGGGGAGAACTCAAACAAAACACGGCCCTCAACCGTGGCCACGGGGGCGTTCCCGACACCCCTTATTACATCTGAATATTTTTCAATAGTCTGGCCAGTCTGCCCTACCAACCAAGACGAGGCTATGCACCCCTGTGAGCCTGTGTCCAATATCGCTCGGACTACAACTGAGGCGCCCGTCCGTCCCCAGACCCTGACATGGGCCGTGGGCAAGAGGACGGTCTCAAAGGGGGGCGGTGCATAGCGGGGGCAGACGCCAACATCCTAATGCTGGCGTGGCGGCGACTGAGCGCCGTTGTCCCGAGACGGCAAATCAAAATGCGGGTAGTGCCTAAACTCGGCCTCCTCTCGGTGACGACTGCCACGAGCCATAGACGGCGGTTCGTAGCGCCTGGAGCGTCCGTACCGAGGGTTGCGCGTCTCCAAACGGGGACGTTGCGCCAGAGGGGGGGACGGTAGTGGTACCGGACGTGCGTCACGGTAATCGTGGTACACTACCGGAGGTGATCTCGCTTGATCACGTGGAAGCGGGGAGGGCGAGCGGGACACAAAGGTGCGGGATTGAACCCGGGGCCCGCTTTCATACCCGCCCGTGGGGCTGCGCGCCGAACCAACTCGGCGATCAACGGCAGCGCAGTTTGCGCGGCGTGGGGGTGATGAGCCGGACTCCAAGTTGCGGGACTGGTCCCGGTGTCCACTGGCATACCCGCCCGAAGGCGACCCCGCGTGGTCGCGACGGCCATTCGCGTTGGCGCACAGGATTTTCAAATGGTGCCCTCCGCAAATAGGACACGGGTGAGTGTCGGGGCAGGCGCGCTGGTAATGGTCCCCTAGACAGGAGAAACACCAGCCGCGGGCCTGGGCAATCCGCCTACGAGCGGCCACGTGCAGGACCGCGAAGTCTGGGCACCGCACCGTTTGGTGTCCCTGCGACTTGCAAAACCGGCAGTCCGGTGGCGCAGCTTGAGCGACAGCGAAGCGGGCGGCCGTACCTCCTCTTGGTGCAGGTTGGGCATTGCGCCGTTGGTTGGTGGGTCTGGGACGTGATGCTTCCACCGGCGTGTCGGCGACCATGACGTCACCCATGCGACACTCGTCCTCCAGGAACGTCAGGAGCTGGTCAAAGGTAGGGAGAGTAGATGCCTCATCCCTAGTGTGCCCCTGTTCAAAACGTGCCCTCAAAGACACCGGCAATCGCTTGAGCACAATACGCAACAGTAGGTAAGACCACTTGGCAACCGGCAGTCCTAAGCGGTTGAGCGAGTTGGTGGCTATTAGGAGGGGGTTCAGCAGCTCGGTCCTCAACTGGGCAGCATTGCTCACGACGGGAAGGTTCAAAATCTGGTCAACGTGGGTATCTGCCAGACAGCGCTGGTTGTGATAGCGCTTGGTGAGCAACGCCCGCGCGATCCCATAGCTCCCGTCACATATTGGGAGGTGCTGTACTAAGCCCCTCGCCTCTCCATCAAGCACGGAGAGTAAATAGGCCAGTTTCTGAGACGGACCCAAATCGTCCCTCGAGTCCACAAGGCTCTCAAACAAACCAATGAATCCCATCCACATGTCTAGTCGACCATCAAAACGTGGAAGATCCAAGTTGGGTAACCTGGTCAAAAGGCCCACGGGAGTCTTCAAGGGGGCCCGGTGAGCCGGTACTCCGGCGCGCGAGGCTAAAATCTCCCGCGCGCGCTGGGCGATGTCGTCGGCAAGGTCCATAATTTGGACGTAGTCCTCGTGGACTTGGTCCCGTCGCTCCTGGGGGAATGACTCCAGTGGCACATCATCCAGATGCAAGATGAAGCGCCGGTAAAGCGCCTCCACCTCCTGAAGTCGTGCAGGGCATTTCTCATGCCTGTCCAACAATGCCTCGATTCGGTTCTCCCTTTTCACCAAGGCGGCAGCTGACGTGAACCATCTCAAATGAGTCGCAATCCCGGAATATGTCTCGCGGACAACATTATACGCGGCGGTAGACATCTTCAAAGCACAAACGGCACGAAACCAACAATCTTATAATAACAAAAAAAAACAAATATCTTTCACAAACAAACAATATTACAATAGCGAAAAACAAAATATCTTTCAATGAGACAAGCCGCTATTACTCTAAACAAATATCAAATCTTAAATAGTTCAAATCAAACAAACAAAACAATTCTTTGCCAATGTGCAATTAATTTAAGACTTAAATTATTTATTTTAAGGTAACCAACAAAACAAACAAACGTATGAAATAAATGTTGTATTATACAAACGCACAACGCCACAATTTAACTATAACGTTGTTCAATATTAGACAATAATTAAATAATAATTTATATTAAATAATAACCTGAGCAACAACAAATACGATTAGCAATAGCACAAATAATTATCAAACCCTTTAAAATCTAATTGCCAATTCAAGTACTCAAATTAATTATTTAAAACTATACCAACAATTTAGATTAAACAAACAAACAACTAAATTAATCAAATTAAATTAATTAAATTAATTAAATCAATTTTCACAAATAATGAGGGTATAGTTTGTTCAACATGGAACATTCGAGAAACGGAGTTTAAACCACGCTCTGGGTACCAAAAATATGTTACGTTCAACCTGGGATTTATAATTTATTAGTTTTGTGGAAGCGTGACAATTCTTCAGGCCAAGACGAACGAACTTAAAATCTGCGTTTCACAGCGTTAACAAATTTATAATAGTACAAACTTACCCTGTTTTTGTTCTTCAACAATGTCTTCACTTGTCAAGCCCTAGCTATAGCTTCATTAACACTAACTACGATAAATTGGCCAAAATAACGCAGAATGCTAATCAAACTATACTTAACTTTATACAGGCAGACACGAACTCTTGAAGTCCACAAAAGACCACTCCTTGGCGCGACTCAAGCCGTGAACTTTCACCAATCGTCTTAATGCAATTATACTATCACAATTATAGTTATCAAACAGTTCAATTTACATTAAATAGTATTAAGTATGGAGACACAAAATTCACTAGTTTTTATAACGCATTTATGTCATACAAAAATGGCGAACATTACATTTCGCGGTGACATTTCAAGGTTTTGTTTCAATTGTAATTATCGATTCACACAACAAGGATAATTAGTTTTATCAACAATTAATTCTAGTGACAATTTTAACTCGCGAAACAGTTGCAAGAAAAACGCTTCAAATCTCATTCAAATCGCGACGTAATTTGCAAACAAGATGTGTTTTACTACTAACAACGCGCGCTCGGTAACCGTGTCGCGCCCGCCGGCAACGAGCCACGAGGACAGATGCACCGGTCAGTTCTCAACGTCATCGATAGTGACGTTATCAATAGTTAGAGATGCCCGTGCGCAGACAAAATATGATAAGTTAATCGTTTGGTACATAACAGTACGTACAAACCCCTATAGTTTAGAATATAGGGGTTTGTACGTACCCTAAAAATTTGTGGTTAGCCACAAACTAACACAGAAACTAAGAACAAAACTATCTAGGTACTAGACTAAGAAAGAACTAGAGTAAGAAATCCTTTTTTTTTTTTTGAGTAGCGGCAATTCAGGCTATATTACGCCTAGTATCACTGCGACCAGATTGATCTATTGTGATCGCCACTTTTTACAGTTCTCGGTCCAAGCCTATTGCCATAAAGAACTCCAGGATCTTTTTGGCTCCGAGAAGTTTAGTCTCTTCTGGGTGCATGGTGTAATTGCCCAGAGATCATCAGCATGTGCATCACTGAAGGGCAATCAGTGAGAATGTGAATGGGCGTTTCCTCCGCCAAATGACAGAGTCTACACGTCCGACAAATCAATAAGGTAGCAAGAGTCTACGTGTTTACGAGTATCTATGGACTCTCGTTCTGTACACGCCTGTCAGCGAGCATCCATTTGGTCCTTCGAGGTAAGACCTAGCATTTCTCTTTTCTATTACTACTTGTGTCTTATTAAATCACAGGCTGGTGAGCCCTATACACTCACTGGTACTGTTATATGTTGAAAGCTGTTTATAACTCAGTTGCCTTCGTGCGGTAACGAATCAGGCATCGGTCTCCCACAAGCGGGTCGCCCCGATGCTCGAGAAGTCATATGTAATTGTATTATACCGTAACGGGAAAAGAGAGCGCAACTAAGTTTAGTCTTACATCTACCAATTACAAGTAGTACCATCACTGGAAAAGAGATATTGGAAATACAAGAAGACATAAATTGAGGAATGAAGAAATATCAAGAAAATATCACAAGAAAAGAATAATGGAACAGAATAATACGTATTAGTTCTAATAAGAAATAACAGAAACTCGTAGACATCTGCTGCGCAAGAAGCTACCTACTTATGAAACAAATTACGTTAATCAAGAATGAAATTAGTCATGCCAGACTGACACTAGCTATAGGAGCGAAGGAAAAGTCGTATAGCAGGCATGTCGGGACTTACCCTTGTCCAGCAGCGGATCCAGCCACGAGAACGAGAGGCGCGCCAGCCAGCCCGCCCCCGCCGCCGCCTCGCCCAGCACCTCCTCCTCACAGGGAGGCAGCAGCGGAGTGTACTGGGTGTGGGAGTGCTGCGACCCCACCAGGCACTCCGAGTAGAATGTGCGGCGAGACGAGCCCCCCGCCACCAGCGACACCGCGTACAGCGCGTGCAGGCACACCGCGCACGCCGCGGGGACCAGCGCGCCGCCCGCCGCCACCGCCGAGCGCAGGGCCAGCGCGCTTAGCGCCACCGCCGCGCCCCACACCACCAGCGCGGCGCAGGGGCCCCGCGGGCTGGGGCCCAGGCGCCGCTTCAGCGCCAGCACGTAGCCGAAGTGCACCAGCCACGCCAGGCACGCCGCGCCGCCCGACAGGTACCTCACCGGGTACACGGTGCGATCTCCGCCGGTCACCGCCGCGTACATCTCTACGATCGGAGAGAACGCCAGAGCCAGTACGACGAAACTTCGAAATACAATAATTCGCTCCTGGTTCCTGTCGCGAATCACCCAGTCCCGCCGGTAGCCCACGTAGTAGCCCGATACGATAGCGATCGTGAAGTAAACGGGCACTTGTAAACATAGCTCCTGAAAGCATTGCCCTAAGTCCTTTGAGTCCTCGTTCCACGGCTGCAAGCCCTGCGGACCGCACACGTCACGCCATTCCCATGGAATTTTCATGATTTCTCTTATGGTGTAGTTTTGTTACGATAATATTGGTGTAAACATTGTGTAGGTACTGTGCGCCGAAACCAAATCTTTGTTATTCTACATTTATTATGTACTAACTCACTACTGTAATTTATTATAATAAATAATTTAAATCCATCGCTTAGTAACACTGATAAATTTTGTGCCAATGATTTACAATCACAATATTCACAATAGAAAATTAATTATCAACTTCAACTTCTTTTAGTTTATGG
The DNA here is from genome assembly GCA_916999025.1 of Orgyia antiqua. NCBI lineage: Eukaryota > Metazoa > Arthropoda > Insecta > Lepidoptera > Erebidae > Orgyia > Orgyia antiqua. The sequence goes on from OU779865.1 coordinate 34,487, forward strand.
CTTTTGTATATACAATTTCGCCAACGTCGCGTAACAGGATAGGACACCAAATGATGGAGATTTAAAAAAAAAAAAAAGAACTGGAGGCCGGTAAAATCATAAAATAATTATAACTATAACTACATTCAACTGCTAATTGGTGTGATTAAACTGAAACAAACAAAATATTAACTAATTATTACAGATACAACTAGTGTTGAACAAACATTAAAACTAAGACTAAAAATTATATTATACATCTAAATTAATTAAATTCTAATCCTATTACTAGTTATATATTCACAAAGTATTCTAATGAATGGACTATATACATGAGACAGTAAAGATTTTAAAGAAAGAGGACGAGAGATTTCTGGTGGGACCAACTCATATAAAGACGGCTGATTATTTGAACAAGAAAAAAATATATGCTCCACAGTACCTTCTCCCATACCACACTCACAAATAGAGCTATCTCTTATCCTAAGTTTTGCTAGGAATACAGGTGAACAGCAGTGGTTTAATCTTAAGCGACAAATTGTAGAAGTAGTAGATTTATCTGCTTCTTTAAACTTTGAAAACCATGGTTTAGATGGAATTTCTGGTTGAATATCCCCATAATATTTACCTTTTATCATTTTAGAAACTGACCATTTTGTGGACCAGTCTTCAAACAAAGTGGATCTTAATGTAGCACAAATATCATGGGAATATACCAGATAATGATCCATAGCGCCTGTTTGAGTGGCATTTTTGGCATGCAAGTCAGCAGATTCATTCCCAAGGATACCTGAATGACCAGGAATCCAGGCCAAAACAATATCAATACCATTTGTGGAACACTCATATAGCATTTCTCTTACTTTTAATACAACTGGAAATCTGTTTTTGGATCTAAAAGGATTTGAAATAATAGCTTGTAAACAACTTTTGGAGTCTGAAAATATGATGGCCCTTTTAATGTTGTGTGATTTAACAAAATTAATAGCCTCAAGAATGGCTATACACTCCCCAGTAAATACAGAAGTAACTGAGGGACATTTATAAGGCAATACTATTCTAGTTGCAGGGATCCATACCGCAGCACCTACTGTACAATTGGGAGATTTAGAGGCATCTGTATACAAAGCTACTCTATTATTATACTGTGTGTAAACTTTAAAATTTAGAATTTTGTTAGCCTCAACAGAGTTTTTACTAATCTGGAAGTCTAAAATAACTTGAGGTTGGAAAATTAATGAATTAAAACTTGTTTTAAATAAGGGCATCCTAGAAATTTGGAAAAAAGGATCAGGGAGACGAGAAAACATAAGGAAACTGCGGAGAAGGCATGGTAATTTTTCAAAAGGAAGATTGCTGCTATTGTATAAATCTAAAAGCTGATTTAACTTATTCAATAGAGGATGATCAGAATTCTCCACCAATTTGAAGAAAAACCTGTTGGACAGGTATTGTCTCCGTAATGCCAATGGAGGTTCCACACACTCCACCTGCATGGCATTGATTGGTGAAGATTTCATCGCACCCAGAATAATCCTTAAACATTTAGATTGTATTCTATCTAATCGCTGAAGGCCCGATTTATTACAGGTGTCTAACAGAAAAATGCCGTAGTCCAAATGACTACGTACTATAGCATTATATACTAATCTTTGTGTGAAAGGGTGTGAGCCCCACCACACACCAGAGAGAGAGCGTAAAACATTAATGTTTTTCTCGCATTTTTGTGCAACATACTCACAATGAGCAACACCAGACAACTTAGTATCTACTATTACTCCTAAAAATTTTACTTTATTCCTTTGTGGAATAATCTCCTGATTGATATGTAAAGATAATGGTGGAATAATTCTCTTTTTGGTAAAAATCACTGAACTACATTTAGCAGCTGATAAAGAAAGTCCATGTTGCATGAGCCATTCAGAGAGATATCTAAGAGCAGAATTTAAACGTGACTCAACTTCTTCTAACGATTTTGCTGACACATACAAAGCAATGTCATCAGCATATTGTAATATTTGACAAAAGGATAGAACCGAAGTCTCTATATCCGCAGTGTATAGACTATATAATAATGGACTAAGCACGGATCCTTGCGGTAGTCCTTTCCATACTGTTCTGGGTGGCAGGAAATCATTATCTGGAGTTTTGATTGAAATAAACCTTTCCATTAACATATTACAAATAAAACGAACTAATTTAATAGGTAAATTTAAATATAAAAGCTTTTTACGAAGTAACGGAAGTAAAACGTTATCGTAAGCCGATGACACATCCAGAAAAACCCCAACTAAATACTCTTTTTTGGAAAAGGCAATGCGAATATCTGTAGTTAGTACACTTAAGCTATCTGATGTGCTCATTCCTTTTCTAAAGCCGAACTGAGACTTCGCTAGTATGTTCTTATTTTCCACCAACCACTCTAAACGATTTTTTAACATATGTTCTGTAATTTTGGCCAATACAGATGACATGGCTATTGGCCTATAACTGTTAGGGTCCGATGCAATTTTGCCAGGTTTGCGTATAGGCACGACCGTTTGACATTTCCATGGATGAGGAATAAAACCGTAATCAAAAAATATATTAACTAAATGTAAGTAAAACTTTTTACAAATTTCGGAAGAATTTTTCAAAAACGAATAGGGTATTCCGTCCGGACCAGGAGATGAATCAACAAGACCGTCTAAAGCTATTTTTAATTCCGAGAAAGAAAAAGGAGCATCAAAGGTATCTTCAGATTGGAGAAAATTTATAGCGGAAGGGAAACAATCAATATTTGGAACAGTCGGAGGAGATAGCTTATCAGAAAAAGGTTCTAGCCATGCTGAATTATTTACAGTGAGGTTACCGGAGTTAAATGATCCTCTATATTTCTTTAACTGGCCCCATACTAAGGAAGGAGGGGTTCTGGGAGACAGATTCTCACAATATTTAATCCAACCCTGCTTCTTTTTCCCTTTGAGTAGTCTTGTGGTCTCTGCTAGTTTTTTCTTAAGCAACAAAAAATTTTCCATAGACATGTTTAACTTATATCTTTTCTCTGCTTCTTTTCTATCCTTAACTGCGTTTGTACATTCAGAGTCCCACCAGGGAGTGGAAACTTTATAGTGATAAGGTTTTTTGCAAGGAAAATTTTCATCTGCACTGGAAATTATACAGTTTACAAACTGAGAATAAGTGATGGAAATTTGATGAATATCATGTAACAAAATATTTTTAATTTTATCCTCTAATGACGAAGCATAAACATCCCAATCTACATTGGAAAGTTTGTATTTAAGGGAAGGAGAAAAATTATGTACTGGTGCAGATTTGTTAGCCAAATGAATGATGATGGGAAAATGATCACTACCATAGGTATGATCTAGCACATCCCAGCATAGAACAGAAGCCAAAGATGCTGAACACAATGAAAGATCTACTGCACTTTTGGGATTCTGTGTTGGTAGTACCCTGCGCGTAGGACATCCACTGTTTAATACACACAAATTTGCATCATCAATTACTTCTAAAAGAGACAGAGCAAAAGAGTCATTATGACTGGAACCCCATGAAGTATGGTGAGCATTAAAATCTCCCATTAATACAATGGGAGATGAAACAGAGGCAATGATGAGTTGAATATCAGGTATTAAACTTGAATGAGGATGAGGAATATAGATAGATATGAAATTTATATCAAAAACATTGACTGCAACAATGTTAATATCAGGTGATATAGAAGGAAGGGAAATTTGATGAAAAGGAAGGGAGTGCCTCACTAGTAAAGCACTACCCCCATATCCATCAGCTCTGTCATCCCGGAGACACGAATAGCCTGGCACTCTAAAGCGAGATCCAGGAACTAACCAAGTCTCCGAGATGGCCATAACTGATGGATGGAATTTATTAATTAAATGGTAAAGTTCATGCTTCTTGTGAAGCAGACTTTTAATGTTCCATTGTATTACGGATACTTGATCCATTATTTAAAGTAGAAAAAGAGGAAAAGATTTCAGAAAGTTTTTCGGCAACGTGGGACGGTAAACTGGAATTAGATTTAGATAACAAATTTATTACAATAGACAGTAATGTGTCTAAAAGAAAATCATCTTGTGAATTTTTACTATTGTTATTAATGGATAAAGCATATCCATTAGGTAAAACAGATGGTTCATCTGCAACTAAGTGATTGTGTGAAATTTTATCATAAGATTTTCCTAAGGGAGCAGGTGAACGAGGTGAAGAGTACACAGTTTTCCTATATGAAGAAGAACGAGAAGGAGAATTAACAATATTTGATGAGAGTTGTGAAAGTTGAGTAGATTGTGTGAGATGAGAGAGTTGTGAAAGTTGAGAGGAGTTCTGAGCTACTTCTGCAAAAGGTTTTATTGATTTAGGACAACGTTTAGATGCTTCTTCATAAGACATAGTCTCCTGTGACATCAATTGTTTAATGGACCTTTGCCTGCCTTGTTCGGGGCAGCTGCTACTATTAGCATAGTGCTGACCAGCACAATGAACGCAAGAGGCCTCCGTTGTTGAAACCGAACAAGAATCACCTGAGTGAGGTTGTGTGCACTTGTAGCATCTTGGCTTAGATCTACATTGGGACTTAACATGTCCATACCTACAGCAGTGAAAACATTGGATAGTAGGGTACTGGTAGTGATCGACTAATAATGAAGTGTGAAATAAATATACCCTAGATGGTAGGAACTGCCCTTGTACCGTAATCACCACTGTTTGAGTAGGTACCCAAGTGGTTTCTCCATTCTTACTCTCCTTTCTATTTAAACGTCTTGCTTTAAGTAAAATTCCAGTACCAGTTGGAATAATTAACGCATCTGCGAACTCATCCATAGATAAGTCCACAGGTACGTGCCTTACTACACCCATTTTGGTGATATTATAGGAAGGTATAAAAGCGGAGTATTTGTGTGTGTCTAACAATGGTAAATTTATAAAATTGTTTGCCTGAGCAGCAGTTTTAAACTGAACAGATACTTTATTTCTGCCAACCCGTTTAATGCCATCGGGCAGAATGTCTTGAATTTTGTTTTTGTTAAGAAATTGTCCGAATTTAATAGTTCTAATTTCCGACCCTAACAAGGCGTCGGGTTCCGAACGCGTGACGTGAACAATAAAAGGACCATCATCCTTTTCACTGTAGGTATTAATGCCTACGACTAACTGGGGGTGAACATATAAATTTTGAATTGAGGCAGCAGCTAATTCAGTGTTCACAATAGTTTTTTTTGTTCCACTATTATTACTTTCTAGTGGTAAACGTCGTTTTAAAGTTCCCCTAGGAGAAGAGAAAAGGGATGGGTCTGGAGGATCAGGAGGCTCAGGGGGCTCCGACCCCTGAGGGTCCGCCCAAACTTCCTTGTCCATATACAAAATAAAACAAAATTTAAAACAAAAGAAACAATAAAACAAATGTCACTTACCAAGAAAATATGAAATTTACACTATTTTACACTAAATTACTATTTTACATTACTTTCTACTTTATAATTATAACATGAAGTTATTAGAAAAGAAAAAGAAGTAATTTGGATTATAATTTACAATAGAAAAAATAAAAATCTCGCTAAAACATGTGCCACCTATCACGGTCAAAATTCGAATCGAAAATTAATTATAATGTGGTCTGAAACTTTTTTGACACAACAACACCAACAAAAGTGACAAATCATAATATGTAATAAATAGTAATAATAACACATTGATCTGTGCAATCATATGATCATGAGCATAGAGTAAGAGCTTCAAGCAAAGAGATCGGAATGTTCCCCGTTTTCCAATTACAGCACACAATGCTCAATGTTGAGTGTTCCAATTACAGCAACGCATCGCACAATCGAGCACTCTCAAAAGTGATGCGTGCAATCTATACCAACTTCAGCGACAGAAAATTAACAAGTATTTTTTCTTTAAATTGGCATTGATTGAAATTTTATTTATATATTATCGTTTGTAATATTATTAATTGTTAAAAAAAAATTTTTAAGGGTTTCGTTTCGTCGGAGTTTTCTGGAAATAATCAAGGTTAATTCAAGCTGTGTTTAAAAAAAAAAATTTAATATAAGTATGGATGAAAGTACAAACAATGACTTTTTTTTATATTCCACACTTATAATGTGAATACAATTTTATTTTAGTATTTGCTTTTCAACACTGAACTTAGCGCACTCTGCTGGTGCATGTGAAAACTAATTCATGTTTCAATTAAGCGTCAGGTGCTCAAGTCCACTATTTTGGAACAATTGTCATACCGGCACAATACCGGCACGATACCGTTGCAATTGAAGTCAAATATCCGTAGTCTGCTATATGCCGTCATAACGGTCTTTCAATGGTAATAGAATTGTCGATCTCTTTTATCTATGCATTGAATTTTCGGTCTCTTTTATCTATGGATTGTGTTAGAATGGTATGTATGTGTTGCCGTTTTTAAAAAATGCGTTAGTTGAAGTGATTTTCGAAAAACTACTAATAAATTTAAACATTTAATCATGCTAGACTTCGTTTAAATATATTTGTACATACTATTTATTAGTATAAAAAGCAATGTGAAGTTTAGGAGATTAGTAAATTGCAATAAATTACAAAGAACAATTTCTAATATTTCTATCTATCTATTTTTTATTTATGGCAATCTGTCGACACAGGACAATTTAAAAATATTACTGTCAAATTCAAAATAGCAGACTACCGAAACATTTCAGTCATTGAATTGCAATTGTGAAGCAGTTGTGTACGAGACTAGCAATTTATGTCACTTTGACAATTGTAAGACAATGATGAAGTCGTTATGACGACACATTAATAGTAGACTACCAAAAACTTTACTATTGCACCATAATGGTACAATAATGGTACAGTTGTGACACCGTTGAAATACCCGACTCAGGGCCCTGCATTGTGCGGCACTGAGTCGCATTATGCTCTGCAATTGGAAAACTAGCATAATGGAGATTGCACATTGTAATGAATAATTCGTTACTCGTTAGACGTGTGTATGTATGACATCTCCTTGCATCTCGATTTTTTCTATTCTGACATCGTATTACTTTTGCCTTATTGAAAAGCTAAGGAAGGAATTGGAAAAGGTAGGTAATAATACTCGTTCTCTGAGTGGGTAGTCTGTGGTACTCTACAATAATTAAGACTAGTAATCTGTGCCAAAGAGTTTCTATCTATTCTGTGTTATCTAAGTATTAAAGTAGTAAGCACGAAGTATAGATACAAGGAGTCCGAACGTAATGTTGAACGAATGGTCTCAATTTAAGGGACAGATTTTTTGCCGGTAGAGCGCGCCATTTTTCAAGAAGTACTCGTTTGAACTATTGACTAAAATATTCTGAGAAACGTGGAGTTAAATATAAGTTTTAGGAAATTTTGAAACAACAATACAGAGAAGGTCAAGAGATATTCTGATATTCTATACTAGCATCGGTACGTCCTGAATACTTGCGCCGCCAGTGGCAGAAAATAGAACTATTATCTGGGTTGATTATTGTGTACACGAAATATTATGGAAAAGCCTATACCGTTCGGACTCCTTGTATCTATACTTCGTGATAATACGGCTGTACTCAGTTGACAGAAGGTTGACAGTTGAGCAGTCAAATGACAATCAAATGACAGTCAAATGACAGTTGTCAGAATGCAAAATACCCCTCCTCTATAATTTACCCGTTCTTCTAAGTCAAAGAGTAAAGTAATATAGATATTTCTAAGTTTCCCTTCTGATACGTAGTGTTATATCTATATTATTATACTCTTTGTACGTAGTATCTTGTATCTATTCTGTGATTTTAGTTTACTCTTTGATCAAAAATAGTAATAAATGTTAGTAGATAGTACCTATTTAATGTTATTACATTTATTCAGATATTGGTAGAGTTAACTATTTATAATTATGTATTTATAATTACACTAACCATATCCACCCAAAACTAATAGAATACTAAATGGAGGCAACGGCCACAGAAGAGACAATGAATGAAGATGCAGTAGAGTTTGATCCAATTAGCGATATAATTGATTACCTAGTGAGATGTGCAAAGATTTCTTTCAAGAATGCTCATATTAATGAGTCTGAGGTGCGAACCAGTGAGAAAATAAAAATGGCTAGCGATCTATACGTACGGTCTCCGACCGAGTTTCTGTTACAATTCGGAAAGTATCTGGCTCCTTATCATATTAGCTATTTCGATAATTTGCAGTCCAGTACCACAGAGGACCACCAGTTACGTGTTTGTATAGATCAGTTAAAAACATACCATTCAAACAAGAGTCGACACCAAAGAATAAGAAACAGGCGATATAACGCACTTCAAACACTTAAAAAGGACACGGACTATTTCAGTGAGAAACAAATGATGTTCAGGAACCCTCTGCTCTACGAGCAGCTGGTGGGACAGTTCCTCACTGACGAAGAAGTGAGACGTCGCGACAACGTGGACCATCAGTCTTTGACACTGCTCAACATGATCTTGGACACTGTCGACAGAAACCAAATGAGACAAATGAGAAATGAACAGATGTTGGAGGAAGAGGAGGAGGAGGAGCAGCACGCCACTGACGTCCAGGAGGACAGCAGCCACACACGCTCGCACAAGAACCGCAAGCAGTGGGGGGACTTCGAGGTGCCTGACACGCAGCCCCCGCACACGCCCGATCACAGGGTTCGGAAGGCCCTACCTACCACTGAGAAACACTTGCTGAGGGAAGAGTTCCTGCAGGAGATGTACACCAGCTTCATAGAAGGGAGAGATGAGGGCTTCGACTACAGCCGGGTAGACAATGATGAGCAATACGATGATCTGCAGCAAGTAGCACAAGATGCTGAAGATAGATACTTTGATTCGGAGACAAATGACACAGAGAACCTGGAGGAGCACATGAAGCTGGTCCAGGAGTACGCGGGCAACAGGACGGACGGCCCCACACATGGAGATGATTCCTTGGACTTGTTCATGAAGCACATCACTAATAAACATGAGCTCACTTACTCTGTTTTCTTCATTACCTGCACACAGCTCTGTATGGTTCAGTGGTAAATGGAAGAGTAACTAGCCGGGGCCGGGGTCACTACTAATATTAAAGCTGACGTAGTCACATGTTTGTTTGTTATGATTAATGTTGGTGTCTCTATAAATATATTGTGCATGAACTTATTTAAACCATAAACACTTACAAAAGAGACTATACAGGCTGTTTGGAAGATCGATGCAAAGCCGTAAAGCAGAGCTAGTATAGACTATTTAGAGCCATTTGAACCAAACTTGTCTTCGGCGAAGTGTGATAATTTTTTTTATCTAATTTTAATGATTTTTGATGACAAAACCTGAGATTTTGCAATTATTTGCAAATATTGATCAGTTTGAAAGATAAACTATTAATTAATTTTTTTAATTTAGTAATGTTTAAACAATCAAACACAACGTCTTTCTTTTGAGGTATGAATTACGCGGATAGCTTACAAATTATTGAAATTAGGATCTACAAACTAAATTGAGGGAGAAAATTAAAATGTATCGGTGAACTAAATTATAGTGGATAAAATGATAACCATGAGCGGGACTTGAACCCACGACCTCGGAATACCGTTCCGTTGCTCTCCCATCTGAGCTATCATGGTTCCCGCATATGTTTACCAAATCTTCCACTACAACCTTCTCAATGTGAGTTAAACATCGTGCGATGTTTTGTGTACAACGCCATCTATTGAGCGGTTTGCACCAACTCGATCAATCGATCACTTAGTGTTCTTTACAGAACACAATTGGACCGAAATAATGACTGTACATGTATTTCTACATTAATTTATGAATTTTTGCAATTAACTTGCTATGCTTTTACTAAATAAATTAAATTATAGTGGAAAAAATGATAACCATGAGCGGGACTTGAACCCACGACCTCGGAATACCGTTCCGTTGCTCTCCCATCTGAGCTATGGTTCCCGCATATGTTTACCAAATCTTCCACTACAACCTTCTCAATGTGAGTTAAACATCGTGCGATGTTTTGTGTACAACGCCATCTATTGAGCGGTTTGCACCAACTCGATCAATCGATCACTTAGTGTTCTTTACAGAACACAATTGGACCGAAATAATGACTGTACATGTATTTCTACATTAATTTATGAATTTTTGCAATTAACTTGCTATGCTTTTACTAAATAAACTAAATTATAGTGGAAAAAATGATAACCATGAGCGGGACTTGAACCCACGACCTCGGAATACCGTTCCGTTGCTCTCCCATCTGAGCTATGGTTCCCGCATATGTTTACCAAATCTTCCACTACAACCTTCTCAATGTGAGTTAAACATCGTGCGATGTTTTGTGTACAACGCCATCTATTGAGCGGTTTGCACCAACTCGATCAATCGATCACTTAGTGTTCTTTACAGAACACAATTGGACCGAAATAATGACTGTACATGTATTTCTACATTAATTTATGAATTTTTGCAATTAACTTGCTATGCTTTTACTAAATAAACTAAATTATAGTGGAAAAAATGATAACCATGAGCGGGACTTGAACCCACGACCTCGGAATACCGTTCCGTTGCTCTCCCATCTGAGCTATCATGGTTCCCGCATATGTTTACCAAATCTTCCACTACAACCTTCTCAATGTGAGTTAAACATCGTGCGATGTTTTGTGTACAACGCCATCTATTGAGCGGTTTGCACCAGTTGAGAAGGTTGTAGTGGAAGATTTGGTAAACATATGCGGGAACCATGATAGCTCAGATGGGAGAGCAACGGAACGGTATTCCGAGGTCGTGGGTTCAAGTCCCGCTCATGGTTATCATTTTTTCCACTATAATTTAGTTTATTTAGTAAAAGCATAGCAAGTTAATTGCAAAAATTCATAAATTAATGTATCGGTGAATTAATTAAAACAAAAATTTCATACAAATAATTTATTTCTCATGTTCAAAATGTTCGCCGCGGTTCCAAAGACAAGCACGGGCCCGTCTTCTCATTTCCGTTGTTTTAATTTTAAACTTCATCTCTAGTTTCATAGTTTCAAACAATGGTTTTAAATCCTGAATTTATTCTCGAAATCAGTTCTTGTTTAGTATTTATCTCTTCATTTGTATAAACTAGTTCCTTGGCCCGACCCCATACAAAAAAGTCAAGCGGAGTCAGGTCGTGTCTCAAGGACACGCCGACCTTCAGTAAGTATCACGTGTGGTTGGTATTGGTACACACAAGAACACAACTCCGTCAAGTACTTTGTTCACGTTGAAAGGCGCAGGCGCGCGAGCGGTGGCGGGCGCGGGCGCGGAGACGTGGCGATTTCGTGTTCACGTTGACCGCTAGGCGTTTGCGCGATTTGACGTATTGTCAGAGATTGTAAACATGAACGACGATCTTATATCCCTGTGTTATAACCGAAAATTCATATCTAAAGTGGGAGATGACAAAAATAAGAATTGGTGTGCATGAAATTAATAAAGAAGAGAACGGTATGGTGAATTTCATACTTTATATAGTAATTTGAGAGAACATCCTTCAAGATTTTTTGGATATACCAGAATGACTGTCAACTGCTTTGATTACATATTGGATTCAATAATAATAACATTATTTTTATTTATCTTATTTCGCATTCGACTAGTGTTTTGTTCATCATCGTCGCTCTCTAAAAATTCAAACACCTCCAATTCATCACCCATCGTTAATATGTAGCTAATAGTTACTTTTAATTCTAAATACCTAAACCAAAATAATTTATTATAAGTAACGATGTAGCAGCTTCTATTGAATGGATTCTGTTGAACTTGTCACTTTTAGATAGCTAAAACGGGCAAACAAATGTTCGGCCGCTCGCGCTGGTTGAACTTACCTGACGTCGCGTCGCGAGTGAATCGCGCGCTCCGCCGCTAGTTCGACGTGAACCCACACAAACATCTCACGCGTTTGATATTGCCGCGGCAGCCGCTAGCTAGCCCGCTACCGCTTATGCTCCATACAATAATATGGGCATCCTAGTCCCCTGTTTTCTTCGTGAATATTGCCTCCAGAGGAACGAATTTTTCTCACAGTATCTAGGTCTTATATATATCCACAGATATATCTATGCTTCTATCACTTTCTTTTTTCAAAACATAATAACTAAAAGAAATATGACTATCCAGGGGCGTAGCGTGCCATAGTGGGGCCCCGTATAAAAAAATATTTGGGGACCCATAAGAAAGGTAAAAGAATTTTGGAAGTGTACTAATTTTTGACTACGCAAGTCGGGGGCCCCATATAATTGATACGGCGGTAGCTACGCCACTGTGAACATCACAAATTGATTTTTTTCGGTTTTCTATATAAAGTTACAGCCGCGTCTGTCTCACGAATTTGGTAAGATTTTACCAAAAATGAAAAGATAAATATACATTTTAAAGATAACTAGCTGGCCTGGCAAACGTTGTTTTGCCATACCAAAAAAGTTAAAAAAAATTTTTAAAAAAAATGAACTATAAACCCAAAGATATAAACCTCACGGAGCCCGAGACCTTTCCGAGTTATAGCGTCAGGAAGGAAAACCCGACTTATTTTTATATAGTAGATAGCATAGATATTGTAAAGCTTCGACATTACATTAATTTATAATAATAAATTAAAATACATTTAATTAATTTGTTATATTTTTTATAATATAGAAAAACTATTTTACAATCATTTTTCAACATCCTCTCTTCATGTCCTTTCCCCATCTCAAATTCTTTTTTCTTTTTATTTTCAAATTTTAAATTTTTTATTCCTTTTTTAAAAACAAATCTTAAGTGGCCTGTATCATTGTATAGGTTATATTCAATGATCACAACCTTTACAATATAGACGGGTGATAGTGATGGATATCAACTAGTAGTGTGTAGCTCTTAGAGTACAGCAGTATAGATATAGACGGGTGATAGTGATGGATATCAACTAGTAGTGTGTAGCTCCTAGAGTACAGCAGTATAGATATAGACGGGTGATAGTGATGGATATCAACTAGTAGTGTGTAGCTCTTAGAGTACAGCAGTATAGATATAGACGGGCGATAGTGATGGATATCAACTAGTAGTGTGTAGCTCCTAGAGTACAGCAGTATAGATATAGACGGGTGATAGTGATGGATATCAACTAGTAGTGTGTAGCTCCTAGAGTACAGCAGTATAGATATAGACGGGTGATAGTGATGGATATCAACTAGTAGTGTGTAGCTCCTAGAGTACAGCAGTATAGATATAGACGGGTGATAGTGATGGATATCAACTAGTAGTGTGTAGCTCTTAGAGTACAGCAGTATAGATATAGACGGGTGATAGTGATGGATATCAACTAGTAGTGTGTAGCTCCTAGAGTACAGCAGTATAGATATAGACTGGTGATAGTGATGGATATCAACTAGTAGTGTGTAGCTCCTAGAGTACAGCAGTATAGATATAGACGGGCGATAGTGATGGATATCAACTAGTAGTGTGTAGCTCCTAGAGTACAGCAGTATAGATATAGACGGGTGATAGTGATGGATATCAACTAGTAGTGTGTAGCTCCTAGAGTACAGCAGTATAGATATAGACGGGTGATAGTGATGGATATCAACTAGTAGTGTGTAGCTCCTAGAGTACAGCAGTATAGATATAGACGGGTGATAGTGATGGATATCAACTAGTAGTGTGTAGCTCCTAGAGTACAGCAGTATAGATATAGACGGGTGATAGTGATGGATATCAACTAGTAGTGTGTAGCTCCTAGAGTACAGCAGTATAGATATAGACGGGTGATAGTGATGGATATCAACTAGTAGTGTGTAGCTCCTAGAGTACAGCAGTATAGATATAGACGGGCGATAGTGATGGATATCAACTAGTAGTGTGTAGCTCCTAGAGTACAGCAGTATAGATATAGACGGGTGATAGTGATGGATATCAACTAGTAGTGTGTAGCTCCTAGAGTACAGCAGTATAGATATAGACGGGTGATAGTGATGGATATCAACTAGTAGTGTGTAGCTCTTAGAGTATAGCAGTATAGATATAGACGGGTGATAGTGATGGATATCAACTAGTAGTGTGTAGCTCCTAGAGTACAGCAGTATAGATATAGACGGGTGATAGTGATGGATATCAACTAGTAGTGTGTAGCTCTTAGAGTACAGCAGTATAGATATAGACGGGTGATAGTGATGGATATCAACTAGTAGTGTGTAGCTCCTAGAGTACAGCAGTATAGATATAGACGGGTGATAGTGATGGATATCAACTAGTAATGTGTAGCTCTTAGAGTATAGCAGTATAGATATAGACGGGTGATAGTGATGGATATCAACTAGTAGTGTGTAGCTCTTAGAGTACAGCAGTATAGATATAGACGGGTGATAGTGATGGATATCAACTAGTAGTGTGTAGCCAGTGTAGCTCTTAGAGTATAGATATAGACGGGTGATAGTGATGGATATCAACTAGTAGTGTGTAGCTCTTAGAGTACAGCAGTATAGATATAGACGGGTGATAGTGATGGATATCAACTAGTAGTGTGTAGCTCCTAGAGTACAGCAGTATAGATATAGACGGGTGATAGTGATGGATATCAACTAGTAGTGTGTAGCTCCTAGAGTACAGCAGTATAGATATAGACGGGTGATAGTGATGGATATCAACTAGTAGTGTGTAGCTCCTAGAGTACAGCAGTATAGATATAGACGGGCGATAGTGATGGATATCAACTAGTAGTGTGTAGCTCCTAGAGTACAGCAGTATAGATATAGACGGGTGATAGTGATGGATATCAACTAGTAGTGTGTAGCTCCTAGAGTACAGCAGTATAGATATAGACGGGTGATAGTGATGGATATCAACTAGTAGTGTGTAGCTCTTAGAGTATAGCAGTATAGATATAGACGGGTGATAGTGATGGATATCAACTAGTAGTGTGTAGCTCCTAGAGTACAGCAGTATAGATATAGACGGGTGATAGTGATGGATATCAACTAGTAGTGTGTAGCTCTTAGAGTACAGCAGTATAGATATAGACGGGTGATAGTGATGGATATCAACTAGTAGTGTGTAGCTCCTAGAGTACAGCAGTATAGATATAGACGGGTGATAGTGATGGATATCAACTAGTAGTGTGTAGCTCCTAGAGTACAGCAGTATAGATATAGACGGGTGATAGTGATGGATATCAACTAGTAGTGTGTAGCTCTTAGAGTATAGCAGTATAGATATAGACGGGTGATAGTGATGGATATCAACTAGTAGTGTGTAGCTCTTAGAGTACAGCAGTATAGATATAGACGGGTGATAGTGATGGATATCAACTAGTAGTGTGTAGCCAGTGTAGCTCTTAGAGTATAGATATAGACGGGTGATAGTGATGGATATCAACTAGTAGTGTGTAGCTCTTAGAGTACAGCAGTATAGATATAGACGGGTGATAGTGATGGATATCAACTAGTAGTGTGTAGCTCCTAGAGTACAGCAGTATAGATATAGACGGGTGATAGTGATGGATATCAACTAGTAGTGTGTAGCTCTTAGAGTACAGCAGTATAGATATAGACGGGTGATAGTGATGGATATCAACTAGTAGTGTGTAGCGTGTCCTGGTTATAGTTACGATATAACTAGTGTTGTGTTCGTGTCACTACATGTTGGTAACGCCACCTTACACAGAGCGGCACGTACACGAGGCGGCCCTAACCTGGAGCCCTCCGCCCGCCGCCCGCTCTCTACATCTAGTACCTACTCTATATTATGAACCAATTATGGAATTTTATACCACGTACAATAAAGTTGTGGAATGAACTACCTGCCGAGGTTTTCCCATTGGACTATAGTATGGGGTTCTTCAAAAAAGGTGTCAAAAGATTTGTACAGGATCGGCGACGCGCGAGTGATACCTCTGGTGTTGTAGACGTTTTTGGGTACGGTAACCGCTTCCCATCATCGTGGGCCGTACGATTGTTCGCCAACTTAGTAGTATTTAAAAAAACCAAGGAGGATATGAGGAAATCACAAAAAAATTGTAGCACACACGCGACTTTTGAAAATGATTTAAATATTAAAACAAGCTTAAAATTTCTTGCATGTTGTTTTAAATGTGTGTAAATCAATCCGTAATGCAAGTGGGTGGAATATCATTTTCAAAGATTTCATCTGTGAATAAATACATATAAATACGTAACGTTGGTAAAACATGATGGATTTGTTTATTGTTTTGATGACATTGAAGTAATTTTTCTTTTTCTTATCTATAACACCGACTTCTTCTTCTTCTTCTTCTTCTTCTACGGGCGGTATCCACAACTCGACGACTTAAGTGCGCCTGTTTTGTGTGATGGAGGGTAGTGGGCTGGTTACTCCAGCCATCCCAGCTCCACCAGGAAGTTCCCCAGCTTCTTGACGTCGCCGAAGACCTCCCGGAGGCTACCCGGTGATCCCAGGTAGTTCGCCCGGTAAATTGCCACTCCGCTGCAATCTAGCAGCACGTGAGCGGCTGTCTCCTCAGCCTCCATGCATGCCCTGCACAGGGGGCTGTCCGTGATACCTAGGTTAAAAAGGTGTCTGTTAAAATTGCCATGACCTGTCAATGCGCCAGTTATGAGACGCATCTGAGATCTGTTTAGCTGTAGAAGTGCTCTTGTGAACCGACGATTTACTCTTGGAAGCGCCAGTTTGGCTTGTTGCTATAACACCGACAAACTTTCATTTTATGAATAAGTACGATATGAAACGTGACAAGATGAACTCACCGCGCGGTCGAACCTCCCCGTACCTGCAGCACGCGAGTGGGTGGAGCCGCAAACGAAATGTCTATTATTCCAGATCCTTATTTATTTAAAAAAAATTGGTCAAGTGCGAGTCGGACTCACGCACGAAGGGTTCCGTACCATTATCTATGCAACATAAGGCAACGTTATTAGTATCGAGCAAGAAACGGTAAAAAAATCATGTTTGTTGTATGGGAGCCCCCCTTAAATATTTATTTTATTTTATTTTTAGTATTTGTTGTTATAGCGGCAATAGAAATACATCATCTGTGAAAATTTCAACTCTCTAGCTATCACCGTTCTTGAGATACAGCCTGGTGACAGACGGACGGACGGACAGCGAAGTCTCAGTAATAGGGTCCCGTTTTTACCCTTTGGGTACGGAACCCTAAAAATGAATGTGAGTTTGTTTGTGACGTTTTCACACAAAATTTACCGAATGGAATTGCACGAAAGTTAGTATAAAGATAATTAATAGTCTTGGCCGGCAAATAGGCTAGGTATGTAATTATTTCACTAAAACCTCTGTACGAGAATAAAACTGAAAACTTTTGTGAATTGTTATTTTACAGTTGTCATAGCAACTCATAGAATCCGTCGACTTGGTATTTTTTTATTTTTATTTGGCTAGGATTCTTTTAATTTTTTTCTTCCCTAATTTTTGGATATGGCAAAAGTAAAACGATGCCAAAAAAAAAATATATATATTTGACTAGGTACTAGCTGTCCCGGCGAACTTCGTACCGCCAAATAAAGTTGTCTATACTTTTTGATTATTTATACCACATTTAAACATTTTTTATCATCAAAACATCACGCCTTTTTCCCATGGGCTTAGGTAGAGATATAATCCGAGACTGACACGTGCAATTTACGCAATTTTTTACAGTTTATACATAGTTTTTGAGGTCGATTAGACGTTAATTTTGGTATTGATTACAGTTTATATACCTATCGAATTTTAGTATTTATTTTAGTTTTGATTCTAGTTTATTTTCAAATTTGATTCGGAACCTAATGCGTGCGAAGCCGTGGGCAGAAGCTAGTATAATATAAACTAGCCGTCGCGTGCAATTTGGAGGTGAAACCTGAACAAGCTACACAAACAAGCCTCCCTCTCGAGCCACCGTATCTCTCGACTCTACTATAAAGAAAACCGTAAAATTTGTTGCGTTATTTTAAAGCTTTACGTTTGCTTTGTTTACATGTTGCTGTTTCATGCGGATTTATGAATTAGCGCTTTACAAATAATATGAATGAGGTTCGTGTTGAACTAGTTTAATAAAACAGCATCAAAGACCCTTCGTTGATATACAGTGTGTGTGTGTGTGTGCGTGTGTGTGTGAGTGTGTGTGTGTGAGTGTGTGAGTGTGAGTGTGTGTGTGTGAGTGTGTGTGTGTGTGTGAGTGCTCAATGAGTCGTGTGTCGTTGTCCAGTGCGTGTGTGTCGGCGGTGCGCGCAGCTCGTGTCGCTCTCCCGCAGCGCGTGTGTGTGTGTGTGTGTGTGTGCGACATGTCCCGGTGCGCGGTGAGTACAACACAATATTATATAAAAAACAAAGTTCAGCCGACTTCATGTACCTTTGAAATTTGAGGATTCTCCTCGATTTCTCAGGAAGTAACCATCGGATCCTGACCTGGTGCCGATGCCACTAAAAGGGAACCACCAGCTTTCAAATAAAAAAGATCAGAATCATTATAATCGCGTCGCCCAGTTAAAAGTTATGAGGTAATAAACATAAGTGCGAGAGACTTGAGAACCTACTACTACCCCTAACCCTAACTACTGCCCTCGTCGTCAAATGCGTTAGTGGCCGGATCTAATTTGAAACCGAACCTAAAATAAAAACTAAAATCTAAACTAAAATCGATATTAAAATCCGTAACAGAATAGACATACATTACATTAACAATATAATTTATTAACGGTTCATTTCCAAATTTAAAACGTAAATATATTCACGTTATGTACCACAAAATAAATAAATAAGTACCTAATATTAAATATTATTATCATTTTTGTATGTTTTACCCGAGCCAGGGATATGTACCTTCCTAAACAAATATTTAAATAACTGAATTATTCAGACACACACACACTCCACTGTTACTAGTGTCTGTCTGTCTGTCCCCAGCAACTCTGTAACTACTGTTACTAGTGTCTGTCTGTCTGTCCCCAGCAACTCTGTAACTACTGTTACTAGTGTCTGTCTGTCTGTCCCCAGCAACTCTGTAACTACTGTTACTAGTGTCTGTCTGTCTGTCCCCAGCAACTCTGTAACTACTAGACACGACACGTGTGAGACTAGTGTGTGCTACATCCTAGACTGTGTCACGTTCCTCGCGGGTAGATACGCTTCGTGTGTGGGTGTGCACGACTACAAACAAAAGTATTAGCGAGTTGTGACCTTTTGGTTGTGGCGACGAATTCTGTTACCATGACAACCGCGAAGAAAACAATCATGGCGCACTAGTAAGATGGTACAACCAAATATTATGTTGCGTATGTTCTATTGGATCTAGATCACAAACAGGCTGAACTAATTATTGAGATACCGTTTATTATGGATTTAGACGCGTTTTTTTATTTATTTCACAATTATGTTTAGGTACCTATATATTTGGTAAACTAAATTTAGATGTTCCGTCTGAATTTACTTGAGTGTATGCGCGATGCAGAGAGAGTCCCCGCACTATGTATGACCGCCACACAGAGCTAGGAATGTCTCCGCGCGTATATTGTGATGAACTTGAATAAACATCATTTAGTAAAGTACAATGTTAAAGTACGTCCGTCGTGATATGCGGCGCCGCGCGGTCTGTGCCTCGCGCACACACACTGGCGTGTGAGAGCGCACACACACTGGCGTGTGAGAGCGCACACACACTGGCGTGTGAGAGCGCACACACACTGGCGTGTGAGAGCGCACACACACTGGCGACACAAGACAACCTGTTACCAGGGTACTGTTACACAACCAGCAATACAACACGCGACCGACTCAATAATAAACAATATGTGGACGCGCTCAGAAACAATATTACAATAATCGTGTTGACAACATCGTAACATTAATTAATATTACACCTCCGTGTGGTGACGGATTAAGAATACAAGTGTCACCACCCCATCTCCTCCCAAGGGTGCTGTAAAAGTCAGCTAAGGGATATTGCACACAGATAACATGATCTGTTAGAGACGGAAACCTCGAATATAAACCTTGTGCCAACACGGCTGGTCAGCGCGGCACAGTAGACCATAATCCCTCCCAAAGTGGAGGAGGCCCGTGCCCAACAGTTGGACGTAAATGGGCTGGAGAGAGAGAAAGAGAGAGAAACACATTCAAATGTTCACAGCTCTGTACTGATCTGTTGTTATTAGTTTTTATCTATAGTAATATAATATTATAAAACTAAAGAGTTTGTGTGTTTGTTTGAATGCGCTAATCTTAGGAACCACTGTCCTTATTTGAAAAAATCTTTTAGTGTTGGATAGTACATTTATAGAGGAACGTGATAGGCTATATAACATCACGCTGCGACAAATAGGAAAGAACCATGAGTGAAAACTAAAACTTTCGTTCAAAGTAACGGCTGGTGGAAAGCGTCCGGTAAATATCATAAATGTAATAATGTTCACATTTTGTGCGACGCGGCGGGACAGTGTTGCGGACATCTTTACGATGACAGTCCATACAAGGATTATCTTAAGCAACACATTTCATTACTGAGAACATAAGTATAAGAGTTAACTTCTCGGATCTTGGTCTATACGTGAACGAGACAATAATAAACATGTGCGCAATATGGAGCAAACGAAACAACTCCGTCACGTTGTCATAGGAACGAACACAATCTTTACTTTGGCCAAGGTTTAAATCTAAAACTGGATGAGTACAGCCCGATAATGTGTAGCCCCCGGGACTTAACGCGAATTGGTCGAAGAGCCCTGACAGGGCGGCGCGACACCTCGCGGAGACCCGCCATCATCTCATGAGCAAGCGAGGTGGAGATGAAGGTGGTCCGGATTTTGATATCGATTTTATTCTCTCGCATTTGGTTTAGATTTGAGCAGCGATTTATCATTTACTATTTTTTTTTAAATCTTTATTTAATAAAATAAAATACAAAGAACGTGGGCTTTATCTTCAAGATAATGTCGCCCACATTGGAACGATCACATGCACTTAACTTCTGTTCTTAAAGACTACCTGGCACATATTGTAAATATATTTAGCCTTATCCGTAAGAGGAGATGATAAGATGCTAATATAATCGCCTACATTTTGTGTATTTAACTCAAAATTAAGCCTGAGCGCTTCGGTCCGGACACATTCCTTGGGAATATGATGAATGTCTTCCACAGAATGGCACGCAGTGCATTTGGGCGAATCTACTTTACGCATCATAAAAGCAAACTTATATTTAAGGGGAGATGTCCTGAGCGCAGCCTTAAAGCTGTAACAATGGTGTGCTGACTCATATCGGTGTCTACAAACCAATGTCTATGAGGAAGTGAAGGTTGTACTATCTTATACCAAATGCCCTTACTCAATGACCTTAAACAAAAATATTCTGACCATTTCGTCATACAATTTTGCCTGATTTCGCATAGAATGTCAGTTGAATAAGGGCGGTAGTCAGATGGGATTCCCGATAAGTTAGCTGTATTTGCGAGTTTGTCAGCCTCTTCATTACCAGCTATACCGATATGAGATGGCAACCACTGCAAAATAATATTAATTTTGGACTTAGCAAAATCCACAGTATTGCATATGCCAATGGAATGCCCTTGAACGTAGGAAAGCAGCATCGCAATAAATGTTGGAGTGCACTACGGGAATCTGTAAATATAACCAAGTTCTTCGCGTTCGTGCTTTGTGCGTATGGCATGGCTTCCAGTATTGCCATCAACTCTGCATGCATAATGGACAAATTAGATTCTAAACACAGTTGTAGATTGTCTCCTGATTGATAGTCCAGAAATGCTGCTCCAACTCCTACTGGACTTTTGGACCCATCTGTATAATATGTTGTAAAAATATCTGTATTTGTTATTGATATATTCTTCGCATGCTTTTTTAAGTGAGGTCCTATCATACTTATTTTTAGCTTTATCAATAAAACTTATATTATTATATATTACTACTAGCTGCCCCGGCAAACGTTGTTTTGCCATACAATTCTGTGTAAAAATCAACAACAAAATTTTTTATCAAAATCGGTCTAGCCAATTGTGAATCTAAACCATCCTCAAACCCCTTGAATACACACAACAAATTTCATAAAAATCGGTCCAGCCGTTTAGGAGGCGTTCAATTACAAACACACGTAAAGAAGATTTATATATTACTAGCTGACCCGGCAAACGTTGTTTTGCCATACTAAAAAAAAAGATTTGAAAAATAGATGTTGGCCGATTCTCAGACCTACTGAATACGCATGTAAAATTTCATAAAAATCGGTTAAGCCATTTCGGAGGAGTACGGTAACTAACACTGTGACACGTGAATTTTATATATTAGATAAAGTTTTAATTAAGTTTTTAGTTAGTTTAGTTTTTAGGGTTCCGTACCCAAAGGGTAAAAACGGGACCCTATTACTGAGACTTCGCTGTCCGTCCGTCCGTCCGTCCGTCCGTCCGTCCGTCCGTCCGTCCGTCCGTCCGTCCGTCCGTCCGTCCGTCCGTCCGTCTGTCACCAGGCTGTATCTCAAGAACGGTGATAGCTAGAAAGTTGAAATTTTCACAGATGATGTATTTCTATTGCCGCTATAACAACAAATACTAAAAATAAAATAAAATAAATATTTAAGGGGGGCTCCCATACAACAAACATGATTTTTAGGGTTCCGAACCCAGTATCTCAAGAACGGTGATAGCTAGACAGTTGAAATTTTCACAGATGATGTATTTCTATTGCCGCTATAACAACAAATACTAAAAATAAAATAAAATAAATATTTAAGGGGGGCTCCCATACAACAAACATGATTTTTTTACCGTTTCTTGCTCGATACTAATAACGTTGCCTTATGTTGCATAGATAATGGTACGGAACCCTTCGTGCGCGAGTCCGACTCGCACTTGACCAATTATTACTATTTAATTGATTTAAAATTCGAAGTAGAAATTGTAAGTAGTTCTATACAATATAATATGTACAAGAGTGTGTGGGCGCAGACGCAGCAGGTGAACGTGTTACGGACATTGCGCTCACTCAGTGACCAGGAGAGCATCCGTGAAGTGTGACACTCGCAGCAAGGAGCGAGTGTCGGCACGTACTTAGTTAATAATCAGGTCACACAAACACTTTCTAATGTTTACGCAACTGATGAATGTTAATAGAGTAGCTCAGGGGGCTAGCGACCAGCGAGCAGACCTTACAGACGACGCGTTATATCATAGAGCACGGCGCAGCGCGGTGCTGTACGCACTAATTACTTTATTAAATGTTTATTGTTATATTATTAATATCATAATATATATGCGTGGACGAGCCGCTGCTACCGACAGTCGCCGCGCGCCGGGACAAGTTGCTTGTATAACGAGACATTAACACGTCACTAATAATATACGACGACAATATTTACATATCATTTATACACAAAATAACTACATGTTACATTATGCTGTTACAAATGACGTTATCAAATATTAATGTTTGCTTGCAGCTCCGTATCAGTTGGGTGTGCGTGATGTACGTGGGGGCCACGTTAATCGCCGTTCGGGCACACTCCATGGGGGTCGGGGCCCAACCCACGGGGACTGGCGGACACCCCCCCGCCCCGGTGATCGAGCCGGCCAGCACCACCCGTGAGTCAACCACCTACACTTAATTAATGTTAATAAAATGGTCCACCTATTTGATCTATATAGGCGTTGGTTGTTTGGACTGATCCTCTTTACTAAAGATCTGTCAAGTGCACTCGTCTGCTGCTTATTGTCCTTCAAAGTTACGGTACAGTGGGGAAGTGCTTAGACCTGCAACGAACTGCTGTAGTAGCAGGACGCCGCTACTATCTAAATGTATCCAAATTACATTTTATATAATACACTATTTACGTTACGCCTTTGCAGATAGTGCGGTGAGCGGCGACTTAGGTCTGGCGTCGATGTTCTCCCCGCGCATGGACTTCGAGCAGTGGAAGCCGCTGACGGGGCGCGGGGACCCCCTGCGCAACGACCCCACCTACGACTACGAGCCGCCCGTCCTCGAGCGCGTGCACTACTGGGCTGACGAGCACCGCGCCGGGCCTCCCCGCACCGGGGCCCTACTGCGCCCCGAGCGGGACCACCGACCGGAGCCCTTGCAGCGCCCCGAACGTGAACCGCGGCCGCATGCCAAGGCAGAGTTGCTGATGCTGGGCGTGACGTCGCGCAAACCTAGCGCAGTCCCGAGTGTAGAGCCTAGCGTGGGTCCAGGACCGATCGTAGGCCCTGGCGTGGTACGCCCCTCGGGCCAGCACTACGAGGACTTCACATACAAGCTGAGCGCGCACTACCCCATGACCATCCTGGTACCGCCGCCTCCACCCTCTCCCGCTCCCCCCGCTCAACTCACCCCCTCGCAAACCACCACGCCCCCACCCGGCCCCTCATCGTCCCTGTACGCGCTGCAAGAGTCTAACCTGATCTACCAGTCGTCCAGCACGCACAGCTGGACCATCGCGCCCACCCTCACGGGCTGGGGGCCGACTGACACCACGCTTCGGGCCCCACAGACCAACGCCTCGCACAACGTGATCCCTGGCGACCAGTCTGAGGCGGGGCCCCATCACTATGTGTTTTATAAATCTATGTTATCGGAGGCCCCTCCTCTGAGGGACCTTCCCGGACCCGTAATGATACCAACCTTCCTTCCGACGGTGCTACCTCCGACCCGTGCCCTGGAGCCCACCACGAGGCCAGCCACGGAGCCCACCACCCCCACACTGGAGCCCACTGAGACCGTTACCACCGAATCGGAAAGCCCCACCACGCAGCCGGAGTTAAAGTCTGCGACCACCCCCAGCGACATGCTCGGGCCGATGATGTCCATGCCTGTAGGCGGCGAGCCGGACACCCTGGAAGATAACATTTACGCTTTTGCATCGGAACAAGTTCAAGTGCTCGACGAAGACGGCGGTCGTGATGCGCAGACGAACGTCATGCAGAGAATGAGGCCCCCGCAAGTGGAGGCGAGGCCCTTCTACGTGGACGCGGTGACCGCGCGGGGCCCCGCCTGGCACACGCCGAGCCGCGAGCCCGCGTCCATCCCGCCCTCCTACCTCATCATCCAGGGCCACTCCAAGGTCAAGACGTACGGCTCCAAGCCGGGCCCGGCGGCGATCCACGACACCATCACCAACGAAATACCAAAGCCGGTCTTTACCGACCAGGTTAAACATCTTCATGCGAAGAAATCTGCCAAGAAGCTAGACACCTCCGACGTGAACAAAAGGAGCAGACCGGAGAGCCTGAGCTCGCTACTCGTCGGCGGCTACGGCTCCATAGAGCTCCAGGAGACGGAGCTCGGCGTCAAGTACGACGTCAGCGACGGCGGTAACGTGCCGGTTCTCCTGTACACGAGGGGCACCGTGGTGGAGGGCCCTCGGGAGCACGCCGGGCCCCGTCACCGCGTTACCGGGCCCCATTTGGCCGGGGACAGGTGACGAGCAGCACTATACCAGCCTGCACCAGCGTGTACTGCGGCGGTGTGACGTCATCACTTCACTATGTTAGACGCCCTGCTTGGACTTGGTCCGGTACACACTTACTTGTTGTATCTGATAATGTTCATGTTTTAGAAAACTTCGTTGTTAAGTAATTTGTATTTCAAAGTGCGTACAGTACAATAAGGTATGCAGCACGCGACAAGTGATATCGCTGGACACGTCATGACGTCACTCATGTATGTTGCTACTATATATTATGAACCAAAACAATGTATTTATTTTAGTTGTAAGATTTTGATTAAACAACTTATGTAGCACTCGGCTAAGTTCGTTTCTATTTGCCAAATATCTAAATTGTCATCAGCAGGAGAGGAGTGATAGAGGAAGGGAGCCCCGCTGGGGGGCCCTGTTCGGGGGCCCACACAGTCTTCAGTGAGGAAGTTTGTGATGGGTACAGGTGACTCCTGGTTGAGTGGAGTGACGCGGCGACTGCTCGCTAGTTAGAATTTTGACGCGTGTATTTTTTTAAATTATAGCTCGACGTTTCGGAGACTTTGTAGTCACCATTTTCACGGGTGAGACCTTTTTTGAATGAGATTATGACACACGTAGAAATGAGATTATGGTCGCGGCATCTCTTCAAGAAATTTAATGATTTTAGTACTTATTAAAATTTTCGTGAGTTTGAGTCATCTTAAAAATATTTATATGTTACCGGATATGCTCGAAACCTGGGTCGACATCATCGATCCTATAAAAGTGAGTGTTAGCCGGTAACATATAATATTTTTTTTAATTCAATGATGTTATACTTATATATCTATAACACCATTAGCTGGCGCTTTGTTTTGAGTTGTTATAAACGGCGATTTTTATTTGCAACTTCAAGTCCGTAAAATTTAAAACAAATACACGCGTCTAAATCCGTAAAAAGTAGTTTTATTTAAACAAATGAGTCGCGCAAGTGTTAGAGACTAATATTATGTAAAAATGTTTATAATATTGTAACATATTTATATACTTACTATATTATATACTACAATGTGAATGAAGAACTTTCAATATGAATCAATCAATCTAGGAGAGTATGTGCACATCAATCATATGTAGGTAGTATTGAGGTCGGCCAGATCCTGTATGTAGTGTAAGTAGGTGTGTGCGCGTCCTCGTCACGTGCGGATCAAGAAAAACCAAACATGTTCCACATGTGGGTGATCACGCCGTGTCCCGCACTCCGCACACTCTGTACCCGGTACTGGTTTCACGAAATAGAAAACACGCGCGTGATCTAACTGTCAACACAACACCGACACTTGTTTGGGGACACACATACAGATCAAACTACGAGACTGAATATTAACATGGTTTTATAACTTAATTTCTATCTATGTATCTTCTTTATATTTAACCCGTATCCTTTAGTGTTACCCTAATGCGACAACCGTTTTCGTGATTATGTTAGTCGGACGGTTATATTATGATAATAACAGTATGAAACCCTCCGTGTGCGAGTCCACCGCGTACTTGGCCGGTTTTTCTACATACATCCGATTATGTCTACATTTCTGGAACTCCTTGGAATTGGGTGCTTTTACCTTACGGTAACTTCCGCATTTCTTTACAGATTATTTTAGTTTTTCAGTATGCTATGTAAATGAATATTTTACTGGATGTGCTAAAGGAAAACTACGCGCGATGAAATAAAACTCGCTAAACTGCAACAGCTGAGCAACGAATCATTCACGTCATCTATCCATACCTACTTCTATTCACTTGCAGGAAATGATATGGTTGTTTAATAGTTAGAGTGGTTCAAGAGGATATACCCTTGTCTATGTACTAGCGGTACTCCGCACTGTTATCCGCGGTAAAACATATTAGAAAGACGACAGTGCGAGTGCTCATTGTGCATAATACAACACTGTTGCTACGAGTAAGTCAACGCTTGTGCCGGTACTGTCTGGGTGTGTTTGTTAAAATTAAAATCATACCCGAGTTAATAAACAAAGTCAGATAAAAATAAGGTAAGGGCGTTAGAAACCTTAGCAAATTATAACATAACGTTAACACTACTTACCTGGATGTATTGTAGTTTTAAGTCACATGTAATTTATGGTGTACAATAAAGTGTATTCTATTCTATTCTATTGGTCAAAGTAAAAACCACGTCCGAGTTTATTCTAAGGGAACACCGGATTTCTTAGGGGTTAAAAGTAGCTTTCTTATATTATGTTCATCTGGAATGTGAGTTATCTTAGTAACTAATTTCAATCTAATCCGCTTCACGCTTCACCATTTCAGCGTAGAGGTGTAACAAACCCCATTTTCAATTTTCCATATCCACGCACGAGATCATCGAATTGTTTCGGGGTTGAAAGTAACATATTAGTATATCTAGTATGCAGCTATTTACGAACCAACCATTCAAATCCGCAAAGCTGTTTGACCGTGAAGAAGTAACAAACATACACTCACACATACAATCTTTCGTTTATGTATATTATCTGTGATATTAGTAAATAGCGGTAGGTAAGATTACATAAATCACTTATGAAGTTGCGGCCAATACACTTTAAAACGGAATCTTTGAAAGTGGACGCGACGGGAAGGCTGACACTACGAAGAGCACCAAGTCAGATCTGATGGTGACATCCTCGAAATACAAGCTTCTTTTACTTAATATTATGATATTACTTTTTAGGGTTTCGTACAAAAAGGAAAACCATATCTACAGTCTCAGTTCGGTACCCGCCTGTCTGTCAAACTTTTTTTACTCGGTAGCAGTTAAAACTTATACAACATGATGCGTTCCCTTACAGCAGATAATATAATCACCCTGATTTGTGTAACTAAGCAATAAGAAATATCAATAAAATACCGACCATTATAAGTAGGTACCTTTAGATGTCGTATGAAATCAAAACTTACCGCTTATTTGCTATTACTCTAGAGACTTGAAATATGGCTAAGAGTAAGACTGATGATATTGAAAAAAATCCAAACACTTGTTTCTTACCAGAAAACAACTTATTTACTATGAGAAAACAATGTTTTCTAATCGTAATATTGGTAACATTACTGCAATGAAGTTGTAAACAGCGCCATCTAGCATGTAACAATGAGAAAACAGTGCTTCTTGCATTTACAGATTTTGCATTTAATAAGCTATTTTATAAAAATAAGCATATCCTCGGCCAGCACGTTAACAAGTTGGGGCGCTGGATGAGCCAGGTCGACTCGAGAGGAGTTGGGTTAGGTGACATGTCCCTCTTTATTGTAGGGGTATATGCCTCTAGAGAGAGAGGAATTCTGGGGTCAGTTATGGGATGTTGTGAATGAATGTAGGATGAATGAAATAATTGGTCAAGTGCGAGTCGGACTCGCGCACGAAGGGTTCCGTACCATTATCTATGCAACATAAGGCAACGTTATTAGTATCGAGCAAGAAACGGTAAAAAATCATGTTTGTTGTATGGGAGCCCCCCTTAAATATTTATTTTATTTTATTTTTAGTATTTGTTGTTATAGCAGCAATAGAAATACATCATGTGTGAAAATTTCAACTGTCTAGCTATCACCGTTCTTGAGATACTGGGTACGGAACCCTAAAAATCATGTTTGTTGTATGGGAGCCCCCCTTAAATATTTATTTTATTTTATTTTTAGTATTTGTTGTTATAGAGGCAATAGAAATACATCATCTGTGAAAATTTCAACTGTCTAGCTATCACCGTTCTTGAGATACTGCGTACGGAACCCTAAAAATCATGTTTGTTGTATGGGAGCCCCCCTTAAATATTTATTTTATTTTATTTTTAGTATTTGTTGTTATAGCGGCAATAGAAATACATCATCTGTGAAAATTTCAACTCTCTAGCTATCACCGTTCTTGAGATACAGCCTGGTGACAGACGGACGGACGGACGGACGGACGGACGGACGGACGGACAGCGAAGTCTCAGTAATAGGGTCCCGTTTTTACCCTTTGGGTACGGAACCCTAAAAATAGTTATGCTAGGAGATTTTAACAGTTGGGTTGGAGTAAAAAGACAAGGATATGAGGGAGTATTGGGTGCTTTTGGAGATGATAGAGTGAATGAAAACGGTATGAACCTTCTGGATATTTGTGTGGAAAAGAAACTTTCTGTGATGAATACCATGTTTGATCACAGAAAGATTCACAGGTACACTTGGGAAAGGCAAGACAGTCGAAGTGTGATTGATTTTGTGATCTTGGATGAGAGGCTAAAGAGAAAGGTTACGGACGCAAGAGTATATCGGGGTGTCAATGTGGGGACAGATCATCATCTCGTCATGTGCAGAGTAAACGATATATTCAAGACTTGGCGCCATCGAGCTCGAGCGTCCGTAACCCCGCTACCTAGAAAGAATTAGAGTAGAAAAATTAGAGGAACAGAATATCAAAAAGATGTATAAGAAAGAAGTGAAGATGACTGATAAAGTATGGGATGGGGTGAAAGACTTTAGTTTAGAAGAAACTTGGGAGCTGGTTAGAGATAGTATGATACAAATAAGTACAAAAGTATGTGGTGTTAGAAAAAGGAAATGTGGGAATAGAATGAGCAGAGTTTGGGTAGATGATGAAGTAAAGGGTTTGGTAGGAAGGAAAAAGCAAGCATGGCTGGATCTATTAAGTTGTACAGCGCAAGTAAGAATGATGAGGAATGGAAATAACGCGCTAGATATAATGAAAGAGAAGTATAAAGAGCTAAAAATCAAAGTAAAAGAGCTTGTAAAATTGAAGAAGAATGCATGGGAAGAGAAAGAAAACATAAAGTTGTGTGATAATTTTCGTGAAAATATCAAACTATTTTGGAAGAAGGTAAAAGAAGCTCGTGGATCGACAGGAACGTTAAAGATGAATGCCATAAGAGGAGACGATGGATGCTTAGAAAGTGAAGAATGTAAGGTTTTGGAACGTTGGAAAGGTTATTTTGAAGGTTTATTTAGGTTGCAAGGTGATGTACAGGAAGTAGGAGAGCGGTTGCAAGCGAGAAGCGTGGAATCATATAGTGAGAGTATAGGTGAGGGCGACGAAAATCAGATTGAACTGGATGAGGTTCTGAAAGCATTGAAAGGAATGAAAATTGGAAAGGCAGCTGGATATGATAGAGTGTCCACAGAGATGCTGAAAGGCGGTGACGGGGTGGTAGCAAGTCTGTTGTGCCGGATCTTTAATATGTGTTGGAGACACGGCCGTGTACCAGACGACTGGTGCAAGGCTGTTATAGTTCCACTGTATAAGGGAAAAGGTTCACAGCAGGAATGCAAAAACTACCGCGGCATTAGCCTTTTAAGTGTTGTAGGCAAATTGTACGCTAAGGTCTTAATTAATAGAGTGATGAGTAAGAGTATGACAGATCAAAAATTATGGGATGTACAAGCAGGATTCAGGAAGGGAATGGGATGTGTGGATCAGGTCTTCTCCCTAAGGTGTATAGCCGAAAAACACCTGGCTAAACACAAGAAAGTCTACTGCGCTTTCATAGACTTGGAGAAGGCATATGATAGCGTGTGGAGGGACGAATTGTGGTCGACACTATCTATGTATGGAGTTGACGGGCGCTTGGTGCAGGCACTGAAATCTCTTTATAGGGATTCTAGAGCCTGTATCAGGATAAATGGGGCATATACTGACTGGTTTAGTATCTCTAGGGGTGTGAGACAGGGATGTGTAGCGTCACCATGGCTGTTTAATCTATACATGGATAGTTGTCTGGTAGATTTGAGAGAGAGTGATGATGAATTGGTTATGGGTGAGCTGCCTATCAAGTGTCTTCTTTACGCGGATGATCAAGATCTACTTGCACCATCTGCGGAAGAATTGCAAGATATGGTAACTAGAACGAATGAAGCATTTAGACTAAAAGGAATGAAAGTAAACGTAAACAAGACGAAAGTTATGGTGTTTGAAAAAGAGGAGTGTATGTCTGCGTGTAATATTAAAATAGATGATGAAAGTGTGGAACAGGTACAAGAATTTGTTTATTTGGGAAGAGTTTTTACAAGAGATGGTAAGGTTGATGCTGATGTGGAAAGAAGGGTGTTAGCGGGAAATAAGCTGAATGGTGCCTTGCATGCTATTGTGGCTAACCAACCGATTACTGAAAAGGCTCGAATGGCGATCCACAATGGCGTGTTGTTACCTACGCTTATGTATGGAAGCGAATGTTGGGTGTGGCAGGAGAAGCACAAAAGTAGAATAAATGCTGTAGAGATGCGCTCTTTGAGAAGTATGTGTGGTGTGACTTTGAAAGAGAGATTAAGAAATGAAGTTATAAGAGAACGTTGCGGTCTGAAAGAGGATGTAATGACTAAGGTGGAGAAAAGTATGCTTAGGTGGTTTGGTCATGTGGAGAGGATGGATGAGAGACGCTTAACGAAAGGCATATACACGGCGAAAGTAAGTGGAAATGCTGGGAGAGGACGCCCGAGAAAAATATACTCCGATGTCATCTCCGGGATACTTCAAAAGGGGCAAGTGCGTAGCACTTACAACCGTCGGGCATGTATGACCAGATGTATGAGTGTGGATGAAGCCAAGGAAGTGTGCTTCGATCGTGGCAGATGGCGCTCTATAGTCTCTGCCTACCCCCATGGGAAAAAGGCGTGATGTTATGATGATGATGATGATGATGACATGTCAGATTCCAGTGCCCCGCCTCAACTCATTTTTTTTTAAATAGGTCGGACATGAGTCAATGGTTCGGATCCCGGTGTTAAAAGATATGAAATGAAATGAAAAATCATTTAATCAAGTAGACACAATTTTTCAGAAAAATTATGTGCATATGACATGTCCAAATTTTTTTTCCCTACCACCGGTTCAGGATGCAATCTGCTGAGAAGAACCGGCGTAAGAAACTCAGCAGAGCTTTTAATCAAATCAATATTTTTTTAAATAAATGTCAATTATACTTACAATGCTAATAAAACTTTACATTATAGAATATGTATTGCTCCAGAGCAACTTACACCCAAGCTTTATCATCTACTAGGTATATAAAAATAAGTATAGTTTTCCTTCCTGACGCTATAACTCCAGAACGCACGAACCGATTTCCACGGTTTTGCATTCGTTGGAAAGGTCTCGGGCTCCGTGAGGTTTATAGTTCATTTTTTTAGGGTTCCGTACCCAAAGGGTAAAAACGGAAACCCTATTACTGAGACTTCGCTGTCCGTCCGTCCGTCCGTCCGTCCGTCTGTCACCAGGCTGTATCTCAAGAACGGTGATAGCTAGACAGTTGAAATTTTCACAGATGATGTATTTCTATTGCCGCTATAACAACAAATACTAAAAATAAAATAAAATAAATATTTAAGGGGGGCTCCCATACAAAAAACTGATTTTTTTTACCGTTTCTTGCTCGATACTAATAACGTTGCCTTATGTTGCATAGATAATGGTACGGAACCCTTCGTGCGCGAGTTCCACTCTCACTTGACCAATTATTTTTAAGCCGGCCGGGCCAGCTAGTCTTTAATATAAGTAATCAGAAATTTTATAATACGCCTTTTTACATAATTTAGTTTTAATGTATTTTTTAAATTTAGAATTATTTAATTCTCTTACATCAGTAGGGAGTTTATTATAAAATCATATACAATGACCCATGAAAGAGTTACATATTTTGTGGAGACGGGTTACATGCATTACAAGATTGTGTTTATGCCTTGTATTAACATTATGGTGGTCGCTTTTTTTTGTAAAGTTATGAATATTATGAACATACAATAAATTTTCATATAATGTATATTGCGAAGCGACCGTTAAAATATTTATGTCTTTGAATTTCTCCCTTAGAGAATCCCGAGGACCTAGGTTATATTCTTTATCTGTGGTTATTTAAAGCTCTAACAGCGCGTTTCTGGAGCACAAATATCCGATTAATGTCCGCACAGCTTCCCCAAAGAAGAATTCCATAGCACATTACACTGTGAAAATAACTAAAGTAAACCATTCTAGCCGTATCTACATCCGTAAGTCTTCTAATTGTTTTCACCGCATATGCCGCAGAGCTAAGTATGCCAGACATTTTTTCAATTTGTGGGCCCCACTGTAATTTCGAATCAATAGTGATTCCTAAAAATATAGTTGACTGAACTGGTTCCAATCTCGCGCCACTCAAATGTACAATGTACATTGGTTTCTACTTGGGAGACATTTGGGATTTACTTGGGATTTTGTTTGCTAACTTTTAGACAGTTTTAAAGAACCAAGTTCAATATTACTTTTATTACTTAGACTTATCGTTACACTTTTCTCTCTTATTGATTGGCTAAGATTATTGCATTTGTTAACAAGCTGATCATATGACAAGGACGAGGATTATTCATCACCCATCAACCTTTCTACACTTAATGCTGGACATAGCTCTTCCATTATATTGGTTATCCCAGACAAACAATGAGATCTCGTATTCAGTTTTTTTTATTAATAGCATGTTAAAGTAACCTTACGCAATCTACCCAGGGAGTTTGATTTTTATTATTTACGCGTATTCCGTCAACGTTAGAGCCAACCAACCGCAGGACAAGGCTCCGAGTCTAACTAACCAATCGGAGTTCAACAATATTTTGCTCTGACTGACAAATAACTTGTTGTTTTATACACACTGGCTGTTTTATATAAACTTGCTGCTTACAAGCTTTTATTAAAGAGCAAACACGAAATTATGAAACTGTATACCTAATGAATATTTTTATTATATAGCCCCGTGCTATGAAGACATATGCCTGCGATCCCGTACTTCTCTTAAGAACTCTACAACTCAATAGTTAAATTTTGCAAACAACTAGGTCTAATATGATCTGATACATTAATAACGACGTATACCTGATTACGTAATTTTCTTTAGAAATTTATAACTGTATCTACTTCTCATAATTTAATATGATTCTTAAAACTACGGTTTTATCCATAATAATAATATATAAAAACTATTTACCACTTGAGATTGCGTATTTTTTTTTGGAGATTTACTACCCGATAATTTCGTTTTACGGACAGTACTCTGGTCTGATCCATAACTAAAAGTTTTACGTGGTTATTCACCGACTGTGATAAATATTAGCTATATGCTAACAAGACATACCCGAGTTTGCGTACTTCTCTTTGGAGCTGTACTACTCGATAATTTAGTTTTACGGACAGTACTTTGGTCTGATCCATAACTAAAAGTTTTACTTGGTTATTCACCGATAATATTAGCTATATGCTAATAAGACATACCCGAGTTTGCGTACTTCTCTTTGGAGCTGTACTACTCGATAATTTAGTTTTACGGACAGTACTTTGGTCTGTTCCACAACTAAAAGTTTTACGTGGTTATTCACCGACAATATTAGCTATATGCTAACAAGACATACCCGAGTTTGCGTACTTCTCTTTGGAGCTGTACTACTCGATAATTTATTTTTATAGACAGTACTTTGGTCTGATCCACAACTAAACTTTAAATCAATTGATCATCGAATTAGAATGAACACAAATAATATCTCTCTATAATATAAAATATCAATCGGTAACTATGTGTTACAAAGAGCTGTATGCTCTATAACTGAAATTGCGTACTCTTCTTTGGAATTGTACTACTCAAATATTTAAGTTAGCGGACAATACTTTGGCTTAATGCATAACTAATACATCAATTGATCACAGAACAAAGCCTGTACAAGGCTAAATGTTTTAAGACTTATTATCACCCAATATTTAGACTTTAAGCAGTATTTTTAGGTGAATTTTTAAAATAAATTGGAAATTTCGAGACACGACGTTACAATAAAACCGCACAGATGCTTACATGGTAATAGCTACTCATAATGCAGAGGCCATAGCTGTTAACGCGTTCAATGCTGAATAATTTGCGAATTTATAGCCAATGCTAATAAAAGAGTCATTCGCCCAGTGCTGAAAACGCGTATGTGCGTTCAAAAAATTTTTCGCGTAGTGCTAAGAACGCTTATGTGCGTTCATAGAAAACTCGCGTAGTGCGGCTGGACGCTATAGCGCGTTATCTTTTACCTTCCCGCAGTGCGGCCGACGCTTATGTGCGTTCGGTAACTTTCGAGTTTTATGACTGTCATATAACAATTACGGGTCATATAAAGGTGTTGGATGGATAAAGGTGCTTCCATACTAGTGTTTATTTGTAAGAGATTTTGTGAAGTTTACGCCATAATATATCTTCGTTCGGTTTTGTTAAAATAGTAAGTTATACGAGTACCTTAATAAAACAGTAATAGTAAAGGTACCTTCTCCCGAAACCCCTTTTATTCTTAATTTTTTTTAATTTACGACTTTTAGCCCGCCTCGTTATAGACACCATTTATAAATAGACTAAAACTACCTATTACTTTAAGTTAAAAGAGCGAGTCATAATAAAACTATTTCAATAATCTATTGTACTAAATTAGGTTATTGTTGTCGTCGCCGCCGCCGTCCCCCCCTGCAAGATTCGTAGCAGAAACCTGACTAGTGTGTAGTCTCCTTTACAATTCCACATTTTACGACCGCTTCGAAACAATAGACACCCAGAATACACGCAATAAACGCACAGGTGCGGCGCACCCCGCTTGCCTACAGATTTTTTTTTGTATGGACGCGTATACGCGTCGGTCCGCACTTGGTGAAGATCAGAAAAACGCGCATAAGCGTTAGCCGCACTGAACGTATTAAATAGCCACGGCGTTGTTATTCAATAGGACTTTTATAGTTATGCAAGATCTGTTATAAATTCTGATTAAAAAGCTCTTATTCAAGACAGCTTAACGTAGTTTCTTTGTATCTATTTGTGTTAGCTGTTAATGCCAACTTGTTGATGACCAGTCAGTAGATTACCATTTTTCTGGTACTTACATAAAAATAAATTATCATATTTCAAAACAAAATTCTTAACGAAATATAACCTAAATAATGCTTACTTATTCACCAGGGTTAAACAATTACACTATTAAAGGAACACCAGGAATATTTTTATTTATATTTTTTATTTAGGGGGTGGAGAGCTGCCTGTGGTGAAGGGACGACCAGTTAGTTGCAGAATACACGAGAAAATTTGTAACCTAAGAATCAAAAATAATTAATCAGAGATTTTTCACTTTTATTTAATTAAATTATTAGCAAAATATATATTTTTGCGTATGAGTCGTTAAACTTAAGCAAATAGGAGGCATTAAGTTTTCTTACCTCAATGAATAAAAGCAAGTAGTAACAGTAATCCAGGATTCAAAGAATAACAGTGTCATGACTTCTTTCAGAAGATTAGCAAATAACGTGGACTTCGCGACGTAGTGGTAACCAAACTGTCCACTTGATGCGAGTGCATGATTTTGACTCCCGCTTGGGATGCTTGTTTATGTGACTGACTTTGCGTTGATTTACTTGATGTACGCAGACAAGTGTATACGCCCTTGTTTTTTCATATATGTCTAACAAATAAAAAAGGGAAACTAAACAAATCTAAATTCTATAAAATTACGGTATATTTCCTTTTGTGGTAATGAATTTTGGGCTTATTATGCCTGAGTGTTATATTATTATCACATGAACAATTCTCAAGAAAATTAATACCATCTATGGTGCTAAATATCGAAACCAATCTCTGCCAGACATTTTAAAGAAAACTTGCGGAGTTACTTTTAGCTTCCTTTTGTGCTGCTTAATTTATATTTAAACCTTAAATATCTATAAGGAAGTAATAGCTAATCTAAGCATAGAAGATTCCACATCACCATAATAATCCTGACTCTCTCTTTCTTAGGTTTCGAGCAAACCATGGAAAGCGGTCCGCTTGTAGTTTTCAGGTATTTGTGTTATGTGCACACTGTACTTACGTAATTATGAAATGGAAATAACCATGTCGGTATATTTATAACGGTGTGTATTAAGTGGTAACTCCTATATATCATCATCATTGTAATTAAGCTTTCCCAGATTTTGCATCTTGTCATAACTATTATAGATAGACATCTTAGATGTAGTACCTACGTGTAAATTGATTTCAGTTTGAAATTAATAAAAATATTTCACTGGATATGCTCTAAAAGTCTACCGAGTAAATATAAAATTCTATCGAGAACGAAATCTGGAGTATAATGAATGATTAAACGAACTTACCTGTACGTGAAGTTCTATCATTATTATACGAGGATTTCGTTCGAAGATAGTATACACCCTCCCACCCTTTCTTATTATTTTAAGATAGTCATCCCCTACAAGTGAAATATTTTTATTTTCTATAAGGCTTACTCTAAACTTAATGAAGGCGCGCGTAGGTGTTGTCATGTAGTTGTTTCATTTGTGCTTTTTTTTTCTCAAATTTAATGTGACAATGGCGGTTGCTAGCGCTACCTACCGAGTAAATATAAAATACTATCTTCGAACGAAATCCTCGTATAATAATGATAGAACTTCACGTACAGGTAAGTTCGATTAATCATTCATTATTAGTATGTATTTATCGCAGTAATAACAAAAGAAAAGTAGTATATTATGTAGTACTAGCTGTTGCCCTCGACTCCGTCCGCGTAGAATTTAGGAAATTTTCCCCGTTTTTGCAACATTTTTAACTACTGCTTGAGTGAGAGTATTATAAACGTAAGAGTAAACCAATATAATCAGAATGAACGAACTGCTAAGCTATCAGGAGTTACACGTGTTATTGTGAGTCAACCATAAAATATAGATTTGTGCTGTTTCGGGATATTTTTAGACAATTTTATGTAGAATATTTTCGTCATACATGATTTCTATGTAACTTTAACCATTAAGGCTGCACACGCGACGGAAGCTTAAAAAATGGAGCACCTTTTCCCGTTTTCCCAACATTTCCCTTCACTACTCTGCTGCTATTGATTGTAGCGTGATGAAAAGTATACTATAACCTGCCCAGGAGTATGAAGAATAATTGTACCAAGTTTCGTTAAAATCCGTCGAGTAGTTTTTGTTTCTATAAGGAACATACAGACGGACAGACAGACAGACAGACAGACAAAAATTTTACTGATTGCATTTTTGGTATCAGTATCGATCACTAATTACCCCCTGATAGTTATTTTGAAAATATATTTCATGTACAGAATTGACCTCTCTACAGATTTATTATAAGTATAGATTATCCGTATTTTGGTACCCACACCACAAGTACTTAAGCTTAGCTTGGGACTAGAGGACGTTGTGTCAAAACTCCGTGAATATTTATTTAGAAACATGCATTAAAATTATTAGAAGATACAGACGTCCAGCCACAAGCGCATGGGCTCACTTTCAATTTTATTAGTATATCTGTGCTTATCGTGTAAAGCCAAGTTTTAGTAATAGAATTTATTTATTAATAGATCAATCTGTTTCAGATATGTACTAAATATACTAATATTAAAAAGCTGAAGAGTTTGTTTGTTTGTTTAAACGCACTAATCTCAAGAACCACTGGGCCGATTTAAAAAATAGGGCATTTATCGAGGCAGGCTTTAGGCTATATAACATCACGCTGCGACCAATAGAAGCGAAGCAGTAGTGATAAATGTTGCAAAATCGGGGAAAATTTTCTAAATTCCACGCGGACGGAGCCGCGGGCAACAGCTAGTTTATTATAATCATGGGGGTATTGTGTGTTACTTCTTGTACCGATTTGTCTGGTGCGGTACGGTATTTATTGTTATATGGATTAATGGTCTTGTAAACACAATCGTATTAATGTAGCTAAAATATAGGCTAATTCTATATATTATTATTACACTTAGATATAACAGCAAAATTAAGTTTAGTTTAATAATTTATTTTAATGTAATTAATTACGCTTTTCAATGTAAAAATATCTGTAGATAGTATATGTATAGGAAACCCTGTGCGCCAGGCGCCAGTACAACTCGTACTTGACCGGTTTATATCTTCATTAGCTTTGGCCCGCGACTTCGTACTCGTGGATACCAAACCTTAACAAATTATAATCTAAATACAGCATATACCTACTCTTGAACCACTCTATGTATAAAAAGGTAGGTACATCAAAATTCGTTGAGTTCAAGATTAAAGCTCACACAGGGATATACAACAAAGGGAATCACGTCTTGTTTTATATTATGTAAATACAGTACCTACCTACCAACACATATTCAATAATGTTCTTGTATAAAGGTTACCTGGGGACCGATCTGCGCTGTACAAGCACAATGAATGTTAACCAACAAAGTGAGTTTAATCAATTTTATTGAGGTGTAGCCAGAGACTGACGGTCTCAAACATCTTTTTACATATATTATACAAATTTTAAAATTCAATATACATATTCCAAACAATTAAGAAGATATAAATGCAAAAAATATTGGCAAAAACAATAATATATCACAATGTAATGTCAATAAGCAAGATAACTTGTTGATTATTACCATAATAATTATGAAGAAAACAACAAGCTTGTTTGTTGTACATATTGTTGTCACTGTGTGAGTGTACCACTACAACTGTAAACAAACAAACAAACAGACAGACAACTAAACAGTAACAGTCTACATGTGAAGGGCAACTTCAATGTGAAGTGCTCATATACAGGTAACATGATCCCTCAACAACGGAACACTGTACTACGTGGGGAAGAGATCCCATATGAGAAACTCAACAGATATTGACACCGGGCTAAGGTTACATGATGGCGGTATACAAGTTGGCGACGGAGGGATGCACGCCAGGTACTACTGCGAGTGAGCTCGGGGCTGGAGCCTAGCTCACGGTCCAGTCCAAGCCCCAGCGCTCCGACACCTTGAGCTGGGCGGCCGCCGCATCCTTCAAGGAGAACAGGTGAGTCATCTCCAGTTCCGTCTTAGCTAGTGATATGGCCTTCTCAAATAATTCTAATGACCGCCTCAGGTTGCCTCTGAAACATTACAATTAATAGTGATCAAGTGGAAGGTGCATCCAATGATTCAGGTGAGATGCAGCAACATGATGCAGCTAGCTTGTTTAGTGTAGTATTGTAATTGAAACTAGATCACAACAAGTAAATGTATAACCATAATATGAACCATTTATAAAATATAATACAATAGGTTGATATTGTCAAGTGTAGATAGTGGTTATCAGCAGTGGGTGATAGATAACAGCAATAAGGTGTGGGCTGTATCTAGTACAAGTGTGGTGACCCTCTCTAACTCCTCGGAGCCTCACCTTTGAACTTCAATAGTGCCGAGTGTCTCGTATGCAAAATCACATTTATCGTCCATTTCTATAGCTTTGTTGATCAACTTGACAGCTTTATCAAAGTCGGTGCTCTTCTGGAGCTGCACCAGGCCCTTGTGAACGTACAGAGTGGCGTTGTTCGGGTCCACGGAGAGCGCGGAGTCGAAGAGCGCCTCGGCGCGGCCCCACTCCTGCTGGTCCGACAGCACCTGTGCGAACAGGATGTAGGCCTCGGAGCAGCGCGGGAACCTCTCCAGAGCTCTCTCGAAGTCTGCGCGAACCTGGGTGAGTCCACCCACATTCTTGTTAATCTGTGCATGTCTGTAGTCCGCGTAGCACTTCTGAATGAAAGCTATTGAAAAGTCGGGATTTAACTCCACAGCCTTAGCAAACTCCGATGTAGCTTCGTCCATGCGTTCCAACAACAAGTAGACTTGGCCACGGTGGTGGTAAATGTCCGAGTTGTCAGGCTCGAGCTGGGCCGCCGCTGCAAAGTCCTCCAGACACCGGTCCGTATTCTCCAGCTGAGTGAACAGCGAGGCGCGTTTGATCAGTGCATTCACCTTCACTTTAGTAGACGTTTCACTATCTATGACTCTAGCCAGATCTGCCTGAGCATCCTCATGTCTACCTAGCAGTAGATAGAATGTAGATCGTAGAAGCAATGCTTCATTGATGTACTTGCTATTAGCATCCTTCAGTTCCTCAGTGCAGGCATCTACAATGGAGTCATAATCTTGTGCATCTAGAGCTCTCTTAGCTTTAGCGAAGCAACCTACATCTGTATCATCAACTTGTAATTTTGAAATAGGGTCCTCTGAAAATGCTGAAAAATATGTTCTAATAAAATGCTTAGACGGCATGACAGGGTGACGTTTAGCTAGAGCCTCGCGTGCGTGCTGTCTGCCGAGCGCCTTCAATATCCTATCAGCATTGACAAGAGAGCTCTGCACTTGGAACCTCTCCAGGATACAGGCGGAGGTCACATCTTCCAGAGCGAGCACAAGGTCGCCACTTTTCTCGGCGGCGCGGGATCGTCTCAGGAATGCCTTCACGTACTTCTCGTTGAGTTTGAGCGCGAACGTGCAGTCCTCCTTCACTTGCTCCCACATCTCGCGCTTTTCGTAACACGCAGAACGATTTTGATAGAAAGTGGCAAGATCGACGGGACGGTCTGGAGGGCAAGCCTCGATCGCTTCGTTGTATAAA
Source organism: Orgyia antiqua (assembly GCA_916999025.1). Taxonomy (NCBI): domain Eukaryota; kingdom Metazoa; phylum Arthropoda; class Insecta; order Lepidoptera; family Erebidae; genus Orgyia; species Orgyia antiqua. The sequence goes on from OU779865.1 coordinate 76,299, forward strand.
GCAATGGCTTTGTCGTATTCGCCTGCGTGGAACGCTCGGTTTCCGGCACCTTTAAGTTTCATAGCGCGGTCGATAGCACTTTCGGTAACCTTAGTGTTATTTTCTTCATTATCTAATGAAATGGTAGTCTTAGCTTTTAATTCAGATACCTTCTTTTTCTCTGGATCTTCTAATCTGTTTCTCATATACAGGTAACCTAAGCCTATGGCGAGAGGTGCGCCGAGAAGAATAGCCAGTTGCCATTTAGGAAATGGTGTACTGCCCGTTGACGCCATTTCTTTAGTAGAATAACGTCAAGTTATTCAAAACCATAAACCATTCACCATTAAATTGATCTCTTTTAAACTGTCTTAAATAGAGAAATCTTATTTAATTTTCTTTTCAGTTTTTTCCATCTCATTGAAGTCTTCACGCGACGGCAAAGCCAAACATAGACAATATTTTTGACATAACAATTTTTAGATTTGATTCATGTCATGTGTATTTGAAGCTGCCAGTTCTTCTTTACCCATAGAGCACGAAGTATAGATACAAGGAGTCCGAACGTAATGTTGAACGAATGGTCTCAATTTAAGGGACAGGTGCTCAAGTCTACTATTTTGGAACAATTGTCATACCGGCACGATACCGTTGCAATTGAAGTCAAATGTCCGTAGTCTGGGCCCTGAGTCGGGTATTTCAATGGTGTCACAATTGTACCATTATGGTGCAATTGTAAAGTTTTTGGTACTATTAATGTCTTGTCATAACGACTTCATCATTGTCTTACAATTGTCAAAGTGACATAAATCGCTAGTCTCGTACACAACTGCTTCACAATTGCAATTCAATGACTGAAATGTTTCGGTAGTCTGCTATTTTGAATTTGACAGTAATATTTTGAAATTGTCCTGTGTCGACAGATTGCCATAAATAAAAAATAGATAGATAGAAATATTAGAAATTGTTCTTTGTAATTTATTGCAATTTACTAATCTCCTAAACTTCACATTGCTTTTTATACTAATAAATAGTATGTACAAATATATGTAAACGAAGTCTAGCATGATTAAATGTTTAAATTTATTAGTAGTTTTTCTTTAGACCGTTATGAACGCATATAGTAGACTACGGATATTTGACTTCAATTGCAACGGTATCGTGCCGGTATCGTGCCGGTATGACAATTGTTCCAAAATAGTAGACTTGAGCACCTGTGTTGTCACATGGTTGTCACCATTGTATAATTATTTTCCCTTATTTTAATTAGCAATTTTTTACATGACATGCTGTATTCCTAAATGCAAAAGTAAGCGAAAGAATGTGGCTCTGCACCAATTTCCGATTCGAGAAACAGTCACCAAGAAGTGTATTTAGAGTATTGACTCTGCTCTTTTGAAGGGCCTTTCGGAAGATCAAGTAAGATCGTCATATGTGTGTAACAAACACTTCAACTACGATTTGTTACGACGCTGGCAATTCTCATAATCTACTTTATTCTTAAAAAAGGAAATTGAGACCGACGCATTTGCTACTAGTTATGAATCTCAAGGCCCATCGGGTATTCAGGGTGTCAGTTAGTACCCGGGTTTTCTTCTTTAATTTAATTTATTAAGTCAGCTAGGTAATTTTAAAATTAACAATTTACTGTTGTAAATTCTGTTTCTGTTGTCCGTATAGTGAAGAATGCAAGTGTCGCCACCCCTTTTTGTTCCTAGGGTGCTGTAAAAGTTAGCTAAGGAATATTGTACACATAATAATATAACATCCTCTATGAGAGACGAAAATTTATTGTACGTTATAAAAAATAAAATTGTTATTTTAAATAATCGTCCGCCATTTGTTAACACGAGGCATAAGCACAATTTTTTAATGCATGTAACTCTACTATGTTAATGAATATAAAATAAATCTTTGGAGTAAGTAGTTCTGGGGCAATACATATTGTTTAGTTTTTAAAAGTACATTGGCTTGCTCTGACCTTGATAATAAGTGTACCTATATAATATATATATTTATAAGTGTATTTTCGTAGATATGTTCATTCTGTTTTGTCATTTACAATAAAATAATTCGGTAACCAGACAGTTGTAATTTTATTTTTGCATCTAAATAATTATCTATTGTGTAAAATATGTGGCTACATAGCTATAACATGTGGTTAATATCAAAGAGTAAAATAATATAGATATAAGTTAATATCTAATGGCTTAATTTATTACGGCTGTACTCAGTTGACAGAAGGTTGACAGTTGAGCAGTCAAATGACAGTCAAATGACAGTTGTCAGAATGCAAAATACCCCTCCTCTATAATTTATTATTTATTATTCTATTCTATTCATGCATTCATCCACGAAGTATAGATACATCATACATGTATCTATACTTCGTGCATTCATCAATGCAAAAACGAAATTTATTTACAAATTTTTTAGATTAAAATTATGTATGGACCGAGAATGTTTTACCTTATTAATAATCTGTAAAAAGTGGTTGGTCTCTGAGGAAAAGAGACTGCGCTTTATAGCTAAGAGTTTGTTAGGTTTTGTAACCATAAATATAGAAAAGATAACCTCACTTGTTGTCTTAAATAGAAATTTTGTTGGAATTATTATAATTTACATAATATCTAAGAAAGTACAATGTTTACCACGAAATTATCAAATATAGTAAGTAACTGGCATTCTTGTTTTGTCATTTGATAACAGATACCTACATCTGAGACATTATGATTATTTTCTTAACTAACTTTGCAGGTTAGAATAAGTCAACACATAAGACCTAACAGAGTATGTAATAAACCCATTTTGGCCGCGGGTCCAGTGCAACAGATCAGACAAAAGAATGACTTATATGAGCCAGATTATTTGATTGTAAGTACACTGGCTAGTACCTTCCCCTATATATATATATATATATGTTATGTAATTCAGAGCGCTGTGTTACAAAGGACAAGTGCCTGGTGTAGAAGTAGAACTGGATATTTTCATAATATCTATAAACATGTTAAATGTGCTGGACACGCCGGGAACGTGCTGTGTTGCTCGCTGACAGGCGTGTACAGAACGAGAGTCCATAGATACTCGTAAACACGTAGACTCTCGCTACCTTATTGATTTGTCGGACGTAGTAGACGCTCAGTACCTAGACTACATGATGTTAGGCACTGTTAGGTTTGTGCAGCGATGGTGTAGGGCGGCGCGAAGTATAGAGCCACGCGGCGTTAGACTCAGGCAGCGCTAGGGCGGCGCGACGGTTAGGGCGGCGGCATGGCGCTGAATTCGGGCAGCGCGATTGTTAGAGCGACGCGGCGCTGGACTCAGGCAGCGCTAGGGCGGCGCGACGATAGCCACGTGGTGAGGAGGGAGTCAATGAAACTTCGGGTGATTTCACTGGACTGGTTTATTGTAGACATACATAGTTTATATAGTAGTTTCATTTATACACACATATGCAAAATACGTGACCGCGGAGAGTTACTAAAATAGAGCATAGAAGGAATTTGCTGATTATATTAATACGTGAGTTTATTCTTAAACGGAAAGTTAGTTATTCAATATATATAACCTAGGGTGGACTTGTCCGTATGTATGTTCATACGTGAACATTCTGCCACTCTCCAGGCAGGGATTTCAACTCGCATATCTTGAAGACCTCACAAAGCCGCTCGTTGCTTTGCTTATGTTGCTTGTCTAAGTGTAATGATAATATTCGTACACGTAATCAACAATGCAACTTCTGTAGTATTGCCTTTTCTTCACTGCTGCGGACTTTAATCCCACTTCCTCGGGATCTGCTTCCATAGCTTCCAGTAGTAATTGTACTCCTCTTTTGGTGTTATTATTGTAGCAATGGTATTTATCTGTCTCTTCCTTCAAGACTACATTCTGTTTATACCAGAGTACTTAGTAGAGACTTTTAGTGTGTGTAAACTTTGTTTGTAGATTCGATGTATAGGTTCGAAACTATCTCCAACAACCTCTTCTTTGATAGCTGGTTCCATTACCAATTGCTCTTCCTGGCATTCTTCCATCTGCACGTTTTCATTCGTAAGGCATTCTATTGGTTCTGTTGTAGGTTCTGATACTGGTTCCAGTGGATCCAATGGTAATGGCGGGAAAGGATAATCCTCTGTATCACTAGTTGGTGATACTGGTGGTAGCGGCGGAATGGCCGTTTCCTCCGTGACGTTGCAATCATCATACGTCACAGAATTGTTATATGTAATGTCGATAAGTTCTGACTGCACGCTTCTGTAAGGTTCATGCAGTGCCTGGATCTCTTCTTCTAAGTTTGAAGACTTTCTTCTGCCACTCTCCGGGGAAGGACTTCATTTCGTACAGCTTGGACACCCTGCGACTGCACGTTGTCCTGCCTCGCGATGTCTCGCCGTGGATGTGGTGTCATCAGCGTCATGGTCACACCGGGGCTGTTCCAGTGGTGGGCTCCCTTGGCAACATCCCCCGCTGTTATTTTTCAATAATTTTAGTATTGAATACAAACGTTAATAGTCTGATTTATGAAGAATAAGTTGTATATACTTGTGTTAATATACTTTAGTACATTAGTAACCGTGTAAATTGTTAGTATTGTATTAGTGTATCATGTAATGTATACTTAGATATCTCATACAATAAGTAGGAGTGAGTTTTCATGCAATATTAATTCAATATAATGTTCATTAATCATCAAAAAATTTCATGCAATATAATATATAAAGATGTATTAAGTAGATATAGTGTTATAAAGTGTAAATAATAATTTTCATTTCTTTATGGCCCGGGCCCAATCCTTCTTCTGTGAAATATTTTTCCCCAAGAAATATGTATTATAATGGGTTAGTTCTGTCTCACTTCATTAATGTTATTTTCAATCTCTGCATATTGTATTGCTCAGCTTCTTTATCTCGTATCCTTCATATACATATATATTTCTTTTTATATTTTCGTCCTTCTTGTTAACAGTGGTCTAAATTTGTCCAATTGTTATCCAACTCGAGTTATTGGTTTTGGTTAAATTTTCTTATTCTTTGTTTGGTATATTCATAATAATTAATTATCATCATGTTGTTTCAGTTTACAGGTATTCAGTTTAGATGATGATATATTATTTAAACAAGAATATTGTGGTCCCTTTCACTGATTGTCAATAATGCAATTATGTAAGATGGTGCATTATCTTCACCACCCCGCACATAAAACTTCTTCCTCGGGATATCCTCTTCTTAATGTACAGGTATGCAATGCTCTTGTCTTGTGACAAAATACATAAAAATGAAATTTCTCTTCATTTCCCTGTTATTACAGGGACTTTCTGTTTATAGCAGCATTGCGACATGTTCACTGATTATTATCATTCTGACCAGCTGGATTGTTTTGTTACAATTATGATATACATATTGACTTCTCATTTTTGTCGATAGCTTCACTAGGTTTTGATAGAAGGTGTAAGCCGTAAAGCTCGATTTATTTATGCAATAAAACATTTTTGACGCAAGTTCACTGACGTTCCTTTTTTACGGGTAGTGCGATATGTATTTGTGATTTGTATGTTTTCATTATTTCCTTTCTTCTTTACTTGATTGACTGGTTTCGTTGATTTCTTAATAAAAATATGATAACTCTGGAGGACTTTACATTATTGCATCAAATGTATTTTAGCAACGATCGCACTAAGCGTTATTTGAACTCTTGCCCGATTATTCCTTGGGTACAGGCATTAGAATTTTTTTTTTTTGTTGCATCGTATATTTAAGGAAGGCTGCTTTCCGTGCACGTTGTCAATGTTTCCACTACACTAGCTTCTTAAGCTTTGAACTGGTAAGACTTGCATAGCTTGATAGTATTTTTCCAGGCGACATGTTCATGTTTCTTATGTTCTGTACATTTAAATGGAGGACTTCTGGCACCGTGCGTCTTTAAATGTTTTTCAATGTTTTTAGACTTGGTTTGTTTGATGATTATATTTGAACTTCGATTTTCATAAAACTTTAATAAATGTCATTACAGTGGCTTTATCGTTAAATGTGCCCGTTTTTGTCATCCGAACAATAATGTTTCAAATTCATCCCGTATTCCATATTAGTACACGCTTGGTGTCAATTTCATATTCTTGCTAGATCTAGCATCGTATAGATTTTTCGTTGATTTTCTGTTTTTCGTTGGACAGGTTTTTGTTTTGTGATAATTTGTTTGTATACAGTTCCGAGCGCTCGTAATTTTGATTATTTTACGTTTTTCTGTTATTTTAGTTTATTTGATAATGATAATAAGTATCTTTGGATGCAAATAGCGCACTACCGCGCGTTAAGGTGTCTTATAGAGGAGGCCTATGTCCAGCAGTGGACGGAAAAGGGGCTGATGGATGGCTAGATGGAGAATAAGTATGTTTTGTGTTCATTACTTTGTACAATCATTTTTACAATTCTTGACAGGGAAATGTCTGGTAACTTTAGATCAACGTTATAAATGGCCATTAGAAGAGAAATACATACACAGATTGTCGACGTCGTATTGTCAGAGATAGAAATATGCCTCTAGTTCAATTGTTCATTAAGTGGCATTGTAGAATTGTTAGTGATTTGTTTCTTACGTTCAATAGCAGTGTTAAATATGCTCCCTTTAATTTCATTATTATGTTCCTTTATAGTACACCGGGTACGTTTAATAGTTTTATCTTAAATCCTTTGTTATTGCGTTGCGTCATTATTAAGTTTCTATAAATGTGATTCCATGTTTTATACTTCCTTTGGTGCCAATAGCATATAGAAATAATTGCAAACGTATTTTAGTTTAAGGCACACGTACTATCTTCGGTATTGTAAAGGTTGTGATCATTGAATATAACCTATACAATGATACAGGCCACTTAAGATTTGTTTTTAAAAAAGAAATAAAAAAATTTAAAATTTGAAAATAAAAAGAATAGAATTCAGGAGATGAGAAATGGACATGAAGAGAGGATGTTAAAAATTGATTGTAAAATAGTTTTTCTTTATTATAAAAAATACAACAAATTAATTAAATGTGTTTTAAATTATTATTATAAATTAATGTAAAGAATAACCTTTACAAATGGTGGAGGCGCGCCGGGTATAGCGGCCCGATTGGTAAACCAGCTCCTACGCCCAGGGATGTGTTGACGAGCAAAGGGTCGACACAGGATAAATGTTTATTATCAGAGAAGTAGCCGTATCTTTTTATTAAATTTTTATAAATTATTTATAACTAAGATGGAACTAGCCACGATAACTTTCGGTGGTTGCGCACAGGAGTGCCTAGATGAATTCGAAGAAATGTTTTACGCTTTAATAACTTTCAAGAGATGCTCGTCTGAAGAAGAAAAGTTATCACTATTGCCCTCATTTTTAAGGGGTAACGCCTTATTTTTCTTCCGGGGCATTAAAGACACGTGCAAAAGCGTGCAGGAGGTATTTGATAGACTAAGGGAAGAGTTCCAAGAAGTAAATTACCAAGAATGTTCGCAATAATTATTTGCATAATGATGTAAATTGGTTTAGTGATTCAATTAGATTAAGGTTATATATATAGTGATAATTATAATTTACTAATATTGTTTTATTTTGGTGTGTTTCATATTGTTCGGGATCGGCGAGACTTCATAATGACGTCAGCATATTTGTACATAAGAAAGATGCAGTGAAAAGGAACCACATCAAAAATTTAATTATTTTTTCATATTTATATTTTGAATGTTTAGTTAAAAATGTGAGATAAATATATTAACATAATAATTGGATAGTGAGTATTTCGTACTAGGTTATGATTATAGTATTAAGGTAGAGCGATTAATAGGTATAATAATGGGTTGTATTGAGTTATAATGTCGAAGGAAGTGGCTTGGTAGAGTTAGTTGGATGAGTCGTATCAACGGGTAATATCTTTGAATGCAACATGGTAAGGCCATAGGCTATTTGTCATGGAATCCTGTTTTGGGATATCACGCATTTTAGAGATAGAACTCATAAGATAGGATTTAGGAAAGTAGGTGCTAGAGTAAAGTATTTGTTCATTAGGAGAGAAATGTGAAAGGTTGAAAATTGAAAGAAGTTGTATTATAGTGAGAGGTTGCTGATAATATTTTTATTTTATTTATTGGGTAATAGTTAGATAATAATGATTAGCGAATAGTTTATAATTACTTAGATAATAGAATGATTGATTATTTAAAACGTTACTTGTGGTAGAAGAATGGTTGGTAAATTTATCTCACGAGAAGGAATGCTAAATGTGGAATAAATTGGTCATTCCCGAGCATTCAGGATTACTTAGTAGAAATTATACCTAAATAATTGAAAAGAAGGTTGAGTATTATCTGAGCATACTTTAAATTTTAATTTGATAATCTCTGGATTCTGTCAATTATAATGGTTTCTTATGTAAATTTTCTCATTAAGCTGGAAAGCTGTTAAATTAGCATATCTTTCGGATCTATGATGCTGACCTCATAATTGAAGCTCGATAGTTTTTATAAGAGCATTAATTGTTTGGTGATGAACATTTTTCTGATTGATTGTTGATGATATATGCTTTGTGTCTTGGTGTGATAGTTTTAAGGATGCCTTATCACTCTTGTTTATTATTGGATAAATCAATTTTAAAGATGAAGTAGTTTAATATTTTATGAAAAGAGTGATATGATATAAGGGCATCGTAGTTAGTGTGGTTCGGATAACTAAGATTAGAAAGGCAATTTTTGGTTGGTTTTTTGCTTTTCAAGTTTTTCGAAATGTATTGCTTCGAAAAGCTAGGTCCTAGCTGGATCTAATCTGGTTCATTCTAGTTTGTTATCATGCTTTCCAACCTTAGGTAGGGTGTCCAGTATTTTGTAACTTAGAAAAAAAAAAATTTTTTTTTTGGAAAAAAAATTTTTTTTTTTATCCTCTAAGGGGGGGAGAATGTAAAGGTTGTGATCATTGAATATAACCTATACAATGATACAGGCCACTTAAGATTTGTTTTTAAAAAAGAAATAAAAAAATTTAAAATTTGAAAATAAAAAGAATAGAATTCAGGAGATGAGAAATGGACATGAAGAGAGGATGTTAAAAATTGATTGTAAAATAGTTTTTCTTTATTATAAAAAATACAACAAATTAATTAAATGTGTTTTAAATTATTATTATAAATTAATGTAAAGAATAACCTTTACAGTATGTTATATATCTGCGCAGATGTTTCTTCATTTTATCATTATTTACACGTAATTTCAGTCTTTATTGTGCCGTTTTAGTAGTTAGCTGCGATAACCTCGCGGTCAGTTCTTGAATGATTTATATCCGAGTCTTTTCGTGCTGTACTGTACCAAATGGACACGCCGGGAACTTATTTGTATAAAGTATCCATTGTGAAAGGATGAATATCTTTTGCAGACCACTTACATACTTTTACAAATTTACCAACAAAAGTAGTATGGGTTCTTTCTCTGTGTGTAGACCACATGTACCTAATTAAAACAGTGCAATAAGGAACTTTGCTGTATTTTATAGTTGTATGTATTGTTCCAATAAGATAGCTTCACTCTGTCAGATCCAGACAGAGCAGATATTATTAAGGAGATACATTCCAGAGCATGGAGCCCGAGGAGCCGGTGTACGACTGTCTCAACATTCAGCTGAAGGGCTACGACTACGCGCTGCTGGAGGCGTGCCACCGCCAAGTGCACCGGTACGCGCAGGTGATGGGCGTGCACGTGGAGGAGTGCTGGGCCACGCCCGCCGCCGAGCTGCGCGTGCAGCGCTACAAGCCGCGCGGCACGGCGCTGGACGCGGAGTACTCGCTCGCGCTGTACGAGAGGAACGTGCAGGTGCTGGACGTGCCCGCCTGGGCGCTGGGCTCGCTGCTGCGCGTGGTGCGCGCGCTGCTGCCCGAGGGCTGCCGCGCGCGCGTGCACGAGCACAGCGCCGCGCACGAGGAGGTGCGCTACGTGCCCGACAACCAGCTGCGGGAACTGAAGACGCAGCTCACCGACATGGGCGGACCGCGCGCAGACAGGAACAGGCGGCGGTAGAACATTCACACCATCACGCTCTAATACGTTTGGCCGTGTTACTACACAATAAACTAGTGTTTAAACCAATAATGTTCTATTGTCTCAATAGTGTAAAAACTTATGTTTCATCTACATATTGACACAATAATCGGTGAAACCTCCAGAGCACTTGGGTTTCTCATGCACATTTCTAATTGCCTTTCCGAAGCAAAGACCTTGAAGGTTCTCTACTCCACCTTTAATAGGAGTCCTCTGGAACACGAATCCTCTATATAAAGAAAGAAAAAACATTTATTTTGAATCACTCTACAACATCAAAGGTACAACAAAAACTTAATATAAAATTATAATAATTACTTTAACATAAGATCAAGTAGAGGATCAAAACAATGTACATTCTCAGCATAAGCTAAACACACTTGCATTAAGCGTGATACAGCCCTGATTTTCAGAATGACCTAGGTGAAGCCACGAGCGGCCACAACACAAAATTTAAAAATTACGACAAGTAAGCCATACAGCACTTAATACATAATTAATTGACAATTCACAGCTGAGAGTAAGATCCACGGTAATTACTTTAAACTAATTAATTATAAAATGGGTTATTAAACATCATAAACATACACATATAACCAGGGGCGTGCGCTCCATAAAGGCAGAAAAGCAGTGCTTTACTTGCCATTCACAGATATTTTAATAAAACGTTCGTATGTTTTAGATGACTTTATTCATTTATTTACTATTAATTAAACAAAATATTATAACTTAAAAACGCCTAATAATTCATAAATAGCACAAATATGTGCTTGCAAATTGGTGCTTTTTGCCAGGCGTTTGGCGAAGGAATAATATTGGTCAGACGGACGGAAACTTGTAAGCCCGACGCCGCCCGCCTGCCAAGAGTTCATATGTGTGTAGAAATTTTGGTGTCCGTGCACAGTTTACAAACGCACACAGGCTTGCATATTGAAGACGCTTCGTACCGTATCTCCTGCCGCCTGCTTTGGCGATCGGATGTTTCCGCGAGTATTCGGCGTTCGTTCGTTGCCTATAATCCGAATAAAAATAACTGTCGGAAGTCTAATAAATCACGTATGCACGCTATGCATTTTTGTTTAGTAAGGTTTTATCTATTTAAATAGCAGAAATATTTTGGTTCGACGGATGCCATTTTTTTTTTCATGAGATTCATTGAACTGTTTAATATTGAGTTTCTATAATTTAATAATTGTATGGATTTTTGTTTGTTGATTTTAAAATGTTATTTGATTGTGAAATGTGTGTTGATAGTGTGTGTTTGTTAAAAATTAAAAATTACAAGTTCTCACAATTGTCATTCAGTGAAAAGAATCAAATTGTGTCTAAAGGTAGGTTTGTACCCGAGTTACGACAACCAAGCCAGCAAAAAGGTAGGTAATGTAACTCGAAAATTTCATGTTAAAAGTTATGAAACTTATGTACATACGTACATGTCCGTATGTATGTACGTACGTAGTTATTGTTTAGTAATTCTAGTACAGTGTGGACTGATTCGGGATATTCAGATTTGAATTTGTTCTGTTGGCATGGTTTCCGACTTAGAGATCCGTCGCGTGGCTATGCTAAAAATCTATAAAAGAAAAAGTTTTTGTGACTGAGTACTGCGCCGCATACCCAGTGTCATATTCCTGTGCACGCCACTGCATATAACAGGGAAGAAAAAATAAAAAAGAAAGCACATTCAATCAAAAGCACTTAAAGAACTCTATGTGGAACCCGTGCTACAATAAATACACTGACCGTATAGAAATTATTTAAAAAAAGATTTATAAAATATCTTTGTTTTCACCAGAAAGTTAAATACAACTCTAGACATTCTCTCAAACTGTGTGAACGCTATCACATCTTACCGTTGGGTACCTACACTACAAAAAGACGAAAAATTTTCTGAAAGTCACAAATACGAATTTCATAATACCGATTTTGCGCGCCACGATGGACAATTGTCCGCCATTATATACCATTAGCCCCTGTACACAATGACGATGGCGTTCAGTTGGCCAGCATGGCCCATTGTGTACTGGTACTGCCTTTACATTCATGGCAATATCCAAACATTGCCATTGGAGAATAGATAGAGGAGCGAGGAAACGTTCGCGTTGCTCAGCCAACAGTTTAAGTATTTTCTTTTGCCGCGCGTAATTCTTTTTTCGTCATATCTCCCAAGAATTTATTTCAATTGTATGCTGTAAAAAGCAGTTATAACCTATATTAAATGCGTAAGCTAACTAAGCTGATTAATTTGATAAAAAATATTACTATCTACACATAAATAGCTTTTGAAAACACCCTATTGAATTTGTTATTTTTTTTGCCTTTATTATGGGTACAGCGGGTTTTCCTTAAAAGATAGACATATATGCCCTCGCGGACTTTTTTGAAGAACTATTGGTAATAAACAATTCCTCCATACATAACTTTGTTGTACCACACATAGATAAGGCAGCGTTTTCATTTAAAGCTCGCGAACTTCCGAAATCCGCAGCAAATTTAATCATATCTCATCCAATATACAGCAAATCCTAATAAATTATGCAAAAAAGCCATCCTCTTGGAGCATTCTATGTATGTATTAAAAAAAACTGCATCAAGATCCGTTGCGTATTTTTGAAGATATAAGCTCATCTAAGGACATACATACAAAAATTACGACTTTGTTTTATAAGAAGTAAAGATTGATAAAATAATACAGACGTCTTTTACACACATACTAAAACATCACAAAATAATTCGGTAGTTATTTCCGTCCGCTACATTCAGCGATTGTCATGAACTTATTGAACACGAGTCAGTGAACATGTTCCTCCTCGCCTCTACAGTAACAAGAGCCACATGATTAGTTATGTTTGTGACACGAGCCTCGTCCATCACTTCTTGTGTGTAAACTATCTAAATACAATAATTTCAAACATGTTAAACCTTTTCAGCGTAAAGAAGTAAAACTAATTGGAATTTTTCGATTATCTCACGAGAATACGAGATATTATTAGATTTGTTAATCTGATAAGTAAGCTACGTACCAAATTTCATTGAAATCTTCTACGCTGTTTGCGCGTCAAGTAGTAACAATAATTATAGTTACAAAGCACACACATACACATACAAACTTTCGTATTTTTAATATTAGTAAGATTTATCTATATATGTACTGGTTTAGGTGTAAATGTCGTGGTGCGTCGGTAGAGGATAAAAATAAAATACGTCTTTGTATATAATAACTTAGGCGGCGAGCACAATGGTCTTTATGCATTCGTAGGCCTGTTGACATGAAAACATGAAATCAGTATATTGTGTCCCTACAGTAGCCTCCCCCTTAAAAGAAATGCACTTTATATTACATTAAAAACACAAAATAAAAATGACAATACAATGTATACTTTTAATATAACCAAACAATAAAACAAACAGTAAACTCGGACAATACGTAAAATGTATATAAGGCAAAAATAATTAAAACAGTGTTTACTAAACAAGCTGACAATTCATTTCGCAATAAATTCGTATTAATTACCATATTTATGATATAAAAAAAATATAATCTAAGTCATTGAATACATATTATATACACACCGGCACATTTAGCGGAACAGAAAAAAAAGTGAGACTATGAGATAATAACGCATATATTTAACGAAAATGTAATTAGACACAAAATAACAAATTGATTAACATCTTTTAACAACGACTTTGAAAAGTCTTCGTTATTTTTTATTGAAAAATAAAGAAATTTGAAATAAGTGAAATTTTTGATGATTATGAACCATCACAAAAAATAAAAAAAGTAATATTAAATGAATTAACAATAAAATTAAAGAAAAATTAATAACGAGTGTTTCCCCCTCTTGCTCTGATTACGGTTTCCATTCGTCTGGGCATGCTACAGATTATGTTATCGATGATTTCTTGAGGCAACCGCTCCCACTCCTCAAGTAATGCGTTTCCAAGTTCATTCAAATTGTTGGGGGGTGGCATTCTGGATTTAACCCTTCTTTGTAGCAAGTCCCAGACATGCTCTATCGGATTCATATCGGGGGAATTTGCTGGCCACTGCATCACCGGTATACCTTCGTGGCTCAGATATGCCTGTACCGATTGTGCACTATGAGCACGAGCATTATCTTGCATTAGAATAAAGTCGTCACCAATAAATGGGGCAAATGGTACAACATGTTCTTCTAAAATGTCTCTGATGTATCGATCTGCTGTCATGGTCCCTCCTGTGACTATCACTAACTCCGTGCGAGCTCCCAAACATATCCCTCCCCAAACCATAATCGAGCCGCCACCATAAGCCACTGTGTGTTCAAAATTAGACTGTATGTGGCGTTCTCCTTTGCGTCTCCATATTCGCTGTCTCCCATCGATCTGTTTTAAAAGAACTCTGCACTCATCAGTAAAGAGAACCTGCTGCCATTCATTCAAATCCCAATGACTATGTCCTCGCGCATAGCTTAATCGGTTTACGCGGTGACGTCTCTCAAGTTTTGGGCCTTTGGCAGGTATATACGTTCCTAAACCAACTTCTTCAAATCTCCTGCGAACTGTACGCTCACTTACTCGTACTCCTCGAACGTCTTCCAGTTCATTTCGAGCTTGTACAGCCGTTAATCGCGTATTCCTACGAACTCCAAGTTGTAAAAAACTGTCATGTCGTCTCGATGTACATCTTTTTCTACCTTGACCCCTCCTCCTCACAAGAGAATTAGACGATCTGTACCGCTGGATGCTGCGATGAATCGTTGATACTGGTCGACGAAGCCTTGAGGCAATCGATCTGTAGGTATGGCCATTTCTTCTCATTTCATCAGCCCTAATGATTTCCAGTGATGTTAAGTCAGGCATAATAAAGAGCTTTTAGTAAACAAAATTGCCTATAGAATAACAAATTTATAAAAAACCATTAAGTGCAATTTTTCAAAAAAATTACAATTACGTAGTTATTACTCGAACAAGTTGACAAAACGTATTGTTCGGGAAAATAAAACAAATGAATGAAAAAAGTGTATGTCATCTAATTTTCTATTTTCAAATTTGACAATAAATTAAAAAAATATCATAACTGGCCAGTTCCTCAAGTAAAAGCTTTTAAAATCCTGCCTTTTGTGTGTTCCGCTAATTGTGCCGGTGTGTATAGTTTTATTTTACCTTACTGATACAGTTAAGTATTTGAAACTAATAAAGCATAGTTAATATACATAAACATAGAACATTTTAACAAACTTTTCACAATAATATACGATAAGCTAAAGTAAAAATCTTATCGGTCGTTTGACCACTGTGAATTAAGGGCTTATCACTAGGTAATACATTCTTAGATTTCTTCTTCTTGGCTGTACGGCACTCATATCTTTTAATGCAAAAGGCCAACCAGTTGCCCTATCTATCACCGTAAGATAGTATCTATGATGATCTAATATGACCGCTGTCGTAAGCGGTCCGACAATGTCAGCGTGGATATGTTCGTTTAAACCGGTCACACGCCTCAAATTTTCCTAGTCCCGACACCGTGTCTCGAATAACCTTCGACCTTTGACATTAAATGCAGGTCTTGGACCAATTCCTAACGTCTACATTCATATTCGGCCAAAAGTACTTGGACGCAACTAATTTTGCAGTTGCTCGTATTCCTGGGTGAGATAAATCTTATACAGCGTGAAATGCCTTTTTCCTAAACTCCGTAGGCCTAACACTATTCGTAAAAAAAACTCACACGTAAGCTCATTAAAAGCATCCGACAAAACATTGCGCTTGAATCATAAACTATTGTTCTTATTAGATAACAACTTCGTAATTTCTTTGTCCGACCGTTGCGCTATTGCCGTCTTCTAATTCAAGTGTTGACGGACAAATAAGGGTCTCGGCACGCGAGTGTTACCACTACCACTGATGTGTTGAATATTTGTAGTAAATTATAAGTACATATAAATATAAGTTAAAGTTCCGTTTGCTGCGCACAAGTTATAATTCCACTTTTTATCGGTACGATCACACAAACTATTTTTATACACAGGAATCACGGATAAATTAGCCCCAGTGTCTATTAAAAATTTCATACCTGTCTGTCTGTCGCAAACTATAAGGCGGTTGTTTAGTGACAATGAGATTCAACTTGGCTTCGTCACGTCTGTGACGAAGCCAAGTTGATAATCTCAGGACCCACTGGACTGATTTGAAAAATAATTTCAGTGTTAGATAGGACATTTATCTAGGAAGGGTTTAGGCTATATAACCTCACGCTACAACTAGTAGAAGCGAAGCAGTAGTGAAAAATGTTGCAAAAACGGGGAAAATTTTCTAAATTCCACGCGGACGGAGCCGCGGGCAACAGCTAGTTTATTATATTGACGTACGAGTGACGATCACTCGAACAGGTGCTCAAGTCTACTATTTTGGAACAATTGTCATACCGGCACGATACCGTTGCAATTGAAGTCAAATATCCGTAGTCTGCTATATGCCGTCATAACGGTCGTTCAATGGTAATAGAATTGTCGATCTCTTTTATCTATGCATTGAATTTTCGGTCTCTTTTATCTATGAATTGTGTTAGAATGGTATGTATGTGTTGCCGTTTTTAAAAAATGCGTTAGTTGACGTGATTTTCGAAAAACTACTAATAAATTTAAACATTTAATCATGCTAGACTTCGTTTAGATATATTTGTACATACTATTTATTAGTATAAAAAGCAATGTGAAGTTTAGGAGATTAGTAAATTGCAATAAATTACAAAGAACAATTTCTAATATTTCTATCTATCTATTTTTTATTTATGGCAATCTGTCGACACAGGACAATTTAAAAATATTACTGTCAAATTCAAAATAGCAGACTACCGAAACATTTCAGTCATTGAATTGCAATTGTGAAGCAGTTGTGTACGAGACTAGCAATTTATGTCACTTTGACAATTGTAAGTCAATGATGAAGTCGTTATGACGACACAATAATAGTAGACTACCAAAACTTTACTATTGCACCATAATGGTACAATAATGGTACAGTTGTGACACCGTTGAAATACCCGACTCAGGGCCCAGGTGCTCAAGTCTACTATTTTGGAACAATTGTCATACCGGGTGCTCAAGTCCACTATTTTGGAACAATTGTCATACCGGCACAATACCGGCACGATACCGTTGCAATTGAAGTCAAATATCCGTAGTCTGCTATATGCCGTCATAACGGTCTTTCAATGGTAATAGAATTGTCGATCTCTTTTATCTATGCATTGAATTTTCGGTCTCTTTTATCTATGGATTGTGTTAGAATGGTATGTATGTGTTGCCGTTTTTAAAAAATGCGTTAGTTGAAGTGATTTTCGAAAAACTACTAATAAATTTAAACATTTAATCATGCTAGACTTCGTTTAAATATATTTGTACATACTATTTATTAGTATAAAAAGCAATGTGAAGTTTAGGAGATTAGTAAATTGCAATAAATTACAAAGAACAATTTCTAATATTTCTATCTATCTATTTTTTATTTATGGCAATCTGTCGACACAGGACAATTTAAAAATATTACTGTCAAATTCAAAATAGCAGACTACCGAAACATTTCAGTCATTGAATTGCAATTGTGAAGCAGTTGTGTACGAGACTAGCGATTTATGTCACTTTGACAATTGTAAGACAATGATGAAGTCGTTATGACGACACATTAATAGTAGACTACCAAAAACTTTACTATTGCACCATAATGGTACAATAATGGTACAGTTGTGACACCGTTGAAATACCCGACTCAGGGCCCAGCACGATACCGTTGCAATTGAAGTCAAATGTCCGTAGTCTGCTATATGCGTTCATAACGGTCGTTCAATGGTAATAGAATTGTCGGTCTCTTTTATCTATGCATTGAATTTTCGGTCTCTTTTATCTATGAATTGTGTTAGAATCATGAAGATATAGATAAAAATGGAGTCCAGACTCTGAATACCTACTTGAAGCAAAAATGATGTATGGCTATCTCGCTCACTGTGGTCAAACCCTTTCTTTCTAAGTAGGGTAACCTTTATTGTATTTCTTCCAGGACAAAACTTCAAGTAGTTGTGTTCCATATAGTGTCAACAAAATGTTCACTTCTAAGACCTAGCCCGTATAGATTTTATATTTCGAGATACTTTATGTACTGTGCGTAAAAAAAATACTCAAAAAACAAACTGTTTGTTATCTGTAATCTGTGTTTGTAATGTGTAACTGGAGGTTCGGTTGTTAAATTTATTATTCTTTTTACATTTTTAAACACGTAAAATTTCCTAGTTCGTATGTACGATGTACCTATAGAATATTGGTGGGAAATAGATAATTACTAGAACAAAGGTGTAGTTCCTACGGCAATACGAAATTAATGAATGATTGTGAGATCTGCTTGAGATAAAATAATAATAATTTACCTTTATTTCAGACCTAAATACAGGTTACAAAGATACAGAAAAATGATTCCAACGAATTGAGAACCTCCTTTTTTGAAGCCGGTTAAAAATAACAAGGTGTTAGTAATTTCTTAGTAAACAAAACAAGTTACACAATAAAATCTATTTGGCATACCTAAGTGGAAACATAACTTTTTGTGTAGGTAGCGTAAAAACGAAAAAGGGTTATAGTACTCATATTTTTAAACATGTACTGTTATTAAGGGACCAACCATGAAATCGCAAAAGATATATGTTTCATTAATTTTGCAGATTAATTAAACATTATGAATACATACTGGACAATAGTTTTCCTAGATTTCTGGGTTAGCCAATGTATTTCTATTTATTAATGTCAGTTAAAGGGCAAATTCGGTCAATAATACTTCTGAAAAAAAAAAATACGTTACGTTGATTAAAATTAGTTTGTCGGAAAATCTGTAGTTAATAGTCATTTTAACTGACAATATGAATGTGGTTAAAAGTGGCTGACGGAAGTGTTAGAATTATACTATGAATCTATGGTAACATTGTCTATGGTAACACTGTCGTACTGTGTGGTAGCATGGCTGTACGAACACTATGTAGAAATATTAACGCTCTGCTAATATATATAAGAATAATTGTTATAAAGTTTGTGATGAGTAAAATATAGTCATAGAAGATTCAAGTTCATTGTTTTTATTAATACAAGCATCCTGGATCCATCCTAAAAGGTTATGGGTAGCCACGCCAACTTGCCTCAACTCTCTGCGGAGAATTTCAACAATTGGAAATTTAGGGTAAGATGCTTATTGGAAGAAAAGCAATTATTAGATACAATAGATATCAAAGACGATACCAAAATCGACAAGAAAAACGATTCTCATGCAAGATCATTGATTGTACAATGTATAACCGACAAACATTTAGATTTGGTAAAGGACGCCATTACAGCAAAAGAAATGTTCGCCATCTTGGATAGCATTTTTCAAAGGAAATCCGTGGTAAGCCGTTTACACTTAAGAAAAAAGTTACTTACGACAAAATTACACAATGAAAGATTAGAAGAATATTTTTTGAAATTTGAAACCATAATAAGAGAATTGGAAAACGCAGACAAAAAAATTGATGAAGAAGAAAAAATAACCTATTTACTACTTGGCTTATCTGAAAATTACAATACAGTTGTCACCGCATTAGAAACAGTTAATGAGAAACTATCCTTAGATTTTGTAAAGGCCAGACTATTAGATGAAGAATTAAAAAATATGAAACAGAATGACCACACAGAGGGGATAGCATTCAAATCAAGCAGTACAGTAATATGCTACAGGTGCAATAAAACAGGACACAAGAGCTACGAATGTCAGTCAAACAACACAAGAGAATTGAGCAGAAACTACCAAGGACAAGTATTTAAAACACAAGGTCAAGTAAGAGAATTTAGAGGACAAGGTCATATATTTAGAAGTCAAGGAGGAAGAGGACAAAGACGAGGGAGATACAGAGGAAATAGTCGAGGAAACCAGAACTACAGTCATACAGCGAGTAGCATGGAAAACAATTGTTATGAGGATAGATATTCTTTCTTATGCGATATGAACAAATGCAATTACACTAAAGAAAGTGAACAATCTATAGAGTGGATAGTCGATTCAGGATGCACAGAGCACCTTATTCAATCAAAATATGAAAAATACTTGAGTGAAGTTAAGGAATTGCAACAGGAAATAAAGATTTATGTAGCAAATGGAGATTGTGTTATAGCTAGAAAACAAGGAACCATAAAAATGATGTGTAATGGAAGTGAACTAACTCTGAAAGCTCTTATAATTGATAACTTAACATTTAATCTTATTTCAGTTAAAAAAATTGTAGAAAATAATTGTCATGTTCAGTTTGATATACATACAGTAAAAATTTGGAAAAATAATTCAAAATCATGTCTAACAGGGTACTGTAAAGGAAAATTGTTTATCTTAAAAGCATCTTTATTTATAGAACAAAATTTTTGTGGAACAAATAGTACAGATTTTTTATGGCATAAACGTTTAGGGCATGTTAACAGGTACAGTTTAAAACGTATGCAGCTTCCAGTCTCTGAGAAGAAATGTGGACCATGCATGATTGGTAAGTCAACTCGTCTACCATTTCCGCACACACCCAGGCCGAGGTCATCACACATTGGAGAACTACTACACTCTGACGTCGCTGGTCCTGTAAACATAAAAGGAATTAACGGAGAATTATATTATCAGGTAATTGTTGATGATTTTTCACATTTTGTAGAAGTTTATTTACTTAAAACTAAAGCTGAAGCAACTCAAAATTTAATTAATTATATTAAAAAAATTGAAAATCAGAAAGAAATAAAAGTTAAACGAATTAGATGTGATAATGGTGGGGAATTCAAGAATAGAATATTGGAATCATTTTGCATGAACAAAGGGATAAATATAGAATACACTCACCCTTACTCCCCCCAGCAAAATGGAACTTCGGAGAGAATGAATCGAACTTTATATAATAAAGCGAGAACCCAGATGTTGGAGACAAATCTTCCAAAATATCTATGGGGAGAAGCTATTATTGCCTCAGCATATCAATTAAATAGATGTCCTTCATCTGCAATTAATTATCAGATTCCAGCAGAGGTGATGTTTGGGTCACTAGATTTGAGCAGATTACGTGTTTTTGGATGCAAAGCATGGGCAGTACAACTACCCCGACAAAGCAAGTTTGATGAACGAGCACACGAGATGAGAATGGTGGGTTATTCTAATAATGGTTATCGTTTATGGAACCCAAGAGAAAACAGAATTGAAATTTCACGAGATGTTCGATTTGATGAAGAGGATATAAAATACAAACCAGAAATAACACAAAAAGAACAAAGATATTACTATGATGAAGTAAAAGAAAAACATGGAAGTGGATGTGAAATAAATAGACAAAAGGATGATACAATACAAGAGGAAAATATACAAAGAGAGAATATTCAACATAGAGATAACAATGATAATACACAAGCAAGACCACAAAGAGAAACTAGAAGACCAAATTATTTAGAGGACTATGTAACTGAGTATGGAAATAATGAAGAAACTTATGAAAGTGCAGAATCTAACATAGCCTACTGTTTAAATACATATATTGAAACAGAACCAATTACTTACAATGAAGCAGCTAAAAATACAGAATGGAAAAAAGCTATAGAAAAAGAATTAGAAGCACACAAGAAAATGGAAACATGGGAAACTTCTATTTTACCAGAAGGAAAGAAAGCTATTGACACTAGATGGATTTTCAAGCAAAAAACAGATGGAACAAAGAAAGCCAGATTAGTCGCTAAAGGATTTCAGGAAATAAATACCTATGATGTATATGCACCAGTTGCCAGAATGTCTACAGTGAGACTACTTATAAGTATATCAGTTCAAGAAAATAAACCAATTCGACAAATGGATATTCCTACAGCATTCTTGAATGGAAAGTTAGAAAATGAAATATTTATAAAATATCCAGAAGGAATTAAGAAAGAAGAAGGAAAAGTTTTGAGACTAAAGAAAGCCTTGTATGGGTTAAAAGAAGCTCCAAAATGTTGGAATGAAAGGATTCACAATTTCTTTATTGATAACAATTTTGAGCAGTCAAAGTATGATGTTTGTCTTTATTTTAAACCAGGAACATGGGCACTAATATTTGTAGATGATTTTCTTTTAATGGGTAATTATGAAGATATAAAAAGAAAACTAGAAAATGAATTTAAAGCAAAGGATCTTGGAGAAGTGAAAGAATATCTAGGAATGGAAATACACAAAAACAAAAATACTATATGTATAAAACAACAAAAACTAATAAAGAAAATATTAAATAAATTTAGAATGGAAGATAGTAAAACAGTTAAAACACCTATGGAAAAAGAACCTATAACTACAGAAGAGGAAGAAATAATAAATGTACCTTACAGGGAATTAATTGGAAGTCTTACTTACCTTTCAGTCACCAGTAGACCAGATATTACTTATGCAACTTCTTTCTTGAGTAGATATTTGGACAAGCCAACAGCACAGCACTGGAAAGCAGCAAAGAGGATATTGAGGTATCTGAAACACACTATTAATAAAGGACTTACTTACTTTAGGACTGATGAACCGCAACAGCTGATTACTTACACAGATGCAGACTGGGGAAGTGACAAGACTGATCGCAAAAGTGTAAGTGGATCTGCAATCTATTTTGGTAAGAATTTAATTTCTTGGTCCTCAAAGAAGCAGTGTACCGTATCATTGTCATCTGCAGAAGCAGAGTATATAGCAGCAGCTTCAGCCACAATGGAGCTCATCTATCTTAAAGGTATACTAAATGATTTTTATAATTATAACTTTGAAACACTACTATTGATTGACAATCAGAGCGCTATAAAAATAATATCTAACAGAGAGAATGGAAAAAGGACAAAACATATAGACATAAAATACCACTTTATCAAAGATGCAATTAAGACTTACGATATTAAAATTTCATATGTACCAACAGAGCATAATGTATCAGACATCTTTACAAAACCTTTATGTGAAATCAAACATAACTACTTCTCATCAAAATTGCATATTTTGTAAACCTATTTTGTATTTCATGTGATTGATTGATTAGTTGATTTGAATAATGTTATTATGAATGTAAAACTTATTTAAATGTAACTATCTAACTCTATACTTAGTTTAACTATTTAGTACTAAACTTTAAGTGGATTCATAAACTTTAATTTAAATAAACTAAGATTTGTGTTTGTAACAAGAAACTAAATGTCAATTAAAACTATTGTTTGATATGAAAGTACTTATAATTTTGGATGGTGTTATGCAACATGAAACATGTTACTTTTTTTGCTAATGTAATTCGGAGTTATTGTTATTGTTAAACTAGCAATGTTTTAAATGGGATTTTAACATTGAAGGGGGATGTTAGAATTATACTATGAATCTATGGTAACATTGTCTATGGTAACACTGTCGTACTGTGTGGTAGCATGGCTGTACGAACACTATGTAGAAATATTAACGCTCTGCTAATATATATAAGAATAATTGTTATAAAGTTTGTGATGAGTAAAATATAGTCATAGAAGATTCAAGTTCATTGTTTTTATTAATACAAGCATCCTGGATCCATCCTAAAAGGAAGAACGGAGAATCAGTCAAAATCAATTTTTACGTATATTTCTGTCTACAGCGTTTAAAGGAACCTATCATGAATGGCATGACGGGAGCTAAAAACCTAACCCACCCTTGTCGGGTTGCCCTTGGCTCCCTGTGCCTTGTGTTCCACTACTTGGCGCTAGGCAAGTCAGTTAAAATAACATTTAAACAGCTATATTGGGTAAAATTAGTTTTGAATAATTTCAGTCAAAAGTACTACTGTCGAGAGCTTACAGTCTATTGAGTGGTTATAAGTTTTGACTGTGACATATATCATAGGGGGCTATAATAGGAACGATAATAAAGTTACAAAAAAAGGGCAAAAAAGAAACAACAGCACTTTCCAAATTAAAATCATTTAATAACTTTTCTTTTATACATGACTAAATATTATTGTTTTGTGTAATTTCTGTCTCTTACCACGTAAATCACTAAGTATATTTTCTGTATGACTCTTTAAGTGTTAAAAAATGAATTTGCAATTTTCTTAATTAATACGCTTTCATGCAAATCATTGCAATAAATTGAGTCCGTGATGGGATGCTTAAACATTTCTTGCAACAGAGGAGTAAAATGTTGTGATACAACATTAATTAATTTGTTTTCTATATTGTTTTCTCTGAGTTGGCCCATCAGAAAGGATTACTTTCATAAATGCCAGAGCTAGGATTTGGTACACCCAGAGTAGCTACTTGCCCCATAGACTCTTCCTGTAATGAACTGTCTATCTGAAAATTATAATATATTTTACAAAATATAGCCTTTTGCCATATATTCGAACTACTACATTTCTGAAACATAATAATAATGTAAGGCTCTCATTAGGCAGTCGGATCGGGGGGGGGGGCTGGTTCAGAAAGCAGCAATTATCTCTGGAGCCTTGAGCGCCGGTAGTTTGGAAAATGTTCCTGATACTGGTGGGGTATTTTTTTTCATACTAGTTTTTATATTCCTTATAAATTCAAATATTTAACATTGTATAACATGTGAGACAATTAAAGGAGTTTGTAAATAGATACTTGAAATTTTACCTTGCAAGGTGATACTGCTTCTTGATTTGTAATTGTAGTAGGAACTGCTGTTTGTTTTAAAAAATCCTTGCACTTTCATAAAATTTCATTTTCAATGGTACAATGGATAACCATAATTTCCTCTGGGTACTATTTTTAGGAAATCTAAAAAAATAATATTGTAGGTAAGTATATTAATGTTGTAAATAATGTGAAATAAAAATTAAATGACTAAGCAAACATGTATAATTTAGTTCAGGTCCCACAGAAAGTCCTAGATATGTCCTCAGTATGGTCACACTATTTCAAAATTACTTCTTGTAAACAAGAAAAATAAAATTGCACTAAGTCCATGAAATTCAATGTAAGACTATTAGATCTTTACATCGTTATCAGTATAGTTAGTTAGAAGTATGCTGAAAACATTGTTTAATCATTTTATGAAGTATTTAATTGAAAATACAAAGAAATATGTTTGCAGTTATTCAATGCCAGAAATCACGATCTAAACACTTACGCGTGAAATTGTATATCACCTCCTGGACACCACGTACTACCGCAACCACGCACTACACAAGTTTGCACCATTTCTTTAATTATAAAAATAATTAGAGTCGAAAATTTGAAACGAAGCTGTGAACCGTAAAGTAAACAACCGACATATTGGCACAATTTTGTCAACAACTTGACATATGGTGACCAATGTTGCCAAATTACGAAATCCTTAGGAAATAGGGAAAATAATTCACTGATTCGTTAACCATGAAAAGCATCCGTGATCTACTATTTTATTATTTTTAATTTCATTCATCGTATTTCAACTAGTTATTTATAGTTACGATTAAACACTATCAAATGACAGTGTTTAACTTGTGATTTGATATGTGTGGTGACTCTTTTTAAGAATTTACTAGGAGATTTTAATAAGGAGATAGCAGTACTAAGGCCACACTAAAAAGAGAGGTCAGACCACAGAGAGTGAGATAGAGATACGTAGGTATTTGCCTCAAACCGATGTTCCAAGTATGGCCTCCTTTTTTTTATCTATACCTTCATGGTTAGAATGGTATGTATGTGTTGCCGTTTTTAAAAAATGCGTTAGTCGAAGTGATTTTCGAAAAACTACTAATAAATTTAAACATTTAATCATGCTAGACTTCGTTTAGATATATTTGTACATACTATTTATTAGTATAAAAATAATAAAAGCAATGTGAAGTTTAGGAGATTAGTAAATTGCAATAAATTACAAAGAGCAATTTCTAATATTTCTATCTATCTATTTTTTATTTATGGCAATCTGTCGACACAGGACAATTTCAAAATATTACTGTCAAATTCAAAATAGCAGACTACATCACGAAGTATAGATACAAGGAGTCCGAACGTAATGTTGAACGAATGGTCTCAATTTAAGGGACAGATTTTTGCCGGTAGAGTGCGCGATTTTTCAAGAAGTACTCGTTTGAACTATGACACTTGTGGAAAAAAATATTCTGAGAAACGTGGATATAAATATAAGTTTTAGGAAATTTTTCGAGTGCTTTAAACCCAACAATACAGAGAAGGTCAAGAGATATTCTGATATTCTATACTAGCATCGGTACGTCCTGAATACTTGCACCGCCAGTGGCAGAAAATAGAACTATTATCTGGGTTGATTATTGTGTACACGAAATATTATGGAAAAGCCTATACCGTTCGGACTCCTTGTATCTATACTTCGTGGACTACATGATGAAGTCGTTATGACAAGACATTATTAGTAGACTACCAAAAACTTTACAATTGCACCATAATGGTACAATTGTGACACCATTGAAATACCCGACTCAGGGCCCTGGTGGTCAAGTCTACTATTTTTGAACAATCGTCATAACGACACGACGCAACTGCAATTCCATTGCCACTGAAGTCAAATGTCCGTAGTCTGATAGATGAGTTCATAATGGTCGTTCAATGGCAATGAAGTTATCGGTCTTTTTAGGGTTCCGTACCCAAAGGGTAAAAACGGGACCCTATTACTGAGACTTCGCTGTCCGTCCGTCCGTCTGTCACCAGGCTGTATCTCAAGAACGGTGATAGCTAGAGAGTTGAAATTTTCACAGATGATGTATTTCTATTGCCGCTATAACAACAAATACTAAAAATAAAATAAAATAAATATTTAAGGGGGGCTCCCATACAACAAACATGATTTTTTTACCGTTTCTTGCTCGATACTAATAACGTTGCCTTGTGTTGCATAGATAATGGTACGGAACCCTTCGTGCGCGAGTCCCACTCGCACCTGACCAATTTTTTATCTATGAATTGTGTTAGAATGGCATGTGTGTTTGCCGTTTTTAAATTCACTTCAACTAGAAGTCGCACGTTTAAAGACAAACCGTTACTAAACGAAATTTTTGGAGAATTGAGTTATTAATGCCATCTTTCTTAAAACTACGGAAACTATACGATGAGTTTGACACTTTTCAAAAAAATCCAATTTTAGACATAGATGGCGTTGGTTTTGACCGTTACAAAACTAAATAAGATTTGCTTGCTAAATGCAATATCGTGTTTATACTAATTGTGAATTGTTCGTTAAAGAGTGATGACGGAAGTTTAACGGAAAAGTGTGACTATTTGGATAACCCCGGCTGCACGTCACGATAAAGGTATTTTACTTAGTCACTTTAATTGGTATAGTGTAACATTTTGCTAAGTCATAGTTTTACTTTTATCAAATTATCCATTTCAAAGCGTATTTTATTAGTAAAATGTTACATTTTGTATAGTAAAATGCTTTTTATTTTGATATCGTTATTTTTAGTTACTTTTTTGGTTATTAGTTTACTTTGATCATGATGATAATAATTCTAATTTTAGTGACAACTTGCTGTGATTTAAAACTAGGTACAGAATAAAGACTGATTATTAAGACATCCTAGGAATGCTAAAGATTTAAGTGCCATAATGCCAAAGAAATGTATGGATCTCACGTTGTAAATTAGAATAAAACATTGATTAAAATGTGTTATTTTATTTATCTGTCCAGTTACAATTTGAGTGAATCCTAATTATAATATTTTCAATTTAGTAGTATTGTAAAATCATTATTATTATGGGTTTTCAAATATTTTTATATTTTGTTACATAATTTATATGGGTATTTTACAATCATTAATCATAATTGAAAAAAAAATAATGGAAAAGTGTTACTATAAAATTTTTAAATACATAGTAATTAACAAGGTTCTATTTAAAAAAAATAGCTTTTCTGAATTTAATGTTGTAGTGTAAATAAATATCCATCATTATGACCATACAGAATGGCTCAAAGCACCATGATCTTAAAAGCTATTGCAAAAAGGTCCTGCATTTTTCTTATTTTAGCTCCTGTGCACGAAGTATAGATACAAGGAGTCCGAACGGTATAGGCTTTTCCATAATATTTCGTGTACACAATAATCAACCCAGATAATAGTTTTATTTTCTGCCACTGGCGGTGCAAGTATTCAGGACGTACCGATGCTAGTATAGAATATCAGAATATCTCTTGACCTTCTCTGTATTGTTGGGTTTAATACGTTCAGTGCGGCTAACGCTTATGCGCGTTTTTGTGATCTTCACCAAGTGCGGGCCGACGCGTATACGCGTCCATACAAAAAAAAAATCTGTAGGCAAGCGGGGTGCGCCGCACCTGTGCGTTTATAGCGTGTATTCTGGGTGTCTATTGTTTCGAAGCGGTCGTAAAATGTGGAATTGTAAAGGAGACTACACACTAGTCAGGTTTCTGCTACGAATCTTGCAGGGGGGGGGGGGGACGGCGGCGGCGACGACAACAATAACCTAATTTAGTACAATAGATTATTGAAATAATTTTATTATGACTCGCTCTTTTAACTAAACTAATAGGTAGTTTTAGTCTATTTATAAATGGTGTCGATTACGAGGCGGGCGAAAAGTCGTAAATTAAAAAAAATTAAGAATAAAAGGGCTTTCGGGAGAATGTACCTTTACTATTACTGTTTTATTAAGGTTTAACTTATTTATAAATGGTGTCGATTACGAGGCGGGCGAAAAGTCGTAAATTAAAAAAAATTAAGAATAAAAGGGCTTTCGGGAGAATGTACCTTTACTATTACTGTTTTATTAAGGTATAACTTACTATTTTAACAAAACCGAACGAAGATATATTATGGCGTAAACATCACAAAATCTCTTACAAATAAACACTAGTGTGGAAGCACCTTTATCCATCCAACACCTTTATATGACCCGTAATTGTTATATGACAGTCATAAAACTCGAAAGTTACCGAACGCACATAAGCGTCGGCCGCACTGCGGGAAGGTAAAAGACAACGCGCTATAGCGTCCAGCCGCACTACGCGAGTTTTCTTTGAACGCATATAAGCGTTCTTAGCACTACGCGAAAAATTTTTTGAACGCACATACGCGTTTTCAGCACTGGGCGAATGACTCTTTTTTTAGCATTGGCTATAAATTCGCAAATTATTCAGCATTGAACGCGTTAAAGCACTCGAAACATTTCCTAAAACTTATATTTATATCCACGTTTCTCAGAATATTTTTTTCCACAAGTGTCAATAGTTCAAACGAGTACTTCTTGAAAAATCGCGCACTCTACCGGCAAAAATCTGTCCCTTAAATTGAGACCATTCGTTCAACATTACGTTCGGACTCCTTGTATCTATACTTCGTGCTCCTGTGTAAAATTTTATATTTTCGTTTAGAAACGGTTTGTCTATAAAGGTGCGAAGTGATTTTCGAAAAACTACTAATAAATTTAAATATTTAATCATGCTAGACTTCGTTTAGATATATTTGTACACACTTTATTCGTATAGAAAGCAATGTGAAGCATAAGAGATTAGTAAATTGCAATAAATTACAAAGAACATTTAAATTAAATGCAACGAGTTTAATTGTCAAGCTGTTACATTGTTTTGCTATACATTAACTCAATTATCTGTTCTGCTGTCTGTCAAAGGTTTAAATTTGTTAACACTCTCCTGATTACATTCCTTTTCCAAAATTTTCGGTCCTTTTTGTAAATATTCCTTTCCTAATTTTTGAATATGGCAAAAGCAAAATGTTGCCAAAATAGTACTGTGCAAAGAAGTTCCTAAGAATGGTGACCCTTGAGCAAATTTTATCAAGGAAGGCTATGACATCACGCTGCGACCAATAGGAGCGAAGCAGCATGAAAAACGTTGCAAAAACAGGAAAAAATCTTTTAAATTCCACGCGTACGAAGTAGCGGGGAGGGCTCAGTGTGAAGCATCTTCACTACAGGAGGAGTGTGAGTGTTGCAACATGGAGGTGTCTGTTGCTCAACACAACACTACACTTGATTGTTCCTTTCACAAAGGAAGGTAATGTTACGAGTATCTCAACTGTAATTACTTGTTATTGTTAATTATATATAGGTATGTACAATGTACCTACTTTGTGTGCTGAGCTACTGTGGTTAGATACGTACCTAACACTACTAGAACATGTTCACTCTTGTATTAGCTATACAGAACAACTGAATACTAAACTAGGTACGGAACCCGAGTTTACTTCACTACAACAATAGTAAACTATAATAACAAATAGGAGAATATGTCTGTGTGTCAGTCACGCACGGGTTATATACTGACACTACATACACAATAAATAAATATAAACTAAACGTTACTAGTTGTGCCCCGCTGTACTATGTGTTTGTAGCGAATAAGTATAAATAAAATGGCCAGCATCTCACATCATTCTTTCACAAATCCTTTGCCATACATTTAACTAAATCTTTTCAGTAGTATACGCGTACAATTTAGAAACAAAACCTTAACAAACTATATAAACAAGCCATCCGCCTGAACCACTATCTGTTAAAAGAAATCGCATCAAAATCCGTTGCGTAGTTTAGAACATATAACATTGAGTACAGTTATTATAATAGAATTGTATTATTGTGAATAATACGACGGGGCTCGCCTCGTGCTTTAGTGGTTCATGTAATGGACTGTTCACGAGGTCGCGGGTTCGATCCACGCATAAAACATTCATTTGTATGATAACTATTTATATTTGTCATACAAATGTTTGTACTGCTTCTGGGCGTTTTATATAATACTAGCTGAGCCTGCAAACGTTGTTTTGCTGTACAAATGTCAGTGGGGGGGAGGGGTTTGAAAAATACAGACCTACTGAATACGCATGTAAAATTTCATAAAAATCGGTCAAGCCGTTTCGGAGGAGTACGGTAACTAACACTGTGACACGTGAATTTTATATACTTATAAGATTAGATATGTACTAACTATGCCGTTCAAATGAGAATAGGATTGACCCCGCGACATGTTGCGACGTCATAGCTGTCAATTCGACAAATTTTGGTAGGGTCAGCAAAGCAAGATATTTTTTAATATAATCTATTTATCACTTTATTGTCATCGTTTACTCATTTTCGAGCAGTTAGCGAGATAAATACAAACAATAACAAATAAAGACAAATCAACATAAAAACAGTAATAAGCAAAAACTGCGATAAATAACAAAAAAAAAAAAAATTAACGGGGAACAAACAATAGCTAAAAAGCATTAAAAATGAAGCACGACAAGGCACACTAATAACGACAAAATGGTGGTTGGTAGTTAAACATAATACTTATCATTGTTCCCGAAAACGAATTAATTAAATAAAATAGTTTATTAATAATGTTATAAGTATTTTATCACTCAATAATTTTAGACTTAACTATTTTCATTTAAAATAATTGAGATTAGATAAATTTTGAAAAATATATTATTAATACGCAAATAAAGTTTCGTTGCTGTCAGTACTTTTCAAATCACTTTTGACAGATAGAGGTCATTGCCAATCCTATTCTTATTTGAAACGTGTAGTATGTATTTAGTTTAACCGCATTCTAATACCCATAACACAAAAAGGAGTATAGTATAGCTTAGTTTGGGATCAGAGGACAAGTGAAGTATCCATATTAAAATTTAAGATGCATTGTGTAATTTTAAAACCGCACTAACTATTTAATTATATTTTAGAATAATTGGCATTTTCTGTGTTGTTTTTGTGAAATTTTATAATTAAATTTTTAAAAACATTAATTTTGGTCATATCTAGGCACTATGTTATATGAATGTATTTAATGTTCCACTACAAGTAAATATAAGGTTAATATTTATTATGAGCTTGTAACTGTTAATCGAAGATCTTCTCAAAATAAAATTCAATAATTTGTTACGTAGAAGGTCAACACAGAGAGTAGCGCTCGTCTACAGGCTGTACCTACTCTTATATCAGTTTATTATTTACACTGTACATAGCCGTGACAGACGGACCGACACCCGCGGATAGATGACGCGACGCTTACAATGTTTCATTAAACTTTGTTTTATGAAAATCGCAGAATAAGATATATGTATAAGCACAGGATATAAGTATGTACGTGAACGTGTGTTACAAGCGATCACATACGGCACAGCACAGGAGACGTGGTCTCCGAAATGAGGAGATCCGTAAGAGAACGGGCCAATGGACGAAGTGGCAATTGGCGGGCCACATCGCTCGTAGGACTGAGAAGTGGCAATGGGCGGGCCACATCGCTCGTAGGACTGAGAAGTGGCAATGGGCGGGCCACATCGCTCGAAGGACTGGAAGTGGCAATGGGCGGGCCACATCGCTCGTAGGACTGATGATCATTGAGGAAGAAATGTCCTAGAGTGGCGACCACGTACCGGACGACGCAGCGCCCTGACAAGGTGGAGCGACGACATCGTCAAGGTCGTAGCGGCGTCCTATGGAGGAGACCTGGAGTGGACGGAGCGAGGCTCATGTATGGATGGATCTACGTGTACATGTGATTTAATTTAGAAACATAATGTTCGCAATATTAGTGCGGCCGCGCACTCACACACCACTCACTTCTATAAAAGAGAGAGTAACGAGCGGGGCCGCGGCACACAACGAGGTCGCCGGTCTGTGTACAGTACAATATGATGTTGTCAGTGTGTGCGGTGGAGCCGCCTGTATATCGTCATGTACCTGTACCTGTACCTACTGTACTGTGTACGAGTGAAGTAAGGTTACACTCATATGTAACCTTGTTGTTAACACAATCATCTAATGTTGAACACTCACCTCGTACTAGAGTCGATACATCACGTCAACAGACCGACGCACGATGTTCTAACATGAGATCAACACTAACAACAACTTACAGTAGCTCACACGTCACATTACTTATTAGGCAAGTATACTGTATACAACACAAATCTAAAAGCTGTAAGCACAAATCACAAGTAAACCTGTCTCCACAATAACAAACAACTCGTGTTCGTCTCACATATACCTAGATAGCACAAACTAAACAGGTTGTTGATACCTGGCTGGTTTCGAACTATGAACACGTCTTGATGCACGTACAGTAGAGTACAAGTGACGAGCTGCAGGTGAGCTCTCCTCACAGCGGGAGTGTACTGTACAGGAGGTCAGTGTAGGCTGGACACGTGACCAGTGTTCACTTGTTGGGATTGAACACTGGATATTATATAATAACTAGCTGCCCCGGCAAACGTTGTTTTGCCATACAATTCTGTATAAAATAAAATTTCATCAAAATCGGTCCAGCCAATTTGTAGCCTATGTGTTATTCTGATGTATAAGCTATATTGTGGTAAAGTTTCATTCAAATCCATTCAGTAGTTTTTACGTGAAAGAGTAACAAACATCCATACATACATCCATACTTACAAACTTTCGCCTTTATAATAGTAGTAGGATACTTGCCGTGTATACCGGTATACATATTGTGCCACTATGAAAACGAACTTCATGAGTATTGTTCCTTCACGTTTTGATAGGTAGCTACCTACTCTAGTACCGAGGACTACTAACATAATGTGCTTTTAGAGTTCCGTAAGTACCAAAAGGTAAAACAAAACACTATCCCGTGATAGCTATAGAGTTGAAAATTTTACAGTTGTGTATTGTGTTGCTATTAACGAATATTAATAATTTCGGTAGGACACCCTTCGTTTGCGAGTCTAACTCTTGTATGACCCCGTTTTTTTTTAATTATTTAATTTCTATGTGAAAATTGTGGTTTATTGTGTAGTCTAAGCTACGGAAGAGACCTCCGTATCTTAGACTAAACACAGAACATAAATAAAGATGTTATGAAACAATCGACTGGTCACCATCACTTGACTTGACGTACATCAACACTCGTAAAGTTAGTAGGAACACGTGAACTGGTGAGAGGAGCTTAACTAACAATAAGTCAGTGTAATGGCGGACATTAGGTAACAGATTTATAATAGACAGGTACATCAGATATACCGGAACTAATAACAGACAGAACACAACAATGTGTACAGACATCGTCAGTACCAGTGAGTACACCAACATGGAGGATGAGGAATTGGTGTGATCATGTCCACAACTATGTAGTCATGTTCAGTGAGACTGGTGCTCATCCTGACCTCATCAAGTGACTCCGCCAGGAACCTTCCTCGGTTAACTACATTATAATTATTTATTAAATCGTTGTTAGATATATTGAAGAAGAGCCTTGATGAACACACGGACAACACAATAACCTTACGCGGGTCACTAAGGGTCACGTTTCACTATAAACATTGCTACTTGGTGATAGTTAAATATTTATTAAGATATTTGATAACATGTTATAATAAGACAATTAATTAAGTTGTTGAAACCAATAACGTGTGACCGCGCATTGACACAATATGACCTGTGACCTGTAGCACACAATATCACCTGTGACCTGTAGCACACAATATGACCTGTGACCTGTAGCACACAATATCACCTGTGACCTGTAGCACACAATATCACCTGTGACCTGTAGCACACAATATGACCTGTGACCTGTAGCACACAATATGACCTGTGACCTGTAGCACACAATATGACCTGTGACCTGTAGCACACAATATCACCTGTGACCTGTAGCACACAATATCACCTGTGACCTGTAGCACACAATATGACCTGTGACCTGTAGCACACAATATCACCTGTGACCTGTAGCACACAATATGACCTGTGACCTGTAGCACACAATATCACCTGTGACCTGTAGCACACAATATGACCTGTGACCTGTAGTACACAATATCACACAATTTGTATGAGTTCATCTGCATCTCTACTTACTAAGTTATAATTAACTAGCTGTTGCCCGCGACTCCGTCCGCGTGAAATTTAGAAAACTTTTCATCCCTTTTTTCGCAATAAAAGGTAGCCTATGTCCTTTCCCAGGGTCTAAAGATTGTCTGTGCCAAATTTCATCAAAATCGGTTGAGTGGTTTAAGCGGGAAAGTGTAACAGACAGACAGCGTTACTTTCGCATTTATAATTAATATATAGTAGGATGATACAACTAGGTAAATACATTGATTTAGTTCTAGAAAATATTTGTTCCAGAGTGAAATTGATGCACATGTAGTTGTGTGTATACCACTGTAACATTGTTCTAATCTAACTGTACATATTGTCTTAGCCAGTGACAGTGTAGTGGTCTCTAAGAGGGATATACAAACTAAACATTAACAAATCACAGGTATATAAAAACCTTCCTCTTGATTCACTTTATCCATTAAAAAAGCCGCATCAAAATCCGTTCCGTACTTTTGAAGATTTTAGTTGAGCTAAGGTCAAACAGAAGTACCGCGTGAGAGGCGCGCCCCCCTCCCCACGCCCCCCGCCCCCCGCCCGCAGCGCGCCGCTCCTCGCTATATAAGCGGGTGTGCACTCACACAACACAACCACTCGACATGAAGGTAATATATACATACCATCACATCATACTACCATCACATCGTACTACCATCACTACCATCACATCACATCATCACATATTAAGAGTACAGTGAGACCATAACCGTGCACTGTGAGATACTAAACTATCATCTTCATAACATCACGACTTGTTCCCATGCGGGTAGGCAGAGACTATAGAGCGCTATGTGCTCTTTATGTTGTAAACCTAGCTAGCATTATTGCAAGTGTTGATAGAAACTTACCTGTCTGTAATGTATCTGTAGACACCAATCATTGATAGATATTAATCATAATGTAACTCTAGGTCTCGACTGTCCGCGTTTCCATTCCACCTGATCCATTGCGACACCCTTCAGTTCCTCCCAGCTTGACGCAGCCTCCTTCATAGCTGTTCCCCTCCAAGTAATGTGTGCGCGACCTAGTTTCATTTTGCTGGAATCTTGCTATATTAAGACTTTACTTGGACCTGGACAGACGATTGTTTGGTCTTCTCAATATACGAGCTATCTATCCAGCGCCACCTCCTCAGCAGTATCTCCTTAGTGATTGTATTTTGCTCGGTAACCTCCTACAGGTCCGTATTAAATATGGCTCGTGGACTGTTAGTACATCATCTTCAATATTGTTCGTAAACATTGATTTACAAACACTTGCATTTTACAATTAATTGGTGCCTAATGACTATCTGATTGTTACCGCGCCATCATGTCTCACATCTACACGATGTTGCATGTCCAGACAGACTTGGTGTTTGGTGTTCCATCACTGTACGGTAGGTTCAATCCTACAAGTACATTCATACAGTATCACCTCATACAGTATCACCATACTACCTCATCCTCTCGTCAACATCTAACACTTCCTAATGTTACTCTCATATAACTAACTATTACACAATACCTACCAGTTGAATGTTCCTTTCATTTGTAGACAACACTAATAGTTCTAGATCAGTAATGGTTCGCTCAGATCTACCTATAACTAAGTACCAACATGTCGGACATGTTATATAATACGAGTGAGGTTAACTGATGTTCGTCTATTACATTATGTGGACACTATCAATAATATTATGTGGATCAGTGGACAATCAACACGTCACCATCAATTGTACAATATTAATAAACAGACATGTACAATGATAATGTTATCACACGTCCAACAGTGGACACTCCCATCTCTACGCGGTATTCCTTTAATTAGAACGTGTGTGTGTGTGTGTAGGTGTTCGTGTGTCTGTTATCTCTGTTGGTGTTATCCCGCGGCGGGTACGTCAGTAGCGGCGGGTGGTCGGGAGGAGGCGGCGGCTACGGCAGCGGCGGCGGCGGCGGGTGGAAGTCAGGCGGAGGCGGCGGCAGCGGCTGGTCTAGTGGCGGCGGGGGCGGCTGGCCCAGCGGCGGCGGCAGCTCCGGGTGGTCCAGTGGAGGAAGCGGAGGCTGGTCCAGCGGCGGTGGTGGCGGCGGCAGCGGTGGACGTGAGTTAACTACATCAATAACAATATATTAGTGAGCGCAGCGCCTCCGAGTAGGATATAGACGTGATGGCCTGTCTTCTCAACTTCATAATGTTAACTACTAAATAATCACCCACTTGAACCAGACTGTCTCGGAAAGAATTCCTATAGAAAACATAATAATAAATTGTATGATCGTCCTGATAACCGAATATGTAACACCTACATATTATGAGAGTATGTCTAACTACTGCTGCATCGTGCTCGTGTTCGACGGTTCATGACAATATCATTGTTTACAAAAGTGATGATGATTACTAGCTGTTGCCCGCGACTCCGTCCGCGTGAAATTAGGAAATTTTTTTTATCGCAATAAAAGGTAGCCTATGTCCTTTCTCAGGGTCTAAAGATTGTCTGTGGCAAATTTCATTAAAATCGGTTGAGAGGTTTAAGCGGGAAAGCGTAACAGACAGACAGACAGACAGAGTTACTTTTGGATTTATAATATTAGTAGGGATGTTAATGAAGTGTATGTTCATCTGTTGGTCACAATGATCGTGTTTCTGTTCACAGAAGTGAAGATAATCAAGATCATAACGAGCGGAGGAGGAGGAGGAGGAGGAGGAGGCGGCGGTTACGGTCAGTATCATATAGCTGTTACCCGCGACTTGGTACCTGCGCGTGGAATTTATAAAACAAGTGATGCATATAAACCAATAAGTAAACGGTTTCCGGAAACCACTCAAATATAGATAATTGCCACCGTTTTTAGGGTTCCGTACCCAAAGGGTAAAAACGGGACCCTATTACTGAGACTTCGCTGTCCGTCCGTCCGTCCGTCCGTCCGTCTGTCACCAGGCTGTATCTCAAGAACGGTGATAGCTAGAGAGTTGAAATTTTCACAGATGATGTAGTTCTATTGCCGCTATAACAACAAATACTAAAAATAAAATAAAATTAATATTTAAGGGGGGCTCCCATACAACAAACATGATTTTTAGGGTTCCGTACCCAGTATCTCAAGAACGGTGATAGCTAGACAGTTGAAATTTTCACAGATGATGTATTTCTATTGCCGCTATAACAACAAATACTAAAAATAAAATAAAATTAATATTTAAGGGGGGCTCCCATACAACAAACATGATTTTTAGGGTTCCGTACCCAGTATCTCAAGAACGGTGATAGCTAGACAGTTGAAATTTTCACAGATGATGTATTTCTATTGCCGCTATAACAAAAAATACTAAAAATAAAATAAAATAAATATTTAAGGGGGGCTCCCATACAACAAACATGATTTTTTTACCGTTTCTTGCTCGATACTAATAACGTTGCCTTATGTTGCATAGATAATGGTACGGAACCCTTCGTGCGCGAGTCCGACTCGCACTTGACCAATTTTTAAACATTTTTCACTAATGCTTCGCTGCTATTGGTAGCAGCGTGATGTTATATAGCCTAAAGCCAGTAGTCTATTTACCCTAGGGCTATAGGGGCCATGACTCAGGTCAGCCAGCCTAAGAAGGGTGGCGAAACCTTAAATTTTAAATTTTGCCCTGTCTCTATTAATTTATAGGGCAAACAATTATATTGGTCCGGTGCGTCAAATCAAATGGTCGGGACGCTAATTTTCAAAATACTCCCCTCCCTAAAGCCTCCCTCGATAAATGTACTGTTTAAAATAAACAGATTTAATTAATTCGGACTAGAAGTTCCCGAGATTAGCGCGTTCAAACAAACAAACTCTTCAGCTTTATAATATTTGTACAGCTATCTAGATGTTAGTGCTGCTAACATTTTATAATGTAAAATAGGTTGTAGGTGAACTGATGAGAACTTCTACGATACTTAAATATAGTTAACATGCACAGTGGTTAGTCAGCCTCTCACATTAAGTTAGGGTCAAACATTCTCTAGCCACATTAACTGTGAATGTTTTGTAACAGTAAGTTAATAGTCGACATCTGATGTTTCTTTATTGTTGTAAATCTCGTACTGAATCGTTATTTACGCAATCTTTGAATTATTCTAATGCACCACACCACGGCTAAGTGTTATTAAACCACAGGCCAAGGTCGTGACCTTTGTTAGTGAAGTAGCGGCTCTCGGATGTGAACATGTACCCACCTCAGAGATAATCTGTTGTGTAATGTTGACGATAATTGCGCACCCATGAGATTAATGACATCTGTCGAACTGTGACTGTACTAGAATAAGATCTGATGCTTAATCACTATTGAATCATTGCAGGCAGTGGTAACGGCTGGAACCTAGGAGGTGGCAGCAGCGGTTGGTCCAGCGGCGGCGGCAGCGGTGGAGGCTGGAAGCAGCTCGGCGGAGGTGGCGGTAGTAGCGGCTGGTCTAGTGGAGGAGGCGGCGGCGGCTGGAAGCTCGGTGGAGGTGGTGGTAGCAGCGGCTGGTCCAGCGGAGGAGGCGGCGGTGGATGGAAATCCGGCGGTGGAAGCAGCGGCTGGTCTAGCGGCGGTGGTGGTGGCGGCTGGAAGTCTGGCGGTGGCGGCGGGGGCTGGCCCAGCGGAGGAGGAGGCGGTAGTGGTTGGTGGTGATCACGTGGACCACATCAGATAGTACAAATAATGACAATACAGTGATGACTTCTATATGTACTTGTTTATATTTATTGTTCCACGTCAATATAACGTGAGTGTTGAAGGGCTCGATACCGGTACTAGGCATTATAACATCACGCGAGCCCGACACCGGTAGGCAGGTATCGATCTACAAGTTGCTCTCCCATGTGATGACCAATTTACAATACAACTGGCGCCACCTCATTAATTCTTAGGGTGCCCTAAAAGCAAAGAGTAAATGTAAGAAGTCTTTATTGAGTTTTTAACTCATTATGCAGTGTTATTAACATTCAAGTAAAACACTACATGGGCACCATATTTTATTAGCAGAGCAATTAAACAAAACATTTTAATTAATAAACGTAAACCAGTTACACAAAAGTGTTGCCAGGTAGGGATATTAATTTATCTATGGGAGTTTTATTACAATCTCAACAGTCTTTCTATCTGATCGTCGCTTTACGCGACGGATTTAAAATGAATTTAATACTCGGCGTGGAGGCGGCCTACGGCATGAAAAAAACATAGGCATCTTTTTAATACGAGAAATGAGTGTGTTGAGAGTCCTCCTTAAGCGCGTACGAAGTCGGGGCGGGGGCAACAGTCTAGTTGTATCAGCCACACAAATTGGTAATGCGCCTGGCGGCCATGTTGGTGACGTATAGATTATATTTTATTTTTTCTTTGCTGATGACGTCACAAGGGCGTTAATTTGACAAGGTTCCAGCGCATTACCAATTTGCGTGGCTTATATGTATAATATGTGTGTAAACACAATAAAGGTACATCGTATTAATTATTTTGTGTGTGAGTAGATACTTAAGTACAGACAATAGAAATATATCAGCTATCATTTATATTATAGTTAGGTAATAGAGCAAGGAGTTAGGTGGTTCCAACGAGCGCGGGG
Source organism: Orgyia antiqua (assembly GCA_916999025.1). NCBI lineage: Eukaryota > Metazoa > Arthropoda > Insecta > Lepidoptera > Erebidae > Orgyia > Orgyia antiqua. Next base: position 116,716 of record OU779865.1, read on the forward strand.
CCCGTGGAGCAGAGGGGCCACGCTCACGTGCTTATCATGACGAACATCATGTCACATCTGGTACGTAGCCATATTAGAAGCGTATAGATAATTATAATGTTATTTAAGTAGTCCTAACACGAGTTACGTTCAGTACTTAGACGTATCGACTTGTGATGATGCAGGTTCAGTTCCTGGTGACGGCGCCGCGCTGTAGGGTTGTCACTGTGCTCGTGATGTGATGATGTGGAGGTGTCCACACACTCTGAACGTTCTGTTTGTACGTGTTGGTGCTGCGGCTCACGGTAGAGACGACACACTGTATCACTCCGCGGCCGCGCTCTAACACTCTATGATACAATCTAGCCTTTTACCCGAGTTAAGTTTGTTATTAAGAGGGTACTGTACTCCTCATTTAGGTATTGATATACTCCATACAAAAGTATGGGTTTCGTACTTCCATTTTCTTTTCGCGAAAGTTAAACCGATTTTAATAGTTTTTGCGTTATATTATAGATAAAGAGTATATCTATGCTTCTATCACTTTCTTTTGTGGTAAAACATTACCAAATTTGTGTGATAGACGCTGCAACTTTATCTAAAGAAAACCGAAAAAAGTGGGGTTTTCGGATCATCATATTTCTTTTAGTTATTATGTTTTGAAAAAAGAAAGTGATAGAAGCATAGATATACTTTTTATCTATAAAATAACGCAAAAACTATTAAAATCGGTTTAACTTTCGTGAAGAAAAACGGAAGTACGATACCCATACTTTTGTATGGAGCATAATTTGGTATCGTCTTAATTAAAGCTGTTACCCGCGACTCCGTACGCGTCGAATTTAGAATTTTTGCAACATATTTCACTACTGCTTTGCTCTTATTGGTCGCAGCGTGATGTTATATATAGGCTTCCTCGATAAATGTGCTAGATAGCACATTTATCACAGAATTTTTTTTTCAAATCAGACCAGTAGTTCCTGAGATTAGCGCGTTTAAACAAACAAACAAACAAACTCTTCCGCTTTATGTTATTAGTGAGTACATATAGGCGGGTGTTCTCCACCTAGGCAGATATACAGGAGCTCGCAATCATTGAGACCGCACATTCCTTACCAAATGAATGATTTTTTTATGAAACTCTGTCCCGAGTACACGGTGTCCGGTGTGTTATTTCATATAAAACAATAAGTTGTACAAAATATATAATTATAATTTATTACTTCATATAAATTAAAACACTTATGTCAATAATTCCTTGAACGATGCAACATGCACTTTATAATAATGTTAAACTAACAACGAGCAGGCTTTAGTTCACTAGGTTGATACTAATGGTATATCTTCTAATAAACAATATTACAACTAATGTAATATTTGTTGAAATATAGCCAGGCTTGAGTCATTATTGTCAGAAGAACAATATTGACGACTTAACAACAATATTATAGCATTAATACATTAAAATAATACAAGTTAACAAACATTATTCTGTGTTCGACATCACTAAACATTGAACGTCATAACAAATATTGTTAAATTTCTTGTGTCGTGACGTAATTACAAGATTATTGTTTAAGGTAGCGTTTAAACATTCAGGACTTGCAATTTTCATAACATGGGTAGGTATAGGTCTGGCAGGTCAACAATTCCCTGTGCTTTTCCATAGTAACATTTAATGGTAATTAAATATATACAACATAATATTTTCTAACACTTGCGCGACTCATTTGCTTAAATAAAACTACTTTTTACGGATTTAGACGCGTGTATTTGTTATATACAACAAGCAAAAATTATTAATAGGTCTGTACACAAACTTCTATCTAATATATTGTTATTCAGGTACATGAGTAGCACGTTTAACAAAATTGCCGCTAGGGGCGCTACTCTTATTTTTCATTTGTACCACAGGCTCAATCACTGAAAAACTATTTTCGCGAAGTACCGCCGCGCGTCGATCACATCTCATTGGGTACAAATGTACAATATTAAGACGTAGCTCATGATGATAATTTATGTAAATTAACATTTTATATAACATTATGTAGGTGAGTTGTAGCTCTAACATTATACAAAACAATTTATATCTATAGGTTTCTACATTATTTATATTGTACAAGGAGTGTTTTATATAGGGAATACATTTACAGTTTATCCGTCCGATTGTGTTGTCGGACTTCGTGCTTCCTGTAGTACTCCCGGCTCATGGAAATGACAATAGGATTAACAATGATCTATTTGTCAAAAGTCACTTAAAAAGTACGGTCAGCAACTTAACCTCATTTGTGTAATAACGTTTTCTTTTATTGAATCTTAGATATACAAAATGAAGTCCTAAATTAATTAGTGATAATACTTGAAAATTATTATAGGTACTGACGTATTTAAAAAAATATATATTTTATAATAAATTTTATTATTAGAAATAATTTAATTATGTTTTTTTGCATTGTTTCGCTCACTGTTTACAAATGAGTAAACGAGTGAGATATTATATCGTTTAACAAAAGAGGATGAAAAGATACGGGCGGGAGAATGATAACTTTTATTTGCTGAACAGTTATGACGTCACAAAATGGCACAGGGTTAATCTTTACCTATAATAATATATATTTCAGCAAACACAGATCACTTCCAACAGATGAAGCGTTACAAGATACATATTTTTTTAGTTTTGTTTTTGCTCCATACAATATATGTGGAGTATTACATTGACGTCACTCGGAGCAAAATCACACGGCGAGTTCTCATACATCCAGCTTTCAAACTTAAGCTACGTTATACGTTCCGCGTGCGACGATCGCCTCTGGTGTTTAATATATTGGGGTGACTTGTGCCGACAGATTTTAGAGAATCTGTGTGCCTTTAGGAAAGTATTTATAATTTATGTGCACTTTATGTAAGTGCGTGTGTCGCCTCGAACATACCGACCGAGTCACACACTCACACAGAAACAGATCAATATTAATAGTAAAGTACTGCACCAGCCCGGGACGAGGCGTCCTAGGACAGGACCCTAGGGATAACTAAACCAAAATTAAAATACCTGCCTTTTAATTAATTAATTCTTGGACATTTCACAACGTTAACGTCGTCTGGTCATAAATTGAGCTTATTCATTTTTATGGTTATCTATCTAAATACGAAACCGCATCAAAATCCGTTGCGTAGTTTTGAAGATATAAGCTCATATAGATACATATGCTGGACATACATACAAAAATATTGATTTAGTTTTATAGTAAGTAAAGATGAGAGGCAATGTTCACACTTACATCAGTTGAGGAGTACGATGTACGTCAGCCAGCACACGCACAGTCGCGCTCTCCTCCCCCTCACTGTCTGTCTCCGGTACGATCACTCCGCTGGGTGTGTGTCCGGCCGGTACCAACTGTTCAACTATCCTCCTGTCCTCAACAAACAAGTCACCACTGTGTACATCAGTACTACGCTCATCTTCCTGTACTATATCAACATTATTATCACTAGTTGATATATGATCAGTTTGTAGAGCCACTGAGCGTGTGCTTCTGTCTCCTCTGTTTGGTACATCTCTATGAACAGTGATAGTAGTGACCCTGGCCCCACAGTCCACACTGATCACCACCGGCTGGAATGAGCCTGTGCGTGGTGCACTACTCCCACTATCACTTAAGGCACTACGTTTATAGAACGGTACTCTACTACACTTATCACCAGTGATATCATCTGTCGTAGACACAATCTGTTTGTTACTGAGAGCAGTGCTCTGTTGTCTGTGTACAGACGCGGCTCCTTGTTCATCATGGTGTGCCCGGAGTACAGCCAGCCAGGCCTGTTGATCCTTGTCTACGCGAGTCTCCTGAGACTCCTCTATCACTATTGGATCGTTGTCCATGAATATACTGCTCTCATCATTATCAACTACTCTACTTATATTTGATAATTCTTTCTGTGCATTTTTGGCAAAACCTCTACATTGTTCTTTTTTAGGTTTCTTGGAAGTGATGCCACATTTTACTGTTAATTTTATATCATTAGTAATGGGACTATTCTTAGCTACATATTTAATATGGGATCTTTTTCTAATATTTTTCGATTGTATCACATTCTCTGAGCTATTTTGAGTCACATTTTTATTTTTAATATCATCAGTTCTTTGTGTGTTGATGTTCAAATCAGCAAATGGTTTTCTTGATAAAGGTTTTTCATTTCTGCACAGCCACTGCTGTACGTAAGTGACAGAGTTCTCCATTCTATTATCTTTAGAAGATACCATCTCACCATCAAAGATTATGGAATATCTATTTTCCTTGTTATCTAATGAATATTTAGAACTTTTTCTTCTATTTTGATACTTTAAAGGTGCTTGTAAACATTTAGGAAACACTTCTTTCTCAATTTTCAGCTGTTCTGATAATCGCTTATGTTGAAAGGCTGTGAAAACAAGAAAAAAACATGCATTAAACCAGTGTCACAACAAGAATATCATAAGTTAACAAGCATGGACGGTACCTGCTGGACCAAATAGTTTGTAACAAGTTTCAAGGAGTGTAGTGGCATGTTGGACCATGTGTGTCCAGTGCTGGTCGTGTCTGGTCGTGTTGTCGCCGCTTGTGGGTGAACAGGAGGGACAGCCCTCAGTGTAGACCACACACTCCTCACAGCTGGAGTGACCACACTGGTACCTCACTCGTCTTCCTTCTAATTTGTCACTGAACAATAAGCATAACATTATTACAAAGCATCTCAAATAAGAATACGATCTACTTAGCAACATGGTGTGTGGTGGTGTGGTCCACTTTACTGCCAGGACAATTATTAATCTTTGTACAATGTTTTGTCATTTTGAATAGCAGAGACTCGTTAAATCAAAAATGAAATACGTTATACCTATGGTTTCGGTGCAGACCCTACTTTAGAAGTGACATTTGACAGATAAAGGTCCTTGACGTTCCTAACAAAACAAACGATTAACCTCATGATCATAATACTACAACAGATTAAAACATTATAAAAACATAAATATCATTAAACACGGTGATTAATTAGTAACACAACACAACACTGTGTACACAGATATACTGTGTAATGTAGCACATAATAAACAACAAAACAAGATTATGATCACATTCATTAAAATTTCTCAATACAGTTTTAAACAACATTGAAACTTAAGTCGTAATACAAACAACACACTAACCAAGTAGCGCATCGAACGTTTTCAATTATTTTGTTTACATATTCAATGGCTTCAATAGCGTTGAAGCTGTTCATGACATTAATTTGAATGTGTTCCGAGTTTTTAAATATATTACCCAACACAAAACAATTACATTTATAAAGTTTTGTTTAGAGATTTGTTTAAAAAATAAGAAAAATGTATGAGAAATTAGTTTCTCTTTCATAAACTTCCAGTTCCTATCACAGAATTCACAGATTACAGCACAGAATAGATAGAAGATACTACGATACCTACAAAGAGTATAATAAATATAATAATATAAGAGGTGATCGTTATATTAGATAGCTGATAAAATAATCTAATATTTATTAATAATCATTCAACCTATTATTTATTACAACTGGCAAGCGTTATTTATGTTGTGATTTATTTTTTATTTTTATTAGTTAAGACCCATTCATTATACACACAACACATCACATGCACTATTCGAAACGAAACGGAACGTCCCATTCAAAGTCGATTGCACTTGGCAGTATAATATTTTTGTCACCTACCAAATTATACTCTAAGGTGACCGCATAAGAACTATTTCCGTTAAATAACAAAATAATATATTAGTTTGCCTAATATATTTATTAAATATATTATGCAAACTAATATATTTTGTTCGGCTAGAAGTCGATTGCACTTGGCAGTATAATATTTTTGTCACCTACCAAATTATACTCTAAGGTGACCGCATAAGAACTATTTCCGTTAAATAACAAAATAATATAACGATCTTAACTCTTATCTCTATAACCACGAAGTATAGATACAAGGAGTCCGAACGTAATGTTGAACGAATGGTCTCAATTTAAGGGACAGATTTTTGCCGGTAGACTGCGCCATTTTTCAAGAAGTACTCGTTTGAACTATAGCACTTGTGGAAAAAAATATTCTGAGAAACGTGGATATAAATATAAGTTTTAGGAAATTTTTCGAGTGCTTTAAACCCAACAATACAGAGAAGGTCAAGAGATATTCTGATATTCTATACTAGCATCGGTACGTCCTGAATACTTGCGCAGCCAGTGGCAGAAAATAGAACTATGATCTGGGTTGATTATTGTGTACACGAAATATTATGGAAAAGCCTATACCGTTCGGACTCCTTGTATCTATACTTCGTGATATTTTTATTTAATTATTTATGTTAAGCTAATCTATAATCTATGCAAAGAGTATATTATTATCATATTATTATAGATATCACGAAGTATAGATACAAGGAGTCCGAACGGTATAGGCTTTTCCATAATATTTCGTGTACACAATAATAAACCCAGATCATAGTTCTATTTTCTGCCACTGGCTGCGCAAGTGTTCAGGACGTACCGATGCTATTATAGAATATCAGAATATCTCTTGACCTTCTCTGTATTGTTGGGTTTAAAGCACTCGAAAAATTTCTAAAAAATTCCTAAAACTTATATTTAACTCCACGTTTCTCAGAATATTTTTTTCCACAGGTGTCAATAGTTCAAACGAGTACTTCTTGAAAAATGGCGCGCTCTACCGGCAAAAAATCTGTCCCTTAAATTGAGACCATTCGTTCAACATTACGTTCGGACTCCTTGTATCTATACTTCGTGATATATATGTAATCTCTCGTTAGAGAGTAGTATATTCTTTGTATATAATCTATGCTGTTCTGCCGGTAAACGCATGATTACGAGGGTGTTTAAATCAAAATATTTTGTTATTTTTCGATAATGGTGTAAATTACAATCTTTGTAATAATGGCGCTAACAGAATACAAAGATTATTTTCCAATAGATAGCATACAAAAAGTATGTGATCTTTTTGAACAACAATTACGCAGTGAGAAGGAAGCCGACTTGGCATTGTTTTCAATAATTGTTGGAGCCGTTGAAAATTATCTAACAAATGTAAAACACTGCGAAAAAGATGTAAATTTGTCTAATAAGTTTGTTAAAATGAAGTTTCCATGTGTTGAATGGGAAGAAATATGTTCACTGCACGAACGTTTTGTATCACTGATGCGTGGAGGTGTCGATACGAAACTGTTGAGCGGCACATACGCGACTAGAGAGCTGGTGAAGAGAGTCGCTGATATCGTGTGGAACTCACTGACACGGAGCTATTATAAAGATAGAGCTCATCTGCAGTCTATATACAGTTTCCTTACGGGAAACAAATTGGATTGTTTTGGTGTTGCATTTGCCGTGACAGCGGGCTGTCAGGTGCTCGGCAAGCAGGATGTGCACCTTGCCTTATCAGAAGACCATGCCTGGGTTGTCTTTGGTAAAGATGGATCTGAAACTGCTGAGGTGCATATTTATACTGTAATCTGATTGTTTAAAAATCTAAAAAGAAATAACTGTAATGTTTTTATAGGTAACTTGGCATGGTAAAGGTAATGAAGATAAAAGAGGTAGATCAGTTGGTGAGGGTGTATCGGCGAGGTCGTGGCTCTATGTGGCTGGTAAACCTGTCATATGTAGTAGAGTGATGGAGCTGGCGGCACTTGTCTCTTCTATCAACCCTACATTCACACCCACCATTGATGTACATGAAGTAGCACAAATGCAACACAGACTTCTTTGGCTTTTATATGATAATGGTAAGTATGTATGCTGCCTGTATGTTGTAAGTTCACAAATTAAACTAAATATGTAAATAAATTATGTAGAATAAGATGCTCAGTGTGAAAATGTGGCTAAAAATGACCACCATAACTATGCCAGTGACACAAAATGATGCACTTGACTGTCTGTCTGTCACCAGGCTGTATCTCAGGGATGGTGATAGCTAGAGGTCTAAAGTTTCAGTTTTTGTTTTTCATATTTTTTATCAATGGCTGCCACTAAAGCAAGTACCTACTCATTATCATCATTCTCCTTATTTCATCAACTGGTAATATTTAGAGTTGGTGTCATAAATATATTTATGATAACAATGGTATATGAATCCTTGTTATTTAATTGTATGTAAAATTACATATAGAAACCAATCAATTTGGATTGTTCATAATTTTTGACATGCTTTTTACCACGAAGACTTGGAGCTTCGCTATAAAGGTATGTACTGGCTTCTCTGAAAGGAATCTTCGTTGTTTGTACAGAATAAATTATTACTATACAAACAAGTCCTTATGCCAGTGTGGACTTATGGTATCCAGCTTTGGGGCTGTACCAAACCAAGCAATGTACATATTATTCAAAGATTCCAAAACAAAGTCCTAAGAGGAATAGTAAAAACGCACCCTGGTATGTGTGAAATGACGACATCCATAGAGATCTACAGGTTGACAAGGACGCAAATATAATTAAAAACTTTGCTGAAGCTCATCACAATCAACTTCATGATCACGTGAATGTTGAGGCAATACAGCTCCTTGATAATACGGATCTAGTGAGAAGACTTCAAAGAACAAAACCGTTTGAATTAGTTTTTTAACAGTGATAGTGCAGTGAGTGCTAGTTTTAAAGTGTCTTCGCCTTAATAGAGACAGTAAGAAAAGTGTTAATGGACACATTCTTAGTCAATATTCTATTTAGCAATTTAAGTTAGTTTAAAATTACTTATTAGCCTTTTTGACGGGCCTCGTGGTGTAGTGGTTCTGGTAACGGACTGCCGATCAAGAGGTCGCGGGTTCGATTCCCGCTCGGGACAATCATTTGTGTGATTTTTCTAATTGTCATACAAATCTTTGTACTGCGTCTGGGTGTTTCTATGTATTATAAGTATGTATTTACAAAAAAAAAGTAGTTTATGTATTCTATCCGTATTCTGGTACCCATAACACAAGCATATAAGCTTAGCATGGGACCAGAGGACGTTGTGTGAAATGTCCATGAATATTTATTTATTTATTTATTTATTTTTAGGATAGATTGAAGCAGATACATCATGGAAAAAAAAATGCTTTTTATAAATGTTGCAACATAATGATGTACCCATACTGTGTATTGCCTTTGCCTCTAAGAAAAATATTGCTTATGCATATGATGTGTCTATATCTTGTCAAAGTTATTGTCAAGTTAATTTAATAGTCTATTTGTAACATAATCATTGCTTAAATGTTTATTTAGTCTTAATTTTATTTTGCTACATTTTTTATATCCATAATCTATCAATATTCTGACTTTTAATTACCTTATTACAATTACATGTAAATAGTATTGATAAATAGACAAATAATGAAATAAGTTTGTTTTTACTTTTGTTTAACTTAGACAATGCTGCAAACAAGTCTTAACTTGATCTTTCAAACTTATGTCATTGTCAAATCCAGCACAGCACACCTAAATATTGCTCCATAAAGCGTCATTGATCTTAACTTTATTTAAGAAGTATTATTTTACAGGTCATTTAGATGCATATCCCATGGCGTTAGGCAACCTTGGAGACCTTGACGAGTATATGAGGATATCAAACTGTTCAGCAGACAGTGAGTCAATGTTGCCAAGTTGCGGAGATCTGAGCTCAGGAGCTGACGCTAGTTCCCGGCCGGACTCTGCGGCTCTGTACGCGCAGGCTATCCGCTCCTCGAGGACTAACTACGAGGACCGGCACGTGTACCCGTACACCTTCCAGGGAGGCTACTACCACCGACATAAGATGTACAAAGAGGCTTTCAACGCGTGGGCCTGCGCCGGTGATGTTATTCGACAGTCAGTATCCGTACCCATTTGTAACACCCTTACTATATTCATTATTCAATCAATTATTATCGAAGTGATGATCAATATAATATTATATTCGGTAGCTACAACTATTCACGCGATGACGAGGAAATATACAAAGAGTTCTCGGAGATAGCCAACGAGCTGATACCGCAGCTGATGAAAGCCGAGAGCTCCGGCCACTCAGCCAGATCTATTCTCAAGGACCCTGAGTGCTTCGCCTCTCTACTTAGGTAAGCTCTACACTATTATTTTTATCATTACTCGACTGTTAATGTAGGATCATTATTTTCACGCGTAACTTGTTTTCAAGACTGTAACATGGTTGCACATAATATTCTTTCAGATTTTATGACGGCATCTGCAAGTGGGAGGAAGGTAGTCAAACACCGATACTGCACATCGGCTGGGCGAAACCTCTAGTCAGTACCATATCTAAGTTCGACGCCGAGGTGAGAGCACAAGTGAACATCGTCTGTAAGACGGACAGTGAGGAGCACACCGACACCAACATGACAGAGAACAGCGACAGCAACGATCAGTGGAACAATAACAGTGAGAACGCAGAGCTGAGTGTACGCGAACAGTTGACGGCGGCGGTGAACAGTCGGCCCAGGGTGACGCTCTACAGTCACAAGATGGCCGCGCTGAAGCCTCTGTTGCTCGCCGAGAGACTGAACACTCACGCGCTGCAGCTGCAGCTCACCGCACAGAGTCAGCTGCAGCGCGTGGCCCCGCCCGCCCGGAGACGAGACGACGACGAGTCCGCGCACACGCCGCCCACCGCGCGCGCCAAGAGAGCCCGGAGGGAACGTTGAACCGCAACCGCAACATGCTATATGGAACAATACGCTTCTACTGATGGCTGAACTTTACAAAGTAACTAGTGTAAGTATTACATCTATTGTATGTTGTATTTACTTCTGTTGCTCATACAGATACTATTTTTTCTTACATATTTTAAAGTCTTCTTACTTTATAGTCGTTTGTGATTAGTAGATGTAAATGTAGAAATTTCGCTCTTAGTAATATTATTTAATATAAGCAGCAAATGATAAATGCCACAACATGTATATTTGATATGTTTACTCTACAGGAACCATGGTGAACCTATCTTAGGTAACATACTTCATGTTACCTAAGATGGGCTCACCATGGTTCCTGTATATAACTATGTAAATATCGTGTTTCCGGACTGTTTTTTTTGTTATTTTCCTGTTTAACATGTCAGGGAAAAAACGGTAATGGCATAGATATACCAGATAATATATTGACCTTTAGCCTGGCTACATTCTACTTCATAGAACGATGACGTATAGCCTATATCATAGACACACATAGATATGTGAATGGCTACAAGCTGACGCGTGAGTCTGCATGAGTACATCTGGTATATCTGTTGCTAATGGAATGAAATGTACAAAGTGAACACACAGTACAAAAATGTACAAATCTAAACAGTAGAGGACTTTTATGTTCATACAAGTCCCACTGTTGGTCAAAAACTTCACTGATATTAAGGTTTTTGATCCACTATAACGGAGGTTCTCAAACTTTTTTGGTGACGGAACCTTTTAGGAATCCAATTTAGTAATGTATTATCGTGGAGCCTCTACCGACGCTTTGTAGGAGGCTCGGGCTTCGCGGAGAGACTTTGATTATGGGTGCACTAACAACATGCTGGCCATGAACTATTAAATTCTTGTTACATTGACCAGATATTATTTGCAAATGTTTTCCTTGTTTACATTGTGTTGTCGTCCAGAAAATAAGTAATAGTTTATTGAGTGTGTGTCTAAATATACACTTGCTTCAGTAGTATTGTATTGTATTTTAGCCTATATTATAGTACGACTACATACACTCTGATACAAATGTTTTTTTGCTATCTTTAACTGTTTATTACTGTTTCATGTTCAATACAGACACACATACACATTATGTATAGATGATGTATATACAATACGTACATATCACGTCACTATATCTGGTGTTATGTTAGAGGCGGGGTGGTGGGAGCTTCACAACAATTGTTTATATAATTAGAGCTGTTAGTACGTGTGTAACATTTGTAGGGAAAGCTGACTAAAGATGTAGACTTAGATTTAAGTTTATGTCAAACAATTGTACCTCGATACAATTTTACTAATGCTGAAGCTAATATCAATCAGTAATTAAGTAAAAATTGTTGTTATACATATAATTTTGATCAATATCATAGAACATGGTACAAAATATTGATAAATACAGATATATTTTAATGTTATTGTCAATTGTTGTTACATCATTCCTGTTACATATTTATAATGACGTGTTTGCACTGACGACGCTAATAATATATAATAATTGTGATATTTTTCGCCATTTGTGTGCTATCATAAACATTATTCTGCATTTGCTTGACCGGGGTGTGACATTGAGACAATATCCGTAATAACCTTGTGTTTCCCATATTATTGTGTGTTAAGTATGTGTATTGTAACTTTATGTCAAAGATACTCTTGCTACTTCACTCTGCAATTATGTTATTTATTCAGTAATTCATTAATGTGTGCAATTGACTTGCTCTGGTTTCAAAGTCAAAGTCAAAATATTTTATTTCAAGTTGGCATGTTTTACAAGCTCTTTTGAAACGTCAGAAACTAGGTGTCTGTTCCAAACGCGGATCCTATGGAGAAGAACAGACAAGAAACTCCATGGATTTTTTTTTTCATTTCCTTTCATTTTTTTTTTAACAATATTATACATAATTGTATAAGGGGTGTGAGAATGATGCCGATCAGTACTATCACGACTAACTAAAACTAACATTTTTAAAACTAAAACTAACTTAATAATAAAATAGCCTTGTTGGAGCAAATCGTCCTGTCCCAGCAGAAGGCACCCGTTCACGAGTATAACGCACACATCAGCCCCGCACAGCTCCACCATATTGTAGGGAACCGTGCGACCCGACGTGCAACGCTACCAACTTCGAGACATTTGAGTGAGCATGACGGAAGTCGCTCCGTTGGACAGTACACAAAGCAAATAGAAAGCAATTAGAAATATACAAAGGAAATATACTAGGTTCGGCATAATGCTCACACCTTTACAGTCTCATGAATAAATAATTACAATGTAGATATATATGTATAAACATAAAGTTTCTGACAACATACACAATCATTTATCTTGAAATCATAAAATCAAATTATAATACTTAATAAATCAAATTATACACTATCATTTGTGGTGTTAATAGTGATACATGGCGTTTATATATAAAACATCGATTAAATGTTTATAACTGTAATTTAGGAATATTGTAGTGGAACATTTGATTAACAACGGTGGATCCTATGATAGCTCAGTTGGCAGAGCAATGGACCGATTCCGAGGCACGACCTCGTTCGGTTCAAGTTCCGTTTATGGTGATAATTTTTCTACTATAATTTGGTGTAAGTTATTGGTAATTTGATTTAATAATTTATTTAAGTTTATCTTTTACGAATATTGATTTAATTACTGAAGTAAGAAGTGTACTCTAAATATATTTTACTATCGTACAAAATATTATTATATGAATGTGACATCAGATGAGTATGATATCAATATTGTATTAAATAATACATGTATTGTGATAATATTGAGCACAATAATGACATTACATACATCACATGAACATTTCTTACTTTACCAGTGCCTATACATATATTATATTAATAGTGTTTATTAAATGTAGTGCATCTCACTGTGTAGTGTACTAGGTATATATAGAATAGTTGGACGTAGTATTAATGTTTGATAAAATCAGTACTTACACAAGTGTTAGTAGATACTGATATTGTTGCAGAGTTTCTCATAGCCACGTGACGTGTCACAACGGAAATTGTTGAAATAGTTACTTAACTATTAACGATCTTATTCATAATGACTTATCGGAGGTTTAAACGCAGATTTTATCCGAGAGATAATAAATGTTTTAGCGTAAAAAGACTATTATTAATAACATGTTTTGACAATTTTCCCGAACCTATTTTAGCGAAGTTTTAAACCTCCGATAAGTCATTATGAATAAGATCATAATAGTTTACAATATACTTATGCCACAAACAGAGACAAAGTGATCGTCTACAGATAATCCTAAATAAACTTGTGATCATTTTGCAGGTCTCAGGGCACATGTATCTAACTTTGAGAAACTCTGTATTATATTGTGATAATAGGAATGATTTAGTTTAACTGAGAACGAGCCACTAGGCTGTATGGTAGAGCTCGGTGATGGGTTAGTAATATGATAGTAACTAGCATAGGTCGCGTCATGTAAAAAGAACGCTGGCTGTTAAGCTGCGCATAGGCGATTTATCGGTCTATTTGGTGACACGAGGTAGGGCCCGGGGGGTGTGCGGGTGCTATGGATGTCGGACACGAAAAAAATATCGGTGTATCGATATATCGATATTTACAAAAATATCTAAATTAGAAAAGATATTTTATTATTATTAAAAAGATTTTTTTTCTAGCCAAGTGCGAGTAGGAATCAAACACAAAGGGTTTCGTATATACCTAGTTCCTTATTCCATCATCATCATCATTCACACCATTTTCCCAAGGAGGTAGGCAGAGTCTAAAGAGCGCGATCTGTTACGATGCGTATTCCGTATTACATTCGAGATGATCACATTGTCAATAACACGTCATCAAAATCACTGTAAATTATGGGCCTAGATGATCTTAGTCCATATCGCCAAGCGTTGAGCTTATATTATAGAAGTCGGTCAACAGACGGACAATTAAAATCTAAGGTTGAATTGACAGACAGAGTGGCCAACTTAAAAACCACCATAAGTATCAAATTAAAAAGCATCAAATCAAAAGTCAACCAAAAAAAACATAATAAGTAATTAGTTATTAAAAAAATAAGTATAAAAAAAATACTTATGATTTTTTTTTTTCGTTCTGAAAAAAAATATCGATTTTCGATACTTGAAATTTTATATCAATACATCGATGTATGGAAAAATTAAATATCGCCCAAAATTATCGATATATCAAAAATATAATATCGATATATAGATATTTTTTCAACAAGCCTAATTGGTGCGTCAGTTAGAAATACCATCGCGGACAAACAAAAGTTTTAAATTACGAAATGTTATTTGACGTTTACTGTGTTGTTAGGCAATTACACTTTTAAAATAGTCATGTCCTCCAACCGTTATTAAACAAAAAACTATACGTAAATATTTAGCAGATTTATATAATTTTGTAAATTAATTAAAGATAACTATTTTTACGGATTCATACGACCAGTGCAACTAGTGTATTTCTGAGATATGCGCGTATATATACATATAACTAATAACCTTTCTAGAGTTCAGCATGGTGCTATGCTCGCCAGAATCATAGAACAGTGCAACGAGAATCAAATAATGACTAACCGTAAAATGGCATATGTTTAACCTTGTTTGTTTTTGAAGATATGTTTATTTTACTTTATGTTTTATTACGACTTCGCATAGCTAAAACGACATTTCTGGTCGGTTTGAATAATCGGTACTAACCGGGACAAAAAAGTTACGATTGGCCAACACCATTGCCAAAAATGTGGCAGCATTATTATCAAGTTTGACATTAGACCCATAGCACACGGCGTATTTTAAACGCGCAGACGACGCGCGTATACGTGGTTTTAACGAGATTTGATCGCAACCTTGTAACCTAAGCACACGGGGCGATTGTAAAACGCGCCTCTACTGCGCGTATACGCGCAGGTACAGCTGTACAGACGCGCTGTAGTCACGCGTAGCTTTTGCGTTTGAAGAGAGTAGGGTAGGTAAAAGTGAATAAAACGACAATTTATATTACCCTAAAAGTAGTAGACAGCAGACAAAATATAAACTTAAAAAAAATTACCATTAGCAAACAAAAAAATCTATGAATTTTGCTACTTTCAGAGTCATCATCAATTTATTTAAATTATTCAATTTTTATTATCATTTTCAATGTAGCTTTCTTTTTTTAGTAAGAGTCACATTCTGCTCTTCCTCACTGTCACTGCTTATTTCCATAATTGAATTTAATTAAATTGAGCAGGAAGTTGAAAAATATCGAAATTAAACAACTCCTTCGAAGTCTTAGTTTGAAATATTTTTTTTAGGTTAAGAGGATACCAAAATAGCTTCGTGCATTTTTCTATGTACGAAGTTTTCATTGTTTCTTTAGATTGAATGGCTAGAGCTCTAATTTTTAAGTATATGTTTTTTCAATATATGATCTAGGATCGCATGAACTCAGAAACGCGATTGAAAAAAGTTTTCTCGATAGAAAATCTTGGCGAAACAACCTCTCTAATTTTTTATTTTTTTCATTTGTCGATCTATTATCGCGTATTAACTAATGAAATAATTTTAAAAACATAGGTAACTATTATTTATAGAAACACGTGGATCAGAATTAAAATATATTTAGTAGATTTTGAGTAAATAAAATAAATAAATAAATAAATATTCATGGACATTTCACACAGCGTCCTCTGGTCCCAAGCTAAGCTTTATATTGTAAAGCTTCATACTTTACATTAATTTATAATAATAATTTAAAACACATTTAATTAACTTGTTATATTTTTTATAATAAAGAAAAACTATTTTACAATCATTTTTTTAACATCCTCTCTTCATGTCTATTTCTAATCTCCCCAATTCTATTTTTTATTTTTTATTTTCAAATTTAAAATTTTTTATTCCTTTTTTTTAAAAACAAATCTTAAGTGGCCTGTATCATTGTATAGGTTATATTCAATGATCACAACCTTTACATTCTCCCCCCCTTAGAGGATAAAAAAAATTTTTTTTTTTCCAAAAAAAAAAAAATTTTTTTTTTTTCTAAGTTACAAAATACTGGACACCCTACCTAAGGTTGGAAAGCATGATAACAAACTAGAATGAACCAGATTAGATCCAGCTAGGACCTAGCTTTTCGAAGCAATACATTTCGAAAAACTTGAAAAGCAAAAAACCAACCAAAAATTGCCTTTCTAATCTTAGTTATCCGAACCACACTAACTACGATGCCCTTATATCATATCACTCTTTTCATAAAATATTAAACTACTTCATCTTTAAAATTGATTTATCCAATAATAAACAAGAGTGATAAGGCATCCTTAAAACTATCACACCAAGACACAAAGCATATATCATCAACAATCAATCAGAAAAATGTTCATCACCAAACAATTAATGCTCTTATAAAAACTATCGAGCTTCAATTATGAGGTCAGCATCATAGATCCGAAAGATATGCTAATTTAACAGCTTTCCAGCTTAATGAGAAAATTTACATAAGAAACCATTATAATTGACAGCATCCAGAGATTATCAAATTAAAATTTAAAGTATGCTCAGATAATACTCAACCGTCTTTTCAATTATTTAGGTATAATTTCTACTAAGTAATCCTGAATGCTCGGGAATGACCAATTTATTCCACATTTAGAATTCCTTCTCGTGAGATAAATTTACCAACCATTCTTCTACCACAAGTAACGTTTTAAATAATCAATCATTCTATTATCTAAGTAATTATAAACTATTCGCTAATCATTATTATCTAACTATTACCCAATAAATAAAATAAAAATATTATCAACAACCTCTCACTATAATACAACTTCTTTCAATTTTCAACCTTTCACATTTCTCTCCTAATGAACAAATACTTTACTCTAGCACCTACTTTCCTAAATCCTATCTTATGAGTTCTATCTCTAAAATGCGTGATATCCCAAAACAGGATTCCATGACAAATAGCCTATGGCCTTACCATGTTGCATTCAAAGATATTACCCGTTGATACGACTCATCCAACTAACTCTACCAAGCCACTCCCTTCGACATTATAACTACAACCCATTATTATACCTATTAATCGTTCCACCTTAATACTATAATCATAACCTAGTACGAAATACTCACTATCCAATTACTATGTTAATATATTTATCTCACATTTTTAACTAAACATTCAAAATATAAATATGAAAAAATAATTAAATTTTTGATGTGGATCCTTATCATTGCATCTTTCTTATGTACAGATTTGCTGACGTCATTATGAAGTCTCGCCGATCCCGAACAATATGAAACACACCAAAATAAAACAATATTAGTAAATTATAATTATCACTATATATATAACCTTAATCTAATCGAATCACTAAACCAATTTACATCATTATGCAAATAATTATTGCGAACATTCTTGGTAATTTACTTCTTGGAACTCTTCCCTTAGTCTATCAAATACCTCCTGCACGCTTTTGCACGTGTCTTTAATGCCCCGGAAGAAAAGTAAGGCGTTACCCCTTAAAAATGAAGGCAATAGTGATAATTTTTCTTCTTCAGACGAGCATCTCTTGAAAGTTAATAAAGCGTAAAACATTTCTTCGAATTCATCTAAGCACTCCTGTGCGCAACCACCGAAAGTTATCGTGGCTAGTTCCATCTTAGTTATAAATAATTTATAAAAATTTAATAAAAAGATACGGCTACTTCTCTGATAATAAACATTTATCCTGAGTCGACCCTTTGCTCGTCAACACATCCCTGGGCGTAGGAGCTGGTTTACCAATCGGGCCGCAATACCCGGCGCCTCCACCATTTGTAAAGCTTCATACTTTACATTAATTTATAATAATAATTTAAAACACATTTAATTAACTTGTTATATTTTTTATAATAAAGAAAAACTATTTTACAATCATTTTTTTAACATCCTCTCTTCATGTCTATTTCTAATCTCCCCAATTCTATTTTTTATTTTTTATTTTCAAATTTAAAATTTTTTATTCCTTTTTTTTAAAAACAAATCTTAAGTGGCCTGTATCATTGTATAGGTTATATTCAATGATCACAACCTTTACATTATGCTTGTGTTATGGGTACCAGACTACGGATAGAATACATATACTACTTTTCTTTTGTAAATACATACTTATAATACATAGTAAACACCCAGACGCAGTACAAACATTTGTATGACAATTAAAAACATCACACAAATATTTGTACTGACCGGGAATCGAACCCGAGACCTCGTGAACGGCAGTCCGTTGTATGAACCACTAGACCACGAGGCCCGTCTAAAAATAAATAAATAAAATAAGGAGTAAATAAATAAAGGAGTAAATAGGAAAAGTATCCCTAATTCTTCATTTTCTGTGCCTACTGGCTGTGTAATATGTACGTGTCGGCGATGATATTGATGTAGGCCCTTAAGATTCACTTTTACGGCAAGACGTTTCATTTTACACAGTCACATGACTCATGTGACATGAGTCACAGTTCGATAGAATGGACACTTTGTTTTTAAAATGAATGGCGCGACGTGTTGAGTGGCGAGGCGAGTGTGTGTTAGTATGAAACGGAACATTTATTAACTATTTTTAGCGAAAGTAAAGGAAATTATGCCCATTCAGTCTATTTTGCAAATTTGAACAATTTTGATAGAAAATACGTAGATTCTGGGACTAAAGTTCGTAGGTTTGCAGGAAAGGCTTAAAATACGTAGATCTACGTAAAAAGACGTAGAGTTGGCAACCCTGATCCCAGCCCCCCTCTGCCCGTACCCCGCTCCTTTGTACGCGCGTTTGTTTCGCTTCAAATGCGCGTATACGCGCTTCATGCGCGCGTTTCTATTATCAATGCAAACGCAACAATCAGCGTTTACGGCGCCGAAGACGCGCGTTCCTGAAACGCGCGTTTAAAATACGCCGTGTGCTATGGGCCTTAGCAACTGTCAAATAACATTTCGAATTCTGGGTAGAGAAGTTAGAAAAATGATTTATGAGGTATAGTCCGTATAGTGTTTTATGAAGAGGGAAGCTGATAATAATGCAGTTAATTTATTTGAAACAATGTATGAAACGGATCGCAGAGGCAACAAAATGTTCCGAGTCTCACTGTCGACTCGGAAAACTAAGAAATTCCGAATCTTTGAACTCTTTAGAGTTCAAAGATTCGGAATTTCTTAGTTTTCCGAACTCCCGGCAAAATTAAAAGAAAAAAAAATAGTTTAAAAAAACTAAAAAACACGCTTTATTTAATCGAATTATTGCATTGTCATCGGTCTTTGACAGCTGTGCAAAATTTGAATAGAATCTGACCGTTTAAAGTGGGTTTTAATAGCCTCCAAAGGAGTCGGTTACAAACATACAAACAAACAAACATACAAACAAACATACAAGTGAAGCTAATATAAAGCGTGTAAAAACAAAACCAATAACAGACACTAACTAACATCATGATTTAATGGAAGTAGTTTCAATATTACTTTAATTTTATTTCTCGTAAACATTCTTTAATACATAATTGAAACATGTTTTTAATTCATTTTATTGATATTTTATCTAATATATTTTTCTGTGTAATATAATAACTAATAAGAATAACAAATTTGTAGGTACCAAGACACGACTCGCCAGCGAAAGCCTAGTTCAAAAATAAAATGGTTGCTTTCCATTTAGTTAACACAGAGGGACTTTGCGTTACATTGTGAAACACTGCCAAACACTGTGTAAAAGTTTAAATGAAACAGATAGTTGTCTCAAAATAACACTAGAGTGCATCAATATCGCAAAATTATGGGCGTTTTTTTACCTAAATGCAAGTTCCTTGACAAAGTCTTGGCTCAATAATTTATAAACATAACCTTCCCATAAGTTAAAGAACTTTGACAATTTGTGGGCAAATAAATAATTGTTTTGTAATAATACTACTTTTGTTTAATAATAATTATTTGAACCAACTATAATTTTAAAGTAAGTAATGTTCAATAAATTAAATATAAGCATTAAGAGGATACCAAAATAGCTTCGTGCATTTTTCTACGTACGAAGTTTTCATTGTTTCTTTAGATTGAATGGCTAGAGCTCTAATTTTTAAGTATATGTTTTTTCAATTTAAGATCTAGGATCGCATAAACTCAGAAACGTGATGGAAAAAGGTTTTCTCGATAGAAAATTTTAGCGAAACAACCTCTCTAATTTTTTATTTTTTTCATTTGTCGGTCTATTATTGCGTATTAACTAATGAAATAACTTTAAAAACATAAGTAACTATTATTTATAGAAACACGTAAATCAGAATTAAAATATATTTAGATTTCGAGTAAACAAAAAAAATATCCCTAATTCTTCATTTTCTATACCTACTAGCTGTGTTAATAATAATATGTACATGTCGACGATAATATTGATGTAGGCCCATAAATAGCCAAACCAAATATGTTTACTCTCAAAACACCAGTTTTTCGAGTGTCGAACAGTGTACGGCTGTGTTCAACAGTGTCGTTGATGGAAAGCGCTTTATCGAGCACTGCGTTACACTGCGTCACTTTTTGTATTAATTGGAAAGCAACCAATAACTTTCGTGCGAGAGTGTACCCATGCGCAAAGACGCCCCCACCACTTTCTTCCAGCGTTCTTTTTACGTGACGCGTACTATACAGTTAAAACACTTATAATTTATCAAAAGTCAGCCATATTGTTTGTGTTGTTGATATTTGTCCAATATGTTTAAGTTGTTTATATATTCACAGCTGCCTCTGTAATGATTATTATTGTGTGTAACAGGCTACATATATTATTATACCAGTACCACCAATCTTGCATTTATGAATATTTAAAGTCGTTAACTGTATGTGTATGACTTTGCTAAGTTTTGTAGTAGAAGCCAGTAGGTGGTAACTTATTATTTTATTAATATACTAGCTGACTTGGCAAACGTTGTTTTTCCATACAAAAAAATAGATGATGTCCGATTCTCAGACCTACTGAATATGCATGTAAACTTGAACACGTGAATTTTATATACATATCTTACAAGTGAATT
Source organism: Orgyia antiqua (assembly GCA_916999025.1). Classification (NCBI taxonomy): domain Eukaryota; kingdom Metazoa; phylum Arthropoda; class Insecta; order Lepidoptera; family Erebidae; genus Orgyia; species Orgyia antiqua. Next base: position 138,432 of record OU779865.1, read on the forward strand.
TTATATATCTAATATATAAAATTCACGTGTCACAGTGTTAGTTACCGTACTCCTCCGAAACGGTTTGACCGATTTTTATGAAATTTCACATGCATATTCAGTAGGTCTGAGAATCGGCCAACATCTATTTTTCAAACCCATTTTTTTTAGTATGGCAAAACAACGTTTGCCGGAACAGCTAGTCTAATACAGGGTGTGGCGTAATTAATGGATAAGCCTGTGCCTGTGGATAAGCCTCCTACTGCGCTATACGAATATGTATATTTTTAATTAATCCTATGTATGGTCTTGAAAAAAATGGCATAAGTCATGTTTTTCATAAAATGACTACTTTCACTAACCAATTATGCTACTGTTGCCACAATTTTCAAAAATTTTGCATTCTGTTTTTTTTATAAAACAGCTTAAGAGGTGAGCTATTGAAAGCAATAAAGAATTCCCTATTCGTAATACAAATTTTGGGAAAAAATACATGAGATATCAAAAAAGTGTTATTGATTATTCAATTTGTTGACTTTGTACATCGTCTAGCTTAAAAAATCTTTATGGGAGTTGATTTGCCCAATATCTTAAAAACATGCTTGTTTTATGCAGTTTCCGAAATGGTATAATACTTATTACATTTCACGAGGTTTTAAAAAAAAACGACAGTTGTAAAAAAATACCCTAATTTTCTTTAACAGAATTATTAATTTATCTTAAACATGTCTTTGTAAACAGTTTGAATGGACCCTTTTTTGTGTGCTCCGGAGCAGGTAGTCATTCACAATGGACCCTTTTTTGGGTGCTCGGGAGCAGGTAGTCATCCACCATGAATAGGGTAAGCAGATAACGACTCTAAGTCAACTACTTGTGGTTGTTTATCGCACGGCAAATCCAGACGGTTAGTCTTATCATAAGACAGAGACAAAGCATTTTGATGTCAGGTAAATAACAGTTGTGCGACAGAGATAGATTTTTATTATTCTCACAAACAACAAAACAGCTTTTGAACTTGTTTAACAAAGTTAGTGCTCTTTTGACTATCGTCTCTTGCGCACATATCGTTTGCTCTATCGTGTTTGTTATTGTGACGTGAATTTGGCTTATGTACTACGGACTCTGTTTTTGCTATACGAATTGGACAATTGTGATATTATCGACGACTTCTACATATCCCTGGACTACTGATCATGCCGCGTCATACGTACACTCCTCAAGAGTATGCAAATATGCATCTTATTTACGGCCTGTGTAACTGCAATGCAAATGAAGCTGCACGCGAATATCGTCGAAGATACCCCGATTTGCGACACCCAGACTACCGGGTGTTTACACGTGTGCACATCGCTTTTAGCGAAGGGCGAATGCCTGGTACCGGTGTTGGTGGTGCTTCGGAAGGCAGACCTCGACGACATCGTGATGACGAAGTTCTAGAAGCTGTGCGTGCTAATCCAGAGTTATCAATTCGTGAGTTAAGTAGAGGAACCGGTGTAGATACGCGTACTGTGGGCAGAATTCTGCACAGGCATGAGCTTCACCCGTATCACTATCAAAGGGTGCAAACACTAATGACACGAGACTATGAGCCTAGAGTCCAATTTTGTCGCGTCATGTTGCGAAAAATACGCGAAGATTCGGCGTTTTTTGACAAAATACTGTGGAGCGATGAGTCATCATGTAAAAGAAATGGCTACGTCAACATGCACAATCTTCATAGTTGGCAGGCAACCAATCCGAGAAACATAAGGCAAGACCGAGCTCAAGTCCAGTTTAAAGTGAACCTTTGGACAGGAATTTTAAAAGGACAAATAGTTGGGCCCGTCGAACTATCCGAGACACTAACAGGTCCCAATTATTTAAATTTTCTGCAAAATACGTTGCCGGAACTATTACAAAGTTTAAATGTGCCAGAAAACTACTGGTTACAAAATGATGGTTGTCCCGCTCACTACGCACGAATTGTACGGAACTACCTCAATGATGAGTACAATGAGAGGTGGATAGGTCGTTTGGGTCCCATTTTGTGGCCACCAAGGTCCCCTAATTTGAACCCTCTAGACTTTTTTTACTGGGGGTGTTTAAAAGAAAAAGTGTATAAAAAAGAAATAGCATCCCTGGAACAACTAAAGGCCCTGATTTTTGAAGCCGCTGATGAAATCAAGAGGTCCGGCTTCATCCGACGCCTAAAGCGGTCATTTATCCGTCGATGCAGGGCCTGCATAGCCGCAGGTGGCCGCCATTTCGAACATTTTTTGTAAAATAAAATTTATGTAGTGTTTGCATCTTTAGAATAAAAAAAATAAAATAAGTTGTTATTTTTTTTCAACGACTAACATTCCCACTGGTAAACTCAGACAGATAAGTTAAAATACCACTGACAGTTTGTTTAAGTTAACAGTATTATTTTGATTAATTAAATCACAATAAGAACATTTTTTTACGAGTGTCATTTGGTTCTTTAATATCACATCAAACTTAATAAGTATTATAATAAGTATTATACCATTTCGGAAACTGCATAAAACAAGCATGTTTTTAAGATATTGGGCAAATCAACTCCCATAAAGATTTTTTAAGCTAGATGATGTACAAAGTCAACAAATTGAATAATCAATAACCCTTTTTTGATATTTCATGCATAATTTTCAAAAAATTTGTATTACGAATAGGGAATTCTTTATTGCTTGCAATAATTCAACTCTTAAGCTGTATTATAAAAAAAAACAGAAAGCAAAACTTTTGAAAATTGTGGCAACAGTAGCAGAATTGGTTAGTGAAAGTAGTCATTTTATGAAAAACATGACTTATGCCATTTTTTTCAAGACCATACATAGGATTAATTAAAAATATACATATTCGTATAGCGCAGTAGGAGGCTTATCCACAGGCACAGGCTTATCCATTAATTACGCCACACCCTGTATATAAAATTCACGTGTCACAGTGTTAGTTACCGTATTCCTCCGAAACGGCTCGACCGATTTTCCTGAAATTTTGTGTACATATCCGCTAGGTCTGAGAATCGGCCAACATCTATTTTTCAAACCTTTTTTTTTTTGGTATGGCAAAACTACGTTTGCCGGGACAGCTAGTATACATATAAGATAAGATTATCTTTTAGTTGTATATTTGGCTACATTATTTATGTAATTTTAAAACAGCATTGTGGATCATGTTGGCGCGGTGTAACATCAAGATACTAACTATCGAATGTTTTACATGGTTTAACACATAGGTACGCAGATTCTGTGCATGCATACATATACATAATTATATGTTAACACAGTTACAATGATGTGTCCATATGTAAACCAATTCATAAACAATGTTCTCAACGATGTATTAGGTATAATAAGCTTTAAATAACTATAGTGTTAAGAGTGCCTTCCTGTTTGGTTACCACTATATCTCTTGTACTGTAGGACAATATAATATCTATTGGAAGATATGAGGCTAACATCATGCTAAACATTAGAGGTTGTTTCCTTATATAACTTAATTGCATGTGTTGCACAATAATATTGGTTTATTCTATCTTAGCCTTGCAATGACATGTTTGAACCACAGAATAAAGAATAAGATATTTATTCTGTGGTTTGGACATGTCATTGCTTTGTGCAATGTAACGAGCGTTTTATAATAAGTAAGAGCTTGTTATCTTGATGTTACTTCTCTATACATGTTCTGTTAGGTGCAGTACCTACATGACATTTTTATAATTAATTTGAATTGCAGTACCTATGTAGTATGATTTGTAATTTGAACTACACTTTATTGACCTGGCTGTTTTATTAAAATATTTTATTATTCTAGTTTATTATTAAGCACCAACTAAAGCCCAGAATATGAATGAAATGTAGACACCCTTAGATTTTGTCTATATTATATAACGCTGTGAACACAAAATGTAATATATGTATATTTGTTTGTTTGTCAGTATGTGTTGTATTATGTTCGTGAGCTCCCTCACATTTGGTGCAAGGTTGTTTTTTAAGAGTTAGACGTGTTCATACATAACACATTCCACATTGTTCTGTACATACATACAGTTCTTCTGTCTGATAATAGTATTTTAATTAAGTATCGATCAAATCGAACACGTACCTATGTATAATTATGTAAAGATGAGACATTAAAGCAGTTTAACATAATTTTAAGTGTTTTGTAAATCATTTTTCTCTGAAATGCCCAATTATACTGAAAAACTTTTTAATAGAATAAGTACTAGAGCAAACTACACTTATTTTTCTGATTTACTTCAAGCTAGCTCTGTCATCACATAAATTTGCGACGTCGCATATAATATAACTTAGTTCTTACTGTCGGACACCTCTGAAAAAACACTACAACCCTGCCTACACCGTGTCTCTTAGTGTGCGTGAGGCGCGACCAATAACAATACGTCTCTTTAGTTCTTATAAAACAAAGTCGTAATTTTTGTATGTATGTCCCTATGTGAACTTATATCTTCTAAAATACGCAATGGATTTTGATGCGGTTTTTTTAATGGATAGAATGGTTCAAGAGGATGTATTTTTTCGCATAATTTATTGGGGTTTGCTGTATATTGGATGAGATATGATTAAATTTGCCGAGAAATTCGGACGCGCGCGAGCATTAAATGAAAACGCTGCCTTATCTATGTGAGGTACAACAAACTAATGTATGGTGGAATTGTTTGTTACCTATAGTTCTTTAAAAAAGTCCGCGAGGGGATATGTCTATCTTTTAAGGGAAACCCGCTGTACCCATAATAATGTCAAAAAAAATATTAAATTCAATAGGGTGTTTTCCAAAGCTATTTATGTGTATTTGTATATAGTAATATTTTTTATCAAATTAATCAGCTTAGTTAGCTTACGCAATTAATATAGGTTATAACTGCTTTTTACAGCATGCATTTTAAATGAATATCTTAGGAGATATGACGAAAAAAGAATTACGCGCGACAATATAAAATACTTAAACTGTTGGCTGAGCAACGCGCACGTTTCCTCGCTCTTCTATCCATACCTATTCTAAAGTTTGGATATTTGGTTAATGTTGGATGTATGGATATATTTTCATGAAACATTCCTAAATTCCACGCGTACGGAGTCGCGGGCATCAGCTAGTATTTGATAAAAGAAACAGCACGTGCGTCCTCCGCTCCTGTTAATAGGTACCTACTCTAACAATGAATATTTACTTACATAAACTAACATAAATATAACAAAGTAGTTATGATTGTATGTACTTATGTCCCTATGTCAGTTTATATCAACAATCTACGCAACAAATTTTGAAGCGGTTTTTTTATTAGATGGGTTCAAAAGGATGTGTTTTAATTTGTTAGGGTTTGGTCAATAAATTCCATGCGCACGATATGCGATATTTCTCGGAAACGATTGCTGTTAATTTATGTGAAACAATGTATGAAACGGATCGCAGAGGCAACAAAATGTTCCGAGTCGACAGTGAGACGAATAGTAAAGAGTTCAAAGATTCGGAATTTCTTAGTTTTCCGAACTCACGGCAATATTAAAAGAAAATAATAATAGTTTAAAAAAACTAAAAAACACGCTTTATTTAATCGAATTATTGCATTGTCATCGGTCTTTGACAGGTGTGCAAAATTTGAATAGAATCTGACCGTTTAAAGTGGGTCAAAATAGCGTCCAAAGGAGTCGGTTACAAACATACAAACAAACATACAAGTGAAGCTAATATAAAGCGTGTAAAAACAAAACCAATAACAGACACTAACTAACATCATGATTTAATGGAAGTAGTTTCAATATTACTTTAATTTTATTTCTCGTAAACATTCTTTAGTACCTACATAATTCAAACTTTTTAATTCATTTTATTGATATAAGCCACACAAATTGGTAATGCGCCTGGCGGCCATGTTGGTGACGTCATAGTGAAGTATAGATGAGAATATTACATTTTGTTAGCTGTAATTTTTCTTTGCTGATGACGTCACAAGGGCGTTAATTTGACAAGGATCCAGCGCATTACCAATTTGCGTGGCTTATATGACGGTGTAGTGAGATAATGAGTGAGACAGCGCTTACTAAGCGCAGTGGAACATAATATACCGGACAATCAAAAGTTTGACGCACAAGACTAATAGATGGCGCTGTACGTTTAGAATACAAGCTATTGAAACTATCGTGTAGTATAAGTATTAACGTGATGTGACAAAGGTTCGAGACAACCATTAGAGAAGTGCGTCTAGTATATGGATCACTGTCTCGTATAACACACAACGTCCTCTGGCTGGTCCCAAGCTAAGCATATATGCTTGTGTTATGGGTACCAGAATTAGGCATGAGATATACCTGCGATATTCTATACCCGGGCTCAAAGGTATGGGTATGGCCGTATCGTATACCCAGTATTAAAATACCTATAGGTATTTTCAAACCTGGTCTAGAGGTTTCCTTTTAGAAACTCGATTGGACGACGTTTGGAACATTTAGAGATGAGAGTTCATGAGAGTTTTTGAATGAACACCAAACCTTCCAAATTCACTTCAACTTCCAATTCAAAAAACTGGTCCGATTTTGCTTTACAGATTATAAAATCTGTAAAGCAAAATCGGACCAGTACATAAAGGACTGTCAACTAAGAGTTTAGTGATAAATATGAAAGAAGAAAGAAAGAAAAATATATTTATTTAACGGTCGAGATACAGACACAAAAACAAAAAGAAAAAACGATTATAAAAAAAATTTGGTCAAGTGCGAGTCGGACTCGCGCACGAAGGTACCGGTCCGGTTCCGTACCATTATCTATGCAACATAAGGCAACGTTATTAATATCGAGCAAGAAACGGTAAAAAATCATGTTTGTTGTATGGGAGCCCCCCTTAAATATTTATTTTATTTTATTTTTAGTATTTGTTGTTATAGCGGCAATAGAAATACATCATCTGTGAAAATTTCAACTCTCTAGCTATCACCGTTCTTGAGATACAGCCTGGTGACAGACGGACGGACGGATAGCGAAGTCTCAGTAATAGGGTCCCGTTTTTACCCTTTGGGTACGGAACCCTAAAAAGTACAATCAGAAACAAACTAAAATTAAAATATTACAATTAGTGACACACTCATATGCAACATTACTGTTGTGAAAATAATTAATCAAAAAAAAAAATTTGTAGGTAACGCTTATTTAAAATACTGGTAGCTGGCCTAGATCGTTATCCACAAAAGTAAGCAAGATCTCTTCGGCAGTACAACACTAGCCGGTCTAGATCTTTACTCAAAAGAGTAAACAAGATCCCTACAGCACTCCAATAGCTGGTCTAGATCGTTACCCACAAAAGTAGGTAAGATCCCTACAGCACAAAACAAATAAGATATAATCTTCACACAACAGTACGTAATTATAGATGTACATTCCGACCCGTAATGGCGCCGTACTCAGTACTGTCATACGATTTAGTTTGGCGTTTATCTCGGCAGTACATTTGTACCTATCGGGTACGGACCGGGTTTCTGCTATACATACCCAATCTGCGTACTGGTATACTCATACTGGGTATTTATACCTGTACCAGTATATACGTGTCATCCCTACTACCGAAACATTTCAGTCATTGAATTGCAATTGTGAAGCAGTTGTGTACGAGACTAGCAATTTATGTCACTTTGACAATTGTAAGTCAATGATGAAGTCGTTATGACAAGACAATAATAGTAGACTACCAAAAACTTTACAATTGCACCATAATGGTACAATTGTGACACCATTGAAATACCCGACTCAGGGCCCTGGGCCCTGAGTCGGGTATTTAGTAGTACCTGGGTCGGTTTTGAATTTGACAGTATCAACGTATTCAGCAACGGTATCGTGCCGGTATGACAATTGTTCCAAAATAGTAGACTTGAGCACCTGTTCAACAAGGGCACAGACTAAGAAAGACGTACAAGAGCTTTAGGTTATCTGTGCTCCCGTTTTGTTTTGTTTGAACCATATTTCTAAAAGTAATTATCATTTTACAAACATTCAATTAAATTCAAGAATAACGACACTATGAATAAAAAAAGGAATGTTAATTATATAAAACCAGAAGATCCAGAATTTCTCAAAGTTTTAAAGAGACAAGCAGGCTATGATGACACAAATCATAAGTTTGATGGCCTAAAGAATGCTGAAGAAGACTTTGCAGACGATGACGACAGTGAGCAGCCTCAAGTCGTGGTACTGAAACATGGAGACCTTACAGCTGAGGAGGCTCACATAGAAATGAAAAAAATTGAGCAAAAGGAAACTGAAACAAAAGCAGATCTAAGTCAAAAAGTTATTTTTAAAGCTAAAGAGAAAATATCTTCACAATCAGATAATAAAAGAAAAAGGGAAATCAATGAAAAGGACAAGTTCTGTAAAGAAAAGAAAAGTCGTCAATTGTTGTCTTTTAATGATGATGATGACGAGAGTGATGAAACATAATGGATCAAATACTTTACAAAGTATAATGGTAAAAAATAAACACCAATATAGCAGGATAGCAGTTGTTTATTTTAAAATACTTGTCAAGTTATTATTATAAAAGGGCTGCTAAACTAATACTATGTGTAGGTAAATTTATGGAATAGTAATGTATATCAGTTAACACATAAAAATAAAAGGCAAGGTGGTTTCTCTTTTAAAAGATATCTAAAGAAACATTCTAATACAACTTAAGAGCTTTGATTCTTAAAGGTTACACGTAAAAGCCAAATTGAGAAATAAGCTGTCAGAGAGATGTATTTACACTCTAAATAATAATATTTTTTTCTACTAACTCCCTATTTGACTCAATTTAACAACTATCAAGTCACAACATGGTGCAGCTGATATAAATCCATAATTTGAATACTGTTCTTCATTCATATTAATTTGGTATTGCTGAACAAAAGTATCATATGATTTAATAGCCTGATAATGATGTTATGTTAGTCTCCCTCCCACAACAATAGTCTAATAACGAATCAATTTAAATAATTCCTATCCTTTGTTCAGACATAGTTATAGCAAATGATGAACACAGAAACCAATGTCATGCTAAATTTTACTTTAAATATATGTATTTGCTACATGTAGTCCATATTACCTCTTCAAGTGCCTTTTTTAGGGTTCCGTACCCAAAGGGTAAAAACGGGACCCTATTACTGAGACTTCACTGTCTGTCCGTCCGTCTGTCACCAGGCTGTATCTCAAGAACGGTGATAGCTAGAGAGTTTAAATTTTCACAGATGATGAATTTCTATTGCCGCTATAACAACAAATACTAAAAATATAATAAAATAAATATTTAAGGGGGGCTCCCATACAACAAACATGATTTTTTACCGTTTCTTGCTCTCATACAACAAACGTGATTAATTAAGTATTGTGTGTGTTGTTTGCTCATTTATTAATAACGTATGTTGCATAGATAATGGTACGGAACCCTTCGTGCGCGAGTCCGACTCGCACTTGACCAATTTTTTTAACTATGCTTTGTGTCCCCATGGGGGTGAATAAATACTTTTCGTTCTTTCTCAAGTGTGTGTTTAGTCTTTTACAGGTTGAGTGTGTTCACATCATCATCATTTGTTATCTTGTATCATCACAGCTCTGACGCTTTTTGAGTTTAGTTTTGGAGCCATTAGTAGTAATGGCAGGATCATGTCTGTAATAACTTTGCTCAGTTTCATGTTCATAATCAAGTAACTTGTGGAGCAAGAAACGTCTTTCATCTTTTACTATCAATATACTTTCTTGAACTTTTGCAACTTCGTCACATAATGCTGCATTCTCCTACAATGAAAATGTTTATCATTTATAGATAATTAATAAATTAGTAATGCTTTATTAGCACTGAATACTTACGAGTATCAAGCCTTTAATACGCCTTTTTATAAACTTGTATTTTTTTCTGTATCGTTTAGTTTGACTATCATTTTGAATATTATTCATTTAATCTGTTTTGTTAGTATATTATTCCGATTGATAATCCGCAAAACGCATAAAATCATTAAATTTTCGTAGGCAAGAAAAAGCCAAGGAAGCACAGAATAGATAGAAAATACTTTAACGGAAACTCAGAAGAACGGGTAGGTAAATTATAGAGGAGGGGTATTTTGCATTGTGACAACTGTCATTTGACTGTCATTTGATTGTCATTTGACTGTCATTTGACTGCTCAACTGTCAACCTTCTGTCAACTGAGTACAGCCGTAATCACGAAGTATAGATACAAGGAGTCCGAACGTAATGTTGAACGAATGGTCTCAATTTAAGGGACAGGGCCCTGATTCGGGTATTTCAACGGTGTCACAACTGTACCATTATTGTACCATTATGGTGCAATAGTAAAGTTTTTGATAGTCTACTATTAATGTGTCGTCATAACGACTTCATCATTGACTTACAATTGTCAAAGTGACATAAATTGCTAGTCTCGTACACAACTGCTTCACAATTGCAATTCAATGACTGAAATGTTTCGGTAGTCTGCTATTTTGAATTTGACAGTAATATTTTTAAATTGTCCTGTGTCGACAGATTGCCATAAATAAAAAATAGATAGATAGAAATATTAGAAATTGTTCTTTGTAATTTATTGCAATTTACTAATCTCCTAAACTTCACATTGCTTTTTATACTAATAAATAGTATGTACAAATATATTTAAACGAAGTCTAGCATGATTAAATGTTTAAATTTATTAGTAGTTTTTCGAAAATCACTTCAACTAACGCATTTTTTAAAAACGGCAACACATACATACCATTCTAACACAATCCATAGATAAAAGAGACCGAAAATTCAATGCATAGATAAAAGAGATCGACAATTCTATTACCATTGAAAGACCGTTATGACGGCATATAGCAGACTACGGATATTTGACTTCAATTGCAACGGTATCGTGCCGGTATTGTGCCGGTATGACAATTGTTCCAAAATAGTGGACTTGAGCACCAGATTTTTTGCCGGTAGAGCGCGCCATTTTTCAAGAAGTACTCGTTTGAACTATTGACACCTGTGGAAAAAAATATTCTGAGAAACGTGGAGTTAAATATAAGTTTTAGGAAATTTTTAGAAATTTTTCGAGTGCTTTAAACCCAACAATACAGAGAAGGTCAAGAGATATTCTGATATTCTATAATAGCATCGGTACGTCCTGAATACTTGCGCAGCCAGTATCAGAATATCTCTTGACCTTCTCTGTATTGTTGGGTTTAAAGCACTCGAAAAATTTCCTAAAACTTATATTTATATTCACGTTTCTCAGAATATTTTTTTCCACAAGTGTCAATAGTTCAAACGAGTACTTCTTGAAAAATGGCGCACTCTACCGGCAAAAATCTGTACCTTAAATTGAGACCATTCGTTCAACATTACGTTCGGACTCCTTGTATCTAAACTTCGTGCATTAGATAGTAACCACATGTTATAGCTATGTAGCCACATATTTTACACAATAGATATTTATTTAGATGCAAAAATAAAATTACAACTATCTGGTTACCGAATTATGTTATTGTAAATGACAAAACTGAGTTGATTCCCGAGCGAAGCGAGGGAATTAAAATGGAGTCCTGAGAGCAGTGAAGGATTTAAGCGCGCCCAAGGCAAAATCAGTTTTATCCCTGAGGAGTATACTCTACTTTTCTCACCTTTTGCGTGACAATAAAAACCAAGGCTACTAGAAAAGTATTTTTCCTTCGACTTCTCTGGTAGTAGGTTATTAACAATACGGACAATACCTAAGGCGTCTAATTTAAGGGACTCCGGAGTTAAATCACTTTCGTCACTCGACATTTTCTTAATGTTTTATTCTATCTTCTTTTGCAGTTTTGTCTGATATTGATTGCACCGTATTGAAATACTCGCGGCTTTTGTTTTAAGTATAGATTTTTTTTCGTTCGGCTTGCCGTGGCGTGGCCAGCTCGATTTTCGAATAAGTTCGATTTTCAAATAAATGAGGCGCGGCGCGCGCCGCGCGATTTTGACGAAATTAGACTTTAAATGCATAACAATATGAACTAACAGAGAAGTGAGAATCACATTACTGCCCGGCGGGTTATAATGAAATTCAGTACAACATTACACCCCGGCAAAAGACAAGGGCTATATAGATTTACTTTGAGTAAGGTTTGCATGATATATGATGAGGCATTGTCGAGCAGGTGGTGTGAAAAGTAATATATGGAAGAATTGTTCAATACCTATAGTTCTACAAAAAAGTCCGCGAGAGCATATGTCTATCTTTCAAGGAAAATCTGCTGTACCCATAATAACGCCAAAAAAAATATCAAATTCAATAGGGTGTTTTCAAACGCTATTTATGTGTATATAGTAATATTTTTTATCAAATTAAATACCTTAGTTAGCTTACACGTTTAATATAGATTATAACTGCTTTTTACAGCATGCAATTTAAATGAATATCTTAGAAGATATGACGAAAAAAGAATTACACGCGGCAAAATAAAAACTTAAACTGTTGGCTGAGCAACGCGAACGTTTCCTCGGTCTTCTATCCGTACTCCAATGTTTTGATGTTTGGTTAAGACGATACCAAAATAGCTTCGTGCATTTTTCTATGTACGAAGTTTTCATTGTTTCTTTAGATTGAATGGCTAGAGCTCTAATTTTTAAGTATATGTTTTTTCAATATATGATCTAGGATCGCATCAACTCAGAAACGCGATTGAAAAAAGTTTTCTCGATAGAAAATCTTGGCGAAACAACCTCTCAAATTTTTTATTTTTTTCATTTGTCGGTCTATTATCGCGTATTAACTAATGAAATAACTTTAAAAATATAAGTAACTATTATATATAGAAACACGTAAATCAGAATTAAAATATATTTAGTAGATTTTGAGTAAATAGGAAAAGTATCCCTAATTCTTCATTTTCTGTGCCTACTGGCTGTGTTAATATGTACGTGTCGGCGATGATATACGATAATATTGATGTAGGCCCTTAATGTTAGATGTATGAATGTAAGGATGTTTGTGGTTCTTTCACGTAAAGACTGCTGGATGGATTTTCATGAAACTTTCCAATAATATAGCTTACAGGTCGATACACCGTAATCCCGGACGTATCGGTATTGAGTTGGTCTTTATAGGCGTCGGCGTATGGTGGTTACGCTGCTCAAATCCCGACGTATCGGTGCTGAGTTGGTTTTTAAAGGCGCTGGCGTCGGTGTCGGCGTTGGCGTATGGTCGTTACGCTGCTTAAATCCCGACGAAAAAAAGTTTAACGGGCGGATAGACAGACAGACGGACACCGTAGTGCAACTATAAGGGTTTGTACGAAGGCCTAAAAAGGTAAAACTCTGAGATATCATTTACTAAAATAACATTGGGGCCATGTGGGTTACTTTTTTAGAATTGTGCAAGAAAAGAAAACCAAACTAACGATTTATTAATTAGCTGTAAAATGGCTTTATTTTAATTTCATTTAATTTTTCGTTTCTAAATTCTACGCGTACTAAGTCGCGGGCACTGCTAGTATATTATATAGGTACACTTATTATCAAGGTCAGAGCAAGCCAATATACTTTTAAAAACTAAACAATATGTATTGCCCCAGAACTACTTAGACTTACTCCAAAGATTTATTTTATTATCATTAACATAGTCGAGTTACATGCATTACAAGACTCAAAATCAAAATTCAAAGAATGCCTCGTGTTAACAAATGGCGGACGATTATTTAAAATAACAATTTTATTTTTTATAACGTACAATAAATTTTCGTCTCTCACAGAGGATGTTATATATGTACAATATTCCTTAGCTAACTTTTACAGCACCCTAGGAACAAAAAGGGGTGGCGACACTTGCATTATTCACTATACGGACAACAGAAACAGAATTTACAACATTAGAGTGTTAATTTTAAAATTTCCTAGCTGATTTAATAAATTAAATTAAAGCAGAAAACCCGGGTACTAACTGACACCCTGAATAGCCGATGGGCCTTGAGATTCATAACTAGTAGCAAATGCGTCGGTCTCAATTTCCGCGTTTCAGCGTCGTAACAAATCGTAGTTCAAAGTGTTTGTTACACACATATGACGATCTTACTTGATCTTCCGAAAGGCCCTTCAAAAGAGCAGAGTCAATACTCTAAATACACTTCTTGGTGACTGTTTCACGAATCGGAAATTGGTTAAGAGCCACATTCTTTCGCTTGCTTTTGTATTTAAAAATATACCTACGGAATATTGCAGTTTTGATGAGAGAAGATATGCGATATTTTAATTATAAAATTGGCGAACATTACATTTCGCGACGGTAATTCACAGTTTAATTTCAATGATAATTATCGATTCACACAACAAAGATAATTAGTTTTATCAACAATCAATTTACTGGTAACAATTTTAACACTTAAAACAGTTGCAAAAACGTTTCAAATCGCATTCAAATCGCGGCGTACTTTGCTTACAAGGTGTGTTTTACGACTATATGCGCGTGGGGTACGAACGCGCGTCGGCGGCGACCTGAGCCACGAGGACAGATGCACCGGTCATTTCTCAACGTCATCGATAGTGAAGTTACAATTTCTTAGAGATGTGCGTGCGCATACTTAATTCAATAATCTACAAGTTTGATTCATAACACTGACCCTTCCAAGATATTCCAACTCAGTAACTAGGAAGAAGCATTTCCGTAAATTTACCGATAATCCCGTGCTAGTAAGGGTTCTTAGTACCTTGCGTAGCAACTCAATACCTGCTTCCACGCTGTTGCTCATAAGGAGCACGTAATCTATATATTTATAGATATATTTCTATGCTATGTCTACATAATATGGTGATTGTATGGGATGTACATTGATTGAGCGTACACAAAGTATAAGATACTTGAGCGTAATGATTGACAGCACTCTGACCTGGACTGATCAAATCACTCAACTTGTTGCTAGAGTCAGAAAACTAAATTTTATATTTAAAAATTTAAGAAATTCTGCTGGTTTTTAAACACTAAAAATAATATATTCAGCCCTAGCACATTCTAGTTTAACGTACTGCATCACGGCTTGGGGCAGTACTGGTAAATGCCAGATGCTCCGTCTGGAAAGAGCTCAGAGGGCAGTGCTGAAAGTAATGTCTCGCAAGCCAATTAGGTTCCCAACTAGTGAACTCTACTCCCTCTGAAAGTTCCAACCGTAAGGAATACATTTGTCCCTAACACCGTTCTTCGCAAGCATAAAGTTATTTTACAACTTATTATTATCTAATATATAAAATTCACGTGTCACAGTGTTAGTTACTGTACTCCTCCGAAACGGTTTGACCGATTTTTATGAAATTTTACATGCATATTCAGTAGTTCTGAGAATCGGCCAACATCTATTTTTCATACCTTTTTTTTAGTATGGCAAAACAACGTTTGCTGGATCAGCTAGTATATCTTATATATAAAATTCACGTGTCACAGTGTTAGTTACCGTACTCCTCCGAAACGGCTTGACCGATTCTTATGAAATTTGACATACATATTCAGTAGGTCTGAGAATCGGACAACATCTATTTTTCAAACACCTCCCCCCACTGACATTTGTATAGCAAAACAACGTTTGCCGGGTCAGCTAGTATATATATAAAAACTAAATGATTATTTTTAGACATAAAGATATTTTTTTTATTTCTTTTTTTATTAATTTTTTTTTATTATGTGTTACTGCAAGAATCCCCGCTGCGGGTGTAGGCCTCCTCCAGAGATGTCCACTCATCTCTTTGCTGTGCTATTTGAAACCATTTGGGACCCGATACTTTTTTAATATCATCGTCCCATCTAGTGTACGGTCTTCCTCTTCTCCTGTTACCCTGAGGTCCATTCCATACCGTTAGTCTTTTCGTCCACCTTTCGACTTGGTGGCGAGAAATGTGGCCAGCCAATTTCCACTTTAAAGACATGGCGTATTTTAATGCGTCTGTAGCTTTTGTAACTTTTGTGATTCTTGTGTGACGTATTTTTTGTAGTTTCTTTAAATTTAGCATGCTGCGCTCTATTCCTCACTGACATGTTACAATTTTACTTTTTACCTTATGATTGAACTTCCAAGTTTGGCAAGCATACGTAAGGCATGGCGATAAATCAATAAATAAATAAATAAAACATGTGTGGCAGGAGACTTGATTAAAATAGTTTACTTAAGGTTTTTTAGTTTTAACTTAGCTTCCAAGATTATGAAGTAAGTCCTCAAATTATGTCAATGGTGAGTAAGTTATTGATTTTGTGTAGTTGGTGAGCTTGAAATGGTGACCCGTTAAATATTCGTAAAAGGATCCTTCCAAACCAGTTACACGTGTAATAGAATGTAGAAGTAGTTAGTTAGTCCAGTATTACAGGGTCTTTGGATTGATGAGTGCCCTGGCCTGGCTGTGTTTTCAAATATGTATATAATTAATTTCCAAAATATTATCAACAAACTACTGTGTTCTTGTATAAATAAAATTGTAATCTTAAAAATGGCATGATTAGATTAGGAAGCAGGAAGCAACATTTCGCTATCAATTATCAAGCCATAAGTGGGCTTGTATAGCACTAGATGGCTAGAAAATTACGGTATCAATACTGGAGCCCAAGTCTGTTATTACAATGATGTTACAATGTTATCATAATGATCCGTCACTGATTGCTTGATGGTGAATTTTATCACTTTTGGTATGACAATGACGCCATAATGGCGTCAGTGACTGATCATTATGACAACATTGTAAATATTGTAATAGCAGACTTGGGCCCCTGGTGGTTGATAGTACCTAGTGTCCTTTTTGGTTTTTAATTATTTTTTTCTGTTTTTCCGGATAGTAATAGGTAAGTAAGTAAGTGATAGACGTAAAAGATGCAACTTCTACCAAAAGCTTTAAAGCAAAGCTAAAAAAATGGTTGATTAAGAATGAATTTTATGACTTTGATAACGAATTTCTTAAATTACCCTTGACATGAATGAAATGTGAAATAATTACCTAATTTAATTAATTAATTTATTTTTTATATTCGTATTTAATTATCATTATTATTGACAATTGCAATGTATTTTTTAATTCAAATAATGTATCTAATTCAATTCTAATTCTTTGACTTGTAACTTATGTTATCAATTAATAAATGAAATGAAATGAAATGAAATAATTTCAAATCAGATTATCCAGATGGCGTTGTAATGTGTTTCCCTATTAGCTTGTGAAGATAAGTCTCTATTACTAGCATAGATTACTACATATAATATTGTACTCTGTGCTCGTCAATGAGCAATGAGCACTATCACGAAGTATAGATAGAAGGAGTCCGAACGGTATAGGCTTTTCCATAATATTTCGTGTACACAATAATAAACCCAGATCATAGTTCTATTTTCTGCCACTGGCTGCGCAAGTGTTCAGGGCGTACCGATGCTATTATTATTATTACATGTAAACACGCGCTGGCTCGTGAATGTTGAATTTAATTTAATTAAATACATAATATTATTTTATTTATATTATTATAATTCTCAGAATATTTTTTTCCACAGGTGTCAATAGCAATAAAATTTCCCGCGTAAGAATTCAAACGAGTACTCCTTGAAAAATGGCGCGCTCTACCGGCAAAAAATCTGTCCCTTAAATTGAGACCATTCGTTCAACATTACGTTCGGACTCCTTCTATCTATACTTCGTGAGCACTATTCATAGAGCAATATTTTGAGGACTTTGTTATACTATGGGTTGGACCACGAAGTATAGATACAAGGAGTCCGAACGTAATGTTGAACGAATGGTCTCAATTTAAGGGACAGATTTTTGCCGGTAGAGTGCGCCATTTTTCAAGAAGTACTCGTTTGAACTATTGACACTTGTGGAAAAAAATATTCTGAGAAACGTGAATATAAATATAAGTTTTAGGAAATTTTTCGAGTGCTTTAAACCCAACAATACAGAGAAGGTCAAGAGATATTCTGATATTCTATACTAGCATCGGTACGTCCTGAATACTTGCGCAGCCAGTGGCAGAAAATAGAACTATGATCTGGGTTGATTATTGTGTACACGAAATATTATGGAAAAGCCTATACCGTTCGGACTCCTTGTATCTATACTTCGTGGGTTGGACTTGGTTGGACTATGGTTGGACAATGGACACCACAGAGAAAACAAATACTAAGTAGGTACTCGTACTAGTTGATTTCTTTATTAATAATATTAAATTAATATTTACAGCAGAATATTTTATTATTTCATTTTCGTATTTCATCAATAACGTTTAGGATAGAACAATTCTAGCCATTTCTACATTTGCTACCATACAGGAATCTGTAAATGGTTTTATTTTAATATTCGGGCATAGACAATATGCGTGTAAGCTTTTCAAGCTTCACGAAAACAACGGATTAGTATGTATGGTAGTGCGTTAGATTGATTGCGCCGCAAATTATTTTCACGGGTAAGTTTATTTAATTCTATATTATAATAACTAGTAGCTTTCCATCTGATGCTAAGTGTTCGGAGGTTATTGTTGCTAATGCGACGTTGTTATGAATCTCAGTGGACGTGTATATCTATGCGGGGTGTGTGCTCTATATTTTCTTGTACAACAAATAGACCGTTGTAATAATCGTAAATGTATTCGTTTTCATCGTGTTTGGCCCCATAACTTTATAAAAATATGTAATTGGCTGATAAGAAGTGGTCATATCGTCGGGTTTTTGTTGCAGTAATGTAGAGGTTATAACCAATAAACTTGTTCCTAACACAATCATTGTATTTTTTCAGTGATACGTCTGGTGAGGAATGAATGTGAAGAAATTATCTCAGTTTTGAATTTCATTTGGGGGCAATAGTAAATAAGTCGTAGCACTATGGCAACTTTAGAGCAACAAGCTTCCAAACTGTTGGATTTTAACCAAAAACTTGATATCACTCTTCTGGATAACATAGTTGGATGTTTGTATTCAACGGTTGGAGAACAACAGCGCTCTGCACAGGAGATACTGACTGCACTGAAGGAGCACCCTGATGCATGGACCCGGGTTGACACAATACTGGAATATTCACAGAATCAGGAAACAAAGTACTATGCTTTACAAATATTGGAACAAGTCATACAGACCAGGTGGAAAATATTGCCACGAAATCAATGTGAGGGTATTAAAAAATACATAGTGGGCCTCATTATAAAGAACTCGTCAGATCCTACTGTCATGGAGAATAATAAGGTATATTTGAAGAAACTTAATATGATCCTTATCCAAGTGTTAAAAAAAGAATGGCCTCACAATTGGGAAACTTTTATAAGTGATATTGTGGGTGCTTCCAAGACCAATGAAAGCCTTTGTCAGAACAACATGGTGATCCTGAAGCTGCTGAGTGAGGAGGTGTTTGTGTTCAGTACAGGACAGCTGACACAGACTAAGGCCAAACACCTGAAGGACACCATGTGCTCCGAGTTCAGTCAGATCTTCCAGTTGTGTCAGTTTGTGCTGGAGAATTCACAGAACGCTCCCCTGGTGGACGCAACCCTGCACACACTCCTCAGGTTCTTGAACTGGATACCCCTCGGGTATATATTTGAAATGAAACTAATAACTACACTCATTTATAAGTTTTTGAATGTTCCAATGTTTAGAAACATAACGCTGAGCTGTCTCACAGAGATAGCCGGCGTCACTGTCAGTAATTATGAAGATGACCTTGTGTTTCTGCTGTTGGGAACCATGGAACAGCTGGAGGCTATGCTTCCTCTCACTACAAACATACGTGAAGCGTATGCTGCTGGCCGAGATCAAGAGCAAGTGTTCATCCAGAACTTGGCTCTATTCTTGTGTACCTATCTGAAGGAACATGGACAGCTCATTGAACGAAAGGGTCTCACTAATATTTTAATCAAAGCTTTCAGATATCTTGTGCTCATATCGGAAGTAGAAGAAGTGGAGATATTCAAGATATGTCTTGAGTTTTGGAACTCCATCACCGGTGATTTGTATAAGATTGCACCGTGTTCCTCCAACTTGTGTACCCTGGGCAAGAGTGTTGGCAGGAAAGCTCTATATGCTGATGTATTAAGCAGCGTCCGCTACATTATGATCTCTAGAATGGCTAAGCCCGAGGAAGTGCTCGTCGTTGAGAATGAAAATGGTGAAGTTGTGCGTGAGTTTATGAAGGATACTGATTCTATTAATTTATATAAGAATATGAGAGAAACCTTAGTCTATCTCACTCATTTAGATTGTCAGGATACAGAACGCATCATGACAGAGAAACTGCAAAACCAGGTGAACGGAACAGAGTGGTCCTGGAAAAATTTAAACACCTTGTGTTGGGCTATTGGCTCCATTTCCGGTGCTCTGTTAGAAGAGGATGAGAAGCGATTTCTTGTGGTTGTTATCAAAGAACTGTTAGGTCTATGCGAACAGAAGAAAGGTAAAGACAATAAGGCTATAATAGCTAGTAACATAATGTATGTAGTGGGGCAGTACCCAAGATTCTTAAGAGCACATTGGAAGTTCTTAAAAACTGTTGTCAATAAACTGTTTGAGTTTATGCACGAGACACACGACGGGGTCCAAGATATGGCGTGTGACACATTCATTAAGATTGCGCTTAAATGTCGGCGACATTTTGTAGTGTCACAAGTAGGCGAGGCGTGTCCATTCATTGAAGAAATTCTTAGCACAATCAGTTCAATTATCTGTGATTTACAAACACTCCAAGTTCACACATTCTATGAAGCTGTGGGCTACATGATCAGTGCCCAATTAGATCAAGTGGCCCAAGAGCAGCTCATAGAGAAGTACATGCTGCTCCCCAACCAGGTGTGGGATGACATCATATCCCAAGCATCACACAATGTGGACATACTGAAAGATCCCGAAGCTGTGAAGCAGCTTGTTAGTATTCTTAAGACTAATGTTCGTGCATGCCGAGCATTGGGTCACCCTTATGTTGTACAGCTTGGAAGAATATACCTAGATATGTTGAATGTCTATAAAGTGATGTCAGAGAATATCAGTCAAGCGATCGCTCTCAATGGTGTGGTTGTCACCAAACAACCACTTATAAAAAACATGCGTATTATAAAAAAAGAAACCCTAAAATTAATTGCCGGTTGGGTATCGCGAGCTACAGACGCGAACATGGTTTTGGAAAATTTCATTCCACCTCTGTTAGATGCAGTTCTGTTGGATTACCAAAGAACTGCAGTTCCGGATGCACGAGAACCCGAAGTGCTGTCGTGTATGGGAACAATTGTATACAAACTGGATGGAAACATCACCTCAGAAGTACCCAAAATATTTGATGCAGTCTTTGAATGTACTCTAGAAATGATTAACAAAGACTTTGAAGAGTATCCCGAACACAGAACAGAATTCTTCTTGTTACTGCAGGCAGTAAACACCCATTGTTTTAAGGCATTCCTAAGTATACCGCCTGCACAATTTAAATTGGTTTTGGATTCCATAATTTGGGCATTTAAGCATACAATGAGAAATGTGGCAGACACGGGACTACAGATATTGTACCGACTGTTACTGAACGTGGAGAGTCACCCGCAGGCGGCGCAGAGCTTCTACCAGACGTACCTGTGCGATATCCTGGAGCACGTGTTCAGCGTGGTGACAGACACCTCGCACGGAGCCGGCCTCACCATGCACGCCACCATCCTCACCTACATCTTCTCTCTGGTGGAGGCTGGGCGAGTCACAGTGCCGCTCGGACCTACTCCTGATAATGTGGTTTATATTCAGGTACACATCACATTATATCAACTACTAAAAATGCTGTTGTTTGTTTTAGTCAAGTAGCTTGTCTACATATATATGACTAGCTGTTGCCCGCGACTTCGTACACGTAGAGATCTTGTAACATTTTTCACTACTGCTTCTCTCCTATTATTAGCCGCAGCGTGATGTTATATAGCCTATAGCCTTCCTCGCTAAATAAACTAGCCAACACTGAAAGAATTTTTCAAATCGGACCAGACGTTCCTGCGATTAGCGCGTTTAAACAAACAATCACATTTATGATTGTGATTCACATGGTAAGTAGTAAGGATGGATTGGATCAAGTTCTACTTGCACCATCTGCGCAACAACTGCAAGATATGGTAAATAGAATGAATGAAGCATTTAGATTAAGAGGAATGAAAGTGTACGTAAGCAAGACGAAAGTTTATGTGTGTAATATTATACTAGATGATGAAAGTGAGGAACAGGGACAAGAATTTGTATATTTGGGGAGTGTTTTTACAATAGATGGCAAGGTAGCAGGAAATAAGCTGAATGGTGACATACATGGTAGTGTGGCTAACCAAGCGATTACTGAAAAGGCTCGATTGGCGATCCACAATAGCGTGTTGTTACGCACGCTTATATATAGAAGTGAATGTTGGGTGTAGCAGAAGAAGCACGAAAGTAGAATATATGCTGTAGAGATGCGCTCTTTGAGAAATGTGTGGTGTGACTTTGAAAGATAGACTAAGAAATGAAGTTAAGAAGTGAAGTTAAGAGAACAGTATTCTTAGGTGGTTTGGTCATGTGGAGAGGGTGAATGATAGACGATTAACGAAAGGCATATATATACACGGCGGAGGTAAGTGGAAATACTGGGAGAGGACACCTGAGAAAAATGTACTCCGTTGTCATCGGTGACCGATTGATTCAAGTAAATAAATTATTTGATCTAATCGCCGGTATACTCTAAAAGGGACAAGTGCGTAGCACTTTCAACCGTCGGGAATGTATGACCAGATGTATAAGTGTGGATAAAGCCAAGGAAGTGTGTTTGGATCGTAGCAGATGGCTCTCTGCCTACCAGTGAGGCGTGATGTTATGATGATGGAAAGAAAATAGTGACTTGTGTGACTGAATTTTGCGTTGAGTACATATGTGTTATCTATCTATACTTATAACAAATCTGTAGAGAGGTCAATTCTGTACATGAAGTATATTTTCAAAATAACTATCAGGGGGTGATTAGTGATCGATACTGATGCCAAAAATGCAATTAGTAAAATTTTTGTCTGTCTGTCTGTCTGTCTGTCCGTCTGTATGTTCCTTATAGAAACAAAAACTACTCGACGGATTTTAACGAAACTTGGTACAATTATTCTTCATACTCCTGGGCAGGTGATAGTATACTTTTCATCACGCTACAATCAATAGGAGCAGAGTAGTGAAGGGAAATGTTGGGAAAACGGGAAAAGATGCTCCATTTTTTAAGCTTCCGCCGCGTGTGCAGCCTTAATGGTTAAAGTTACATAGAAATCATGTATGACGGAAATATTCTACATAAAATTGTCTAAAAAATATCCCGAAACAGCACATATCTATATTTTATGGTTGACTCACAATAACACGTGTAACTCCTGATAGCTTAGCAGTTCGTTCATTTTGATTATATTGGTTTACTCTTACGTTTATAATACTCTCACTCAAGCAGTAGTTAAAAATGTTGCAAAAACGGGGAAAATTTCCTAAATTCTACGCGGACGGAGTCGAGGGCAACAGCTAGTCATTAATGTATTTACAAAAAAAATGTAAATATGAACAACAATAATATGAATGTGTATTTTAACCAGATTGCTTGTGGCATAATGAATTTTAATTTCCAGGAATACGTTGCAAATCTTCTGAAGCGCGCGTTCCCGCATCTAAGTGACAACCAAATAAAAGTGACGGTGCAAGGCTTGTTTAACTTGAACCAGGACTTTCCCGCGTTCAAGGACCACCTCAGAGACTTCTTAGTTCAGATCAGGGTGAGTGTTACTCTCATAATATAACACTCAAGTACGTCTAATGCGCTCTTTTAATAGGTAGAGTGATTCAAGAGGACGGTGTTTTTTGTATAATTAGCCAGGGTTTAGTTTGTAAATACCACACGTACGATGTTGCGGGCAACATCTAGTGCAAAATAAAACTACATTTTACTTCCAAAATATTTTATAATTGTAACTGCCATTGTAACAAGCGTACTTCTACTACCCTTCATTCTGAAAAGCGATAAAAGATTCAAAATAATAATATCGCAAATCTGACCAGTTAACAAAATTATTTGTGAATTGTTGAACCTTATGTTTTTGTATCACCATTGAAGTTTGTCTGATTAAAAATAACACCACTGATATGAAATTTCGGAAAAACATAATGACGAAAAAACATGATAACAAATATTGATACACTTGACCGGTTTTTGTTTCGTTACGAGTTAAGAGGATACCAAAATAGCTTCGTGCATTTTTCTAGGTACGAAGTTTTCATTGTTTCTTTATATTGAATGGCTAGAGCTCTAATTTTTAAGTATAAGTTTTTTCAATATATAATCTAGGATCGCATAAACTCAGAAACGCGATTGAAAAAAGTTTTCTCTATAGAAAATCTTAGCGAAAATACCTCTCTCGTTTCTTTTTTTTTTTCATTTGTCGGTCTATTATCGCGTATTAACTAATGAAATAACTTTAAAAACATAAGTAACTATTATATATAGAAACACGTAAATCAGAATTAAAATATATTTAGTAGATTATGAGTAAATAGGAAAAGTATCCCTAATTCTTCATTTTCTGTGCCTACTGGCTGTGTTATATGTACGTGTCGGCGATGATATACGATAATATTGATGTAGGCCCTTAAGACGGTACGATACCAAATTATGCTCCATACAAAAGTATGGGTATCGTACTTCCGGTTTTTCTTCGCGAAAGTTAAACCGATTTTAATAGTTTTTGCGTTATATTATAGATAAAAAGTATATCTATGCTTCTATCGCTTTCTTTTTTTCAAAACAGAATAACTTAAACCTCAGATCATCGGAAAACCTAACATTGACTGTAGTTACGCATTCGACTAGATTCTTTACTAAATCTTTTACAGTAGAAGCGGCGCGGCTATGGAATGCCTTACCTTTGACGATAAGAAACGCTCAGACCATATCAACATTCAAAAAACTTGTTAAGGAACACTACTTGTCCCTACCGATAAATTGATATACTTCCATATTAATATTCTATGTATCTATATAATATGTATGTATTGTGTATGTATGTATATGTCAAAATATGTATATAAGTATATATTTATGTAAGTGTTATGTATGTATATGTATTTGTATATATCTGCTACTATAGTATATTCACTTATTTTTAGTACACCAAAAGTCGCCTATTCTGCCTCGGTCAAATCCATCTTATGGTTGTCTGGGAGAGATCGCAGCTCGCGATAAGACCGCCCTTTGTACCTATGATATGTCTGTTATGTAAGCTTTATAAATCATTATGGTGTGCAATAAAGAATATTTTACTTTTTACTTTACTTTTACTTAAAGAAATATGACGATCCGAAAAACCCACTTTTTCGGTTTTCTTTAGATAAAGTTGCAGCGTCTATCACACAAATTTGGTAAAGTTTTACCACAAAACAAAGTGATAGAAGCATAGATATACTCTTTATCTATAATATAACCTATACCTAAGGCAAATACCTAAATGAGGAGTACAGTACCCTCTTAATGTATTGAAATAAATTATCCGCACAATATTCAGTGCATGTGTATTAACGACTGGTAAGCAAGAGCCCTATTACCGTAGCCACTGTTAGTATTTAGATGACATATTGTGCAGTTCTGGGTTATGACTACTGCTGCTGTTCAATATGAACTTTATAATAAACGAGCCGTTACGTCACTGCTATATTACTCGTCATCTTATATATAAAATACACGTGTCACAGTGTTAGTTACTGTACTCCTCCGAAACGGCTTGACCGATCTTTATGAAATTTTACATGCATATTCAGTAGGTCTGAGAATCGGACAACATCTATTTTTCAAACCCCTCCCCCCACTGACATTTGTATGGCAAAACGTTTGCCGGGTTAGCCAGTGGCGGATTTGCAGTCTCGGCCGCCGCCCTAGGCCCCAAGCCATGAGCCGCCCTAGGCCCCAAGCCATGAGCCGCCCTAGGCCCCAAGCTATCAGCCGCCCTAGGCCCCAAGCACTCAGCCGCCCCTTTCTCAGCATCCACCATATAGACTACATAATGAAATTACTTCATTGCCAACATTTATCTAAATGGATTTAGGAGAGAAATTCAGTTTTATGTCGCAAGAAAATTTGAAGCTTTTTTGTAAATCTCCGCCCCTAAATTTGGCCCCCTAAATTTGAAATATTTAATTCCGTAACATCATTAGGGAGTTTGTATGGTCTTAGACGTCCAAGTTGTTGAGTGGTCTCAGAAGTCCAAGAAGATGTATGCGCGTTGAGTGAATCGCATACACCACACACCTTGTATTGAATGATGTACTGTTACGTGGGCACCGCTGAGTGAATGGTACACACGTAGGGTTTATGAAATAATAACACTGTAATATAGTCTGGATGAAAGATGCTGTTTATTTGACTATATTAATAATGATGGTTATTATTGATGTGTGAGTACTGCTAACAGTGTTAACTGTGTACGACGACTATGAGTGTTGTTCGCGTATGATTGCAACGACTGCTAACTGAGTACTGAAGTGTAACTGTATTGAGTGGAAAATGTAATATAAATGTGCTGATGTGCAGTTGAATCCATGTGTGTGCTGTTGGCTCATACAGAGTTTGATATAGAAACGTATACCATTCCCTTATGAAAGAGTTACTTATTTTTGTGCATTATGTCTGTAAGTCGCCTAATTGTTTTCACCGCATATATGCCGCAAAGCTAAGTTTTCCGGACAATTTTTCAATTTGTGGGCGCCACTGCAATTTCGAATCAATAGTGATTCCTCAAAAAGTGAAACAAGATCATGTAGTTAACTAACTTGTATGTATTTCCAGGAGTACACAGGCGAAGATGACAGTGATCTGTACCTTGAGGAGCGTCTCTTAGCTCTTCGTCAAGCGCAAGAGGAGAAGAGGAGGTTTCAGCTGTCAGTGCCAGGCATCCTCAACCCTCACGAGCTGCCCGAGGAGATGCAAGATTAAGTGTAGTCATAGCTTTACTGATGGCGGCCATTCACAGAACAACGCGACGACAACACTCGCTCACGGACTATGGATTGTCCGTGGACACGCGTATTCACTTCTCATTCAGGAGTTGGGAGTTGCATTTCAAATAAAGAAAGCAATGAAAATAGACAGAAAATATGTTGAGTTTGTTTTTCGTATTATAAAAGCAATGAGGGGTCGCAATAAACCTCCTTAGCTCGGCTAATGTTAAACTGTAAGTTTACTGATTCCAGTGTTTTCTCCCATTTTGTTTAGATAGGTACTTAATTATTTGCTTCGTCCAAATTGTTGTGTTGCAATTATAATTTATATTATTGTATTATTAAGTATATAAAGTGTGTGATGTTCTGTGAATGGCCGCTGTTGTGATAGCTCACACTGGTGCCTGTAAAGTATTTCCTATATTATGCCAGTTTGTACAGAGGACCGCTTGGAACAATGCCAGATGATGTATGCAAGTGAAAGGGGAATACCTTTTCTTGGAAGGTATATTTTCCATGCACCAGCTTTGAGCTTTATATAGTTTTAAGCAGGAAATCATGCATCCATTAACACTGCTAGAGGAACTAGAATATTTCTATGTTTTTAAGTATGTTCAAATGTAGGTAATGAAATCTCTGTGATGGTAACCACAATGTGAGTATTACTTACCGCGTAGGCTCTAGGTCAACTAAGTGACAACTGTTACTTATCATTTATATATTATGTTTTGTTTAATGTTGTCGAAACTAATTTCTTGATGGTTTGGGAATCTAGTTAAACATTCTCAATGTGGTTCTGAATGCATTTTGGGTCCGAATAATTATTGTCAGATTTTGTGTTTCAAATAAACCAATAAAATATGATGGCACTCTTTATTATTTCTATGTTGGGAATGAATACGTTAAGCAATGGCATGGGCGTATCATTTAGTTACGAGAGGAGAGGTTACTAAATAAATAGTGACCGCCTTAGCTTGTTTGAGTAAAGACGAAGTATTACGAACAAAATCTGGTCAAGTCCCAGTTAGACTCGCACACGGATGGTTTTATACCGTTATTATTGCTATTCGCGATCACAAACATCGGGATAAGGGCTGGAGAATGACGATGATGATGATGAGTTTTAGAGATACAGCCTGGTGATGGACAGACGGACTCGCAGGGTAATGCTTAGAGCATAATTTAACAGGAGGTAACATTATAAGGCGGCCACCGCTAAAAAGGTACGAGAACAATGGTGTTTCTATTTGTGTGGCGTGCGTTACCTCTGCACCCCGCGGACGTAGCAGTAATGTGTCATAAAAGACATCGTGTGTAGCTGCTCCTTTTGGGTTACTACTCTAAGGCCGCGTCGTGACGCAATCCATGGGCAATACTTAATTATATCCATAGAATTAGGATATATCATAGGAATATGTAGGTATAGTTAATCTTATAGTAAAAGATGGTGATAAATGTGTAAATCTGTGCCGCTACTTTCTCTGTTAAACAATTAGTTATTTAGTGTTATTGCAAAAAAATGCAATAACTGATTGCTTAGTAGCGAATTTTATCAAGCTTGGTAGTCTATTGTTAATTTTTTGAGGTTAAAATGTGTCGTTGTGATGCCATTGTGAGACCATTGAAATACGGGACTTGAGGCATTGTAGTCTAGCTAGGGAGTCTGTGGTGAAGTGCAAAGACTAATGACGCATGGTCTACTCTATGACAGTCTCGCTTTTCCATAATATTTCGTGTACACAATAATCAACCCAGATCATAGTTCTATTTTCTGCCACTGGCTGCGCAAGTATTCAGGACGTACCGATGCCATGAAGGTACAGATAAAAGTGGAGTCCAGACTCTGAATACCTACTTGAAGCAAAAATGATGTATGGCTATCTCGCTCACTGTGGTCAAACCCTTTCTTTCTAAGTAGGGTAACCTTTATTGTATTTCTTCCAGGACAAAACTTCAAGTAGTTGTGTTCCATATAGTGTCAACAAAATGTTCACTTCTAAGACCTAGCCCGTATAGATTTTATGTGTCGAGATACTTTATGTACTGTGCGTAAAAAAAATACTCAAAAAACAAACTGTTTGTTATCGCGTGAAAGTTTGGATAATTCTAGTTTTTTAACAGTAACTGGAGGTTCGGTTGTTAAATTTATTATTCTTTTTACATTTATAAACACGTAAAATTTCCTAGTTCGTATGTACGATGTACCTATAGAATATTGGTGGGAAATAGATAATTACTAGAACAAAGGTGTAGTTCCTACGGCAATACGAAATTAATGAATGATTGTGAGATCTGCTTGAGATAAAATAATGATAATTTACCTTTATTTCAGACCTAAATACATGTTACAAAGATACAGAAAAATGATTCCAACGAATTGAGAACCTCCTTTTTTGAAGCCGGTTAAAAATAACAAGGTGTTAGTAATTTCTTAGTAAACAAAACAAGTTACACAATAAAATCTATTTGGCATACCTAAGTGGAAACATAACTTTTTGTGTAGGTAGCGTAAAAACGAAAAATGGTTATTGTACTCATATTTTTAAACATGTACTGTTATTAAGGGACCAACCATGAAATCGCAAAAGATATATGTTTCATTAATTTTGCAGATTAATTAAACATTATGAATACATACTGGACAATAGTTTTTCCTAGATTTCTGGGTTAGCCAATGTATTTCTATTTATTAATGTCAGTTAAAGGGCAAATTCGGTCAATAATACTTCTGAAAAAAAAAATACGTTACGTTGATTAAAATTAGTTTGTCGGAAAATCTGTAGTTAATAGTCATTTTAACTGACAATATGAATGTGGTTAAAAGTGGCTGACGGAAGAACGGAGAATCAGTCAAAATCAATTTTTACGTATATTTCTGTCTACAGCGTTTAAAGGAACCTATCATGAATGGCATGACGGGAGCTAAAAACCTAACCCACCCTTGTCGGGTTGCCCTTGGCTCCCTGTGCCTTGTGTTCCACTACTTGGCGCTAGGCAAGTCAGTTAAAATTACATTTAAACAGCTATATTGGGTAAAATTAGTTTTGAATAATTTCAGTCAAAAGTACTACTGTCGAGAGCTTACAGTCTATTGAGTGGTTATAAGTTTTGACTGTGACATATATCATAGGGGGCTATAATAGGAACGATAATAAAGTTACAAAAAAAGGGCAAAAGAGAAACAACAGCACTTTCCAAATTAAAATCATTTAATAACTTTTCTTTTATACATGACTAAATATTATTGTTTTGTGTAATTTCTGTCTCTTACCACGTAAATCACTAAGTATATTTTCTGTATGACTCTTTAAGTGTTAAAAAATGAATGGATTTGGTACACCCAGAGTAGCTACTTGCCCCATAGACTCTTCCTGTAATGAACTGTCTATCTGAAAATTATAATATATTTTACAAAATATAGCCTTTTGCCATATATTCGAACTACTACATTTCTGAAACATAATAATAATGTAAGGCTCTCATTAGGCAGTCGGATCGGGGGGGGGGCTGGTTCAGAAAGCAGCAATTATCTCTGGAGCCTTGAGCGCCGGTAGTTTGGAAAATGTTCCTGTTACTGGTGGGGTATTTTTTTTCATACTAGTTTTTATATTCCTTATAAATTCAAATATTTAACATTGTATAACATGTGAGACAATTAAAGGAGTTTGTAAATAGATACTTGAAATTTTACCTTGCAAGGTGATACTGCTTCTTGATTTGTAATTATAGTAGGAACTGCTGTTTGTTTTAAAAAATCCTTGCACTTTCATAAAATTTCATTTTCAATGGTACAATGGATAACCATAATTTCCTCTGGGTACTATTTTTAGGAAATCTAAAAAAATAATATTGTAGGTAAGTATATTAATGTTGTAAATAATGTGAAATAAAAATTAAATGACTAAGCAAACATGTATAATTTAGTTCAGGTCCCACAGAAAGTCCTAGATATGTCCTCAGTATGGTCACACTATTTCAAAATTACTTCTTGTAAACAAGAAAGATAAAATTGCACTAAGTCCATGAAATTCAATGTAAGACTATTAGATCTTTACATCGTTATCAGTATAGTTAGTTAGAAGTATGCTGAAAACATTGTTTAATCATTTTATGAAGTATTTAATTGAAAATACAAAGAAATATGTTTGCAGTTATTCAATGCCAGAAATCACGATCTAAACACTTACGCGTGAAATTGTATATCACCTCCTGGACACCACGTACTACCGCAACCACGCACTACACAAGTTTGCACCATTTCTTTAATTATAAAAATAATTAGAGTCGAAAATTTGAAACGAAGCTGTGAACCGTAAAGTAAACAACCGACATATTGGCACAATTTTGTCGACAACTTGACATATGGTGACCAATGTTGCCAAATTACGAAATCCTTAGGAAATGGGGAAAATAATTCACTGATTCGTCAACCATGAAAAGCATCCGTGATCTACTATTTTATTATTTTTAATTTCATTCATCGTATTTCAACTAGTTATTTATAGTTACGATTAAACACTATCAAATGACAGTGTTTAACTTGTGATTTGATATGTGTGGTGACTCTTTTTAAGAATTTACTAGGAGATTTTAATAAGGAGATAGCAGTACTAAAGCCACACTAAAAAGAGAGGTCAGACCACAGAGAGTGAGATAGAGATACGTAGGTATTTGCCTCAAACCGATGTTCCAAGTATGGCCTCCTATTTTTTATCTATACCTTCATGACCGATGCTAGTATAGAATATCAGAATATCTCTTGACCTTCTCTGTATTGTTGGGTTTAAAGCACTCGAAAAATTTCCTAAAACTTATATTTATATCCACGTTTCTCAGAATATTTATTTCCACAAGTGTCAATAGTTCAAACGAGTACTTCTTGAAAAATGGCGCACTCTACCGGCAAAAATCTGTCCCTTAAATTGAGACCATTCGTTCAACATTACGTTCGGACTCCTTGTATATTTCGTGGATTAGATAACGAAAAAAATAACAATACATTGCCGCTTTTTATATGTAATTCCAAAGTCTGTGTGTAATTCATTGGTCGGTTGCGTCAATAAAAAACAAAGTAGGTAATAAAAAAAAAATTGTTGAAAACACCACCTACTTATTCTGTAATATTCTTTGTATTCTTTATTGCATACCAAAATTCCATAAATGAAAATTACAGATTAGATAATACATACGAGGGGAGGTCCAAAAGTTCGTGGAATGAAAGGGTTTTAGTAAAAATGAAACAGTAAATTTATTTTTCCTTTTCAATATAATCACCCTTAAGCTGAATACATTTATTAGATCTATGAATTAATTTTTCTAAACCATCGTAAAAATATTTTTTATCTTTTCCCTCAAAATGAGCCAAAATTGCCTCCTTTACCTCATTGTCGTCGGAAAATTTCCTTCCCCTTAAGTCTTTTTTTAAATTGGGGAACAAATAAAAATCACTTGGGGCCAGATCTGGACTATAGGGTGGGTGGACTAGTGATTCGAAGCCATGCGTGTGTAGAGCAGCCATTGCAACTTTGCTCTTGTGAACCGGCGCGTTGTCTTGCAAGAGCAACACGCCCTTGGTCAATTTTCCCCGACGTTTTTCTTTGATGGCATCCTTTAATTTTTCTAGTATTGTTGCGTAGTATTCTCCGGTTATGGTCCTGCCCTTTTCTTTATAATCAATCAGTATTATCCCCTCACAATCCCAAAAAACAGTAGCCATCAACTTTCCAGCCGACTCCGACACTTTGAATTTCTTTGGCGGTGGTGTCCCCTTTTTATGCCATTGCATGGACTCTTGTTTGGACTCAGGCTCAAAGTGATGAACCCATGTTTCATCGCCGGTAACAATTCGCTCCAAAATCGGTCCAGGATCGTCGCCACACAACTCCAAAAAATGTTTTGACGCTTCGACGCGCTGCTGTTTTTGAAGCGGCGTGAGCATTCTCGGTACCCATCTTGCACTGACTTTTGTCATACCCAGGTGGTCATGTAGGATTCGCAAAATGGTGGTATCTGATACTCTAACTAATGCAGATAACTGTTTTTTCTTCAAACGGGTGTCCTCCAGTACAATTTTTTCCACTTTTTCGACGATGTCTGATGTGGTGGCCTCAACTGGCCTTCCTGAGCGGGGGTCGTCTTCAATCGACTCCCGACCATGTTTAAAAAGACCATGCCACTTGTAAATCATTGATTTACTAGGGCACTGTTCCCCGTAAACAGTTTCCATTTCATTCAAAATGGTCTGAGCGTTCTTTCCTTGCTTGGTAAGGAATTTAATGACCGCACGGTGTTCAATTTTCTCCATAGTTTCAGTTTTCTTCCGGATTGACGTGTTTAGCAGGCGAGTGTTCGTAAACGAATGACGCAATAGGGCTGAAACTCCATTTATATACTAATTATGAGTCCCCAATTAGTATGACACTAAGCGAGCGCCCCTATCCCCACTCCATCCCCTCCATTCCACGAACTTTTGGACCTCCCCTCGTATATATGTACAGTGGCGAGAAATTCATAAATAAATTTGCTACTAGCAAAGCTTGGCGATTTAGAAATTAGATATTATGGGGGTTAAAATTAGATATTATTTTAAGGGGATGGTAGACCGATTTTTTAAATTACACTTGCTTAATTATACGTTGTATATATGCAACATATAGTTAAATTCTTTAATATCCTAATCACTAGCTGTTGCTCGCGACTCCGTCCGCGTGGGATTTAGAGAATTTCCCCGTTCTTGCAACATTTTTCACTACTAAAGCCTTCCATAATAAATGCCCTGTCTAACACTGAAAGAATTTTTCAAATTGGCCCAGTGGTTCCTGAGATTAGCGCGTTTAAACAAACAAGCAAATAAACAAACTCTTCCGCTTTATAATATTAGTACAGGTAAATACTTCAAACAATATAATTACTACATAAACACTGGGCCCTGAGTCGGGTATTTCAATGGTGTCACAATTGTACCACAATGGTACCATTAAGGTGCAATTGTAAAGTTTTTGGTAGTCTACTAATAATGTCTTGTCATCATTGACTTACAATTTATTGGGAAAGTGACAAAAATTGCTAGTCTCGTACACAATTGCTTCACAAATGCAATTCAATGACTGAAATGTTTCGGTAGGTAGTCTGCTATTTTGAATTTGACAGTAATATTTTGAAATTGTCCTGTGTCGACAGATTGCCATAAATAAAAAATAGATAGATAGAAATATTAGAAATTGTTCTTTGTAATTTATTGCAATTTACTAATCTCCTAAACTTCACATTGCTTTTTATACTAATAAATAGTATGTACAAATATATCTAAACGAAGTCTAGCATGATTAAATGTTTAAATTTATTAGTAGTTTTTCGAAAATCACTTCGACTACAGTCAGACTGGGTAACTTTGCCCCTAAATTCATAGTTTTTTGCTTATAAAATCCGAATTACGCTATTGATTTTGATGTTTTATTTGCTTTTGGTGGCACCCAAGGCTGCTTTTTAAATAAATACACTCATTTTTAATAAAAGGGAATAAAAATAAAGAAATATTGGTCAAAATGTCGGGGGCTAAAGTTATATGGATAGTGGGGTAGGTTTGACTATAGCTAAATTTATAGAAGAAATTGTAAAGTTTTTCAACGAATAGAGTCTAAATCTAACATAAGCTTCATATTTTTACATTAAAACACCTGTCAGATTACTAAATGACATCAGTCACGTTAATCAAATCGCTCAATCATCTCTATTCTTGAGTTGCCAGGTAAGTAAAAAAAAATTGCCATAGGTTTAGACTACTATATTTTTTGGTGTTGTTCACTTACATTAGATATTATTAATTAGAAACATTAAACATGTAATAAAGTATTAATAACAAAAAATAATTATGAGATCTTTAAAAACATAATGCTTAAAAATAAATGAGTTTAGTCGCCCCATTCCATGAAGAGTAGCGGATCATCTACCAAGTAATAGTCCTTTAGTTTGATAATTTTTTGGTCATCCAGGAAGCTGACTATGTTCTTCTGTTGGCAAGTGATGAGGTCCCGCTTTAGTGGCCACTTCCAGCCATCTTGTGACTTTTGCATGACGGATATTTTTGCAGTATCTCCTTCCTTGCAAATGATACGCCCCGGAAATAAAATGTCTTCGTATTTTACGACACAATAATCCTGTTTTCTGTTTTCTTTTCCCAAACTAACTTTACTAGCGTCCTTATCAGTAGACACAGATCCTATTTTTGCATCTTTTTTCTCATTTAAGTCCACCCTTTCTAAGATTCCGTCATGGTTTTGATAATTTCCTTCAATATCTTCTATATTGCCACTATATATTTCAACGACTTCAATTGGTGATGGAGGATTTATCTGTTGATATTGAACGACGCCAGCATTCCATAACGATGGTGATATTGGTATGGAATTCATCAAAAATCTATCGGAGAATAGATCAGGAAATTCGAGTATAATGTCGTCATGATTCACATCTTTTGAGGTCGCCATAAACATCTGAGGAGGACAAACCTTCTTTCTAGCCATGTTATCCACCTAAAAATAAATTTTACAATTAAAACGGGAATGAAATATTTGTTAGCAACACTAAATTCAACCATAGGGTAACTTTAGCTCGTAGTCAAAGTTACCCTGATTGCCCGCGAAAACTTACATGATATTAATATAACGATTTTTTGAGTTAAATATTGCGTAAAAAGTTCTGTTCTTTGTTTCACACAGTCGAGTATTCACCAAATATCAATTAAATTTAAACTTACCTTCCAAAATGCGGCTTCTCATATAACACGGACGACTTTAAAACAACACTTTCACATACACTTGTTCAAATATATAATCCAGGCGCCAATATAAATATAAACTGACAGCTTAAGCTGAGAATGACAACTGAGATTGCGTTCAGAAACTTATTGAAAATCAAAAGATACCCGATTTACTTAGATTGAATACGTTTAGAAACTTAAAAAAATATATAATTCAATTATGAAGTTGAGAGCCAATGTTATAATGAAAGACAAAGTTACCCAGTCCGACTGTAACGCATTTTTTAAAAACGGCAACACATACATACCATTCTAACACAATTCATAGATAAAAGAGACCGAAAATTCAATCCATAGATAAAAGAGACCGACAATTCTACTACCATTGAACGACCGTTATGAACTCTTATAGCAGACTACGGACATTTTACTTCAATTGCAACGGTATTGCAGTTGCATCGTGCCGGTATGACAATTGTTCCAAAATAGTAGACTTGAGCACCTGGTGCTCAAGTCTACTATTTTATGGCAATCTGTCGACACAGGACAATTTCAAAATATTACTGTCAAACTTAAAATAGCAGACTACGGAAACATTTCAGTCATTGAATTGCAATTGTGAAGCAATTGTGTACGAGACTAGCAATTTATGTCACTTTCACAATTGTAAGTCAATGATGACAAGACATTAATAGTAGAATACCAAAAACTTTACAATTGCACCATAATGGTACCATTGTGGTACAATTGTGACACCATTGAAATACCCGACTCAGGGTCCAGTACATATCAAACTAATGATAGGAAATAATCTTTACTACTTTTGAAAATTTGCAAGGATGCGCTAGCACGAATAGTATGAGGAAGAGAATTCCACAGACGAATTGCAAACATGGTAAAAAGCTACCATAATGGCTTGAAGTATGACAAGGAGTCTTAAGTAGGATGGAAGTAGCGGTCCGACAAATCTTGGTATTAGGTATTCGAAGCGTTCGAGAAGGTAGGAAAGAGTGTTAGGATTGTGAAGAATATAATAGAGTAAGAAAAGAGTATGACAGTCCCGACGTCGCCGTATCGTAGAATGAGTAGCCACTTTAACAGGATCCGAAATTTAGACACATGGTGACATGGTCATATTTCCGAAGATCTAAGATGATGCATAAATTCTGCAGGCGTACAAGTTTATCCAAGCGCTCGTCCTTTGCATCGATGAAACAGACATCAGCATAATCCAATCGGGGAAGAAGAAGTGTTTGAGCCAGAGCGATTTAAGTTTGTAAAGGTAAGAAATATGGAAGGCGCCTGAGGGTATGAAACGAACCGTATACCCTCCTGCTCACCTCTGGAACGTGGTTTATCCAAGATAGCTAAATCTGCTGACACGCGTCATTTTGCATACAACGAATCCATACATAATATATTTGTATATAATAAATTAGGCGGCGAGAACAACCGTTTTTATACATTCGTACAATCTGCTGACACACGTCTTCTTGCACACTACAACCATACATACTGTCCCTACAGTAGCCTCCCCCTTAAAAGAAATGCACTTTATATTACATTAAAAACACAAAATAACAATGAGAATACAGTATACTTATAATATAACCAAACTTTAAAACAAAAAGGAAACTCGGACAATACGTAAAATGTATATAATATAATAATTAAAACAGTGTTTACTAAATAAGCTGACAATTCATTTCGTAATAAATTCGTATTAATTTATTACATTAATTTTTTTGGTTAGTAAAAATTCGTATTACTTACCATATTTATTTTAGGGTTATAATGACGTGTCGTTGGTTAGAGGATAAAATGAAATACGTCCGGACTTGAATGGTGTTTATTTGCGACTCAATATATTTGATATAATATTAGCTTAAATAGGTAAGGAGAACAATCGTTTCTATATATTCCTAAAACTGCTGATAGTGTTGCATACAATGAATCCCTACATAATATATTTGTATACAATAAATTAGGCGTCGAGCAAACAAGTCGTAAGCGGTCCGACAATGTCAGCGTGGATATGTTCAATTCAAACCGGTCACACGCCTCAAATCGGTCACACGCCTCGCCTGCCAGGTGGACTGACGACCTGAAGAAGGTCGCGGGGAGGGACTGGATGCGGAAGTCGGAGGACCGTATATTGTGGCGTGAATTGGGAGAGACCTATGTCCAGCAGTGGACTGCGATAGGTTGACGTGATGATGATGATGATGATGACACGCCTCAAATTGTCGTAGTCCCGACACTGTGTGTCGAATAACCTTCGACCTTTGACGTTGAATGCAGGTCTTGGACCAATTCCTAACATCTACATTCATATTCGGCCAAAAGTACTTGGACGCAACTAATTTTGTAGTTGCTCGTAATCCTGGGTGAGATAAATCATGTACACCGTGAAATGCCTTTTTCCTAAGCTCCGTAGGAAGATAAGGCCTAACACTGTTCGTAGAAACCTCACACGTAAGCTCATTAAAAGCATCCGTCAAAACAATGCGTTTGAATTGTAAGCTATCGTCCTGATCAGCTAACAACATCGTCAGTTGTTTTATTTATTTATTTATAATTTATGGAAAACTTACAGCTACTATACATGAATAACAGTGTTACAATAGGTATATTTATCCGACCGTTGCGCTATTGCTAAGTCTTCAAAATCGAGCGTTGACGGACAAATAAGGGTCTCAACACGTGAGTGTGTATCCGCGACAACATTATCGCTACCACTTATGTGTTGAATGTTTGTAGTGAAATATAAGCTAATTATTTAAAGTTCCGTTTGCTGCGTACAGGTTATAATTCCACTTTTTATCGGTACGATCGCACAAACTATTTATATACACAGGAATAACTGATATATTAGCCCCAGTGTCTATTAAAAATCGCATACCTGTCTG
This sequence comes from Orgyia antiqua, assembly GCA_916999025.1. NCBI lineage: Eukaryota > Metazoa > Arthropoda > Insecta > Lepidoptera > Erebidae > Orgyia > Orgyia antiqua. The sequence goes on from OU779865.1 coordinate 177,017, forward strand.
TCTGTCGCAAACTATAAGGAGGTTGTTTAGTGACGACGAGATTCAACTTGGCTTCGTCACAGAGCCTCTGGTTTTCGATGACGGCTTCAAACTGGATGAACCGAAGTCGCGTTTGGTCCACCCAGAACTCCGGAATCCGTCAAGATACAGTTATGGCTGCTAGGGCTCTGTCTCCATCGTTGCTAATAGGTCTGGCAATAAGCTGTTAAGGTATCGCCATGTTGTTAATCAATTTCCTCTCTAATATACATAATCACGTCGGTCACACTTTAGGTGTATATGTGTGACGGTTAGAGGATAAAATGAAATATGTTAAGAGTTGAAAGGCGTTTATTTGCGACTCTGTATATTTGATTATAATAATAACTTATATAGGTGGCGAACACAATCGCCTCTATACATTCCTAAATCTGCTGACATGCGTCATTTTGCATACAATTAGAAAGAAAGAAAAATAAATTTATTGGAAGGATAATCAGACAGATACAATTAGGTACAAAGAAGAATATACATATATAAGGAATAAAACAAAAGATGTGTTAAACCCTTCACAAAACGGCCTCAGCTCAGCATAATGCTAGTTGACACCAGCGCTGGTCTTCCGCTGGGCCGTTAAGTGAAGACACAGACAACAAGAAAAGAATAACAGTAAACAAAGGAAGGAAAAACAATAAGTAGGTACATGTATAGAAATAATTAATTAACATAGTTACATAACCAAAATAACACAGATACAATTAAATAGATATTAGAAGGAATAAATCATGAAACAAAAAACACATAATATATATATCATAATAAAGCAAGAGACAAACAAAAAACAAAATGAAAAAAGCATTTGCTGCACGCATGTCGCACAGTAACAATACGAACGCAGCAGTATACTATATCTAATATATAAAATTCACGTGTCACAGTGTTAGTTACCGTACTCCTCCGAAACGGCTTGACCGGCTGACTTGGCGATTTTTATGAAATTTGACATGCATATTCAGTAAACCTTTTTTTTGTATGGCAAAACAACGTTTGCCGGGACAGCTAGTCCATACATAATTTATTTATATAAAATAACTTAGGCGGCGAGAACAACCGTCTTTATACATTTGTAGATCTGCTGACACACGTCTTCTTGCACACTATGAAACCATACATACTGTCCCTACACAATGTATAGGTACACCTAAGTTTTTGGGGCAGTTGGAGAAGTTAACAGGAACATTGTCATAGTCATAGATGATTGGTAAGATTGTATCCTTATCATTCGAGTGATATATTTTAGACCAAGATCCGAGCTGCGTATACTTTGACTCATTTTTATCAGAGAATTAAATTCACTTTTGGAACAGATGCCCTGCTTCTGACGTTTTAAATAATGAAATGAAAATATTGAATGCATTCGTTTTATATTCAGCCTCAGGAAGTATAACCATGTCTCACGTTTTCGGTCAAAGTTAGAATGGCTACCTATTCGGCGGCATCGAGAATGTCATATTCTTTGTCTACTCTACTCTATTCTTCATAATAAAATTCTAATGCTCCTGACTATCTTCGTGAACGCTTTGAATATTTAGTACCTAGGAATAAACCTTGCCGCACTACTGTTTCTCTGCTTAAGTCTGCTTCTCAAACCTCCAATTTATACTTCCAGCCGTTATGGTGGCTCTTTTACTGTCCGTTCAATTCGTTTGTAGAATTCTCTGCCACATTCGATACGAGCCAGCAGATCTCTTCACATCTTTAAAAGAAGAATTAAGAACCATTTCTTGTCATTGTTATAGTAGATATTATTATATTTAAGTATCTATATGTATGTAGTTTATTATAGAAACCCTATTTTAAATATATATCGTAGGAGACTTGATTAAAATAGTTTTAACTTAGCTTCCAAGGTTATGCAGTAAGGCCCCACATTGTGTCAATGGTGAGTAATTTGTTTATTTACTGTAGTTAGTGATGAGCCTGAAATGGTGACCCGTTGAATATTCATAAAAGGATCCTTCCAAACCAGTTACACGTGTCGTAAGCCACGGATCTCGCTCATCGTAGTTAATAGAATGTTGTAGTTAATGTAGTTAGTTTGTCCAGTATTACAAGGCCTTTAGATTGATGAATGCTTTGGCTGTGAATAGGTACACGTGATTTCTATGATGTTTACCGATATACAAGTATAGATACATAGAAGTATATATAGAAGTATAGATACAAGGAGTCCGAACGTAATGTTAAACGAATGGTCTCAATTTAAGGGACTGGGCCCTGAGTCGGGTATTTCAACGGTGTCACAACTGTACCATTATTGTACCATTATGGTGCAATAGTAAAGTTTTTGGTAGTCTACTATTAATGTGTCGTCATAACGACTTCATCATTGTCTTACAATTGTCAAAGTGACATAAATTGCTAGTCTCGTACACAACTGCTTCACAATTGCAATTCAATGACTGAAATGTTTCGGTAGTCTGCTATTTTGAATTTGACAGTAATATTTTTAAATTGTCCTGTGTCGACAGATTGCCATAAATAAAAAATAGATAGATAGAAATATTAGAAATTGTTCTTTGTAATTTATTGCAATTTACTAATCTCCTAAACTTCACATTGCTTTTTATACTAATAAATAGTATGTACAAATATATTTAAACGAAGTCTAGCATGATTAAATGTTTAAATTTATTAGTAGTTTTTCGAAAATCACCTCAACTAACGCATTTTTTAAAAACGGCAACACATACATACCATTCTAACACAATCCATAGATAAAAGAGACCGAAAATTCAATGCATAGATAAAAGAGATCGACAATTCTATTACCATTGAAAGACCGTTATGACGGCATATAGCAGACTACGGATATTTGACTTCAATTGCAACGGTATCGTGCCGGTATTGTGCCGGTATGACAATTGTTCCAAAATAGTGGACTTGAGCACCAGATTTTTTGCCGGTAGAGCGCGCCATTTTTCAAGAAGTACTCGTTTGAACTATTGACACCTGTGGAAAAAAATATTCTGAGAAACGTGGAGTTAAATATAAGTTTTAGGAAATTTTTAGAAATTTTTCGAGTGCTTTAAACCCAACAATACAGAGAAGGTCAAGAGATATTCTGATATTCTATAATAGCATCGGTACGTCCTGGTGCTCAAGTCCACTATTTTGGAACAATTGTCATACCGGCACAATACCGGCACGATACCGTTGCAATTGAAGTCAAATATCCGTAGTCTGCTATATGCCGTCATAACGGTCTTTCAATGGTAATAGAATTGTCGATCTCTTTTATCTATGCATTGAATTTTCGGTCTCTTTTATCTATGGATTGTGTTAGAATGGTATGTATGTGTTGCCGTTTTTAAAAAATGCGTTAGTTGAAGTGATTTTCGAAAAACTACTAATAAATTTAAACATTTAATCATGCTAGACTTCGTTTAGATATATTTGTACATACTATGTTGCGTTCAACCTGGGATTTATAATTTATTAGTTTTGTGGAAGCGTGACAATTCTTCAGATCAAGACGAACGAACTTAAAATCTGCGTTTCACAGCGTTAACAAGTTTATAATAGTACAAACTTACCCTGTTTTCGTCTTCAACACAGTCTTCACTGTGTCAAGCCCTAGCTATAGCTCCATTAACTAACTACGATAAATTGGCCAAAATAACGCAGAATGCTAATCAAACTATACTTAACTTTATGCAGGGAGACACGAACTCTTGAAGCCCTCAAACGACCTTTGGTGCGACTCAAGCCGTGAACTTTCACCAATCGTCTCAATGCAATTATACTATCACAATTATAGTTATCAAACAGTTCAACTCACATTAAATAGCATTAAATATAGACACACAAATCGTATTAAGTATGGAGACACAAAATTCACTAGTTTTTATAACACATTTATGTCCAACAATTTGGCGAAGATTACATTTCGCGGTGACATTTCAAGGTTTTGTTTTCAATTGTAATTATCGATTCACACAACAAGGATAATTAGTTTTATCAACAATTAATTCTAGTGACAATTTTTAACTTTTAAAAACCGTTGCGAGAACACGTGACAACTAGTCACAATCGAACGTCAACTCGCTTTCAACTCGATTTTTCAACTGAGGGGCGCTCGACAGCCGCGTCGCGCGCGGGGCCGGACTGCGTCCGCGCAAGGGCCGTACTCCCGCGTATTTATCGTTTGGTACATAACATCTACCCGCCTCGGCCAGGACTACCTGGCCGCTAATTCACTGGCAGTCGCGACAAGGTTGATACAGCTCTCTTCAAAATTGAACCGTCCACCCGGACCTCAGCAAAACGGGGCACTCCATCTGCTCCAAAGACGAGGTTGAGAATGCGCCCCCTGCGCCAACACAGTGGCGGTGAGTTAGCGTCCTTAACCAGAACGAGGTCACCAACATGAGGTGGATCAGTCTTGTCAGTCCACTTAACGCGCTGCTGGAGAATGTGCAAATATTCTAAATTCCAACGTTTCCAAAAGCTCTGAGTGAGTTGTTGGACCAATTCAAACCGCGAGAGACGATTAGGTCTCACATCAACAAGGGGATATTCCGGCAGGGCGTTCAGTGGCTGCCCAATCAAAAAATGGCCCGGCGTGAGGGCTTCCAAGTCGTTAGGATCTGAAGAGATCGGGCACAACGGGCGTGAATTCAAAACGGCCTCGATTTTGCAAAACACAGTTGCGAGCTCTTCAAAGGTCAATATTAAAATAAATAATCAAGCTTACCTAGCTTATTCAACAACACAACACGGGTAGACCACGGGCTCCTGATGACATCACTTTTAAATAGTTGTTTGTGCCTTTGAAGTTGGTACCGCAATCCGACCGAATCAAGGACGGTAGTCCTCGTCGTGACACGAATCTATCTAACGTCGCAACAAATGCCTCTGTCGAGAGGGCTGAGACGAGTTCCAAATGTACCGCCTTGGTGGACAGACAGACAAAGACGCACAAATAAGCCTTGACAGTTTTACTGTTCCTGAGGGTCGAGGTCTTAACAAAAAAAGGGCCTGCAAAGTCCGTACCAACTCCAGCAAAGGGCCTTATCTCAGTGACCCGATCCGAAGGAAGGTCACCCATGATAGGTTGCATGGTAGGGGCCTTGAGCCTATAGCAAGGCATACAACGAAAGACCACACTACGGATCGTCCGACGGGCCGATAAAATCCAAAATTCCCGTTGCAAAATGGCCAATAAGGCATTACAGCCGGCGTGGGAGTTCTTGATGTGACGATCAGTCACCAACAGGTTCACCAAGTGGCCACTCTTTGGCAATAAGAGGGGGTGACGAGATCCATAAGGGAGGTTTGCGTTCCTAAGACGCCCTCCGACACGCAAAAGACCCTCACTATCCAAAAAAGGGTTCAGCTTACAAATGGCTCCAGACAGCTTGGATTTGCCTTTCCTCAAGATGTCAATCTCGTCTTCAAAATGTGCCTCTTGCACAGAACGAACCCAGTGAAGAAGAGCATCTTGGAGCTCTTGTGGCGATAAGAAGGCCTCCAAACATTTGTTCTGTGGATGTCTACAATTTTTCGTGAAGCGCTTGATCCAAGCGGTGACACTCAACAATTTGTCCAATGAACTGTAACGATTAAGTAAGAAATCGGGGTCGAACGGACGGTCCTGCCGTTCGAGCGCAAGCGTTCGCAACCCAGGCAGTGCGACAATGTCTAAGGCCGGAGTTCGCGGCCAATTAGATTCTGATCTGGTCAACCACTCAGGTCCCCACCACAGAGAGTGCTCAACTAAAAGGGGGGCCATACATCCCCGTGACGCACAATCAGCAGGGTTGACCTCGCCAGGCACATGCCTCCAAACCAACGGGGTCTCCGATTTCTGTATCTGAGAGACACGATTTGCTACAAACACCTCTAAGGTGTGAACTGACGTCTTCAGCCAACATAGCACAATTTGACTGTCAGTCCATGCATATATCGTGGAAATGTCAATTGACGTGCACAAGGTGGACATGACGTGATTCAAAAGGCGAACAAGAAGGGCCGCCCCTGACAACTCTAACTTAGGGATTGTCAAGGCAGTTCGAAGAGGCGCGACCTTGCTCTTCGCCATGACCAACAACACTTTCACCTGACCATCTGTGGTCACGGTGCGCAAGTATACAGCTGCTGCGTACCCACGTTCCGAAGCGTCCGAGAAACCATGAAGGGACGCGGTGTGCTTCCCTGGCGGAAGCAGAGCACGGGGTAACGATATCCTATTGATGGCAGGCAATGAGGAAGCAAATAGGAGCCAGTCCTTCAAAACAGCTTCGCGAAGTGGCTCGTCCCATCCAAGACCTGCAGTCCAAAGTCTCTGCAGGAAGCATTTGGCCCAGAATATGACCGGGCATATCCAGCCATTGGGATCAAAGGTTCTCGCGACAGTCGACAGAACCAGTCGTTTCGTCCAAGTGTGATGCGAATCCAAATTGACATTAAATGTAAAGATGTCCTGGACTGGTCTGTACTGGATTCCAAGCACTGACATCATGGTAGGGTTGTCACGGTTCTCAAATAGGTGAGGATCCTGCTGGTGGTCATCCGGTAGCCCGTCCAAGAGCGCAGGTAAGTTGGAGATCCATTTACGCAACTCATATCCTGCGGAGGCTAGAATGCCAATCAACTCGTCACGCAAGAGCAGGGCCTCTCTCTCCGTGGCCGCGCCAGTGCACACATCGTCAACATATAGGTCCTCCTTCAAAATGGCGGCTGCGCGAGGAAACGACATACGCTCTCGATCCGCGAGCTCCCAAAGCGAACGTATAGCCAAAAAGGGGCTAGACCTCAGCCCGTATGTGTTCGTGTTGAGCTCGTAGACAAGCATGGGATCTTGCTGGTTTTCTCGCCACAATATCAGCTGGTATCGGCGATCATCCGGGTGAATTACCGTTTGCCTGAACATCATCTTGATGTCAGCCACAAAAACAAATTGATGACGTCGAAACCGCGTGATGACGTCACAAAGGTCCTTCAGCAATTTGGGACCAGGATGCAGACACTGGTTCAAGGACACTCCTGAAGTAGTCTGCGCAGAACCATCAAATACTGTGCGTAACTTACCACTGGATGGTTTTATTACAGCATGATGCGGGAGAAAGAAGTGCTCCGTCGAACGCCAATCCAATTTTGACACAGACATGTGTCCCAAATCCTCATACTCCCGCATGAAGTCAATATACTTCTCCTTGAGTAGTGGGTCCCTGCTCATACGGCGCTCCATCGCCAACAAACGCTTCTCTGCAATAGGCCGCGAGACGCCAAGTGGCGACCGTACGGCGAGAAATGGCAATCTTGTCATGATCCGGCCAGAACGGAGATAACTGGTGTTGGTCTTGTAGAACTGCTCACACTCTTCATGCTCCGGATCAGAGCGGGGAGCTTGTGGTGGCTCCTCCACTTCCCAGAATCTCTGCACGGCGTCAGAAAGGGCGGACCCCACCATCAAGGCCGTTCCAAGTTCAGCAGGGGGGGGAGTCCTCAATACAGGCCCCATCAGTGCGAACCCAAATATGGTCTGGAGGGCTACCAAGCCACCTGGCTGCAAAACACGATCCTTGCCGAGTAATATTTTACCCAAAACATCGGCACCAAGCAACAAATCGACCGTGCCAGGCAGGTCAAATTTAGGGTCAGCCAAATTCAAATCCGCGGTCAATTTTACCGCATCCGCAGACAAACGAACTTGCGGGTGATTGCCCAAGATATTCTCCATCACAATGGCCGACGATTCCAACGTCGGACGTGGAGAATTTGAGGGGGAGAACTCAAACCAAACGCGGCCCTCTACCGTGGCCACGGGGGCGTTCCCGACACCCCTTATTACATCTGAATATTTTTCAATAGTCTGGCCAGTCTGCCCTACCAACCAAGACGAGGCTATGCACCCCTGTGAGCCTGTGTCCAATATAGCTCGGACTACAACCGAGGCGCCCGTCCGTCCCCAGACCCTGACATGGGCCGTGGGCAAGAGGACGGTCTCAAAGGGGGGCGGTGCATAGCGGGGGCAGACGCCAACATCCTAATGCTGGCGTGGCGGCGACTGAGCGCCGTTGTCCCGAGACGGCAAATCAAAATGCGGGTAGTGCCTAAACTCGGCCTCCTCTCGGTGACGACTGCCACGAGCCATAGACGGCGGTTCGTAGCGCCTGGAGCGTCCGTACCGAGGGTTGCGCGTCTCCAAACGGGGACGTTGCGCCAGAGGGGGGGACGGTAGTGGTACAGGACGTGCGTCACGGTAATCGTGGTACACTACCGGAGGTGATCTCGCTTGATCACGTGGAAGCGGGGAGGGCGAGCGGGACACAAAGGTGCGGGATTGAACCCGGGGCCCGCTTTCATACCCGCCCGTGGGGCTGCGCGCCGAACCAACTCGGCGATCAACGGCAGCGCAGTTTGCGCGGCGTGGGGGTGATGAGCCGGACTCCAAATTGCGGGACTGGTCCCGGTGTCCGCTGACATACCCGCCCGAAGGCGACCCCGCGTGGTCGCGACGGCCATTCGCGTTGGCGCACAGGATTTTCAAATGGTGACCTCCGCAAATAGGACACGGGTGAGTGTCGGGGCAGGCGCGCTGGTAATGGTCCCCTAGGCAAGAGAAACACCAGCCGCGGGCCTGGGCAATCCGCCTACGAGCGGCCACGTGCAGGACCGCGAAGTCTGGGCACCGCACCGTTTGGTGTCCCTGCGACTTGCAAAACCGGCAGTCCGGTGGCGCAGCTTGAGCGACAGCGAAGCGGGCGGCCGTACCTCCTCTTGGTGCAGGTTGGGCATTGCGCCGTTGGTTGGTGGGTCTGGGACGTGATGCTTCCACCGGCGTGTCGGCGACCATGACGTCACCCATGCGACACTCGTCCTCCAGGAACGTCAGGAGCTGGTCAAAGGTAGGGAGAGCAGATGCCTCATCCCTAGTGTGCCCCTGTTCAAAACGTGCCCTCAAAGACACCGGCAATCGCTTGAGTACGATACGCACCAGTAGGTAAGACCACTTGGCAACCGGCAGTCCTAAGCGGTTGAGCGAATTGGTGGCTATTAGGAGGGGGTTCAGCAGCTCGGTCCTCAACTGGGCAGCATTGCTCACGACGGGAAGGTTCAAGATCTGGTCAACGTGGGTATCTGCCAGACAGCGCTGGTTGTGATAGCGCTTGGTGAGCAACGCCCGCGCGATCCCATAGCTCCCGTCACATATTGGGAGGTGCTGTACTAAGCCCCTCGCCTCTCCATCAAGCACGGAGAGTAAATAGGCCAGTTTCTGAGACGGACCCAAATCGTCCCTCGAGTCCACAAGGCTCTCAAACAAACCAATGAATCCCATCCACATGTCTAGTCGACCATCAAAACGTGGAAGATCCAAGTTGGGTAACCTGGTCAAAAGGCCCACGGGAGTCTTCAAGGGGGCCCGGTGAGCCGGTACTCCGGCGCGCGAGGCTAAAATCTCCCGCGCGCTCTGGGCGATGTCGTCGGCAAGGTCCATAATTTGGACGTAGTCCTCGTGGACTTGGTCCCGTCGCTCCTGGGGGAATGACTCCAGGGGCACATCATCCAGATGCAAGATGAAGCGCCGGTAAAGCGCCTCCACCTCCTGAAGTCGTGTAGGGCATTTCTCATGCCTGTCCAACAATGCCTCGATTCGGTTCTCCCTTTTCACCAAGGCGGCAGCTGACGTGAACCATCTCAAATGAGTCGCAATCCCGGAATATGTCTCGCGGACAACATTATACGCGGCGGTAGACATCTTCAAAGCACAAACGGCACGAAACAAACAATCTTATAATAACAAAAAAAAAACAAATATCTTTCACAAACAAACAATATTACAATAGCGAAAAACAAAATATCTTTCAATGAGACAAGCCGCTATTACTCTAATCAAATATCAAATCTTAAATATTTTAAATCAAACAAACAAAACAATTCCTTGCCAATGTGCAATTAATTTAAGACTTAAATTATTTATTTTAAGGTAACCAACAAAACAAACAAACGTATAAAATAAATGTTGTATTATACAAACGCACAACGCCACAATTTAACTATAACGTTGTTCAATATTAGACAATAATTAAATAATAATTTATATTAAATAATAACCTGAGCAACGACAAATACGATTAGCAATAGCACAAATAATTATCAAATCCTTTAAAATCTAATTGCCAATTCAAGTGCTCAAATTAATTATTCAAAACTATACCAACAATTTAGATTAAACAAACAAACAACTAAATTAATCAAATTAAATTAATTAAATTAATTAAATCAATTTTCACAAATAATGAGGGTATAGTTTGTTCAACATGGAACATTCGAGAAACGGAGTTTAAACCACGCTCTGGGTACCAATATATGTTGCGTTCAACCTGGGATTTATAATTTATTAGTTTTGTGGAAGCGTGACAATTCTTCAGATCAAGACGAACGAACTTAAAATCTGCGTTTCACAGCGTTAACAAGTTTATAATAGTACAAACTTACCCTGTTTTCGTCTTCAACACAGTCTTCACTGTGTCAAGCCCTAGCTATAGCTCCATTAACTAACTACGATAAATTGGCCAAAATAACGCAGAATGCTAATCAAACTATACTTAACTTTATGCAGGGAGACACGAACTCTTGAAGCCCTCAAACGACCTTTGGTGCGACTCAAGCCGTGAACTTTCACCAATCGTCTCAATGCAATTATACTATCACAATTATAGTTATCAAACAGTTCAACTCACATTAAATAGCATTAAATATAGACACACAAATCGTATTAAGTATGGAGACACAAAATTCACTAGTTTTTATAACACATTTATGTCCAACAATTTGGCGAAGATTACATTTCGCGGTGACATTTCAAGGTTTTGTTTTCAATTGTAATTATCGATTCACACAACAAGGATAATTAGTTTTATCAACAATTAATTCTAGTGACAATTTTTAACTTTTAAAAACCGTTGCGAGAACACGTGACAACTAGTCACAATCGAACGTCAACTCGCTTTCAACTCGATTTTTCAACTGAGGGGCGCTCGACAGCCGCGTCGCGCGCGGGGCCGGACTGCGTCCGCGCAAGGGCCGTACTCCCGCGTATTTATCGTTTGGTACATAACATACTATTTATTAGTATAAAAAGCAATGTGAAGTTTAGGAGATTAGTAAATTGCAATAAATTACAAAGAACAATTTCTAATATTTCTATCTATCTATTTTTTATTTATGGCAATCTGTCGACACAGGACAATTTAAAAATATTACTGTCAAATTCAAAATAGCAGACTACCGAAACATTTCAGTCATTGAATTGCAATTGTGAAGCAGTTGTGTACGAGACTAGCAATTTATGTCACTTTGACAATTGTAAGACAATGATGAAGTCGTTATGACGACACATTAATAGTAGACTACCAAAAACTTTACTATTGCACCATAATGGTACAATAATGGTACAGTTGTGACACCGTTGAAATACCCGACTCAGGGCCCTGAATACTTGCGCAGCCAGTGGCAGAAAATAGAACTATGATCTGGGTTTATTATTGTGTACACGAAATATTATGGAAAAGCCTATACCGTTCGGACTCCTTGTATCTATACTTCGTGGGTTTTAAGACGATACCAAAATAGCTTCGTGCATTTTTCTACGTACGAAGTTTTCATTGTTTCTTTAGATTGAATGGCTAGAGCTCTAATTTTTAAGTATATGTTTTTTCAATATATGATCTAGGATCGCATAAACTCAGAAACACGATTGAAAAAAGTTTTCTCGATAGAAAATCTTAGCGAAACAACCTCTCTAATTTTTTTATTTTTTTCATTTGTCGGTCTATTATCGCGTATTAACTAATGAAATAACTTTAAAAACATAAGTAACTATTATATGTAGAAACACGTAAATCAGAATTAAAATATATTTAGTAGATTTTGAGTAAATAGGAAAAGTATCCCTAATTCTTCATTTTCTGTGCCTACTGGCTGTGTTAATATGTACGTGTCGGCGATGATATACGATAATATTGATGTAGGCCCTTAAGAACACAGATTTGATCCATGATTCAAATTTGTAAGTACATATGCGGCGGCCACAAACCGGACGACGAGGATTGATAGTAGCCTTGGAACCACCTCTGGTTCATAGGGCTCCTCCAAAGAACTAAACTCTCAAACTAAACTAAAATCATTCATCAAATTAAATTCTCCAAAAAATCTAATTATAAAAGGGGTGACGATTTTTGTCTTTGTTTCATACATTGTGATGATTTATTTGGGGTCTCGGGATTGAAGGAGTGCAAACGGCGCAGGGTCACGAAGTTCGGCGTTCTTTTAAGGAGCCCTATGTGATGTAGTGGAAGAATAAGAGCTTTTTAGAGAACTTTTGTTTCTTTATTCTTTCTGTGACTGTCACCGTTTGTCAACTTGTCACCTGTGTTGTCACATGGTTGTCACCATTGTATAATTTACCCTTATTTTAATTAGCAATTTTTTACATCTTATTTGCTTTAATTATAATTTTAGTTATAAGTTGATTGTATCAGGAGTATATTCTGCGAGCATAATTATCTTCTCTCATCAAAACTGCAATATTCCGTATATGTTTTATCATGAAGACGACATGCTGTATTCCTAAATGCAAAAGCAAGCGAAAGAATGTGGCTCTGCACCAATTTCCGATTCGAGAAACAGTCACCAAGAAGTGTATTTAGAGTATTGACTCTGCTCTTTTGAAGGGCCTTTCGGAAGATCAAGTAAGATCGTCATATGTGTGTAACAAACACTTTGAACTACGATTTGTTACGACGCTGGCAATTCTCATATTCTACTTTATTCTTAAAAGAGGAAATTGAGACCGACACATTTGCTACTAGTTATGAATCTCAAGGACCATCGGCTATACAGGGTGTCAGTTAGTACCCGGGTTTTCTGCTTTAATTTAATTTATTAATTCAGCTAGGTAATTTTAAGATTAACAGTTTACTGTTGTAAATTCTGTTTCTGTTATCCGTATAGTGAAGAATACAAGTGTCGCCACCCCTTTTAGTTCCTAGGGTGCTGTAAAAGTTAGCTAAGGAATATTGTACACATATAACATCCTCTGTGAGAGACGAAAATTTATTGTACGTTATAAAAATAATGTTGTTATTTTAAATAATCGTCCGCCATTTGTTAACACGAGGCATAAGCACAATCTTGTAATTGACTATGTTAATGATAATAAAATAAATCTTTGGAGTAAGTAGTTCTGGGGCAATACATATTCTTTAGTTTTTAAAAGTATATTGGTGGCTTGCTCTGACCTTGATAATAAGTGTACCTATATAATATATATACTTATAAGTGTATTTTCGTAGATATGTTCATTTCATTCTGTTTTGTCATTTACAATAAAATAATTCGGTAACCATATAGTTTTAATTTTATTTTTGCCTATAAATAATTATCTATTGTGTAAAATATGTGGCTATAACGTCATGTGGTTAATATTTAATGGCTCAATTATTACGACTGTACTCAGTTGACAGTTGAACAGTCAAATGACAGTCAAATGACAGTTGTCAGAATGCAAAATACCCCTCCTCTATAATTTACCCGTTCTTCTGAGTTTCCCTTCTGATACGTAGTATCTTCTATCTATTCTGTGATTTCATTATTCTGTGGAACTGTGCGATAAGATTTCATTTGTAATATTTTATTTTTTCAATAATATTCTTGAAATATTGTGTTAGGAATGTTGGATTGCGTGTCTAAATAATAAAAAAACTTATTTGAGGCAAGGTTCAGGCAAATATTCAAAATGCCTGATAACAGTAATCAAGGTAACGCCGCTGACGAGGTCTCCACCGAAAATAGAGTTGTAGAGGCAAACGGATCCACTGAAGATGCTGCTGATGTGAGTTATAACGTTTTTAAATGACTTTATATAGTTTACACTTTGTAAATGAGTTTAGACTGATATTTGTCGTACTGCGAAATTTGTACCATAGAATTCTAATCGTCTGACCTAAATGGTTTTTCATTTGTTAAATTGATTGCAATATTTTTTCTAGATCAATGCCCAAATAGATGAACAGCGTCGCAGGATGCAACCAACAAAAATGGAGTCATTCTTTGCCATCACGAAGTCGTTGATCATAAGAGCTCTGGTGGTATACTTTATTACGTCGATGTTTCGTCAGCCTTCTGCTCCCAAGACAGACGTTACAGCGCCTACGGGAGCCACTCGGGTTCCTGCCATTAATATGTTTGCCAATGGAACATTATTAGATATGTATTGTTATGTATCTGAGAGAGAATTTTACAATAATTTAGACAATTCAGATTTAGTATGGAAACACACTGGAATAGTGTATGGTGATTGGTCTAGTGGTGATAATACTGATGGTACATTCACTCACACAACTACAATAATACCTACTGATAAATTAAAAAACAATGGATCCATATATCTACATGTATATATTGTACAGTCTGGGAAATCTCCCGATCTTAAAGACAAAGAGAACTATGGTAGTCCATACATCACATACGGTAAAAAGATGCTTAATAAATATAAGAAGTTACGTTACCTTAAAACACATAACTTATTGACAGGTCAGACTGAGAAGTCTGCAGAAGAAATAATAAAAGCTGAAACATTGAAGGAGGAAATAGTATCACATTGGCATCCTAACTTGACTATCAACTTGGTGACAGACCAGACTAATTGGATGCAGGGTAGTGTGCCTCCACCTTTAGATGAGTTGATTCACTTCTTACCTGATGGTAAACAGTATAAACCAGCAGTGTTCCTAAATGATTACTGGAACATGATGCGTGACTATGCTCCCATCAACAATACTTCAGACAAGCTGGAGCTGCTATTAACATTCCAGCCACTAAGTTTGTTCAAGTGGCAGCTGTACACAGCCCAGGCTATGAGAGACAAACTGAGCATGTTCTCAGCACTAGGAGCGGAGGAGCAAGATGAAGACCAGGATACTGTTAAAGAATTACTACTCGACACATCCCCATACTTGTTGGGGCTCACTATATCTGTCTCTATTCTACATTCAATATTTGAATTGCTCGCATTTAAAAATGATATTCAGTTCTGGAACAACAGACAATCCCTGGAGGGTCTGTCTGTGAGATCAGTGTTCTTTAATGTGTTCCAATCAACAGTTGTATTGTTGTATGTGCTGGACAATGAAACTAATGTAATGGTTAGGATCTCATGCTTTATTGGTTTACTCATTGAAATTTGGAAAATCAATAAAGTAATGGATGTGAAGATTAACAGGGAGGACCGTATACTTGGTATACCCAAGCTCACATTTACTGATAAAGGCTCCTATGTTGAATCTAGCACTAAGCAGTACGACATGTTGGCATTCAGATACCTGAGTTGGGCTTGCTTCCCACTGCTAGTGGGATACGGTGTGTACTCTCTCTTGTATCAGGAACACAAGGGATGGTACTCGTTTGTTCTCAACATGATGTATGGCTACTTGTTAACGTTTGGTTTTATCATGATGACTCCACAGCTCTTCATTAACTATAAGTTAAAGTCCGTGGCTCACCTGCCCTGGAGGATGATGACATATAAGTTCCTCAACACATTCATAGATGACATCTTTGCATTTGTTATTAAAATGCCTACTATGTACCGTATTGGTTGCTTCAGAGATGGTGAGTTCATACATTATTGTACTTGATGTTAATGTCTATAACAAGTTTAAGCCTCTGTTATCTGTTGTATCTGTTTTTGTGTTAACGTAAATGATAAGCTGTTCGTATGGTGTTTCAGACATAGTATTCTTCATCTTCTTATACCAACGTTGGATCTACAAGGTGGACCACAAGAGAGTCAACGAGTTTGGCTTCTCCGGTGAAATGGAAGAACAACAGAAGTTGGGCAAGAGTGGTGCTCCCGCCATCACACAAACAGAACAAACTGGTGACAAGAAAAATGATTAATTGTTATCAACATTTAGACTTTAATTTGATCACATTATTAGTAAATGAATGAATTGTACAATTATATGAGGTTAGTATATTCTGTTAGTAGTACAACATATTTATTGAAATATTTTTTCATAAAGTTCTTATTTCTGTTGTGTGTACGTGCTCACCCGAAGCAATTCTTAATTAAATAATTGAAATTAAATAAATGTTACAATGACTATGAGTGTGTTTAAACTAGATAAATGTATTATTTAATAAAAATAATTATTATGTATTTTAATAATATTAATGGAATTATAAAATATTTACGTCTAAAATATTTGAAGTTTCTGGTAACATTGTTTAAGTATAGAGTTTTGTGATATCTTTGTGATTCATATTAATTTTATGAGATTGTGTTCAATATGGAAATGTATCCCGACGACGCGTCCACTAGAACCAGCGACACGTGTCCTCCACTAGAACCAGCGACACGTGTCCTCCACTAGAACCAGCGACACGTGTCCTCCACTAGAACCAGCGTCACGTGTCCTCCACTAGAACCAGCGACACGTGTCCTCCACTAGAACCAGCGTCACGTGTCCTCCACTAGAACCAGCGACACGTGTCCTCCACTAGAACCAGCGACACGTGTCCTCCACTAGAACCAGCGTCACGTGTCCTCCACTAGAACCAGCGACACGTGTCCTCCACTAGAACCAGCGTCACGTGTCCTCCACTAGAACCAGCGACACGTGTCCTCCACTAGAACCAGCGTCACGTGTCCTCCACTAGAACCAGCGACACGTGTCCTCCACTAGAACCAGCGTCACGTGTCCTCCACTAGAACCAGCGACACGTGTCCTCCACTAGAACCAGTGTGTTCAAGAGTAGTAACGTGTCCTCGACTATTACAAAGTAATAACTCGTGTCTCGAATAGAGAAACGTTAATTATCGCGTGTTCAGTTGTCTCCGGTATTTTCAAATCTACTTTATATTTTTTATTATATTTAAAATTTATTTCTCTGAAAAGGTACAGGTAAAGGTGACCACTGTAAAGAACTCTGTGTACATACATATTTTTATTCTTAATATTTATTTTAATTTCAAAAAGACATTGTTATAATAATTGTAATTTGAATTTAATATTTTTAATTTAACAAATTGTTACGGTTGTGTAAGGTCCCCATTGTATAAATTTCTCTGATATCTACTAATATTCTTTATATTTTGTGAATTTTCTTTGTTGTTACAAAATAAATTATAAACTATGCGTATAATTGCTTATTCATTATTTTATATTTATTTGTATAACGGAGGTTCTCTTAAAATGATACAAGCTAGCTGCTTCCCACTGTTTCACTTCTGTGTAGTTCTGATAAGGGTTGCTCTTATTATATCCCAAATACTAATACAAACATTAGTTTACAACCTATTCTCGGATATGCACACACAATTTGATTATAACAGGTAAATCCGTTTCGGAGATTAGCAAATAATACGGACGCGTCAGTATTTGTCGCTATTCAGACATGTGATACGTACTCTAGTTCCAAATTAAACATAGAGCCTGTTCCGTGGTCAGATGTGTTTATCGTAGAAATAGATTTTTTCCCGAGTTCTGGTTTCTAATGGTACCTAAAGTTCTAAGAACAGATGATCATCGGGTCTAAAATGTTATTAATATTGTTCCCTCAGGCCACTTAACTCATTATAATGCGTAAGTGTTATTTTATTTCATGTTAATTGTCACATCGTCCAACAATAAACAATACTGATAATGTTTCACGCTCTTTGTATGTATAAAAGCTGTTACAAAACTAATCCTGTGTTATTTACTACACTGTACACAATATAACGATACGATAAGATACTGTCTTGGTATGCAATGATCGAACTAAATGTTTTTGTGTATCTACTAAATAGCATAGAATTAGTAGGTATATTATATTCATAATCCTAGCTAAATAGTGGCTGGACGGACGCCTGTCATTGTCTAGCTCCCGCGCCTCTATAGCGTGATTATATTATATACATTGCTAGCTTCTGCCCGCGGTTTTGCACGCATTAGCTTCCGAGTCGAAATGGAATAGGTAATTAAATCTGAAATTAATGCTAAGATCGTTAGTGACAAAATTAACATCAAAAGCGACACTAAGAAGTGTTTACCTATATTTAGCATATCTCTAAATAAAAATAATTGTTGGGACTCCTCTGTGTTGCTATGACAACTGTAAAATAAACAAAAATGGCTGAGCGGATATGATAGTGATACTTTTATTGTTAATCCATGACCATATCAATATTGGTTAATCTTTAGGATACTCGTAATGTTTACAAATGGATGGTTCCTCAACGATCACAATTAAACAAGTTAAATAACCAAAAATACCATTAAAATATTATATTATACTATTTATTATAATAATATTTACAGTGAGCGATTGTTCAGTATAATATTGTTATTACAAGTAGGCGGACACCACACAATGTGTGCTTCATTCATTAACTTATAATATTCAGTCCCTT
The DNA here is from genome assembly GCA_916999025.1 of Orgyia antiqua. NCBI lineage: Eukaryota > Metazoa > Arthropoda > Insecta > Lepidoptera > Erebidae > Orgyia > Orgyia antiqua. The sequence goes on from OU779865.1 coordinate 195,459, forward strand.
GTTTCACACGTTCGTGTACATTATTCAAGAACAGTTACATGTCTATGTGGACACCTATTGCATAAATAATTCGAAAATTACAACAAATATATTTATATAACATTAAACTAAATTAATACATAAAATGACAATAAAAACAAATATTAAATAATTTTGGGAGACAAACACTGAAGGAAATTGGAAATATCGAACGTCACGTGATTATTTATATCAAGTTAACCATTTAGGCTTCAATAACAAAAACGATTATACCCAGTGATATTGGTGCCGATTCTACGCGAACAACTAAATTAAACATAACTAAAAATGCAAATTGATATCGTCAATAACATAATCTGGCAATGTTTAGACTTTCTTAAACAAAACCTGTGTACTAGAGACTAAGGATTTTAATCATCATAATTATGTACACCGAAACAGCAAATATTGACACTGGTACCAATTCTACGTGCACAACTAAACTTAACTAAAAATGAAAATTGATAGTGTCAATAACAGCTTTCCGTAATGCTAACTGAACTTTCTTATTATAAAAACTGTCTATTACAGACTAATGATTATAATTAATATAAAAGTACACAGCAAAATAGCCAAATAATCAAGATACAGCAATAGTTGTTTTCTTTTTTTAGTTAAGTTGAGTTTAGTTGTGCACCTAGAATCGGCACCACTATTAACTTAAATTTTTTAGTCTAGTTGTGCGCGCAGAATTGTTACCAATGTTATATAAAAACCCGTAATAGAAATGTTAAGTACTTTTTAAATTGTGTGAAAGGTCTACATCACATTGTCAACACTTTGTACCTAGGTACCCGAATGAGGCATATTTTATTAAATTTATAATTACTAATAATATGGCATTATTTAAAAACTAAATTAAATATAAAATAGCGATATGCAATGTAGTGTGAGTCTCAGCTTCAAATCCCGGGTCGGGTAGTGTGTCTGCTGGAAAATTATCAATAGCAGCTTGGTTGTATGTACACGCGATACAATCAGTTACACACGTTACTTACGTCAACAATTTTTAGTTAATTAAAAAACAAAGTTATAATATAAATTCACTACTGCATATCCCTTTAAAGACATACAGGCGTGATAATAAATATATATGTATTTTATAATAAAACATGGTTATTTCTGTAATAACGGGCCTATATGGACATCTACTCAAAAAAAGTAAATAATGCAAGTTTAAAACAAATTTAATTTATTTTACAAGTATAATCTAATATATAAAATTCACGTGTTAGTTACCGTACTCCTCCAAAACGACTTGACCGATTTTTATGAAATTTTACATACATATTCAGTAGGTCTGAGAATCGGCCAACATCTATTTTTCAAACTTTTTTTTTACTATGGCAAAACAACGTTTGCCGGGACAGCTAGTTAAAATATAATAATGTGAAACATATGTAACGTTGATGTAAATGTGTAAAACTAATTAGTTCTATTTTAACTTTACATCTGATTACTATTTACATTTCAGTATGTTATCATGGTTTGTACACATAATGAAGACATTTGCAATAACATTGAAACGTGGATTTTATAATTAAAATAGTAGAGATGTCGCTGCAAGTAGTGACGTACATCAGGGCACAGTTCTCTCCATTGATTCATCTATCACAATCATCTCCTGAAAAATAAATAAGTTAAACTAACTACATGATAATTACAAGTAAATCAAACAAAGAAAGACAATGTGTGTATGTTATTACTCTGCAACAAGACATATTGTACACTAGTTATATTTTAGAGGACATTTTTTTTTTTTAGAATAAAAGGAATCATATTTTCCTCTAATCAGAAAGGATATGACCGTGGTCTTTTACATGAAAACATCATATATGTAATTACAATACATTAGGTTATATTATCTCAAGTGTTCTTATTCAAAGATAATAATCCCTACCTACTAATATTATAAATGCGAAAGTAACTCTGTCTGTCTGTCTGTTACGCTTTCTCGCTTAAGCCTCTCAACCGATTTTAATGAAATTTGCCACAGACAATCTTTAGACCCTGAGAATTTCCATATTACACGCGGACGGAGTCGCGTGCAACAACTAGTGGTTTAATAAAACTCTTCCAAAAATAAAATCAGTTCTCTGTTCACTTGAAATAGACAATCAGTAATTCAAGTCAAAGTCAAAATCATTTAAACAACATTTTTGCTCTTATCAAATGTCCAAACAAATGTTTTCCTTTAATAAATTTAATTGTAGTGGAAAACGTGATCACCGCAAGCGGGACTGTTTATATACTACTCTATAATAGCATAATGTCAGTGTATTGTATAGATACATACCGAGGTATATTGGTTCCTGTAAGTTCTAGACGTGAGGTTGATTGGCTCCGTGTGTCGGTACGTCACCTGATTAGTAGTAAGGTTGATAATCGGAACCATCGGGGGAAGAAAATCCACCGAAGTTGATGTAGCTGGGAAAAAAACATGTAAATACAATGAATCATTAAAATATGTTTTGAAACATGAAATAAAATTTTTTTTTTTAATAGTTAATCAAATCTTTATAATAATACAATCGGTCTGACATAGTTTACAAAGTATCAACAGTCCCACTATCAAAGACAACACTCACTCATCAAAGTCCTCCTCCCGGTCCCAGTAGTCCTCCTCCCCGAACTCCTCCTCCTCCTCGAGTTCGTCGGAGTCCTCCGTGTCGCTTGATCCATCGTAGTAACTTCCGCTGTAATCATATTAACACTTGTTGATATTTCTCAGTAAAGCTACCTACATGTACTTACTGCTGATGTGGTGATCAAGAAAGGAACATGGGAATTTTCTAAGTAAACTTTGCACTAGAGTGTCTGATCAGTGTATCATGTCTATCGCCTTGTAGGGAATGCTTCAATAAATATCTATGTCCTATTGTGGAACAAGCTCGTCGTTAACAACAGTTATGCCGACAGATCATAATTTATTAATCTGTGAAGCTACCAATCCTCCATTGTCTACGTTTAAAGTTGTATATCTACTGAACCTTATTTTTTCAGAAGCCATACGTATACGACACGAATTATCTCAACTGCTTTTAATTTTTTAACCTATGTTCATGGGCAGGAAAAACGCAAAGACAGAGAATGGTGTGATAGTGTGTGTCTAAGTTCCGCGTCAAAATATTTACGCAGTATTTATGCCGCTATCCTATTGCTGTTAAGTGAAGAAGAGCTGAATGTTAACCTGCTTAAATATATTTTCCCTGTCGCACTACGTGCATTTATTGATCCTATTAGAGCCGGAGAGCACTAGAATTTTCCGGTTCTACTTGACTTTCCTAAACCGTCAATAATAATAGAGTAAATGATCATACCAGAGTTGTCGGGGGGTGGGCTGGTTCATCTTCGACTCCAATTCTGTGAACAACACAGATATACTATCATTGTATTTATGTATTACTTTGTATGACTGTATACTAATAGTTCGGCCTCCGAGCCACTAACTACAACAACAATGACTAAGTTCTTGTTCAGGAGTCTCCGGTACGATCACTAGATTGAGTACAAAGGTTACAAAGCTTACTCTTAAGAAGAAAGGTATGCGACGTAGGGCTTAGTTTCGAGTTTTCCGTCTCTTGCAGAATTATAAATCGCTAGACAAGTTACACGCTAATAAGTTTTTTCTAACATAATATGCAGCTACTAATTAATACTTGTTTAATTTTTAGATAAGATTCGATACGCTATACCGAAAAATATATCATGTGAACAGCGAAGCGGAGTCGAAGATGAGAACTTTATTTCGATAATATATTGAAAACTATTACGTTATATTGTAGTATTAACATACGACATTCGTTTAAATAATCTTTAAAACCTCGAACTAAATATCATCGATTCATGGCCGAAGGCGGCGTGTTTCTTGCGTTCAAACCAGGTAAAAATGATACCTATATCCTAAAATACAACAGGTTTTGGTTACCCCTCCCCCCCGTAAAACAGAATAACGAAGGCCCGCTCAAAAACCAAATAGATACCCAATGAGATGAAATAAATATTAATTAATAATTATTCAAGCATAATTATTTAATAAAAACTCTTGTATAGTGGAGGAAACAACAATGAAATGTTTGAGTGAAGTGTAAAGCCCGGTTTCCACTGCGAAAGGGTAATGTGCGGAAAATGGTTAGGCGGAACGGACTCCTTTTTAATTAAATAGGTTTGAGTTTCCACCAACGAAGAGTTGGTGCTCCCTAGAACTGAGCGAGCTCATTTCTACTCTTTCTACACGCTCGGCTCTTTCCGTCCGACTATTTGTTGGTGGAAATACAAGTATGCAGTTTGCGTTTGCGAGTTTAACGAAGTCATTAATGGGTCCGTTCCGCTTGCGGTGGAAACCGGGCTTAATAGCTTTAGAAATTAGACAGTAATGTGATCTTAATTATAAATAATATAATTACCTTGTCTGTTGTTGAGTATCTCTTTACGTTTCTGTTTCATCTCCTCGCTGAGACTCTGCACCATCTTGTCTATGAACGTGTTCAGCACTAGACTCTTACATTCTGACGTTATACGAGCCCTGGATATACAATATTTAATATATTTACGACCACCTTATAAAGGTTGCGAGATGGGACTGCGGGATGCGTCTGGATGCGGAAGCCGGAGGACTGTGTATTGTGGCGTGAATAGGGGGAGGGCTATGTCCAGCAGTGGACTACAAAGCGCTGATATGATGTTGTTTTATCACTATTGTGCACAGTTTTCATCTGTGTGTATAGTTACTGCAATAATACTCGTCCATACTACTCTATCATGATACTCCATGTGTTGTTCTCTTACTAACTGTTGTCCACAACTTCTTACGCGTGGAAATTAAACAACAAATCTGGACAAATTATTCAAAAAAAGCTATTCTCTTAAACTGTATTTAACACAATCATAAAGGTGAAGAGTTTCTTGTATGAACGCGTTCATCTCAGGACTATTGGTTCGAATTGAAAAATTCTTTTAGCGTTGTATAGTACATTATTGAAGAAGGCTATACATATAATATCACGCTGCGATCAACAGGAGCTAAACATTACATTCTAAATTCCACACGTACGAAGTCGCGGGCAGCAGCTAGATATAAGCTCACATAGGGACATACACTGCTGTGTAATATTCTACCTTTTTACAATTTTAACTGAGATCTGAGACATATTCAGATGGAATTTTTTTTTTTCTAAATAATAATAATAATTCTTTAATCAACATATAGTATACAAAAAGGCAGTAATAAACACATAATATAATATGACCTAAACAAAACTTAGTACATATGATTAATGACAGCTAGGCTAGGTTATACACCTGTATTCTAGCATGCAAAATTACCTTTGGCAAAGTTAACATTCATAATAAAAGTAACAAGACAATAATTATGTGCTTTTGACCTTATTTTTAAATAAACATGCATGAAAGTGTGTGTGTGTGTGTGGAGGCTAGATACCTATAACATGTGCCTATGACATTGGCAAACAACGGCCAAAAGTTTTTCTGTCTCGTCATAGCTGAGAGATTTGAGCCATTTAATAACCATAAGTTTGAGTTGTTTGGACGATAGTGGGTTTGGGATTTTATATTCCTTCTAACCTACATGGAGAAACACAGAATTTCTATGTTTGGTTGGTTTTAGTGTATAAACAATATGTAAGTGACCTGCATATAGGACAGTCCATCTTCTTCTTCTTCCACATAGTGATGCAGTATTGACAGAATGTATGTGAACATCCGAGAGTGATGGGAGTCACAAACAGTTCAGCACAGACACTACACTGCAGCTCCGTCTCCACGATGTCTCCCAGCTCTGTGAGGAGGGACTGCTTTGAGGAGCCTGCACCCTCCATCATTGTGTTCTTCTCACACTCTACTGCGCGCAACTCACTCTTCACCTTCATATTAACAGTGTTATTTATTAATTTTGCTATTGACTTACTAAACTTTCCCGAATAAATTAAATTATAGCAAACTTTGTTGTCGCCTCGTGGCACGGGCGAAATTCTAATATAAAAAAATATAGCTACTGCCAAACGTTTGCGTTTATTGTCTCATACAGAGTTTTTAAACGCAATAATATATCGCACATTGATAAGCAGACAGGCTTTATACAAAAAAGCTGTTTTTCATTAGAAGCATTTAAAGTTATACCAAACAGTAATTGCTATTTTTACACGATAAAGAGTATTGAAATCATATTTTATTATGCTTTTTATTGTAGAGGGTGACAAGCATGTCAAAAAGGTGTATTTGTTTAAATGAAAAAGTGTATTTAAATGACTTTTTTTTTCAAAAACTTTTTTTAGTGACTATTCCATTAATCAAAAAGTACGACATTTTCTAGTTAACAAAAACCTATTGACACAATTACATCAGAACATTTTAAATTATAGAAAGAAAAATCAGTTTTTATTTGGAAAACATATTTATTATAAATTCTGTCATATGACACTGATATCATTGAACCTATTAGTCACCGTAATGCCTAGGAAATGCACAGTTTAATGAATAATTTCAGGCTTTTAATAGAATTCAATAGACATAAAAAAACTTCGGATTATGTCACTATGAAATAAATTATTTAACACAGTTTGCGTTGGCTTCCCAGTCACGAATGAAAAAGTGGCGGTCTGCCGTTACAGAGCGAGTCAAATACGTTGATAAAGCAGATCGACACTACGCCACCTAGTGTAATCTATTAGAGTTACGAAAATATGATGTTTTGCAAAAATGTAGATTGTTCCGCGCGCCAGTAGATGGCATTAATATCTCAAAAACACCAATTTTCGTATAGTGACGGTCTTCCTATCAATGTGCGATATATAGCCTATGTTATTTCCATGATGTATGTATGTTACCTTGTCAAGTTGTAGTTGCAGCGTGTTAATAACTTGTGTTGATTGTTGTTGTTGTTCTTGTACACGTTGTGCTAGTTCTGTCTCTCTCTCTGACACAACACTCTGTAACAACATGTTATATTAGGTACCATTCGGACAGTGATCACGATATACACTTGTTACAATTAATTATTACAATCAGGTCAAGTGCAGTAAATTAAGATTAACAATTATAAACCAATAATTAATAAATATTGATGGACATATCACATTTTAGGTCCCAAAGTATAGCTTTCTTTAGGACCTAAAATGTAATTTCTATGGTTGTGTTATAGATACCAGACACAAAGATTTGACAGTGCGTGACTCAAAGTCATATCGGTACGCGACGCAAAGTCATATCGGTACGTGACGCAAAGTCATGAAAGTACGTGACGCAAAGTCATATCGGTATGTGACGCAAAGTCATGACAGTACATGACGCAAAATCATTACAGTACGTGACGCGAAGCCGAATAGTTATAAAGTTAAATACTATCTGTCACCACATTCAGTACTATTTAGTTAAAACAAATACATACTTATATTATGTTATTGCCACCAAAGAACATTTCCTAATGTGTTGACATTGTCAAGAACACTGAGATCATAATTACCTTGAGTTGTTCAAGTGACTTGGCCGCATTGTCTTGTGCTTCATTCAATTTGTTCTGTATCTCTTCTCTCTCTTTCTCCTGTAACATAACAACCACCATAAGTGGGCAGACAGACATACAAACATTTTAAAACTTTTATTTCTTTATCAGCAGTTTCATCAATTTATCACTAGAGAGTGACATAACATTAAAATTGAGTCTATGGTCCTCTTGGAGACTGTATCTTCCTATAAGAGAAAACATTTTTATGATGGGGCTTTCAGAGATCCTTATTATTAGTAGATCTTACCAGCTTCTCAATCTTGAACCTCTCTTCCTCATTCAATCTCTTCATATGTTCCATCTGCTCACTAAGTTGCCTCTCAGCTTTCAACTTGTCCTGCTCCGTTTGAACCACCTTCTCCTGAAGGTTATCTCTCACAGAGTCCAGTTCTCTTCTTAACTCATTCTCCCGTTGTTGTTTCTGTTCTTCTATCTCTTTTATTTGCTGTACACAATATTATAATGATTATAGGCCTTTAATAATGATAATTTCAAAGCAGTACCAGTTGCATCAGGGTACTGCCAACATGAGCGACAGAACTGCGGCGTTAACGCAATTCGGACGCAATACAATGTGTTACCTGGCACTTGTTTTAATAAGCATAATATATTGGAAGCAACTTCTAAAAGTTGTGACATGCTTAATATTTGTTATTATACTAATATTGACACAACACAATCTATTCAATCATTGATCTACAATATAAACCAATAACATTATATACAAACCATTTCTTTAGCATATTTTAGTTTCTCCAACTCCTTCTGATGTAACTCTAATGCTTCCTGTCGGTCTCTCTTTCTAATCTCTTCCTGTTCTCTTATCCTTGCTTCTAACTTGTCCATAAGGTCCTGTTTGGAAGAGTTCTCTCTACTGAGCTCTGCCAAGAACTCTTGTCTCTCCTTGTCCAACTTCTCCTTCAGTAAACTGTTCTCTTTTAACAGTTCTGTTTCTGTTTCATTGTGTTTACGAACTTGTACCTACAATTAATGCACGTTAGGTATATTAACAACACACATCTTAAAAAAATAATTTATGTCAGCCTTTCACCTCCAAGCTAACTGGATCATCAATTATTATAAAATATTGTGTGTTTATTTAGTAGGTCTGAGAACATGATATTTACTGTTACTTGAGAGTAACAGTTTCATTAGAGATAGTTCTTCTAGTTATAGGAAGAACTATCTGTAATGAAACCTGCAATAACATTACTCTGATCTATATAAAACTAAATTCATAAATTACAGTAAACATACACACACACACATACACACACACACACACGCCCACTCATTCATATCAAATACACCCAGGTTTATAACATTTGTCTATAATTTGACTAAAATAATATTATTGTAAACATACACAGGACCTATTTTAATGTTGTATCTGTTTAACTAGTATACAATACATATTATATTACCTTTTAAATTGTTACGTTTGAGGTACTGGTACCCATAACACAAGTTAAATCTTACCATGGGTACCAAAGCCAATTTAGTATAGTTGCCGTATAACTCATGTAAACTATTTAACAATATGTTCTTGCTTTATACTATTTGCATGTAATAATATTAAATAAATAAAATAAAATAAATAAAATAAAAAAATCTAACATAAGTACACATAGTAAACATTTCACCACACTTACTGTTAATTTTAAAATTTTCTCTTCCATTTGTGATTTAATAGCAGCAAGTTGTTCATCTCTCTCTTCCTGGAGTACAGCTTTCTGTCTCTCTATCTCATTCTTCTCACCTTTAAGGTTCTCTATCTGAGCTGTATAATCATTTTGTAACTGTTCAATCCTGTGGTCCATCTCATCATTTAGTTGTTTGTGTAGTATCATAGATGTAGTTTGCATCTGTTTCACATTCTTTAACTTCTGCTCTATGTGTTGTATTTCATTACTCTGTGACTCTTCAAACTTTATTTTCATATTACTTACAATATCATTAACATTTCTATCAGTACTAGATGTGTTTTCTATTTTAATACGTTTGCGTGGTACTTCATATTCACTATCATTTGAATAACTAAACTTGTAAACAAACTCACAAGTCTGATCCAATGTCAGAATGTCTCCATGAGAGAGTGTAGTTGAGGAGCCCTTGCCCACAAGTTTACCGTTAACTTTAATACCAAACGTACTGTTGTCTTCTAAACTCCATGATGTACCACCTTGCAATTTAAATATACAATGATTTCTTGATATGGATATAAATGGTATGACAACTGAATTAGTCAATCCTCGGCCAAGAGAGAACTGAAACAAATAACAATTAGGGTACTATGACAATACAATTACATTGTCTTCAATCTATTAAACTTGTACATAAATATTGAATTAAAACAACATTACATTGTCTCACATCATGGTATTCTAGCCAAAGTCAACATCATACACATGTGTTTATTGTGTTATGGTATAAAGTAGAATTTCTAAGAGAGATCAGTATTATGTTACATACTTAGACCAAGAATAGCTTACTATTAAAATATTACTCGTTTTTAGGAATTTTAGTACACCATCTATGAAGATAACATACCCAGTGTATTTGTTCATAATCAATTTGTTCCTTCATAATATCTACAATAATTTAGCTGCCTGTGAAGTGAGGTCAACCAGTATTGGTACCACTACCATACAATATAGCGTCCAATCCTCTGGTCCAACCATTTAAACAGGTGCATGTACTTAGTGTAAGACCAAACAACAGATGACTAGATATAACTAATAAAGGATAAATAATTCTATCTAACGGTAATGACCAATGATTTATTATGGTAATAACTCACGTTTTCGGAGGTTATCTCTATTTTCTGTACTTCACGAAACTCTGGTTTCAACTTTTTACAACAAATTAAAACCGGGTGGGTTTTGACGTCTTCCATGATCACAAAAACCCATGAAATTATCACACTATCAAATTATAATCGTAATTTAACTGTAGAAAACAATATTATCATACACGCCCATAAAACTAAAACTAATACCTACATAAAATTAACTGTTTGTTTTATATTTTGAAGAACGTTTAAAATTAAAGAGGGCATTGGTGGGCTTCAATCAACTGGAGGATGGCGTAGCGATGAGCATTGAATTAACGAACTAGTTGATCAACTAGTTGACCTCTCGTCAACGTTTCAATGGTTAACCGTTTCGGAATCAACTAGTTGAATTTAATGATGTCATTGAATTCAATGTTCAGTTTTTTTCAATGTTCGTTTTTTTCAATGTTTATGAGTTAAACATTGATTTCAATGTTCAGTTTTTTTCAATGTTTAATTTTTTTCAATGGTCGTTTCTTTTAATGTTTAAGAGTTAAACATTGAATTCAATGTTCAGTTTTTTTCAATGTTTAAATTTTTCCAATGTTCGTTTCTTGTCAATGTTTTCTCAAAGAAATTATACTTCTTAAAACGAAAGATCGTAAGCGACTGTTATGATATAGGTACAATAGTGAACTTTAAAATTACTTAGTTAAGAGATATTTTCCTAAATAATAATCTTATGAATCACTGTTCCTCCGTGTGGTGACGCATTGAGATTACAAGTGTCACCACCCCATTTCTCCCAAGGATGCTATAAAAGTTAGCTAAGGAATATTGCACACAGATAACATCTTCTGTGAAAGGTGAAAGACGGAAAACTTAAAAACGAGACAGTCCTGACAGCCCTCCGTGTGGTGACGGATTAAGAATACTGGTGTCACCACCCCATTTCCTTCCCAGGGTTTTGTAAAAACCAGCTAAGGAATATTTTACACAGATAACATCAACTGTGAAAAACGGAAAACTCTAAATACTGGAATACTGGTGTCACCAACCCATTTCCTCACCAGGGTTTTGTAAAAACCAGCTGAGGAATATTGTACCTACACAGATAACATCAACTGTGAAAGACGGAAATCTCGAAATACTGGAATACTGGTGTCACCACCCCATTTCCTCACCAGGGTTTTGTAAAAACCAGCTAAGGAATATTGTACCTACACAGATAACATCAACTGTGAAAGACGGAAAACTCAAAATACTGGTGTCACCACCCCATTTCCTTCCCAGGGTTTTGTAAAAACCAGCTAAGGAATATTGTACACAGATAACATCAACTGTGAAAAACGGAAAACTCGAAATACTGGAATTCTAGTGTCACCACCCCATTTCCTCACCAGGGTTTTGTAAAAACCAGGTAAGGAATATTGTACCTACACAGATAACATCAACTGTGAAAGACGGAAAACTTGAAATACTGGAATACTGGTGTCACCACCCCATTTCCTCACCAGGGTTTTGTAAAAACCAGCTAAGGAATATTGTACCTACACAGATAACATCAACTGTGAAAGACGGAAATCTCGAAATACTGGAATACTGGTGTCACCACCCCATTTCCTCACCAGGGTTTTGTAAAAACCAGCTAAGGAATATTGTACCTACACAGATAACATCAACTGTGAAAGACGGAAAACTCGAAATACTGGAATACTGGTGTCACCACCCCATTTCCTGACCAGAGTTTTGTAAAAACCAGCTAAGGAATATTGTACCTATACAGATAACATCAACTGTGAAAGACGGAAAACTCAAAATACTGGTGTCACCACCCCATTTCCTTCCCAGGTTTTTGTAAAAACCAGCTAAGGAATATTGTACACAGATAACATCAACTGTGAAAAACGGAAAACTCGAAATACTGGAATTCTAGTGTCACCACCCCATTTCCTCACCAGGGTTTTGTAAAAACCAGGTAAGGAATATTGTACCTACACAGATAACATCAACTGTGAAAGACGGAAAACTTGAAATACTGGAATACTGGTGTCACCACCCCATTTCCTCACCAGGGTTTTGTAAAAACCAGCTAAGGAATATTGTACCTACACAGATAACATCAACTGTGAAAGACGGAAATCTCGAAATACTGGAATACCGGTGTCACCACCCCATTTCCTCACCAGGGTTTTGTAAAAACCAGCTAAGGAATATTGTACCTACACAGATAACATCAACTGTGAAAGACGGAAAACTCGAAATACTGGAATACTGGTGTCACCACCCCATTTCTTTACCAGGGTTTTGTAAAAACCAGCTAAGGAATATTGTACCTACACAGATAACATCAACTGTGAAAGACGGAAAACTCGAAATACTGGTGTCACCACCCCATTTCTTTACCAGGGTTTTGTAAAAACCAGGTAAGGAAAAACAAACCCGGTGCCAACACGTCTGGTCAGCGTGGCTTGGTAGTTTTTTTTTTTTTTTTTTACGAGCCAATTTGTTGCTGAAATTAACTAGTTGATCAACTAGTTGACGAACTCCAATTAACGTTAACGTTTCGTTAACGGAAAATCTGTTAACGACCCACCCCTAGGCGATGGAGGAATCAGAATCAGACATAGAATCAGAAAGCACAATTTTTTCAGGTGCGCCATCAAATATTTTTAGTCCGTTTATTGAATTATTTCTTATTATTTCAACTAGATGGCGACATGATATATTTACGCTTATTTATTACCTACCACTCTATATCCATTTCTTTATTTTCTCGATGACAGATCTAGTTTATCCATCACAGATTTAGAGAAGGAATACGACCGTTTATCCAGAAAGGTTTTGCGGTGGGCATTGAAAGAGAAAGATGTGCCTGAAAAGTATGTGAGGTTAATACATGCGATCCGTCGCAGAAATCCGATGAGTTTAATATTGCGGTTGGCTTGCAACAAGGATCGGTATTAAGCCCTTACCTCTTCCTGTTAGTAATGATGCATCGACATCGGATATTCAGAAAGAGGCACCCTGGTGCATGTTATTTGCCGACGATATTGCACTCAATGGAGAAAAGGGATCCAAGGTCCAAGAAATACTGAAGAAACGGCGTTGTAGGTTAGAGAGTGTTGGCCTTAAAATAAGTGGAAGTAAGACAGAATATATATTTCGTGACTTTGGCGGCCCCACTAGCTTTATACCCACAGCCCTAGATGGAGTGTTCCTCCCAGTATGTCCGAATTTCAGCTACATTGAGTCACATATTCAAAGTGACAGAGATGTGGAGCGTGCGGTGAAGCACAGAATGGATGCAGGGTAAATGAAACGGCAGCAGATTACAGGTACCTACCACATGTTACCCTAAGGTAGCTCTTTAACTGAAAGGAAAAATTTATAAAATCTTAGGCCTGCCATCATGTATTGTATGGATCTTCGTGGTGGGCTATGAAAGTCACGGTTAACAAACAAATGCGTGTAACGGAAATGAAAATCTTGAGATGGATGTGTGGTGTAACAAGTAAAGATATAATTAGGAACGAGTATGTCAGAGGAAGTATGAAAGTAACACCCGCGAATGAAAATTTGAGAAGCATGGGAGCATAAGAGCGGAATGAAAGCTATGAAAGAATTATAGAATATATATTATAAGAATTATAGAATATATAGAAATATGAAATTTTTTAATATGAAAGTAAATGGATGTAACGCCAAAGGCAAACCAAAAAAAGATGGATGGATTGTGTGAAAGAAGATATGAAGAAGATGGATGTTAATTCACAGATGACGTGTGATAGAGAAGTATAGAGGAAAAGTACGTGTTGCATAAATAAATAATAAATAAATATTCAGGACATTTCACACAACGTCCTCTGGTCCCAAAGTAAGCTATATTTCTATGCTTGTATTATGGGAACCAGATACGGATAGACTACATAAACTATTTTTCTTTTGTAAATACATACTTATAATACATAGAAAACACCCAGACGCAGTACAAACATTTGTATGACATTTATGGATATCACACAAATGATTGTCCCAACCGGGAATCGAACCCGCGACCTCGTGATCGGCAGTCCATTACATAAACCACTCCACCACGAAGCCCGTCATAGACGGCATAGACCCCAAATAATTGAGAAAAAGGGTAGGAAATGATAAGTTTAATTATGCACGTAGAATTGTTGCCAATTTCAATAAGTATTGGATGTATATCTCATTTTGGGGAACTACAAAATCAGAGGTCACTTTCTCGTGAGCAATAAAAATTTGTAGGTTGCATCTCTATTTCAGTGTTGTAAATAGTACTCTACGGAACCATAGATTAATGTATATTTATGCTATAGATAGGATAGACAACTCATTTCCAAAATTTGGTCCTGATAAGTAGGGATGGCGATTCTTTCCAAAAAAGATTGATTTTTGAATCTATTCGAATCGTGACCCAAAGCATCGATTCACAAAAAAATTGAGGCCTAAAAGATCGATCCCCAAAAGATCGATCTTTCGATCTTTTTTCTGAAAGCCATTAATTTTGAATAGATCCAAGTCGCAACTTAAGCGATCGATTTACAAAGACATCGAAATGTAAAAGATGAATAAAAAAACGATTTCCAAATACTTTTTTTCAAGATGACAGTCAGGTAAAACTTTTTGTAAAAATCGGTTTTCGAACTGATTCGAATCATGACCTGAAGTATCGATTCAAAAAACACTCGATCTAGTTATAAAAGAGCGATTTCCAAAAAAACTATTTTTGAAATGATGGGTACCACTTTTCTAAAAAATCGTTTTGTATGGTGAACTTAAGAATCGATTCACAAAACACTGGAATTAGTTATAAAACATCGAATTCAAAAAATCTACTTTTTATCAGAACGATAAGTACAACTTTCTGTAAATATCGATTTTTGAATCGATTCGAATCAATACCTGAAGCCTAAAGAATATAAATGAAGTATAGGTTCACAAAAACTAGATTTATTCTAAAGAAAACCAGACTTTTATTTATATGAATTAAGATCTAAAGTATCGATTCACAAAAAAACTCATGATGGTCAGAAAAGATCGATTTCCAAAAAAAACTACTTTCTTTTATAATATGATGAGTACCTCTTTCCCAAAAAAATCCATTTTCAATCAAGTTGAATTCACAAAGCACTCCAATTAGTTAAATTAAAAGATCGATTTCCTAAAAATATGTTTTCTTTCGAAATGATTTATTTTGTTTCGGTACTACTTTCGGAAGAGATTGATTTTTAGTTGATTCGAATCGTAATATAAAAATGTATTGATTTATAAAAAAAACTCAAGGGTCTACAAGATCGAGCTTTTTTAAGGTGTTTTCTCTTCGAAAACAATCAATTTTGAATCAATTTGAGTTGTATTGTTAAGAATCGATCTCAAGAAATTAATTCATTCGATCTATTTTCAAAAATATCGATATTTTTCAAGTATCTGTATCTTGGCCAAAACAA
Source organism: Orgyia antiqua (assembly GCA_916999025.1). Classification (NCBI taxonomy): domain Eukaryota; kingdom Metazoa; phylum Arthropoda; class Insecta; order Lepidoptera; family Erebidae; genus Orgyia; species Orgyia antiqua. The sequence goes on from OU779865.1 coordinate 211,246, forward strand.
AAAAGATAAAGCTATCTCTTATTATTAAAATCCGGAAATTCTATAAGAACTACCTATTTCTTTATAAGTATCAGATCAAATCTGTAAAAGGAGTGATTACGAGACTAGCAATTTATGTCACTTTCACAATTGTAAGTCAATGATGACAAAGACATTAATAGTAGACTACCAAAAACTTTACAATTGCACCATAATGGTACCATTGTGGTACAATTGTGACACCATTGAAATACCCGACTCAGAGCCCAGGGCCCTGAGTCGGGTATTTCAACGGTGTCACAACTGTACCATTATTGTACCATTATGGTGCAATAGTAAAGTTTTTGGTAGTCTACTATTAATGTGTCGTCATAACGACTTCATCATTGTCTTACAATTGTCAAAGTGACATAAATTGTTAGTCTCGTACACAACTGCTTCACAATTGCAATTCAATGACTGAAATGTTTCGGTAGTCTGCTATTTTGAATTTGACAGTAATATTTTTAAATTGTACTGTGTCGACAGATTGCCATAAATAAAAAATAGATAGATAGAAATATTAGAAATTGTTCTTTGTAATTTATTGCAATTTACTAATCTCCTAAACTTCACATTGCTTTTTATACTAATAAATAGTATGTACAAATATATTTAAACGAAGTCTAGCATGATTAAATGTTTAAATTTATTAGTAGTTTTTCGAAAATCACTTCAACTAACGCATTTTTTAAAAACGGCAACACATACATACCATTCTAACACAATCCATAGATAAAAGAGACCGAAAATTCAATGCATAGATAAAAGAGATCGACAATTCTATTACCATTGAAAGACCGTTATGACGGCATATAGCAGACTACGGATATTTGACTTCAATTGCAACGGTATCGTGCCGGTATTGTGCCGGTTTGACAATTGTTCCAAAATAGTGGACTTGACACCCAGTGTTTATGTAGTAATTATATTGTTTGAAGTATTTATCTGTACTAATATTATAAAGCGGAAGAGTTTGTTTATTTGCTTGTTTGTTTAAACGCACAATTGCACCATAATGGTACAATAATGGTACAATTGTGACACCATTGAAATACCCGACTCAGGCAGGGCCCTGGTGCTCAAGTCCACTATTTTGGAACAATTGTCATACCGGCACAATACCGGCACGATACCGTTGCAATTGAAGTCAAATATCCGTAGTCTGCTATATGTCGTCATAACGGTCTTTCAATGATAATAGAATTGTCGATCTCTTTTATCTATGCATTGAATTTTCGGTCTCTTTTATCTATGGATTGTGTTAGAATGGTATGTATGTGTTGCCGTTTTTAAAAAATGCGTTAGTTGAAGTGATTTACGAAAAACTACTAATAAATTTAAACATTTAATCATGCTAGACTTCGTTTAAATATATTTGTACATACTATTTATTAGTATAAAAAGCAATGTGAAGTTTAGGAGATTAGTAAATTGCAATAAATTACAAAGAACAATTTCTAATATTTCTATCTATCTATTTTTTATTTATGGCAATCTGTCGACACAGGACAATTTAAAAATATTACTGTCAAATTCAAAATAGCAGACTACCGAAACATTTCAGTCATTGAATTGCAATTGTGAAGCAGTTGTGTACGAGACTAGCAATTTATGTCACTTTGACAATTGTAAGACAATGATGAAGTCGTTATGACGACACATTATTAGTAGACTACCAAAAACTTTACTATTGCACCATAATGGTACAATAATGGTACAGTTGTGACACCGTTGAAATACCCGACTCAGGGCCCTGATAAACGCCAGCTGTAGTATGCGCTATGGGAAACACGTGGAAAATCACACATGCACACAAATACGCGCACGCACACACACACGTAGGTACATGTACAACGACCAAAACAACGACTCCAAAGAGTAAAATAAAATATCTTCTATCTATTCTGTGATAATAATATAACGACTCACCCACCCAAAAGCGGTCTATCTATTTGCGTATTATTTTACTGTGCGCTGTTCGCTATTGTTTACCATTGTTTACTTAATATTATTACTATAGATAGCTGGTTGGTAGGTTTGTCGTGAGTTGCCTAGTCTAAAGGTGTAGGGTGATGATTGGTGATTTGGTGGTGATAAACGCTTTTGAAACTTTTGTCTGGTGCACGTTGTCATCATTCAACTGAAAATCTGTGCTCAATACTGTGGCTCAATATCAACACAATACTGTGATCTGTGACTGTGATAGTGTTATTATTTGTAGCAAGAAATCATTATGGAATAGCTTTCTGGCACATGTAATTTATCAGAGTTCTTGGAACCTATTTGACGTATTGAAATGTTTGACACTTATGTATATATGTAGATATTTTGTATATTATTCTAAAATATTGATGCATTATTTGACAGTGACTCACACTGTGCTGCGGCTCGGATCATGGAGGACAGTAAAAATAATCCAGTTTTAGTTTCTTGTTTTAATTTAAGCTCAGAGTTTGCTGCTTTACGAAAAATACAAATAAACTCCCATAAGGTTAGTTATTTTATAGTTATTTTTGTTAGAAGATCGAAACATTAAGAATACATCTTACACCCGACGTTTCGATCTATTTCTAATTTCGGCTGATCGAAACAAAGTCTCAGTTTTATTATACACATACAGATAATTGAATAATAATATTTTTTCTAAGCCCCTAATTAGCTTAAAATTACCTAAATGGCTAAGTTTTACAGTTATCAAAAACTTCTCATCATTAAAATAATCAAAATCTCTCTTCATAATCGCGATTAAAGTAATGATGGTGTCTTATTCAGAATGGCGAAAGTTTAGACAAGAGTAATGAATGAATTTAAATAATTCATCCTTGTAACTAACTAAAACAGATTGCAGATTATTTCTACTACTACACAAAAATTGTGTGAAATAGATCTTTTATTGGACTTACATAGGGACACCCCAACATTGCTAAACACATTACCGACCTTAGTTTATGAGATTAACAAATACAAGAAATAATAAAACCTTTAAATATTAAGAAGAAACTCATAAGAAACTGTAAAACAATGCTTTAAAACAATTTTATTATAGTGAAATGTTAAGACATGGAGTGTCTCAAGGAGGTGTACTTGGACCATAACTGTTCTTAACTTTAATTACTAATAAACACAGAAAAAACAAAAATAATCAATTTTAAAACACATCGATCTAAATTCAGAAATTTTAATATTACATTAGATAAAAAACCCATTCAGCAGCTTGCATGGAAGGATCATGTGAACAATATTTGCAAGAGAATTAATAAATTTGTATTTGCATTGCGGAAGATTAGGGAGACATTGTCAATGCAAACTGCAATAATGGTGTATCACGCCTATGTCGTCTCTATAATTAGGTATGCCATAGTGTTGTGGGGCTATTCAATAGATGTTGCACGCGTATTTATTGCACAAAAGAAATGTATACGTGCAATATTTAATCTTAAGTGGTCAGATTCTTGTAAACCCATTTTCAAGACAAACAACTTACTAACGGTACCTGGAATTTATATTTATGAGGTTGGTAGGTTTGTAAAGGCTAATAGTGAACTTTTTGAATTGAGTGACATTGTTAGCAAACGAGCTTTAACACAAAATAATTTAAAACTGCCCGTGCCTAAAATTGAAATGTATAGGCGTAATTGCGTCTTCATGTCACCCTTGATCTATAACTCGCTGCCCGATGGTATTTTAAATCTACCGTACAGTCGATTTTGTACTTCCTTACGTAAATGGCTCATTGAAGAGAACTTTTATTCGGTCAATGATTTCCTGAAAAAAAATTGTAAAAAAACTCATTTGTATAACTTTACAGCATGTGCAAATGTTTCGTAACATCCTTTGCTTATTTTGTTAGCATTGTTTTGTGATAGTCTGAACTGTTTTATGGCATAATAAGATTGATTTTAATGACCATGTAATTGTTTTGACATCTTGTATTGGCAGTTCTTGGTTTGTTTTTGAAATGTTATTGTAAATTGTAATAAGGAATATTGTGTTGACGTCTTATATTGGCAATTCCTGACTTATTTATAAAATATTTTTTAAAATGTTAGTAAAATGATTGTAAAATAAAATATTTGCATGCCATTGTAATGGTAAATATGTGAACCAAATTGTATTCATGTTATCTTTTGTAAACCATATTTCCGCAAATAAATGAAATTAAATTAAATGGTTATTAGCTGCAGTGTGCACTGTTATGTGTATCTATTTGTTACTTGTGTGTGGGCATACATGTTACTATTATCCCTCGTAACCAGCAAGTGGCGCTAACCTTGCATTTTATTTATCGTTTCAGTTTTCAATTGGTCGGGCATCAAAAAATTCATTGATAATACCTTGCCTGTCCAGATATCATTGTATCTTTGCAAGGAATGATGCGGGTTCATGGATTGTTGTAGACAAAGGTACCCATGGTATTAAAGTTAATGGCATTCTAGTGGGGAAAGATAAATCATATACCTTGCATGAGAGAGATGTTCTGACACTAGACAAAGCAGATAAATTGGTATATAAGTTCTGTTTTACAAATAAGGATGTATTTGATAAGGGTATAGTGGGTACAAGTGTGACTGCTAATGCCAAAGGCGAAGCAAGTATTTCACCTTATAGGAATAGTGACAATGTTCCTGACCTAAAACATGAAGTAAAAAGACAAGCAAAAAAGAGAGCTAGCTCAGATCACGATGTATGTGAAAGAACAAGTAAGCATGCAAGAGTGAAGCCTACAGACATACCTATTAACAACAATAAAAATAACAAAGATAATAAAACTAATGTTGTGCCTATATCTGATGACGCGTCCAGCAATGGTAATGACACTGATCATCAGAATAATATGACATTTGAAGAATGTATGCTGTATATTGAGCAAACAGCATACAAAGAACATAGAAAAGGAAATAACAAACATAAGAAACAAAAACAGGAAACATCATCAACTAGAACAACGAGTCTTCCAAAAGACGACATGAACCCTAAGGTAGAAGAGAGACACTATGAGTTGATGTCAGTCATGGCCAGCTTCATAGATGAGACCATTGAAAGAAAAAAAGTAGAAGCATTGGACGAAAAGGATGCACAACTCAGTTGTATGAAGGCACAAATGCTGAAAGTAATGGTAACTTATTATTATTTATATTATATCGATGGTGGAAAGGAAAGGCAAGTTGGAATCGGGAGAACGAGCTCTTTCGAACACTCTCACTTTCAGCTCGATTTGATTACTTTTGTGGTCGTTAATACCTACACCGTGATTTTGGAATACATATTTGCATAATTTTTTGTGGTTTAACTCCATAGCAAATGGTAAATTTGGTAATTAAAACACCTCCCTACTAAAAAATACTTTAAGCTACTTTGCCTTATTTGACTTTAACCAACTGTGATTGTTAAAACAATTTACCAAATTTTAAAATTACCATGTTTTGGCTTATACCCAATTTTACTCCAATTAAAACTTTTAGTTGCTGTGTCTCTTCTCTTTATACCTTTAACGTCCCACTGTTGGTCACGGGCCTCTTTCACTTTAGGAGGGACTGTGGTCTACTGTAACGCGCTGACCAGGCGTGTTGGCATAGGGTTTAGTTTCGAGTTTTCCGTCTCTCACAATGTATTTGGATATAAAACATTATACTTAAAAATAAAATAATACGATTTGGATATAAAACATTTTACCGATATCAAACAGATTTTTTTTTTGGATTTGTACAAATTTTACCTGTCTGTCTGAGATGTTGAGGTGATCTGTATTAACTCCATAATTTAGTAGAAATAATAGACTTATATTAGTTTTGTTAAATTGTATACATTTGTAATACATTTATTACTAATTGACTTAAATTTAATAGAGATATCTTTAATACTTTAAAAGTTATGACATTTTTTAAACTTTAATCGTTTCTCCTGAACATTTTACTAAATGGCGGTTAATGCATTTTGCCTTTCCACCATCGATATCTATTTACTATATATTATTGTGTTGTACACTGGTTGTACTGAATATGAATTAAATATAAAAACAGTATAATTAATACATCATGTTACTATATCATAGTTACAACCATCTGTTGTTTATAAATACTATACAAACATGCCTATTTCGTATACCTTTCTTAGTAACTTTGTATTATATATTGACGGGCTTCTTGTGTGGAGTGGTTTATGTAATGGACTGCCGTTCAAGAGGTCGCGGGTTCGATTCCCGCTCGGGACAATCATTTGTGTGATATCCATACATTTATTTATTTTATTTATTTATTTACTTATTTATTTATTACATACAGTTAGTATAAAAGTAAGTACATGTTTTTACAATCAGTCTATAAAAGTTATATAACATAAAATAAATCTCGTAAAAATGTTTGTACTGCGTCTGGGTGTTTTCTATGTATTATAAGTATGTATTTCTATTCTGGTACTCATAACACAAGCATATAAGCTTAGCTTGGGACCAGAGGACGTTGTGTGAAATGTCCATGAATATTTATCTTCTTATATATAAAATTCACGTGTCACAGTGTTAGTTACCGTACTCCTCCGAAACGGCTAGACCGATTTTTATGAAATTTTACATGCATATTCAGTAAGTCTGAGAATCGGCCAACAGCTATTTTTCAAACTTTTTTTTTTTAGTATGACAAAACAACATTTGCCGAGTCAGCTAGTATTTATATATTACTAGCTGTCCCGGCAAACGTTGTTTTCCCATACTAAAAAAAAAAGTTTGAAAAATAGATGTTGGCCGATTCTCAGACCTAGAGGATATGTACACAAAATTTAAGGAAAATCGGTCGAGCCGTTTCGGAGGAGTACGGTAACTAACACTGTGACACGGGAATTTTATATATTAGATTATAAATATTCACGGACACCCAGACGTAGTACAAACATTTGTATGACATTTATGAATATCACACAAATGATTGTCCCAAGCGGGAATCGAACCCGCGACCTTGTGAACGGCAGTCCAGTACATGAACCACTACGCCACGAAGCCCCCATATTTATTATTAAAAAGAAATAAAACTACTAAACACATATAGTTCTGGCTTGTAAATGTAGTTTGTTGTGTTATATTTTAGTCGGAGTTACATGAATGCAATGAAAGAGAACAATGCTTGTTGAATGAGAACAATGTATTGAAAGAGAAGATGGAGAGAGAGAAGCAAGATTTCAAACTTGTTCTTACTCTCAAACAAGATACCATAGACAAGTTAGAAGCATTAATTCGAGAACAATCAGAATCCAACAGGAGAGATCACCAAACATCTTTACTCACCATCCTCGAGGAGACGGACAAAGTGAGGAGAGCTAAGGAAAATGTAAGAGTTTCTGTCTTATGTTTAAGTATTTGTAATAATATATTTTATTTATCTATTTCCTCATGCAGTATCATTGTGCTTCACTTATTGTTGCACTAGTCATTATCGAGCTTATTGACTAATATTACGACTGCTATGAAATGGCTCAAATATTCCGAATTATTTGAATTTATTTGGACTGTGATTATTGCAAAGTTTGCATTTTTTTTAACCCGAATGCCCTCCGCAAAGGAATATCATCGTCATCATCGGTGAGTGTCCATAAAGACATAACTGTAGTGAAAATTCAATAGGGCGATTACTGCATGTCATATTGTAAAAATAAATAGGATAATAAAATATTATAGATTTTGAAAATCGCACCATAATTGACGTTGAACATATTTTGATCGGTGAACATTATACGTATACAACCAAACTTATAACTTCGTCCTTTTTTATGAAGTCGGATATAGATCGAAAATCCCGACGGCATAACTGCTTTAACCGAAAATTCGACAACCAATCTTTTTAATGATCTTGACTGTTTAGTTATTATGCTTGTTTTTTTTTCTATCTAGTTCTTAAGCCGTCGTGTTTTTCGATTTTTATCCGACTTTTTCAGTTCTTAAGCAGTTAGTTTTTTTTCAAATTTAAATCTTTTAAATGTATTGTTATAGAATCTTGATTGTACATTATACAGGGAAGTGCTGACGTGTACCTAGGTATACAACACCATACATTATTGAGAACAAATGATTATTTGTGTATTGTTGGTGTAGGAGATCAAAGAGATTATAGAACGGAAGATGGAGCTGGAGTACCAGCTGGGGTCTCTGAATGCTGCTCGTGAACTGGAGAGACTATTGCAGAAGGAGTGTGAGAAGATTGAAGTTGAGAAACAAGTTAAAGATCGGATAGAGGCTATAGAAGCAGAACGAATGAATGAAATAAATACATTGGTGAATATTGTCTCTGTATTGTTGTAACTTAACAATATGCATGTTGAAAATTTATTTATTTATTTATTTATTATAAAACATTTACAATATCTTTACAGGAGATCCCAATACAATATTGTAAGTAATAAACTAAATTTTATATAATAAAATCATTTACAATGCACCTTTGCGCGATTTCTGTGAATTTCGGCATGCTACATTGATAAATATCTAATTGCGAAGAAATTAAATTAACTAATTGTATCGCACGCGAGAGGGGCGAGTGCTTAATTAAGTTTGTTCGGGCTACGGGCACGCTGAGCGGGCGGCAAGCGGCGGGCTCCCACGTACTGGTCGGGGGCACACAGCCGCAGCTCCTGCAGCACTGAGGAGTGATGCAGAAGGCCGCGAAGTACGAGCCACACGTAACGTACCAACGCCACGTCCCGCCGCACGCTCAGCCGCACGTACCCGACCATACCGAGCACGAACAGACTGGGGTACATCAGTGGGTACTTGGGGTATTCACCGTATTGTTTATGGTATAGAAACCGGGAGAACTTGTTTTGGATTTTCTCCAACATCAATTTATAGTTAGCCTCGTGCGGTTTCCAGACGATCGATGCTGTTTCCAGGTGACTCCGGACGAGGGCATTATATAGAGATTTTATTGCAGACATAGTCTCAAAATCTTTACAGGTTCTTAGAATGAAACCTAGATTACGAAACGATTTATTGCATATGTTAATGATATGATTTTTAAATGTCACCTCAGGGACCATCTCAATACCCAGGTCTCGAATACATTTTAAGTCGTGGAATCAGAACACCTCCCAACTGATATGTGTAATGCTGGGGTACCCTTGCTCGACTATAGGTCATTACTCCGCATTTATCGGTGTTACAATACAGTTTGTTGTTACTGCTCCATTGGTGTATCCGATCGATATCATCTTGTAAGCGTGCCACATCCGAGGCATCGGTTATCGATATGAAGACTTTAAGAGACATTCAGCGTTCTTAATAATCGTAGGTAGCTCATTAATAAATAAAATAAATTCCAAAGGCCCTAAATTTGATCCTTGGCTTATGCCCGACAAGGTAAGATACGGCTCCGTTCTGAAACCCGCATACTCGACGTACTGCTTACGAGCTGTCAGGTAGCTCGCGAAGAATTTTAGTAAGTGCGGAGTGAATCCCAACGCCGCTAGCTTAGCTAGAAGCACGTCATTGTCCACCGTATCGAATGCTTTCCGAAAGTCGAAGTATGCACAGTCCACTTGTCCACCAACGTCAACAATGGGTGCCAAGTATGCCATAAAAGAAAACATATTACTAGCCGTACTACGTCCAGGCCGAAACCCATGCTGAGCCTCGGCTAGTTGACAGCTAATTTGTACGTAAATATACACGTGTAATATTGATTCGAATACTTTGTCGAACGCTGATAATACTGCCACTGGTCTGTATTTACTTACTTCATCGCCTCCTTTGCCTTTTGGTACAGGCACCACTCTGGTGATTTTCCATCGATCTGGGTAGTGACCTTCCATCAGACGTAAATTAAAAATGTGTAACAGGGGCTTACAGAAGACGCTGCGACAATCTCTGACCACAAAGGGTGGTATATCATCAGGATCTACGGAGTGCTTTGGCTTGTTACATTATTTTAATAATATTAAGATCTGTTCATTTTTAGACCAATGTTATAATTTTATGATAATAGGTACCTTCTTGCACCTTGTTATAGCTGATGACACACACAGATAAAACATACAAATTAAAAACCTTCAGAGAATAATATGAACATATGAAGTAATAATTATATTAACAGATTTTTTGTAAAGTTGAATATTGCTGAGAACTTTAATCTATCTGCCATTAACCCCTAGGATGTAATCAGAGTTGGTTTACCTCATTTTGTGAATCAATTGTATTTGTGTGTGTCATCTCATATTTTTAGCTCATTTTGGTAGCAGAGGTATAATACAGCTATGCCTAATCCTGCTGAATTTTCTTATCAGTGTTTAACAGGTCCAGAATGAGAAAGCACCTCAGTGTGTTGTATCGTGTTGTTACAAATTGTTTTACCTTACCGTCGCCTGTGTTTATAGAAAGAGTCGTTGAATAGAGAGAAGGAAGCGTCATCGGAGGTGCAGGCGCGCCTGGTGCTGCATCAGAAACAGGCGCGGAAACAGATAGACAAGGTGAGGCTCAAGCTCTTGGGTATTCTTTTTTGGAACAGACGCCTAGCTTTCTGACTTTTTAAAAGAGCATGTACATCTTGCCTACTTAAAATAAAAATCTTTGACTTTGTGATCTAGTGGTTCATGTAATAGGCGGCCGTTCACCAAGTCGCGGACCGTTCTCGATCCAAGCACGGGCATCTAGTTGTGTGATATTTATAGACATACAAATGTTTGTACTGCGTCTGGGTGTTTTAATTCGGTATAGTCAGATAGATGGCGTTGTTTGAAGTGTTGCATATGTGGCAGCTGGAGAGAGAGTTGGATAAATCAGAACAAGAGAAACAACAAGTAGTGGAAGATCAGCACGAAGTGGCGCGCGCGTCCAGAGAGTGCGCGCTGCAGGAGGTGGGGCGCGTGCTGGACGCGGAGCTGCAGTGCAGCATCTGTGTGGACGTGCTGGTGTCACCCGTCATACTGAACTGTTCACACACCTTCTGTGAGTACTGCCTCACCGTGCACACCACCAGGAGTGACAACTGTCCACTGTGCAGGTACTTATATCTTTACTGTTATCATTATTGATTTAAACTTACGCGAGTTGAACTCATAATTTGTTAATATTACCGGGACTATAATCACGTTAATAACTGTTAAAAAGGCACAATACCTCTGCTCCCGACGTTTCGACCGAGTTGCATCGGTGACTACTGTGAGGGAATCAAACCCGCGACCTCGCGGTAGTACTGCTACACCACAAGGCCTGTTTAATTTATCTACCTTTATTTTAGGGTTCAAATAACATCGTGTTGCAAAAACTTGGTTCTGGATACGTTAGTTGATAAGCTGACGGCGAGTCTTAGTGACGACATGAAACAGAAACGAAGGGAATTGTTGGACTATAGACAAGGTACTGTTCTGTTTTTTATTTCACTATTGAAATAGCACATTGCATGTCACCAGGTTTTATCTCTTTCTTGAACTAGAGAGTTGAAAATTTCAGTTTGTGTATATCAGTTGATGCTACAACAAAAAACACTCATCATCGTCATTGTTTAGCCCTTATCCCGTCACTTGCGGTTGGAATATGAAGAATACATTATGATAATAACAGTATGGTACCTTTTGTGTGTGAGTACAAGTACAACTCGTACTTGACCAGATTTTTTGTGTGTGCAAAAGAGATAAACAGTTATAATAAGGGGAAACCTCCCTTCAAATAAAAGAGATGACTTGTTTTATATTTTAGCATAGCTAACTTACTGATTTTAACTTATTTTGTTTATTTTTTAAATAGCTGAAGTAGTAGACTTCGATTATAATGATAGAACGAGCAGCCCACAATATAGCCATGTCAGAAATCTACTGCTTGCTTTGAGACGTGAGTATATATATTTATTTGAAACATTTTAGAACATACAACACACAATGATGGACTTAATGTAAAAACTACAGCTGTAACATACATATTATTATATTACTATATTCTTACGTATTTGTACGCTCACTAATATTCATCACATCGTATGGGAATGGAACCCGCGATCTCGACCTCATGATTTATATACAATAGATAGAATTCATTAAAATATAGTACATCCGTTATGTCTGTTCTGGTACCATAATGCAAATAATAAAGCTTAGCTTAGGACCAGAGGACGATGTGTCAAAAGTCGATGTATATCAATATATTATTATGTATTTACTGATTGTTGATTCAAAAGTAATTTTTAGGGTTCCGTACCCAGAGGGTAAAAACGGGACTCTATTACTGAGACTTCGCTGTCCGTCCGTCCGTCTGTCACCAAGCTGTATCTCAAGAACGGTGATAGCTAGACAGTTGAAATTTTCACAGATGATGTATTTCTATTGCCGCTATAACAACAAATACTAAAAATAAAATAAAATAAATATTTAAGGGGGGCTCCCATACAACAAACATGATATTTTTACCGTTTCTTGCTCGATACTAATAACGTTGCCTTATGTTGCATAGATAATGGTACGGAACCCTTCGTGCGCGAGTCCGACTCGCACTTGACCAATTTTTTTTTATGTATTTCAGCTACGAACAGACGCCCTACTCTGCCAAGTTCTAATGGAGGTCTTTTGATTTGGAACCTTAACTAGGTATGTATACGTGTGGTGCTATAGCTCTTAAATAAATAAACAGTATTTTATAGAATGCTGGCGGTAGCGTGGTGCACAAGAGTATAACTGTTTATTGTTACAAATAAATAAAATAAATTTTTTAGTACAGATTGAGAGTCGATCGCGCGATACGAATCATGACAATCGGAGGGTCACCTTAATAAACACTGAACACTAATTAAAAAAAAAAAAGTAGTATATGTATTATATCCGTATTCTGCTACCCATAACACAAGCATATAAGCTTAGCTTGGGACCAGAGGACGTTGTGTGAAATGTCCATGAATATTTATTTATTATTAAGTCGTAATTAATTCAATAAATAATAAATATTCATCGACATTTCACACAACGTCCTCTGGTCCCAAGCTAAGCTTATATGCTTGTGTTATGGGTACCAGAATACAGTTAAAATACATATACTACTTTTCTTTTAATTGAATAATAATTGTATTTTTTTCTTTAATAGACCTACAGAAGCTGGTGTATTTGAGTGGAAAATAAGAGTTAGCATTGATAAAGTATAGTAACACTTCAAAGATGTGGTAGATTCCAAAAATATCACTTCTCAGTACTTCCTTCGACTGATGGCTGTCAACAAGTTGTCCACGCAGGAGTCAAAGGTTGTCCACATCTTAATCTAAACTGAGCCTTCCCTGCCCGGTGTCCCACTGTTGGGCACGAACCTCCTCTTCTTCGGGAGGTTATTTTGGTAAACACATGCCATGCGTGCATGAATAAATGTTTGGTTCGTGCCCAACAGTGGGACGATCGTGGGGACGGAAGTCTTTTAAAAACTATTTTTTTATTATTAGTATTAAGAAGTAAATGGCACAAAGATGATGTACCACATAGTTCACGACTTTAGTCTCTAACAGGTAGGCAGAGACTAGACTTATGTCTATGTATTATGAACAGATTGTTTTAAACAAATATTGATTCTAATACATGATATTAAACTTGTTGATTATTATTATAATTTTATAGATATTTTGTGATAATTTTTTATTGATTTTTAGGGTTCCGTACCTAAAGGGTAAAAACGGGACCCTATTACTGAGACTTCGCTGTCCGTCCGTCCGTCTGTCACCAGGCTGTATCTCAAGAACGGTGATAGCTAGACAGTTGAAATTTTCACAGATGATGTATTTCTATTGCCGCTATAACAACAAATACTAAAAATAAAATAAAATAAATATTTAAGGGGGGCTCCCATACAACAAACATGATTTTTTTACCGTTTCTTGCTCGATACTAATAACTTCGTGCGCGAGTCCGACTCGCACTTGACCAATTTTTATGTGTTCTATTCTATTGTTTAATTTTAGAAATTATTCCAATGTTGTATTAAGATCTGATCTTAAATGACTTATAGACCATCTATCATCGTCATCATCATCATCATCTCTCCATTACTGGAAATAATCAAATTAATTTACAATTAGTTTTATCATTTACAATTAGGTACCAATTCTAGTTGCACAGCTAAACTAAACTAAAAACAACGGTGTATTTAGATTGATTGGTTATTTCATTGTACACATTCATATTAATTAATATCGTTAGTTTATAATACACTGTTTTTATAATAAGACAGTTCAGCAAATATTGGCAAATTGTGTTATTGCCCCAATTTTCATTTTTCAGTTTAGTTAAGGTTAGTTATGTACGTAGAATTGGTACCAATGTCAATTAATTATTAAGATAATTATAAATAAGAACACATGTCATATGACATGTATTACCAAAGATTTTATTACTTATTTACAAAGTAATGATATTTTTTATACATTTACATGCATTTATAGTAAATTTAATACTCCTTATTTATTATGTTACTTAAAATATTGTTGACATATAAACTACAATGTTTTTTATAGATTTTTTTTTAATTTTTGTAATAAAATACATAAAAATAAAATGTTATGTTTATTTAGAGCTCGTACCATCAACTGTTCGTAGTACACGACTGTTCACAACATCGTCAGACACTGTCTTCAAGTCATAAGCCCATCCAATGGCGGCCATCATGTCTATAAATAACTTAGTTGTGTTGAGAGTATACCCGCCGAGTTCTCCTGTCTTGTAGTCCCACGGGAATGTGTGGTGGAAGTTATGGAAACCTTCCCCATACGTGAACCAAGCTATTATTTTATTTTCTACTGGATATATGTTTTTATCTTAAGGTTTGTAACCCCACGCGTGGGCTACGGAGTTCACCAGCCAGGTGATGTGCAATGAATATATGTAACGGAAGGCGGAACATACGAAGAACCCGTTCCATAAAGTTTCACCCCACAATGTGGGGAGGTAGGCAGGAATCACAAACGCTATCAACACGCCCACACTCAGGTAGTGTCTGGAAAATATAATTAATAGGGATTAATAAATAAATATAATATATTTATAGATATTTCACACATTGACCACTGTCCTCTAATCCCGAGCAAATATTATTAATGCGTATTATATTATAGGTGTCACAATACGGTTAGGATACACTACGAACAATAATCTCTCTCTCTATCAAGCCCATTATCGTCCCACTGTTGGGCACGGGTCTCCTCCACTTTGTTTTGTGAGGAATTTCGGTCTACAAAGCCGCGCGGATCAGGCATGTTGGCTTGGCACAGGGTTTAAATTCGAGTTTTCCGTCTCTCACAGGGATGTTATCTGTTTAAAATATTACTTTTTTTTTATTCACGGACATTTCACACAATGTCCTCTGGTCCCAAGCTAAGCTTATATGCTTGTGGTATGGTTTAAAATATTCCTTGGCTGACTTTTACAGCACCCTGGGGAAAGAACAGGAGTGGTGACACATGTATTCTTAATTCGTCACACGGATAACATACAATAATATATTTTTTGTAAATAACTTGTACATGTGTAGGTACCTACTTATTACTCGCTTGTAGGTAATGGTTTAGGTAACTGTTAGTTTTTATTATGCACTTACATTAACGTTGTTATGTATGTACCAATATAAATATTGCATTTATACATAAATGCATTAATATTGTATAACTTACTTAACGATAATTGGTCAAGTGCGAGTCGGACTCGCGCACGAAGGGTTCCGTACCATTATCTATGCAATATAAGGCAACGTTATTAGTATCGAGCAAGAAACGGTAAAAAAATCATGTTTGTTGTATGGGAGCCCCCCTTAAAAATTTATTTTATTTTATTTTTAGTATTTGTTGTTATAGCGGCAATAGAAATACATCATCTGTGAAAATTTCAACTGTCTAGCTATCACCGTTCTTGAGATACTGGGTACGGAACCCTAAAAATCATGTTTGTTGCATGGGAGCCCCCCTTAAATATTTATTTTATTTTATTTTTAGTATTTGTTGTTATAGCGGCAATAGAAATACATCATCTGTGAAAATTTCAACTCTCTAGCTATCACCGTTCTTGAGATACAGCCTGGTGACAGACGGACGGACGGACGGACGGACGGACGGACGGACGGACGGACGGACGGACGGACGGACGGACGGACAGCGAAGTCTCAGTAATAGGGTCCCGTTTTTACCCTTTGGGTACGGAACCCTAAAAAACTATTTAGTTTTTGTGCCTGAAAACGTAAAATGTATTTACATTTTATGTTAAGTGATATTATAAATGCGAAAGTAAGTCTGCCAGTTACTCGGACTACTGGACCGATTAAAATGCAGTTTGGTACACAGTTAGCCTTAAACCTAGAGTCCTGTAGATCCTACTACGAGAAGGTTACTTTTTGATGCGAAAATAGGTTGGTAGAGATTGTGAACTCGATACGTACAAAGTAGCCGGCGTCAGCTAGTTTAATATGTATGTATATTAAATAATACAGTTGTACGGACATGTCACATAGCAACTCATTTTATTACGTACTCTCACCTATTCGTATAAAAATAAAGATATCAGGCAAATAAAAATGTACAAAACCTGTTAGAGCGAGCTAGACTCGTCTAAAACTAAATGCTAGAAGAGTACTGACTAGACCGAAATACAATTACCTTCTGCCGTTGCCAAGTTTAAAAAGTTTGATAGACAGACAGGCAGATAGATACCAAAGTAAGACTATAGGGTTTTTTTTGTACGAAACCCTAAAAAAGGTAGGTATGTTACAAATGTACCTTTTCTGGAAGATCAATAGAGGATCGCTGGTGAGGTCTGTGAGGTCTATAGTGTTAAGTTTGTTCTTAATGTCCGGATGTCTTTTAACAAAGAGCCACCCCATGTGCGAGAAGAACAGTCCTCTTTTAGCGTTGTACGGGTCTGCGTTACTGTCTGAATACTTGTGATGTAGGCGGTGGTCACGGGCCCAGTTTATCACTGCCTCCTTGAAATTTATATAACTCTTTATAATTAATGGTTGCACATCTAGATATATTGTAATTAGGGAGGCAATCAATATTTCGTGTGTTGTAATCGCAAATAAGAAATTTTCATTATAATATGTATATGTAGTAGTAGTGTCTTAGCGAAGTAGCTTATCCCTAATGAGAGAAGTCGGCACTAATAATATATATTTTTATACTTACTAAGCTGAAGAGTTGGTTTGTTTGTTTGTTTAAACGCGCTAATCTCAGGAACCAGTGGTCCGATTCGACAAATTCTGTCAGTGTGATCATCTATTTATTGCGGAAGGCTACATAACATCACGCTGCGATTAATATAAGCGGATCATCAGTGAGAAATGTTGCAATCTATCGCTATAACAAATCAAAGTGTTACCTGAAAAGCTATAGTGTTCATGATTAACAGAAGTATCTGTAGAGGTAGACGTGCCTTGTACGTCCGGTGTGTCCACAGACGATGTGCACCCGCCGTTATACCCAACAACGAGAACGTTATTAGAAAACATGCTGAAAATGTGTGAACTTAATGTTATGTTACAATAATATGGTTGTTATGAGTTCACTTTAATATGACTGATCCTAATAATTTCGCATTTTGTCGGTAGGTATATATCGGTCGCTACACCTAGACTGTACACATACAAGAGGGGACGGCAGGTCCCGACATTAGTCGGGACCTGCCGTCCCCTGTTGTATCTATTTCTTCTATTATTATATCTATTTCTTCTATAATGATGTTAATTATAACATCATTATAGAAGAAATAGAAAAGATTGCGATATGAATAAGACAAACATACAAATAATACAATACTTTAAATATCAACTTACTAAATAAACTAGTTAACCATAAAGTGTTGAACAGAAACAAGTATGCACCATATATTCCGAACAAATGTGCATATATAGCTATTACTACTTTTTTCCAAAGAATCACCATTTTTGGTTTATCCATATTTGTTTGGTCTAAGTAAGATTCATTACGTTCAGCTGCGAGTTCACCATGAAGCATCATCGGGTCTTCTTTATCACCGTAAGGTGGTATCGTGTCTGTAATACTAAGTGCACAATGTTAGTGTGTATCTACTTTAGGGATATATCCACAGCAAGAGGTTTTCTTTTTCAAAAATCAGTAAATTATGAGGAGGAGACTTATATTTACGAGTTTAACACTTTTAAATAAATATGCCTGTGAAAATCTCCATTGTGCTTCATATCCATTCATATGTAAGAAGACCTACCTGAGCTGACACAGACTTGGTACTCGCACTCTCACTTGTAGACAACAAATATAAATAACCTGGTCGAGAAGGCAACACGAGTGATACTGATAAGTGAGGAATGAGCGCGACTACCACCAACCTGTATCATTACAATAAATAGCTACTACATTTGTAGTCATTTACAATTTCCACAATATGTGATGTTCTAATTTTTTTTAAATATCTATTAACATTTTTGAAAATATATTATTAACAAAGAACTATATAGCGGATTGGGTTTCACGAGGTCGCCGGTTTGATAACCACAGGGGACAATTATTTGTAATGTACACAAATATTTGTGCTGTGACTGGATATTTTGTAGCTATTACATCTGTGTCATTTATAAAATATAGTACATGTACATTGTAATATGTATGTAGGGGCTTGGTGGGGGCTATCTCCGAAAGTAGTGATCCGATCCTCAAACTCTTTTAGCAAATAGGAAGATACATTATTCTTGAATGTTCTAGCCTAAAATCGAATAAGAACATTGAGTTCCAATTTTAAAAGAATTATTGAAATCTGTCAAGTAGTTTTAAGTTTATTTGTTACAAACACAACGTTTTCTCCTCATATTATTAGTATGGAAGTATGGAATACAAGTAGCAGAACTTTATATATATTTTTATTACTATTAGATATTAGGTAGATAGGTACAACTTGAACTTGCCGTTACTAAAAAAATACTTATTTTAAATACCTGATTTCTGTTGCGCTACGAATTACTTAATAGAATTATATAATAGGTGTAGTATGATGACTACCTACCAAGCCTCCTCCTGTATAATAAATACGCAGGTATTCTATCACCATTATAATGTTTTTAACTAAGTGGTTTTTACACGCTTTATTAGCTTCACTTCTATGTTTGTTTGTATGTTTGTTTGTTTGTATGTTTGTATGTTTGTAACCGACTCCTTTGGACGCTATTTTGACCCACTTTAAACGGTCAGATTCTATTCAAATTTTGCACCCCTGTCAAAGACCGATGACAATGCAATAATTCGATTAAATAAAGCGTGTTTTTTAGTTTTTTAGGGTTCCGTACCCAAAGGGTAAAAACGGGACCCTATTACTGAGACTTCGCTGTCCGTCCGTCCGTCCGTCCGTCCGTCTGTCACCAGGCTGTATCTCAAGAACGGGGATAGCTAGAGAGTTGAAATTTTCACAGATGATGTATTTCTATTGCCGCTATAACAACAAATACTAAAAATAAAATAAAACAAATATTTAAGGGGGGCTCCCATACAACAAACATGATTTTTTTACCGTTTCTTGCTCGATACTAATAACGTTGCCTTATGTTGCATATATAATGGTACGGAACCCTTCGTGCGCGAGTCCGACTCGCACTAGACCAATTTTTTAAACTAGGTATTTTTTCTCATACTGATTTTATTAAAGTTGGTGTACTGTAAGGAGGTGTGTAATTAATGTTTTCATTTATATATTATAAAATGAAGCTGTAATAAAAGTAAGTTGAGAACAGTAGTAGGTACGCAGGTAGTTACGATATCCTACTCATATTATAAATATGTGAAAGTTTGAGAGTATGGATGTTTGGATCACGAAAAAACTTCTTCTTCTCCAGCCCATTTACGTCCCACTGTTGGGCACGGGCCTCCTCCACTTTGGGAGGTATTATGGTCTACTGTGCCGCGCTGACCAGGCGTGTTGGCACAGGGTTTTATTTTCGAGATTTCCGTCTCTCACAGAAGATGTTATCTGTGTGCAATATCCCTTAGCTGACTTCTACAGCACCCTTGGGAGGAGATGGGGTGGTGACACTTGTATTCTTAATCCGTCACCACACGGAAAATATATACTACAATAATGTAGCTAATATACCAGCATAACATATGGGCTACAATTTATAAAGATAATGCGTGAATTGTCCAACTAGGAGTGAAGCGTCAGTGAAAAATGTTGCAAAAATTGGGAAAAATGTCTAAACTCTACGCGTGCGAAGTAGCCGGCAACATCTAGTACAAACATGTATATAAGTAACTATAGCAATATGTATAATGTGTATAATAAAACACTATCTTTATACCGTCAATATAAACAGATGGAGAAGTGAACAAAACAATACAATAACGTACATATACTTAAATTGAGTTTGATGTGACGCAAGAAACGCGGCCGGGATTAAGCAGCTCTTACAGAATGAAGAGGCACGGAGAGTGAAAACATATTTCAGGGTGGATAAAACGAATAGATAGAGGTCTTTAATATAAACGAAGCAGCCTTTAGTACTCTCGAAAAATGCAAGCGAGGCCTTTGGAACACCGCGCACCGGGTACACACTGAATATTTAACGTGACTCCAACGTTCCTAACTTGTTGGACTCAAATTTTGTGTTGGAGCTTTTCTTTTTCAAGTTTTTGTGACAGCGGCTCAGCTGACGGCAATTTTTGTAGATAAATTTCACTTTGTTGATGCGCCCTTGTTGTTTGTCTTAGTAATATCACAGGCGGTACCGAAAACAATGTATACTTTGAATTTACATTTTATGAATTTAGTGTCTAAGCAGATGCATATAATAAACATTTTTTTCAACAGTGTTTAGCTGTGGAGTGCATTTCCTGTTGTATCATTAGTAATTGGCAGAACCACACAACTGGAACCTATTTCTTTAAATAGTATCAATTTGTAGTCAATATGTTGGTACTAAATTTTGTTTATACTGCTTCACCTTGAGAGGCGGTAGGACGTACTTCGACGAGGTTAACTATCGCAGGTGGTTGGAGCGTTGGAGCCTTATGGGAGAGTAAGAGACGGCGCAGTGCATCTGGGCACAGACTTAGGTACTATTCGGAAGCTGGGCCCTCTCAATTCTTTCGTTGTTGTATAGTACATGCTTTAGGCTATATAACATCACGCTGCGACTAATAGGAGCGAAATATTATTTAAAAATGTTGCGAAAACGGGGACAATTTTCTAAATTGCACGCGTATGAAGTCGCAGGCAACGCATGTCCTTATATAGCTTATATCGCGCAACGGATTTGGATACGGTTTTTTTATTAGTGGTTAAAAAAAGGGTTCTTTGTGTAATTAATTTAAAAATGTTCTAAATTGCACGCGTACGAAGTTGCGGGCGACGACTAGTATATATCTAAGCAAAAATTGCGAAAGCTTAAAGATTAGGTTTATTAGTAGAATGTGGATTTATTTAATACAAATTTATAATTAGATAACAGTCAATATGTTACGTACACGTCAGCGTGTACGTACCTATCTATCCATTTATCCTAAATACATAAACAAAAGTAAAAACGGAATAAGCAAAGTGATTTATTTAGTTAGTGTTTGTTATCAGAACGCAATTATCTTGTTCTGTATCTGGTGAAAAAAGTAAATGAATAGTGTCGTCGTTGGAAGTGGGCAGTAGGTTTGGTCCCGGCCCTCGATATATCAAAGTGGACAGGACGAAAATTGGCGCCGACCCTCGTTAATGTCCCTTACTTAGGACCTCCCGCCCTTGTTTCTGATTATTTATTTAAGACCTATTGATACTTACAACGGGCAGAGGGTAAGCTCCGCTACAAATCACAACAAACAATATTTGATACTATTCACTATTTACATTTTAGCATTGGAATTTTATACATTATGTGTTCAAAGGTATAGAGAGGTTAGCTTATATTTATTTAAAACTACGTTTTAAGGATTTAGACGCGAATATTTGTTTAAATTTTTGGCCCGACGTTTTGGAGACTTTGCAGTCACCATGGTCACGGGTGAGACTGAGCTATAATCCGTAAAACGTAGTTTTATTTGAACGAAGGAGTCGCGCAAGTGCTAGAAAATATTATATTTTTTTTTTTTTAAATATTTATTTATTTATATCACACTTTATATACACTAATTGTAGAAAGGCGGTCTTAATGCCTTATACAACATTAATAACATTTGATAAACGCAACACAATAGATTAACTTAAAATAACTTGACAAAAGAAGTTTTTAACATTGATAAATATCCTAGATGGTACTCACCTTCTCTGATAAAAATTATAAAAGAAAAGCTGAAATACCATAAGAAATGGAAACATTTCGGCCAATTCGCGGACTATTCAACTTTTGCTTTTTTACGAGATAGACAAAAAGGGTTGCGTCGGATTGTTATACCCAATACATAGAAAAGACCGAATCTATTAAATCTAGGAATAGTAAACACTTTTGGGCTTACGTTAAATCTAAAAAGTCGTTGCAGGGTCTCCCTGATTGCCTACGTTTGGACAATATTAGTTCATCGGATGGGGAAACCATAGCGGATCTTTTTAATAAATATTTTGGTACGTAGCTTTTGAGAGGAATGCCGGCCCAGACGGAATACCCCCTCTATTTCTTCAGAAGTGTCATAAAACCTTGTCAACACCTTTGCATAAGTTATTTAATGCTTCATTACGTTCTGGTTTCATGCCAGTATTATGGAAGCAATCTTTCGTGGTACCTGTTTTTAAAGCCGGTGATAAACACGATATTACGAATTATCGCACTATCTCAAAGCTCAGTGTTATTCCTAAGCTTTTTGAACGTATTGTTTGTGATACAATTACACCCCTATTAAAACAAATATTAATACCTCATCAGCACGGGTTTATTAGCCGTAGGTCTACGGAGACTAATTTGTGCGAATTTCTGGATTACGTAACCACAGCAATGGACAAAGGCTTTCAGGTTGACGTTGTGTATACGGATTATTCAAAAGCTTTTGATAAAATCTCTCATGAGACACTTGTACGTAAACTTGAAAGCATCGGCGTTCATGGGGATCTGCTTAGGTGGCTGGAGTCTTATTTGAGAGACCGCAGCCAAGCTGTTGCTATAAAGGGTTACTGTTCTACATTTATGCCCATAACTTCGGGCGTTCCTCAGGGCTCGCACCTCGGACCTCTTTTGTTTAATTTATATATCAACGATGTCATTACCAATTTTAATCTATGTAATATTTTGCTATATGCAGATGACACAAAAATTTTTAAAATGATAAAAGCTGTTAGTGATTGTCAAGAACTACAAAATGATATAAACAAATTATGTAACTATTGTAAAGAAAATACCCTATATCTAAATGTTAAGAAATGCAATGTCGTGCACGTTCACGAGAAAGAATAATTATATAAATTTTGATTACAAAATAAATGATGAAAATGTTAAAAGAGTCAATGAGGTGCGGGACCTAGGTGTCAAATTGGACAGCAAATTAATTTTTGATAGCCAAGTAACATCTGTAGTGAATAAGGCTTTCCGTATGTTGGGATTCGTTTCGTCCACGTTGTTATTGCTTTATAAGCCTATTGTTAGCCCTATACTTGAGTACGGATCTACAGTTTGGAATCCTCAATATAGAATTTATATCGACCAAATAAAAAGAATTCAAAATAAACTATAAAAGCATATTGACGGGCATATTGATATGACGGGCCTGGTGGTGTAGTGGTTCATATAACGGACTGCCAATCACGAGGTCTCGGGTTCGATTCCCGGTCAGGACAATCACTTGTGTGTTGTTTTTAATTGTCATACAAATGTGTGTACTGCGTGTGCGTCTGGGTGTTTACTATGTATTATAAGTATGTATTTACAAAAGAAAAGTAGTATATGTATTATATCCGTATTCTGGTACACATAACACAAGCATACTAAGCTTAGCTTGGGACCAGAGGACATTGTGTGAAATGTCCATGAATATTTATTTATTATTATTTATTATATTGCATGGAGGAAGCAGAAATGTAACTCTGACAGTATTGCTCGCTTAACATCCTTAGAAACAAGAAGAGCCGCTCGCGACATACTCTTTTTATATAAAATAATTCGTAACCAAGTGGACTCCCCTTACCTGTTGAATAGGATAAGTTTTAGATGTCCACGCTTAATACTCGCAGAAGACCCTTATTTCCTGTTTCTTATACTAGAACTAACTATGGACAAAATTCCTTTGTTTTAAGAGCTTGTCGTTCATATGACAACCTCATCGGAACCAATGCTGGTGATGATGTGGATATGTTTCATCTTTCCTTAACTAGCTTTAAGAGGTCCATTCACGATCGTCTAGCTCATAGGTAAGCTAGTAACTATCTTTTAATCCAACTAACCTGATTTGCTTGTTTCCCGAGCGGGAATCGAACCCGCGACCTCTGGATCGGCAGTCCTTTACATAAAACAATAGACGACGAGGCCCGTCTAATAATGTTATTTTTGGAGTGAAACAAGACTAAACAAATAATAATATGCCATATCATAAAAGTTCAATTAATGTCACAAGCTGTACAATGAACCATTCAATATCTCTTAGTACCTACACTATACATTAGTTGTGGGTATGTAGGTAGGTGCTCGGAGCTGAGCTGAAGTTCCATCAAGCATCAATAGTAGTCCGAACAAAGATATAAGTTGTGTCCTCGTATTGGAAACTGAACCGAGACGCCTTGCTCACAAACAATGCGCATCGGACAATGTTCCATATAAAACTTTGAAAACTTTCATATTCTAAAATGGACTCCTTTCACGGAACTTTCCAGAAATCTTATTCGGACGAGCTATTGATTATAAGTTCAAGTTTCCTCACACGATATTAATTTTAAGATTTGAGTTCACACTAAAATAGACGAAAGAACATTCTTAAGATATTTTATTAAAATAGAGATCAATTACATCACGCCATTTTCCGAATGCGCCATTATTTAGGCAGTTGTGACTGAAAAATTAATAGGCATTATCATCAAGAATTAGAACACGTATCTGTCGAGATTTTGGTCTAGTATTCATATTATTATGTAAGTTATTAAGAATTAAGTATTGAAAGATAGCTAAAAGTTCACAAGGACTGATCCAGATCATGTGGCGGGTTATAGTACGCGTCACGTAAAAAGAACGCTGGAAGAAAGTGGTGGGGTTGTCTTTGCGCATGGGTACACTCTCGCACGAAAGTTATATGATTATTATTTTATTTTTGAACTAGGCTTTCGCTGGCGAGGCGTGGCTTGGTACCTACATATGTATTATTCTTAATAGGTATTACATAGAAAACCGATAAATCGCCTATGCGTAGTTTGACCGTCAGCGTTCTTTTTACATGACGCGACCTGTACCTGGTACGATACAAGTAACATTTTTGCACCGGTATTTTAATTCTTCTATCACAGAATAGTAATATATATAGGTAGATATGTAGGTAAGACAACTGTAAGTACCTAACGGTGGTCATAACATAAGTAATGCAAGTGTTCCCGTGTATGTATTGCAGAATTGAATATCAGTGGGGAGTGTAATTGATGGGCGGCCGAGGCTCAGCGAGTCGATCTCACGCCGTTAATTTCATTTAGCCGAGCCCATCTGTCCTCCTCTCTTGATTCTATTTGACTTTACCATTACTTTGTGAGGATTTTACGATTGTTTAATGCCATCGAGTTCCTTCAAACTACAGTTTGTTCATTTGAGTAATTAAAGGTTTTGTTTTAATCAACGTTCATGAATATATTTTGTAATATTCATTAAACAATTTTATTGTGTTACTGTTCCCTCAGTTTCTTATTAAGTTATGTTGAAATTGATAACAGATTATATTTTTGAGAGGCTAAGTGAGTAGTAGTTTATATGGTATCTACAAAACATTATAGTTACAACGTTATTGGTATTGTGTGTCGAAGTACCGAAAGTAACGAACAAAAAAGTGTTTGGTGAAACGTGCGCTGGAGGTGATGGCAGGAAGACTTCAGTCATCACGGTCGGCGCTATCGAATTACAACATAGGGTGAACACGGAAGGATGTTTTACCTATATTAGAGTTAAACGTAGAAACTGTTCATCAAGTACATCATATTTTAAAGAAACCTGATAGATTTTTTCAATTGTAATACAAATAATGATTTCTAAATACCCATAGAAGTAATGAACTTATCTACCATCATAAAGGTAATGTAATGACATAAAATCTGTTTTGCGTCTGCTCCACAAAGGAAAATTATACGATTTTCATTGAATAAAACTTCGCTGAGTTTTGTAATCTAAAAGCTTCCTCATTTAATTTAGTTGGTTGAGAAGGAAATCACATCGTCTTAGTGGGCACCTCGCCTAACTCCCGATTAAGGCTTTTATCCGACGACTGATTAAGTGTCGAGCCGGGGATGGATTTATTGTAAAAGTTGGCCGTTCGTTGAGGTTAGTGATTCAACTCCGCACACTTTACTCCAATAATTGTGTACGTGATCGGAATCGAACCTCCCTCGCCTTTAATAAAAACAGATAAGATTTGTTCAGTGCAGGTGTACGCGCTGCTATTCTCTGGCTCCATATTCATATTACATTATAAGTTTTATTTACTCCATGAATCTCAATACTAGCTAACTAGTTAGTGTATATATATAGATAATACTTTCTGAACATTTCAATAGTAAATATTTTGTATATAATGTATGTGTTACCTTTCTACAAAATTGATGCTACCTAAATAAGGGACTAGAAGATGTGATAGTTGTCCAACAGTTACAGTAGGTACCTACTCCTAACAGATCCCGAGTAAATCATGGTTGTAACAATGTGTTATTAATGATGATACGTTCCACAGCTACTCCTATGTCTCGTATGAATAATAAATGTTAGTAACGATATATAGTAGGTGCAATGTTCACAATCAAATATGATAATATTACGTACATCAGCTTAGAGTACACATTGAATTAAATTATTCTAGGTGTAGGTATGCTAAATTTTGTACCGATGACTATATCGTGTCTGATAACTCAGATTTTTCAACCACCTGCACAAGAAAACAACAGACTTAAAGCAATATTCGATACAAAAGAATAGAGTTAAAGCTTTGTAAAATACATGATCATTTATTCCGAGATTACGTAGAAGATAGGTCGAGTAATCTCATCGCAATAAAAAATAACTAGTTCGTTCAAATTTGTTGTGAGAACAGTTGACTCCCTTCGTTATTTATCTGTGTGAGGGTGGTACTTGACTTGCATCGTGTTATACGTCCGCGCGTCCGTCAAGAACATGCAAATTGAATCACGTCTCACATCTGCTCACATCATATCTCTAAAGAAGCGTTTTTATACTGAACATACAGATTTACGTTATATTATGTACCGTTACGTAACGTTTTATATCATTTATGAAATGTAGTTAAGAACAAAAAATGTTGTCTAGCCTATAAAAGGTTCTATTTACGTACAAGAAGCTTCTTTCCGACATTTAATTATTATCTTTACAAAATTGCTTGATCTTACTCTCTTAAGTAAATTTGGATACATAGAGTGTGAGAGGTGTTACAATACCTAATGAGATTGAGTTTTCAATTCTCTACATCAACATTCATGGTCGACATTGTATTCTGGATCAGATTCCTTATGTTACGATAGGTAGCCATGTCCAGTAGTGAGACGCTTGTTAGTCAAAACGACGTCTGCGTCTTTAAAGACCTCGCCGCTTGCTTTTTAACGTAAAATATAAAAAAAATTAAAATCGTAAGAACGATTTTATTTTTTCACAGAAGGTCACATTGGGACTGCCCTATTATTATTGCAATAAAAATTACCAAAACTAAATTAAAGAAACAAATACCCAGTTAATATTATTTTAAATGAATAGAAGACAACGTAACCTACATGTAGATAGAGGAATAGATATTTAATTTAACACGAATACATTTATACAATTGTATTTTATTGTCTACTAATTTACAGTAATTCGTAAGCACCAAGTATGTAATAGGTACACCTCGATACTAACCATTTCAATTTATCGAATTTTCTAGTAAATTACTGCACTCAAAATTAATTCGATTACATGATGTTTATATGGTAGTGTATTCAGAATCACATTTCGCCACCATATTTCACGATTCCCTCCCAAGGCTCATGTAAGACATAGTTATAGAATAATCTAAGCAGATAACGGGATAGGAAATTTGATGTCAAATAAAACATCATTATTACCAACGTGCTTGGTCAACTTGGTATAATGAACTTAATACTCTTGTATTGTGAAGGAAACCTATTTCTTATACAAGGTGTCCCAAAATTCAACGATAAGCGGGCGCCAGAAGTTAGACCGACAATGACAACTCAAGACAAAATAAAAAAATATATATATCGTAATTTGTTTTAGAGATATCTAAAAAGTATTAAAACCTTTGAAAATTGACACCCCCTAAGGTATTATAACTATAGTTACCACAATTTTCCAAATATTTCCGATTTTTTTTTGTATCGGAAACCGTATTAGTACTGCTGTCTACCACAATATTTAAAATGCCCACAATACATAAAGTTTTTACGCAATAAGCAATCAAAGTATTTCTTATATTATTCTATAATGCATAACTTTTTTTTTTCCCCCACTACCTAGTTTATTCTTTTCCTATCCTACTATTAATGCTCACAATGATCTTATGAAAATGTATTTTGCTACTTATATGTTATATGTACTTATGTGTTATACTACTTATGTGTTATACTTACTACTAAATGTTGTGAAATGCAAATCCAGGAGGGGGAGCCAGGAGACCCTTAGCACAGGGAAACCTAGTTTGGGCTCCTGACTTCCACAAACAAAACTTATCCTGATACCTGTATAATTCTTATTGTTATTAATTTGTATGTGGGAGCAAATAAAACAATTATTATTATTATTATAAAGTTGATATTTTCCCTAAAATTTTGAAGGTTTTTTCTGTCTCAATTCATTTTCACTCAGAGTGGTGTAAAAAAATGTACTGACACTACTATGGCAAGTATTTTTAAAAGTTGACGCAACTAAAGAGGATTCTGAAATGGTATAATACTTCAGAAAAACTCGCCATAAAAAAGTGACTTTCTCAAAACAGAAGATTTTTCACATTTGTTATATTTAGAATTGAAGCCGAGTTCATTCCACTGACCTACATAGTATGAACGTCAGTATTTTATCAAAAGAATCTGTTAAGAGTAAAGCGATATTAGACGCTCAGAAGCCTTTATACAACCTTGTACTAAATTACAGCATCCACAGTGATAAATTTATAAGGAAATTTCTTTTGTAGCGGACAAAAAATGTGGCGTATAGCGGTCGCGCTCCGGCGCTAATGAACGAGCTACTCTGTAATACAGTCTTGGAATACATGGCGACAATCACTAATCGACATAACTAATATTTATATAGAAAAAATACTAAATACTAAGCGTATGTAGACAGTAAACGGTTGGGTCAAGATCGGGATATATTATTTAATGATATACTTAATTACAAAAGCTTAACTGAGTTTGTGCAATTTCGTGACTGTAATACAATATAGAAAAGAACATTTAGATAAATATAGTGACAACAATTTCCTTATATTTTTTTTTCACCGTATAAGTGTTGTTGGGACCTAAAATGATTAATGTTTGGCTGACAAAATAAATTAAAGACTTTTGTACACTTAAATAGGTTTATTTTCTTACGTCCGATACATAACTAGTCGCAGGAGTGTACTCTAGCCTCATGCCGACCGCGTTCCCAAGCGCGATGTTACATTAAAATTAGCTGACCTAAGCACCGGCCGGCCCTTTAAAACCTTTTAAAAGTCTGTACTTAGTCCTTCTATGTAGATGGTTCTATTTCTTAAAGTTTCGATTACGTATTTATTTATATTTATTAAGTTTGTTCAAAAGCTTTTTGATCGTCTTTATAATCTTTTATATCCCTAGGCGCTGAATTTAATGAATATTTATAATACAATTGTTTTAATATTTTTTGAACCGTTGTACCTACACCGATTTTCATAACCCATTTTGTTCGTACCGGTTACGCTTGACCGTTTTTAATTACGAGAGTAAAGTTTAAAACTTTCAAGTGTTTCCACAGTGAAGTTAGTATTACAGCCGGCGGCATGTAAACCCGACGTTTAGTGAAGGCGCTAATGAACCGCACCAAGTACACCGTACTAAAGACTTTGGAGTGATCTTGGGTGGATTTTTTGAGCGTACCTTCTTGTTCATTAGCGAAATTAACTTAAAGCTTACGAAGCCAGTAGGTAGGTACCTTGTGTAGCGTGATTCATTGCGGACCGACCCCCTTATTACATTATTATACGCCTCACAGAATTATATATTATGATTTTACTTCAAAAGAAAATGTATTATAATACAATTAACATTATACACAAGTTCTGAAATTCAGATTTTGGTGTTTTTTATGTGAACTACGAGTTGTTTAGCACAGCGTGCTTTGTTAGAAGCATTTACAATTCTACATTATTTTATTAATATTTTGCGATTGACTCGCTATGCTTTTACTAAATAATTTTATTATATTACTAAATAATTTTTTATTACTAAATAATTTACAATTCTTTCAGTATATCTACATAGGTAGGTACAAGTTTTTATTATTTAGTTGTTAGTGTTAATTATTATTATTGTAATACAATTTAACTAATTAACGGTAAGGACATTTTGGAAATTTTTTCCTAAATAATAAAATTGTGAAAATTAGTTTCAAGTTTGTTATTACATTTTCGCGCTTAAACGGATGGCTCAATTTTGATTTGTGTTGACATGAAGATATCTTTAGCTAGCAGGTTTAATAGACAGGCATAATAATATTTCTTAGAAATGGTGTGAACAAACAGACAACAAAAGATATACCACAGTTTACCTATTATAAGTAGATGGTATGTTATTAGTTAAATGCAGCCATAGAATAGATAGATATACCTATAAAAGATATAATTTGTTTATACAGTAGGCAGGCGGGTGATTACTGCTAATTTATTTTATTAAAGAGCTGAAGACATCACCTAATGTGGTCAAAATGTAGAGTGGAGGTAGCACGGTACGGGGTACGGGAACGACACGACACCGCGACGTGACAGTAGCGCCCCCTACGCAAAGTAATTAAAATAATTCTTTGAACATGTCACGAGTCTGCCAACAACCGTAGCTTGTTAGTATGTTTTCTGCGCTCAAAACATTAAACTCTGACAGAATTTTGTCGTTTAATTCTCTTAATAAACGCGTCTCACGTTCGGATGTGACGCACGAGCTCGGCCACATGTACTTATTGTATAAATTGAATTAATTAAATGTAAATGTTATAACTAACAATATTAATTAAATTTTTATTGTCTTTTCAAACAACAAATATTGATATAGGTTTTATATTTATTGTGGTACTAAATTAGTTGTAAGAAGTCTTCTATAGAAACCTGAGTAAAAAGTTGTCTAATTGTGAAGATCCCATTATGGATAAGGCAATCAATAGGCGCAATGTTGTCAAATTATTGTTTTGTAAAATAGTCTTAATTATCATCTTCATAATCATCATCATCATTTCGTAGAGCTAGTGTATAAGTCCTAAAATAAATGCGGAACACTCGTAACTAATCGTCATGACAACACGCCTGATCATCGCATCTTAGTAGACTCAAACTCTCCCGAAATTGAGGAAGCCGGTGACTAATAGTGGACATTAATGGGCTGGGAATAAGTTCTGACTAAAAGTAAACGTCCAGTAGTTAGAGTTCCATAAAGCTCTACTTGAATTATCGCCTTTCAATTTTAAATAGGATACACGCATAAAGTCTATTTCTCTAGTGGTCGCAATAGGTACAAGCATTGGCTCTCTTCCTCTCCAACTCATTTAGGTCCCACTACTTTGCATGGACCTCCTTCTTTTTGGGAGAGACTGTGGTCTACTGTGCCGCGCTGACCAGGCGTGTTGGCACAGGGTTTAGTTTTAGTTTTCCGTCTTCCCCATTAGATATTAACTGCTTATATTGTCCCTTAGCTAGGTCTTACAGCACTCTGGGAAAATAATGAGGTAGTGAAACTTGTAGTATTCTTAATCAGCCACCACACGGACCCAAAGCAAAGAAAATGAGTAATTTATTAATTTTTGCAATTGACTCGCTATGCTTTTTTAAATAAGCAAAGAAAATGAATTAAAACTGCACATGCGACGTCATGGCACAGAGTAATAAAGTGGTGTGACACACAGAGTAGGTGACACACATCACTATCAACTTGACGTATATTTAATATACGCTTTGATTATTCTGTATCACGTTCACACGTTTTAATTATATTTCAGAGCACGGCTTTAAGATTGAGGAAAAATGATAAATATGAGTTTGTATGAAAAATTAAAACGGCGTTTTATAGTGTGTTTTAATCTAACTGCTTGTAGCCTTATCTTAATGTTAAATATTCCGATATTCAAAGCTTGACAAAAAACCAACTGAACTGGTTAAAGGAGTTTGGTTTTCATAATAGACACCTAGATCTATATCGGATCTTAGAAAATGTTTAGTTTCTCGCTGATTATTCTATAAGTGATATTTATGTTTAATTTTAGCACCTACGGCATTTTGAATAATTTTATAAGGTAACGTATGTGAGCGTGAGCTAAATAAAATGTTAGTGTTCTATTTTTTTCATAAACTAAAATTCACAGGCGATGTTTGGTTTTAGAGAAGAACACTCTTAAATTATCAGCTTTTTATACATTTTTGTAACAAACATACAGATTATAATAAAACTTGCATTACAGTAGTGATATGTTGAATGATTAGAGAATATAGTCTTAGTAACTATAGACACTTACAAACACTTTTATATTAAAGATAGCGTCTTGTCCGGTGTCAGGAACTGTGCATGAGTTAGGAGGTCGTCGCGCGACACTTCCGACACTATGATATACCACACTCCAGTATCATATCATATACACAGATTATACATATTTAACAACCAACCTGTATTTTGTGGTTTATATATTTGGAGTAGCTGTTGCCCGCGACTTCGTACGCGTAGAATTTGGAAAATGTTTCCAGTTTTTGTAACATTTTTCACTACTGCTTCTCTCCTATTAGTCGCAGCGTAATGTTATATAACCTATAGCCTTCCTCGCTAAATTGACTATCCAACACTGAAAGAATTTTTCTAATCGGACCAGAGGTTCCTGAGATTAGCGCGTTTTAACCAACAAACTCTTCAGCCTTATAATGTTCAGTATAGATTACGCACTTCGCTTGTCCAGTTGAGGGGGCAACCTTCAATATAGTATAAATATATTAGAGCTAGGTACAGCTCTAGTTCTAACTCTAATAACTTAACATATACATATATATGATCATTGCCGTCATCTACTTTGTTTGTTATCATTGTATTAATTATTATCTGTGTATTGATTGTTCCGCTACGACGCGTCCTATACAAACTGTGAACATCAGCGAATTAACGAGTATAAAGTATCGACAACAGATTTTGTGCTGACATGTAAGAAACGTTAAATTTATCACGATGTGGAATTGTACAAAAAGTAACGAGTTCTCTGTTACAAACGTAACGAACACTAATAATTAATAATAACTTTTAAAATGTTGAATTTGTATAACATTGTGTTGTATAGGTGGTGTCTCTTTAAATATATTAAATGTAATGGTAAAGTACACAAACTCTGTATTTATTGTGTAAATGCTGATGTGTGCGCTTATGTTTTGGAAGATGATGATCAACTTTGATTTGTTTACGTAGGGTTTGACTAGACAATTTAAACATTGAAGCTATGGTCTTGC
Organism: Orgyia antiqua; assembly: GCA_916999025.1. Taxonomy (NCBI): domain Eukaryota; kingdom Metazoa; phylum Arthropoda; class Insecta; order Lepidoptera; family Erebidae; genus Orgyia; species Orgyia antiqua. The sequence continues at coordinate 245,010 of OU779865.1, forward strand.
TAAGGTTTGTCTTGGACAGTAAATACAATGAAACGAATCTAAACGATGTAGAGTCTAAATCAATTATTAATTAAATGAATACTTAATAAATTAAATTGTAGTGGAAAAATTGATCACCGCAAGCGGGACTTGAACCCACGACCTCGGAATACTGTTTCGTAGCTCTACCAACTGAGCTTATTGCGGTTGTGCTAACAGTAACCAATTTGACCACCACAATGTTCCTCGATTGAGTCTAAATCGTATTTTAGATGTGCAACGCCATCTATCGAGAATGTTTTGCAGAATATTTTGCGGTGATCACTTTTTTCACTACAATTTAATTTATTAAGTAAAAGCATAGCAAGTCAATTACAAAACTAATAAATTGCTTTAGAAATAAATGAATAATTTCTTAAATGGCTTAATTATTTTTGCTGCATATAGGAAGTGGGGTAATTTTATAGAGTTTTATTATTGCGTTACCACATAGATAGTATCCCTTACATACCTATTAAATACCGTGTAACTATGTCTGTCTCTCTGTCGATGATTTTAAAATCTATTGAGCGGATCATCACGTGGCTTTAAGGAAAAAATGACCTCAGTTGAGCAAAGCCAGGGTGGGTACTAGTTTCCTGTACAACATATTGTGGTATTATGTTCTATGATCTAAAGTGATATGAAGTAGAACAAGGCACATGAGTCTTGTACATGTACAATATACTGTGTGCGGCAACACTCGCGCAACTCATAACAGTATTTTTCAGAAGATGGATAACTCCATAGTAAAATACATTTGTATACATATATAAGATAACCACTCTCTTTAATATTATTAAGACTTTTTTTTAAAACATATGCTTTTTAAGTGTAGTAGTTTAGAAATTTCATGTGTCACGTTGAATAATACAGGTAGTTGTAGATAGATACTTATATAACTATAGTTGCAACAGTTCACAGCAGTAGTTACTATCGTAAGAGAGCTCTAAGCAATGATTTCTGCACATTATTTTCATTAGGTGTTGACATAATAATGTAAATGCTTGTATAAAAATACGTCATTTTTTTTAAAGCAGAGTTCAGCTGTACACCTATTTTTATAAATCAAACTGATTCATATAAATCGGCAAGGAGCAGCTCTACCAAAGTTAAAATATGTGTATTTTAAGTATGTATTTAGAAAAAAGAAAAAGGAAAGTAGTTTATGTGGTCCCTATATTCGTATTCAGGCATCCTACAAGCTTATTAGCTTGGGTCCAGAGGACGTTGTGCGGAAATGAACATTTCACACAACGTCCTCTGGTCCCAATCTAAAGTGATATTGAGAACGGTATGACAATCCCTGATTCTTTAGTATAGAATTATTAAATCGGTGTTTACATGAAAAAAAAAAACAATCTGTGGTTGTATCATACTTCGGTGGTATAAATGAATACATTGGACGGATCACGGAACCCTAAATCGGTTGTGTGCAATCGCAAGGGATTGTCACAAACACTAATAAAAGCTATGAACGCGTCGAGCGAGGAGCTTGTTGTGGTCTGTGGCGAACATATTGCACTGTTAGCTCTTACACACAGTGTATATATACTGAACCAGTATGGAAAATACGCCTTTTTTTGTAAAAAAAAAAACAATCTAAAGTGTACTTAAGATGTTTTTCACAAATTAAGTGAAATTAAAGTCTGAATAATAAAAACTTGAGTATTTCAATGAACACAATGTAAAGTGATTCGCGATGTTTTAATATTTGTTAAAATAATAATGAACAATTGAACAATTATCTAATAAGATAACATTACATTTTTTTTATAATACATTTAAAATACTGTTTCTAAGGGCTTGTGTCTTGTTTCTTTACTGCTTAACCATCATCTATGTCACTGATATGTGTGTGTTATCTGTAAACAAACACAGACATGCACACATACACATATCCAGTCTCGGAACATTAATGTCCTACGGAAATTGTTAAAGAAAAGTTTATATGTGTCGTTTACACTGACTCAGATTTTGTTTGTGTAATATGTTCGTATTGGATGTTGGGGAAATAGGATTTGCGTATGTTTAGGATGCATTTTATAATAACATGTGACACGGTTTAGATTAGTCTGTGATATAAGCTTTCAGCTCTGCGTGCTCTGCTCTTTATTGTGTTAACAATACACACGTAGCTTGTAAGAATTTTATCAAAAAATCTTCCTCAGTTAGAAAGAGACCCAATTTTCAAAATTCGTTCTTCCACAAGTCGTTTACCATCACAGCTACGAAATTGTGGAATGCTTTGCCCTTAGCTATTCGCCAAGCTAAGACTTTAAAATCGTTTAAGTTGTTGCTAAAGGAACACTATTTGGAATTATCTATGTAATTATAAATACTTTTTATTATACTACCTACCTAGTAAATTTATCTATTATGTAATTGTGTGTGTATGTGTATTTAAAAAGTATATGTGTGTGTTTATTGTTAGTATATTATAACGTGCACCTACAACTGCCACTTACTTCTGTAAAATGTCCATGCTCAGGTTGCCTGGAAGAAATCGCTTTAAGCGATAAGGCCGCCCATTGTACTTGATTTTTTAGCTTAAGCTAATTTTAAGATATATGTATGGTGTACAATAAAGAATAAATAAATAGACCCACAATTTCTTACATAAGAAGCTACCTACCGTCATTACTTGTGTTAAACTGAAGGACTAAATAAAACACCTTATTGCATAAATTATAATAATAATCTAATGAGGGTGTACCGTTGAGAGGAAGCCTCTAAGGTGTACTTCCTATTGTTATAGTATTAATAAGTAGCTTAGTGTAACGACACTCGTCCTATACAAACTGTGTACGGTGCGTATCTACGCAGACTAACTTACTTCCTAAACGTTACATAAACAGATTTTGTGCTGACACGTAACTCGTAACAAGCATTTAATTTATCTCGATATGTTTTTTTAACAAAAATGTAGCTCGCCGTAACACTGAGATACTCAAATTAATCTTATTTAAATGTTAGATCTAACCTCGCCGCTACGGCTCAGGCTCAGGTAAATTATTTATTTTACAATTCAAATTAAATGAAACGGAGAATTAGAGGGCGCCTCTGAAGTTTTATAAATTAATGCTGATGTGTCACATTTCATTTGAAAAGATAGCTACTAAATTTTTCGTTTGTTATTTTACAGAACTAATATTACAGTAACATTGACACTTTACTTGAGGGGGAACAAAAACGGTCCTTCGTATCTATCTAAGAAATATTCTGCTGATAGATGACATTATGTTGATAATATTTATGCTACGGTCAGTTAGTGAAATTATGTTATTGAATTCCTCAGATGAAGATAGTCTCTATATCTCCTCCAAGGATTACTACTTTGATTTAAAATAAAACTATGATACAGTAGAATAGTCGTAGCATATACCTCACTTAAATTGTACAACTTAAATATATCAGCAGTAGTGCATACCTCCAGTGACATATGTTAATATAGTTGAGGCAGCGACGGAAGTGTCGCGCGGCGCCCTCCTTACTCATATACAGTTTCCGGCGTCGGAATAGGGCGGCCGGGAATGTCTACATACTGTGTGTGTAAGCGGCTTTATTTACTATGCTTAAGAGGATACGACAGCAAACTATGCTCCATACAAAAATATGGAGGTCGCGTTGTAGTCCGCTATTTTCTTCGTTATACCTAATACAAAAACCTAAATTTTGAATTGGCTGGGTATATAATGAGCTGGCTGTACACCTTAGATATTTCTATTTTGTTGCTAAAAACGGTGAGTATAACGATTGTAATCTAATAACCGTGTTACAACTACAATAATAATGTAATCTTTTTGTATCCTAGATGGCGTTGTGTAAATTAATTTAGAATGTAAGTAACAGACAGCTTGTTTATCGTTATTTAAATGTGCAACAATTTGTACAAAAATGTTATATGTATCATAGCACGATCATGGTATGTTATAGACTCATAAAACTACTTGTATTGGTATCATGCGTTGTGCGATCCTTCACAACAGAACTAATAATGTGATATACGTGAGTGCAGTACTGATAGTCCGTCGTCGACTCACAGGCCCAATCTCAGCGTTATGTTCACTACAACTTGTTATATAAATAGAGAACTGCGTTGAAGCCATAAAGTAGTTATAGCTACTATTTCTATGGTCAAAACTCATGCCTTGTAGTGATATGGAGTCATTGTTCTAGCTATAAAGAAAGAAGAATTTTTCTAGGGTTCTGTCAGATGCCTCAGCAATTACTTTGTCATGCGTACTTTATTACTTAGTTCTTCTTTACTTATTATATAACAAAGTCATTATTTTTGTATGTATGTCCCTATGTTAGCTTATATTTTCAAAACTACGCAACGAATTTTGATCCGTTTTTTTTTAAATAGGTGGTTCAAGAGGATATCTTTTTGATTGTCGGTTTGATTTCTAAATTCCGAGCGTATGAAATGGCGGGTAACAGCTAGTTTTTAAATAAACCTTTTTGTTATATCTTATATATAAAATTCTCGTGTCACAGTGTTAGTTACCGTATTCTTCCGAAACGGCTTGACCGATTTTTATGAAACGTTACATGCATATTCAGTAGGTCTGAGAATCGGCCAACATCTATTTTTCAAACTTTTTTTTAGTATGGCAAAACAACGTTTGCCGGGTCAGCTAGTATATTTATATATCCGCTTTGGACAATCATTTGTGTGACATCCATAAATGTCATACAAATGTTTGTACTGCGTCTGGGTGTTTACTATGTATTATAAGTATGTATTTACAAAAGAAAAGTAGTATATGTAGTCTATCCGTATCTGGTACCCATAATACAAGCATAGAAATATAGCTTACTTTGGGACCAGAGGACGTTGTGTGAAATGTCCTGAATATTTATTTTATTTTATTATTTTTATATAAACAACAACACTAAAGTCAAGATGGAGAGCGTCTCAGACGGACCAAGTGTAAATATAAACTGAGACATTAAATTAAGATTTAATCTGAAGAAGCTATAGTAAAATGAGACAGTGTTTGCGTTAATCAAGCGAAACAAATAAACTTACTTAAGTGACAGAACGTAAACACCTATAAAACAAACAATGGCTTGCCTGTACAGTTTTGAATATTTTTAAATTATTTTCTAATAATTTTATTTGACAATCATAGACTAGATATATTACCGCGGAGAATTTTGAACATTTAGAAAAAACATTTTTGTTTTAAATTTTAATTAACTCTTTCATGAATCACTCATGTTATCTGAAAAAATCACATAAAATCGATTCTGTATTTATAAAATATTTAATATACTGTCACGGGTTTGTTTTGTAATATTTGGTGAATTATTATAATCGACATTAATAAAAGTTATTAATTATAACTATGTGTCTAATTCATACTAATATTACAAAGCTGAAGATTTTGTTTGTTTGTTTGTTTGTTTGTTTAAACGCACTAATCTCAGGAACCACTAGTACGATTAGAAAAATTCTTTCAGTGTTGGATAGTCCATTTACAGGGGAAGGCTATAGGCTGTATAAAATGACGCTGCGACTAATAGGAGAGAAGCAGTAGTGAAAAATGTTACAAAAACAGGAAACATTTTCTAAATTCTACGCGTACGAAGTCGCGGGCAACAGCTAGTTTCTTATAAAAAATAATACAAAATTCGTACGATTTGAGATGTAACGCACCTCGGGGCTATGTAAATAAAATTATGTTGAATGTTCTTTTCGTAAGGTTTGAATAAATCCATTTATACATTAAGCTCATTTCACTATTTTTCTTTGATGTAAGAAATTAAAAGAAGAAAATTGAGTTCATATTAAAACATAAGAATTTGTTAGCGAATATATTATATCAAGTGTTTCAGTATAAATCAATAGATAAATTGGTGAGCGAGGTGCTGTCAATACCTCGACGTATTTAATAACATAATCTGTTTATTCAGCAGCAGATTATCGATATTATGTATCGTATAAAGCTTACGTACAATATTCTCAGTATATAACTAAAGGAAATTGAATTATATCGCTGAAGTGCTTATTACACTAAACTTACTTTAAACAGAATATATATATTTGAAGCTTGGCTGAGTGGTAATGATTATCTCGTTAGCTATAAGCACGTTAATATATTGATATTATGATAAAAAGAGTAAGCGATAATGAAATGAGTGAATTTTAAACTCAAGTGCTGCCTGTGTAAATGCGTGTTAGAACAAGTCTTACTTTACAATTGGCTATTTGTAACGCGCTACTTTTAAAATACTTTTATCTTGCTCGTTATATAAGTAGTAAGACAGTATAGTAGATTGAAATACTTTCACAGTATGACGAGAGGTGTGCTGTGTTTCATTATGGAAGATCTATGCACAGGAAGATTTATTTGTTCTTCTACTTTAAACTCAAATACTAATAGCTTGAGTTGTGAAAAATAATTTTACTAAAGTTAAGCCTTTACAAGCATAACAGTAATACATGATTATCTTACATTTTACGACAAACCTTTCATATCGATTCAATATAAATCTATTTAAAGATTACTTTCTACACGTGTTAGCCACATTTTTCTACTTAACATTAAGATAAATCAAATGCATGTTTGAAGTGTAAGATGTATTGCTGAAGCAGTTAGGTAGTACGCTTCAACAATCACCCAACACAATACAATACAGCAGTTACAAAGTAGACGTCAGGTCTGATTAGCAGCTAGACTGGTACGATCACTCACTTGTATAGCACTCATTAACAAACATTCCATATTGTGTTAGCTCGAATTGTATTCGATGAATTATCTACTGCTGATTTGTAAGTTTTTGATTGCATATACCTACTGGTTACGTTGTTTGGTGGATAATGATAAAATTGGGAATATTTGAGTTTTTACATAATTGATTTAAGCACAGATAATTGTGGTCAGACTGACAGACGTAATTTTATTTGAAGGGTACGAGATCACTTTAATATTAGTTTACTTATGGTTCAAGGAATAAGAGAAGAATATAATAAATAAATTCTCTGTCTCAAATTGTTTGCTATATCAAAATTATGTGCAGCTGTATTTAGAAGAGGACTGAATCCTTAATTTTTATGTTAAAATTTCTTTACTCGGAATTGATTACATAGTTACACTTTTTAGTTTATTTAAATTGTGCTATGATTCGTTTCATAAGTAGATTAAACTAATACAAAGCCAATACGTCGGGAACGAACAGCTGTCAACAATATATTTGATATTTTCAGTCGATATTTTTTACTAAGACAACTTTTAGTACAACAATAGTTCGTCTTTGTTCGTTTAAAATGTGTTGTCGGTTTGTTATTTTGTATCCTCCTTGTTCCCACTAACAATCATTACTTACTAAATTTTTCCTGTTTCCTCAATCTTTAACTAATGTTGATTATTTTATATACTAGAATGTTACTCTCAAAAGACATACTTTGATATCATCATCGAGATCATGTTTGTATGAACTAATGTATGAGTATAAATGAATTAAAGAATGTGTGATAACGTAGCAGATGTCTCACGATAGTCTCTACCTGCCCCTATAGATTAAATCATGAGTGTATGTATAAATGCTAATCCATTCATGTATCAACTTTTCCATGTCCACTGCTGGATATAGCGCTCACCCATAAACCGGTCCTGCGCTAACTGCATCCAGGGGCCCCCGGCATATTTGACGATATCGTCAGTCCACCTTTTTGGGGGTCGCCCCACGCTGCGTCGTCCGGTACGTGGTCGTCACTCGAGACCTTCCATCCCCAACGGTCATCAGATCGTCAAGCAATGTGGCCTGCCCATTGCCACTTCAGCGTGCGAGCGGCCGAAAACATCTGAAGGCCACTTTAAGATGACGCGGTCTCAAGCTAAGCTTTATTTCAAAGTGAGTGTCTTAGGAGAATGTGAATATTAACTACTGTTATTCAAACGGTTCAGTTATATTCAGTAAATATATCGATATAACTATATCTCGATATAATACCGATAATCTGGTGCTGAGTAAACAGATTATATCATTAAATTCGTCGAGAGGTGGATCTCTCAGGGATTTGAATATTAATTTAAAATGAAGTAGCGTGGATTACATACAGTTACTTTACGTCTATTTGTTTACACTTGATATTATAAGAATGTCATGAAAATATTTCACATACACTTATCCCAATATTATATAGAGGAAAAGTATGTTTTAATCACAGGTTATGAAATGATCTGTGACTAGAACGTTGGTGCTCAATTTTGAACTGAGTAGGTTCAAGGTATATTTCCTGAGTGCTAGGCTATGCCACCTAATACTATATTATGAAAAATAGAATCCAAGAATTAGAGTAGGGTCAAAAAGAGATACAAAGTCGCGGCCAAAAGCCTAGTAATAAATAAATGTAAGAATCTAATTGGTTTCACCCGCTGATCTTATAACTATAGTTTTTATTTAGTATTCTACTACAAGAAGTTTAGCGTTTAAATAGCTTACGTAGAAGTTACATTAAAATATGTATTTCAATCTATAATTTTCATAACAATTTTAATATTTTTATAATTACTACGAATAAGAACTTTATCATATACTCGTAGCTTTTTACCATCGCAACTCTCGTCATTAGCGGAGAGATCATTCCTAAACTCTAGAATCAATACCATTACGTACTGTACGATTCCTTCGGAACTTTGTGGAATGAACTACCTGCCGAGATTTTTCCACTGGACTACAGTATGGGGTTCTTTAAAAACGGAGTGAAGAAATTTCTGGTGTGTCGGTGACGCGGGGGTGATATCCCTGGGGTTACAGACATCTATAGGCTTTGGAAACCGGTTACCATCAGGCCGGCCGTACGCTTGTATCTTAGTGGTATAAAAAAATGTTTTAATTTAAACTCTTTAACTACTTTATTATCGTTGATTTAACATTATAGAATAAAGGCGTGTCAGACATATTTAATAAACGCGCGCTAATCTCCAAACACGGGGATTTCAACGAAGCTTTAGTCCCTGTCAGACGTCAGATAGTTATTATTGTTTGTGAATATTTTATATATTAATACATGTTAAGTTAATACACAGTAACTGCTTGATATCTCGACGTAACCGAAATGAAATTAATTATATACGTGATTTGAAAAAAAAATATTCGCATTTTGGAATAGAACAACTTTATTGCAGACTAAACAACAATTTAAAAATAGAAATAAATACAATTCAATATTTTAGATCCACGTAGATCTCGAAGGTTGATTGTGTTTTTGCAGTCAGTTTGAAGGCATAGATCTAGACACGAGTTTAAAACCTGATATCTTTCACATTTGCAGAGAAAAAAAATTGACAGACACAGAAGTGATCTTCTAAGGTACTTTTTGTGATAAGGACAAATACTTTAATAAGCTTAATTTACATTATCTTGGAAGTAAATAAAGTAGTATGTTACTATGTTATTATAAAATTATACTTACAGATAACTATACAGGATGTCCCGTAAGTAGTGGACCAACGGGTTATGGGGGGTAGTGAGACTTATTATCTACAAAAATACTAAAATTTATAGACCTAGGCCTTATAGTTCTTGAGTTATCCTTTGTTTTCAAAATTTCGTAAAATGGGATTATGGTTTACTGTGCCGCGCTGACCAGGCGTGTTGGCACAGGGTTTATTTTCGAGTTTTCCATGTCTCACAGAAGATGTTATCTGTGTGCAATATCCCTTAGCTGACTTTTACAGCACCCTTGGGAGGAGATGGGGTGGTGACACTTGTATTCTTAATCCGCCACCACACGTTTGAGATAATTCTCTCAATATATTTGTGTTATAATTATATTATTATGTTAATTTATTCATAATTTGTATTTACTGCATTAAACATATTCAATATTAGTAGACGCTACACTACTAGTATAATATTCACATATGTATTACTAGCTCCTGCCCGCGGCGTCACACGCATTAGACAATTTATACATTATCTTTATAGTAGCCTCTGTGTTATTCTGATGTATAAGCTACATTATTGTTTTTTATTTTTATTATATCTCTGTTGACTTTTCTTATATAAGTAGACGTAATTAGGTATAAAGCTGAAAGTGACATTACTGAAATATTTGTATCTGCATGCAGCCCTATCTAAAAACATTTTTTTACCAAAATATAATTATTTATGTCACTTATGTAAAGACATCAAAACCTGCAGACACGACTGTTGCCACCTAGTGGAAACATGAGGTATAAATAGACTAAACCATGTGTAGGAACATTTATAAATAAAGTTATGTAGAAATGACCACATTAGAATAATATTTTCGCGATGGAAACTATATCGTGTGACCTACTTGTTATTTAGCAGCTGTAAGTATTAACCACAGAGATAATACATTCTCTACATAACTAGAGCGAGTGCTCTACACAAATATTTTGACTCAGTGATTAAGTAAATGACAAAGATAGAGAACACTATCCACATTGAGTCTTTTGTGTGTAATTCACTTATAAAGAGTTACTAAAATAAAAAAGTAGCTAGCCTGAAATATCAATGAAAGTGTATTTTACACCTTAGGTAGTATTTTAACGTTTTTTTTTTACATTTTCACCGAGATATTGAGAGTCTAATCTCACTAATATCAACACTCGTTAAAGGAACTAAGTGAAGTGAGCATATTATTTATAATTTTATGGCTAATCACTGAAATTTTTTACAGAAAGTATATTTGATCATATTACGTCGCTTAATGCGATATCATTAAATGCAGTTTGTGTTTAAAGAGTACGCGATCCAATAGTACCTAGTTAAGAAGTCTGTGTATATGATATGATAACTGGAGTGTGGTATATCATAGTGTCGGAAGTGTCGCGCGACGACCTCCTAACTCATGCACAGTTCCTGACACCGGACAAGACGATATCTTGCACATTCTGGCGATATAAGTAGCTTTGTTTACTGTGATAGTAGTTCCGGTGTGCTCACTAATAGTGTACCTCTAGTACTAGTAGTATTTGTTATGGAATATTTCGTATCATTTTTAAATTTGTAGACACAGTCATCAATGTTTTATTCTTTATACCGCGAGACCGATACATTGCTATTTGATTGCAAATAAAGTTGATTTTGTGCTTATAAAAACCATCTCAAAATCTGTCAAAGCCCCGAAATAAGCTTTAAAGCATTGAACTACAAATATTTTATTTTACAGAATCAAAATTGTGTGAATTGTGTAAACTCTACATAACATAGCTAGGAATTGTCTCAGAAATGTTATAAGGTAACAAAATATCAAAAAGCGTAGAGGAAATTTCACGCGCCAGTTACGTAAGTATGACGAGGGTCACAGATGTTGGTGCCGCCATATGTTCAGACAAATTCACTGAAAATGACGACCTTGACACGGGTACTACCTCTCCTCGACCTCATTACGTGTCACATCGACTTATCACATCGTTCACGCGTACTTTGTGTCCGTCTGTCTGTGCTATACTATTGGGCACAGATAACATCCCATTCAATCCATACCACATTACCTACTAGATTTTTGTTAACGACTAAATGCATCAGCGATGATCATCAGAAGATGCGAGTTACCAGGAATGGAATTATGCATTTTCATTAGTCGTATCAAATGACACGCCGAGTTCTCGTACATAATAATAATATGCTTGTTAGCGAATATGTTTAGTGTGTGACTACAGCCCTAATTTGGGTATTTGTAGTAGGTAATACTATCTCTATATCCGAGCTCCCCGCTGAAAGGGATTTTTAAAAGTCATATTTTGAAAAAATAAAGTAATAGAAGCATAGATACATAAGACCTAAGTACTGTGAGAAAAGAGAAAAACTCGTTGCTCTAGAGAACATATCTACGAAGAAAACAGCGGACTACGAAGTCTATATTTTTGTGTAGAGCATCTCTGGCTACCGTGCCCTCTTAATTGCTGGTAGTTTTGTATTTTGACTAAACAGTTCATAATATCATTTATATTGTTTATCTATTATTGGTTATATTTTGACCTTCTTTTGCTTTTTATCTTAATATAACCGAAATAGAGTCAAAGTATTTCCCCATTAGATTCTACCAGCAAGCATCCACCATCATTATAGTATGCTGTCCAACACGAACACGAACAGTAATGAACATAAAAATACGTTGGTAATGAGGACGACGTTGATCGTAAGCACGTACCACTTAACTGGTATCATTCTCACATTTATTTTCACTGAAACTGCTTCAATAAGAGCTGCTAGTAATGTTGATAGCTCTCGATATTGGTATGCAATGGCAGGGGGCGCCAGGTGCACACACTATATCAAGACACCGATCAGAATCAGTGTTAGTTCACTACTCCCTTCCCGAGTATATTTCTAACTACGAACTCATAACATGTCACTATATCTCACTCGATATCACGATCGCATTTTAACTTTGAAAACTTTTTTCAGTCTAGACAGTTTGTATGACCTGTACCTACCCTACATCTTGTATAGGTTGTGTCTTTGTTAATTTAAAAGGTTAGTACATATATCCCCTTTTATATAATTTTAATAATTAGTAAGTATGTAAGTTAATACTATGAAATTAAATTCATCAAGTTGAAATCGATGGAAAAATAAGTCAATAGTCTTGAGTAGGTACAATTATTTTTGCTCGACATATCTCTATAAATAATTAGATATTTTTGTGTTAACAGTCAATACCAGATTGTATTATGCGTGATAGTAACACGCTGTCATCCTGGTCTTTATTTGCAGACATTTAACAAATTACATAACAATATGGACTCCGTCGTAAATTGTAGCTTATCCCACGTAAATGTTTAACAAAATTATGTTTTTATATCAAAAAGTAACACGAATTATTCAAATCCATGTTGACATTTATTCTATATACATACGAGTATGTGCTTTCACAGATTATATCCGCGCAACATTCACAATAATATAAAGAAAATTACAATGATAAATGTAACATTACGTTTAAAAGAAAACAAAAGGAAAAAATATAAATATAATAAAGGAGGTATTACACAAGCACTTGTATCATATCACACAGCAGCGCCACCTGCTAAACAAAACTACATTACGTAATGTGAAACATTAATATTTTTTGTAATAGCAATCCACGTCTCTCTCATAAGGAAATCTGCGATAGAGTAAAACCTTGTTCCATAATAAACTATACAAACATCAAAGGAACAAATACCAATAAACATTATATGCTACATTCTAAAACCATAAGTTTTATAGGCAAAATACAAACAACAATTCTTTGATGAAGTGCTGATTTAAAACTACTATTTAAACTTAAAAGGTTTGTGTAGTTCTTGCTATTATGTTGTTCAGTTTATGGTCACATACATTCAGAACGTGATATAGCTATAGGTACGATTTAGTAAATGGCCCTTTTTGTTTGTTCTCGCTCTCAGGTGAACCTTTCACATTGTTTTGTAAAAAAGGGCCAGGTTTGTGAACACGTGGCTAGTGGTTGTAGTGAATCACAGCGGCACAAAGGGCACGATCGGCGGAAGGGCTCCTACATCCTCAACTTATGTGTTTGGTACGTGCTTCTGACTAATATCTTGAATCTTATGTACTTACCTATATATCACATATTTAGTACATTACTTTAGATATTTAGTAGTTTATCGTTTCTATATTAAAATGAGACAGAATGAAATATTACTTGTAATGTCTTTGCTGGCAAAGAACTATATATCTCCAATGCTTCTCCAAAGCCTCTACCAAGGAATGCCACAGTGCAGTGTGATACTACGCCGTCTGTATCTAGCGGCTTATAATCAGCTTTACTATAATATAGTCAAATTACAGCTACAAAGTAGTTTCTTCGTACATACAAAAATTACGAGATTAAAAGTTAAAACTTTTCGCATGTCTTAAAGTGGAAGAATGAAAATTATTTATGATAGTTACATATACAAACTTGACTTTTTTATATAGATTAAGTAAGTCCTTTCTTATCAAACTTAATTTATGAGGCTTTTAAACAAATAACTCTATTCTTAAACGGATTGAAAAGTTGAAAATATAACGTAAATAACAATTCGTTAAGTTTATTAAATTCAGTAAAAGCTACAATTTTTACATTTAGTCAAGATTTACAATTATTTCGTGACGGAAAGCTGAGCTCATTCTCCATTTCTAAACGGAATATAAACAAGCCGACACAACAACAACGATAACAAAAGGAATTTATATATTTAATTTATACAGACCTTAAAACTCGCGGAGGCGTCGAATCAAAATTGTATCTTCAGAATATCTTGGAAATTAAAATGAGTTTGTTTGTACACTGATAACGATACAACCTAGTTTTAACTTAGGTTACTTTGTCATTACGTAGATATTATAAGAATAATAGAGCTCTTGGTAACAATACGGCTATTCACCCGACCTACCATCGATTCAGACAAACTGCTGACTAGAACTCAATCTTAGTGTTTTGGTTTAGTAATAATCTTTGAGGTGACGTAATAAAGTACTTACATGTCACCACACCATCACCTACTATTGGTGCTGTAAGAGTCATATAGCAGATATAAGACATAAAGCAATATAAACTCTTATGAATTAAATTAACTTCATAGCCTCTTGAAAGCATTTCTAATCAAAATACATTTTAAATTCTACCTTTATATTGTCAATGAAGAGCACTTCTCTTAACCAAAATATGGAAGAGAATCCCACAAATGTTCACAAAGAGATGACACAAATTGTGGAGTGTACAGTGTGTGTGACGTCACACGGCTCACTATTTAGGTTTTACGATATTGTTATGCTCATTGTCATTGAACGTTATATGTGTGGCGTCTATCGGACAGTTTGGTGGTGGGTCCTGTCCTTTATAGAGGTCAAGTGGTCGCACAATGTCTCATATACTATACAAATATTTACTATATATGTATGTATCTTATGTGTATTAACTTAGGTATATTTTTTGATACAATATGAAATGCTGAAATGTAATGTTCTAATTTTTACATTTATTGTGTGACGTGAACATGTGAGGTAAATATGATGTATCTATAGATTTTGAGAAATAAAAAATACTGTTATATTACGAACATTTTTGTCATATCCAGACCAGAAAGTCTTTTTTCAATTACATATGCAAAGAAAACTCGAACCACATCTTAATACTAACCTGCCGTAAATGTACTTTATTAACCTTTAATCTATCTCAGATGTAAGAACGAAATGTTATTCAACTTAAGTAACTATATTATAGGTATAGAGTTACGTTAAATATTCGATATTTAAGAAATAATGAATCCATGTAAAAGTTTCACATATCTTTTAAATAAAGCTACCATCTTATTCTACCATCTTACTGTGTAATATTACCTCAGGTAAAGTCCGGTAATATTAGCTTGTAATATTGTCCCACATAGTACAGCAACAATTAGGTTTAGTTAAATATTTGTTATACAAATCAAGTGAGTACACACGTACATATACACTCACACATCTACATATGTACACATGCGTGTACAGAACAGTTAATGTTCCGTCACCAAGCTCTCTTACATCTTTATTGCAACGTTTATGAGTGACTTACTTGTGCTTATATTACTTGGGTGGTTTATTTATTTGGCACAGTGTAATATCCACCCGCTGAGTTCTGTTCTAATTCAGAAAGAATGTAAGCAATACCTGTCACGTTGGTGCTCTAGTAACCATGGTACAAGTATGAAAATAATTTGGAATTCGAAAATGTTAGGTATGTGAAATGCTTGTGAATGATGACGAATTTATTTTCTTTAATTAGTAGCTAGCGCCGTGCTTAATACGACTGGTTATGGTATAAGCAGATACTTAGAGTATTCTGCAACTTCTTTAAGTGACGGGAAACTTGAGATCCAAGCCAATAATAACATCGTTGTTACACCGATCGATCACTATGTGATAAAAGGTTTAGATTTATATACTTTAAGAATATAAAACACAAGTAAAACCAGGTTACATGACTAGTGCAATATTTGACAAGTCCGTACAATTAATCAGTCTTTATATCTCCAAATTCATCATAAATTACTTGCTCTAATATTTTTTTAGGACGGAGCGGACGAGGACCGCTTACTAAAGCACTTCATTTACTGTTTAATAATTTATCATTTAAATGAAATTTTATAAGGAAGTATCCACGTACATTATTAGGAAATATTGTACCGACACAAGGTCATAATGATGTTTAAATATTAATACAGTTTACGTGTGTTATTTATACTAGATAAATTGTTTAATAAACAACTAACATATATGCACATTATTAAAGTCTACATGTCGCGTTCATTGTGTCCGGTATGCTTGTGTCTACAGATTTTTCTATAGTTTTTACAAAAAACATAAAACAAACATAGAAACGTATAACAATATATTATATATAAGTAGAATTTTTATTATTATTTCCTGATGATACTACGTAATGTAAGTTCCAATAAGCATAATTAACTAGGTACATCAATATTTATTTTTCTATTCCCTCCTCTGCATCCACTATTAAACTCTTGCGACAGAGACAGATTACAGAAATGCGGATATAATTATTATTAAGTCGCATTAAGCTCATTTTACATAAGAAAGTGTAAATCCATTTTAAATTGCAGAGCTTAGCGCCGCGGGCGGACCGGCCGCGGCGCGGCGGCGGCGGCGGCAGTGCGCGGTATTTCATATAATCTACTTATTGTATTACTTACACGAGACTTGCAATTGTGGTCCTCATTGTAATAAATATTATTTAATATTATCTAACACTGACGCGATGTATAACTAATACAAGCACTTTTAACGTATTTTATCAGTTGTTCCCTACCAAGCTCTTAGGATAAATTTGACAGATTTAGAATATCACTAAGCAATTATTTTTCTTGAATGCTGTTATAGTTAGCTAAGAGATAACCTAAAAGAATAATTCCATAATACATGGAAAGTTTTAATCTCATCTTTATAACTTTATTAGCTGTCCCGGCAAACGTTGTTTTGCCATATTAAAAAAATAAAAGAAATTTGAAAAATAGGTGTTGGCCGATTCTCAGACCTACTGAATATGCATGTAAAATTTCATAAAAATCGGTCAAGCCGTTTCGGAGGAGTACGGTATTGGTTACCGTACTCCTCCGAAACGGCTGTTTGTGACTGTGACACGTGAATTTTATATATAAGAAGATTAGACAAAATATCCTCTCATTTGTGCTTATGTAAGTAAATACTCTCCAAAATACGTTCTTACTCACTCATAACGAGTCCATTTAAAATTGTCCAGTTAAAAGAAAGAAAGAATAATATATAGTCGTGGAGCAGACACAAAACAAAAAGACAAAACAACTAAAACAGATACAAAATCAAAAAGAAACAAACTAAAATTAAAATGTTACAAACAGTCGTCAATACAAAAGGGAATAAAAAGAGTACATATTAACTTTGAACACTAAGA
Source organism: Orgyia antiqua (assembly GCA_916999025.1). Taxonomy (NCBI): domain Eukaryota; kingdom Metazoa; phylum Arthropoda; class Insecta; order Lepidoptera; family Erebidae; genus Orgyia; species Orgyia antiqua. Next base: position 262,432 of record OU779865.1, read on the forward strand.
CATAGTCTGTAAGATTACTTACTTCCATGCTGATTATTTTACATAAGAAAATGTAAATTAAGTTCGTGTGGCGGCGCCACTGTAACTGCGCGTTAGTTACACAATCTGCTTATGAAATTATACAAAAATGAGAGCTGCGTTGTACCAAATGTAGAGAGATTGTAATAAAACTACTTGTTACTTATAGTTATTGTTAATTTTTCGTACAGTTATATCTTTAAACGATTTTGCTTATACTATATATAAGCATTATTCGCAGCTCCCACCATAGCTTCTTTTAAGACGCGACTAAAACTTTGGCTTATAGAGCGAACGTTCTATAGTTACGACGAGTTTATTAAATTTTAATTGTTATATTTTATTATTTTCTATAATAAAATAATATCCTATTATTTTATTTCTATTATTTCATTATTATATAACTACATTCATTATTATTTTATTAATTTTTTTATTATAATTACAATAATTATTTAAAATGACATGAATTGACTTAGAATACCTGTGTGGTATCAACTTCAGTATTTTTATTTTTATCTATTGAATTTTAAATCTGTACATTTTACTAATATTAATTGACTATTTTTGACATGTATTTTTTTCTCTCAAATTATTTTGAATATAAATTTAATAATGTACGTGATAATTCTTACCTGTATTATTTAATTACGTAATATTATGTATAATATAGTACATTAACTATGTTACTGTGACCTGTAAAATGTTATTTACCAATAAATGAGTATTTGAGTACTACAGTGTTTGGAGACTTTTTCAGGCATCATGATGTATGTTTCAATATATGATTTAGGAGGTTGTTTTTATCACTACAGCAAACTATAAAAGTTCTCCACCGCGTTTTACTGCTGTGTATTCACGATATACTAAATGCTTAGAATCCATTCTGTGTTTCCGTTATACATTGAGTATTTCTTGAAGAAGATTTAGGTAATAAATTAAAAAGGTTTTTTAAATAATAATAGTTGTTGAAAATTTTGAAAGCTCTAACGTTTTTGAGAGTTTACATCTAAAATGCTCCAAAGCAAAAAACATTTTAGACGTAAACTCTAGCTGGCTATTGATAGAACTACGTTCAATAAACTTATATGAAATTTGCGAAGGTGTCGCAAATGTATGAAGCGTGGAGTACCCGATCATATCGTAAGTAACTCGCCTATAGAGTTCATATTGTCGCACTCAACGCGGAGGAATGACAATAAAATAACATTTCTCACGTTTTCCTACGAAATTTGCTGAGAAAAATGAAACGGCTGGTTGATGTGAGAGGTCGACAAACAACCATTCTGTACACATGTATTGGTATATATGTCCCAGAGGTCTTAGTCATATTCTGTATTGAACTGTTTCATATAATAACTTCCAAATTATTATTCATTGGAGTTCATCATTTGTGTTCTTACTGTATTAAATTTATTTATTTATTCAAGACTTTAAGACCAGAAAGGAGTATACATTTAGAAAGATAGAATTTTAGTTCTGCCCCTTTTTAAGAGGATTCTAATGATGCCTATTTAAAGTCTGTTATATTCCTGTCTTTTTTATGAACTGTCAGTTATTAGAAGTTAACAGTGAGTTGGAAGCTATCACTAGATAGCTTCCAACTCACAACAACATATTATTATTATAGTTTTTACAGAAATCATCTACATGTAGCCTAACTACACAACAATTACGTATGGGCCGAATGTTTAAAATATTTCCCATAAAATGCCAAAATAACTCGTTCAGACGATGTAACAATGAGTGCAAGTGAAACCACTTTACATTTTAAATGTCTATTATGTATATTATGTGAAAAAAACACAATTTCTATGAAGATACAATTTTGATCCGAGTTTTGTACTTTTTAAGCTTCTGTACACATTAAATATTTAAATTTAAAACGAGATTCAAATTCCCTTTGTTATGTTACTTCTTACGTTGTATTGTTTATTTTGTAATGAAATGGAAGCGGTTGTTTAGTCAGCTTTGTGTTAATTAAATCATTTGTAGCTTTATGCTACAATCACAAAAAATTAATTGTTTGTTTGTGTGTAGGTACGTTTATATTCAAAAGTAAGTTATATAATAAAACAAATCATGTAAGAGACACATTACAATTTGTGAGCTTATCTCTGATACCGATCTCTATTAGACCCCTTGGTTAGTAATAGGATAGAAGAGAATAACTAAAGTAAACAAATATACGGAGAATGTAATTATTTTTAACAATTCTATAGTGTCTATATTTTTTTCTTCATCAAAAAGTAAAACAGGTCTGTATTGCTATTACTTCGCTGTCCGTTCGTCCTTCCGTCTACAAATACTATAAACCCGTATACAACATTTTTAAGTGTGCATAACTGCATATACAAGAAATGTTTTTAGTGTAACTTGATGATATCTTTACATGTTATGATTGTATGACGAATATATTATGATAATAACTGTAGAGAACACATCGTGGGCGAGTCCAACTCTTATTAGTTTTTTCTTAATATCACGACTTTTCAGACACTATTAATCCTCTATAGCCACGTAAGTTATAAGTTGTCTTATGATCAGGGGCTACATGTATTGTGATGATGGAGACATTGCAATTACTATCGACGTCTTGCTTTGCAGTACGCCATTTTCTTGCTATACGCTGCCCCTCACCTTCATTTAACGCTGTATCTTTATATCTTATCTACACATGTTACCAGGTTTAATTTAGTCACATTAAAAGTGCCTGTATCATAAAAGAGAGTCGTAAATAAGCGACGCGTCGACTTTACAGCTCCCTCGACTATTAAGCTTTCTAGTTAACCTGTAGGAGACTTAACTGTTGAGGGTTAATTCTTTAGATGTTAACAACGACGCTAGTGATGATATCGTATGATATCGTTTAAACTGTACCTACTGCAGCTAATTACCGTGTGGTCATCATAAACTGTTGTTGTTGCATAATAAATATAACATCTACTAAACGCATTCATTCTATCTTAATTATAATTTTACTAGCTGGCCCGGCAAACGTTGTTTTGCCATACCAAAAAAAAGTAAAAAAAAAAAAAAATTAAAAAAATTAACTATGAACCTCACGGAGCCCGAGACCTTTCCAACGAATGCAAAACCGTGAAAATCGGTTCGTGCGTTCTGGAGTTATAGCGTCAGGTCCTTCCTGACGCTATAACTCCAGCCAGCTAACCTAACCAGACTTATTTTTATATAGTAGATTTGCAGTTTATGTTTTAGGTACTAGTCACCAAATCCTAACAAATTAAATAAAAAAGCCATTCCATCTATTGCAAAAAAACCTCATCAAAATCCTTGGCGTAGTTTTATAGATATAAGACCACATACCACACCACGTAGTGATATACATACAAAAATAACGACTTTGTTTTGTAATAAGTAAAGATACTTATCAAATTGCGTTTCCTTCCCAGCCCATTACCGTTCCACTGCTGGGCACGAGCCTCCTTCACTGTGGAAGTGATTAAGGTCTGGTATGCCACACTGACTAGACGTTTTGACATAGGGTTTATTTCCGAGCATTTAACATCTAAGGAGATAACATCTTCTGTGGGAGACTTGACGTCTCCCACAGAAGATGTTATCTCCTTAGTTAGCTCTTACAGCACCTTGGGATGAAAATGATATAGCGATAGTGATACTTGTAGTCTTAATCCATTGCAGGGACAATTTATAGTACCTATCTAATTATAAACAACACGAAAACGTTTCATTTGCTTCTATCTACCCCTTGAAAGATCAGCATGAAGTAATAACAAAAGGTAGATGTTTAGGAGGTGCGGCACGTATAAAACTTATAACTCGTATATAAAGTAGGTGACGCTCTCTGTGGCGCGGCGCGGCACTGATTCACTGTATCACTACCTGCTCCTGTACACTAACATTACAGTAATTTATTTCACACAACAATGTGAAAGGTTCACCTGAAAACGAAAACAAACAAAAAGGCACATTAAGTAAATCCTACCTATAATTATGTTACGTTCTATAAGTAACTAATCAAGTTTAACGATATAACCATAAACTGCAGCTAAAGAATTTCATCATTATCATAACATCACGCCTTTTTCCCATAGCGGCTGGCAGAGACTATAGAGCACCATCTGCTACGATCCAAACATACTTCCTTGGCTTCATCCACCCTCATACATCTGATACATTCCCGACGACAGTTGTAAGTGCTACGCACTTGACCCTTTTGGAGTATGCCGGCGATGGCATCGGAGTATATTTTTCTCGGGCGTCTTCTCCCAGCGATCTCACTTACCTCCGCCGTGTATATGTTTATCCGTGTGTAGAATAATCATAAATGGTCCCTGGGTGGAATTACTTCCACATGGTGATGGATTAAGAATACATGTGTCACCACACTATGTCTTTCCCTGGGTGCTGTAAAAGCTAGCTAAGAAATATTATTATACAAGAGACGTAAAGTCGGAACTAATTTCTGTCAACGAGCCTGGCTAGCGCGGCCTAGTAGATCAAGTACTCTTCCAAAACAGAGGGGGCTGAGTTGGGAAAGTAGGAAACGTAGAAAAATCTACATAGAATATAAAATATTTTGAAAAGATTTTCCCTTTGTAGGTTACGTAATCTATGAACGTCCCCCTGAGTTAGCGGTCAACCTCTATAACCGCACGTACCAACTACGAAATAACCTGACACCTATATAGTGTGCAATGACAATGAACATAACTATATCGTAAAACAGTAGGGTTCATTCCTGTGACGTCACGGACACCGTACACACCACAAAGTGTAACCAACTGCTTTCAGAATTACTTACATTTACACTTTGAAATTAACTTGAAAAGATTTGAATTAATTTCTGATCATTCTACTTATTTAGTGAGATGTTAAGTAATTCTAATATTACTACAATGTAGTGTTTACATAATAATTACAATAATGTTAGTGTGTACTTACGTAGACATACGAGTACCTATATGAAGTAGTACTTATTTGTTGTTTATCCTTTGCGTTATCTAACATTCATAATTAACTTCATTGTGTCGGTTTTCTTGTGAAGGTATGCGCGTTCATCGTTAAAATCAATGGTTAAAATGGTCAAAAATAGTAAATAACCATGTATTAATATTCCATGACCAGATGTCTTGTAACCAGTCTTTTTTTATAAAGACTATAATGTACATACATATATACGCATAGCATTTAAAACAAAAGTTCTTTGTACCTCTAACCCTTATTATTTAATATTAGAGCACAATTCACCAACAGTTGTGTTAACACATTGAATTTTTCGATTTATAAAGAAACTAAGGAACTCTTAGAACTTTTTGAAATATAATCCACACACATGCTGGTAACATTATGAAGGTATGCCGCCTGTTCATAGTGTTATAGGCAGTTGAACAAGATCACGATCATAATATGAAAAATAAGTACCTTTGGCAGTTTCTTTACATGACATAACTGTTCTTAAATTTATCATTCACGATTTACTTGTAATACCATCTGGATTACGTAAAAACCTTACATTTTGCTTTAAAAACAACAGATAGGACAGTGAGTGGTTAACCTTCCAACTAATTGTGTTATAAATAAAGAATGATGAAGAGCTGTCATACGAGTATGAACCACTACCGCGATAATAAGGAAACTGATTTCAACTATCTCTCTCTCACCAGAATTCAGTAGCTTCTACCAGCTCTAACTCAAAATGTGCTTGTATATTTATAGAAAGAAAGAAAGAAAGAAAGAAAAAGTATATTTCTAACTAAATAGTAAATTTATAGAGTTATAGAGAGACGAGAAATCAAGGGTACTTGATTTATTCAAGAAAATGTTAATAAAGTTCGCTTGTAAAGATCTCGTTGGGACATCTCAGTGGCTAATGGCGGCGAGATAAGAGACGTTTCAAATAACACGCAACATTATAAATATCACAGACAAATTATTGTATAACTTGAGACTGTACTTATCTGTCGCTACCATTTCTTACATTTTGTATTTTCACACCTGCTCGTTGCTGAGGTAGGCGTAAGTGAACTAATAGTTAGATTATTATATGTTCACTATTAAAGATACAAGATCGAGTGGCGTATATAAACTTTACTCTTTGTAGGAAGCGCATAATAATAATGGTAGAGTGATTTAAACCTTTTTTGTAAAGAATTCTGAATTATGATCGATTATCAAATGATATATTATTTTTCTATTTCAGTTAAAACTAATTGATATAAAACCAAACGTATGTTATTACTGAGTGTAAAAAGTAAGTATTAGTAAATTACAAAGTAATGACAAGTTTATGTGATAACTTCATATTTAATATCTTCAATCTTAATATCTTGCTCTTATACAAACAGGTCCTAATGCCAGTGTGGACCTATGGTATCCAGCTGTGGGGCTGTACCAAAAAAAGTAATGTGGAAATTATACAAAGGTACCAAAATAAAGTGCTTAGGGGTGTTGTGAACGCACCATGGTACGTCCGAAATGCTGACCTTCACAGAGAATTAAATGTGGACACGGTCGCTAATACAAGCAAAAAGTTTGCCGAAGCCCATGAACGGAGGCTTCATCATCACGTTAACGTCGAGGCTATCCAGCTCCTTGACAATACGGATCTAGTTAGAAGACTTAAAAGAACAAAACCGTTCGAACTAGTTCTTTAATAGTGATAGTGTTAATTAGTGCAGTGAGTGCTAACTTTTAGGAACACAAAAACAAAGTGCCTTCGGCTTAAATAGAGACAATAAGAAAAGTGTTGATGGACACATTCTTAGATATTATTCTATTTAGTAATTTAAGTTAGACTAAAATTACCTATTAGCCTTGGTTGGCTAGATTGTAATAGTTTGATGAATGTAAAGACCGGAGAAATAAAAAAAAATAATTTAATATTGTGTGGCAACAAGCAGTGTTACACCTGTATAGTTACTGGAATTATTATTACATGACAAATTATTCAACGATCTAGTGCCAAATTTTATTCTAATTTAAAACAAAATATTGCCAGCCACTCTATATAAGACTAGAGATATTGACAGTGCCGTGTGTGTATATTTACGAGGTATCCTTATTTGTAAAAAATAATTTACAAGGATTTCCCTCTATCATTAGTGCCAGCTGATGTGACAAATTATATGTCACAAAAGGCAATACCACGTTACTTCAGAAAAGCATAGTTGCCATGGGTCCAAAAGTTTATAATAAATTACCCAAATCAATAAGACTATTAGAAAATTTAAGTAAATTTAAAATCGAGCTTAAGAAATTTTTTATAGATAAGTGTTATTATTCAATTGAACAATTTTTGACTGATACAATCTATTGACATTTCATAACATAAATTTTTTTCTATACATTTTTGACATTGTATAATTGACTCATTATTTGATTTTAGAACATTATTATTATTAGTATTTTATTGTAAGAATTTTATTATTTGTACGCCATATTGTGGCAGGACATAGCCAGAACTTAAATTGTAATTTATACCATCATGTAGACCCATGAACACAAATAAATGAATTTGATTTTATTTGATTTGATATTTTAGAAGTCGAGTGGTACTAAACGAAGTTCTTGGAGAAGTCCTTATCCGCTTTTCCCTAAAAAAATATTAGAATAAGTCAATAATGATGAATTTGGAGATATAAAGGCTGATTAATTGTACGGACTTGTCAAATATATCTGTTTATAAATTAAGTTTAGTTTTTGACGTAAGAGAATTGTCACCATTATGAAATGTTCGTGATTGACATAAAATAAAAGTAATTTTGTGTGGAAAAAGTCATTATTTTCTAACGTAGAAAACCGATAACTATATAACAACAGGTGTAATAATTTCATATTTAATAACATATGCGTGGTGTGGTCACGCACACATTGCATGCACACTGCTGGCTTTAGTCAGTAAATGAAACAAGTAAGAGGTTTTTAAAGTCTTCAATAAAAAGGTATCTGTATTGTAATGTTTGAATAAATAAACTTGTTTTAAAACAAACATCTCCACTGAAGATACAATTTTGATTCAAGCTCCGCGAATTTTAATGCTCCGTATAAATTAAATATTTAAATTCCTTTTGTTATCGTACTTCTTACGTCGGCTTGTTTATATTCTGTTTTGTAATGAAAATGAGCTCAACATTCCATGAAAAAAATATTGTAACACTTTGTTAATTTAAAAAGTGTAACGTTCAGAAAATTTAAATTATAACATCTTTTAAAGTGCATTTTTAGCATCGATAGTATATACGTTGTACTTATAGTATCTAACTGACTTCACTGACAGACATACTAGTATACATCCGATCCAAACATACCAAAGCTATACGAGTATACATTCGTTAGTCTTCGTTAGTTATTCGTAGCCGTAGAAGAAGCGTTGCGTAGAATGCGTAGTGGTCGTAGCGTAGCTCGTAGCTGCTACGATGTCTGTATGTAGCTGCAGTACCAATTCTATACATTCTTTAGTGAGTTTCTTTCACACTGATTCAAGGATCGGTCACTTTAATAACTGGCTTGTTTGCTTCATCTCTGATTATAATAAATCGTTATATTAACTATTTTTATGTTTAGTTACAAATCAATAGAATGGAAATACAAAATGTGATCATTTTAATGAAACTTTACAATAATGTAGCTTATACATTAGAATAACACATAGGCATATTTTGTCCCGAAAGAATGCAAGGTTCCCATGGGATAAGAAGTTGTGTCCTAAAAACACCTTTTACTGACTGATTTTTTATACATTTTACCGCGAGTAACATCGCGGGGTGCAGCTAGTATTCTATAAGTTTCTTGACCGGATCTTCTCAGTAAAACATAGACATAGAAAATATAGATTTTTCTTTAGACCAAACGTTAGTCTATAACGCCATTATGAATAATTGATTTTAATTTGTATCAGGTTAATTATGAAACCTGTTTTCTATAAAATATTCTTTTAAATAAATCTGAATGTCTTTTACTACCGGTAATTAAACTAATTTAGTATATTAACTTATTCCAATACATAAGTATTTGTATGTCATAATTAAATACGTGTTCTGAAATTTCTTTTATATGATAAATTATTTAGCAGAGAACTGTAGTGGAAGTGACGTCTGTGTTCGGGCCTTGTAAGGCCGTCCTAAAAAAATTAGAACAATTAACTTATGAAAATGAAAAGGATAAGCTTATTAATTGTATTCATTTGTCAATTATTTATACTACCAGCGTATAATTAACTTGATATACGAGTATGTTATGAACATGTGACGCAGATTTGTCCAAATTTTATTAATAAAACGCCTAATATTAAAACTTAAAGCAAATTGAAATAGTAAATAAAATATAGTATGTTGTTTATTGAAAACACATAGTTTATAGATACGGGCGATATACCTCATCAAGATAAATACTATGTTTGTACTCAGTTATTATGACTGTACTTAAAATGAAAATATCTGTCTGATTTGTTAAGCAAGATGACAAAAAATTACAGTTTTAAACAATTCATATCAAAAACTACAAATCATTTGTAATAAATTCATTAGAATTACACTTAGAGAACTTTCTATTTGACAGAACCAACATGTTTTATGATAATAGTATTGAACTTATGTTAGGATATTAACTTGTAAAGTTTAAAGTTGTCTTGATCACGTACAGTGTGGGTACATACACAGATAGTGAATAATAAACTCATACAAGAGATATTAGATAACAACTAGTTCTGTACAAAAGTACAACTGTCTAGACATCACTAAGTTTATAAAGTTAATATACGATTGTGATATCGAGTGAGATATAAGTATAACATGTAGTATCCAGGTTGTAGTCAGAACAGATAGAACAGGTACTCGTACAATGTGTAAGCTCTATAGGTATCATGGCTGCAAATGATAGGGGGGAGCGGGATTATCAAAATATTTAGGTAACTACTAGCAGTAAAGTCTAATGGTCTTATTCATAATGGCATATCGGAACTTTAAAAGTTCGCTAAAATAGGTTGGCGAAATTGTCAAAACTTGTTATTCATAATAGTCTTTTTACGCTAAAACGTTTATTATTTCTCCGATAAATTCTCCGTTTAAACCTCCGATAAGTCATTATGAATAAGACCATAAATATTTGTATTGTGAAGCCCTCTCTCTGGTATACAAGAACAAATAACCTGACATTGTAAAAAAATATATCATGCTCGTAAGTAAGAAGTTTATCGTATGAGAGGAAGAAAGCGACAAGTAGTGTTAGATCGAGGGATAGAGTGAAAACAGTCAGTGATCGTAAACCACTCCCTAATGTTTTGTATTACGAGTCGTAAACTAGACAATACAATAAACAAACGATTGTTTATCTATTGGAATACATGTATATACAATATTGTATACAATACCTATATAGAGAAGGATTTTAAACATAAATTTATATAGTTTTGGTTTAAGAAAATATAGGTAGCATGATAAATCGTCGTAGTGAAGAACCTACGAGTATAAATGAAGCAGTAGTATGGAGCCGCCGGCGCGCGATATCTTGTCATATAAATAATATATTTTTTTTCGCAGGGGAATGCCTTTACGCCATGAAGGTATAGATAAAAAATAGGAGGCCATACTTGGAACATCGGTTTGAGGCAAATACCTACGTATCTCTATCTCACTCTCTGTGGTCTGACCTCTCTTTTTAGTGTGGCCTTAGTACTGCTATCTCCTTATTAAAATCTCCTAGTAAATTCTTAAAAAGAGTCACCACACATATCAAATCACAAGTTAAACACTGTCATTTGATAGTGTTTAATCGTAACTATAAATAACTAGTTGAAATACGATGAATGAAATTAAAAATAATAAAATAGTAGATCACGGATGCTTTTCATGGTTGACGAATCAGTGAATTATTTTCCCCATTTCCTAAGGATTTCGTAATTTGGCAACATTGGTCACCATATGTCAAGTTGTCGACAAAATTGTGCCAATATGTCGGTTGTTTACTTTACGGTTCACAGCTTCGTTTCAAATTTTCGACTCTAATTATTTTTATAATTAAAGAAATGGTGCAAACTTGTGTAGTGCGTGGTTGCGGTAGTACGTGGTGTCCAGGAGGTGATATACAATTTCACGCGTAAGTGTTTAGATCGTGATTTCTGGCATTGAATAACTGCAAACATATTTCTTTGTATTTTCAATTAAATACTTCATAAAATGATTAAACAATGTTTTCAGCATACTTCTAACTAACTATACTGATAACGATGTAAAGATCTAATAGTCTTACATTGAATTTCATGGACTTAGTGCAATTTTATCTTTCTTGTTTACAAGAAGTAATTTTGAAATAGTGTGACCATACTGAGGACATATCTAGGACTTTCTGTGGGACCTGAACTAAATTATACATGTTTGCTTAGTCATTTAATTTTTATTTCACATTATTTACAACATTAATATACTTACCTACAATATTATTTTTTTAGATTTCCTAAAAATAGTACCCAGAGGAAATTATGGTTATCCATTGTACCATTGAAAATGAAATTTTATGAAAGTGCAAGGATTTTTTAAAACAAACAGCAGTTCCTACTATAATTACAAATCAAGAAGCAGTATCACCTTGCAAGGTAAAATTTCAAGTATCTATTTACAAACTCCTTTAATTGTCTCACATGTTATACAATGTTAAATATTTGAATTTATAAGGAATATAAAAACTAGTATGAAAAAAAATACCCCACCAGTAACAGGAACATTTTCCAAACTACCGGCGCTCAAGGCTCCAGAGATAATTGCTGCTTTCTGAACCAGCCCCCCCCCCGATCCGACTGCCTAATGAGAGCCTTACATTATTATTATGTTTCAGAAATGTAGTAGTTCGAATATATGGCAAAAGGCTATATTTTGTAAAATATATTATAATTTTCAGATAGACAGTTCATTACAGGAAGAGTCTATGGGGCAAGTAGCTACTCTGGGTGTACCAAATCCATTCATTTTTTAACACTTAAAGAGTCATACAGAAAATATACTTAGTGATTTACGTGGTAAGAGACAGAAATTACACAAAACAATAATATTTAGTCATGTATAAAAGAAAAGTTATTAAATGATTTTAATTTGGAAAGTGCTGTTGTTTCTCTTTTGCCCTTTTTTTGTAACTTTATTATCGTTCCTATTATAGCCCCCTATGATATATGTCACAGTCAAAACTTATAACCACTCAATAGACTGTAAGCTCTCGACAGTAGTACTTTTGACTGAAATTATTCAAAACTAATTTTACCCAATATAGCTGTTTAAATGTAATTTTAACTGACTTGCCTAGCGCCAAGTAGTGGAACACAAGGCACAGGGAGCCAAGGGCAACCCGACAAGGGTGGGTTAGGTTTTTAGCTCCCGTCATGCCATTCATGATAGGTTCCTTTAAACGCTGTAGACAGAAATATACGTAAAAATTGATTTTGACTGATTCTCCGTTCTTCCGTCAGCCACTTTTAACCACATTCATATTGTCAGTTAAAATGACTATTAACTACAGATTTTCCGACAAACTAATTTTAATCAACGTAACGTATTTTTTTTTTCAGAAGTATTATTGACCGAATTTGCCCTTTAACTGACATTAATAAATAGAAATACATTGGCTAACCCAGAAATCTAGGAAAAACTATTGTCCAGTATGTATTCATAATGTTTAATTAATCTGCAAAATTAATGAAACATATATCTTTTGCGATTTCATGGTTGGTCCCTTAATAACAGTACATGTTTAAAAATATGAGTACAATAACCATTTTTCGTTTTTACGCTACCTACACAAAAAGTTATGTTTCCACTTAGGTATGCCAAATAGATTTTATTGTGTAACTTGTTTTGTTTACTAAGAAATTACTAACACCTTGTTATTTTTAACCGGCTTCAAAAAAGGAGGTTCTCAATTCGTTGGAATCATTTTTCTGTATCTTTGTAACATGTATTTAGGTCTGAAATAAAGGTAAATTATCATTATTTTATCTCAAGCAGATCTCACAATCATTCATTAATTTCGTATTGCCGTAGGAACTACACCTTTGTTCTAGTAATTATCTATTTCCCACCAATATTCTATAGGTACATCGTACATACGAACTAGGAAATTTTACGTGTTTATAAATGTAAAAAGAATAATAAATTTAACAACCGAACCTCCAGTTACTGTTAAAAAACTAGAATTATCCAAACTTTCACGCGATAACAAACAGTTTGTTTTTTGAGTATTTTTTTTACGCACAGTACATAAAGTATCTCGACACATAAAATCTATACGGGCTAGGTCTTAGAAGTGAACATTTTGTTGACACTATATGGAACACAACTACTTGAAGTTTTGTCCTGGAAGAAATACAATAAAGGTTACCCTACTTAGAAAGAAAGGGTTTGACCACAGTGAGCGAGATAGCCATACATCATTTTTGCTTCAAGTAGGTATTCAGAGTCTGGACTCCACTTTTATCTGTACCTTCATGCTTTACGCACACCCGGTGATATAAATAATTGACGCAACATCTCATTTATTACGAAGTCAAATTTTTGACAAATCTTTTTCCCAGTCCAGTGATCGAAAAACATTCACAATGAACGGTCCTTTTTTCTCTGATTCCATTGTACTCGGATAGGAAAAACTAATATTTTCACATCAATCAAGTGATATAAATCATCAATAATTGTTTTTGTTGGTACAAATATTTCAAATATTCTGAAACTAAACATTCTGTTTTTTTGTAACTATTTGTATTTTAACAAATAATCTATTATTGACCCTCTTTGACATTTATAAGCAAGCCAGATCTGGGCAAGGGCCTTATTCACAATGAGACGGTATTTGGTCTTCTGCACGACACTGACCAGACGTGTTGGTCCTACTAATATATTAAATGTGAAAGTTTGTGAATATGGATTTTCGAATGTTTGTTACTTTTTCACGCAAAAACTACTGCATGGATTTTATATGATAGCTTATATATGAGAGTAACATATAGACTACTTTTTATCCTGAAAGAACGCAATGTACCCAGAGGAAAATAATAAACGACATAACAAATTTTTTATCCATTTTGCCGTGGGTATCACCGCGGGGCACAGCTAGCCTTACATAAGTCTTTCTAGAGCCAAGAATTATATACCACCAACACATTGATACACAAACACATTACATTAGTTACATTAGTTCATATGTATTAAACCTAAACTAGGCACAAGAACAAGGCGATTACAGAATTCCTGATTCTTTTAAAAGGATTCTGTTTATAATTGATCTAAATTAATCTAAAATATTGTACAACAGATTAATCCAACGTATTTGGGTGAAAATCGTGTTTGAACTTTAAAGATTTCGTTATTAAATTCATAGACAAATCAAGTTAATAGGCAAAGTGTGTATAAAATATCAAAATTTTCTTAGTGTTTTTATTCTTATACAAAACCTCTGTAATATAGCTCGCCCGACTCGTCTTGGTACCTTTATGACACTTGGTTGTGTACTTAGTGTCGCGTCTGTATTGCTGTTTTAAAGCTTTCTGTAACAACTGGTGACACTTTACTTAATCACACTTATAAAATATTCTTAAACTTCAATTTTGTTGTTGAATTTAAAACAGAGGCCTGTTGTGTCATAAGATAACAGACACTTGGCCATTATTCATTTACACTCAATTGCTTAGTTTTCAATTACATAGTTATAAAATTTCCAAACTTAGACGTAGCTACTCAGACAGATCATGAAAAAAAGACTAAAGTATACTTAAAACTAAAATTTAAAAAGAAAATATGTACAAATGAATAAATATGAAAATATGTATAATGAATGTTCATCAATACTTACTGCACAATATTAATGTAAATGGTAACGTTGTTTGATAAACTTCAATTATTTTATTTATCGCTTGTTGTTGAATTCTTGAAGGTGAACTTACAGACAAATATTTTTAACTATTTTTATTTGATTTATGACTAGCTGTTGCCCGCAACTTCGTACGAGTAGAATTTATAAAATATAAAAAAAAACATTCTCTTGAACTACTCTATCTTTTAAAAAAACCCGCTTCAAAATCCGTTGCGTAGTTTTAAAGATATAAGCTCACATAGGGACATACATACAAAAATAACGAGTTTGTTTTATAATAAGTAAAGATGTAGTTCAACTTAAAAGAAATTCTCCTCTGTTTTTTTAAGCTGTGACTGTGTCCTACTGTTAAACACTGTATGGTAATAATGTATTGTGTAGTATAAAAAATCTAAGCGTGCAGACAGTGGCGCTATTGTTGTTGTATTTTCTGTAAAGCAACTTTAAACTATATTTATTTTTGAAGTAGGTTTGTGGTAGACGTTATGTCTGTCGGGTAACATAATACTCCACGATCAGAAATTGCAAGCAAGTTTTAATAATTTTGTTAAAATGAAGCTGTATTTTTAATAAACATTTTTTATCAAATATACAATATTTAACGCTAAAAGCCAAGGAGTGGGGCAGTAAGTATAAACGCGGATGAAACCTTAGTCATTAGGATGCCACAAACAAAGTTTAAATAGTTGGTAGGTGTGGCATTATGAACAAAATATTCTCCAATAATCTGTAGTAACTATAAGAAAAGGTAGAAAAAATGTATGTATTTACGGCATTAAAACCGTATTAATTAATCTAACTTAAAGTAAAAGAAAATATGTCATTCAAGTGTTAGGTTTAAAATATCACTTCACACTCACTAGTGCTGTTAGTCAGTTCTAACGAGTTAAGTTTAACCCTTCATACTGTTAGGGGAGGTCCACTCGACCCGACACTTGTTTATGACTATTATGACCCTGCTGCATGATGTCGACAGTTTAACGCATTTAATAATTGTGCTCATTAAGTATCTCTTATTCACAAGATAAATATTTTAATATTTATATATATTTTTTTAAATCTCATTATTTATCAATCACTGACAATGAAAGACAGAAGGAACGTATATATATAATTTATTTAGGTGTTTTCTTTTGTTATAAAATCCTCTCGCATAATTCCTCAACCTAAATACTCAGTAATTGTCACTTTTTACATAACCTCTCTCTAAACCTTAGTAATGAGGTAGTTAACATTTGAGGGTTAAGTTTAAAACATTACTCCTCTCACTACTCACATTAGCCAGAACTAATGAGTTAACTTTTTAGGGTTTTGAAGGGGTTCTCAAAGTTGAAGTGTTGGGTGAGGTGTTCACCCGACTACTCCGACTAGGTACTCATTTACGTTGGACTTTTACGATGCAGTTTTAACCCAATAATTTAGCTTTATATACTTACCTACTGTAAAAGTTGAATGATCATTTACTGTACTGTCTACGTAAAAAATTAATAGCTAATTTGGTCTATGTGTGCACGTCTATGGCGTCATAGCTCTGGAACCGGTAATTTAAGTGCATTGTTAATTACCTATCTACAAAGCAAATTTTCTATTCTTCTTCTCAAATGCGGCACAGATTCAACTAGATTTTAATTATTTTATAAAACGCGTGTGGTAATTAGAATTCCGGTAAATGTTAAAACTCTTATTCCATTTACAATATTAGAAATATTTCTATAAAAACCTCATAAAATTTTTATTCTAACTAAATGAAATTTTAATCAGTTATACAAACTGGCAAAGACGAGCAAAGAGAATCTTCGTTATGATTGCAGTCGGTCGCGGTCGTGCTAAATGATATTGTAAGTGATTGTGAGTGCTGTTCATAAAGTTATGACACAAATTGTGACTTCACTTCGCCTCTACAACTTACTGCTTTAGTTTTACAACTATTCTTTAATATTTTATTTTATAATCCTAAATTTTGTTTATTATATCCATAAACAAGGCTAATAATAACTATAAGCTCAGTCATAATTATTAATAATAAAGTTACTATATCGTTTTAACTACAAGTACAAATAAGAGTGGTGCCAAACCAAAATGGGCGCGACAGTTAACCTAAATGTAACATCCACTTACATAATGTTTTTATAGCACAATTTATACATAAAATTTAATATCGGCTATCCTATACAGATATACCTAAGACTGTCGTTAAGTCCTCACTAACTTATTTAACATTATTTGACGAAGTATTTAAATAAAAATTGATTTTATTTATAAGTATAACGCCTGTACATAAACTTGTAGATTCGAATCAGCCAGGTGACGAATATCGTCAGTCTAATGAGTTTAGATAATTTGTCTCTTTAAGAGACTCGCTTGCATGATTTTTTATGTGCATTTATACAAGAAAATCCTTGACAGACAGAAAATCAAACGGACATAAACATACTTTTTAGAAATTTTGTCTTTCTGTCTATCTGTATGTATATAAACGATTGAAAATCATACAAAACTATAGCCCGGGGTTGAAGTTGGTTTTCATCTATTTATTGCGGTGGTAAAATTTACAGGCGCTTATAATTCAAACGAGATACGTTGAAAATTATAAAACACATAAAGCCAAACACAAATAGTGAAAAATTCGTAGATATGCTGTTTTATTTTCATAGTTAACAATTTTTATTAATATATCCTAATAAATATAACGAGATAAATATAGTGGCCTATTCTTTACCAACCAAATATTAGCCCAGAGAGGCAATCAAACCTAAAACAACAGGTAGCTCTGTAAATAAATTTGAATCAGTAAAAATAGCTAACTTTTACATAATTTTATAAAACAAATTGTAGAACAATATGCAGGAGCCCACAAGATCAACTGATCCAATTAAACACTGAATTTAATCAGTCTTATTTAAAATGAGCATTAATTAGTTAATTACTTTGATTAATCCCCATTTCTACTAAATTATTAACTAAGTTAGAGTTGCTACTTGTTTATTTAACGAAGTTTCGTTGTTTGTTTTGAAAACTTAAAGTCGCTACAGATTTTAGAGAAAATTGATGTCAAAAAGATTAATTTTGGCTATTTCTTAGTACTTACACATACCATTTATATAGTGCTACTTATTTAAACTGACATGTTAAAATATATAGATGTAACATGTTCAAGGTTAATTATGATTATATAAGTTGATCACAAATAAATACAGATTTGATCCTGCATAGTCAAATAAAAACGACACCTCAATAAAAACATTATTCGTTTTTTTTTCAAATCCAACAAATCAAGATAAAGGTTTGAATTTTCGTTACTTGCTATGCATATTCAGATACGTTTTTGCAACATATTTCACTCATGCTTCGCTCCTATTTGTCGCAGCGTGATGATATATAGCCTAAAGTCTTCCTTGATAAATGTACTATTCAACACTGAAGGATTTTTTGAAATCAGACCAGTGGTTCCTGAGCTAAGCGCGTTCAAACAAACAAACAAACTCTTTAGTTTTATAATATTAATACAGATTAGTTAAAATTTATTCTGAAATCAACAATGATTTTTTGCATAATGTACACTATTTTTTAAGTAAGAATCGATAATTGTAATTCTATGACATCTAGATAGTTTATTACAGTAAATGTAACGGACATGAGAATTAATTGAGTCTGTCCCGTGTCCCGCCTAACGTCCCGTCTAATGTCCCATTACAGATATATGAACTACATACCGTCGAGGAATGCGGACGGTATTTTAATTGACTTTTTGTTCGACACCGAGGATAAACAATTATATTGGAATTCTAGCGTAGAAAGCTATTACCTGAGGCTGAATTATAAGTACATGTTATAACTAAAGAAATGTTTTTGTTTCTATTATATTCAATCAATTAATTTGAAGAGAAGCGTTTACAAAGAATGAAGAAATGAAAAAATTTTGAGAATCATTAAGGAATACTTCACAAAGCTAAATGAAGTGTCTCGGGGCATTTTTACCCCGACGAAGAACAAAAAACATATACGAATTCTACCTATGTGTCAAATATCACACAATAATCTTATTGGTACTGTGTAGGAATCTTATTGGTCCACAACGCTAACAGCCAAGTCTCAAAACAAGCAGTATCTTCTCCTCGCGAAACTAAGTTTATAATGAAGTATAAGTAAGGATTAATCTAAGTAATTAATTAATATGTTCATTTTAAAATTAAATAAGAAACTCTAAATCCAGTAGTTAATTGGATGAGACGCGGCGTCGTCTCGCGGGCGGGACCACGCCGCGCCGCGCGCCGCAATCTGTTTATACAAAACTCAGCACTAAGCTTTCATATAATGAGTTTTATTTACTCAAGCGATACTTTTTAGTAGTAAGAATAATAAGATTCAAGCTAACAGTAATTGAGTTTTATGACATGCCCAGAAAGAAGTATCCTCAATGTTAAGTTGAAGATAAATATATTGACTATTGACTAGGTGACGTATACATACAAGTGTCATCACACCAATTTTCTTCAGGGTGTTGTAAAAGCCAGCTACGGGATATTGTACAGATAACATCATCTGAGAAGAAACGGAAAAATCCAAAATAAACTCTATGCCAACACGCCGAGTCAGTGCGGTATAGTAGACTAAAGACCTACTCAAAGTGGAGGAAGTTTGTGCCCAACAGTGGGACGTCAATGAAGAAGAAGTGATTAAGTATAAGGAAGGAAATGATAGTAGTGTGGACATTTCATTGGTAGTTTGTTTTGTTCTTATTTCACAATTTGACATACCTTCCTATGTTTTATAGACAATGGTACCAATTCTATACGCACAACTAAACTTAACTGAACTAAAAAATTTAATTTGATTGTATCAATAACACAATTCCGTAATGTTAACGATTCTTTCTTGTTAGCAAATCTGTTTATTATAGATTATCGATTGTAATTAATATAAAAATAAACAACAAAACAGCCAAATAATCGATATACAGCAATAGTTGTTTTCATTTTTTAGTTAAGTTAAGTTTAGTCGTGGACGTAGAATCGACACCAATATTTTACTTTAGACAACGTTACAAATATGAAATAAGCTTATCATAATAAAATAACTAGATACCCAAACGTCACTTAACTTTCCAGACAAAAGTGTAAAGCGACTGTATTATTATTATAATGAGTATAAAGGTCCGCAGTAAGTCTTATTCGATATTATCAAGAGGGACGTCTCACTCTAATTGCATATTTATGTAAATGTGTGCCCGGACATGACTATCTCTGTGATATTGCACCGAGTGAATATTTGTGGTGACATCGAGAAATTGCGTGAGTACTGCATGTACTTTACTTTTGAATATTAAATTAAATTTAAATTCTTTGATTTGATTTAAACAAAACCTGTCTTATCGATTCGATGTAAATTTACATCGAAGAATCGATGAGTCGATGCTCGAGGTTGTCCAAGAATATACCTTGGACAAGTTGTTCGGCTTGGTAGGAACAACTTCGAGAATGAAGTCGACAGAAGGATCCAGTTGGGCTGGGCGGCATTCAGCAAGCTACGTCGTGTCTTCTCTTCGCCTCTTCCGCAATACGTGTATAAGTCTTACAAACCAACTATATGTATTACAGTACCATAAAGTGAAATTATAAAAGTATCAAGTACTCATACAGTTAGCAAAACGCTAGTTTAATTGTAGAACATAATCACCCAGTCATATTTAGTAGGTAGCGCTCTTTAACTACTGCAGACTTGTGCTCATAATAATCTTGAATTATGCAGTATTACTGCACAAGTACGTATTTAAGTTTAGCAGTGGTAATGTAACAGAGTGATATAATCCAGAATTATACAAGTTAGTGGCACATTCACACGAGCGTTTAAAAAACGTTACTTTAATTTAAAAGCATTGGTGTTATAAAATCATTATACCTTATGTCCTTCTCTCTCTGAATATATAGTTTATTCCCATTTAAACCACTACACAGAGAATTAAAACTAGAAATGGCTGCAAGTTTGTTTGTATAGATACTGAAGTCTGCTATTATCGTATTCGGCTTTTTAAAGCACGGTATAAGCGCTCGTAAGAACAAAAGCTTAGCGTTATTGTCGTCCATGAGGCATCACACTTAAAAGGATTTAAAAATGTATAGTGGAGAACATTAGTTACCCGCACCAAGGATCACACTTGACCTATTTATATGAATACATACTTACTTTTAGTACAAAGTAACGCGACTATGACTCAAATTAAAGTGCGGAAAAATGTTAATTGAGCGTAAAAAGGCGCTCAACTTAGTATTCATTATTATAACGGAGACTAATTTAGTTCATGACAATAAAAATGTTATGACTAAGAAGATATTATACGTGGTTTGGTTGAATTTTTTTTGGGTTTCTTATAAAAAAATTCAATTTCGTAAAGGTACTAATTCTATGAGAAAGGATTGGTTATATTAATTAAAGATTCCTCAAAATCTTGTAAGCAAATATATAGAGCAAAGATTTGTTAGCGTGGATTGTTCCAATCTAACGAGCAATTTGTGACGGGATTATATTTATGATTAGGTTACATTTAAACTTCACGTGATTAAATACACGAGGCTTAGCTTAGTGAAAAGTAACGTCCACATTCGATTGTCAACGGTCATTTGGTTCGATTCCAAATCAAGATATTTAGTTGTATGATTTTTCAAAATTGCTTTTTACGCATTTTAACGCGTATCTCTGCTGCGAGGATCATGTATAGCATTGAGCTGTAAGGTGTCTTATCCAATCACAAAGAAATTTTCTCCGTTCAGTGCTGAAAAAGTGGGCTGGGATCATATTTGCAAGAGAAAATGGTCGGAAAACTCGACACTAAAATGAAAAGTGTACCACACGTCAATAATTATAGTAGACCAAATACACTTAAGTAATGGAGTAAGCCCTTGTCCTTATAGGACGGTTCTACGTCTAAAAAATCACCTAAATGTTAACAAGATTAACAAAATATTATTATTATGTCATATGCTGTAGATTCTGTCTATCATTTAGGAACAAGGCGTAATGTTACGCACTTGTATATGTATATATTCAAGGCATTTATAAATTTCTAATTACCTCATTGTAATTGCAAGTTTCTAAAGTAATATGAAACAATTTATTATATAACATATTGTAATATACAGAATGTGTTATAATTTCCATATAAATAGTTTATTAAACACATTATAAATAACTATGATTATTTAACATAATTATAATTAAAAGATTTGTTACGTAACACTCGTAATCATTTTAGAATTGCAATCGTAATTTATACCATTAAATACTTTTACAATTTTCTCGTACAAGAAGTATTTTTTTGGACTGTAAGGAAAGATTCATAGGCTCACATATTTTCCATAGAAAAGACTACGTATATTATGAGCTTAGCCATTTCTGTTGTTCATCAATGAACTAGCCTGGAAATACTGAGATTTTTACTCTCACTTCGTCAAATTTTGCGAAACGAAAAGTTTAAAAGCTTTCTTGAATCTCCTTGGCCATGCCCATGACATTTCATGAAATTTTTATTCCACAAAACACTGTTCAGACGCAGTACAAATATTTGTGTTGAACACATAAACTTATTGAATGGGAGCAATTGACGAGATCCTAAACTAACTTATTATAAGACGAGTGTAAATCAAAACTCTTCGTAGCTTAGCTTAGGTAACTTATATGTATATAAAGATCTCACAGTCACAATGTCAGCCTTCAGTTTTCGATGAAGCGAGATTAAAAATAAACTGTGAACTATATTATTTGCTTGATTCTTAAATTCCGTAACAAAGTAGAGAGCTAAAAGGTTCATTAAACCCTAGCGTTTAATTGCTCTTTGTTCAATGGTTAATTAAAGACATAAATACAATATGTCACTTAAAGATCTGCATCCAATTAAATACGCTCATATATTTTTACGTCGTATTTAAACAATAATAAGTTATTTGAATAAACAAAATAATAAAACAAACAACAAACTGAAATGCGTAAAAATTAATTGTCCGTGAAACGTTTAATATATTTTATAGCGCTCTCTCAATTTTGTAATAAGTTTTCGCTTCTATCGTTTGTTATCACGCTAGTTCGGTAATAGGGTAAGCAGAATAAAAATAATTTAAGAAGCGTAGTACAAAAATTCAGATTCAATATTTTTAAATTCTTACGCTATTGACTTGCTACAAATCTAATAGGCTAAATAAAACCTATATACTACAAGCTAATACAATTTCTAATTGATTAATACGGCGGTACAATTATTATTACTGAAAAAGGCATATAGTCTGATGGTTCACTTTATTTACCTAAAACATTGTAACACAAATTATGACACAGACTTGTAAGGTTTATATTTTAGATAGAAACTGTTTGTCAAGCTCGTTTAGACTCAAAAACTCATTTTATTAAGTTTGGTGAGCAGAAAGAGGACAAAAATTCATTAAACTTTGTGAATACAAGATTGTTTGTAGTAGGATCGTGAGCTTGCCGACCGGTCGCTAATATTGCAGACGGTTGGGGACCGTCGCCTAATACCGACCTACTTACTCTCACTTCAATATCACATATTAACATTTTGTTACATCCGCACTAAGACTAAACACAGTCGCTTCGACTGACATTAGGCTTTTGCTGACATTAGTTACCTTTTGTTATTCGTTTTTGCAAGAGTTCCAGTTAGTCACAGAAGACAAATATAAGCAAAAGAGATTTACAACGGACCGAAAGCTGTTTATTTCAGAATACTAGAAGAAAAGAAAGTAAAACGTATAGTTCCTTGCTTGCCTACTAACTAAAATGACTATTGAATAAGGCCAGTGGTTAATATTGGGATATTGGTATCGTTATGAATTAATCGTCTGAATCCTATTATATATCTTATTTGATGATATATTACGCTGCCTGACTTAAAAATAATCCCAATGATTTGCATAAATGATCACCCATCAGTGCAGTGACAGCGTTAAGCCACACTTGCCACTATCAATCTAAAGCTAGTGGTGATCCATGTTCCTATGGGAGAGCTGACACCACACGTGTCGATCTATTGTAATTATATAATTCATGGCTTTAATATGTAATTAAATCTAAAATAGTACAGTGCAAGGTAATTTTGAACTAATATAATATAAATATATATACAATACATGATAGACACTTAAGAAAATATATGTAAATGATAATCAGATTGATCTAGAGTAATTTAGGCTCCAGAATGTCATTAGATGCAAGTGACACAAAATCGAAAAGAGTGGCGG
The DNA here is from genome assembly GCA_916999025.1 of Orgyia antiqua. Lineage (NCBI taxonomy): Eukaryota > Metazoa > Arthropoda > Insecta > Lepidoptera > Erebidae > Orgyia > Orgyia antiqua. The sequence continues at coordinate 286,524 of OU779865.1, forward strand.
AATATAAAGGAGATCTATATCATATAGATAGATAAGATGTGCTAAGAAGAAAAATTTGGATGTATCATGATGTGTCATCAAGATTAACTTCTCAGTTAACTGTAGATGTAGTTGAGCATGTCGAATCTCTTCCATCAATAGCGTATTAAAAACCATAAACCCATATGTGTACAAGAAAGAGTTAATTTATCTGTCTTACTAGCTGTGCGTAATAAAATTTATAAAACTTCTAGGTGCAATGGCTAATAGAAGCACCAAAATAAAAACATGCAAATGTGGTAAATGCTATCCAAACATACCATTAAAATAAATACACGAGAACAAGTATTGAGACAAGTTGTTCGCTTACTTACGTAGTAAATTCGGCGGTGTCTCTCGCCGGGAACATTATCTGAATATCTAATGTACAATACGGATTCCCCTGGCTGCGATGTTGGGAAGCCTCTCCCGACCACAAAATTAAAACGGCTATATAACGGCTATGTCGGGTATGCAGCTAACCATTACAAATAAAACGAATTATACTTACACTTGCTACTACTGCCACGTGGTGTATTCTTAATTTTGTGGTGTAATATTATTTAGCTGATATGTAATCTTATAGTATTAAATTACTTAAATGTTTTGGATGGAGCTAGTTTTGAGTTTTCTGTTATTTAAATAATGTTACAGTTCAGTAACTAAATTGTTATTTTTCTACCTAGTAGTAGCAGTCTTTCAAGCTCGTATTTTATAAGGTTGTAGAAAAGATATTACTTAGGTTGTTTTTGTTTCACCCTCATAGTTTAACATCTAGTTTATGCCATTTTAAGAAAAGTAGTATAATATGTATTCTGCTACCCATAACACAAGCATATAAGCTTAGCTTAGAACCAGAGGACGTTGTGTGAAATGTCCATGAATATTTATTTATTTTATTTTATGATATTATTAAAAAAAAAAACATCTAAAGTGCATGTGCAATTAGATAGTATATGTAAAACAGGTTTAAAAGTTTAGTTGTCATGTGTACACATTAAAATTAAATATTTATTTAGCACTATAATTAATGAACAACAAGTCACCAGTTCGAAATAGTTGTGGTGTTTTGATAAAATTAAAAAAACTCCATCTTTAGTAATAAGAGCTAAGAGGTCGGGTTTCTGTCGCTTGCAATCAGCTTGCAACTGAAAAAGAAGAATTCAAACCGAAGAAAATTCTTACCGAGTGCGGAATTTTACGCAAAGGCAGCCGGAAGAGGTGGTCGCAATTGAGGGGAAAAGTAGCTCGCTCCGGGACGCTTTGACCGCTCGCCCGTGGTACTACCGCCTTTTTACAGATTCATTTTCAAGTGCTCGTTTTTTTTTCGATCGTAAACATTTCTTATAGTAGCGAGTTGCACAGAAAAATCAATAGCAAGCAGGTATTGACTTTGACGAAGCTTTACTGAACATTTTTTTCTAGAAGTAATAAAACCACTTTGCAACCGTTAAAATAATTTCATTTCTATAACTGGTTCTTATTTTACTTTATATTCGTTTAATGTTGCCAATATAACTTCGCATAATGCAAAAGCGCTGTTAAATCGAGTGTTGCATACGATTCCTACTAACGTGAATAAAATTTTCTAAGTAGTAAATAGACTTATTACTAATTACAAGTAAATAAGCGAGTTATTTTTATAAAATGCCTTTTATAAAAATCTAAGTACATATGAATATACAAATTCTATGCAAACACTTTATTAAAATATCGGTTTCATATTATGATAGAGTTGTTGACGGAATCGACGTCTGAAGGCTTCGGATTGTGAGAATTCCAACGTAGGGTCGCGGACGTGACGTCACCTGGCTCACGCCCCTCCTACTCGGTGGACTAAACCACAGTATATATATAACGTAATGCAGTATGGAAACCACAGCGATGGTTTATGTAAACTGCTACAATCCGTCCGTACAATACAATCCGTTTCTGCTTTAAAGTTGGCATCAAGTTGTATTAAAGGGGGATCACATAGGCCGCGACATGTTTACTGATAATAATATAGTCCACTGACAAGGCTATGAGGTATAATCGATTATTTTTTACTCGATTTTTAGTACTGTATTTCAGTTAATAAGCACAGTAAAATAGATCTATTGCTGTGAAAATCTTTGTGGTGATTCTTTATTTATTAAAAACATTAATATTCTGATCTGCTGTTGATTGTTGCCAATCTGTGACACAAGTCGTATTTACTCAACTATTAATATACATCTAGCAGGCTGATTTGTGGCTTGTTTCCATACTGCACAAATACACTGTGTCTGTGTTCGCTTCATTATACAGTGGTCCACAGCGCGCGCCTATCACATAGCAAGCCAGCGATATTGCTCTCTCGCTAGGGATTCCGACGATATTTGTCGATTACTTAGAAACGGGTGGTTTAGTGCTTAGATCTGCCTTTATGTTATCTGTATTTGTTTAGATATGTTGCAAGTTCAGTTATTTGAGTATTTTGTATGTTAGCTTGATGATTTCATCTGCTACGAAAAATACTATTTTAAATGGGACAGCAAATTTAAGACATATTAATTAATTGTGAAGTTTGTAATGACGGACGAAAGGTGTTTTGAAGACACAGCTAAAAGAATGGATTTCATAATACTGAGACCTATAACTGGCCAGTCGTGGCTTATTAGATAAATCAAGTATCATTCTAGACTAGCGTTTAACAGTGAGAAGTTTCTGTCTTGAAGTCTATTTTTCAAAAACAATAATTGCTAATTTTAACCCATATATATATAGTATAGTCATCGTGACGAATATTATCGATATATTCTAATGAACATCACTACTATTCGATAGTAAAGCGTCTACAATTATTTATAATCTTTTGAAATAAAATTAACTAAATTGATCTTAAATTATACACATTACTTAAAGAAATTAACTGTATTAATATTGGTTAAAGGATTCCCTTTCGTTAGGTTAGTGTGTCAAGGACTTAAGAGGATACCAACATTGCTTCGTGCATTTTTCTACGTACGAAGGTTTCATTTTTTCTTTAGATTGAATGGCTAGAGCTCTAATTTTTAAGTATATGTTTTTTCAATATATAATCTAGGATCGCATAAACTCAGAAACGCGATTGAAAAAGTTTTCTCTATAGAAAATCTTGGCGAAACAACCTCTCAAATTTTTTATTTTTTTCATTTGTCGGTCTATTATCGCGTATTAACTAATGAAATAACTTTAAAAACATAAATAACTATTATATATAGAAACACGTAAATCAGAATTAAAATATATTTAGTAGATTTTGAGTAAATAGGAAAAGTATCCCTAATTCTTCATTTTCTGTGCCTACTGGCTGTGTTAATATGTACGTGTCGGCGATGATATACGATAATATTGATGTAGGCCCTTAACACGGATCGTACTCATTATACATACATGACATGTTTCTTTTTTACCTATCACCTGAAGAAATGTCATATTTATATTTAAGTAATATATCTATGTTGTTATCTTACTTTTTACGAAACGATCTATAATTTAAATCGTGTCACTGAAAGTCTTAGTTATTTTTGAACTTATTTATTATACACTACAGTCCATTGCCGAAAGCACATGCGAATCTTTGGGACTAAATTATATTGAAATAACTTTGAAAATTCAAGTTATATGCCTAGAACTTATCAATAATTTGTTTTGCCCATGTTTTGCTAGGACAGGAACCAAACTGTTTCAAGTGGTACCAACTATTCATTTCTCTGGTACATAGAATTCTTAGTCTCATATCAACATCTAAACGTAAAAATAAAGTAACATAATTCAAATTTATTCATTATTTAATACATAAATGTGTTATCTACAAAGCGAGCTGATGTAATGTGTTAATCTGTAGTGCCATACGCATAAATATGTTTATCTTTCTTGGGAATATAAACCAGTTCGCGTGAAATTGAAAACAGGATATAATATCATCCGATTTTAGGATGAATATATTACATAAATCGTTTTATTACTTAAGTTCTTTTAGAATTAAGTAACCCTGCTTGTTGAACATTTAAGTTATATACATTCTGCTATACGTTAATTGATATATAGAGCAGAAATGTTGAAAAATATAATGTGCTAAAAGTTCTTATTCTTTTTCTTAGTCGAAATTCTGTTTTGTAAGACTAATGTTAATATACTACGACTTCTACGGGGAAGCCTGTGTCCAGCTGTAAACGAAGAAAGGGTGACGGGTGGATACAAATTATTTTTCCTTAGTCTTAATCTGATTTTTACAACATAAGAGCAAATGAAGTGATCATAATATAATTATTTTTCATCATCACATGGAGCTAAGAGCTTAAAAATATATTGCACAATATATTTCATACCGATTATAAATCAAAAATAAGTGTTAGTATTTTTAATATCGATAGTTTAACCTCAGTTTATAGTAACATCACTATTAGTATTACCTGTTCCCAACATAAAGAATAATCCAGGGTTGGTCGTCATTGTGTTGCAGACGACAGAACCTCATAGCTTATAATTATAATAAGAATAACGTCTTTGGTATGGCCGACTCAGCTGTGGTTAGTACTTTTTATTGCGGTAGGCAGCCATTGAAAATAGGCATGGGACTGTTTTACAATAATAACGTGATTTAAAATATCACAACTGTTATTTTTGGAAACGTTATCGTTGAATATATATTTATGTTATTATGTTCATAACTGTTTTCAGCATTTCTTATGATGAGATAGGATTGGAATACTGGTACCTATACTTAAGATAATTTTTAACAGACTTCAAAAAAGGAGCAGGTTCTCAATTCGTCTTTTCGTCAATTTTGTTGTTTCTTTTGAGTGTAAGATTGTAGTTGGAGAAAGGTAAAAGTATTGTGATAAAAACTGAGTGATTTGTCTGTCACAGTTAATTAATGTTTATATACAATAATAGCTTATTCGGTAAATATGCGATGCCAAAAATTTCAAACTTTTTAACCACCATTAAGGTCGCTGGTTCTTGAAAACGCTGGGACATGCGTAAAGTTTTAGATAATAGTTATAATATTTACATTGTTCATTTTAATTTAATATATCTGTCTTTAAAAATGACACCCTATCACAGTAACTTGTTTTTAAATTACTTAATAACAGTTATTATATTATAACAGTTATAACAACAATGTACATCCCATCCCTATTGTAAATGCATTGGTCTAAGGCTGTGTGCGATCCGGGCGTACCTGATAAGTTATTTCCGTTACTTTGAGACGACAGAACCACGCCGGATGTACGATATTTTTATTTATACTGTGGCGTAAGTATGCGCTTTGTGATATAAGTGCTAATTACATTTACCTGAAGAATAACCAGTTAAATATACGACTACAAGAAATAACTATATTTGAAATAGAAGGACTTGTTTTTATTTTTTTTACTTCGATACCCCATACACAAGGTATAGTTCCTTACCTTTTTTTAACAAGTATAAGTAAATATAAACTTAAAAAATTATTTAGTTTTGTAAACGAAATTTTCATTATTGCCCTATTTGGACGTGCGCGTCACTAACTATAAGCCACGCAAATTGGTAATGCGCTGGAACCTTGTCAAATTAACGCCCTTGTGACGTCATCAGCAAAGAAAAACTACAGCTAACAAAATGTAATGTTCTCATCTATACGTCACTATGACGTCACCAACATGGCCGCCAGGCGCATTACCAATTTGTGTGGCTTATATCACTTAATGCAATTATCACAATTTACAAATTCTTTTCTGTGTAACATAAACATATTACAAGCTTCTATCTCTCTCTCTCTCCAGCCCATTACTGTCCCACTGTTGGGCACGGGCCTTATCCACTTTGGGAGGGATTATGGACCACTGTGCTGCGCTGACCGGGCGTGTTGGCACAGGGTTTAGTTTCGAGCATCACCACACGGACATATGTAAATTATAGTTTTGTCGCTATTTTATGTGCGTACATACGTACCCGTATGAGATTATGTCTAGACAGCATCTTGTCTCATCACATGTAGCCTAACTTAATGTGTAGGACATTTTGATAAGTGTAATAAGCACTTTAATTGTTAATCTATTCTGTGAAGGCTGCTCAAAATACGTGTTTAAACGTGTTTTAACGTGACAAAGAAGTAAAAAACTATATGCTTAAGTTCTGATTGTTTGTGTAGGATTATATCAATAGAATAACTACTTTAGGCTTTAACCACCTTCAAAAATGTTAGGGTATTAATTTTCCTCATGTTATTGCAAATTTTTAAAAAATGTTTTGAAAGCAGCTTACCTACTGTGCTGTGTAGAATCACAGACTGGACAACAATTATTCAATAGTTTTTTATATCTATCGATAAATTCTTAGAGTCTGTAAATTGAGGTAAAAAGCTTGCTAAATGGTATGAAATGAAATCCTTACTGATATGAAGACTTTATTTGTTTGAACCAGCTAAACTCGGGAACCACTGCTCTGATTAGAAAAATTCTTTCAGTGTTGGATAGTCATAGACATTTATGGAGGAAGCCTATAAGCTATATAACATCACGCTGCGACTAATAGGAGCAAAGCATTACTAAAAAATGTTGTAAAAACGACGAAATTTTCTAAATTTCACGCGTACAAAGTAGCGGGCAACAGCTAGGCTAGTTGTTGATAAATTGCAAATGTTACTAAGATTAACTTTAAAGCCTATGAATATAAAAGCCTAACTGATGCCAGCTACTCCGTACGCGTGGAATTTTTGATCCCCATATATTTTGTCACCGTTCTAACCTTCCCTGGACTTTCACGAATATTTCAAGACCAGAATCACCAAAATCGGCCCAGCCGTTCTCAAGTTTTAACGAACAGCAATTGATTTTTATCTAAGTATTAGCTGATGCCCGCTACTCCGTACGATTGGAATTTTAAATTCCTGTATATTGTGTCACCGTTTAAACCTTCCCTGGACTTTCACGAATATTTCAAGACCAAAATCACCAAAATCGGCCCAGCCGTTCTCGAGTTTTAGCGAGACTAACGAACAGCAATTGATTTTTATATATGTACTAGCTGATGCCCGCTACTCCGTACGCGTGGAATTTTAGATCGCTATATATTTGGACCGTTTAAACCTTCCCTGGACTTTTACGAATATTTTAAGACCAAAATCACCAAAATCGGCCCAGCCGTTCTCGAGTTTTAGCGAGACTAACGAACAGCAATTGATTTTTATATATAAGAAGATAAGATAAAGAAGATATGGCAAGTAGCGCTTTGTAGTCTCTACCAACTATTATAATGAAAATACATGACATACCGTATGTAAAACATATAAATACCTACCTGCTAATAGAACTCTACCTACCCCAGGACTCTACAAGCGTGATATTAAGGCAAGTTATAAACTATTTTATATAGAAGATAATATCTATGATAAAATCAATGCACGTTGCATGTTTCCGTTTCTAATAAAAATATATAAAGTGAAAAGAATTATGAGTAGCTGGTAGTTGTGGCACCGAACTAAGGATATTTTAATTCATATAAGTTAGTTCTCACGAGATAACGCCGTAACTGGAGGCAGGTGAACACACACATATTATAACCAATTAACTTAAATACAACACACTCATTTAAAAATTGAGAAAAACTTAATGTGCTTTTTGATTGCGGTTCACAATATTTAAGAACATTGTTTGATGTTAAATTAAGGTTTATGAAGTCTCTAAAGCTTAATTAAATGGCCTAAAATCCTTAGGTTTTTCGCATTATTTGTGGGTTTTTGGTTTGTTTTATCGTGCTGACTATGGTTATTGATAAATGGGTTATTTCGACAGTTAAAATGACATGTTTCTGCTTAAAATTTCTTATAACTATCTCATATTTGATAGGAAATGGGGTAGTAACATGTAAATTATTAGTCTGTCAATGCACTGCAACATACTGTATAATATTTATGCAGTTATATCGCAGTTGGTTCATAGCATAATATTAATACATAAATAATAAATACATATTTTGGACATTTCACACAACGTCCTCTGGTCCGAAAGTAAGCTATATTTCTATGCTTGTGTTATAGGTACCAGAATATGGATATAATACATTACACTACTTTTTTTTTGTAAATACATACTTATAATACATAGAACACACCCAAATGCAGTACAAACATTTGTATGACAATTATAAACATCACACAAATGATTGTCCCGAGCGGGAATCGAACCCGAGACCTCGTGTACGGCAGTCCGTTACATGAACCACTAGACCACGAGGCCCGTCAGTAAAAGAAGTTCTCCTATTATAAAGTTATTTAAAAAAAGGTAAGTGGTCCATCGAATAAAAAAATAAACTGACCAGTCTAAACTAAAGTTAAATGAAGGGATCAAGATCGATCTATAGATGAGATTAGGCGTCCGCCTACTACCGTGATCGATACAATATTTTATTTTTTAATTTTAGTTAGAAGTACTGCTCAATAATCTTGCTATCAATACATACATACATAATGATTTTATATAATGAGGTCGTTGATGATTTTATTTAATGGATTAAGTCGATCTAACAAACAATGAAATAACATAAATATCTCTTTGTTGTTATATTGCTAACCGTCAAGTATAGGTACTCGTTATCAGCAACATGATTGTGTAGCTTCTTGCTAAATTCAGGATAATTGTCGCCATCCTATCCCTCATAGATGCTGTAAGAGTCAACTTGGGTATCAAAGGAGATAAGAATGCCAGTAAGGATTAATTATCATCTACAAGAGACAAAACACCTTAAATTAAATCCTATACCAACACGTACTTTAGCGACAACTAGACGTTTATAGAGCAGATACAACTTTAGTTTAAAATTACTAGATATATATATAATAGTACGATAACTTTTAAAGATATATTTTATGCTACATTTTGATAGTGAAATTGTCTCGGATATTTTCGTTCTGTGTACAATATGAGTACAGAGTGGTCTGAAACCAGTTGTTCTAGTATGTATCAGAGCGGAGTGTAACAATGGGTACAATCTTTATTGTCATGTATTGGTGCTCAGCTCAGCCCTGACGGTGCGGGGAGGCACTTACGTAGACAACGGACGACCACGCTCGCCCGCCTCGCCCGGAGTTTACATTCACACTGTCGTAGGGCTGCCACTAATTACTTTATTATTTGTAAGAGATACGTATATCGGGAAAAATTATAAGAGGAAAATTTGCAATTTGATATAATCTATTGATCGGTACAGTTTTTAAGATAAGATATCGCTCAGTTGCAGGCGACTACACTTCATTTGATGTTATGTGTAAGAGCACTTTCAATGAAAAGACTACTAGTACAGGGTAAATGCATTGGCCGCCTCTGCCTTGTCCGATCCATAAGGTACCACTTAATACCTCGTTTAAAATACCTACTCCATGTCAGGTTTTACAGGATCTGCAATAAATTAAATTTGTCTATCTGTTACATTTCCATAAAAAATGGGAGGAATATAAATAACAGCAAACGCTGTCAGAAGCAAGTAGACTTTGAATTACTGTTATTATGAAAAATTTATATAAATCTAAATAATTTAAAGAGAAATAATTAATATTAGTAATATTATGCGTAGATTTTGTATTTTATAACATCTCCCCAGTTTTGTTAGCAATAAAAATGATGATGAAGTGATGATGATGAAAAATACACACACATTTGTAGAGAACGTAATAGTAATATATCATTGTTATGTAGCAAGTTGGCAGTCAGTAGTGTTGGAGGCGCGTGAATTTCATCGAGTTGTTTTTAACAGAAGTATATTATGATTGTAGCGGTGAATAACGCATTTAGTATTCGAGTCACGGACACAAACTGGCCAATGTTTCGCAGTTTGACGGGTAACGTGCCGCGCCGCCGGGTAAAATGTCCGACGTAAACATTGTTACTGGGAAAAGTTACTTGTATTCTGACCTCGCTATATACTTTGTACAACGCCATATTGTACGCTTGGATTTCACGAATGAAATGTGTCGGTAAGGTGAGGCCACTCATTGAATATTTATTACATATGTAAGTTAAATCTGTGGCTGCCTACAGTTTATTTATACTGAAAATATTGAGTTGAAGGATTTATTTTGAAAATTGTCTTCATCATTTACAAATGTACCAACTTATATGTAAGATGCGGATATGGCGTAGTGGGTGAATTTCAAGATTTAAAGGTATTATGTATGATAGAAGTTGCTATTCAATCCTGTACCCCAGGGGATCTGGTTTGAAATCTTGATTTGACAAAATGAATATCTAATGTAATTTAGTTTGTTAGCAAATAATAATATAATTATATAGAGCAGGGTTCATGATCTTTAAAAAAGAAATAAAGACTTGATTATCATGATGTTTATTAAAAGACATGGGTTCATATCATGTCATCAATTCAAATACATAAGTATATACCATATGAAGATTTCACATAAATAAATAAATAAATATTCATGCACATTTCACAGAACGTGCTCTGATCCCAACCTAAGCTTATATGCTTGTGTTATGGGTACCAGAATACGGATATACTACATATACTATTTTTCTTTTGTAAATACATACTTATAATACATAGAAACACCCAGACGCAGAACACACATTTGTATGACGTTAATAAATAACACATTAATGATTGTCCCAAGCGGGAATCGAACCCGCGATCTCGTGAACGGCAGTCCGTTACATAAACCACTCGACCACGAGGCCCGTCATACATATATACAGAAATACTTTAAAAATATTTCGTTTATATTGCCCATTAATATATAGGTCAGGATATAACGCGTGACAACCCTAGCCCCGGTAGACATTCCAACACAATTTCCCTTTTAACGCGGCGTGTACGGGACAGTATTTATCAATGGAACGATCTCACGGTACGACCTCTCACACACACAAACACATACACTCACACACACGCACAAATTATTTATGTATTGACGGTGTCCGTTCGACAGGTAAGCGAGCGCGTCACTCATTCAATTAACGTTTTAAGAGATTCCTTGTACCTTTTATCTGCCTAATATTTTTATTCTGTAATGTTGGTAATGTATAGAAATATCAGTCTCTACATGTATTGAAAATTATATCAACGAATCATATATATGTACTAGCTGACCCGGCAAACGTTGTTTTGCCATACTAAAAAAAAAGTTTGAAAAATAGATGTTGGCCGATTCTCAGACCTACTGAATATGTATGCAAAATTTGAGAAGAATCGGTCAAGCCGTTTCGGAGGAGTACGGTAACTAACACTGTGACACGTGAATTTTATATATTAGACTAGCTGACCCGTCAAACGTTGTTTTGCCATACTAAAAAAAAAAGGTTTGAAAAATAGATGTTGGCCGATTCTCAGACCTACTGGATACGCATGTAAAATTTCATAAAAATCGGTCAAGCCGTTTCGGAGGAGTACGGTAACTAACACTGTGACACGTGAATTTTACATATTAGATAAGAACACCATGATATACGTAGCTAACTCCTATTATGCTAAATACATGAAAGTTAAGCAGCTTCTCTCTTGAATGGCGGCTGAAATAGAGCTGCCGGCGTATTATGAGCTTTTAAAAATCATTCAAGTTCCAGGTGCGCCGTAAACTGCATGGCTAAATTAGGTATTATGGCAAAAATAAAACTTATAGTTGAAAATTTTTAGTTAGTACTTTAACTTTTAGTTGTACCTTATCCTTAAACATATTAATGTATGACTGGTTTAGCGAACTGACTAACTAATAATTTGTTCATAATACGAATTTGCCAGACAGTTCAATTCACGGCGTAAACTGCCTGTAAATAAAAGCTCATAATACGGCCGCTGTAATGTATTGTAAATAGTTATGAGGCTGTCATGGCTTGTATTCAAATTCTAACAACGCTGTGTTCCTTAAAGTACCTTAATTTAAGAGGATCGAAGCGAATCCTAGTACTAATCTGACAATGTAAACAGTTCAATATATTCGTCACCGCAAATATCGGGATAGAGACAGGAGAATGACACGAACTGTGAAACTTTCAACTCGCTAGCTATCAACGTTCCAGATATACACCCTGGTGATAGACGCTAGATGATGTCACTGACGAGAGGACGGAGAACACCATCTTAAACTTAATGATAAGAACACCATCACATGTTTTGTACTGCTTTTATAAAATGCTTTACCCACCACAGATAACGCTCAATAGATGCTGCACGCAAAGCGATTAACGCACACCACGCTCTATTCTCATCTATGAAATACCCAGCGTATGATTTTGCTACGAATGAAAATACTCCATACTCCGCAAACCGCGACTTCCTTCAACGTTGGTGCGAGTAGTTGGTAAAATCTTATAATGCTCTATCTATTAATAAAAATCTTTAATTGAGGTATCTACAGGTGGTGATCTGTGCTTACCACATACCTTCCCATGGAGTCTAATATAAAGTGATCGCTCGTCGCACCACCTGGTCAGTCATTACTCTATAATTATACAGACATACACACCAATAATTGAGTATATATATCCCGTTTTAAATCCCGCACTTAGTTTTTATCTGTTGTCATTATAAATAAATCTCACCTAAGATACTGTTGATATAATATTGAGGAAATAAGTCGTTGAAGCTCATAAGGAAACTATTACATTATCCTGTCATATATTATCATTGTCTATTATTTAGAAATAGTAACGTGCGTCTGTTAGTTTTACATATTAAATGTTTATAGATGTGAATAACACGATAGATTGGATTAAATTGCTCAATCTACACAATCTTTACATAATATAAAATAAAGTCGTTTTCTATACTAATATTATAAAGCCTCGTGGCCGAGTGGTTCATGTAGCGGACTGCCGATTAAGAGGTAGCGGGTTCGATTCCCGCTCGGGACAATCATTTGTGTGATTTTTCTCATTGTCATTATAAATGTTTGTACTGCGTCTGGGTGTTTCTATGTATTATAAGTATGTATTTACAAAAGAAAAGTAGTATATGTAGTCTATCCGTATTCTGGTACCCATAACACAAGCATATAAGCTTAGCTTGGGACCAGAGGACGTTGTGTGAAATGTCCATGAATATTTAAAAAAAAAAGCGGAAGAGTTTGTTTGTTTGTTTGTGTAAACGCGCTAATCTCAGGAACTACTAATCTGATTTGAAAAATTTCTTTTTTTGTTAGTTTGTCCATTTATAGGGGAAGGCTATAGGCTATATAACATCACGCTGTGACTAATATTAGATTATGGTTTTGAAGTTATGTGACTTAACCTAAGTAGGTTCTATAGATATCCACACTCATTACCTTCGCTTAGTTTAAGATCAGAGGATGTAAAGTATCAGATTGATTGCTATATTGATTGATACACAAATTGTATTGAATTAACAATACAAATGATTTACAATGGTACCAATTCCAAGTGCACAACAAAACTTAACTAAAAAATTATAACAACTATGGCGTATTTTGATAAATTGGCTATTACGTTGTGCACACTTTTGTCAATTAAAATCGTTAGTCTATAGTGTACAGATTTTCTAATAAAATAGTTCTGTTAACATTGCCGTGTTGTGTTATTGACACTTTCAAGTTTCATTTTTAGTTAAGTTTAGTTTAGTTGCGTGTGTAGAATTGGTACCAATAGCTAACAGTTACTTGGAACGTACCAATTAACAATTAAGTACGCTTTGTAAACGCGTATATATTATTTATAAAGCGACGTGATCTATGAGACTTTAATTAAACAATTAATCGTTCTATGGGGTGGCATATTAGAAGACACTTGTCACCTTCCCAAAACCTCTCACAAGTTCTGTGAAACTATAACAGTCTAACTATTCTCTTTAAATCAAAATTAGGCGTTTTTTTTTAAACTAACAAAAATCCGTCTTTAATGCTTTTTCGTAATTGCCATTGTCAGGACTGGACCAAATTATAATTAAATGGAACTATACGTGAAGTACCAATTAAATATATTATTTATTAAAGCTTCCATTTTAATGTTTATATTAAACATTAAAATGGGAACTGTCTGTTACAAGTTTTGATTTTAGGTAGGTACAAACATAGAAAAAGATATATTATAATGAAATTGATAGCTCTTTCCTTTTTGAAGTCGGATAAGGACTCTGTGAATGCTACAGCAAGAACATGTTTGGACCTGTTTGCCCATACAACATAGTTTCTTTGTCGCCGAGCTTTATCAACGTGCAAACTAGCTTAATGGTGATAATATCTGACTCATAGTGTACCCGGAAATATTCATAATATGCGAAGGTATACATACGATTGGACCACGCATATAGAATAGAAAGGGTAGGTAGAGGTTAATTGTTATTGAAGTTTTACTTCTTTTACTGCATTAGAACAGAATGACGAGACAATGGTACCGATTCTGCGTGCGTGTAATACAATTCGGCATTATTAACAGAACTCTTCGATTATAAAACCTGTAGATATGTATTATAGACGATTTTAATTAATAAAAATATGCACAGCGACGTAGCCAATTAATCAAAATACGCCACTTAGTTGTTTTTAACTTTTTAGTTAAGTTTAGTTGTGCATGTAGAATTGGTCATTACAAAGCGTTACTAAAAAGCCAACACCCTGAGCTTATCTAGTTGATCGAAAGTTCAATTCCAATTTCTTACGTAATGAATATAAGTTACAAAATAAATATAATTCATGATATAATAATATCATTCGACAATGTTAACTGAAGTTTCATATAAGACGGGCTTCGTGGTCTAGTGGTTCATGTAACGGACTGCCGATCAGGAGGTCTCGGGTTCGATTCCCGGTCAGGACAATACTTTGTGTGATGTTTATATTTGTCATACAAATGTTTGTACTGCGTCTGGGTGTTTTCTATGTATTATATGTATTTACAAAAGAAAAGCAGTATATGTAGTATATCCGTATTCTGGTACCCATAACACAAGCATATAAGCTTAGCTTGGGACCAGAGGACGCTGTGTGAAATGTCGATGAATATTTATTATTATTATTATTTATATTAACCGCGTATTATAGACTAACCATTTTAATTATTACAAATGTGGACAATAATATAGCCAATTAATCAAAATACACCACACCTAGTTGTTTTTATTGTAGTTACGTTCAAGTTTTTGACGTGTCAGAATTAGCTTCGTTGTTCAATTAAAATTATTAAGTTCATATCCTTATTATAGTACTTATAGGTAACACAAGTATAGATAACGCTTATTATGGGATCAGTAGACTTAGTATGAAATGTCCGGAAACTATGTTGTAAAGTCTATTGAAGCCTTATTCGTGTGAATGTGTTAGTTTGTTATCTACTATCGGTAGGTACACCGGAAACCGACCTGCTTGGTTTTGTTATCGTTCAGATAGCGTTTATTTAGATAGATACAGCTGTATACTTAGGACTTTTATTTAATAAAGCTTGTAAGTTATTAATTATGCTTACATTCGAATAGCTGTTTCTCGCTACTTAGTAAGTGTACAATTTAAAGATCAATTCGTAACAAATAATACAAAAAAAAACATCCTGTTTTAGTTCTCTATCTAATAAAACCTATAAGACCTAAAAGTTATTTATTACCTTTGTGGAAGATGTAAGAATACGATAAATCAATTTCTTCTCATAAATGAAACGCTTGTAACTTTATAATTATTTTAATTCCAGAATAAATATGATTTGTTCTCATAAATTAATATTATACCTGATACCGTCCATGGTGACATTTCCATAATATCTTTATTAACTTTACATAATTCCTTTTATGTTTATTCCTTAATTATTATGTAATTATTCGTTTTTTTAATATCCTTTGGACATAATATCCTGGATTGATAATTGTTATTTAATGTAATATATTAAATTTTTTTTTTTTTGTTTGTCCTTATAGGACAGGCTAAGGCTTAATAGCCATACTGCCTTGTCTTCAGTAGATTATATTCTTTGTATATCCTTCTTTGTTCGTATGATAAATATCTTGCGTCATTTTCAATAGTATTATATTCTTCCGTCATTTCTAGTAATTTTATAGTCTTGCGTCATTTCCAGTGAAGATCCAATATCATCCAATATTTGTACGATATGTACATTATATATACATCATTTAATATAAATTTATACCTACAAGAAAAAAGCGACAGAGAAAAAAATTCTGAAAGATAATTATTTACAATGTCAAATTTCGTTTACAGTGTTGTAGATAAAAGTATATATAGCCGAATATGTTGAGTGATTCTTAAGCAACTCTAAGGCTGTAAGCGGGACCTTATCGGATTGTCCATATATTTCAATTAGCACATCCATCAACATAAGGCGCTGAATGCCGAAGAATGTGCAGCCAAATATTATGTGGTCCAAGGTTTGTTCTTCTTGAGTTGTGCAATAATCACACAGAGGACTATTAACCAATTTTATGCGATATAAATGAAAGTTCAAGCGACAGTGTCCTAAACGTAAGCGACAAATCGTAGAATAAAATTTTCGGTGAACGTATTGGTATTTCAAAAACCATGGTTTACTATTGACTTGTACTTCTAACTTATCGTACCAACTGCCTTTATTTTCAACATGTGTAAGGTTATACCAGTATTTCCTCCATTCATCTTGCATACGTTGTTTCAAAGTTAAAATTACATCTTGGCAAGCTATAGAAACTTTAAAATGTTTATTTTCAGGAATTAAATTAGAAAATTTGATAACTGCTTTGGCTAAAGCGTCAGCTCTTTCGTATAATATATTTAATTTAATATAAATATGTAAACATGTCAAAATTTTGATGTTTGTCAATCGACATAAATTTAATGTTATTTCTTTACTCCATTTAAAACTACGGAGTTTCTAAGTACCATACAAAGTACTATGAATCATTTTACCTAAGATACTGGCTGATTGCTAGAATATTCTAGTATCGATATATTTTTAATTATTTAAATTTATAGATGGAAGTTTCGAACGTGAAAATAGAGGAGAAGGCAACAGTTCGAGTTTGGTCTTGGTCCAGGCATCGAGTGGTAGATGCTGGCAAGATTATCTGAAAATGTTTTACGCCTAAGAGTGATCCAACGTTTCATTACAAAGAGAATAATTAAGGATTATTTATTGATTTATTATGATTAGGACAGCTCTATCACTACATACATATTTATAAAGTAAATTTTGAAGATTTAATCTGATTTTACATGACTTTGATGTCTTTTAAATGATGCGTAGCACTTACATTAAACGTTTTTTTTGTTGTGACCAGATGTATCGCCACAGATAACACTCTATGCTACAGTCTCTGTCTACCCCTATAGGAAGAATGTACGAAGTACTTTTATTTATTTTAAGGTATATAAGTAAGCACACTGGACAGTGAATACCTTTTAGACTGTTTATTTTTTAAAGGTCTGTATAAAAAATACTAAGTTGATTCTATTTTAAAAATAACTATAATACTATAGGTAGGTATTAAGTCTGTATACCTCAATAGAAAGAATAAAATTTTGAGTAAAAAAGTTGTATAGGAAGACATTTTAAAATCCTGAACGGCAATCAACCTCGCAACCTCAATAAGTGTTGCTACTATTTGCGATGAGGTCCATCTAACCCAAGTTGTAGCACTAATGGCATTACGATGTTCTTGGTGGAAGTTTTTGTTCACCATTAAATGACAAGCTTGATAGATGAGTGACCCTTTTGCACAGAATCACACGACCATAATGAACAAGTGACATTTAGCGGTCGCCTTCAAACTTTCAGATGAGAAAAGGACGCTCGACAATATTATTATTATACAGAAATATTCCTACTTAGAACAGGCGTGAACCATACATAAATATTTACGAACTTTTTACACAAAGCTTGTGTTATGGGTATTAGAAATACTAAAATATATTAACATGTTCTATTTTATTTGTAAATCTCTAAGCAAATTGAATAAAAACAATTATAGAAAATCTGTTCAGCCAAAATAGCTATCAACGATAAAATATGGATAACAAAGAAAAGCCTTTATTCTAATACTGATTGAAAGAATCAATCATAAAGATTCAATTGATTGCTCCTAAAATAAATGGCTGTATAATGAATTAAAAGGCTAACGGCTATTAAATGTTCAATACTTAATTACAAATAAATTGTGTGTTTAACAAAATGTATAAAATATACTTAGATATAAATTAAATTGATTCTGTTTTTGTTATTAATGTTAAATAAATAAATAATAAATATCACGGACATTTCATACAACGTCGTCTGGTCCCAAGCTAAGCTTATATGCTTGTGTTATGGGTACCAGAATACGGATAGAATACATATACTACTTTTCTTTTGTAAATACATACTTATAATACATAGAAACACCCAGACGCAGAACAAACATTTGTATGACAATTATAAACATCACAAAAATGATTGTCCCTAGCGGGAATCGAACCCGAGACCTCGTGAACAGCAGTCCGTTACATGGACCACTAGACCACGAAGCCCGTCTATTAGCCCGAATATTAAAAGTTAAGTTCTAATTTAACCTGTGTATTACATTATTTTTTACTACGAAAGAAGTTTAAAAGGGCCTCAGTAAATACAGAGTTATGTTACTTTTTAAACTTCATTTTAGCATAATGATTAATTTTATTGTAACTATTCTTACATAATATAGAGACGCTTACAAATTTTTCTGAAGGTCATTGTTAAACATTATAACGTAAAATTATTACAAAAAATATAATAAACTAAGCAGGCGTGCTTATCTGCAAAGGATTTTTAACTACGAAAAAAATATATTCTTATAATGATATATGTTGGAGTGACATAGATGAGGATGGAACTGCCATGTTTTAAAATCAGTCTACAAATTGTAGACAGTGTCTTTAAGATGTTCATACATCAATCTGACATTCTCTTTCACACATAAAAGGTTCCACAGCAGGTCTCCAACCAAATCCCCTATAACCTGCGCCTCTACCACCAAGATAATGATGTTCACACAAAACGTCACCTCTCAATCGTCACTTTACACTTTCTCACAAATACACACTTTATAATTATACACTCGCGATTATGACCGGAATAAACTCTTTATCACTAACTATAAATAGCAACGAGCAGCGTAACGATTCCCAAGAAAGGTCCGTACTGTACGGCGGCTCGAGTGTAACTGCTTCGATTGCCCACCGTGCGGCGGTATTTATAGTGCCGGCGCACGTGCATGTCATTCGGTCGTACCTGCACGTGTTCGTAAGTTTTTAGGTTAAGTATTGAATTTACAATGACGTTATTTTTACATCGTAATAAACCCTAAAGTAATCAACTTGGTGGTTTATAAATTAATATTGGAACAATGAAATGGTTTAACTTAATTATTCTAGGTTCTCTAGACTAATTGTTGTGGTTGCGCCGATACGGCCATTCTGATAGGCGGTGCGCGCTCTGCACCTGGCTGCGATGTGATGTGTGTTATCTGAAATTAAGAGTTTTCTCTGAGATCGGTATCTGTAAGCAACCCATGTTGCTCATTTTGAAAGGGTTATTGTTAGGACAGTACACAAAGACATCTCCAATGTACTGACTTATTCATTTAGTATCTGTGGTGTGTACGTGTCCACTCATGGCTCCACAAGGCGTCCCAACGGTATCTCATGGTTCACATGTGGATGCATCAAGGATCCGTGGTTAGCTCAAGGGTAACACATGGTTTAGCTCAGAGGTACCACTCTCCAGATATTTTGTTCTCGTAGATTATTATTACAGAGATGTAATTGTGTACTGATATCGGGGTAATATAATAGTAAATGGAATGAAATGAATGAAATGAAATGAATGAATGAATCTCGGAGGTTCTCGGAGAGTGAGGAAGGTCGATGCTGGGGTCTGGGCCTTATTATTATGACCGTGGCCCCAGAGGCTCGAAAGATCAATAGGATAAGAAAAAGCTAATACGAGCAGATAAAATGAATCTGACCAAAAAGATGTCAGATACAACGCAACAATTTAACGCTTATATCCTCAGAAGACTCAGGAGCGCATCAAAACTATTTGATTCGTGATTTTGATTGTTAAGAACCCTTAACATCCATTATTAAAATTATTAGCTTAAGAATTTCTTGTATTGCTTTTGTTTATCACTTTAATATCTTCGATAAAATTGCTATCACTAAAAGTTGTCAACACTGACTTCATTATTTGTATAGAGGTAAAAATATTAATCACACACCGGAAATCACTGTCTACTAGTTCCTTATTTGATTTAAAAACAATTTTTTTTTTTTTTATAACTGACCGTAGATTTTAAAGAAATGGATTATGTGGATTTGTTATGAAATCGTCGACTGTAAATTTTAATCTTTCAAAAAGAAAAATGTTTAATGTTGAAGCGATTTTTAACTTGTTCCAAACATATTGATTTAATTGGCTATTACTAATCGACTCGACTCTCATTCGAACGATTTCTCGATGATAAAATTAAAATAAATCAAAACGTTATCTATAAAGATTGAAAACTGCACTATATTTTAGTTACGGTAACGTCTTCGTTATAATAATGAAATTCTCAACTTGGTTTATCATTTTACAATGTGTGTGTAATTGTCGAATACAAAATCCATCGATTTCATCACAATTGTTAACTTTTCTACCAAGTCAAAATTAATGACGGTAGTTCAACAAAATCATATTATTATAAAGTTCATTTCGGTAGTGTAGCAACCGGTAGTGAAAACGTTGATTACAAACGAAGCGCATCTAAGCGATAAAATTACGTGGTGTTATTGTGAAACTCATTCAGTTTTTAAAAGATAACTAGAGAACATTGTTTTTTTTTTATAATGAGTGTACTGAATATGTGGTGATCTATCAATTAAGTCTTTTGTGATAAATTTTAAACAAGTTGAGTAGTTTTATGGAAAGAGATAAGTGAAGTGAAAAAGCATTGTGAATACGTTTTAATTTACGCAGTTATAACATGGGGTAAGTACTTGTGGCTTGTTTCTATCAATCTTACTTTGAAGATAATCAAAGCAATATAAAAAGTGTCTATTAAATCTGTGTATTGCGCAATTTTACAATAAACTTAGCTTTGTTACGTGACGTTTTATTTTCTTAAAAGATGAACTAGGCATATGAAATGTCATAACAATATGAAATTTTATGTCGAAGTTTGGTATTTTTATTGCACCACAGCTTATTATTGCAAATGACTTTTGTTTTTATCTTTCTCTCTTATTTAATAGAAGAATGATACTGCTTACCGAGTATGATGACGTGGTTCCATAGCCACAAGTTGCTGCTTTAAATATCACCTTTGCTCACTATGACGACTATTTGAAAGTAATAAATTTTACTCACTTGTGGAGACACGTTTTTAACTACTTTTAATTATTGGTAGGAACGCGGTTATGCGCATATCATACTATTTATTATTACGACGGCAAAATTGCACGATATCTTTACTTTTGATTTTAACAAATTAAACGTTTTACACTTATTGAGTTAGTCGTAGGGGCCGCCTCTCGGGTTTTTTATCCCACACTTCTGATGTTGGAGTGACATAGATGAGGATGGAACTGCCATGTTTTAAAATCAGTCTACAAATTGTAGACAGTGGTGTCGATTCCAGTGCAAGTCCAACTAGACTAAACTTAACCATAAATAAACTATTTTTAGTTTGGTTTTAGTGATAAACCTATTCTGTTTCAAACAGAAATTAAACTTAAAATTTTAGTTGACAGCACTTATTTGATTTTGACATAATCATTTAAAGCTGCCCACTAACAGACAAAAATGCCTTTTATAGTGAACGAATGAATGAATGAATAAAAAAATAACTAATATAAAATTCCTTTTCAAACGTTATTTGAGCAATATAGTTATTTATAAATATTTACAACTATTTCTGCATCATTGTTATGAACATTTATTAATAATTTAATTAGTTGGCGGCCTTATTTCAGTGTATTTCTCATCTTAGATATGAGCATAGTGAGCATCAAATCTTTTAGGTTATCTGTGGAGTGATTAGCACTACTTTTACTCTGTGGTATGCCTATATTACTTTCCTTGATTACTTTATACAAAAAACAAACAATTAAATTCGTTAATTATTTATTTTAATAGATGTTTAGTGTAAATAATTACAGCAACTAAGGAAAAATATGCTTATAAGCAAATATTTACTTCTCATCTACCATAAACTGATGACGGAAACTCATAATTATCAAGATAACAATGACAAAAGCCAAAAAGTGTATTTATGGAAACATGAAAATCTGTATTTATAAAAATTTGTGATATCATGTGGTGTATAATTATGCAAGAGATATTAAATGAACCTAATAATTTATTTCTACTTTTATTTATAACTTATAAAAGTGTGTTAAGTTCAGTATGTAGTTGTATATGTTAAGTATTCTGATCTATAAGCTACACAACAGTAATTAATTCATCATAGTCTTTTCTTAAGGGCAACATATATCCATGAATTCTTACAAACATATTTAGATTAATAGAATGTTAAGAATTCCAATAAATTATATACTTTATTTCTAACTTAGCTAAGCCTGCTAGTGGTTACTATAATATAGCCTATGTGTTAAGTATTCTGATCTAGCTATATGCTACAAAACAGTATTTATGTATCTATGAATTCTTACAAACAATCTATATGGATTATTAGAATGTTAAGAATTCCAATAAATTACATATATGCATAACTCATTACTTTTTGATATAGTAAGAGGCTTAATACTTACTTATTATACAAATAAAAATGCAATATTTGTTTAAATACATGTTTTACTAAATAAATCTGAATGTTTTCCGAGTACATATAAATAAATGTTGGTCCACTGAACTCTCTGGCTTGGCTTGGCTGATTCTATTCATTTCTTCATTAGTTATTTTTAATAATAAATTTAGAAACCTACTTTTAAAAAATATAGCTCATTGTTCTAGAGACGAACTGTTAGAAACCTTATTAAGTATCACAGTTCAAGTAGCACCATTTGGTAGGTATAGTTTTAACACTGGCTACAATTATTATTTCTACTATTTAATGATATTTACATAACTTTAGGCAGACACACACAAATACACATTTTTTATCACTAGTTTCAATGTTCCAAACTATGGTTCCAAAGATTTCTAGATTTTTCCTGTAGTTCACTTAATATAATTGGTAGCAACTGCATTTATAGGTACTGGACCACAATTTTCCATTAGGCCACCAACTGGACATTTATTTTCCCCTGCATGACCTGGAAAAAAGTTATATTTATCATTAGACGCCATTAACCTCAAAATCGTTCACTTTGTATTAAATTATATATGTTTATAATATTTTTACGATAACGTGTATACTTACATAATATATGATGTCTTAGAATTCTATGGCTAAGTAAAAATACGTATTATATTATGTATGTAAATTACAAAACTATTTCGACAAAAATTAAGTAAACAAAGAAATACCTAAATAATTAGTTCTACGAATCTCCGCACTTGACTGTGATTCGTCTGTTTTTCGCGCTTTGTTTAACCTCAATTTTGGCGCCAATATTTAATTTATCAAGTATAATTTTAATTTATAAATATTTTTTATTTGCTAACAAACATTTATTATTCAATATTTAATCACAAAATCAACTTTTAATGTTCAAAAAGCCATGATAAAATTTAGTGAATTTAAGTCGGTACCTACTGACATCCCGACTAAATAAGTCGAGAACTCACTAAATTAAGTGAATTTTTGACATTTATGATGTACACCAGAATAGCATTATCACTAAATTGTATAGATTGACTAATTTTGGTCCTGTCAAACTTAATTTAAGTGAAGTTGTGTCTTTCAGAATAAGAAAGTGAGATTTGACAGGAATAAATCAATTTTTAGTTAAGTTTAGTTTAGTTCTTGGACACAGAATCGACACCATTGTCTTTAAGATGTTCATACATCAATCTGACATTCTCTTTCACACATAAAAGGTTCCACAGCAGGTCTCCAACCAAATCCCCTATAACCTGCGCCTCTACCACCAAGATAATGATGTTCACACAAAACGTCACCTCTCAATCGTCACTTTACACTTTCTCACAAATACACACTTTATAATTATACACTCGCGATTATGACCGGAATAAACTCTTTATCACTAACTATAAATAGCAACGAGCAGCGTAACGATTCCCAAGAAAGGTCCGTACTGTACGGCGGCTCGAGTGTAACTGCTTCGATTGCCCACCGTGCGGCGGTATTTATAGTGCCGGCGCACGTGCATGTCATTCGGTCGTACCTGCACGTGTTCGTAAGTTTTTAGGTTAAGTATTGAATTTACAATGACGTTATTTTTACATCGTAATAAACCCTAAAGTAATCAACTTGGTGGTTTATAAATTAATATTGGAACAATGAAATGGTTTAACTTAATTATTCTAGGTTCTCTAGACTAATTGTTGTGGTTGCGCCGATATATATTTTAATACTAGAAATAAAATAACAATATTGCGTTGCTTTAAATTATGTAAAGAAACAACATTTAATGTTTTTATTTCCTTTTGACTATACAATAATATTTTTAAATATTCAATACATTTTAGTTCTATTTCAATAGTGACATTTAGTTTTAAATATCTATCACAAATTTTAAAAATAAACTCTGACCTCTGTGGCTTACACCACAAAGGTTACATTCTTATTTCAAATTATTATGAATTTGTAAAACAATATTCTCAAAATAATACTAGAAATAAAAATATTACTATTGCTAACAAAATGTTAACATTATTTTCTTAAGAATATTCAAAAATATGGTCACACTTGATTGACTCACATAAAAACGAAGTGAAAATCAAAAAGGTTATTTAGAATTTTCTTCGTAACTTTTCCGGCATGTTACAGATTGTCTATAACAAGATATATATATGTATATATCTAAGGCAGAGTTAACGCATAAAATAAACATTGAAACCGGCTGCTTCAGCGGCGGGTCAATCAAATTAAATTATAATTCGTATTCGCGCTCAGTCAGCAACTTTAAACGAAGGGAGTTCTCCGCCAGCTGTAGGGCGAGGGGGGGGGGGTCTATGTAACTCTCACAAATTGGCTTCAGCCACAATTCTCACTGAACAAATGATTACCTTCGTTAACTTGCTATGAATTTTATTCTTAATGATGGAAAGTGAGCTAATATCGACAGGTAATATAATAAAGGACCGATAGATATATTTGCGTGATTATTGATTTGATAGCGATTAATAAATTATTAAACAAATCTCATTTCACCAATACAACAACTTAGAGGAAATAACTAGAAGGTTAAACATGTCATGGCAAAAATACTGGGCTCACAGAGAAATAATGAAAGGAGACATGCCGCTTTGTGTGAAAAAGAAAGTAATGGATAGTGGTATCCTTCCCTGTCTAACATACGGTTCACAAACCTGGACATACACGAAACAGGCAAAAGAAAAAATCAGAATATGTCAGGCTGCCATGGAGCGATCCATATTAAAGACACGAAAAAGAGACAGAATACACCACACCAAGATAAGAAAAAGAACAGATAGATAGATTTCTTACTTCACTCCTTGAAACTAAAATGGAAATGGGCAGGTCATATAGCCAGGACGTTGGACACTCGATGGACAAAGCGTGCAGTCATCCTATGGAAAGGACCTAAGGGAAAAAGGAAAAGAGGCAGGCCTTATAGAAGATGGACTGATGACATAAAAGATATAGCAGGAGATGAGTGGTGGATAGTAAAGGCGATAGACAGAAAACAATGGGCTAAGTTGGAGGAGGCCTTTACCCTGCAAGGGGGTTCTCATTTAATAAATTACATAAAAAGAAAAGAATAAAGAAAATAAAAGAATTAAATAAATTAAATATTTGATAATAGCTTACTGTAATTTAAATGAAATATAATGTAATTTTTTTTTAGTTTTTTTTTGTATTCTATTATGTTTTATAGTTTGTTGTAATTTGCATGAAAGTATGAGAATCAATAAAATGGCTTTATTATTATTATTATTTAATAAATTATTAAAAATTTAGGCCCATCGTTTGTAAATAAAACAGATACTTTAATTACCTTTACATTCAACCTCATTTAGTTTTTGATGATAAGGGTGAGTTGCATTAAGCAATTTTGGATGCAAATATCTCTGCAATGACATTGGAACCTAAAACCAATACTGATATTTATGCCTAGACTTCTATCTCTACTCTTCTTAACAGAATTTATCTAGCTAGATTTATTTAGCAAAAGAAACCTAACTTTCCACAAAAGTAGAACAGAAGCATTTGCTTTAAATTTTTAAATATATAGTACTTAAGTCTGTTTGCCTGTAAAGATTGCTCATCTAATTAACAGTTTATTTAAAAAAATAATAATTATTATATTTCATTGCGGGCACTAAAAGTATTACCTACCAAAATAAATGTATAGTATATTTATATTTATTACGTAATGCTGTATAAAAATCCAACATTATAAAGTCGGAATGTGTGAAATTTCCCGGCGGTGCATTGTTCCTCGACGCCGGCACTGAGCCAGGAAACAGATCAGATAGGGTTGTCACATTTAAAAAAAATGTTTTTATTTCAATTTTGTGGATGTGATTGAAAGAAATATCCTCTTTTTGTAATGAACTTACATAAAATGTTTAGAATATTTAATCTTAATTCATAAATCCTATCACTAGAAGAATTATTGGCTAATATTGTAATAGCTGTTCTAGTCGACAGGTTTACAAACTAGCACATAAACGGTCATTTTCAAATTTAATACTAAATGTATGTGTCGTATTTTTTTTTATAAATTCCACTCTTAGCAATTTTTGAAAAATAAACGTTAAAAGAAGGCATAATAGTTTTGTTTTATCTCTGAATTATATTAATTGTATCACATTAATTAAATTATAATATTAACTTCAATCTTATGTTATTTAAAACCTTTTACCATAATTCTCAGCTCGTAGCCCGGTTTCTGGGCGCGGAGAAACACCATGGGGTTTAGTGCGTAGTCTGGCCGCCGCCGGGAGCCTCACACGAAGGTGTGTCCACGACTGGATTGTCGAAGTGCCTCAATGCATTCCCCATGAAAAAAAAACACAGTGTGTCTTTATAGGCAAAGTAATAGTGGATACGTAAATTGTTATTGTTGAAAAAGCTAGTAGTTTTGTTATAGTGTGAACCCTAGTGCAGGCTTGGTGTATGGACCGCACAGTTGTGGGCCGTGTGGAAGCTCTGTTACGTGAAATTTGTGAACTAGCGGACAGTGAGCCAGTGAGCACGCGTCAACTATTTGTTAAATGTTCGCATTACTCTTCACGTGCCAACCTTCTGCATATAACTCATTACTTATTAGTGATGGTATTTCAGGCACATTGCTTTTATAATAGTTAATTCTTGCGGTTTTATTCGTCTGCATGGTTACCGAGAGATGTTCACGCGTATTATGTTAAAATATGTACTGTAGTAGCTGTACAATTTTAATAGGAAAAATCTTACACAGATTTTGCTGGATTAAACTATTTAGAAAAAATTTAGCTTATAACAAAAACGACTACAAGCTTTCATTATAAGTCGGCGTTTTAGGATTCCGTACCATAAACTAAAGTAGGTCCCACTTTTTTTTTACTGATACGCCGCCGCTGTCACTGTAACTCTGCAACGGTGATAGCGAGAGAACTGCAAATGTCACAGTTAATGTCCTTATCCCATTAGGGATCGGGAATATGACAAATATGATAATAACGGCACAAAACTCATCGTGAGCGAGTACAACTCGCACTTAACCGCGTTTATTATGCGTATTTTTAGTATTTGCTTTTCTTTTCATGTTCTTTGATCTAAAAGTTACTTACGATTCTCTAAAATAGAATCAAACCCCATAACCGAACGTATTTCATTTCAAACAACGGGCAGAGATCACAAGTCGATTACATCTAAGAAACAAACAGCCAGCAGCGGTCCGTATACATGAATATGTTTGTATTATGTTTGTTTATGTTACTCCTACCCTACCCCCTGTTTATCCTAAACTCCTAATTACGTTATACAATCAAACATTTAAACTTTAGTACAAAGTAAACATATAATATAAATATATACTTTGTATATTAGATAACTTAATTCACATAATGGATCAATTTGCATACATTTTGTGTTATAACAGAGTTTGTTTTCAAGTCTCTCTCGAGTCTCTTTATCACTACATATATTCTTCTAATATATAAAATTCACATGTCACAGTGTTAGTTACCGTACTCCTCCGAAACGGCTTGACAGATTTTTATGAAATTTTACATACATATTCAGTAGGTCTGAGAATCGGCTACTATCTATTTTTCATACCCCCAAGTGATTAGGGTTGCCCACCCCTAACATTTGTATGGCAAAACAACGTCAGCTAGTTAATATTATTAATATGCCGTTTGTGGTGAAACTACGCCACGAAACTTGTACGAAATAAATTAAGTATGATGACATCTTCTTATCTTATATATAAAAATCAAATGCTGTTCGTTAGTCTCGCTAAAACTCGAGAACGGCTGGGCTGACTTTTGTGATTTTGGTCTTGAAATATTCATAAACGTCCAGGGAACGTTTATACGGTGAGAAAGTATATGGGGATCTAAAATTCCACGCGTACGGAGTAGCGGGCATCAGCTATCTTATATATAAAAATCAATTGCTGTTCGTTAGTCTCGCTAAAACTCGAGAAAGGCTGGGC
This sequence comes from Orgyia antiqua, assembly GCA_916999025.1. Lineage (NCBI taxonomy): Eukaryota > Metazoa > Arthropoda > Insecta > Lepidoptera > Erebidae > Orgyia > Orgyia antiqua. The sequence goes on from OU779865.1 coordinate 315,217, forward strand.
CGATTTTGGTGATTTTGGTCTTGAAATATTCATAAGAGTCCAGGGAAGGTTTAAACGGTCCAAATATATAGGGATCTAAAATTCCACGCGTACGGAGTAGCGGGCATCAGCTAGTATTGTATATTAAAATCAATTGCTGTTTGTTAGTCTCGCTAAAACTCGAGAACGACTGGGCCGATTTTGGTGATTTTGGTCTTAAAATATTCATGAAAGTTCAGGGAAGGTTTAAACTGTGACAAAATATATGGGGATCTAAAATTCCACGCGTACGGAGTAGCGGGCATCAGTTAGTGTATAATATAAAAATGAATCACTAATGTAAATGTTATTACCGATGTCGCTAATTCTATCCCTTGAAGTTCCAAGATGGTTTTTACATAGAGAAAAATTTATTAAAAATGTTTGCTAAAGTACGCAAATAAAACTGCAGGGTACAGTTAGTATATAAGATAAAGAACATACACTACATTAACAAAACGTTTCCTTTCCATATGTTAACATTATTAGCACAAGGTGGAACAAAAAGCAGGCAACAATACAATAAAGATATGCATGTTGACATTATATGCGTATGTACAGAGTTATTGTTCTTTCATGAGATTAACAAATATTAGTCACGTGTTTGATTCGCGGTGAGACATAAGAAATTCCTCGCACACAATTCATAATGTTTAAATTACTCACATTCTCTCTTAATGTTGTATTGTAGAGACAATTTTCTTCAAACACTTTTGAATTAAAAATGATTATTACAATACGCGTGTCAATTTACACATCTTATGAAATACTCTAACCTACTAAAGTCAGAAAGGCGGTACGTGTGTTTAAATGTTACTCATAGACATTTCATACAATGACCTCTACTTCCAAACTAAGCTTAGAACTTGTAGTAATATATTAATCCTGCAATTGACTTGTTTTGCTTTTACTTAATGAATTAAATTATAGTGGCAAAAGTGATCACCGCAAGCGCCCGCAATAGCTCGACGGTAGAGCGACGACGGAGCGATTATTCAAAGTCGTGGCATTAAGTCCGGTTTGCGATAATCACTTTTTCTGCGATAATTTAACTTAGATCTTGTGTTACAATTATAAGGTTAGATACACCTAAATATATTTTAATAAGAAGAATTTAGATAGAAAGAAATGAGGTAGCGTCATGTCAGGCGTTGAAGTTAAAGCTTTCTTTATTATAATCAGAGATTATGTACTATTATTTTATTTGTTACGAAATAAAACAATAACTAATACATAAGTAAAAATAGAATAAATAATGTAGTACATTATGTATTATACTTGAGAATAATCGGATATAAAATGGTGAAAGGTAGGACCCAAGTTAATATAAGTGGGGTGAGTGAATTGAGTGCTAAGGGAGTCGGGTAATTGGATCGGGAGATTGGGCTCTAGCCCTTGATACCTACATACATATGAATCGTTCCCTTCATTAAAATGACGATTTAGGTCTTCGGCCTTTTGTTTGTACATTTATAATGTTATGAGAAATCAAAAGGTTCTTCAATATTACTTAGTTTTGATATAATCAAGCCTATTCTATGTGTTTTTTAGAACTATATTTAATTCTAGCGGTATCCTGTAAACTTTTCTACTTAAAATAAAGATCAATGAAGTCGTTTGAAAAACAACTGGTCATATAAAGTATTACATTACGAAACCTAGTTTTTTTGTGAAATACAAGTAGCCTAGGCTACCACCTGTAATGTCAGCTACCTAGCTATATCTAGATTCTATTTTAAACTTTAGCCTAAGGCAGACAAAACTTGACCTAAAGTTACCATGTCACCAAGTGTCTCCAGGCATCAGGCGATCAATGAGAAAGACAGCAAAGGTGCCGATAAAGTGCTCATGGACAAAAATATAAAATTGTTGATAGAATCTCGAGATAAAAAAATTAAGGAGCTTGCTTGAAGAATAATAACAAAATTACAATGCAGCGAAGAGTGTGGTGCATACAAAGTGAGCGGATGTAATGACGTCATAGGAAGGTATTGAAATAAGATTTTGTATTAAATTATATGTTTAAAACCGAGTGATAAACGGGTGACATTTGCATTGTTCTCAAGTTCTCTACACTTCGTGGCTCGGCCTGAGCTTGTTTTGATTTTTTTAAATTCGTCCATAGATTACATAGAAAATATTCCGTTATGGGGAAAATTCTGAATTTATGTTGACTATACCAAGATGGTGACAGATGTCCGTGTAGTGACGGATTAAGAATACAATTGTCACCAGCCGTTTCCTGCTCAGGGTTCTGTAAAAGCCAGCTAAGGTATATTGTACACAGATGATATCTTCTGTAAGAGACGAAAATCTAGAAAATAAACCCTGCGTAAACACGACTGGTCAGCATGGCACAGTAGACCATAATCCCTCCCCAAAGTGAAGGAAGCCCGTGCCCAATAGTAGGAAGCTTATGGGCTGGATACGACGGTGGTGTAGACAACTTCTATTTAAAACTTTCTTTATGTCCTAGTAACTACTACTGAAAAAAAAAATGTTATTCTTAATATGCTATACTTTTTGGTTACCCTGTAAATGATCAAACTTATGGATATGTTAGTCAAGTATGAAGGTCACCTTGACCATGTTTACGTGTCATTTATGTATCATAACATATTTGTATGCAGTCCATAAATAAGCATTTGCGTACATATTGTTTTATTCAGACGCATATAAAGTAAGACGTTACGTTGTCAACATTTTCCACTGATCACTTTGAAATAAGTTTAACGTGTTTATCTATACTCTATTCAATGTAAAGTAAATTGTAAACAATTTTTGTTATGTCTAATAGCAAGGAAATTATCAACCTTTCCGCCTTCCAGCCTATTGGTTAAGATGCCTACGGCCTATATATAGCATGGCATGGTCTAGGAAGCTATTTTTGAGCAGCTCCAAATACATAAGCATTTTTGTCAGGTTACCTAGTTGCTTATCAGACATATCTCAGAGGCAAAATTAAATTTTGAAGATGTGGATCTATATGCCATGTGTTACACTAGTATATCTGCGTCCTTCATGCTAAATTCGATTAATTACATCAAAATTAGAACCTATAAATGAAAAAAGAAATAGTTAAAATTCCATAAAATTAGTTAAAGTGAACACCGAGTCTCAGTAGACTTTATCGTGATGATATACATGCTATATATTAGAAAATATTACGACGTCTTGTATAGAAGTTAGTAAACGCAATATTTACGAGCAAAACGAGCTAAACTTAGTAACTTTGTAACAAAGGAACGAGTCATTTTTCAAAGACGCGTGTTGCGCAGAACTATTGTAGAGAAGTGATAATTGTTGATATACCTACTTATTTTTTTAAACTATTTCTTTAATAAAAGTAACTATTAACTTATAACGATATGGATTATTATGTATATTAGATTATTATACTGAAATGCAGGGAGCAGAGCAGAAACTATAAACGCGTTTGTAATTGCGGGTATTAGCTAAGTTGCATAATGCTGACTAACGACATTTTAGTAAGCTGGTAGGTAGGTATATTCGGTTACATGATTAAAGCTCTTTACTCCTAATACTATATGAAATACATAAAACGTTTTAACGTCAACCAAATAACATAAAGGACGGCAATCTGCCATCTAAATTACATTTTAGCTTCGAGCATCAGATATAAACATTCCGTTCGAGAACATTCGAACAAAACAAAAAATATAAAACCGCTCGCCTGTTGTTGTAACGATAATTGAATGTGATGTCTGTTGGTGACAGATTTGACAAAAATTTTACGCCTTATTTTTATATCACTTTGCCCGTATTTTTATTTCACTTTGCCCGTACACAATCCTCGTGATGGCTGCAAAATTCTGTTTTAATTTCATTGCCGTATCAATATGGCTTACAATTTATATCATAATAATCTACGGAGTTTATTTAAATAGAATATTGCGTTTCCAGAATGTCTAGGGCGTGAATATAAATATTATAATATTCATAATGTGAGAGAAATATTTTTATTGTTTTGTGATTAATGTTGAATATCATAATATAATTATTGCAAAAGATTCATACATGTTTTTCTAAGAAAAGCTCCCGTTTATTTTGGGTCACAAATCTCCTCCATTTGTAATAATTGTAATAAATCAATGTGAATACGTATAATTCGCATTAAAATTAGTAAAATATTTCTGTTATTTTTTGTAGACGGCTGTGGCGTGAAACTTAAGTTCTAAGAGTACGGATTTTTTTTGACGGACCTCGTAGTGGAGTGGTTTATGTAACGGACTGCCGTTAACGAGGTCGCAGGTTCGATTCCCGCTCGGGACAATCATTTGTGTGATCTTTAAAAATGTCATACAAATGTTTGTTCTCCGTCTGGGTGTTTACTACGTATTATAAGTATGTATTTACAAAAGAAAAGCAATACCTATATGTAGTCTATTCATATTCTGGTACTTATAACAAAAGCATAGAAATATAGCTTACTTTGGAACCAGAGGACGTTGTATGAAATGACCATTAATATTTATTTAATATTTATATATTTTATTTTACATTTAATAATCTCGTAATAGAATTGTCTTCGTCTTATTTTCTTCAGTCATTTCCTTAGATACTATAAGTTGAAGAATAACCCGAAATTGAGTCCTATAATGTCCAGTTTATTGGTATAATGGACAACGATAACCTTTCACTATGGAGAAGAAAGAATAGGATTATTGGGTATACCATGTAAAACTGTACAAATATTCGTTGTAAACACATCCCATCATTCAGTTAATTAAGACAATCTTAATAATTAAAAAGAATACTCTCATAATTACGCACTTAAATGAACATAAAATATAATGAAAAGAAATGAAGGATAAAAACGTTGTGGGCGCGCTCGTCGTCATCTCGTTCGATATCAGACATTGTTACGACTAAAATGTACCTTCACAATTTTATATCGCGCTCTAACATTTTATATTACGAGCTGTAAAAATGTTTGCCTAAAAGATTTTACTTACAAACTACAGGTCGCTCATTTTGTTCACGTTTACTTAAAAAGTAAAGCGAAATAAATGTCAGAGGAAAGAGTGCGAAACACAGCTTTAAGTTGTGCTTTTTATTTTTGTAACGAAATAAAATACCTTTAGCTTATCGTACTTTAACTATTTTGGATATTTATTAATTCTAAAGTTGTAAAATTTTTGAAAGGAATATGCCTCACACCAATCTCTGCCTGCAGTCCACTGGTGGAGAAAAAAAAATTGATGTTTATATCACATCGAAATGTTTTGTTTGCTCTACGTACATAATTAAAGAGAATTATATACTGGTACCCGAATCCAAGTAGCTTATATGCTTGTGTTATGGGTACTAGAATACGGATAGACCACATACACAACTTTTTTTTTGTAAATACATACTTATAATACATAGAAAACACCCAGACGTAGTACAAACATTTGTGTCACATTTAAATATCGCTTATACAACGTGTTTCAGAAAGGTGTAGTCATATTAGACCATCGTGACACGTGGCCGGTGACTAGGCACTAGGCATGGATGAAATTACAAATACTAGTTTTTTTTTAATATCAATAATTAATCTTTATTAAAACGTCATTTTAAATTGTTTTTATTTTTTTTTAGTTATGTTATGACTTTAATGTGTTCATATGAATTGAATTTATTTATTAAATTAATCGATCTTGTTTAATTACAACACTACTATGAGGTCATCTTTTATCGTAAGGTTCAATCGCATTCAATAAACCGTAAATATCTCATAATTGATGCGTTTCTGGTAGTTATTTAATAGTAGGCTATAAATAATAAAAAACTTACCAACTGTATTTTTCTATATGTAACTGTAATATTTGTAATATTTAAGGCCTATCCAACGCAACCTTAAAATATGACTACACCTTTCTGCAACACGTTGTATAATAAAACTAGCTGACCCGGCAATCGTTGTTTTGCCATACTAAAAAAAAAAGGTTTGAAAAATAGATGTTGGCCGATTCTCAGACCTACTGAATACGCATGTAAAATTTCATAAAAATCGGACAAGCCGTCTCGGAGGAGTACGGTAACTAACACTGTGACACGTGAATTTTATATATAACACTATCCCGTGCGGTAATCGAACCCATTCGACCACGTGGCCCGTCTGGTAATAGTAGATTCCATTTTAACCTTTATTTAACCTGAGTTTCATTAAGTTGAGTTTGAAAAAGAACGCTTCAGTAATCGGACGATTACCTACCAACTGTTAAGTGAAATAATTACAATAGAGAAATAAAATCACTTATATACCAACATTACGTAGGCTTACAAAGGATCGCTATGATTTATTTTATCACCATTGATGTCTACATAAAACTGAAGTATTACACTTTTATTGTTCAATATAAACAAAATCTCTGCATCACACTTGCGACGTTTTTGCTTCACAAACATTTTATTTTAGCACATTTCTTGTCTCTTTGCTTTGTGTTGAGTGAAATTTATTAGGATATTTTTGTAAGCACATACAGTACTTACACCTTTAAGAAAAGGCTTTTATAACAATTTACGTGCATTAGTTTAACTGTGTACAACTCTAGGATAGAGTGACTATATCGTACAGTAATTTATTAATTTTGCATTGACTTGCTATGCTTTTAATAAATTAAATTATAGCGGAAAAAATTATCACAATGAGCGGGATTTGAACCCACGACCTCGGAATACCGTAAATCCGAAACGGCTTGACCGATTTTTATGAAATTTCACATGCATATTCAGTAGGTCTGAGAATCGGAAAACATCTATTTTTCAAACCGACATTTGTATGGCAAAACAACGTTTGTCGGGTCAGCTAGTTATATTTATAAAACTTTATTGTTAAGATACTTATTCATTACTAGTGGAAAGTATAAAATAATATAAGATAATATAATATAAGAGAACAATATAATTATAAAACTCAATAGTTATAAGTAATGTACGTGGTAGGTTCATATGGAAATACTTGGCCCGATTCCACTGGTCGCAACTAGGCAATGCTTTTTAATTTACCGAGAGCCATTCCCGACCTTATCGTGCCAAAGTAACTGGCACGTTCGTAATAGGGTACTCTAAGATGGCGTTTTTATTCAGATTATCCTCAAGCATGCGCCGATATGGAAATTTAAAATGTTGTTTGCGTCGATCGCCATTTATTGAGCTTAAACAGTTTCGGGAGGGTCTATTAGACCCTGTACGCTTCCGTCTCGATCCAATGGATTTTGTTACGTCATTATTAAAATCAAATAGAGCTTGTATACTATTGAGTTTGGAGTATTGGCGCGATAAAACCTATCATAGAAACTTTATGTATATAGAATATAGATTTATAGTGATGCTAGCTTTTTATATCATAACAGTGTTAATGAATACTGGTGAAGAACGAGTTTTACTCGCACACGAAGGGTTCCATATCGTTTTTGTATTTCCGACCTCAATTAAAATTAAATAACGGTACGTGGGATGACGGCAGAAAATAATTATAATGAGTATGTATTGTAAAAAGTGTATGTTATTTGATGCCATCAAAAAATACTGAAACTGTGAAATCAGTTCTCTTGCTATCACCGTTTCAAAGATAACGGTACCCATATAATGTGGTAAATGCAGGACAATGTTGATGAATATTTGTTTTTGGAACATCGACTGATACGCATAAACTGTGAATGAATGAATGAATGAATGAATGAACTTTATTTCACTTAAAATAGAGTTAACAAAGGTGTTACATAAATTTGTTACAATAGTCTATCTATTTAGCCACTGAAAGGCATGTGAAAAATTGCAATATTTGACATAACCAGTCAAGTCACATAGATACATAAATTGTCATCGTAATACATAGATATATATTATTATAAATGTGGATATAAATTTTATTAATTATTATTTATTAATCAATTTCATTTAATTTAACATGTCATAGGTACAGAATTCACATTTTGTAACTAAGTCACTCGATCATACATATCTCTTAATTGAAATTTTCTGCGATCTCGCTATCAGCGTTCTGGAGAAACAGCCTGGTGAGAGACGGACTGATGAACGGACGGATGGACGGATGGAAACTAGGGACCGCGAAGTCTCAGTATCAGGGTCGCATTTTACCTATATTTTAAACACTATTATGTTTAAAGAAAATGTGTAAAACAACTACATGACATGACTATATGCCGTTCAAGAGGTAGCGGGTTCGATGCCCGCTCGGGACAATCATTTGTGTGATTTTTCTAATTGTCATACAAATGTTTGTACTGCGTCTGGGTGTTCCTATGTATTATACTATGTGTTGTACTATGTATTGTTTAATGTATTCTATCCGTATTCTGGTACCCATAACACAAGCATAAGCTTAGCTTGGGACCAGAGGACGTTGTGTGAAATGTCCATGAATATTTATTTATATCTATTTATTTATATGTGGAGTTACCATTAACGGAGCTTATAGCTGATTCAAATGTAAGTTATTGTCACAATACACATTTATATTCATTAAATAGCTACGAATGTTGTATAAGGAGCTACAAATCAAAACAATCTGTTACTAACGAACAATCATAAAACAAATGCTATAAATTAACGGTTCATAAATTCGGTGAACTATTTATATTATAAGAAATTATATTAAAACGTAATCGTCACCTTCATTCAGTTACATAACAGTAATATAGAGGGCGCACATTTAGTAACAAATTAAAAATACCTCCGAGATTGCGTTACACACGCACATACCATGATAAAGGTCCAGCAAATGTTTAAACAAAGCCTCCAGCATATTTTATCTTTAAAAGGTCTTTTACGTGTAGCCGCTACCGGAGCAGCGTAACAACGATTTACTCGGCTATATTTCGTATGTAAATCGCAGATTAGCTAATCATTACTAAAAATGTACTAACTTTGAAAATTAAAAAATCTGGTCAAGTACGATTTGGATTCGCACACGTTCCGTTATTCTCTCTCTCTCTCTCTCCAGCCCATTTACGACCCACTGTTGGGCACGGGCCGCCTCCACTTTGATAGGGATTATGGTCTACTGTACCGCGTTGACCAGGCATGTTGGCACAGGGTTTATTTTTAAGTTTTCCGTCTGTCTCAGACACACAGGATGTTATCTGTGTGCAATATCCCTTAGCTGACTTTTACAGCACCCTTGGGAGGAGATGGGGTGGTGACACTTGTATTCTTATTCCGTCACCACACGAAGAGTACCGTTATTAACATAATAATATTATATCCGACCCCAAATAACGGAATAAAGGAAGGGGAATTATGATAAGTATTTGTTATAATAACATCAATCGATATACATAAACGGAAAATTTAAGCTCTATAGCTATCACCGTTCCAGATATACAGCTTGGTGACAGACGTATAGACAGCTAAGTCTGTAATCCCTGATTTTCTTAAAACAATGCATGTCACGGGGTGAAAATTGTGTTTAAAGATTTCGTGATACGAATGAATTTAATTAAAACGTGTTAAGAGGATACCAAAATAGCTTCGTGCATTTTTCTATGTACGAAGTTTTTATTGTTTCTTTAGATTGAATGGCTAGAGCTCTAATTTTTAAGTATATGTTTTTCCAATATGATCTAGAATCGCATGAACTCAGAAACGCGATTGAAAAAAGTTTTCTCGATAGAAAATCTTGGCGAAACAACCTCTCAAATTTTTTATTTTTTTCATTTGTCGGTCTATTATCGCGTATTAACTAATGAAATAACTTTAAAAACATAGGTAACTATTATGTATAGAAACACGTGGATCAGAATTAAAATATATTTAATAGATTTTGAGTAAATAGGAAAAGTATCCCTAATTCTTCATTTTCTGTCGGCGATGATAAACGATAATATTGATGTAGGCCCTTAAATATAGTCTTGAATTTCACAAAATATGTAAGCTTTTTTATTCGAATGTTCGTAATAGCGGTTGGTAGTTTCCACAACTCATTTATTTTCACTGTTGAAAATCGACAATTCATTTTGTTGATTCATGTAGAAAGTATGAATATTTTTATTGAAAATTTAATGTTGTAAATAAATATTTATTGAAACGACTACTTAATGTGAACAAAACGAGAATTCTTTCATTTTGTGGATAACGATAAATGCAACAATTTGCATCTGTATACTACTACATATTATCCACTTAACAAATTAAAAATGTCTTTATAATATAATAGAATCAAACCAAAGATCATATTTATGCACTGTCGTTTTAGCTTAGAATAAGTTTTTAGAGTAACTTTTCATTTTTATACTGTCTCGGTACTTCTCACATTCTCCAGCTCGATAACTTCCCACCGCTGGTCACGGGCTTAGGTGGACACTCAAATAAACGTGTGTAAAAGTAAACACTTACATATTAATATTGTAAACATTGACTAGATCATCAGTTATTTAATCTCGCTATTATTTATCAATCATTAAGCACAACAAAGTGTAATGGGTAATAGGGTCATAAAATCTACTTATTTACCCCGCGGAGGCTCCACCAATGATTTATTTTATCACCATTGATGTCTACATAAAACTGTAATACTTCTCTTTTACAGTTTTATTGTTCAATATAAACAAAATCTCTGCATCACACTTGGACGTTTTTGTTTCACAAAGTATAGTTTACGTATATTTAAGAATACTTCTCTCTCTCTCTCCAGCCCATTTACGTCCCACTGTTGGGCACTGGCCTCCTCCACTTTGGGAGGGATTATGGTCAACTGTGCCGCGCTGACCAGGCGTGTTGGCACAGGGTTTATTTTCGAGTTTTCCGTCTCTTACAGAGGATGTTATTTGTGTGCAATATCCCTTAGCTGACTTTTACAGCACCCTTGGGAGGAGATGGGGTGGTGACACTTGTATTCTTAATCCGTCACCACACGGAGAAAAAAGTATACAGAATACTTACATAAAGAATACTTACTAGTGCTTAATGGGTTTTATTTCCATGTTTGAAGTTTGTACTGTTTCGTTTTAGTAATATATTTTCACACAATTCTATCTCTATTGAAAAAGAACGTAGTATGCTGTGGTAGTATGAAGCATAGAGTTATTGTAGAGGAATTATTTTAAAAATGTGAGTAAAATAGTTGTAATGTTAAAATGAAGTCAATATGATGCACTGTTTAAGAACTGAAATAGTTTATAAACTGTTGGGTACTTCAGTGGGACTTTCACTTTGGGAAGATATTTTGTCTGATGTGACACGCTGTGCCCCATTAAGGTGGTGGGTTAGCATACCTAGGCTTGACTTCTTAGCTCTTAAAGAACCATTGGGAGGAAAAGATGTGGTGATACTTAAATCTTTATAATCCGTCATCACACGGACGTAACTCTACGGTTACTTAAATATTTTTATCTTAAAATAAAATAAAAATAAATATTCATGGATATTTTACACAATGTCCTCTGATTCCAAGCTAAGCTCATGTGTTTGTGTTATGGATACCAGAATATGGATAGAAATATCACTTTTCATATATCACTTTTCTTTGTAATATATACTTATAATACATAGAAACACCCAGACGCAGTACGAACAATGTATGACATATAAATCTGTATATTCCGTTTCAATTACATGGCAAAACCATCTTTGTTTTCAAAGTGTACAAGTTGTGAAAGTCTATGAAAACGAGCTCAGTAATATTCCCAACATTTAAATTCTGAATTTCTAATATCGATGTAAGTTTTCCTCAAAATATTTACAAAATCTTACATTCAAAGCTTATCCGATAATTGTTCAGAAAAGACGAATTGTACGTCACCAGAAGCTAGATTTATGTGATTCTGTTGAAAGGTGCAGCTCAGAGCTCAGGTATAATATTAACAATCATAAATCTTCCTTCTGTTTTTGTATATCCTAATGATCTATCATCTTTTAATCTTTTCCGTTTCTTTCGTTTCGTTTTTGCGAGAAAAAAATATAATATTATCATTTCACTGAAGGTTCTTTAATTCTTTAAATTTTATCACATTCTTTGCCAGACTCGGAATTGTATAATAACCTCTTATTTTCCTCAAGAGAATTTTTAGGGTTACTTAAACAAATAAGGACCTCTTGTAGAGTTATTTTGGTGTACATTTGTATGTTTAAAATTGTTTAGCAACCCGTTCCAATGTACAAATACAAACTCATACTACATAATTATAAATTTTTTGCTTATTGAAATTAAGTTTACCAAGAAACTTTCTGGTTTCTGCAAAACGTGACCATTTCATCGATGTTTTCTACTCGACCCCAGTCTGCATTAGCTTAAAAAATCCAACACCTTTTCCATTAACAGAATAACAAACATGGATTACTTAGTTTAAAAGAAAGACGATCGTTCACGGCAGCACTGCAAGACCTGAGGAGGTTCAACATTCACACAGGGTAATATTTTGTGTAATATTTGTATTTGTCACATAGTTACAAGTACTGCGTCTCAGTATTCACTGTTAGTAAATTTAAAAACATGTGCCTTAAGTTCTGTGAGATGATGAATGACAGTTAACTAGTATTTATTTAAATTAAGGTGTTTTACTTTTTATGGTGCATATATATACTTTGTGTTAAATTGTTAGGGTTCCGTATCCAAAGGGTAAAAACGGGACCCTATTAATGAGACTTCGCTGTCCGTCCGTCCGTCCGTCTGTCACCAGGCTGTATCTCAAGAACGGTGATAGCTAGACAGTTGAAATTTTCACAGATGATGGATTTCTATTGCCGCTATAACAACAAATACTAAAAATAAAATAAAATAAATATATAAGGGGGGCTCCCATACAACAAACATGATTTTTTTACCGTTTCTTGCTCGATACTAATAACGTTGCCTTATGTTGCATAGATAATGGTACGGAACCCTTCGTGCGCGAGTCCGACTCGCACTTGACCAATTTTTTTATTTATTGTTATTTGTCATTTTATTGCTTTTTTGTTTATTTTAGTATTTTGTTTTGATTTGTAATTTTAATGTTGTCTTTTAAGAACTATAATTTGTCTGATTTTGTCTTATTGCTTTGTGTATAATGCATTAGTTTTATAAACTGTAATGTTGTACATGAAATAAATAAATAAATATTGGTAGATACTCTGACATCCACAACACGTGTGACAAGGTTAACTTTGGACCAGTGGACATTGTCTGAAATGTCCGTGAAATTTTATTAACACACTTAAGATATATCGAATCGACTATTTTTACAGTCCAGCACAGTGGACTGCAAGTAGGACAGCGAATGGTCTGCTTTGAACAATGGATTCAATCTCTGTTCACGTACAATCCAAGTTGCAAAACATTTAGTACGTTTTAAGCAAACTCTATTCTGAAACTGTTAAGCCGATTTGGCTCATGTTTGTGTATATGTTACTGTAAAAGACATGAATTGGTGTATTTTAGGTTTTACTAGTTTTATGCAGTTTAAAAGCCTACCTATCACTTCTCAATAGTAAATGGGTCACGTCCGTAGTAGCTGCTAATCAAGTCAGTTTTTAATATTTTAAATATTATAATTGTTTTTTATTTGTCAAAAATTTTGGTGGTAATTAATAGTAATCTTTTTGACTGAACATCAGCGTTTTGCAGAACATACATTATTATAGAAACTTGCATCATTTGCATGTTCATTTTTCTAGAACTTAGGGCAGATAATAAATATTTCGACGGGCTTCGTGGCGTAGTGGTTCATGTACTGGACTGCCGTTCATAAGGTCGCGGGTTCGATTCCCGCTTGGGACAATCATTTGTGTGATATTCATAAATGTCATACAAATGTTTGTACTACGTCTGGGTGTTTACTATGTATTATAAGTATGTATTTACAAAAGAAAAGTAGTTTATGTATTATATCGGTATTCTGGTACCCATAACACAAGCATATAAGCTTAGCTTGGGACCAGAGGACGTTGTGTGAAATGTCCATGAATATTTATTTATTTATTTATTATTTATTTCACAAATTTTTTTATAACGTACTTCAGATTTAACCATAATATCTAGAAAGTTCTCAGTTTTCCCAAAGTGTGTAGTGTAACAGTACCTAACATAGGTACTTAAAGTGTAGAATCGACACTCTGTTCGTGAACACATTCTATGTATTAACTCATACAATGTGTATGTGTTGCTGACTTTCATATACAACTACTTATTGTGACTGTCCATTGGATGGCAGGCTTTAGATTTACTCATAGTTCGTCGTAGCTAACAGATGTGATTTTGCCCGCATTTTGGCAATACCACAGAGTATAGATGGCATCAGTGGGTTTAGCCAGCACTTTGACGGCTTAGCTTTATCAGAAAATTTGTTAAAAAACTTCGACGGGCTTCGTGGTCTAGTGGTTCATGTAACGAACTGCCTTTCACGAGTGCGTGTGTTCTATGTATTATAAGTATGTATTTACAAAAGAAAAGTAGTACATTATTATACCCGTATTCTGGTACCTATAACACAAGCATAGAAATATAGCTTACTTTGGGACTAGAAGACTTGGGTGTAATGTCCAAAATATTTAAAATATTTTTAATTTAAAAACTCCTGAAAGAATTGGAATGATAACTATGCGGCTTAAATTTTTTTTACCAGAAACATTCCGATACAAATAATTAAATTAGTGCCTTATTAGTATTTAAAACATGTATAAAGAACTCTTATAAGGACATTACTGAATGGTGCTAACATTTACATGATGATATCTTCATGTAGTAGTTAGTCTTCGTCTCCTTCTTCTTTCTGCCCTTATCCCAAGCTAACTGGGGGATGGGGCAGCACGTTTTGTTCCTGACAGCCTCTCCTATCAGCCGTTATATTCTCATTAACTCCTTTTTCTTTCATATCTCTCTCACACAGTCCATCCATCTTGTAGTAGTTAGTAGGTAATCTTATAAAATATCGTCAGTGCATTTCATAGCAATACATAGCAGCTGTGATCATGGACTGACTACCCAAGACTGCGGTGTATTATACCTAGTTGAAAATATCGGGCAATACGATTACCAATCATCAATTAAAGTTCGAATCAATATTAATCTATGAATCTATGTAATAATTGACGGTTAACCTTCCTCCATCATGAAATCTGGTATAACTTCATAATGTTTATTACTTGAGACAGCTTCCTGAAGTGTGCGAAGTGGGTCAAACGAACGATGTTCCATTTTCTAGACAAACCTAATTACTCCACTAAGCAAGATAACTTCAAAACGAAGCTGGCAACATCATCATATTATTATGTTATATCAGCAGGTACAGTTAGATCAATAAGGAAACTAGAAACACCCAACGATTTAGTAAACTCCTACTTTTTGGAAGTCGCATCAAGTCTAAAACTAATACGACTATGACATTAACATGACCACATAACTACGTGGAGGGCCGCTGGATGCAGGCGACGTAGGACTGCGTATTTTGGTCTTTATTGCGAGAGGTTCTGTGTACCATGGATGGCTAATGGGTGATCTCTATCATGCAGAGACATTTATACTGAACTGAAACAATTCAAAGATATTATAATACAATACTACAAAGCATAATTTCCCATCGTCTATTTACGTGCGTATACCTTCGTGTGTCCAGGGCCTGTACTTGCAACCTTGACCTCATGATATTTAACCGTAAAAATGCTAAGGAAATAATAATTTAAGAGACCTTCACAGAAAAATACACACACGATTGCATGTTTAATACAAACAAGTATGGGATTATAAGAAGAAATTATTAGATTATAACCAAAAATTTTATTTGATCAAGGGATTTTTCATGTAAAATGTTATGTTGCTTTATGGTTAAGTAATTGTTGATATTTGCAATTAAGACAGATCAAGCAGATAATATAAAGATGCAGTCTTACCTATGAGCATATGACTGAAAATTCTCCGACTCTCTCGACATAAAAATCTGTTGACTATTTAGCACGGGTCTTCTCTTATTTGGGAGGGCATTTGGCCGATTTATGTTACGCTGATTAAATGTGTGGTTTAGTTTTAAGTTTTCCGTATGTAATCTTTACTTACTATAAATGGTAAATATGTCGCTATGTGAGCTTATAACTTCAAAACTACGCAAAGGATTTGCGGTTTTTTTTAAATGATAGTGATTCAAGAGGATGGGTTTTTTTGTATAATTAGGTTTGGTGTCTACGAATTTGTGAACAACAGCTAGTTGATGATAAAGTAATACTTAGTAGGCTGGAAAGTCTCGGCTAGTTCAGAGAAAATAATTAATTTCATGTTAAAGTATTTATTAATTTTGCAATTGACATGCTATGCTTTTACTTAATAAATCAAATTGTAGTGGAAAAAGTGATCACCGCAAGCGGGACTTGAACCCACGACCTCGGAATACCGTTCCGTAGCTCTGCCAACTTAGCTTATTGCGGTCGTGCTCATAGTAACTCAGTTTTTCCACCACAATTTAATGTTCTTCAAAAATACATACAGCAAAATTACTTTTTCATGCTATAAAACTCAATAATATCACTATAATGAAAGCAAAAAAAAACCTAATTAGATTAACTCCTATGAGAACTGCGAACTCTTTGATATGAAATACGTCCGATATAATTATTATCTTGAAACCAAGTCTTCATATGTATGTATATATTATTATAAGTATATATTGTATATATAATATTGAGTTATACTTATGTACTTGGTTCCTTTGAACATTTAATTGAAGCAAGTGATCTAGATATGATCCTAATGATCAAAAGCGATCAATGTTATATGTTTATATACATATTATACTATACAGTTATATGATTTGTATTTAGAAATCTGATTATTATATACTACTATACTAATATTCTAAAGCTAAACAGTTTGTTTGTTTGTTTGAACGCACTAATCTCAGGAACTATTGCTTACAATTGAAATATTCTTTTTGTATTGAACATTCCATTAATGAAGGAAGGCTATAGATTATATTACATCGTGCAGCGACCAATGGAAGAGAAGCAGTAGTGATTAATGTTACAAAAACGGGGAAATTTTCCTAAAATACACGCGTACGAAGTCGCGGGCAACAGCTTGTTTGGAAAATAATTTCCTAATGTAATATTAGATCGTGAGTACAAAAGGGTTAAAATTATCTAAGACGGGATGACAGTTTCTATGAAAATCAGTATTTTTGACTTATGAGAGATGAATTACATACAGATTAGATTTAGGTAAAGTAAGTTGCGGACGAAAGGCTCTATTTTATATAAATAAAGAAAACATGAAAATACTTAATGAAATATTTGTCTGGAAAGTAAACATTAAGTAACCATGATAAACAGAAATTATAGCAATTTAAAAAGTTTTTATCCCACAGTATAAAAATACCAACTTTAAAATACACAATTAATTAAAATGACTTATTTCCGCAACAATCTACTTTTTCTATGACTCGTGTATATGCTATGCTATTAAAATTATGACGATTAACATATATTAGTTTGTGCGTATAGGAAACATTAAGATTGGTAACTCGTTATATGTAATTGGATTGATAGAAAGTTGTTAGTTCTTAATAACGGAATCAAATTTAATTTGTAGCATTAACAGAATGACTGTCTGTCATTTAGGCATCCGCTATCAATAACTAAAATGCTTCTTAATTATAAAAATAATATTTAATCAAACAATATAAATGTTTTATATGGATTTTTTTACTTCCGCAAAATGAAATCGTGTCCTTATCCGAACATAGGATATATAAAATAAGTTTGTTATATTTGAAATGGGTAAAAAATGCTAATTTTTGCAAAAAAAAACTAGTTCGAAAGCTTATTCACGAATGTCTGTTATCACAGGCTTTTCTAAACATAATGAAAACCGGTCAAGTTCGAGTTGAAATCACATACGAAGGGAATCTATAGTAATATAATAAAGCTGGAGATGTTGTTTGTTAGAACGCCACCAATATCAGGAACAACTGGTCCGATTTGAAAAATTCTTTCAGTGTTGGATAGTACATTTATAGAGGAAGGCTATAGACTATATTACATCACGCTGCGACTAATAGGAGCGAAGCATTTGTGAATAATGTTGTAAAAACGCAGTCAGTAAAGTGGCGGACAACAGCTAGTCCGATGTAAGAGTCATATTGCAACACACAGATATTATTTAATACTTTGCTCTAAACTGTTTAATATTATATATTATATTTATCATTATTACAATATAAAGCTTAATTACGGAGCGCACATTACATCCATTCCGTTGAACTAGTTTATAAATAGCACGTAGATACACATCGCGTACATTTTGTATGTAATTATTGTGAGAACATTGTGTTGGTTTGACATTTCAAATTATACTTATACCCAAGAGGATGAATAGGTATATAGTAAAGTCATAATATAATATATTGTTCAGTAATATTGATTACAAACACAGAAAGCTTTAATGAAAATAATGTAAAAATAAGTTATTATTACTGCAGCTAAATTCCTAACACAATGAATGATGATGATGATATTTCTTGTCAACTTGTGGTTTTATAAAAGGCACGAATTTTACACCATCCTGCTTGTAACGACTATCAGACGTACAATTAGCAAAAGCACAATGTTTTGTAGGCATAATAACTTTTTAATAATGTTTTTGATCACAATATTTCTTTATTCTAATAGTAATAACACGTACGTATAACGTTGTCAATAGAAAATTCAAAACATATGTACCCCCCCCCACCGGTGCTGCCACTAGCGGATCTTTTTTTAATCTTCCCAGGAAAAAGGCTAATTTGCCTTTTGCTCAGTCTACAAACCTCCCAATATGAGACAGGAGCTTCCATAACAGCAGCCAATTCAACATCAACATACTCGTGTCACTCCTACTGCTTTGTAGCTTTAACTTGTAATTTATGCTCTGAAATAATTTTTTTAATAATATGTATAGAAGTGAGACTTAAATGATTTGTCATGACAGACTAGTTTTCCCAAAGTAAACCTCTTATTTACTAAACTACTTTTTACAGTCTGAAGTAGAAGTAACATTAACTCAATCGAGTCCATTGTTTCATTCAAATTTCGACAACAACGATGACACTTGGTATTTAAAAGCGTGTGAGGCGAAACACTCATCATAATGTTTAATGATTTCATCCTTCAAACTATAGCAACGAAACCGGGTTGGTAATATTCGCACAGCGAAGTGTCGGTCCGGCTATTGACCACCGGAACTTGCTCATAATCATTAAATTGGGACAGTCATTTAACCGTTAATTATTGCTGAAGCTGCGCTCGTTAAGGAGACCCAGAAAAAAATAAACTTAGTGATGTGAATTGAAGCGACAGTTTGAATGCAATTAGCTATTTAGGAAGACAGTAAAGTCAACAGTTAAAACTGAATCGTTCTCCAAGCACTTTATGTTCCAACTAATGAACTATAATACGTTTTATGTTAGTTTTTGTTGGTTTTTAATGTTTATTATGTGAATATAATTGAGATTGTTCTCAAGTATAGTGGATTACTCAAATTAAGTGGGCAATTAAAACTGAAATGCGTTGGATGAGTTTAATTTTCTGCACTTATTCTCAGTGAGTTAGCTAAGTAGTATAGAAATGTAATAATCTGTTTATTGTAATAACACACTTTGTTTCTGGCTAACACTCACAGTTTTGGGATCGAAGATGTCGACTCACTCCTCTTGCACTCGTCCTGAAGATGAGCATCGGATATGCTCTAAACCTGGGTCGACATCTTCGATCCCAAAACTGTGAGTGTTAGACGGTAATATAGTATTTCTAATATGACTCAAACTCACTTTGTTTCTTTTTATTGTCATCAAAAATATCATTACAACAGATTTCTTAGGAGGTAGACTGAGAGAAGTTAGTGACAGAAGGTTCTATTCTAACTTGCATCTTTGACTTTAATACATACCATTTGATTCATTTTTTGTACCAGAAGTTAAAAAATCTTACAAGTATATCGAAACGAAAACCAAAATAAGGAGGGAGTAAAAGGAAATAATGATAAACAGGAAGTGAAAAAGCCAAAGTGGCTTTGGGAGACTTTACAATGCTTTTGTAATTTTAGACTTCATAAAGAAGCGATGATTACTCAACGAAGAACAAAAAGTAGGTCGAGAGAAAATTAAAATTTAATACATTGTGATGCTGTTTTAGAGAATATTTTACCTGATGTTGATATATAAATAATAACACAAAGTAACTTGTTGTCTGTACCAGACAGTGGCCACTTTGTTTTTAATTAACTTTCAAAAGAAATATTCTTTGTGTTTCCTGAATGTTTATATTTACGTAATTTTTTTTTTAAACATATATCATTAATTTACAGTATTATAAGTGGACACTCATTCTACGGTGTTTTAAACTAGGTGTAGTCGAAACTAAGCACTTGTTGCTTGTGATAAAGGTACCAAATTACGCATTTAAATATATTTATGTTTGCGTTCATCACAAAAATAATTGCCTTGAGATTTTCGACGAATATATCTCACATTTTGTAAATTCATTCATCTTTATCATCATAACATTACGCCTTCTTTCTAGAAGGGTAGGCAGAGACTAAAGAACGCCATCTACTACGATCCAGACACACTTCCTTGGCTTCATCGACACTCATACATTCGGTCATACATGCCGGGCGGCGGTAAGGGCTATGATTGTAAATCCATTTGTATATACAAAAATCTGTAAAATCAATAAACCACTAGAAAAATAAATAATACATGATTAATATTGAAATGAAATTGTATTTTTTACAAAAGGTTGATTCTAAATTCTTAGATTATGTTATTCGAAGAATTTAAAACCAACCTTTATCGTAAAGGTCGCTTTTCTAGAAATATTCAAAACTACTTAGAAGTGGAGAAATGTTTACTATAAAACTTATTGTTATTATTTAGAATTTACGAACCAGCCATTAATTGCCAATTACTTGAATTTGTAGTTCTCTTTGAGTGAAGAAAGTCTGATATATCATGGCCTGTTTGTGTAATGTATATACGTCTTAGTACATAAACCAAACATAATTCCGACGAATAATTCCTCTGATCTAGATATGAAACCCAAAATTTAATTTGCGCAGTTCAGTGACTGGAAGCATTGGTAAAGACCCTTTGATCACTGGATATTGTTTTGCTTTACTAACTCATATTTTTGTGGGCACAGTCTCGTATTGCTATTACATATAATCTGAAATAACACTTAAAATTTCACACAAATACGTTTTGGACTTACATTTTGAGGGTTACTTATTAGCGATTAATACAAATTTTAAAATACTGCCTAAGTTATGTGTCAAAAATTCTTAAAACTTTACTAGTTCACTATAATAAGAAGTAAATTTATAATTACGTAAAATAGTTGGAGTGTGTTCAGTTTTCGTAAAAAAAAATATTAACTTATTCTGTAAGAATTCCACCGAATTGTGCCTTATTTATACGGCTTAATATTTACTACAGTTCAGAAGTTTAATCTCTACAGTAACCCTTGGCGTACAGGATAAGGTGTGCCATTCTCCTGTCCTTCTATCCACAACGACAGGTTATACCCATTAGTATTGCGGCTCTTACTGTGAAATTACCTTATAAGTAAATATATATAAATGTCAGACAAACAGCGGGATACAACACATTATGTTATGTACCCAAAGCCAATGATTATAATATTAAAATATTCTAGTCTTTTTTTGTTTGTGTTGCAGGATATTTATTGACGGCACTTTTACAATTTTATTTTTTAATACCACATCCAGCTTGGCTTTTGCTATCAGTATATTATTGACACTTGTATTACTAGTTTTTTTACACATATGTTAATGACTAGCTGAATAATGCCCCGTGCCAATACGCCTGGTCAGCGCGGCACAGTAGAACATAATGCCTCCCAAAGTGGAGGAGGCCCGTGCCCAACAGTGGGACGTAAATGGGCTGGAGAGAGAGAGAGATATAATAGTAATATAATAATAAATATTCAGGTTATAGATGTTATAACAATAACATCTCTTAATGCCATAATAATATAAGTTCAGGAGATGCAATCCACACAAAATAGAATGTTTGCAAATTTTCGTTAATTATAGAGAATTTTTTAGAATCTAACCTCTTTGATAAAATTCTTTGATTCTTTGGTTAAAATAAATCTTACACCTCCTATGAAAATGAGAGGAGAATTGTATAACTTCTTAATACGTCACTCTACTGATTTAATATTCACACAGATTTTAACAATAACTTCATTGTATATTATGTTATACATAAAAAATATAGACAATGAATTCGTTGCGCTGTTTTCTCAGGATATGCAGCATATGTCTATTAATGTATTATTAAATAACGTCTAGAAATTGTAATTTAAGATGATATAAAAAGAAGAAATTCAATTACAGGTTGGTGAGATGTTGTTTAGATAAAAACTAAGCGAATGAAACTTAACAATAGAAAAATACGCAATCTTTGGAGAGAGAGAGAGTTAGCTTTCGAAGAGATTTACTCGAAGATAAACTTATGTATGTAATTACATATTTAGTTATTAGAATTTGTAAGTTTAAAATTTAGTTATTACACTAATATCACTATATTTGTTTTTATAGAACTAGGCAGTTGAATGATAGTCAAACCTTTAAACCAGCTTATTTGAGCTGTCAGGAGTTGAACTAGTGCCGGTTGGTAGTTGTAAAAAAAACTTATTTCGCGCGAAAAAATATTGTAAATTACGAGTAAATATATTTAAACTTTTAATAATTTATAAAGAATTCATTCATGATCCAGGCTGTTTTATTTTAGTTTTTAGTTCTTTCACGTGCGCAGGCGCAGCTGTTCGTAAGTGCATTATTAAATAATTATTGGAGCACGCAAATGGCACACAAGGTGTTCAAACGTGTTTAGAGCCGTCTGTTAAGGTTCGATTCTCGATTAAGTCTAATCATTATGTAATTTAACTGCCGCTAATTTATTATTGAAACGTTTACATAAAAGAAACGCGGTACCTATCTTTTAAATAAAAGAAAAAAGTAGAGACTGTCTCTACCTAAAATGACTCGTTTAATAAATAAAGAGCTGATGCACAATAAGTGCTTTTCTCAACTATATGTTTCTGCCTTAAGAGCTCTATATTTTTCTCATCATCATCATAACGTCATGCCTTTTCCCATGAGGGTAGGCAGAGACCATAGAGCGCCATCTGCTACTATTCAAACATTGCATATGTTTTGAAGAATGAGAATATTATTATACATTCTAAGCTACAATAAGTCACTTAGAAAATATGCCCGATTTGAGGTTCACCTTTTTAGTACGATTAATTGATTATCACTGAAAGCACATGAAAAATCCTGTATTGGGTTTTATTTAATGTTCATACGTTCGGTACTCTAAAAACATTGTAAATACCTATTTATCTGTCTGCTCTTTCCAGGATATAGTCGTAATAAGTAAAAGTTTACACCAAAATATTCTCATTCTCACGCACAGCCCGCCATCATTCAATATTGAAATAAAAATGTTTTTCAAAGCGGAAGTCAGCACGATAACAAATATGCAACTGATGCAAGTGTTTACTTGTAACAGATTTCAAATAAAGAATTATTTATAACTAAAAATAACATTTACAATATCTGCAACTTCCGTTTACTTTTCTTATGCAGATGTTATCATAATAGAGAAATGTTTTGAAATTATCCGAACGTTTCATATACAGCGTGTGTTTATTAAGTCCGTGTGGTGACGGATTAAGAATGCAACTTTGATCCCCTTTTTCTTCCCAGGGTACTGCAAAAGCCAGTTCAGGGATATTGTAACATCCTTTGGGAGAGACAGTAAACTTGAAAATAAACTTTATGCCAATACGCCTGGACAGCGCGACTTAGTAGAGCAGACTAAAACCCCTCCCAAATGTGAGGAGGCCCGTGCCCAATAATGGGACGTTAATAGGCTGGATAGAAAGAGAGTATTTACAGCACCTTTAAGAAATGGAATGATGATATGTGTTACAACAAGTTTGTCATGTGACCGTTTAGTCTATTTCGCCACTGGTTTTGTGTAAAATAATGGTCTTTATTTCATAGCCAACGTGAGAAAACTATGTAATAGTATTATATGAATGCTTTTTTTTCTATAATAATGCATTAATGTGTATGAATGTGTAAAACAGCTAGTATTTTCGTCATAGTTTAATATTTATATTGCATTAGTTGTATTATGCAACACATCTTATGTGAAATGTAAATATATAATATAAAATTAAAAAATAACACTTTGTGAACAACCTGTTTATAAAGCTATTGTTTAAAATAAGTTGTTTGTTGAATGTGTACATTTCTTTATGAATGTTGGCAGCTGGGTGCAAGCAGTCTCTATATTATTGTTACTTGATCGATTCCTGAATGATCATGCAATATCTTCAGTCTGTTAGTCTGTGTAATGCACGTACCCGACTTTGAATAGTATGTCAATAAAGCACAAGTCGCAAGGTATAATAATTTATTTAAACTGCTCATCCATTGAAGTCCACTGTTGGGTACGGGCTGCCTTCACTACCGGATGGTTTTTGGTCTTTAAACCATGTTTTGAGCAGGCTTGTTACATAGTTTAGTTTCAAGCTTGCTGTCTCTCACAGATGGTGGTAACTGTTGATGGTGACTGTAATCTTAACGAATTAATTTATTTACGCGCATACTCTCTCTCTCCAGCCCATTTACGTCCCACTGTTGGGCACGGGCCTCCGCCACTTTTGCAGGGATTATGGTCTACTGTGCCGCGCTGACCAGGCGTATTGGCATAGAGTTTATTTTAGAGTGTTCCGTCTCTCACAGGGGATGTTAGCTGTTTTTTAATATACCTTAGCTGGCTTTTACAGCACTCTGGCAAAAAAAGAGGTGGTGACAATAGTACTCTTAATCCGTCACGACACGGACGTTATCTTATTTACGCGCTATATAATTATTCATCATCTCACCTGAAAATTTTAATAAGTATACTAATATTCATATAAAACAGTATTTATGTGAGAAAATTGAAACCTCTTAAATGATTTTAGCGCGAGCGAAAGGTGACTTCATTAAGTGCAAAGTAATGGGGAAATTAGCAGCTAAGTGTAGAAGTTAATATTGTTATACAGTTGTGAGAGGAAACCTTATATACTAGCACCAAGGCACCAATATTACATGTAAGAGTGACTACTCTTAAATATCAACGTGTCATATTACAAAAACAGTGTGAAAAGAGTTTGCCACACGACAAATAGTCAACTGGTCTTATTCATAATGACTTATCGGAGGTTTAAAAGTTCGCTAAAATCGGTACGCGAAAATTTTCAAAACTTGTTATTCATAATAGTCTTTTTACGCTAAAACGTTTATTATCTCTCCGAAAAAACCTCCGTTTAAAACTCCGATAAGTCATTATGAATAAGACCAAAAGTCTTGAGATAGGATATAATAGTATATGCCACTTTTTATTGCGAGAAATGTTGATTCCTATTTCCAAGCGCACGAAATCGCGGATGACAGCTAGAATGACAGCTGAACATTAGTATTAGTGTTACATATTAACACTTGGATATTTGCTTATGGTCTTATTTATTATGACTTATCGGAGGTTTAAACAATAAAATAATGTCACTTTATCGGAGAGATATAGCGTAAAAAGACTATTACGAATAACATTTTTAGACAATTTTAGCGAACCGATTTTAGCGAACTTTTAAACCTTCGATAAGTCATTATGAATAAGACCATAAGACAACACATTTACTTTTTAGCGAAATGTCGATTAGTGATAGCCTGCATTACAAACTTGCCTTGAATGGTAATCTTTATGAACAAAAAAAAAATAATATGTAGTGCTCGCTCTAGTTTTATGTAGCACATCTATGGGTGGCATCTGTTATGGTAGCACACTTGGTAAGACAAGGCCAGGTGTGAGGACAGCTGACGATCTGGCGTGAGTGGCTGTAAGAGCACATGTCGGAGCGTGCCAGCCGCGTGCCAAACCTACACTCATTACTAATTATAGTTTATTTGCTTCCTTTTAACTACCCATGTGCTTTTAAACTTGTAGGAAATCTTATAATAAGCGAAATAACACTCAATTCATTACCTACCTGTTTCATTCCATTTCATACAACGTCCTGGGGTCCCAGGCTAAGCTTGTTTTAAATTACATAATACACAACTTTTTGCTTTGAAAGGCATTATTTTTTCTTGATATTTCGGTTGGATTACATTGATCATTTAGATATTTTTCTTACGCTGCTTTTTCGGAAACCACAACCACTATGTCAGGCTAAAACTAAGATGTACTTTGGGAATAGTTTAAACAGAGTTGCTCATAAAAACACTTAACAGAATTATCACAAAAAATAAAAACGTCATAAAATAAAATTCATAAAACTACTTTTTACGGATTTAGACGCGTATATTTGTTTTAAATTTTGGCCCGACGTTTCGGAGACTAAATCTAAATCCGTAAAAAGTAGTTTTATTTAAACAGATGAGTCGCGCAAGTGTTAGAAAATATTAAATAAAATACATTAAAAAATCATGTGTTATCTTGCACATAGGTCATAACCTGTTATATATACATGTTAACACTCCCAACTTAAGTAATCTTATCGCGTACGAGTTTTTAATTTGAATTATACGAGTTTTTAATTAAAATTCAAATTACTAATCTCTTCAAGTTTACTCGTAGACATTGAACTTGCTTTAATAACCAATAAACTGACCTTGTTCTAGTGAAATATTAATAATATTTTATTTATTAGGTGGGTGGTAAATCTGCTCTATTCAATTATTATATTCAAGGAAATGTATGTGTATTTTTTGTGTTGTTAGGGTCGTACTTCTACTTAGTAACAGCAATAGTTACATTACTTCTGTAGAAATACGAACATTTACCTGTAAAAAATATACAAAAACATTTTAATCCCAAAATCTCTTTAGAATTGGTCTCTACCAAATTATGAATGAAAATGTCGCATTCATTGTAGAACACATCCTGTTCTATTCTTGTTGTACCTGCTGGCGGCTGCCAGACCCTATGACTGTTATTTATAATTAGGCGTCTACCTGACGCCGTCCGCGACGTGTTCATCACAAAAAGATATGTATTGTTATACAATCGAAGCGGTTTATGGGTGCAGTTGGCTCACTATTATTGTACCATCTCCGGTATTTAATGTAACGCCTCGATGCCGCTAGTGACTCAGGTATTTATGAATGAACGTGACGGACCAGCGGTTAGGACGATCGGATAGCCACCAGGTAGAAAATTACACTTGGAATTCTTTCAACTTCACATAGAGTGGGGCTACTCGAGTCGGTAGAGCCGCAGAGAGGGGCGAAGGGTGCAGTCGGCGCGCATGCGTCAAGTGAAACTTACAGACGCGATCAGACGATCGCTCCCTCTCAGTTGATATCGCACCACCGCGCGGAACGCACCGTCCCGACATGCGCCGATTGCTAAGTTTCTCGATTAGTGATGTGATACGATACCGACGTTTAATCGCGAAACAAAATTAAATATTAATACAATTAGTAACTAATACGTTCAAAGTGATATGACAAATCAGTGAATACAGTGAGGGAAATGTTATAGTGACTCAAAATACTTTGGATTACAAACAAAATGAAGTGGTTTATAGTGACAATGAGTGTGATGGTGTTGGAAACAACACTGGCTGGTATCGCACCACCGGGCTCGTGCCCTGCTGTTTGTGCGTGCAAGTGGAAAGGGGGTAAGCAGACTGTGGAGTGTATGGACAAAGCTCTCATTACAGTGCCCGAGCCAGTTGACCCGGCTACTCAAGTTCTAGATCTTTCCGGGAATAATCTACAAATACTTCCGCATGAAGCTTTCGCCAGGACAGGGCTAGTTAATTTACAAAGGGTATATTTACGCAGTTGTAATATTGGCCAAATTAACGACAGAGCCTTTAAAGGCTTAACAAATTTAGTTGAATTAGATCTCTCACACAACTTACTTACACAAATACCATCGAACAGTTTCAAGGATGCACCATTTTTAAGAGATCTTACAATGGCTCAAAATCCTATTGTAAAAGTGCATTCAGACGCTTTGACTAATCTTAAAAGTGTCGTAAAACTAGATTTGTCTCAATGCGATATCAGAGATATTGCCTCCGATGCATTTAGATATTTGGGTTCATTAGAATCCTTAAAACTAAATCATAACAAATTACGTGAAATACCTCTAAGTTCATTAGAAAAAGCCGAGAAGCTTCGAGCAATTGATTTGTCTGATAATCCTTGGACGTGCGACTGTCGATTACGAGACCTCAAAACGTGGCTCACTAAGCGGAAATTACTGTCAACTCCTAGTTGTAACGCACCAGCGCGATTAGCTAATCGCCCGTTTTCTGAATTGTCCATTGAAGAGTTCGCATGCAAACCAGAAATTTTGCCTGTCAGTCGGCACGTGGAAGCCGCCGTGGGTGAAAATGCTACGGTTACTTGCAGAATTGAAGCGATGCCAAGTGCAACTATTAATTGGTATTGGAACGGCAGGTTATTACAAAATGGAACACACTTTAATGCTCACCAGAGAATTTACATTGTGGAAGAAGGTGACTCGAAGAAGAAATCTTCTTTAATATTAACGAACACACAAGAGTCTGATCCTAGCGAGTTTTATTGCGTTGCTGAAAATAAAGGTGGCAATGCAGAAGTCAATTTCACTGTTCATGTGAAACAGATGACAGTTGGTATGGCATCATTGGACAGTGCGCAGATTGCAAGCTTGGGTGCCGCACTTTTCTTAGTTATTGTGGTCATTTCCTTAGGTTTACTGATAACATTCGTCCGGTTTCGTCCATCGCCGGCGTGTGAAAGCAAAACACCAAATACTTTAGACAGAGTCGTGTCAGGAAATGAAGTGCATCCGGCGGCGACTGACCGTCCTCACGTCGCCGTACTAGCTAACAGGCAAGATACACAAAACGATTCCAAATGCAATCCGGTTTCAAAACCTCCACGAACTAATGATATACCTTACACCACAAATCATTATGAAGGAAGGGGAAGTGTGGTTACAGCAAATGGTCCTGTAGTCGTATCTCCAACAGTATCTGGTAATGACCCAGACCTTATCAATGATGCGAGACCAGACAGTGTTTTACGACCTGGAAGTGGTGAATATGCCCGTGAGGCCTCCGATTCATTATATCCATCAGGTCTTTGGGATCAAATGAGAATGAATCAGGCGAGTAATTTAGCTCGTGCTGTAAGTACAGCTATCCCAACTTACTATAACGATAGAACGCCTATCATAGAGAATGTAAGCGTAGACGGTTCACAAGAAGAATTGGGTTACAGTCGCACATTTCCGAGATCTCACGCGGTAGCCGCTACAAATGCAGCGGCGCCTGCCGGTGATGGGCCATATCCTCCAGATTATGGGCTACCAGTAGGTGGTGCGCGAACTCTTCGAGTTTGGCAGAGAGCCCCACCAGTTCTGCCACCTGTGGCTGCCATCAAACGGGTCCTCACAATAACCAGACCAACGGCAGACGACAACTTACAAGATGGCTGTGCTACTGATGTATAATATGATAGGTTGACATACCTTGATGATAAATTGTAAATTTTTATTCTAGAAATCATCACGTACGTGAGGTATGTGTAATATATATTTAAACAGGTTGTTAGTGTAATATTTTTTGTATGATATAATTTATTTAGATAAATAAATGGAAAGTTTCATTGGATCCAAACGCGACGGATCCTCGACTGATTAGTACAAGAATGTAAGTGTAAATTATAACGTGATACGGGACGGTAACTATGTTCGCCAAATAAATATATACTGAATATAAATATATATATATAACTCGATTGTTGAAACTCGATAAGATGTTACATAAATATAATAGTGAATAATATATAGTGTGATACAAACACGAACTATCCAAAGATTCCCCATGAGAGTAATATCAATGAGTATATTAGATATTGTGAAGCGCGGTGAATGTTCATCAATGTACTATATTATGTGTAAATTTGTATGTTGGAGATGAGTAAGAGTTTTAGCAGTAAAATGGGAAAAGAAATAAAACAAATAATTCAGAATGTATTACTTTGTTTGAATTGTCTACCTTAAATGTCCAACACAATAAAAAATATTTTGCAACACACACAATTTGAATAATTTCTATTACAAAAAACTTGATGTTCATCTAAAAAGACATGTCGTAGGTGTGTAGACACTATCTACTACAGGTTACCATCTGCTACGATCTTAACAATTCTGTGGCTTCATTTATGTTCATGCACCTGGTTTAAGTTGATACTAATAATGCCGCTATTGGTAATCTATAAAAAGGTAAAAGCTTTGTAAGTAAAATTAAAATAATAGGAAAATCAAACAACTACCTCTTAAATGACAAGTTATCGTTAATGAGAGAGGTATTGAGATATGTAGAATAGGTGGTAAGTTTTCTTAAATTATATATTTCAGTGGAGATTTAAAAGAAAATCATAATAGGTACGTAGTTGATATCATTCTTACAATTAAGATTTTATTATATTTATTAAAATCATGAAATCTATTCTTTTGATTCAGGCTGTAAAGACATGCTACACACGTACATACAAGTGATATCCGCTATTTCTACCCTTGGGCGTTAAGAGTCAGCGAACGAATAATATAAACAAGAGGCAAATATAAACTGATTACATGTTCTGCGAAAGATGGAAATTTATAATTCATCACTATCTTAACACAAAGTCTCATCAGTATAGCTGAGCTGACACCACGGGGTATCACATTCAAGTAGATTGTGATTTGATGATGTACTTTCTGTGTACATAAAATCTAAAAAAAATATTATATTTAAGAATATATATGTAAGTATTCGTTAGTCTTTTACGCGCTGTTTAATACACCATTTCTGACCAATCTGTCAAGCTTTTTCTGAGAAATCGTGACTAACAACCGGACAAATAAGCCGACGTACTTTCATAAACTTGGATATATTTTAGTAGAAATTCGGTTTCCAACAAATTATCACTTTGCTTTAAATGGTAACTGAGAAAACTTTCTCTAAGGGCGTCAAAATTAATTATAATATATCTTCTATAAGAGTACTCAAAATTGATCTGTGTTAAATAATATGAAAATACATTATTTCGTTCTCAAATAAAATTAAATATTTTTTGGTTTAGTTATGCCAGTACTAACTAAAGCTTTTAAAGTCTTTTTTCACCCCTACAACTACTTTTAGAAAAAAATACTGGCTATTAGAACCTTAACAGGACTTTCTCAGTAGTTAAAAAAATAATATTTTTTTTAGATATTGTTATCCCAGGATGACTTAGTGTTTTTTTATTTACTATTTTAACATTTAGCATAGAACATAATTTCATACAATAACGTCTAAACTATACATGCATACAATTTTTTGAAAGTACCAAAACATCGTGTTCTAGTTATTAGACCTTATATGACACTAAATAATTTACCCTGAGTGAAAATTAAAACCCGATTTTGTGCACAACATGCCCTCACTATACCATAAGGCCAAAAATGTATGATAAAAGTATTACGAAAAAGTTAGAGGTATAAAATCCAAATAAAATAACGTATCTCTATCTCCTGGGATGAAAAAAACCGTAGGCAGAATATCTGTTCGTCTCCCTCGTGTAAAAAGAGCAAAACCACACTGCGGCGGTGTCAGCCAAGTTTTATGTTCAGTCACCCGACTCAATACTCCCGAGATTATAAAACAAAATGGCTTATTCCCTAACTGTATGCTCCTGAAATAAACAGCGGAACAATCGTTTATTTTTATGACAAGCGTGAGTAGGATTCGATAAATCTAGTTCGATTTAAACTGCCTTATAAACTTACCCTAGATTGTAGACGATATTTTAAGTGTGTTAGCTTATTAAACTTGTTGTTTTACAACTTTTTAGTATAATGTAAAAAACTCTAAATAAACCGTGGTTTATAGAAAAGAAACTTATTGCGAAGTTAATTTTTGAATCATCACAAAAATATATCACAGCAAAATCTAAAACATATAGTTTGTAATTGTAGTAGCTCTACAGAATATAGATTAATTTTAAGGAAACGCTAAAACAGTATAAAAAATCGTCGTAAATTACTGACTTCATTTATTTTAATCATGATTACCAAACACAAAGTTATAAGTACCTACGATATTTTGAAAATAGAATTGTTTCTCTGCAAAAAAACAGAAATTGTAATTCGATTTTTAAAATTTTCCTAGTTTATTTCTATCTAATATATAAAATTCACGTGTCACAGTGTTAGTTACCGTACTCCTTCGAAACGGCTAGACCGATTCTTATGAAATTTTGTATGCACATTCAGTAGGTCTGAGAATCGGCTAACATCTATTTTTCAAACTTTTTTTTTAGTATTGCAAAACAACGTTTGCCGGGTCAGCTAGTCATATAAAAATCAATTGCTGTTCGTTAGTCTCGCTAAAACTCGAGAACGGCTGGGCCGATTTTGGTGATTATTGTCTTTAAATATTCGTGAAAGTTCAGGGAAGGTTTAAACGGTGACAAAACATATGGGGATCTTAAATTCCACGCGTACGGAGTAGCGGGCATCAGCTAGTATTTATATAAAAAGAACCGGAAAGATAAAAAAGAGGATGTAGCATGTAGGAAACCTATGGTTAGTAAAAAAAGTAAAGTTTTAATCTTTTTGTTAAGGTAACACTTAGTATGGCTTATCATATCTTCATACAATGTGTGTAGTCTGACGCAAGGAACCGACGAGACAGGATGATGTGGGCGGACCACATTCCAAGTATTATAATACTGAGATTGTCTGAGATACCACAACTATGCATTGTGCTAAGATTTGACGAAAGATGATTTTTAAATATTACACACTAGCCTTGCCCTGCAGTTTAATTTGCTTACTGCTGTTTATGAGGAAAAAGTCTTTCAATATTTGTTTTATTTTCTCTTTCATTACACTAGAATCCTTGTTTTTTTTTCAGCTAATAACTATCTGCTGATTTCGTTATATTGTTTGATTTCTGCCACTTGCGTTTTGGTCATCATTCGTTTATGTATTTTGTGCCCAAAGTTCTTCACCAACCTGCAATGTACGGATTTTATGTACGAATTATTTTGTGATGTTAAGGTTAAGCAACTTGAGAAGAGGTCAATCACGGATGCGTGACGGTTTAGCGGTACCTATACAAAATGTTGTAAGCGTAAAGAAAACAGTTTCAGTTAAATCTGGTGGTTTTAGTAAATCTGTGCCTAGCAACCTGATAAGTACATCACCCCATTTCTACTTAGATGTGTTTTATTTTGTGTCCAAATGAGTGAACTAAACTTTCTTTAAAAGAAGTTTCTAGAAGTTTTTATCTAATGTTTTATTATATCAAAATTGCAGCAAGAATTTAATATTACCATTTATTAGATTGTTTTTTTTTATACCAAAGCCTTTAATGAATAAGTCTATAAAAGCAAAGTATTCTTAACTTTTTATAATTAGCTAATTCTACATGTGAAATATTATTACACTTTAGCTAAGTTACATAGCTTTACGTGATCTGTGGCTGTTAAATTGTTAATTATTTTACCTTATTCATATTAAAAATATCCTCGAAATAAAATCTGTTTTTGGATATTGTTTTGTAGTCAATTTCTGTCAGATTAAAAAGGAAAAAATGTGTGTAACTAGACTTTTTGTAAACCAGTCTAACGAAATGAAATTATTTTGACATTAGAGATAAAATTCTAGAATAATGCCTTCCCATGTTCAAATCTCAAACCACTGCACAGTGAATAATTACTAATGTTGATTCGTTCCCAGACTAGTAAACGCAACAGGTTTGGACCGGATATTGATTGATTCTATACATGTATTTAACAGACAGATGTACGTATTTCCTTTATGTATATATAGCGATGGGTTCATAGCAATTGTTTCCGGCTAAACCTGTTATAGAGTTACTTATTCATATGATGATATGAAACAAAATATAGATATTTATTCGTCTTCGTACTTTTTGTATAAAAAGTATTTGAATTAATAAACCTTTGATCATTGGTTTCGTTTCTAACGTGGGTGGATTTATTTGATTCGATGAGACAGATTATTATAGAGGGATACTAGGTAATAAAATAAAATATACTATAAATATACTAGGTTATGTTATTAGTGTTTGTTTTATTATTTTTATGTGATGTTTTTTGCCCAACTGTCCTGTCAGATACGGGGGGATAATTATGTCAGTTTTATTAAAAAAAAAATATCCCGTCAGAGAAGAAGGATCATGTTTTTGATGTGTATCTTGTATGAATGTACGTTTGTCTGTTATTTTATTTACTACTTGTAATTAATGCATGTCTGTGAATGGGAATTGAAAAGCAAGTAAGAACAAAAGTTTATATTTCTCTGTTCTTAGGAGTAATAATTGTAGAAAAAATTCATATTGTGAGGTTTCAAGATCTAATAGTTTTGAATGAGAGCGTTATATACTTTATAGAATTTCATCAATTTCATTTAGTAGTTACTCTGATAGAGTATCACAAGTACTAGTGTTTATAAACTTTCTTATTATATCAGTAAGATTATAATTTTGTAGTTAGTCATACAAAAATGTATGTATATTCCGTATGTGAATTAATTGATACGGCAGTAACAGTTTGTTGGTTTCCGGCTAACTTTTTGAGGCTCATACATATTCAAGATATAATTGAAATCTATTTGTTCTGAATATTATGATGCTTTAGTGAACTTTACAATAATTATATGCGTGTAGTATTTACTTTTTAAGGAAATCAAACGTAATTGATTAATTTTTTAAGTTTTATCACGAAGTAAATAGATGGCTTCATAGATACGAAGCTTAATAAAACAGTTAAATTAGTTTATTTTCATTAAGTATCTGAATATTTATCTTGACAGCTAAATGACAAATACCTAATTTACCTACAAACTTAGACATATATATAAAGAGTAAGACATATAAAAACAATAAGCAACGCAGTCATATACATATTATATAGTTTTAAACTGCTATGAGCACCAAAAGATAAATAAAATACCTACAAGCAAAGGCACTTAAGAATGAATGAATGAGTTCGCATAATCTCTCGATGAGCACACTTATAATGATTAAGGAAATATAAGCTCATAAAATACAATAAAAAACAAACAATAAATTTGCGGTCAAATGTTGGTACTAAACATAAATTCAATTCAAAGCAGACATTCGTTCCAATTTCTTATAATTCCGTATTTCTTGTAATACAATACTTTGCTTCGAAAATATTACCTCGGAATTCTCACCTTCAGACCCGCTTAGAGTTTGGTTCTAATAAAAAACAGAATCGAACGGAAATGAAATAATGCCAACCGGTTATTCTCCGGTGTGCCGCTGGGAGGTAAACTTGGGACCACTTTTTTACCTTTTCTGTCATACCAAAGGCTGTGTAGAAAATATCTAAGTTTTGATTTTTTTGAAGTCTTTACAATTTAGTTTATTGCGCAATTAAATCATTCATTACTTTTAAGTTATTATATAGGAACATTAATACATTACAATGCAATTAAGAGCTATTTCTTATAGGCGTGCTTAGATAATACTAAAATCGATTCTTAGTCCATATCTTAGGATAATTCCCACTACGTTTTTTATCTCTTTATATTCTATTCGTGTATACATAAACAGCAGATAATATTATTAAAAAGGACAATTGAAGAAATTCTTCTTCGTCGCATTTGTTAGCTATGACTATGAAAAACTTTTCTAATAATAAATATAGATTGACAAAGAAGAAGGCATTCGGAAAGCAGCAGGAGTAATCTGCAAGCGGCCTACCCCAGCAGCAGTCTAATTGGTGATTTAAGTCCCAGATAAACATTCCTATAAGTAAGTATGTTAAATGTAAGTATTTAAATATATAATCTAGTCCCTGTGACTGATAATGATACATAATATTTATTAAAAAAAAAAATCATCATAATTGGACTGCTGGGTAATGGTCTTTAAACAGGTAACAAACTAACGAGACGCGTTAGTGGAGGATTTTGTATCGAGTTTTCTGTCTTATCTAAGAAAAATGGTTTGATGACGTATTTGTTTTCATTTCAACCATTTATAAGGAGATAAATACAATGTAATAAGTATAACACACATTAAATTAGGTACTTGTTTAAAAATGTACGTACATATTTTCATGTAAGTAATTCATAATAATAGCAAAATGGAGCGAGTAAAGTGCGGACACCACTTTATTTTTGGGTCTTTGGGTTCTTTTGGATGGACGATTTTATTTCCAGAGATCCTTTTGTTGTATTTGAACGTAGTAGGTGTGGTTGAATAGCGAGCCCGGTTTGGGCACATCCTCTCACTTGCCTTCTCTTTGATATATATTTTTATGAGCTCTTAGCTGTTAAGCGCTCCTGATTTATTTCCTGTCGGCCCTTTTAATTTTAAATACAGATAATGGTTGAATGTTTGGACGTTTTTGATATCACTGGACCCAATTGATTAACATTTTTTTTTTTATTTTCATTTGTGTTGAAATGTTTCTTAGTTCGGTTGTATTTTTACCTGATATATTGGCCTAACTTTTTTTTTGCTATACCAAGTTAAGTATTGTGTATTAATTGAGATATTTAAAAAAAGTTTTAATTAAGTATACCTGGAACTCAGTTTAAATGAAAAGATGTCATGTCTTTTCGAAATTCGAAGAGATTTTCGAGAGTCCAAATTTTATAAGATTCTTAATAAAATTTGTTTTAGTTTCTCTTATACACAGTATTATAAAACTAGTTTTATTAATTCAAGGTTGTTTAAAGTTGATGCATTCATTGTCAACGTTAATTACATTATTATATTACTCGTGGGAAAATTATTTTCATACATCTTTATTATTTTAAAATTTTAACCTGATCTCGAAAATTAAATATTTTGAAAATCTAGAAATTTAAGTTTATTTTGATCCCATTCCGAAACATTACAAAATGCAAATATAATTTTTGCTCAAATCCAAGTTTGAATATCTGATAAGTACCTACTTTCAGAATACAAGCCACTTTTGATAGAGTTTGTGTACTTATATTAAAAGATTAGACATAGATAGATAGATTTAACATTTAAAAAGAGGAAAGATTAGATTTTTTGTTCGTTTGTATGGTGAAATTTAATACAAAAATTACTTTACCTTACAGGCTAGAATATGGCATGTCTCTTCATTTGTTCTAGTAATCCCTAAAATTATCTCTTAATTCAGTTAGTAATTGTGGGGTGACGGATTATGAATACAAATGTCACCACCCCTCGTTGTCCAATGGAGCAGTAGTTAAGAGCCAGCTAAGTGGAAATATAAGCAGAAGACATCTTCTGCTAGAGAAGATAAACTCGAAACCAAACTTTGTGCCAACGCGCCTTGTTAGCGTGGCATAGATACCAAAGTGGAGCAG
This sequence comes from Orgyia antiqua, assembly GCA_916999025.1. Classification (NCBI taxonomy): domain Eukaryota; kingdom Metazoa; phylum Arthropoda; class Insecta; order Lepidoptera; family Erebidae; genus Orgyia; species Orgyia antiqua. The sequence continues at coordinate 352,617 of OU779865.1, forward strand.
GCTTTATATTATTAACACGTTTTTATAAGTTTGATATGTATATATCAATGTATTAATCTATATAACGGAATCTTTGAAAGTGATTTTCATCCACTTGGAGTAGTTGGATTGATCTGAAATTTTGCACACAAATTAAGTACCGATGACAATGCAATAATTTAAAAAAAATATTCAGGATTTTCAAGCGTATTTTTTAGTTTTTGAACTAAGTAGATTATTATGTCTATGTAATAGTGATTCCAAATATCAGCCGCACACAGTCACGGACAACAGCTAGTATTAATTAAAACACTAAGTGCAAAAGTACTGTAAGTAACAGAATAAAACAATTATCGTATTTAACCGAAACAACTAACATGTTTTGCAGATGTAATAATACTTTATTGCGATGATAACTCTTTGATAATAACGTCTAGAACCTGTTCTAAGTAAATCGAACGTTTTAACTTTATTTTTATGTCTGTCGAAGTTGTCTTCAAAAATGAAATAATTACATCTTCATCAGATTTAAATAATAGTCTATTATATTCCAGAACAATGGCCACTTAACTTATAAAAACGTTTCGATATTTTTGTTCGTTAAGCTTAGGTCATCACTAATTTTGGAAATATTTTGCTGTTAACATTTTTATTACAGCTATATTGTTACCTGTTGCTACTTTATACAAACTTGCTGACCTGAAAGGCTAAAAAGGAGTTAAATAATAGGACAGTCCTTATGATTGTGTGAGGGCTGACTGAATAACCTGGATCAATAAAAACGTGTTACACCAGACATAAAAAATACAAGATATAAAGACCATGAAAATATCGCAAACAAACTACACACATAATATGAAATTCTGTGTAAGTACTTCAATATGAGGCCTCATTTCTTCTAACTCTATAAACAACCTTAAAGAAGATTATAAAAAGCAGCAAGTTCAGTAAAATTCACCATCGAATTTAGTAATAAAATTAAAAATGTTTTATGAATAGGTCAAGTGTGATCCTAAGTGCGGGTAAGTAAAGTTTAATCCTTTTAAAAGAGTAGTGTATCTCGGGCGAGTATAACATAAACTTGGATTATATTAGTCAGATACACTAGCTCTCGCACAACACTAAGAATTTGTACAGTAATCTTTACTTATTATAAAACAATTTTAAATTATGTGCTTATGACATGTCCAATTTTTTTCCCCTACCACCGGTTCAGGACGCAATCTGCTGAGAAGAACGGCGTAAGAAACTCAGCAGAGCTTTTAATTAAATCAATATTTTTTTAAATGAAATGTTAATTAGCGTTGTAAGTATTATTGTATTATTTATTAACGTCGTAGCTTTATCATCTTTAATATAATCAGAAATTTTATAATACGCGTTTTTACATAATTTGTTTTAATGAATTTATAAATTTAGAAATATTTAATTCTCTTCCATCAATAGGAAGTTTATTATGATAAAAACGTATACCCATGAAAGGGTTACATATTTTGTGAAGACGGGTTACATGCATTACAAGATTGTGTTATTCGAGATTGAAAATGACACGTTTGAAAGGATGGCTTTTTTGTGTAATTGGTTAAGGATTGGTTTCTAAATTCTACACGTTGTACGAAGTAGCGGACCACAGCTAGTATTATATTATTTGAGGTTATTATGACCGTGATTCTGTACTATCTCAGAGACCTCTCTAAATCGGAAGGGTATCTACTTCGACTATACAACGCTAACCAAGCGTGTTTGCATAGCGTTTTTAGCTAAGAGTTTTCCATCTCTCAGGTCTCCGCCCCGGTTATCTGCATAATATTATACCTGAGTTAGCTCTTTCAGCAAAATGGGAGAGCGACACTTGTATTCTTAACACCACCACACAGATCTAATTAAGACTATATCTGCATCTATATTACGATAGTCTGATAATAGCTAGTGAAGCTTGACTGTCGTAGAAATCGTATATTCACTTACGACTTTACCAAGGATTTGCAACAAAATGAAGTTTTGTTATGAGGCTGAATGTCGGCCTCATAACAAAACTCAGAGTCGCGCAGCGTGCTATGGAGAGGGCTATGTGAGGTGTTTCCCTTCGTGATAAGATCCGGAATGCGGAGATCCGTAGAAGAACTGGTGTGTACGACATAGCCCGAAGAGTTAGCACGCTGAAGTGGAAATGGGCAGGCCACATCGCTCGACGATCTGATGACCGTCGGGGACGGAAGGTCCTCGAGTGGCGACCACGAACTTGACGACGCAGCGTGGGGCGGGCCCCCAACAAGGTGGACCGACGGTATCGTCAAATACGCCGGGGGCCGCTGGATGCAGTTAGCGCAAGACCGCGCGTTGTGGCGTTCTATGGGGAGGCCTATGTCTAGCAGTGGACTTAGAAAGGTTGATGGATGGATTGCAACAAAAAATATTGCTATTAATTTTAGCATAATATCATAAAAGTTGTTTGATAGACAAACAGATAACAACTTGATCAAATTAAAGTATCTTTTGTATAATATGAAACCAAATAAACACGTATTATGAAATTTTAATCCAAGTTTCAAATGAATAGGAACTAGGAAGGAAGTTTGATTCCGGCCTTGTTACTGATACTGTTTGTATAAACTGATTAAAAAAAATACGTTCTCTTTATGTTACTTTTTTTTTTCATTTTAATTAACGTACGCAATGTTAGACGATATCCTCGCCAATTAAGTATCAATTCAATGTAATGTTTTTGTTGAATATTTTTTATGCCTCAAGGGAGAAATTATTCTGCCGAATATTATTTGTCTGTCTGTGACGCTTTTGTTTAAAAACTCTCAACCTGGAAAAAAAACAATACTACCTAACCATCTACTTTAGTGTACATATTACGGCTAAAAACCGAAGTGCGGTTGGACCTAGGTTTAGCCGGCTAAAACTAGGTGCAGAGATGTCATAGTGTACTGAGATTTGGCTACATCTAGTTCTAGCCGGTACGGTAACGGATAAAATTAAGAGTAGCCGATATCAACCGTTAGCTGCACCTTGTTTCAGTCTGCTTAACCTAGGTCTAGCCGCACTTCGGCTTTTAGCCGTAGATAAGTACATAAGTCTATTTTATTCTTTTTATATTTATTCGAGAACATTCATGAACGAGTTTAGAGGAAGGTCTAAGAAAAGATGGATGGGCTGTGTGAACGAGGACATGAAAGATAGAGGAGTTAACACAGACATGTCGGCTGATAGAAGACTATGGAAGAAAAATACATGTTGCGCCGACTCCAAATAGTAGGATAAGGGCAGATATTTTTTTATTCATAACATTTCACACGAAGTTTTCCGATTTCATGTTAACTTATTTCTCTTTGTTACGTGTACCAGAATACACATGTAATGATATTCAATATTTTTCTAAATATATATTATTTTACTGAACCGTCCCAATAACCTTAACATAATATAATTACACACATAAAAACGAATAACTGAATAATACTTCTATATTTAACGCATTCACGTATTAGGCGCGGGTATCCTCCACTTTGGGAGGGACATGGCCTGCTATGCCGCGCTGACTAGAAATGGAGAGGTGACACTAGTATTCTTAATCCATACACCATAATCCAGACACGAGCACACTGCTTAAAATCGTACACCCTCAATTATGCTTCGCTGTAGTTGTATAAAAATAAAATGTTATTTTGATTTGAACTCGTTAGTTGAGTCACGTCGCTAACAATGCACTGTGAAGGTATACACTCTTCTTGAAATAGCTCACCGGATGTGGTGACTGTGTTACTTGGGGACTGTATCACTAATATCCGTCTGATATGCCCTTTATTTAATATTCCGTTTTTAACCGACTTCAAAAAAAGGACAGTTCTCAATTCAACTGTACGTTTTCTTTTTACTTTTTAGGGTTCCGTACCCAAAGGGTAAAAACGGGACCCTATTACTGAGACTTCGCTGTCCGTCCGTCCGTCCGTCCGTCTGTCACCAGGCTGTATCTCAAGAACGGTGATAGCTAGAGAGTTGAAATTTTCACAGATGATGTATTTCTATTGCCGCTATAACAACAAAAACTAAAAATAAAATAAAATAAATATTTAAGGGGGGCTCCCATACAACAAACATGATTTTTTTACCGTTTCTTGCTCGATACTAATAACGTTGCCTTATGTTGCATAGATAATGGTACGGAACCCTTCGTGCGCGAGTCCGACTCGCACTTGACCAATTTTTTAAATGTTTTATACCTCATAACTTTTAACTGGGCGAAGCGATTTTAATTCTTATTTTATTTGAAAGTTGTTGGTTCCATTTGTACCAGGTCAGGATCTGATGGTTATCTCCTGAGAATCGAGGAAAACCCCTTAAATTTCAAAGGCACATGAACTCTAAGTCAAAGGCTCCAAGTGGTAATGAGTAGGACAACCTTAATACCAACCAACACGTTCCGTATACATTATACGAGTATGTATATTTAAACTAATATTATAAAGTTTTGTATCAGCCTGCTATGGCCGAGAGCGAACGTTGCTGGGCTGCCGTCACCTCGTATGCTCATGAGGTGATGGCGGCTAAGAGAGAAGCCCTGCGGGAGTGGGAGCATGCTGGAGACACGTTGCCTCCCCGTAGGGCTCCGGCTCGGGGACGCCGGCGGGCAAATGCTGGCGCCCTTGGCAGGAGAGGAGGCCAAGCGCGGCGGGCTGTCGTAGCCGTAGCCGCGCCGAATGTGATAGCTGACCTCTACCCATATTTATCGGGGATAGGCCACGCACACGCGATGGGGGGACCTAATGTTCCTCCCACTGCGCTGAGCCCCACATTACGGGGCCACCCCTTGCCGTGCCATGGTCAGGCTCAGGGCACACACCATGACCCGGTTATGGTGAGGAGAAAAATTAAAAAAAACTATATTATAACGTTGAATAGTTTGTTTGTTTGAACGCGTTTATCTCAGAAAGGCTGTAGGCTATATACAATCACGCTGCGGTCGATAGGAACAAAGCATTAGTAAAAAATGTTGTACAACGGGAAAAAATTCCACGCGTACGGCGTCGCGGGCATCTAGTATGTTTATATAATCGTAACATTACTGTTGTCATCATTCTTACATTAGTTTTGTTCATAATCATGTCAGTTAAAAATCAAAACTTTTGTTTTTAAAAATGCGTCATGCCTTCGACGTCCATGTTCTGACGTGTTAAGAATAATAAACAGCATTTTTCTCGGTGAATTAGGGACTACGTGAAATTATTAAAGCTTCTCTGTTTACTTACATAATTAAACATATTTTAAGAATGTAGGTATGTTCAGATGGAAGCATAGGATGGAAGTGGGTAACGGTCTATAATCTGTACCTGCCAAAAATATCGTCCCGCCACTTTCTCATAAGAAAGTAGCGGAACGATATCTTTGTGTGATTGTTTCTCAAATATTTCATCTACATATTTTTGGAAATTTTACTTCTACGAGAAAGTGACAAGAAAAATCCTAAAATTGTTATTTTGCTGAAAAACCTATAACGTTTGTCTTTTTTTTTTGTTTGTGTTTGTTTGGGTCTGTGCTTTGTGTTTTAATATAATAATAATAAATAAATATTCATCGACATTTCACACAACGTCCTCTGGTCCCAAGCTAAGCTTATTATGCTTGTGTTATGGATACCAGAATACGGATATAATACATATACTACTTTTCTTTTGTAAATACAGACATAAAATACATAGAAAACACCCAGCCGTAGTACAAACATTTGTATGACATTTATGGATATCACACAAATGATTGTCCCAAGCGGGAATCGAACCTGCGACCTTGTGAACGGCAGTCCAGTATTAACAATAACTAAAATTAAAAAATAATACTCGAGACCCCAAAAAGCAGAGGTTGCTAGTAATAATAAAAGACATTTCTATGTATCATACTAGGCTGTAGATACAACACATGAGTCACGGGCTTTGGTAACAAAATTAGAAAAAATTCTAATAATACGATTATTAATCTATCTCTACTAATATAAATAATAATAATAATATTTCTAATATTTTAAAGGGGTCAAGTTAAAAAGTTTGTTGGTCAATGATAATCTCCAAAAGTAATGGTATGATCTTACAACTTTGTCAACTAGTATGAAGCTATAATCTTTCTCTTTAGTGTGCCTGCAACTGTGATTTTAATAATATCTTACAGTAGTAAGTAGTATTATTAAAATCACAGTTGCAGGCACACACAGACAACCTTGCAGGCAAAATGCTAGCACAATACTAATTTGTTCATGAACTGCTTTTGGGCTCCCACACATAAACACGTTACGACGTCGCGTCGTACAACGATGCGGCGTCGTTTCACGATACGACGTCGTGTCGTGGAAATCTACGATGAGCATCGTAAAAAAACACGACATCGTAACGTAATGTGCCACGCACGATATACGGCACGATGCCGTCGATGTCGTGTTGTTTTTGCATTTTTATTCTTGTATTCTTCAGATGTTTTGTCCCATAGTACGGGACGCTGCTCGACTAGGGTAATTAAATGATCGACTTCAATAACATCCGTCATCTTTGAATTTTGAATAACAACTGCGCAGGATTGCATCGTAAGTTTCTAACGTCACGACGTCGTATCGTGCATCGACACGTTACGACGTCGTGACGTAGATTTCCACGACGCGACGTCGTATCGTGAAACGACGCCGCATCGTTGTACGTTGCGTCGTCGTAACGTGTTTGAGCCCTTACCTCTACCTATACCATCACAATAAACGTGATTGATGTTAAGAGGATACCAAAATAGCTTCGTGCATTTTTCTATGTACGATGTTTTCATTGTTTCTTTAGATTGGATGGCTAGATCTCTAATTTTTAAGTATATGTTTTTTCAATATATGATCTAGGATCGCATGAACTAAGAAACGCGATTGAAAAAAGTTTTCTCGATAGAAAATCTTGGCGAAACAACCTCTCTAATTTTTTATTTTTTTCATTTGTCGGTCTATTATCGCGTATTAACTAATGAAATAACTTTAAAAACATAGGTAATTATTATGTATAGAAACACGTGCATCAGAATTAAAATATATTTAGTAGATTTTGAGTAAATAGGAAAAGTATCCCTAATTCTTCATTTTCTGTGCCTACTGGCGGTGTTAATATGTACGTGTCGGCGATGATAAATATGTAGGCCCTTAAAGCGGCGCCTAATAATTGAGTTGTTTGTATGTCAAATAATTTAGTATTACCTACAGTTAAATATACAGCACGGATCCTGTCAAGTATATAGTTCTGCTGTATAATTTAAAACTTATTATAACGTAGTTTCGATAATAGTGACAATATTTCTTGCATTAAAACATCAATCTGTTGTTAAAAGAAACTTTATTTTATTAGTAATAATAATACATATGAAATAATAACTGTCCGTGTGGTGACAGATTAAGAATACAAGTGTCACAAACCCTATTCCTACCCAAGGTGCAGTAAAAGTCAGCTAAGGGATATCGTACACAGATGACATCTTCTGTGAGAGACAGAAACTCGAAAAAAAAGACGTGTGGCACTCGGGGACTGCCGCGGTAAAGCTATTGCATAGTATTTTTATCAACTTATGCAATTATAATTATTTATTTATTTTATTATTGCAAGAATCTAAAAACCATAAACTAAAATAAGATTAATAATCCTTATTTACTGATGATTACATCTGTCCATTGCTTATGGTAATTATGATAATATAGCGATTCTCAATCAAATGTCAATAAAATAAAAACTAACGCCAAGACTGACATGAGTCACCAGCGCGGACTGCGAAACGGCGTTAATGGCGAACAGCGAAACGGCGAATTTAAATTTCGAATTTTGTGCATTTAGTTCCACGCTCAAGGCCCGCGATAAACCCTGTGCTAACATGCCTGGTCAGCGGGACACAGTAGATAATCACTGCCAAAGTGGAGGAGGCCCGTGCCCAACAGTGGGACATGTAGGAGAGAGACAGAGTGATATATATGAAATAATATTAACCCATTGCACAACGTGAATAGCTATGCATATAATTTTTAGTCTTAGTTTGCATGAAAGGTTTTCATTTATTAATCTATGTCTCCAAGTAAGAGAATCAGTTAAAGTAATTCAGTAAGAAATATCTGAAATTGCACTCTTATTACCGAATGTTGACAATGCTACAACCAAAAAAAAAAACACAGGCAGAGTTAATGCTTGTTTAACACGCTTATTTTAGTTCGGTAGGTATCTATGTAGCGGATTGCTTTGAAAGAGATTTTTACCCACTTGTAATAGTCGGATTGATCTGAATTTTTGTATAAAGATTAGGGACCGATGACAACCCAATAATATTAAAAATATTTAAGATTTTCAAGCGTGTTTTTTAGTTTTTCAACTAAGCAACTTGTATTTAGTTTTCAAACTGATCGTAAAGCTGTTAAAACTGTTTAGACGTTCGAAGTCACAGGTAAAAGTGTAGTAACTTACAAACATAATGAAATTACTTTGCATTGACTTTTGACAGCGATTGTACGTAAAATCAATGTTTTAACATAAGTAATTCAAAACGTAGATATTACCAAACAATGGTATTAAAATAGGTAACATTTTGAAAAGCGCTATTATTTGCTACAATTCAATGTCTTCCAGCTTTCTTCTTGTAAAGCGGTGACTTTCACTCACAATACGATGTTTCGCCCTTGATAACAATGGAGACCATAGATGTAGAATAACATAGAGGCCAAGTGTTATGAGATCATAATTTGTTTCTAAGATGGCGATTCATAAACATACTTTATTAAAATATGTCTTGTAAAACTAGAGGATTTCATACAAAATCTCCGAACAGTTCTTAAGAGTGAACGACCCAATCAACTCTTTTGTGTGTGCGATAAACGGCTACATTGACCCCTGAAATGACAAAGCAGGCGAGGACAACCATTCTTTTCTTCTCACCTTTTTGCGAGCATAATTGTACTCTCCACTTTTTGTCAATTTAAGAAATAAGAGAAGCAGAAGTAGAATCATCTCTCACCCATCATCGCAGGAAAGGCATCCGTCTTAATATAAGTGTGGTCTCCTTCTATTTCTATCTAATCCGATGAAAGTACATATATGACTTTCATCGACCATATTTTTTTTGATTATTTATTTTTCTTCTATACAACTTTTTCACATAACAAAATGATTATTTTTTTTACTAACGTAAATAATTCAAAGAATTTTTTACAGACTTGCATTTTAATACTACATTTTAATAGAAATCTACAGGTGTGATAGTTTTTTTACCTAAGCGTGCCACAATACTGCTCATACAGTAGGGCTCTAGGGCACACTTCATTTACCCTAACATTTTCATAAGTACCATAAAAATATAAAGGGACCTTTATGTTTTTATTCCACTTCTAGTATTATAGATCTATGATGGGAACTGAGGCAGCCATCTTGATCGTTCACCGGGATATTTCAATTGTTGTCGCGTTCGTGATTGTTCTTTGTGTCTACATAGCTATCATATTTTGTCTTGTTATGTTTCTTTTATTTTATGGCTCATTCGCTTTCTAAGTAATTTTTAAACAAGCGAACTTGATGTCGAATTAATTAAATTAGTCCAGTAATTATAGTATATTCATCGCAGTTGGCAGTTTTAATAAAGAAAACATTACATAAATTGTTATTCTGTACGGAAATCGAACCCGTGACCGACAATCTGCTACGCTGACCAGTGCAGCACGGGGTTGGTTAAGTTGCGGGTATTGTGTTGATATTTTTGTACTGTTATGACTTCTTTTGAACTTTATAGTGATCTGAAGGCGTAGACAAAATAGTCATTACCTGATAGTAGGTATAAAATTAATGCTATATTAATATATATTAATATTATTGTTTATTATGAATATAAACTGTTTTATATTTACATAGAAAAGATATGGCTTTGCTTTCCCGAAGCGAATAAATATGGCGCAGTTTAGCCGCAGTGTGCTTAACTCAATATAAATATCTAGATTTATTTGTTCGATTACGAAGAATAATATAGTTTCGTTCAGATTTTATGTCTAAGTATACATTACGTTGTTAACATTTGCTTACTACATAGTTAATTTCGTCATTTGTGAAATAGTGGTATGTTAAAGTTATATGTTTTTAACATGAAAGTTACAATCTCACATAAGAGTTGGATTGGAAAATTTTAATCTAAACAAGGTTATGTTTTGTTACCTAGGTACTTATGGGAAAAAGGAGCTCTCCCCAGGCGGCGAGGTTTCGGCCAATTTGTGAACATAAAAATCCTACAGTACTTACCTCATATTTGGCAAAGTCTGTGCCTATACTGTACTTTGAGAAAGAAAGAAATGTAATGACATGTAGTCACGACCAAATACACCAAGTAGTAAATATTTATATAGTCTGTCAGAAATATATCAGTTATGATCAACGATTATCAATATTTTGACATTAACTCTGTCAACTTTAATATAATGAATGATAGAATCGTGATCGATATAATCTGTGTGAACGAACATTCAAGTACATTAATAAAAATGACAAGTGCGAGCTAGGATTGTGCATGAAGGTTCTTTACATCCGTCGTAGTCATGTCATCGTGTTCCACTAAAAAATATCTGTTTTATGGAAGCCCTTTATAAATTCATTTTATTTTGATTTTAGTTATTACAGAGGCTATAGAAATACGTCCTCTGTAAAATTTTACTGTTTAATTATAGCAGTTCTCGAGATGCAGCCTTAATAGACACGTGAACGGATAGCGGAGTCTTAACTGAGGGTCACGATATATTTTTCGTGTACGGAATCCTAAGAACTATACAGTTTATAGGTAAATGGCCGCGCTACCGGCGCATCATGTTACGGATGTCAATAAAAATAGATTTTTACTTTTTGTTATTGGCAACTTGAATCGTAATTAAAATGGTTCAGCTTGCCAAAGTTAAAATTGTATAAAGTTTTATTGAAAAGTCTGCAATTGTATTGTTTGTTGCGATTTTTACAAAGGTTATTAATTGTATTTTTATATATTCCATCTACTCATTAGGTGTTTTCAGTCTAACGTTTGATATTGGTACCGATTCTATGCGCACAACTAAACTAAACTTAACTAAAAAATGTTAATTGATATTATCACGAACACAAATCGAGATTGTTAACTAAACTTTTTTATTTTAAATGCTGTGTGTTACAGATTAACGATTCAAATTAAGTTAAATATGTACACCAAAATAGCAAATTTAATAATAGATATATTGACACTATTAACTTTCAGTTATGGTTTGAGGAGCAAACAGAGATTGAACTATTACACTTTATTTTTCAATTTAAGTATCTACTAATAGAAAACGTTGTATGATCTGACTGATTTTACTTTGGCTACCTTTACATAAATATTACGATAATTATTAATGTTTCCATATTAAAATATTATTATTATTATATATTATTAACATACATAACATTAAGTATTTAATGCTGAAAGGACAATATTTGTGAGGTCAGCTAAATATTACATCAACTAACCCATAAACTTATATAGAAGTGTAAATTGGTCATAAAATAGCCATAAATGTCAATATAAGTCGGAAAAACTGCGTCCGTGGGCAATAAGATCTATTATGATGGCGTGGACAAAATATAGCGGAAGTTATTGTTTGAAATAGTTATATGACAATAGACATGAAATCAATAAAATGTAAATTTCTAAATTGCATATTGTATGATGATAAAGATTAGGCAGGATATCATAAGAAAGCGCTTTACTTTTCCACTTGTAGTATCTAATGAATAAAATTAAAACTAGACTAAAACCTGAGTGGGTATTTATACTGGTTTCTAACCATTCCAGGTTTTTAGTTTCGAGAAAATTCAGCCTTCAAGATGGTTATGAAAATGTGCCTCTAATAAGTAACGTATTCATTAAAGATTTTTTTAAAGACACAACCATCTTAACCGTCTCGTTGCGGCAATTGATAGGCTAAAATTCTGTTTAATAATTCCCACTAAAAACCAAAACTCTTACATGATTCCTTACTTGCTTTTTCTAAAAAATATAGGTACAATATAAATATTGTCCGTGTGGTGACGGATTAAGAATACAAGTGTCACCAACCCTTTTCATTCCCAGGGTGCTCTATAAGCCAGCTAAGGGATGTTTCACAGATTACATTCTCCTGAGAGACGGAAAAACTCGAAAATAAACCCTGTGCTAACACGCCTGGTCAGCGCGGCATAGCATATTATAATCTCTCCAAAGTGGAAGAGGCCCGTGTTCAACAGTGGGACGTGGACGTGAGCAGGAGAGAAAGAGAGAGATGAGAGAGAGAGAGATTAATAAATAAAACACCTAATAAGTATTCCGACATGTACAGTATTTAACTTGATTGATCGTTTGTATTGAACGCTTACAAGGATTTAATCCAAGTCAACATTTATGCAAGGTGGGTATGTGGTTGTTAATTTAATTAATAGCTTATACCATACGGTCCCGATGTCACTCCTGTGTTATAAAATCTGTGCTCTGTGACACGGGCACACGGAGCATCTGACTGAGATATTGTGTTGCTAACTATACGCTTATAAATAATGTATTTTGTACACCGGTTACCACCTCTGAAATCGTTGAAAATCATGTTATAGTTGTTCTAGGAAATGTTAATTAACTCTCGAAAAAAGAGCTTTTGAAACATAATGTTAATAGACACCGCTGTCTATACTAATAGGCGTAGATATACTATACACAGAAAGATTCAGAGCCATCGAAGACAAAAGGACGGCGTAGATACTTTATGGATTAGACCTTAAAAGTTAAAACTATCTTTTATCCACGTGGTGAAGGAGTCAGTACGCCTGGTCAGCATCGAAATACCACCACGAAGTGGTGCAGGCCCGTATCCAGCGATAGGACATTATTCAACTGAAAGAATGAGAATGTTTATATTATTTTTTGATGGTTTCTTGATAGGTATGCAATGTTTCAAGCAAATCCAATTTTCAGATTCCGTTACATTAATAGATAGAATCGAAGCTAATAAAAACAGTTGGCTGATCAATGAAAGGTGTACAGTCAGGTACACAATACCATTTGACAAAGGCGTCTACCTGCCGAACCCGAGGGGCCGTAACAAAAAATGGATAAATACGTGCAAATTACGTCGTTAGTATGAAGGTTGGTGGAACGATAGCGTATCTTACGACCAGTTTACTGAACAGTAATGTTAAGCTACGTATCGATTGTCGCAAACAACTATGTTTGCGACAGTCTTATTTGACGCATATTTTCAGTTAACTTATAAGTCATGCGTTACAATATAATCACAGCCCACCAGTGTACGGTCAATTAGAGCTTTAATTAAGCAGCAAAAATTATAAGTAATATTATATCCGTAATCTGGTACTTTCAATACTAGCATTTCACTTAGTGTGGTATAATGTATGATTATTTTATGAAAACGTAGTACCTAAACAAATATTTGTTAAATTTTCTTGGGAGTAGGTATATACGGCTATAGTTACTTAAATTATCATTTCTAAAAAAATCTAATAGTCACACCACACATACTTCTGTAGAGATGCGCTTCTTGAAAAGTATGTGTGGTGTGACTATGAAAGATAGATTAAGAAATAAAGTCATAAGAGAACATTGCGGTCAGAAAGAGGATGTACTGACTAAGAGAAAAGTATGCTTAGGTGGTTTGGTCATGTGGAGAGGATGGATGAGAGACGATTAACGAAAGGTATATACACGGCGGAGGTGAGTGGGAATGCTGGGAGAGGACGACCGAGAAAAGTATACTCTGATGTCATCACAGGAATACTTGAAAAGGGTCAAGTGCGCACTTACAACCGTCGGGCATGTATGACAAGATGTATGTGTGTGGATGAAACCAAGGAGGTATGTTGGATCGTAGCAGATGGCGCTCTATAGTCTCTGCCAACCCCCATGCCGGAAAAAGGCGTGATGTTATGATGATGGAATATCGTTTTATTGCTCTACCTGCTGGGCTATCGTGAGATTCATACTGACTATACAATATTTGCAATCATTGATTTGTTACAAATTAAAACACATTCTCAAGCTTTTTTTAGCTAACATATTGATTTAAATTTGATGGCCATAATGATATAAATTTCTTTGACACACTATAAATACAGATTCCTGATATGCGTAATAAACTAAAATACCTATGGCGCCTCTTAAAAAAATATAATTTGATTGCACTCGACTCCCCCATTAACTTGACAGGTCGGCACACCACCGTCTGTTTAATTTACCACGAGTAAGGACGACAGCTCACGAGCCCTTCTATAAGGGGTTGGCCGCAACTAATCAATACGAGGCTTCACATTACCTCAAAGAAAATCAATCTCCTAAAGAACATGATATAATATGTATTGCGTTACTAATTTAAGTAGACCATTGTTGTTGTTGACAGAAATCTCCGCACAAGGCTGTATATTTGATTCTCCCTCAGGGGATGATGGAACACAGTTGCAAAATGTTTTACATGAATATATATTTACGAATTTCATTGCATTATTTTGAATATCATAATCAATTTTTCAAATTTCTCTTAACTTTGCTGAATTTGCATAGGACTGTTTCGTTTCTTCTTCGTATCTTCTTCTTTAACACCTTATTGTACACATGTTGAAACAAATAAATGATTCTTCATCTTTATCTGTGACCAATAATTTTTATATTTGCGACTAGATTTAAATTTTAAACACCCTTTTCCGGTTTTGGATAAAACTAAGTCTATTCTATTATCTTAACAAACTTGTTATATCCAAGTTGTCAGACTTTATTTCAGGATATGAAAATTGGTTTGTTAACATTCTATCCCAAAGTGTTCAAGACTAAATTATGAGTTTTTGCTATTTTAAACAACTCCATATGCGATTCCCACCTTTTACATCTTAATAAAAGTTTTGTTATGTAACATCAGTATCGCTAAGTTCCGAAATAAGAACTAAGTTCTATCTAATGTCGGGTCGGGTACCTTTACTCCTACCGTTTCAGATACTCTCCGGCAAATTTTAGGGGCGTTGATTAGACGCACTAATTCAATTAGCTATATTGGAAGAGGCTCCGTCTGCCTCTAAAGGCCTCTTAATTTTTATTAACAAATGCTATTATCGTAAGTACGGTACCAGATTAATTTACCTGTTTCAATCATTGTAGATCTTCAACATTGCTTTTGTAGCTTTTACCCTAATAAGACTTCATTATGTAATTTAATCATTTCTAATTTTATTTATTTAACATTTATTTATGGTAGAGTTCACTTAGAGTGCCGGCTTAATTTATCATTTGCATATTAGATTATCAGGTTTTACAGTACCCATTGAAAAATTAATAACAATTATATCTTAATCGATATTAAAGTACCCGCGCGCTGCTATTTGTCATTATTAAAAAATGTTTCTTAATCATTTGAGTAGTTCGAAAAGTTTATCTGTAATATATGCATTAAAAAAACCCGAGTACACGATCAGAAACAATGGGATTTCAACAATATTTTATTGGCAATAGTAATAATGGACACCTGAAATTGTTACTCAGTGTGGTGACGGATTAAGAATACAAGTGTCACCAACCCATCTCCTCCCTAAGGGGGCTGTAAAAGTCAGCTAAGGGATATTGCGCTCAGATGACATCCTCTGTGAGAGACGGAAAACTCGAAAACAAACCCTGTCCCAACGCCTGGTCAGCGCGGCACAGTAGACCATAATCCCTCCCAAAGTGGAGGAGGCCCGTGCTCAACAGTGGGACGTAATTCGGCTGGAGAGAGAGAAATTGTTAAAATTACAACATAAATATCCATTGACAATAAATTTGCTGAATTATATTAAGTTCATTGAGAAAAGACGTAAATAGAATCTGTGGTCTTTATTAAATAGGTGTTTGAGCACTAATAAAGTCAATAAAGTAAGCGCAAAAAATAGAATGAATCAGCTAGCGCTCCATAACCTCTGCCCATTCTCAAGGGAACAAAGCGTGGTTGTTCGTATGTATGATTAAAATAGTAAAAATTTGCACTATACCACTGTGACTCTCGACAGACAGCGGAATAAGTTATTTTGGAGACACCATTCTCATAATTTACATTTCCACAATAATATCGGTATGTTTTTTAGCAATTATGATATATTCGAAATTTCTGGTATCGTACCTACTGTTCTGAAACATATTTGGTTTTATTATCTTAAATTATTTTATGCAATTTAGGATTTTGAAATTATTAATGTTTGGCTACAATAATTAATTATCTTATGTAATTCACACGAGTGATTTACAATCGTGTTAATACAAATATCTATAACTTAATTAAATAGGTCGAATATGAGAAATTCTCGAGTGTAAATTCATTAATGAATGTTTACGAGTTTAGCATATTTTCATTGGATGAGTTCGCACCCACACCAATATGAAATCTGATATTCAAATCAATTTCCAGACAAAGGTTAATTAACTAAGATTCAATTTGACTTTAAAATTAATAAATGGCGTCGCAATTAATTGGAGTTGTACAAACTGTTACAGTCTAACGTATGTTATTGTTAAGTTGTTGAATTTTTAATTTAAACTGTTTGGAAGTTTCATAATTACAGACGAAGAGGGCGTTTTAATAAACAAAACCATTATTGATGGGGAGAGAAGTAACTTGCCCTGGAGACGGGAGTTATAATGTGTCGAGAGGTCCAAAACAAAAAGGGATATTCTGGAAACTAAGTAACTTATACATTTCTAGGGCCCTTCTAGCCTTGGGGCCATTTATTGGCAACTTAAATGTTATTTCGGTTTTGGAAAAATGTTTGTATAACTAAACAAATACTTAGAGGCGACCTTTTCACTCTGTGGTTAATTGCTGAGGAAAGTTTTCCAAAAGCCTCCTTCGATTATGTCTATTTCATTAAAAGTATAAAATATATTCATAAGTAAAGTATATACGAAAAAAAGATATTCAAATTTCTCGTGCTCCAATAGCTTTTATCAACCTTCGGGGCACTTTGGCAATTGTTTACCCATCGTTAAGAGAACTCAATTTACAAAATATTCACCCAAATAAAATCACAAGCGATATCCAGTATTAAAATTAATTGAGTACAATAAATTTAACCAAAAAATCTGCCCTGAAATTGGTGAAAAAAGGAGTTAGGGTGAAATAAAATTAATTTTGCAAGCCATTTATCTGAGTACGCATGTTTTAAACGTATGGAGAATACAGGCTCATATTTCAACAGACACCAGTCCATTAGTGACGTGGGTACCCTACTGTAGCAATGCACAGTCTATGAATTAATAGCATGGAAACTAGGCAAACTGTTTAAAACGGCGGCGTACTCAGGAAAGAAATTACACATGGAAAATCTCAACGGATTACTTATTTATACTGTGGCGTCTCATGTATTTCTTATATAGTCTGTGAAGTAAATGAGTATCTATTATAATTCTATGGTTGTATCACAGATTGTTGATTGTATTTTGTATTATAAAGGTCGTTATTCTCAATGTTTTAATCAATAAAAATTGCAAGATTTTTAATCATATTAAGAGATTTCAAAAGAGGATCACTTACTGACATAATATTTGAAATACAACGCTAAGTTTACCATTACTGACACATCGACAGAGACATTCTTGTCTGAAACGTGCGCATTTATCGTATAATATATAATAATGTATAATATATAATAATAATAATGTATAATAGTGCGTAGTATCCATACTGCTTATGTTACACTGTGTTTGTGGTGAATCTGCAACGTCAGGGCATTCACCCGCTTGCAAGCAACCCCTCGTTTTTGTTATAAAATCAACATATTTGGAGCAGGGTTTCCTAGATATAGAACTGTATACGTATGGGGGGCGTTAATCCCTCACCCACATTCGGATTACCACTTGGGTTATATAACATTTTATTTAGAAATAAAACTAAAATTTTTGTTTGAATTACGAGTAAGATAATGCATAGTTCTACATGAACTGCGAGAGATTTAACTTTGCTTATGTTATATTAACAAAAGTCTTATAATTGTATATGTATTATCTCTATGTGAGCTTAAAACTCTAAACCTACGCAACAGATTTTGATGCGGTTTTTTTTTAATAGATGGAGTGGTTATTTAAATAATTTGTTAAAGCTTGGACTAAATTCTACGTGTACCTACAAAGTTGCGGCGAACAGTTAGTTGGATATATCAATATTGAATCTATTAAAACAAAAGAGTTTATAATATATACTTTTGTCATGATTTCCTTCAATCAGAAACGTCTTCCAATAATAGTATATAAAAATATTTGATATACTTGAAACAGCTATAACCGTAATAAGACACGCGAATAGGCAATTTGTACAAGAGATTTATACCTCGTAGTTATATACATTCGGAAAGAAATGCTATCCAAATATATGAGACAGTTCAAAATATTTTGGCTAGAACTTGTGGATGTTCCTAATGCTTTAGTTAAAAATTAAGGAAAAACAATCGAAAATCTTTCCATGAGTATCAAACCAAATGCTATGCATTTGTATTAAATGTTCGTAAATGTGATGCGTAGTTATTTTTAGTTCATACAAAATTTTATGTCTCAATAATTTAACAATAAAGTGAATAAAGTTGACTGTCTTATAGACTTGTTATAGGCAAGTGCTATGGTACTTACAATAAAAATTCATACGCGATTTCTTACATTATATTCTTTCTACTAAAATCTCTTTGATACCATATCTATGTTATTAACAGTATACTTATATCATAAGAAATGTCCAGTGACATTTCTGTACACCTGGATAATGTGTCATCACAATACGAAATAAATAAATAAAAGGCATAGTGTCACTTTGTATAATGTCACAAAAGCCGTTAGGTACAAGAGTCGGCAGAGTGTGACTGTACAATGACAGTCTCTACTTACATATCTGATTACACTCGGTCTATCTACGACTGTTGTGTACATATAATGGGTCTAGAAAGTGTACAGATTTATGCTACCAGTCCTAGTTAGCTACTGAGGCGCTTCTTATTCTATTCAAGTATGTTTTTAAGGGCCTACATCAATATTATCGTATATCATCGCCGACACGTACATATTAACACAGCCAGTAGGCACAGAAAATGAAGAATTAGGGATACTTTTCCTATTTACTCAAAATCTACTAAATATATTTTAATTCTGATTTACGTGTTTCTATATATAATAGTTACTTATGTTTTTAAAGTTATTTCATTAGTTAATACGCGATAATAGACCGACAAATGAAAAAATTAAAAAATTGAGAGGTTGTTTCGCCAAGATTTTCTATCGAGAAAACTTTTTCAATCGCGTTTCTGAGTTCATACGATCCTAGATCATATATTGAAAAAACATATACTTAAAAATTAGAGCTCTAGCCATTCAATCTAAAGAAACAATGAAAACTTCGTACATAGAAAAATGCACGAAGCTATTTTGGTATCGTCTTAAGGCAAACAGGCCAATCCCAATGCGTTAAAAACTTTTAATTTTTTTGGTCAATTTAAATGATGCATGTAGAATAAACCATTGTTTTACGACGAGCCTTGTCTTCTAGTAATTTATGTAACGGACTACCGTTCATGAGGTCGCGGGTTCTATCTCCGCACAGAACAAAAATTATTTGTGTGATATTTGTAAACATGAATACAAATTTGTAGTTTAGATATTTTTTATTCAAATAAGCGTTTAGAAAAGAAAATTAATAAATATTAATAAGAAAATAAGCTTATCTCGGGACCAGAGGAGAGGAGGTTGCGTGAAATGTCACATATTTACAAAAAAAATTGTTTTGCATCTAAACCCTGTCCAGTCTTTTTTCTACAAAGAATTGAAGGCGCCACCTGCTATAAACTAGAAGCTCTTAAATGGCTTCATACAATACATATTCATTCATCCGATCATAGGTACATACACGACAGTTGTGTGCAACCTGACACATAATTGCCGCTAGGGTTTTAATTCTCAATCAAGGAATCGATGCCAATACTTTATCCAAGTAGTCATAACTACATCTATCTATCTCCAGCCCATTAATGTTCCAGTCCATTGCTGGGCGAGGGTCTCGTCCACTTCGGGAGGGATTTCGGTCTACTATGCCGCGCTGACCAGGCGTGTTGGCATAGAGTTTAGTTTCGAGTTTTCCGTCTCTTACAAATGATGTTATCTAATTGTAGAGCTTCCATGCTCCCTTAACTGGCTCTTACAGCACTCTGGGGGAAAATGGGTTAGTGACACTTGTATTCTTAATCCGTCACTACACAGAGGATAATGCAACTATAAGTTTATAATAAAATTCTTGTGATTCCCAACGAGTATAATGGTTTGGTGTGACGGTGGATGGTCACAGAGCAGCCGCGTAACGTAAATGATCCGTAACTTAACAAAAACGCTGGACGCTTCACAATTTGAGAAGGAAGACACGGACTGGGGGACATACAGTTTTTATAATAACAACTATACATATACAGCGTGTTGTAATAATGTATCAACAAGTTGTAAGAATGATTTTAATGTAATTGAAACCAACTTGAAGTGGTTTAAAAAAGAAAGATGTAAAATGTTAGAGAAAAATGTAAAATGTTGTATTTGACTGAGTACATGCATAAAATACCATAAACTTAAAGTCTTCTTCATGTTTGTCACTTCTAGTAAAATTAGTGTGGCGTCTGTGTGGTAACTAAAAGAGGTGGTGGCACTTGTATTCTTACAAGTGCCACCATCTCTTTTCTTTCCTAGGGTGCTGTAAAAGCCAGCTGGGGGATATCGTACACAGATAACATCCTCTGTGAGAGACGGAACTCTAGAAAATAAACGCTGTGCTAACACGCCTGGTCAGGCTGGCATAGTAAACCGTAATAAATCCCATAGTGGAGGAGCTCATTACCAACAGTGGAACGGTAGGGGGCCAGAGGGAAAGAGAGAGTAGATGAGAAATAATTATCCGTATTTTCATTGCCTACAAATTTTATTAACTTGCTTTACAAATCTCAATTGCATCTTATGGGCTTATCGTTTTTCAGATAACGCTAAAATGAAATATTCTTATACTTCTATTATTTTAAACAAGTAGACGAACTGCTTTTTAAAACTTTGAAGAAGAAAAATACATTTTTATTACACGCTTTTTCTTTTTATTGTGATATAAACAACTTTTTGAAACTTCGGAAAAAGCAACTAGGTAACTTACATAGCATGTCAAAATAATAAAAATGTGCTAATATAAAACATCGTCCTGTATATTATGAGTGTGGTCGCCGCGTGACTGACCAGCAAAGCAAAAACTCTCCGTGACAATCATCCATGTTTTTAATGTTCCAAAGAAAGGATTTCTGTCTCATTGTCGCATCGTTTTACAGATCTTAAACCTTAAACGCTCACGTTTTATGCCATTCCATATCCATAAGGTGAAACCCTTACGTCAGTTACGTTATATAAGCCTGCCACACGCCGTTGTCTTTCTAATGAGATAATTCAACCACGTAGATAAGTTCACCTTCCCTCAGTTCGGTTTACATTCAAGCAATAACTATAATACAGCTTTCTGTATAGTGAAAATTTTGATAAAAATCAAAACGAATAGAAAAATAACCAAAACGATGAAAAAAATAGAAAATTACAGTAAAATTACAAACAAATGTTGGATGTTTTCACTGTTTTAGAGATATCTTATAGCAACACACCCTACGATTTTTATATCCTTGAAAATTGTTTTGAAATTTTTCCACGCGATTATTCCACCCTAGTGAAAACTTGAAACAATAAATGAAACTTGGTTCATAAAAAAGTTAATAATGTTCAAACAGTTGGTGTCATTACCGTGTTAGGTAGTTACTGTATGTCAACATAACTAACATAACTTTTTCAACAAATATATTTGATTATGTTTACTTTTCATTGATTGATATAAGTATACATAAGAATAAATTAAATCTATGTCAGCATAATTTTATTAGTTCTGTTTATATAGGATTTTAGTGGACTTTTTTAAGAAAATATAATCATTTAATAAATCAAATTATGGTGGAAAAAGTAAAGTAAGTAAAAGCATAGCATGTCAAATGCAAAAATTAATAAATTACTTTAAAATATAATCATTCTCAATTCTCATTTTGAAATCAGGTGAACCGAAATTCATACCTGTATTGCCTGTTGATGACGAGTAATAAGGTACGTGTAGTACCTACACTACCTACCTGGTTAATCAAATATTTTATATTATTTTTGACGAGCCTCGTGGTTGAGTGGTTTATGTAACAGACTGCCGATCAAGAGGTCGCGGGTTCGATTCCCGCTCGGGACAATCATTTGTGTGATTTTTCTAATTGTCATACAAATGTTTGTACTGCGTCTGGGTGTTTCTATGTATTTTAAGTATGTATTTACAAAAGAAAAGTAGTATATGTATTCTATCCGTATTCTGGTACCCATAACACAAGCATATAAGCTTAGCTTGGGACCAGAGGACGTTGTGTGGAATGTCCGTGAATATTTATTTATTTATTGTGAATGCAAAAAAATCGCTTTTCTCATCTCTGAAACCGAAATATCGCTTTTGAAAGATTTTAGTCTCGCTTACAACTAAATGCCGCAGTGCTAGCTGCTTTGATAAAGTGTGAGAAAAAGAAAAAATAATGGTAAAGGGTGGTAATAAAACCTCAGTGACTTCTGACTCAACACAAACGCCATCTAGATGTTTATACTAAAAACCATATTGAAGTTTTGGGAATTTTCTCGGAATTAAAAGTAGCGTAGATGATAAGGTCCTCCGAATTAAGAATACAAGTGTCACCACCCTATCTCCTCCCAAGGGTGCTGTAAAAGTCAGCTAAGGGATATTGCACACAGATAACATCCTCTGTGAGAGACGGAAAACTCGAAAATAAAACCTGTGCCAACACACCCGGTCAGCTCGGCACAGTAGATCATAATCCCTCCAAAGTGTAGGAGGCCCGTGCCCAACAGTGGGTTGTAAATGGGCTGGAGAGGAGAAGAGATGATAAAGAACAACATAAGCTACCCATTTGTGAATTCCATTGCGTCGTTTAAGCTTTAACCAAATTATAGTACAAATACAAGCTTTCAAATTATTAAAGTGATTTCAGTTTTAATTACCTAATGCTGTCATAAATTGAATATTCCACTAAAATATGATGTTCTGTAAAGTTGGGCACATTACAAAATCAGAACTAATCATAGTAATGTATTGACATAGTGTGAACATAATAACGTGTAAGTAAAAGTATGTATATTTAACGAGCCCTATCACGAGCCGAGTGGGAGTATTTAAACGTAACTAGAGCTATTATAAACACGCTAACTGCCAACAACACGACAACATACGGACAAAATAACTTCTATAAATTAAGACTCGATATGTATAAAGTGTTTTTTTTTTCACATAAGAAACTATTTTGGATCTTAAATCTATATAAGTATGTTTGCTGTCCAACGACTATAAAAATTCTTTTAGTATCTAGGTACTCAAGTAATTCTATGATATTTCTACAGATATAAATACAAAATTCTCAATATTTTATTATATTTTGTAAAATCGTAATGTAATTAAATCAATCTCAATCAAATGATTCCTAACTCGTACTCTGTATTTCCGCAAGATAGGCAATTAAAAGATATCGATCTACATAATCAAAATTTATCTGACTCCATTATATCGAACAATATAAATTCTTTTGGTCTTATTCATAATGACTTATTGGAGGTTTAAACAGAGATTTTATCGGAGAGACAATTAACGTTTTAAAAAAGAGTATTATCAAGAACAATTTTGGATAATTTTAGCGAACTTTTAAACCTCTGATAAATAATTATGAATAAGACCATTTGTATACTGTAAAGCGTTTAGTTGGGGTGTTACGGTGGTTTTCTTTTTCCTGAATTTCAGCATATACAATTCTAAGTTGTGCGATGTCTGTCGATTCTTCACGAGTCGGTGGAGTGTCCTTTTTAGGGTTCCGTACCCAAAGGGTAAAAACGGGACCCTATTACTGAGACTTCGCTGTCCGTCCGTCCGTCCGTCCGTCCGTCTGTCACCAGGCTGTATCTCAAGAACGGTGATAGCTAGACAGTTGAAATTTCTTAATAAATAAAAGAAATAAAATTAGAAATAAATATTTAAGGGGGGCTCCCATACAACAAACATGATTTTTTACCGTTTTTTGCTCGATACTAATAACGTTGCCTTATGTTGCGTAGATAATGGTACGGAACCCTTCGTGTGCGAGTCCGACTCGCACTTTTCCAATTTTTTCCTTTTTGAACAAAACATTTCAGAATATAACAAAATCGCAAATATCCTTTGTAATAGATCTGATAAGCTGTTTAACCTTGCGGTTTGTATTATACTAACCGCTTGACCTCCTTAAGACTAATACTGGTATATCCCTTACGCGTCCATTCGGTCAGTGGTCAGCTTAGCCAACAATTTAATAGCAATTAACGCACTGTCTCGGACCTAAGCTGACTTAAACGTCTTTTGTTGGGATATTAGCTGTTACTTTTGTAAGAAAACGAATGTTTTTACTTGCACATTTTCTGATTCTACATATGTACTTATTATTTGGTATTGTTAATGTTTATTAGCCCAATATATAAATAAAAAATGTAAATTTTTAAAATCGATTGCGATAAAGTTTGTATTGTAAAGTATTTTCAAACCGAGTTCGAAGTCAAAGTCAATTTTTTTTATTTCAAGTTGGCATGTTTTACAAGCTCTTTTAAAACGTCAGAAACTAGGTGTCTGTTCCAAACGCAAATCCTATGGAGAAGAACAGACAAGAAACTCCATTCCAGTTCTTCGAAGATTGGCCTGTGTGCCGTAGCTAATTTGTAATTGGCTACGCAACATAGGTCAGAATAAAAACAGGTTCTCTAATTTTTCACGGAACATGTTCTACTATGTACTATTAATAGTACATGCTAATATTAATGCCATTTGCAAAGTAAAGTTCTCTAATACCCGCGCGACGACTCATTTGCTTAAATAAAACCACTTTTTACAGATTTAGACGCGTGTATTTGTTTTAAATTTAATGATATAATAATATATGATCCGTAAACAGTGATTTTTGTATTTGTAAATCCTAAGATATATAGGTTCAAGGTTATTTATTTATATACACTGATATCTGATGCGATGTCCTTCTAGAGGCTCAAGTACGTAGCACTTATAACTGTCGTGCGTGTGTGTGTGTGACTTATTAGGTATACGACTATACATCAAACCAAGAAAATATGTTTATACTACAGGAGATGCTGATTTATTGTCTCTGTCTATCTCCATGGTGATTTTCCCCCCAATGATCTCTAACGTCTTAGCTTTTTGTTGCCTATTACGTAGTCCATGCTACCACATTTTGAGGCGAGACAAACCTCGAGAATATTAAAATAAGAAGAAAATTCAAGGCACATTAAAATATTATACGACTTGAAGTTCATCACGAGATTAAATTCTTTATAGCATGTTACAATTTACATTTAAGAGTTGCTCCAAACATCTCAGACTGTGTTTTATGAACAATGGCTTATAAAAAGGACATTTTATTTTAAAGTCAGCGTATTTCCTTATTGGAACAACCGAACTGTGTAATTACGTAAAAGGATTATGATCTCAATTGCGTGATTAGAGTGGAAAAATTATACTGAAGCTACAGTTATGAAATTTTTAACAGGTTTATATTACAATCACTTGTTCTTAATTGAATTTTGGAAGACGTTTGTCACCTACTTCAAGATAATGGATTTACTCTTAAAATTTTGAAACCTTTATCCCATTATTCTTACCGAGATAGATATTTTTGCGGTTGTAAGTGGTTGTAAGCTATACCTATTTTTTATTGTCAATATCAGTACTAATCTAACACATATTCGTGTCTTCCTAACTAGTTATATTATGTTAGTTTACCAGTACCAAGTACCAATAAATATTTATCGTAGGATTCAAGTCCGCAACCACTTGAAGGTCAGCATTTCAGAGTTACGTACACAAAATATACACCAAACCTAGGAAGCTTTGCTGTATATTTTGTGTACAATACCTTTACAGTAATTTTTCTTAATAGTATAGATAACACTTCGTTTAACTTTACATTAGTTTCGTCTGACTTACCTGACGTTATCTTATTTATACCAAGAATAGTCACAACTTTAGCAGCGGGGCTTTATTTAACCAAGAAAACTGTGTAGTATATTAAATAAGGTTTAATTAGTAATGATATTATTAAAAATATACCTACTTTAAGTAAAAAAGTAAAACTGATCCATTTTGAGCAGATAGGCATGTATGACCATATGCGTATAACTACTATCATCATCATATCATCATCATGCCTTTTTGCCATGGGGCAGGTAGTAGAGCGCCGCGACCGTCGACTGATAATAATCTTTAGATTACCTTTAGCTGACCCGGCAAACGTTGTTTTGCCATACTAAAAAAAAAGGTTTGAAAAATAGATGTTGGCCGATTCTCAGACCTACAGAATATGTATGCAAAATTTGAGAAGAATCGGTCAAGCCGTTTCGGAGGAGTACGGTAACTAACACTGTGACACGTGAATTTTATATATTAGATGTCACTCAGCTTACCTCATGGGAAAAAGGCGTGACAGTATTTACTAAGCTTAGCTAAGCTATCGTGGCTACTGCTGTTCATCAATTTCTTTGTTACGTTGTCTTTGACATTTCATCTCAGCATCAGCTATTGATAACCATGTTGCGCCATCTATTGTCAGATCCTGACTTAAAATCAATTGAAAAATGAAATGAAAAAAATGATGTCCTGAATTAAAATCAATTGAACTTAACAATTGAACTCCGTGTGGTGACGGATTAAGAATACATGTGTCACCACCCCATCTCCTCCCAAGGGTGCTGTAAAAGTCAGCTAAGGGATATTTTACACAGATAACATCCTCAGTGAGAGACGGAAAACTCGAAAACAAACCTTGTGCCAACACGCCTGGTGAGCGCGGATTAGTTGACCATAATCCCTCCCAAAGTGGAGAAGACCCGTGCCCATCAGTGGGACGTAAATGGGCTGGAGACAGAGACAGACAGAACTTAATTTAAAAATCATTAAAAGAAAATATATTTATAAAATCAATAAGATTGATTTTGCGGATTGACATAATATAATCCGTATACCAATAGGAAAAGCCTAGGACGATTTTTTTATCGGAAGATTATAAGACGAAGTTTGTTTCTACGATATAGCACAGAGTTTACCTTAGTACTTTTTATGATACAACAATAGTAAAGGACAATACAATGACTAAGCTTTAGAAACTATTTTTACTCTATGTAATAAATAAATACACCAAGTAGTTCAGCAAAATTGTTTGCTTTATTACTAAGTTGTGTGTATCACTGGAACAAATAATATTACAGACAATTTGTATTATTGGATATATTATTAGGTAATATTGTTTCTAAAATAGTGTGTTCTAATTATAGTTAACATTATTGTGTGACGCTTGTTTGTGAAAGTAATAAGTGGATATATATTGGACGGACATTAGAGTTCAACCAACCGTATACAAATATGTTAGAAGTGACGTCATAGTGTACCTATGATGTATTCAAGTGTGCGTTAATACGTAAAGAGAAAATTTTCTAGCTTTACGAAATTTGGTAAAAATGTAGTTTATATTTCAGTAACTGTTGCTTGCAAACTTAAGGAGATTTTAAAATGAAGGCAATAAAAATAAATAAATAAATATTCATGGACATTTCACACAACGTCCTCTGGTCCCAAGCTAAGCTTATATGTTTGTGTTAACGGTCCCAGAATACGGATATCTTATATATAAAATTCACGTGTCACAGTGTTAGTTACTCCTCCGAAACGGCTTGACCGATTTTCATGCAATTTTATATGCATATTCAGTAGGTCTGAGAATCGGCTAACATCTATTTTTAAACCTTTTTTTTTAGTATGGCAAAACAACGTTTGCCGGGTCAGCTAGTATATATATATAAACTACTTTTCTTTTGTGAATACATAGGTATTTATAATATAATACATAGAAACACCCAGACGCAGTACAAATATTTGTATAAAATTTATAAATACATATCACACAAATGCTCCGTGGACCGTGCGGGAATCGAAGACGCGACTTCAGGAACGACTTACAGTGATAAATAAAAAAGTCATGAAGTATATCGTTGCTAATGTTAACTCACAACTTTGGCTGACCTACTAGCAGACAAAATTACTCAAAACAGACCCTAATTTAAAATGACATGATCTGTAGCAGGAAGAAGCACTAGCTGGGCCCCGAGTCCAGTATCACAGAAAAATGGCAAATTTTATCAATTTTGGTAGTCTATTGTTAATTTTTTGAAGTTATAATGTATCATTGTGATGCCATTGAGACACCATTGTGATATCGGACTCGGGGCCCTGTACTCGCGACTCCTCCACGAGAAATAGTGAGCAATGAAAGTACCTATGACATAATTATTGTATGAAGTAGCCTATCTTTTTTCTCTGGATATGACTCGTTGTCTATGTTTTGTAATAGAAATAAAAAATAATTAATTTGCTCTTATAAGCGTCCAAATTTTTGGTATAGAATATACAATCCACTGAAAAGAACCGGCGCCGGCGTAAGAAACTCAGTTGCTTTCAGTCTTAAGGTACATTGTAAAAATGTCTAAACTTGTCTACGTTCTTCTAAAAATCTTTCAAGCACACTAAACAACATATTTAAACCTATAGATACGTCTATAAATAAAAAAATCAATAAGATTTTTAGGCTAGGTATAAAGTTAGACTGACTTTCAACCATAATAAAGCTACAAAGTATGTTTTCGTTTGGTGATTGGTCTAAAATGATAGCAACTCGTTTGGACAACGCTTTAATATTTCAATAACGTTTATTAATATGTTGCAATATATTTAGAACCTAAAATACTTTAAAATGTCAAGTTGAATGTCACATATAATAATATACAGCCTACATTATTACAGGGTATTAGCCATAACCTTTAAATAACTACAGCTACGGCAATTTAGACATAAAATTGAATTATAGGAATGCTACTAAGAAAATAATGTTTGATGGAAATGAGTTTTAAAGTATAATAAACCACCTTTTACGGATTTAGACGCGTCTATTTTGACCCGACGTTTCGGAGACTTTGCAGTCACCATGGTCACGGGTGAGACTGAGCTGTATATTATTATAATTTTGTCTTAGACTTACGGTCTTATTCATAATGACTTATCGGAGGCTTATAAGTTCGTTAAAAGCGGATTGTCAAAAATTTTAATTCATAATAGTTTTTTACGCTAAAGCGTTCAATACCTATCCGACAAAGTGACATTATTTTAAAGAAGCTCCGACTACGGTCTTATTCATAATGACTTATCAGAGGCTTATAAGTTAGCTATAAGCGGATTGTCAGAAAAGTAATTCATAATAGCTTTATTATACTAATAGTTTTATCTGAACAAATGAGTCGCGCACGTGTTAGAAAATATTAATAAACCAGCCAAGTGCAAGTTAGAATCGCACAAGAAAGGTTCTGTATCCTCATAATGAGGACGTACCACAGTTACACTGAAAACGTTTGTAGTATAGGAGCTCCATTAAGAGGGCACGATACGAGGTACGAAACGTCTTTTTTTGAAAAAAATTGTATGTAAAATCTGCTTCAGCTATATTTGTCTCTTTCAGCGAGGCTCTCGGTAATAGGGATAGCAATATCTATGGCAAATACCTAAATTAGGACTACAGTACCCTCTTAATATTTATTTTATTCTGTCTTATAGTATTTGTTTTTATAGTATCATCTGTTTCAGTTGTCTACCTATTACAGTTTCTGAGATTTAGCGTGGTGAAAGACGAGAAGAGAGCGAAGTTTTAGTAATAATTTCCCAGTTTACCCTTTAGTACGGAACTCTTCAAAACTACAAAATATTCTTCTAGTGAACTATTGGCATGGCGTAGCGAGTGTCATTGCGATGGCATCTTGTTTTAAGAGTCCAGAGTTTCATTACCGCTCAGGCTGAAACAGAATTATATCCGCAATTTGGTACTCACAACGTGATATGAAAAGCACATAAAATATGAATCTCTTAAAATATTTTGACAGATATCCGAACTTTTTGCCGATATAAATATGAGAGTCATGCGGATACGATATATATCCGCTATTTATTACTAAAG
This sequence comes from Orgyia antiqua, assembly GCA_916999025.1. Lineage (NCBI taxonomy): Eukaryota > Metazoa > Arthropoda > Insecta > Lepidoptera > Erebidae > Orgyia > Orgyia antiqua. The sequence continues at coordinate 382,793 of OU779865.1, forward strand.
TTTGTACATTATTTTGCTTGGCGTATTTGTAGCCGCTCTATTCGAGACATCACTCACAATGAACCCTCGTTTAAAATGACAGCCCATACACATGGGGGGGAGGGGGCTCACAATATATTGGATTATATATTTGCAATGTTACTGTTTTTGTCTAGATATATCTAAAACATATATCCCAAAGTAGGAAAGTATGCATGTTTACTCTTTTAGGGTTTTTTAATCCAAAAGGTAAAACGCGAACCTGTTATTGAGACTTTGCTGTTCATCTGTTAGAAAGAAGAAGAAAGAGAAGAAGAAGAAGTTTCTTCGGGTTTCAGTATCAGGGGAGTTAGGAATCGGTATCATTTCCATTATCACTGCAGTTTGGACATAAAACAGTGGTTTTCTAAACTTCAGGCGTCTGTAAGTAAATTCTACAAAAATATATTTAACCTTTTTGGTGTCAATAACCTTGTAAGGCCAAGTTTTAACTTCTTACATGTTTTATATTGTCGTTTGATGTGGTTTGCGTGTTGTTACATTTATTTAAAGAACCAAGTTCGTGTACTCACTTACTAACTAAAGTTAGGCTAATGCTATTAAATGAACTATGAACGGAATTATGTAGGTCTAGTTATGGGTAGCATTACTGCCAAAAGTCTTTTCTTCTAGGTCTTATTAGTGACAAAACGTATTTCCTTTTCAGATCCTGTAAGAGTCAATTATGACAATTATGAGGTTGATATCTTCATTAATATTTTACCTCAATACTGGACTCGAAGAATGTAAATTTGGAAATTGCCAGCATTAGGCGAAATATTTTTCGTGAATGATCTTAACTACCGGGTAATCTAACCGGTATCTATGTTAAGTTAATGGTTAGCTCAATGGGTTAAGGGCCTACATCAATATTATCGTATATCATCGCCGCCACGTACATATTAACACAGCCAGTAGGCACAGAAAATGAAGAATTAGGGATACTTTTCCTATTTACTCAAAATCTACTAAATATATTTTAATTCTGATTTACGTGTTTCTATATATAATAGTTACTTATGTTTTTAAAGTTATTTCATTAGTTAATACGCGATAATAGACCGACAAATGAAAAAAATAAAAAAATTGAGAGGTTGTTTCGCCAAGATTTTCTATCGAGAAAACTTTTTTCAATCGCGTTTCTGAGTTGATGCGATCCTAGATCATATATTGAAAAAACATATACTTAAAAATTAGAGCTCTAGCCATTCAATCTAAAGAAACAATGAAAACTTCGTACATAGAAAAATGCACGAAGCTATTTTGGTATCGTCTTAATACTTTATGAGTTAATATATTCTACAATAAGCGTAATTGATCAGCGTGGTGGAGTGGACCAAATATCCTTCCGTAAAAAAAGAGATTCGTACCCAACTATGTCCCATTTTTGGACAAAAAGAACCCAGGTTACCTACTAGTTACATATATTATATTATTTAATTTGCTTTTGTAAATAAAAGAATTCGTAGAACACATTGAGCACGTGTTGTGGTGACACATATATTGTAGGTACCTTGAATGAATAAATAATAGCTACTGACTTATTAACAAAGCCCCAAACATCTATTTGGCTCTTGTTCCGACATGTTTCAACTTGTCTATTCGTGTTGTAGGTATTTATTTATCAAACCACATATCTAGTGTTATCTGTGTATTCGTTCACTGTTAATAGGTCAGCTGCTGATCGTAATTTTATTAGGAGTCTTTCATTAACTATGGCATACCTTAAGTGTGGATAACAATATGTGACAAGTGTAAAATTACACGCAGTTTTTTGTGACGTCACACCTCATATGCGCCCATGCGATATTTTTTCCGACAAAAATTAAACTTTATTGCAGATTTCAACATTTTATATTGATAGTCCCGAAAATAAATCAGGTTATTGCCTGGACAGGTTTTACGATCCTCTATTAGGCCCTTGGAAGCCCTTCAAATAGTATGAAATTCAGGAAAACCTGAACTCGTTGCAACTCTATCTTCCTGTAATGATACTTCCCAGTTTGGACTGAATACGTTGACAAAAATCTATTTTTATGTAATAAACTGCATTAGAATTAAATTTGATATCAGTTTCAATCTTATGCCTTGAAGCTATGCAAGCTAAATGCAATACGGAACCCTAATACACCTAATATCCACACAAAAGACGTTAATTTGAGACAGATAAAGTAAGTCCGAGACTGTGTGTTAATTACTATTTAATTGTTAAGTAAACTGACCACTGACCGCAAGGGATTTAGACATATTAGTAGTGAGAAGGTCAGCGAAGATAAAATGCAGACGAAAGGCAGATCTTATCTGACGTGTGTAGTAGCTATGTTACTGGATTATCCACAATTTAACTATTAACACAATATTAATTCAATGTTTCTTGCACTAAAGTTATTTAGTAGTTTTTGTTTTTTTTTTATTTTATTAAATAATATATTAAATTAACTTATCTTAATGTCCTCAAATAAATGTCAATAAATAAATCCTAATATCCGTGTGGTGACGGATTAAGAATACAAGTGTTACCACCCCATCTCCCCCAAGGGTGCTGTAAAAGTCAGCTAGGAGATATTGCACACAGATCACATCCTCTGTGAGAGACGGATAACTCGAAAATAAACCCAGTGCCAACACGCCTGGTCAGCGCGGCACAGTAGACCATAATCCCTCCCAAAGTGGAGGAGGCCCATGCCCAACAGTGGGACGTAAATGGGCTGGAGAGATATCCGTGTGGTAATAACGGATAAACAATTCAAGTGTCGTCAGCATCACCCATTTTCTTTCGTAGGGAGCTATAAAAAGCAGCTAAGGGATGTTGTATACAGATAACATCCTCTGTAAGAGACAGAAAACTCGAAAATAAATCCTGTGCCAACATGCCTTGACAGCGTGGCACAGTAGACCGTAATTCCTCCTAAAGTGGAGGAGGCTCGTGCCTAGCAACGGGTCGCAATGCGCAGTAGAAAGAGAAATAAATATTAAATAAATGATGATAATAATTTATTCATAATGGATTTGCACATTAATTTTGTGTTTGTGTATATTTTACAATTAACATGAAAAGCCTCGTGGTTGAGTGGTTCATGTAATGAACTGCCGATCAAGATGTAGCGGGTTCGATTCCCGCTCGGGACAATCATTTGTGTGATTTTTCTAATTGTCATACAAATGTTTGTTCTGCGTCTGGGTGTTTCTATGTATTATAAGTATGTATTTACAAAAGGAAAGTAGTATATGTATTCTATCCGTATACTGGTATCCATAACACAAGCATATAAGCTTAGCTTGGGACCAGAGGACGTTGTGTGAAATTTCCATGAATATTTATTTATTTATTTAGAATATTGTAAAACGTTTGATCGTTTTCTACGCTTTGTAGGTAGGTGATATATCAATGTTTATAAAACAGAAATGCTGTATAGAAAGTATTAGAAAGCCACCAAAATCAGAGGATGTAGTAATAATCTCTAAGAGATTTTACAACGTAGTAGATGAGTTTTCCGTCACACACAATATTGCAAGTTCCGTATGTTAGGAGTCGTCCATTAGTTACCTGTTGAGCTACACTACACCAGTTTAACGACTGCACTTTCAGCGTTTATTTTATATTGCATTTGCTTTTCACATTTAATATTCTGGACAAAGTTTCGTGGCTTTTATGATTTTTGCTTTGGACTTTGGGACGGTATTATGTAGTTTCGGTATCTAACGTAACGTACTTTTGTCTCAAAATTAAATGAAAAATATCAATAAATATGTATTTATTAAATTGACATAAATAGATAATGGATATATGACCTGTCCGTATAGTGACGGATTAAGAAAACAAGTGTCTTTTTTCTGCCTAGGGCGCTGTAAAAGCCAGCCAAAGAATATTGTAAGCAGATAAAATTCCCTGTTAGAGACGGAAAAATCGAAATAAAATGCAGCGCCACATATTCTAAGATGCAAATACACTTCCTCGGCCTCATTTACTTTCATACATCTGGTCATATATGTCCGAAGGTTGTATGACCAGATGTATGAGTTAAATGAGGAGACGATGAGACGATATAAATAATTATTTAATATACATACAAATTACTTCAAAAATATCCCTTACTATCGTAAATAGGTTTACCACATACTATTGTATGTGCGACTGTGACAGTATTTACCGTGGTAGATCTAGACTGACCGGTCTAGTGGATATTGAAGCTCGGTAATACGTTCTATTTTTAAAATTGTTATGAAAAAGCATTCAACTTTATGAAGCACTTAAATTCTATAGTTTGTAATGTTATAAATAATATTATTATGATTATTTACTTCATTCGTGATAAATTATAATAAAAAGAAGGTTTTCCAATATATAATTTTTTATATATTTTTATATCAGTGATAGAACACAACATGCACTTCTAAATATATATAAAACAATATCAAGAGATTACCGGTCTTATTCATAATGACTTATCGGAGGTTTAAAGGAGATTTTATCGGAGAGATAATAAACGTTTTAGCTTAAAAAGACTATTATGAATAACAGTTTTTGACAATATTCGCAAACCGATTTTAGCGAACTTTTAAACCTCCGATAAGTCATTATAAATTAGACCATAAGAGTTTAAAATAAAATTTCCGATTTGTCTTATTAACATAATTATTAAAATCATTCAATCAACTTTTGTTGTAAATAGCCATATACAAAAGTTACATACATATCTACTGTTATTTCTTTACAAAAAAAATACTATTATTTCAAAAAGACCTCTCTCTCTCACTAGCGGCGCTAATGGGCTAGACTGAGTCTAGCCCATTAGCGCCCCACTGTTAGGCACGGGCCTCCTCGACTTTGGGAGAGATTATAGTCTTCTGAGTAGCGTATAATTTTGGATTGGGTAATATGCATTAACAAATGTTATGCCTCTTTGTGATATATGCATCTTAAGTATTTTTTCCTAAAACTCTAGTTACATTACTATAACATTAATGTCAAAATAGTGCTAATGATATCGTAAAACGTTAGGTAATCTGAAAAACTTGATGTTTTATACTTAAAGAGCTGCCATTTGTAAAGTATGTCGAGGTCGGTTTTATTGCCTGTTTTTATATATTAAATAAATAATAAATATTTATGGACATTTCACACAACGTCCTCTGGTCCCAAGCTAAGCTTATATAGTTGTGTGTTATGGTATAACTTGTATTAACTTTATATCTAAATTTGAATTTACTAAAATCTAGTAGATACGGAACCATGAGTATGCGAGTTTACCTCGCTCTTGACAGGTTTATTTGTATGTGTTACAACCGCTGTGCATGTATAACTAGATGTATGAGATTAAGTGAAAACAATTGTTATAAGTTGTATTCTTTTTACGAGAATATTATAGCTTTATTTCATATCAGAAAAATCAACTATGTAGTCCTAGATTTCGGTAGTTCTACTTAGAAAGATAAGTAATACGATAATATTCGTACATAGAATTTTACTTTACCCTTGAAATATATAAAATACCTGACCAAATCAATATTATACATAACAACTTGAATTTAATAACTATTATTAAGTTAAACAGCTCTTATAAGAAATGGTGCTGTTTTATTACTAGCCATAACACTATATTAGAATTATAATAATAATAATAAATATTTAGGACATTTTCCACAACGTCCTCTGGTTCTAAAGTAAGCTATAATTCTATGCTTGTATTATGGGTTACCAGATACGGATAGACTACATATACTACTTTTCTTTTGTAAATACATACTTATAATACATAGAAAACACCCAGACGCAGTACAAACATTTGTATGACATTTATGGATATCACACAAATGATTGTCCCAAGCGGGAATCGAACCCGCGACCTCGTGATCGGCAGTCCATTACATAAACCACTCCACGACGAAGCCCGTCATTGTTATGTTTATATTCTGCTATTTTATATATTTAAGACTCTAAGACGCATTAGGTAGACAGCAACATTCTACCACACAATACTATGTCATGTCCTGGGTTCGAATATTCTTTTTGCAAAAACCATTAAAGATAGAGTTTATACGGCAGTTTATTTAATTTTCATTTTTCTTTTGTTACTACTTACCTTAAGGGTATATACGAGTATATCCGTGATCCACTTCTTTGCGCCGCGCAGTCCGATAAAAACTTTGCAACTACAAAAGTATGCAATATTTTAATACATAACTTCCAATTTAATCTGCTCAGTGGACCGCTCCGCAATTTTAAACGAGGGTCCGGTTTGAGATATGATTCGAATCGAGCATTGCAAAAGAAACAAACAACAAAACAAACAGACAAACTTTAGCAACAATATAATATATTATCTTTATTGTTTAATATTTAAATAAATTGCAAACTTTTAAACACCATTTTTAAAATAGTTTTGGGGAGGCGAAATACTCGGATCTAGATGCGTATTTCGAAAATTTGCGCCCTGGGCCATGAGATTCGACACTCTGGCCCATGAGATTCGACACTCTGGCCCAATTTAATTAGCCGCCCTATAAATTGATAGAGATAGAGCGAAATTTTAAACCTTAGGCTTTCGCCGCCCTTCTCAGGCTAGTCGCACCGGGCCATGGCCCCTATGGACCTAGGGTAAATACGCCTCTGCTCGGATCTTGAGGTCCGAACGTTCGTTTCCTCTACATAGAGATTGCAGAAAGTCTGATCAGCGCTTAGAAAAATCGTCACGCATTTTCTCATGGGAGTAGGCAGAGGCTACGAAGCACCATTTGCTACAGTATTTATTTTCTTCGCTTCATTTATACTCATAAATTTGGTCATACATGCACATAATTTGAATAAAGTAAGTACATAATTTGAATAAAATATTCATTGTCATACAAGGTGATAATGCTGCCTGGATTCTGACCACGATACCAGTTGATAGTGATCCAAGTGAATACCATAATATTTTATTTATTTCTATTTATCTTTATTTTACTCAATTTTACTAGATGTTTAAGTTTACAAAACTTATATTTTTATGAAACTAATATCAGTTTTCTTGACGCCTAATACCAATACCAAAAACAGTTTTCTAACTTCAATTTTGTTTTCTAATTTAATGTGTATCGAGAGCAGATTTATTTTAATTAAATTTTATAATGAAAAGGCCTTCATTCAAGTTATGATACTTATACTTTTATAGCTTGTTGTTTTAGTTAGTTTGATTATAATATTACGTGTCATATTGTAATAAAGCAAAAGTAGTTCTGTAAATATGCTGAAATTTCTTAATTATAGGTTATTTTTTATATAAACTTGGCCTTACCTGTTAAGTAGCATATAAAGTCAATATAATGATTATGGCAAAGGATTCAGAATCTAACACTTGAAAAAGTAACTATACCTATTGTACATCAAGAGAGGATACGGTACTGAGTTTGGTTTCTATTTCTATAAAATATTTGCAAATAAAACAGCAACAGACTGTAGATTCTGATAGTAACTTTAAAATGTAGATAGCATACTAGCTGTTGCCCGCGACTTCGTACGCGTTTTTGCAACATTTTTCACTGATGCTCCGCTCTTATTAGTCGCAGCGTAACGTTGCCTATAGCTTTCCTCGATAAATGTACTATCTAACACTGAAAGAATTTTTCTAATTGAACTTGTAGTTCCTGAGATTAGCGCGTACAAACAAACAAACTCTTCAGCTTTATATTATTGGTATAGTATATCCAAGATAACATAACCTGACAAAGGTTATTAAATAGCTTTTAATAAATTCTATTTGACGTGTGAATAATCCGTCAAAGATAGATTTAACAACACGTGTATTTAGGTGTCAAAGTTGAAACAGGGGCCATGATTTATGTGTGGACTGCTCAAGGACGGAACCCTCGTCTTACGCACACATCTTTCTTCCCCCTTAATAAGTTCCCCTAGGAATGCTCCCCTATATTATCTGTACAGATATATAGGTATATTCTGAAAATAAGAGCATTTTCTCTGTGAACCTAGCTAGAATAACACGGGACACTTCGGTTTAATTCTATAAGCTACTGTAAGAGCCTGAAAATAAAATCGGAGCGGGAACTACTTCTGAGAAATGAAATCCCTTCAAATGACGACTTTACGAAGTCTTCTCTAACACTTGCGTGACTCGTTTGTTTATATTAAACCACTGTTTACGGATTTAGGCGCGTATACTTGTTTTAAATTTTAAAGGATTAAATGATTGCAGTCTTCAAAACATCGGGCTAAAGTTAAACAAATATACGAGATCAAATCTGTAAAAAGTGGATAAATTAAACTTTACTACGCCGTCTAGTGTGTCTGGTATAGTAGAACTAATTCAAGACTAGGCCGGTTTTAAGCACTAAGACATTCATGAAGCGTAAAAACAAAGAAGTGTGTTGCCTGTGATGTCATAAGAAATTTAAACAGCACCTTTGAAGGTTGCGTTTGTGAAGTGAAAGTGACATAGTGTGCTATGCAGTGGGCTGAGCTTGATTGTGCTTTAAGACCTGTATAATTGATGATATACTAGGTATGGGTATATACTCGGTGATATAGTCATCATCTTTATACCGTCACGCCTTTTTCTAAGGGGATAGGTAGATAATAGTATCTACCGTTCTACGTACGTACGTTCTATAGAGAACGCCATCTGCTACGATCTAGCTACTATATACGTTAGTACGTGTGGATTTTTCAAATTTTTTCCCAATTTTGCAACATCTTTCGCCAATGCTTCGCTCCTTATAATCGCAGCGTGATGTTATATATCCTATAGCCTTCATTGATACATGGAATATCCATCACAGAAAGAATTTATAAATTCAAACCAGTAGTTCCTGAGATTAACGCGTTCAAACCAACAAACTCTTTAGCTTTAATATTAGTACTAGCTGTTGCCCGCGAATTGAAATAGAATGGGAATGGATGTTAGAAAATTTTCCCCAACATTTTTAACTACTGCTTCGCTTCTACTGGTCGTAGCGTAATGTTATATAGCCTAAAGCCTTCCTCGATAAATGCTCTATCTAACACTGAAAGAATTTTTCAACTCGGCCCAGTGGTTCCTGAGATTAGCGTGTTTATTTATTTATTTATTTATTTATTTATATATTTATTTATTTATTTATTTATTTATTTATTTATTTATTAATTTATTAATTTATTTATTTATTTATTTATTTATTTATTTATTTATTTATTTATTTATTTATTTATTTATTTATTTATTTATTTATTTATTTATTTATTTATTTATTTATTTATTTATTTATTTATTTATTTATTTATTTATTTATTTATTTATTTATTTATTTATTAATTTATTTATTTATTTATTTATTAAGGATAACAACAGTCTTCACAAACAAATCTACATATTTAGAATTACTTAAGAATAGACCAATTATAGCTATCCAACTTAAACTTAAACTTAAAGTAGGTATCAAAACAGCAATAGTGATTAAACAAACAAACAAACTAATAGTATAGTTATACCATATTTTCCACACTCAGTTGAATCAAATCAATGAGAAACATCAGTAGTCGGGCGACACAATTGTAGTGTACACATAAAGTGTAATGTTTCATGTAGAAGTGTGTGCAACTGCGCATATAAAGGGATATGTATAAAACGTACACGATCATACGACTACACGGATTTTATTTCAACGAGGATTTTGTGCCTAATATGCATGTTATTGTATTGAAAACTGGGATATAAAGTAAATTTATAAAATAAAACGTTTATATTTTGTTAATACAAAGTCTTGCATTTCGTAATAGACGATGGATGAATCTTAATGTATTTCATGAAAATAACAACTATGAAATTGAAATTGAAGTTATTGCGGTCTTTGGGGTGAGCCTGTGTCTTGCTGTGGACGGAAAAAGGTTGACGGATGGATTCAGTTTATTTAAAGACCATTATCCGTATGATAACGGATTAAGGATACAAGTAACGTCACCCTATTTTTTCTTTACAATAAAAGTAAAAGTAACGTCTGTTAAAGCTTCATAAGAAATAATATATCTAGAAAAGAAGAAATAATATATCCATATCTTCTATGGGAGAAGAAAATCTAGCAACTAAACCTTACGTGAACATCGGACATGTTGTACGTGAAAAGCGCAGCGTGGCATAAGTCGATCCACTGTGCCCAATAGTGAGAAAAGAGGACCAAAAGGTTTATCATAAGTCGACGTTCATAAACCAGAATCCTCTTCTATATTCAGAAAATCATCAATATTCAAATAATCATCAATTTTAAGAAAATATACATTTTTTTTCTCCGTATGGTAACGGAGGAAAAAAACATGTTGCACTAATCCATTTTTTTCCAGGTTGCTCTAAAAGCCAGGTTAGTTGTATCATCCTCTCAGATACACAGATATCATCTTCTGTAAGAGACGGAAAACTCGAAATTAAATTCTATATTAACACAAAATTCCCAAAAGTGGAGGAGACCCGCGCGCAACAGTAAAGCCATAATTATAGTCCAGATTTAAAAACAAGAATTCTCTTCAATATTCGTAAAGATGTTTGCACAATTTTAACAAAATTGAGCAGTTTTTGCCATATATACTCTCAGTCTTAACAAAGTGGGTGTAGGCTAAGTTGAATCACCTAATAGTTATTTATTGTGTAACATGTCTGTTTTTATATTAGTCATATCACTAGTTGAGACATCACTACAATATTGTAACTATAATAATATATAAAAGTTCGAGGGCATCATTAAGTGTTAGTCACACATAATACACGTACGCTCTCTGGGCTCACCCACACTAAATACGGAGCTTTAAGATTTTGATGTCAGACAGCTTATAGGCACTTAATTTTATATTTTCACTAGCTCTTCTAGGGCTAGGCTAGGGCTCTTCCATGATACCTCTGTCCCTGTGCTGTCGTTTGTTAAAATCTATACAACTTCATTTTAAAAAGCTGAGGAGTTTGTTTCTTTGTTTGTTTAAACGCGCTAATCTCAGGAACTGCTGGTTCGAATTGAAAAAATATTTTTCTGGTGGATAGTCCATTTATCGAGAAGGCTTTAGACTATATAAAATCACGCTGCAACCAATAGGAGCAAAGCATCAGTGAAAAATGTTGCAAAAACGGAATTATTTTTAAATTACACGCGTACGAAATCGCGGGTTACAGCTAGTAAAACCATATTTGTAGTAGTAGTAAATGAATTATGGCACGTTGGATGCAATCAATGCTCAAACTAAGCGTTGTGGCGTACTATGGCTGAGATCTATGTCTACCAAGTGACGGGACTTGAGACTTATCTACGCTAGGACTATGAAATTCTAGAAACAAAATAAATAAATATTCATGGATATTTCACACAACGTCCTCTGGTCCCAAGCTAAGCTTATATGCTTGTGTTATGGGTACCAGAATACGGATAGAATACATATACTACTTTTTTGTAAATACATACTTATAATACATAGAAACACCCAGACGCAATACAAACATTTATATGACAATTAGAAAAATCACACAAATTATTGTCCCGAGCGGGAATCGAACCCGCAACCTCTTGATCGGCAGTTCATTACATAAACCACTTAACCACGAGGCTCGTCGAAAACATACTTTTAGATAAAATCTCCTTATTTAAATTCTGTTAAAAATATAAAGTTCAAGGCCATAAAGAAAGCCTAAACCGTTACTATCCTCCGTGTGGTGACGGACTAAGAATACAAGTGTCACCGCCCCATCTCCTCCCCAGGGTGCTGTAAAAGCCAGCTAAGGGATATTTTACACAGATAACATCCTCTGTGAGAGACGGAAAACTTGAAAATAAACCCTGTGCCAACACGACTGGTCAGCGCGGCACAGTAGACTATAATCCCTTCCAAAGTGGAGGAGGCCCGTGCCCAACAGTGGGACGTAAATGGGCTGGAGAAGAAGAGAAGAAGAAACAGTTACTAACTCAACACCAGCCCCCTCTAGTGGGTGCTTATCTAACTAAAAACTACATTTTGAGTTTTTAATTTTCGGGAATAAATCAAGCCAACAAACTTTTATTCCAATCCATGCAACCATTTAAGTGTGAAGGAATAACAAACCTACATATACACATAAGTTAAGATTGCTTTTTTAAGGTTCCAATAATTTATTTTACCATTTATAATGCTACATTATTCCTGAGTGACACAGGTACGCTATATGAAAGAAAAATTGCCTATGATTTTTATCCGTGCGAAGCCAACTTTTTTAAAATATCTTTTTAATATTTTAATACCAGTTTGTTTTTAAAGAATCTAAATGAAAGCTGTTATTAGATTATTCTTTTTTATGATATTAACAAAGCGACGTCATACACCTACTCGTAACACACAAAGTATTAACGATGATGACAACTTAATTAAAATGCTGCATAAAATTAGTAGTTGAATATTATAATTGAAGAGCTCTTCAAAGATAATTAATAAAAGTCTTAGTAAGGCCTTTTGTTTAAAATACACGAGGCGCCTTTTGATGTATCAAGTGTATTGAAAACTGAAGTATGTGACCTTTAAGAGTTAAGCTTTGAACAATGCTTTGAGCTTATTAATATCAAAAATAATTTAAACTATTATCATAACTCGTAAACAAGGAATCTTTCCCAATATTGGCATTTTTGCGAGGATTTTCATTTGTTGTTATTTAAATTTGTTTTAGAAAGCTGCTGATGTAACCTGTCAAGTTTGTAACTCTAGATTTTAAGCTCTACACATTGATATGTCATCTAATCGATATAAATGATATTTCTGCCGGTATTAACATAATTTATGATTAGTTTATATTAGTTAGTTAATAGTTTATATTGAATAAAATATGAAACAAAGAAATAAAAATCCATGAAGTTTCTTGTCTGTTCTTTTTCATAGGATTCCCTTTTAGAACAGACGCCTAGTTTCTGACTTTTTAAAAAAGCATGTATATCTTCCCTACTTAAAATAAAAATCTTTGATTATGACTTTGAAAAAAAAATATCGCATTTTAATTTGAGAGTTACACTATCACTATTTTATGACTGATTTGAATTAGGTTTGTGATTTTATGACTAATTTAGCTATAATCTATAATATATGGATCAAATCCGTACCAGTTACTTACAAAGTGCTTTGTATTTGTAATAACGATGATATTAATTTACAATGATAGGTTATATTGTATTGATAACGATATAGACGTCCTTGGATATTTCACTACGATTTACACGATTAAAACCATAATCTACCATGGTACCGGCCTATACCGACCTAATGTTTATGACTATTATATGAATGTTGTTATGTCTAAGCCAATGTATAAACACAACCACAGTGCATAACGGCTATGATACACATAGTTAAAAAAAAAACGGATGTTACTTTTTACAGCAAAACAAGACGTTATTACAAGAACTTCGATGTTCGTCCGCCTGTCACTAGGCTCTGCAAGTCCAACTTATTTTTGGCGGGGTTTTTTTAGAGTTGCTTATGAAAAATACTGGTCAAGCCAAAGTACACTCACACCCTTACATAACAAATATGTAGTGTTCATAGTTCAAATATTTGTACAGAGTGGAAATCAAACCGCGACCTCTTTCACAAGACTTGTTATTGACTATTTGACAATCTCGACCTTACTTTATACTAGCAAAGACATCCATTTTCGTCTATGTCTCATAAAAAGATGGAGAAATAAAGAGAACTGAGAAAACGTATTACGTTTTGCCCCTTCGCTCACGTTTTCTAACCCTCGGAGAAAAAGAGCAGGCAAGGGGAGTTTTTCTTTGTGTTCCCCTAATATGGCTACGATCCATAATAGGGGAGCATGTGACGTGTCTTCTTAGATAATTAAGTTCCGTCGCAGAAATCTTATCTCAATAACTTTAATGTTTATATTAGTAATAGGTATTAATAACTTTCATTCAATTAATTCGTATGAACGAAGCGACCCGCAGGCACTATGCATACAAACTGAACAACTTTGTGGTACGCTCTACCGAATGACTATCACGCCTACATAACCGTGCTTAACGCATCTGTGGAAAAAAATAGACCAGTCAAGTACGAGTTGGAATCTCGCAAGAAGGGTACCGTACTGATATTATTATAATGTACTCATCAAACCGACCCCAAATAATACCAAATGATGGGACCCTAAACAATACACACTAACTGTGAAATTTTCAGCTCTCTAGCTATTACTGTTCCAGAGATACAGCCTGGTGACAGACGGATGGACAGAATGCGATGTGTTATTAATAGCGTCCCGGTTTACCTTTTGGTACGGAACCCTAATAAAAAATAATGTTGGATATCTTTCGCAACGCTGTCTTTTAAGAAACAGAATGCTCTAGTCACAGATACAGATAGTCTAGCCCTAGTTCATAATATTTTAATTTGAGATTTGCACAATTCATTATTATGTTTGAATTGTATTACTATCTCTCAATGTATTAAAATAAATAAATAACTTATACATATATTATGTGAACCCCCACAAAGCTTAGCATTTAATTATAATATATATATATATATATATATCACAATAACAACCAAAAATTTTCAAAGAGAATTTCTTTATTTATCTGACTCACTTTTTTTCAAAGAAATAGCTACATTGTAGGCTAAGTGATATCATGTAATGACTTCCGGTACGTGTGTGCGGTGTATACAGACGTCTGTTGTATCGACGGGTACATTGACCTCACTTCCGCTCTTATCTAAGTTTACTTACCTCCGCATGAGAACTAAGTGCGATAAGTCAGCTGTTCTATGTATTTCTTTCTTATGAACATGACTCCAATAGGTCATTAATCATTATAGACTATGTAGTCTATAACAAATATAATGTATGTACATTATGTTGATTGTGAAAGTATACCATTGAATGTTTCTGAAAGGTAAAACTGGATCTTTATACTGAGATTTATCTGTCCATCCATCTGTCCGTCGGTCACAAACGGTCACACGGTCGGAAAATTTCACAGTTTATGTATTTCAGTTGATGCTATAACAGGAAATACTCATCATCATCATTCTCTTGCCCTTATCCCGTTATTTGGGGTCGGGAATATGAAGAAATTATTATGATATTATGGTGAACGGTACGGAACCTTTAGTTTACGAGTCCAATTCGTATTTGGCTAGTTCACGTTATTTTTCTCTCGTAAATATTCGATCTGTGGGAAATTTTAAGTGTGCCTACCGACTTATTTCTACAACAGTTTTTTGATATTTTTATTAAAAAATTTGTTGTTTTTTTAAATAAATTTGAACAAACACGATAAAGTCTTTTAATGTAAAAGATTACATTATTATATATTTTTAAGTGAAAAGTTTTAATTGCTATTAAAGAATACGAGGAAGTGGAACAAAACTTGAAATTTTTGGAACTTTTCAATTTATTTGAAATGTCTTTTGATTGTTTATTTTGTAAAATAAATATTCCAGTTAAAAATATTTTGTTTTTTTATTTGTTTCGTACGTATAGATTATGTCACAAAGAAACTATGAATTATTGTATATTCCGGAAATGGTAGAGTTTAAAACTTTTTCACGATGCAAAGAAGAAAAAGAAAGAAAAGCAATGAAAAGATATACTTTTCACGAGAATCCTTTATTTATAAATAAAATAGTTGGCGTATCATGACATGTCCGTATTAAGCTCAAAAATCAAGCTCGTTAAGCATTACATTTTATATAAATTAATTTTGTCAGTGATAACGGGCATTCCAAGGTTTTCTAAGTTTCCATAAGTATCGAAAAACCTGACACAGCAACTGTAGTACGAAATGGAGTGGTGACATGTGAATCATTTATTCAAATCATAAAGTTATAGAATAAAAAAGTTGGCATAACGAAATAATTCGTACCCTTATTACATAGGATATAATAAGGCTTCTACTTGAAAAGGTCTATTGATGTTCACGGACCGTAAAACCTCTTTACAATGAGTTTGCCTAGTTTACATATATATAGGCTTGGTAACGATCCCTCACACAAGTCACGAGTATTGAGAAGCCTTATACAATACCCACTTTCGTCACCATAATCCACACATAGCTTAATCTTACCAGTAATGTAATCGACACGGTATAAGATTTGATTTCACTGTTTGTATTATTGTAAGCAGATATTAGTATTTATTTATGGTTGATTAAATTACCTCCTAGTAAAGTCCGTAGGTTTGCAAAATCGTAAGTTCGATTCCCACTTAAGATACATAATTGTCTGCTGAATAAGTTAGTGTGTTTTAAAGCTGTTGTTTGGAGTTTAGAGTTTGTCAAAGAAAATGTTGTCTGCTTAAAATATCCCTTCTGCATAAATCCAGGAGATGAAATGCGGTGGTGACAATTGCATTCCTTAATATCGCCAACCGAAGGATTCATTGCATTGAATTGGTGTGTCTAGTGAAAGTTCAATAAGTTCTTATGAAACAAAAATAATATTGGAACCACTGCAATAACGACAGAAAACTTGTACGTACTTTTCTTTCTTGTTGTCCACGCAAGCCCTTGCATGTCACCCTTACACAAGCCAAGTTTGACCTACTTTGTAACCTCGTAACAACCCCTAGAAGATTACTGATAACATATTTTGTAAAAACAGTTAATTGCATTTTAATTGTGGGCTTTCCGCAATCGGTTACTTTTATCATTGTACTTTAAGTGTTTGAAAACTAACAAATAGAAAGATTTTCCATTTAAATAAACGTACAAAAAAGTGAATGAATGTTTAAAAGCAACACTTTGTGGCCGTTTTTAGAAAGAAGAAAGAAAGAAAGAAAAATTTTATTTGTAACTACTCATACAGTAAAAGTGAATAAAAATAATTACAAAATATTAATGTGAGCAGTCACAAATACGGACCCAACTCAGCATAATGCTGGTTAAAAACCAGCGCTGGTCTTCCGTTGGGCCGTATTTGGAGGACGTCACGCGATTCCACAAACAACTATATACTAAGCAATATACACATAATATGAATACTTAACATACTAACACACCAACGTAATACCTATTACATACATATAGAGTTTGACATAATTATAGAAAGCAGCATTACTTATAATTTTATGACAATTCACAACTTATTTCAAATAAACAACTAACCTAACAACAATAAAAATAAGATACGTACACTTAGGATAATATAATAAGGTATAAAATAACAAACAATCCGTAAAATAAAAGAAAAGGAGACATAAGGTTTTAATTTATTTACATTTACGAGTAAGCTTCGAGGAAATCTGGCTACTAATTTTAGAAGATGATTGTTTCTGCCTATTGAGCTACAATTGTCCATTTATACTTTATGACGTTATTTAAAACCCAACTTTTAAGCACACCCAAAACAGATCATCTTTAAATACTGATTGTTTACTATCCCCGTTCATCAGTAAGATATCTATCCAGATTCATATAATGTTAAAGTAACATTTTCTGATACAGAATATAATTCTGAACAATACGGAGCGAATGTAAATATGTACTTATATTGGTTTTGTGTTAAATCTCTAATAAGAATCAAATTCATTACCTCGTTGTAGCATTATATTCGCTTACTCACCGAATCCTAATATCATTTTGTTACTATTTTTCTGAAACCAATATCGCCAGTTATAATGTACGAAACAAATCTTTTACCACTTGTCGCAAACATATCCGACTTTTGACCCAGTTCGTGACCTCCAACAGACTTTCGAACGTTCTTGATAACAAATGTGTCGTGAAAATAATTGAGTACACTTGTTTACCTATATTTATCATTTGTATTCCGAGTACTTCTCTCCCTCTCTCCACAGCCCACTGTTGGGTACGGGCTTCATTACCTTTGGGAGGGATTATGGTCTGCTGTGCCGTGTTGATCAGGCTTTGATTGTTATTTTATAGGTTTATTTTGTTGTTGTACAGAGGATGTTATCTGTGTACAATATTCTTTCGCTGGCTGTTACAGCACCCTAGGAACGAAAAAGAATGGTGACACTTGTATTCTTAATTCGTCACCACATGGACTACCGGGTTCTTAATAAGTAGTAAATAAAATCAGTCAATTAAGAGTTCGACTCGCACACAAAGGGTACCGTATTGTTATTATTACAATATCTAATTTAACACTTTCCTTCCAAAAAAGAGGAGGTTCTCATTTCGTTGTAATTTACATATAAACGTATCTAGGCCGATATTTGTTATTAGATGGTAGAAATCCACATCTTTTCTTAAAATTTAAAGTAAGGTTTGGTTTGTTTGCAATTTAATTGCTACGTGAAGGTATCTTAACATGTGCTCGCTAAACATAATTGCAAAGTGAGACGTTAACAGCTAGTATCAAAACCAAACTAAAATTAAAATTTAAAAAACATGTCGTTGTGATCGTTGTAGGTTGAATGCAGGCACATCAGTCCACGTCCAGCGGTGCACTAAGAAAGACTAATAGTAATGTACAAACCTCGTACTTGTTAAACACGCGTCTAAATCCGTAAAAAGTAGTTTTATTTAAACAAATGAGTCGCGCAAGTGTTAGAGAATATTATGTACAAAACTGATATAAATGTACATGATTACATCTGTATTTTTAACGAATATATAATTCTGTGATGTTACTCAATAGCTATTTATATTTGTCACGTTTGAGCCAATATATCGAATCACGTGCCGCGTATTTTATGTTGTGTGATGTTAGTGTGGATCTCGTAGAGTTAGAATAACTTTCATATACCACAGAGCGTCAATGTGAGTGTTAAGGAACTCTCTCTTTCTCTATCAACATCTTTCTTTTGGTCACGGGCCTCCTGCACTTTGGGAGGGATTATGGTCTTCTATGTCGCGGTGACCAGTTTATTTTCAGTGTTGGCAATGGCTTTATTTTCAAGATTTCCGTTATCTATGTTCTTTCACAGGGTGCTGTGAAATGGGGTTGTGACACTTCTATTGTCTACAGCATTAACTGTAGCATCATCAGATCTCTAACTATTAGCATTTCAGAGAAAAGAAGGATCCAGAATTATTGTTAATTTAATTTTCTTCAAATATACATAACCAGTCCTGTTATTCTACATCCATGGTTGATTTCGATCGTCCCATTTGTTAGAATCGTAAAGGAAACGTAGTCAAATCGACAGTGGCGAGGGTGTAAGTGGGACAGTCGACGGGATTCATAGGATTTATGTGGCAATATGTTTGCCGTCTAGTTCAGGATCTCGTACTGAACATAACGGAGCTGTTATATAAATAGATCACTTGAAAACGTGGAGATGAGCCTGTTTATATATAAGTAACAATCGTTTGTACGTTTACAAGTTTTGTACGTAATTTATTTTAAGGTGTAAGATATGGTGTATGTCTATCTAGTACCTAGTTTGTTTCGGTGCTTAATTGTCTTTATCTTTAAAAGGAGGAGTTTCTCAATTCGTCTGTGTGTTTTTTTTTGTTTTGTTTGTTACTTTTAACTGGGCGAAGCGGTTTTAATGAGAATTTTTTTATTTGAAAGCTGGTGATTCCCGTGTGGTCCCATTGGCACCAGGTCAGGATCTGATGGTAATCTCCTGAGACATCGAGGAAATATCTCAAATTTCATAGGCATAAAAAGTAGGTTTAACTTTTTTTAAAAATACTAATTTAATATTATAAAATAAAGTCGTCATTTTTGTATGTATGGTATAATTGATTTGGTTTTTGTTAAATGATATATTGGTTCAAGAGGGTGGCTTTTTTGTATAATTTGTTAAGTCTTGGTTCTAAATTCCACGCATACGAAGTCGCGGCGAACTGCTAGTATAAAATAATTTGCTTAGTTTTAAAAGTAAAAAAAAAAAACAAAATCAAAGTCAAATCAAAATCAAAAATCATTTATTCAGGTAGGCACAAATTTTTTTGCCAAGAAAAATCTGCTCTTATGATATGTCAAATATTTTTTCCCTACCACCTGTTCAGCAGGCGTATTATGAGCTTTCAAAATATCATGCAAGTTCCAGGCGATTCTGTTGACGGCTGAAAACGGCCTGACTTTGATTTCGTATTATGACATACATAAAACTAGCCGACTTTTTAATGGAATAAGAGTCTATGGACGTCTTAAACTTTTGGATAGAGTCGTTTAGAAACTTGTTTATTGTGGTAATCGATTAGTTACGGTTTTATTTTGGAATCTAATTTGTATTCAAAATGCAATAAAATATAAAATATTTGCTAAACACAAGTTACTTAGACTATTATATATATGAAAAGTACGGTAATACTTTTATCTAATTTTATATTTTGATCTAGCGGGAACATGGACTTAGTTATTCATTATGCTAGAACGGGCTTACAGGAACAACTTAAGCTGATTTAAAAAAAAAATTGTGAGGATTTGCATGAAAGTAACTGTAAAACGCACGGTGATATTATTATAATTAATAGTTATTATAATATTATATTAATACTAGCTGCCCCGGCAAACGTTGTTTTGCCATACAATTCTGTATAAAATAAAATTTCATCAAAATCGGTCCAGCCAATTTGTAGCCTATGTGTTATTCTGATGTATAAGCTATATTGTGGTAAAGTTTCATTCAAATCCATTCAGTAGTTTTTACGTGAAAGAGTAACAAACATCCATACATACAAACTTTCGCCTTTATAATATTAGTAGGATCATTATTTTTATTTAACTTATTTCGCATTCGACTAGTGTTTTGTTCATCATCATCGCTCTCCATAAATTCAAGCACCTCCAATTCATCACCCATCGTTAATATGTAGCTAATAGGTACTTTTAATCCTAAATAAACCAAAACAATTTATTTTAAGTAACGATGTAGCAGCTAGTATTGAATGGATTTACTTGTCACTTCTAGATAGCTAAAAAGGCCAAATAAATGTCAAATTTGCGCTCGTAATACGCTTAACGCCAGCCAGTGAAACAAAAGTCGGGCCGATATCAGCCTGAAGTCACGTGACCACTGATTCGCTGTCAATAATATACTCACAATACGAATTTGCTAGACAGTTCCATTCACGGCGTAAACAGCCTGGGAATAAGAGCTCATAATACGGCCGCAGGACTTTCAATCCGCTGAGAAGAACCGGCGTCGCTTTCTTTAGTCATATTACTTTTTTTAATAATTATAACAACAATTCTTACAATATAAATAAATTACAATTACAATATGTGTTGCTCTGGAACAATTTACTCCCAAGCTTTATTGTCATTAACATAGTCAAAAATTTTATAACACGCCTTTTTATAAAAAATTTAAGCTTAGATTTATTTAATTCTCTCACATCATTCATTAGGTAGTTTGTTATAAAAACGTATACCATGTCTCATGAAAGACTTACTTATTTTGTGGAGGCGAGTAACATGCAAGACTGTGCTTATTTCTCGTGTTAACATTATGGTAGTCGCTTGAAAATCGTAAGTGTTTATTTGAATTATTGCATTGCCATCGGTCCTTAATATGTGTGCAAAATTTGTGATGAGTCCAACTACTGCAAGTGAGTGGAAAAACTTTCAAAGATTTCTTTACTTATATAAATACATTAATAGATACGTACCGGCCTAATAAAATCGTGTTAATGAAAAGTAATCAAAATTCGCGTCGATTAAGTTAAAATAACCGGATAGCGAAGTCGAATTGGAAATCTGTTACAAATCGAGTTGAAATAAATCGTATTTATAACAAATTGATGACAATATTGTGTGATGGCACTCGATAACTATTTATATTTGTAACGATTGAACGAATAAATTTGTTCACGTGGTTCAAATACATATTTATGTTGTGTGATTTTAGTGTTGAGTTTTATTCCTACTATTTATTATACTCGTAAAGTAAGTTAAATCTTCAATGCCATAATTGCGGAACCACACCAAAATTTATGAATTATCATTATTTTAAGATATTATAAGAAGAAGGTTGCCCGCTATTGTAATATGATAATAGCGGGACAACTAATAGTTTAAAAGAAAAGACTTTAACTGCAAATTTCTAAATGTAGTATGAAATATTAAACCTTATTAATATTTAACCATTAGACGTTTTTTTACATAATACAAGACATGTTCACGCTTGACTATATACATTCCACCTATATGACGTGTGTCTTTGGACATGTTGTGCTGACCCCAGATAATTGGGAGAAGGGAATAATCATGAACATGGTTTTATGCAAAATTTTCAAAATAAATTAACTGTAGGTAATTTTATACAAACTTTATACCTATATGTAAATACGCTATAGTATGTACCATTTATACAGATATTATAGAAGGTACCTATGTGAGGTAAAAGCGTCAATTTAGTTAACAGTTACATGTCGGTGAAGTTCACATCGACTGAAGGCTCATATATAACTCGTCACAAATTTACTTGTACGACGACACATTTATCAAGTAAAGTCTTATATAGATGTACGATCTTTAAACACAAAATTTTTAATAATAGATAATAGTTAAATCGGAAATAACTTTGTCGTCTATGTGGCGATCTGTTATATCCTTTCTATGTATGGAAAGGGGCTGAACACTAGATCCTAAGTTTAGTGTCAGCACTTATCATATTATAAATAGAAGTGCGCCCAAGAGCGGGCACGCAGTACAGATCTTTCTATTTCCCGGTCGCGATCGGTTGCCTTTTCCAATTCTTTTGCTAATTCCATTGTATTTCTATTAAATTCTATTCTAGTTTAATAAAGTAGTTTTTTTTAAAAACCTACTATCAGAGTGCCGTATAACATTTTGGTGGCAGCGGTGGGATATCGAAATCCCCTGCCCCGAATACGCCTCCGAAACAGTTCAAACTCCTTAAACTCTCTATCGAAAGAGAGCAGTGAGAAAATTGTGAAGTGAAGAAGTTCCTTCTCCAGCCGTCAAAACCAGACGGTCTCGCAGCAGCCTCCGACAGCAACATCCAGCAGTACCAGGAAGGTCCTGTGATATCTGCGGTGAAGAGCTCATCACCACATCATCGCGCCAGCCGCTACCATGCTATTCCTGATTTTCCTGAATATCTTACAGTGAGTGAAGCCTTTTTGACAGATATTTACCTACCAGACACGGTGTGAGCTCAGAGTCCTGCTAAATTCAATTACTAATTTTATCTACGTTGTTCTTAATTATTGTGTAACATTTCATTTTAGTTATCCTGCGTCAATTTTATGTTTTAGTACATAAGTGCATGTTAGTATTAATACCTCACACATACTTTGTTTATGTTATTCATCCTCACGGTCACTGATAAGCGTTATAACATACACCTTGGCCACAGAGTCTCGACTAGATTGGAGTCGACTTTTATTTAAATTAATTCCGCGATTTATAAAATATTTTAATTCAACATTATGGCTACCTCAAAATCCGACACGAAATATGAAACATCTCCAATTCTTAGGAGTGCCAGTCTAGAAGAAAAAATCGAACTCAATGTATTGCTAAAATTCATAAAACCATATGACGGGTCACGGGACACCCTGAACCCATTTATATCTAACTGCCAAAATGCATATAATATAGCTGATAGATCTCAGAAACCCATAATATTTAGATACATCCTAAGTCAACTAACCGGTCGTGCCGAAGTCACATGCAGTATAAAAGAATTCGAATCTTTTGAGCAATTCATAGAGTTTATTACTCAACAGTTTGGCGAGAGAAAGCACTACGCACATCTGCTCTCAGAACTACAAGAGTGTCACCAAAGCCCTTCGGAATCCGTTAATCAATTCGCCCTAAAAATTGAAACGTGCCTAGCCAAATTACTAACCGAAATTAAAATATCTATTCCAACGAAAAAGAAGGGTGAAGTAGCAGGTCGCGTGGCGGCCATGGAAGATCTTGCGCTTCACACATTTATGATAGGGCTACAACCACGTCTATCCCAAGTGGTTAGATGTCGCAACCCTGATTCCTTAAACGAGGCCGTAAACTTTGCAGTTGCTGAAGAAAAAATACTTTCAGGAATTCTTAAGAGGTCTCCTCAGCAAATTTCAAACTATAATGACAGGCCTAGATTCACACCTCGACGCGATCCACGACTTCAACTAAATCGATCTCCTGTGATACAATCGTCGCGTAATGATCAATCCCGTAATAACAACACCAGCGAACTGGTGTGTCGTTATTGTAAGAATATCGGCCACACAATAGAGAATTGCCGAAAACGCCAATATAATAACAATATTAAGAATCAACAAAATCCTTCTACGTCACGCTACCGACCGGCTAACACGCCGCCCAACTCTGGTTCATCTACTGCACCTCAGAGAAATTTCCACATCACTCAGCCATATCCTGATGGCGGTGTAGACGAAGTAGACTATTTAAACTAGTAAAATTTCCCGACGGGTATCGCCCGGGAAATTGCTCCAAAATCAAAGACGATACCGCAAAGCTCACTGTATCTACTATCTCTAAGCCAAAACCTCTGAATCCACTGAATCCACTGAATCCTCTGAGTCAGCCAAAACCTCTGAATCCACTGAATCCACTGAATCCTCTGACTCCTCTGAATCCTCTGACTCCTCTGAATCCGCTGAATCCACTGAATCCGCTGAATCCACTGAATCCTCTGAGTCAGCCAAAACCTCTGAATCCACTGAATCCGCTGAGTCAGCCAAAACCTCTGAATCCACTGAGTCGGCCAAAACCTCTGAATCCACTGAATCCTCTGACTCCTCTGAATCCTCTGCATCCTCTGAATCCTCTGACTCCTCTGAATCCTCTGAATCCGCTGAATCCACTGAATCCTCTGAATCCCCTAAATCCTCCGAATCCTATGAATCCCCTGAATCCTCTGAGTCCTCCGAATCCTCTGAGATCCAACGTAGCCACTGCATCCGGCCCTGTTCGAATTTCCAGTTCTCGACGCAACCTGAAACATAAAAATAACAAAGTGAATGTATATGAAATTAACCAAAACACAGAGAAAAGATACTTACCATATATTACTATTCATACTCCCGTTTCTGATCACGCGCTATCCTTTTTAGTTGACACCGGTTCTTGTGTATGCCTCATAAAGTCAACCTCTATGACTAAACCTCCAAAATTAAGTGACGTAACTATAGCATTAAAGGGCATAGACCCTGGCGATGACTTCACGACGACCCTTGGAAGCTTTCAAATGCCGTTGCTACAAGATGGCACCGTTAAATGTGAACATGAATTCCATGTAGTAGAAGACATTAGCCTACAATTAGATGGTATAGTAGGTAATGATCTGCTAAAGAAGTTTGGTTGCCAGATTAACTATGAGGAAGGAGTTCTCCGTATAGAAAATAATTCAATCAAATTAAATTTTTCCGAACCACTTTATATTGTTCCAGCCCGAACCGAAATGGTCATAGAATGCACAGTATGTAACCCACACATTCAAGAAGGGATAGTAATAGACCAACATATCTCGGAATCCTTACTAGTCGCAAACTGTATCGTACAAGTTAAAGATAATAACCGCGTTAATCTGACGGTAACCAATACCTCTGATAAACCAGTCTCTCTTCATCCCAATCTCAATCTCCGACTAGAACCAATAAATGTCAAAGCCTGCACGACATCTTTAGATGATGAAATTGTACGTAAAGTACTTGAGAGAACTAATAAGGTCGTCGATTCACTCCGCATCTCCCATTTAAATGAAGAAGAAGCTGATGCCTTAATGAGTGTCTGTGCTGATTACTCTGATATCTTCTATCTCCCTGGCGATCACCTTACTAATACCACAGCTACTGAACACACAATAACTACAAATACTCAAACTCCAATCCAAACTAAATCCTATAGATTTCCTGAATGCCATAAACAAGAAGTAGCTAAACAAATAGACAAAATGATAGAACAAAATATAATTACGCCATCTAACTCTCCTTGGTCTTCACCCATTTGGGTCGTACCTAAGAAAACTGATGCTTCCGGTGAACGCAAGTGGAGAGTGGTCATCGATTATAGAAAACTTAACGATATAACGATTGGTGAAACTTACCCTATCCCACAAATAACTGAAATACTAGACCAGCTAGGCAAAAGTCAATATTTCAGCACGTTAGATTTAGCCTCAGGCTTTCATCAAATTCCTGTATCCCCTAACGACGCCCCAAAAACCGCATTCTCTGTGCCACAAGGACACTACCAATTCAATAGAATGCCCTTCGGACTCAAAAATGCTCCAGCCACTTTCCAGAAACTAATGAATACCTGTCTGTCCGGACTCCAAGGGACGCGCTGCTTCGTATATTTAGATGATATTGTCGTCCATTCGCCAGACCTTTCCAGTCACATTCAGAACTTATCCTCAGTTTTTGACAGATTAAGAAGTTTCAACCTCAAACTGCAACCTGATAAGTGTGAATTTTTGCGTAAAGAAGTTGCTTATTTAGGACATGTTATAAGTGAAAAAGGCGTCAAACCCAATCCAGATAAAACTAAAGCCGTATCCGAATTTCCTGTTCCAAAATCACCCAAGGATGTGAAATCATTCCTCGGTCTTATGTCATACTATAGGAGATTTATTCCAGACTTCGCTAAATTGGCCAAACCTCTTACGTCCCTGTTGAAAAAGGAAACCCCTTTCAATTGGCAGAACGAGCAGCAGCTTGCATTTGAATCTCTTAAACATAAACTGATATCGGCTCCAATCCTAGCTTATCCTGACTTCACACAACCATTCCTGTTAACTTGTGATGCTTCAAACTATGCCATTTCAGCCATACTATCCCAAGGACCTATCGGACAAGATCGTCCAATCGCTTTCGCATCACGCACCCTTAACAAAGCCGAATGTAACTATAGCGTCACCGAAAAGGAATGTTTAGCTATAATCTTTGGCACAAAAACCTTTAGGCCCTATCTTTATGGTTACCGCTTTAAAATAGTGACTGATCATAAACCACTTCAATGGTTGTTTAACTGTAAGGACCCCGGTTCAAGACTAATAAGGTGGAGACTTAAATTGGAAGAATTCGAATATGATATAGTATATAAAAAGGGCAAAATCAATACCAATGCGGATGCACTATCACGATTCCCTGTAAACCCTGTAACAAACACATCTCCTAACATTCTGACAGACGACGACGTTAACCCCGACACTCCCTTAGAAAGCCCTCTGATAGATTTACCTTCTCCCATACCCTTTACATTTAATAACGAAGAACTATTGAATGACAATAATCCGAATCAAGGCCAAAATACTGCTCCTGAACCTACTACAACTACGACACCTAATGTTCCTGACGTTGTTACTGAAATACCTATCGAATTACCAGAATTAACAGATATGGGTCCAATAGACCTCAGCCCTGAAAGTGCTGACTTAAACCTCGACTTTGAGAACATCGAAATCCCTTCTAATCCTGAAAGCCCAGACGCTCAAATTGAAACTAATGTGACTGAAGACGACTATTCTAACTTCCTTAAATCAATTGCCGATAAAAACTTTGCACCTAACACATCACTAACTGAACACAACGAAAATTTATTAAAGACTCCTTATAAAATTATACTAATTCCTACATCTATAGACTTAGATGAATCTAATCCATACCTTACGGAAATCCTAGCCAATGTAGAAGACAAAGAACAGATAATCAGCTCAGAAAAAGAATTACACTCTTACCTGAAAACGAAGTACGGTGACAAAACTATCTATTTCATCTTTACTAAGGTACACTATTTTGATGAAGGACCGTATCCAGATATTTATAAAACTATAAGAGCTGCAAGAAACGAAATACTCCGATCTGAACAAACCTCTGATATAGCAATTTCAGACTTCAAGAACCCTTTCGATCAACACTCATATACGAAGCTGTATAATATGATCACCTACCTTTTTCATAATACCAATGTTAACATACACATTTATCGTAACAATATAATCTATCCTGCCTTAAGTGAGAGACAACGAATTTTGCGCGAAAATCATGACATACCTGTAGCAGGACATCTAGGATCAACACGAATGTACAACAGGATTCGGGAACAGTTTTATTGGAAAGGTATGCGAGGAGACATAGAAGAATATGTGAAGAAATGCAAGCTTTGTCAAGAGAACAAAGCTTTGAGAAAAGTAAACAGAGCCCCGATGGAAATTACTACAACATCAACTGCTCCTTTCCAAAGAGTCGCACTCGACATAGTAGGCCCTTTGCCCGAATCAGGCACAGCTAAGTTAAAATATATCCTTACACTGCAAGATGACCTAACAAAATATTCTATAGCATATCCCATTCGTAGTACATCAGCTGAAGAGACAAGTGATTGCCTAATCCACTTTATTTCATTATTCGGAATTCCTAAATCAATCCTCACAGATCAAGGCACTAACTTCACCGCCGAACTATTTAAGAACACTTGCCAATTTCTAAAAATTAAACAGTTGTGGTCGTCACCTTACCATCCCCAAACTCAAGGAGCCCTAGAACGAAGTCATTCTACTCTCAAGGAATACCTGAAATCATTTATAAATGAAAATCAAAATAATTGGCCAACTTATGTATACACAGCTATGCTAACATACAATACCACTACACACACAACAACAAGGTTCAGTCCATACGAATTGGTTTTTGGGCATAAACCCTTTATTCCAAATTCACTCTATGAGAGTTGCTCCGGCGCTACCTATACAGAATACATTAAAATGTTACAACATAAACTTAAATACACGCGAGAAAAGGCACTAGAACATATATTGAAATCGAAGGAGTCTTCTAAGACGTATTATGATACCCGAACTAGAACCCCTCCTCAGTACAAAATAGGTGACTATGTATACCTGAAAAATCATTTAAGATTACGAAAAGCACTCTCGCCTATCTGGAAAGGCCCATACAAAATCATTCGAGTTAATAATAATCATACAGTCACTCTCCTAATTAATCGGCGTCATGTAACCCATCATTTTGATGAAATCAAACCTGCTGAAGTCCATCAACCTCTTAATTAAATGCCAGTTTCCAAGGTAAGTACCTTAATTAATTACAAATGTTTCTATTTCAGCACCTCGTCCAATGCCCAGCAACTATCAACCATCAAGCCATATAATTCTAGTTCCGGTATCTACTTCGATGGTCTAGGCAAACTAAAGATAATAAGCGGGCAACTGAATGTTGTCAGTTATGTAGATATTTCCCATATCAATCCACATCTCGTTAACCTCAACGAAATTATAAGTACAGTGAGACTTGCGTGTCAACAGTCTATTGATTATCATTGCGAAAATATCCTATCTCCTTTAATTACCAGATTTAATGATATCCAACGAGAATACGAGTCGATATCTCATTTAATTTCTAAGCGCAGTAGACGCTCTGCATGGTTTGGTGGCATAGGCACCTTGTTTAAACATGTCTTCGGCACTCTCGATGAAGACGACGCAATAAAATACGATTCCGCAATCAATTCAATTCAAAATGATCAGAAAAACCTCGCGGGACTTATTAAAAATAATATTTTAATTACAACTTCAACTTTAGAATCATATAACAGGACGTTAAATAAATTAAAAACAAATGAGGAAATTTTAAACGAGGCACTTATTACCTTATTACAACAAAATAATAATATTTCCGAAATATCAAATAAATTATTATCCGTAACAAAAGTCCACTCCATACTTACGATGCTCGAAAGCTCCTTACTTACATTGTCATTCCAGTTAGAAGATTTGATAAACGCTATCATGTTCAGTAGTCAAAACATCCTTCATCCCAATGTACTAACTCCATCACAGCTGTACCAAGAACTTGTTGATACTAACAGACACTTACCTAAGGATGGCGATATCCCTGTTTCTTTAAATCTAAATAATATTCATTTAATTTTAAGTATATCTAGTGTATCGTGTTACTATTATAATCATAAGTTAATTTTTGTTCTACATATACCACTAGTTACTAGTGACGAATTTATTTTATATCATAACTTAGGGTTGCCAACTCCACATGGAGTAAACAATGAAAATGTATTTAGCCTCATTCTACCTTCTAGTTCGTTTATTGCTATTTCTACAGATAAGTTAAGCTTTTGTAATTTAGATAATTTAGATAAATGTAAGCGTATAAACTCTGAGCTCTTCCTGTGCGATATAAAGTCGATCATGTTGTCTGGTAGCAACCCTACGTGTGAAAGTGAACTCTTAACGAAATCGATCAGCGTTATCCCTGTGCAGTGTGAAACCAAAACATTAATTGGTGACATGGACATCTGGAAACCTCTATCGAATAACCAATGGATCTTTGTACAATCACGCCCTACTAAAATATCTATTGAGTGCGGCATGTCCGAAATAAGTGAAAGTGTTGTGTCCGGTACGGGAGTGTTAAGTACAGGAAGCCAATGTACAATATTTACAAAGAGCACGAGACTCATATCGTCCCGTAATAGTGTTAACATAAGTATTGCCAACCCTAGCTTAGATTTTAACATCATAAATGACTCATGTTGTAGAATAGATGATAAGAATAGTTTAAGTAAAATTATGCCCCGTGTTTCTTTAGAGAATATTGATTTAGATAAGTTACCAACTAACATTAGAAATAATAAATTGATTTCTCAGTTAAATGACATAATTGTAAAACAACCTTTTTTAGAAAAGTATAAAACACATTATATTGTATACACTCTTATGATATCCTTAGTTTTAGTCTCTTTTATAATTTTCAAGATTGTTAAATTACTTTATAATTATAAATGTAAGTTCAATGTTTCAAGGCCACCGATACCTACCGAAATCGAAATGATAAGCACAGAAAACAATCTGTCAACATCAGTACCACGACTTAGAGAAATTGTATGAATTCGAACTTCTATCAAACTTCTCTCCCGAAGTTCAGTCTTCGCGGGGGGTTGTTATATCCTTTCTATGTATGGAAAGGGGCTGAACACTAGATCCTAAGTTTAGTGTCAGCACTTATCATATTATAAATAGAAGTGCGCCCAAGAGCGGGCACGCAGTACAGATCTTTCTATTTCCCGGTCGCGATCGGTTGCCTTTTCCAATTCTTTTGCTAATTCCATTGTATTTCTATTAAATTCTATTCTAGTTTAATAAAGTAGTTTTTTTTTAAAACCTACTATCAGAGTGCCGTATAACAGATCGAAACATTATTTATTTTCTATAAAAAATATTATTACATTCAAAATATTACCTAATCTGCTAGAGAGTTAGAGATATAACAAAATATTGCATTAAAATGATAGTGACATAACTTAAAATGCAAAAGTACACAAAACTGGGTTTAAAATAAACTGGCTGTTGCAACCCAATCTAATCGTGTAAAGCTTATGCTTAAGCTTATCTACATACATATTTGTGCTTGTGCATTGCCATTAGTCGTACCAAAATGACATGTCGAGTTCTCATACTTTTCCACATACTTACATTGATTGTTGATCTGTTGTGTTGATTAAGGTTATAGCTTATGTTATTTATTACGCTTACATGAAGAATTACATCTTTTGTTGTGCTTGTAAATTTTTCAGTTAGGCCAGTGTTGTTTTAGCCCTGTAAACCTGTAATACATTAAGTGCAACAATTCTTTCTAATGCTTATACTACAAGTTGTTTTCCAGTAACATTTCTTTAACAGTAAGAATAACGCTTTACTTAGCGGAGGTACAGTCGCTTTGACTACGAAGTGTAACAACGTACACTTGAGCTCACATGTATCAGTAATTATACGCAGACTTGAGCGCCTATCATATAAAGAGACACATATAAAACATGGTAACTTAATGTTTTCTTCCATGACCAATTATGTATATTTATAGGTAGCACACAACAATACTAAAGCAGGTTTAAGGTAGTTAAAAAAGTTGAAATAGTCGAATTAATATAAAAATATTCCATTATCATTTCTATCAAGTATGCCTATAAAATTTAAAGAAATCTCAATGCCGTCATGGTCGTGGTTTTAGACATTCATAAAAAAAAGAAGTTTTAAAAATCGGTACAGGAGTACAAAACATAATTAGTGTCTTTTTCCAAACTCGTGATCGATTCCTTCTTTATAAATTCTCACGGGCATACATAAGACGTCCCTTTAGAAAATTGTGCCATAGAAGAGAAAAGAGGAAATGGGGACTCTCCATGACACTTCTTATATAATCACTATTTTATAAATATCAGGTGAGTGGGTGCCTTAATGAATCATCAATTTTCAGCTTCTCTGATTTATCGTTCAGGCGCTTCATTTCGCGTAGTAACTTTGTAGCGACGTAGCTTTTTGCTTCCACTAAATATAATAGACAGCACCTTTGAAATACATTATATCAGCAAGTTTCATTTGCGGATTTAGTACGTAGTCATCATGTAAATGGATTTTAATCAAAGTAGATTACTGTAGATACTAATCAAAGTAGATCACTGGCAGCTTTGAAATATTAACTATAGGAAGCCGCTGGATACAGGTGGTACAGTGATGCACGTTGAGGCGTTTGGAGGAAAGGCTTAAGTCAAAATGTGTACAAGGAAAAGGTGATGGATGGATATATAAAAATAAACAAGTGTAAAGTTGGGTTCAGAGTTAATGGGTGAAATAGAACATTTATTCATTTACTCTACGAGGTAAAATTGTGACTACCAGGAGACAAAACACTAACCTAAAGTCATACCTAAAGATGATTGGTCCATTATATATATCCATTATATAGTTAGAAGTGTCTCGTCAGCTGCCATTCCGTCCCTTTCTGTATTATCTTCACATCTTCCCCCTTATTCATATTACTTGAGATCTAAATTATGTGGTTAATTGCTCATCCCGACGGAACATGGTTATCGGTGTTCGCTTCAGTTATTAGAGCACAATTATTTGGTACTCATGATTAAATGGTTTGTAGAGAATGTTCCGAGTGATTAGTCAAAGACAATGTATTGTGAGTTGCGACGAAACGATCAGAGTTCCCGGGGGTACTGCGGGTATTGTCTTCGGTCAACGGTGTGTGCTGGTTAACAGACCACGACCATCGCTCCCAGCTACGCATTACTGGTAGGTAGGTAATACATACAACTATAAGTACCTACCTATTCTGTTTAATAAATTTTACACTTTTTTTATGAATGAAGTGAAACTTCTATATCTTTCAATAGCGCTCATCGGTAGGTACTTATTACTAAAACATACACCTTGTTTGAACAGGTTGTTTTTAACACTTTATTTCCTTCAAAACTTAAATCGAGTAATAACACCCACTCGTATAATATCAATTAACTAAGACTGTTCAGTCACATACGAACTTTGCGCTTAGCAACAAAAAAGTTGTTGTTAAGTATAAATATAAATACTTTTTTCTTGTTTTTTTTTTTCAACCAAAAGTGTTTTTAATCCATTATTTATTTCTAATTAAAATATTTTTGTCTACATCTGTGAGTTGCTATTAATTTTTAATAGGCGTAAAGGTGTGTGTTTCTGGTTCTGGAAGATAGTATATCGCGTTAACGAAACCCATTGGCAGTACATAGGGCCAGTAGAAAGTTTTATGCAAGGGTCCTTTGATTGCTTTAGCATGAATGTTGCAGTGATTCAGGGTGTGAAGTAAGAATGAGTTAAATCTCTGAACGAGGGGCCCCTAAAGACGAAGGACGCGTTTGCTACTCTTGCTACGTGGTTAAACCGTTTATTGCCACGATACTCTTAGAATTATATTTTTATGCCTTATTCTTTGTCCAATCCAATAACTTCTCACTGCCGAGCACGAGCCTCCTCCACTATGGAGGTATTAAGATGTACTATGCCGCGATGACCAACCGTGTTGGCAGAGGGATTTTTTTGGTGTTTTCCATCTCTCACAGCCTTCATTATTATAACGAAATTCGAACGTAAGAATAAATTGTAACCAGTAATACGGTGTCCATAAATTCCATCGTTTCCGAGTAACAAATCCAACAAAACACAGTTGAATGTAAAACACATGTAAATTGAACCCTCATTTACAACCAAACATGAGTAAGATTTCAAAGGAGTTCATCTCAATCCCCTTTTGAACTTACTTGTTATATTGAGGTTTTATTTAAATTTGATAGAATCTTTTATTGAAGTATTTACGTATATAAAATTACATGAACGTTTGTAACAAGGAAGCTGTCTTTGTACAAAGCTTAATATTTTAAGTCTAACTTCTCTACGTTAGGAAAAAATAATGACATTATTATTGTACGATGGTCGCGCACGTGAATTGACTTGAAGTTAGTTAAAACATACGCAAAGGCGAACAAAGAAGACAAAGAAGTAAAAATACAGACAAGATAGACGTGGTAGTTCTGTAATATAATGTGTGCAAGGATATATAGAAGAAATGAAATGAAATGAAATGAAAAATCATTTAATCAAGTAGACACAATTTTTCAGAAAAATTATGTGCTTATGACATGTCCAAATTTTTTTTCCCTACCACCGGTTCAGAACGCAATCTGCTGAGAAGAACGGCGTAAGAAACTCAGCAGAGCTTTTTATATTTAAGTTTTTTATATTTCAATCATCCATCAGCCTCTCTCCATCTACTGTTGGACATAGGCCTCCCCCATAAAACGCCACAACACGCGGTCTTGTATTCAATGACTTAACGCAACCTTGACGATATCGTCGCTCCAACTTGTCGAGGGCCGCCTAACGCTGCGTCGTCCGGTACGTGGTCGCCACTCTAGGACTTTTCTACCCCAACGATCATCAGTCCTACGAGCGATGTGGCTTGCCCATTGCCACTTTAGCGCCTCTTTATATTCACTCGGAAAATATTCAGTTCCACTCTCATAAAACAATATAACATAAAGTTTAGGACTATCTGTCAAAAAAGCGCTGATTTGAGCACTCAAAGATATATTTCTATGAAAATAAAATGGAAATGGAATCAAGAGAATTTATTTTATCGAAAGTAAGTCGTAAATCGATCGTCAGCAGTTGAAGGACTTCTTAAGAAATAATTTCAACAGGCGACCATACAACTTTGGAGCAGAAACTTCACTTTACTTTAGGTTTATGGAGCGATAAAACCTTTTCAAGGAATTTCAGTAAAATAGAGTTTGTATTTACAGCTAGTACTAGGCGCTTTCATAATATATTTTTAAAAGAAAATGACCTTATGGCGTAGTGGTGATGGCACAGGGCATTAGGGTTTTTTTTCCTTCGCCTTGCCTTGCCGGGCTATGATGGTGCCTTGAGCTTTACCATGACCTGGCGAGGGGTGGCCCCGCTAATCGTGGCCCGACCCGATGTGGGGAGCATTAGGTCCCCCCATCATGTTTGGCGGGCCGGTAGACCTCCGCCAGGGCATTACGGTTTAACTCTGCATTGGACAAATATTTGTGGGATGAACACAATTATTTGTAACCCTGTTTGAGTGTTTCCTACGTAAGTATTATTATGTCTGTAGTCACTAGACTACTAGCCAATACTTTTGTTACTAAACAGAAGTGTTGGCTAAGTTTAGGACCAGAGGATGCAGTGTAACACCCTGACGCAAATATAGCAAAATTTATCAAATTCTCTGTCCTTTATTTGTACATTAATTCCAATATTAAATGTACAAATTAAATTAACAAGTAAACAAATAAATTAAACTTTGCTTAATATAAATTGGACAAAACTTAAAACAATTTGTATATAATTGGTTAGGCGATATTATACAAAGTTAGTTCGATTATTCCACACAGTACACAATGGCTTACAAACTTAAATATCACGTTGAATAGTTAGCCGACTCTTATATACTTATATCTACTTATGTAATTAACTATTTATTTAGTGCACATATTTATTCAAATGTTTGGCTCTAAGGCCATTTAAGTTGAGCGCAGGCTGCTTTCGGGAGAGTTTCTGGCGTTTCTTTTTGCTAATATTGTCCTTTAGCTGTCTCATAAAGCTCATGTATTTCGTAAACAGCCAAAACTCTGCAAAAACGGTAGTTTCGGTTAATTAATGAAAAACATCAAATTTTTAATAGTCGAGGACATTTCACACAACGTCCTCTGGTCCCAAGCTAAACCTATAAGATTGTGTTATAGGTTCCAGAATACGGACAGAATTCATAGCCTACTTTTCTTTCGTAAATACATTCTTATAATAGTGATACCCAGTCGCAGAACACACATTTGTATGATAATTATCACACAAATAATTGTCCCGTGCGAGAATCGAACTCGCGATCTTGTGGACGGCAGTCCGTTATATCAACCACTCGACCACGAGGTTCGTCAATTTACAATTAATTTTTTACATTAACTGGCGTATAAATATAGAGATGAATAAAATGACGAGTATAATTGACTAGTGTCGGGTGTAGGTAGGTAGTGGTAGTGTAGGGTACCAAGATAACATAAAAGCTGCTACGTCTAGAGTACATAGTCTAGGTACATTTTACAAGA
This sequence comes from Orgyia antiqua, assembly GCA_916999025.1. Taxonomy (NCBI): domain Eukaryota; kingdom Metazoa; phylum Arthropoda; class Insecta; order Lepidoptera; family Erebidae; genus Orgyia; species Orgyia antiqua. Next base: position 419,103 of record OU779865.1, read on the forward strand.
ATGCAATTTATTTTATTCGTAATATAAAACAGTTTCATTTAAATAACGTATTGAGATCAATGCTTCGTACCAAGTGACTTTGCTCAAATCAACATAAGTTGAAAGCGATAGAAATAACATGTTTACATTTTATTGCTTTTCAACTATATTGGTATTTTATTTATTAAGTTTATTTAAACAATACACTTAGCTCAAGAAATAAGAAATGTTTTTACTTAATAAATCAAATGGAATGGAAAAAATGATTACCATGAGCAAGAATTGAACCCATGACCTCCGAATACCATTACGTTGCTCCGTTTACTAGATATCATGGTTCATGTCGCACTCATGGTAATCCTTTTATAAGTCAGATGCAAAAAATTAACTAATTTTAAAATAAACATCCGTGTAACAATACATGTTTCTAATAAATAAATAAATAAATGTGGTAGAAAACTAATCCAGTGTGATAAAAACTATATACTAGTTTATACTAGCTAAGAAAGTAGTCTATAATTACACTGTATCACACTCTAGAGCTAGACTCTTTTGTACAAAATTTTCATCTAAATCCGTTTAGTAGTTTTGACGTGTAAGAACAACCGGTAGTTCTACGGAGTTACATTCACATTCATAATATTTCAAAGTAAGGATGTGTCCTCTCCAGCCCTTTATCTTCCGATTGTTGGGCACGGGCCTCCTCCACGTTGGGGGGGATTATGGTCTACAGTGCTGCGCTGACCAGGCGTGTTTCGTCTCTCACATTAGATGTTAACTGCTTATATTGTCTCTTAGCTGGCTCTTACATCACCCTGGGGAAAGAAATTATGTAGTGACACTTGTATTCTTAATCCGTTACCACACGGACCAGGGATGTTTGCTTCCAATATATTTATAAAATTTACCCAAAACCCTCTAACTTAGTATATCTAGTGCTTACAGAACTCTATATTTGTTTAAAGTATAGATCAAAGTCGTAGCATGAACTCAAATAACGTTTACGATCAGAAACTGTCTCTAACTTTGCATTATTCAACTTGGCAAAGGCTTAAAGTGCCATCAAGTTCAGCTCGCTCCTACAATGGACACAGTCAAGTGTTGTTCTACTCAATCTATGACTTGTACTGTTTGGTTACTTCTATTTACTTATATTATACTTAGCGATGTCTGTTACTTCGTCTATTTAGAAACTACCAAAGATACACATGTAATTTTTGTACATACTACTTGAAAGAAATAAAAATACAATTAGATGTAGTGTACTGATATCTGTGTGACGATTACAGAAATAAATGGGACACCAGGTAGGAACGAAGTTCCTTCGGCTAATGTAGAATCGACACAATTTGCAAAAAAAGAAAGAAAGAGAAAGGTATGTATACACTACTCGCTTGTGTATACGACTGCCGCGCTTGCGCACGTCTCATTTAACGGTTCTATTCCACGGACTTTTTTCCACGGCCTTTTTTCCACGGAATTTTTTTTACGGTTTTACTATCACATTTTTTTCAGTTCCGTCGCGCAACAAAATCCTTATCACCTCCAAGCCAAGGAAGAAAGGAAGGAACTTCGTTCCAAAAAAAAATTCTCATGTGCGGGAATCGAACCCGCAATGTTGTGAATAGCAGTCGTCTGCCCAACTCTTTATGGTAATAGGCTATAGAAGGGCACATTAGTTTTACAAAAAGTAACATTCACAATAAAAAGTGAATTTAACTGTAAGAAAGTATTTTCTATTCTCGTCTCATTCGCTTTAAACTTTTGTGAGAGCCATTTCTTAGCAGTTATGAGAGCAGCGAGCCGAATATTGAGGCTTATTTTTATAAGGCCTGAATTCTCGAGCGAGTTAATCTGTTCATATTAAATATTCTACCCGAAAGAGAAACGATGTTTTCCTCTATCGAACGACCTTTAAAACAAAATTAATTTTTACTTATTGTAACACTTTTAAACGTTTTGAAAATTTGTATTTGGAATAATAGATTTTTATTAAAGGTTTATTTTCAAAATCTTAGTACAATATTTTTTTTTTATAATAATTTTTAATAATTGTTTAGACTTTTGCCGTAACAAAAATAGATTTTAAACATGGGCGAGGTAGGCGGAGTCTATTAAGCGCCATCATAGGAAAAAGGCGTGAGAGTATAAATATGGTAATAATTAAGCACGTCTTAAACTAATTGATTTCTCTTATATCTAGTCTAGTTAAGTTTAATTCTCAACGTAACAGAATTGGTGCTGTAAATACGTGAATTTAAAGATATTTATTAATATTACATTGTATTATGAATACAGGAAAAATACGTGAACACAGAAATATGTGGTTATATTATGCAAAAGATCATGAGCGACACTCGGCTGAATGAAATTTATTGTTAAAGGGCACGTTTAGAAGCGAAATGGAGAAATTAGATTGTCTCCACAAGAATATCAAATCGTCGATGTTTAAGGATGGATTTAGGTCACGTCTTGTGGATTACGGCTTATTTTCCGCCTCACTTTTTCTTCGTTTGACTATAATCCCTAAGGCTTCGTAGGGATTCATCGCCCTCCTTGCTGCTTTCGTATATCCTCACATTCGGTTCAATAACCGAAAAGTCAAAAAGTATTTCATAAATAATTCTAAACATAAACTTGTAATAAGATTGACTTTTACTAGATAAAGGAAGAATGTTTTGTTACTAATTCCTTCTCCTATTTAGAAGTGAATCATAGATCGATTTATCGGAATATCTATATCTTAATACATACTCTGTTCTTTTTCTGAATATCTAGTGGTCGACACTACATGTTTTTAGGGTTCCGTACCAAAAGGCAAAACGGGGCCCTATTAGTAAGACTTGACCGTTCGTCCGTCCGTCTATATCCAAGCATTATCTGTGGTAGCTATACACCTAAAAATTTTATAGTTCATTTCTATTATCTGGTGCTGCAACTACAAATACTAGGTAATAATTATCATTATTCTTCCCTTATTCCGTTATTAGGGGTTGAGAATATGATGAATATATTATATTAATAACGGTACGAAACCCTTTGCATGCGTGTCCAACTCATTCTTGACCGGCTTTTTAACTTCCATACTTTTCTATCAAACGTCAACTATCGGTTTAACCATTGCATAACACCACTTAAAACACAATACATACTTCCATATTTACTTTTTATCATTACATTTTAATATAGTTATTTATTGATAAGTCCTTTGTCAATAAATACTGTTACAAGGATAATTATGTACCTGTTTTTATATCTCTATATATAAACTTTGTTAAAAATATATGTTAACTTGAAACTGTAAACTATGAAACGTATGTTTTAAATCTTCCTTATAGATTACTTCCAAAAGTCCTCACCTAATGTGGCAGTTCATGTAAACTTTCAGGTTCCTAGTTTTAGTAGACTCTACTATGCGTTGATACACAGACAGTTTCCTCCCTTATATGCAAATAAACTTTATTCATAATAACCAATCCTATTGCTGATTACGTACAAAGGTAGTAAAAAAAACATAAGGAGACACTTCAATATTATGCAGTACTCAATCCATTTACTCTATGGTACATACAACATCTATGATCTAAGCTATTAGTTACCAGGTGCTCAAGTCCACTATTTTGGAACAATTGTCATACCGGCACAATACCGGCACGATACCGTTGCAATTGAAGTCAAATATCCGTAGTCTGCTATATGCCGTCATAACGGTCTTTCAATGGTAATAGAATTGTCGATCTCTTTTATCTATGCATTGAATTTTCGGTCTCTTTTATCTATGGATTGTGTTAGAATGGTATGTATGTGTTGCCGTTTTTAAAAAATGCGTTAGTTGAAGTGATTTTCGAAAAACTATTATAAAATTTAAACATTTAATCATGCTAGACTTCGTTTAAATATATTTGTACATACTATTTATTAGTATAAAAAGCAATGTGAAGTTTAGGAGATTAGTAAATTGCAATAAATTACAAAGAACAATTTCTAATATTTCTATCTATCTATTTTTTATTTATGGCAATCTGTCGACACAGGACAATTTAAAAATATTACTGTCAAATTCAAAATAGCAGACTACCGAAACATTTCAGTCATTGAATTGCAATTGTGAAGCAGTTGTGTACGAGACTAGCAATTTATGTCACTTTGACAATTGTAAGACAATGATGAAGTCGTTATGACGACACATTATTAGTAGACTACCAAAAACTTTACTATTGCACCATAATGGTACAATAATGGTACAGTTGTGACACCGTTGAAATACCCGACTCAGGGCCCTGTTGAGATGCATTACTGGCATTTAACGATGGCTTTTGACCTGAATATACTGACAAAGTACACTGTTATTTTGATAGATGGTGCAGATGGTAATTATAAGCTGCTTCATAAACAGAAAGACTTAGGTTCTAGTCCCAATTAGGACATTGTGATGATTATAATGTATTTATAAGTTAAAATAATTTCTTTGTAATACTTGTCGCCCATTAGTCCCTACAATTCGTTTGCATTATGAGTTAGATGTTATTATTTTTTCTGTATAATTTTGGCATCCCTTGGCCATAAAAACTATAAGTGTGGGATACATTGTCTATGGAATAAAATGGAGGGATGAAATTTTGTATTTTTACATCGTCGTCACAACGTCAAATATCTGTTCAATATGTATTATACTGCTAGCAAATTATCTTAAGAAAAGTAAATACTATTCTTAGAAAAAATATGTTGTTTACAATTGCCTATTCATTCTATACTAGAGGAAAATTAATCCTATGTGATTACATTTAGGAACTACGGCGAAAGTTGTCTCGTTCATGGTATAAAAATAATGAAGGTGGGTTGGCGTTTAAAATTGAGGACAAGTAACTTTAGCCTGGGCTAACTTGAGTTCATGGTCTAAAATGATATGGAACTGTAAACTGTAAGTACATATACCGTGATGACAGCAATTTTTGCAATCTGCAAACGTCACTTTTGAACACATTGATACAAGCATTGCAATCAAGATGTGTTTTATTACACCATATTCAATTGACACCCTTGACAGTATGTAGTGTGAACGCCGCCGCGAAAAAAAAAAATTAAAATGACGAAATGCGCAGTTTTTCGGCATTCTAGTGTATCAGAACGAATTAAAAAATGCCACGACATAGGATTTCACAAGTAATTATAGCTCAAATAATTCATTTTCACATATAAAATACAATTTATCAATTCAATAACAATCGTGTTTTAACAAACGACAATAACGTTACCGGGCAACTTCACGTTGTACTTCACATACACAAATATTTTTTGCCGGGTGATTGATTTAGCCGTAGACGCACTGTCTTGTATGTCTATGTCTGGGAAGTTAATGTTTTATATGAAAATCAAAGAAAAAGTTGACTTTTATGCGGCTTGTAATTTTTAACATTTTTCTTTTATACAAATTATTAAAATGAGGTTTCGGAGAGCCATTATTTTTTACAGTGTTTACTTGGTAAACAAAGAAAGTAGGTAAATAAATATACATCGACGAAAAACAACGTCCTCTGGTTTCAAACTAAGCTTAATTATTGCGTTATGGTTTCCGGAATACGAGTATAATATATACACTTTTTTGTAAAAAAATTTAAATATCAAAAAATGACGTACCCCACGCAGCTAGAAATAAAAAAACTAAGCAATATTCATCGAAACATGTTAGAAAAAGTAAGGGGAACCCGGGGACGTAGTACCATCGATAAATTAGTACTGTGTCTATGGTAGTACTGATGGGCTTTGTGCATGACGCCAAAATGATTCTGGAATGTAAATATATACATACATACAAATGTTTATACGTAAAAACGTAGTTTAAATATCAGTGACAACTACAAAATTAACAAAAAAATAAAATGATTCCTATGCGGGAATCGAATCCACGATCTCGTGAATTGTATTCTATTACATACAATACGTAGCTAAAGATGTAAAAATAAACCTGCTTTTAACAACAAAAAGTGCGTCATTTCATATCCTGTATGTATTCAGATCACGTTTAAATTATTAATATGTTGTTTTTCTTAAAAATTGTATATTCCTGCAGCTGCACACTTTATATACACGTATGAATAACAAATTGAATTACAATGATAGACATTAGCATGCATCGTGTTTGCGAATGATCTCAATAACATTTTGAAATAAAACATATTTACATTTTGAGATAATATAAAATTGTCATAACATTTTTATAGTCACCATAACAGATGTTATGTCTTAAATTAATAATACATAATTTATATAGAGTTACTGTGAAATATTTAACTAGAGGATGAAGTATCTGATAGTAAATACGTTTATGTGTATTTCCTTATACAACATTATTATATTATAAATTCATTGAAAATATCAACTAAACATTTATAATAATAATGAGTTTGTTAAAAATTTTTGCCTATATACAACAAGTGAAAGAGATAGAAAATTTAAATGTTTATAAAGATAAACACCATGGTTATAGACCCAGGCTCTAAGAACCACCTCGCTACAATGTAGAGATTTTGGTTTTCAGTAATAGACTGTATTCATAATATTATCATGAATGAATTATATACATATTATGTAGGTACATATATGTTTACTGTTTACACTCCATAGGTATAAATCAAAATTTTAACATTACTTACGAACACAGCTTACGAAAGAAAGTAATACATTTTCTAGATTCTATTATTTATCTGTCTCTTATAGCAATTACTAACTAACAAATACTATAATATAGACAGTTATTAGATAGGTCGTTTATATAATTCTTTGTAATTTTATACAAACTGCTAAACCAATTCATATGCCTGTGGATTAGCTTTATCCGTGAGAAAAGTAATGATTTCATGACCTGTGGAAGCGAATAATACCGCAAAAGCATAGCAAGTACTGATTACAAACACTCGGTTAATAGCGATTGAAATAATAGAAGTAGAATCGTTCTAACATATCGTACATATACAGTAAGTATGCCGTCTACAAAACGATTTTTCATGAGGAGTGCGATTAGGTATACAAATGTTCGAGTTTACTGCCATACTTTCCTTCTATGTAAGTAATAAATCACTTCTGTTTAGGACTAACAAAAAAAGAAGGTAAAAAATGGACAAAGAAATGGATAAATTACTTTGGTAGGTACGGGGCTTTTAGGGTTACAAACTCTTCTTGCAGCGGAGATGGCAGATATACATATAGTATAGGGTATCTCCTTAGAAATAATTGCAGGAAACACACAAACTACGTTTAGTAATGTGTTGTGTGATCTATAAAAAAATCATTTTTGGAAAGTACCAGTTCGAAAGAAACAACAATGTATAGTTTACTAATGCAATATTGACTACTTAACGCCTTCTAAAAGTAAATAGCAAATGACATTTTACGGTAAACCTTACGTTTAAGTTTGATCAAAGTGGGCGCAGTCAAGGTACAAAACGACAAAATTACATGGAAAGACCTTGTTTTATTAGATCATGAGTATATTAATTTTGACGCGATTAGAATACAGATATAGCTTATTAAGTAAAAGCATGGCAAGTCAATTGCAAAAATGAATAAATTAATCTATACCAATATTTAAAAGCTGAAGAGTTTGTTTCATAGAACGCGCTTATCTCAGGAACCATTTGCAAAATTCTTTCAGTGTTGGATAGACGCGTACCAGGGCGCGGGCAACAGTTAGAGTAACAAAGTTGTTAAAAAAAAGTGCAAAGTTTGACCACCAATTCAAATAGTGGTTATTTAAAAAATATTTAACACACATGTAACTCAGAATTCATTGTAATAACGTCATTTTATTTGATGTCCGCCGAGTGCATTTACCTCTAAGAATAGAACCATAGTACCTAAACACCTGCAGGAGATACATATTTAATGGTCATACGTGTATACTCATGTGTGTCTACAAATACTGATATTTGTTACGTATATCTTTGTATTTTCTACCTATAAGGCTGAAGAGTTTATTTGTTTTTACGCGCTAATTTCAGGAACTACTGGTTTGAATTGAAAAATTCTTTCGGTGTTGGTTAGTGTATTTATCAAAGAAGGTTTTAAGCTATATAAAATCACGCAGTGACCAATAGGAGCGCAGCATCACAGTAAAATATTGCAACAACAGGGACTTTCTCTAAATTCCATGCGAAGTCGGAGGCAACAGCTAGTGAAAATATAGTCTTGTGTAAGCTTGGATCGGGTTTAGTGGGTTCTTTACTTAGAAAATGTACAGTTGATGCTACAACAACAAATGCTCATCATCATTCTCCTCCCCTTATCCCGTTATTTGGGGTCCCGTTATTTGTTGTTATTTGGTATGACAAATATAATAATAATAACATTACGAAACCCTTTGTGTGCGAGTCCAGTTTATACTTGACCGGTTTTATAGTTTTTAGCTAATAGCGCAAGTAGCCCAACGTATATAAAACTTTTCAGCCACTATAGTCATGGATGAGACAAAAATATACAAATTCGTGACAAATTGCTATACTTATAAAAGCACGCAAATCTTAAAGTAACGTAAGAAAATATCAATCAATTAAAAATACAATCTTGCTCTACAAAATTTTATACGTATTGTATAAAACCTTGAATTATATAAAAACAATTATAATGCGCTTGTGTTTGAGGTAAACTTGTTTTATAAACATGTTTATGAACCAGTCACTCGCCAGCTACTGACCGGAACACATAACTCAGCTCACGTACAAACATCAACATGAAGTCCATTCTATTGTGTTGCCTCGTATTATTATGTGTGTTTAGTGAAAGTTATTGTAAAGATCTGATTATCGGAAGTAGTTTTAACAATAGATTAATATGGCAGAACAAGGCTGAGTATAACGCCATACCATTGAAGAAAAGGGTTAAAGAAGTTTTCTATTCGGATCCGGGAAATCAAATCATTAAGGTACAAATATTAATTTATTATATTATATATATTCATTATATATATATATCATATTAGCCAGTGATGTCACTCGGCCTCACTCTTTATAATTACTGTTCCGTTCCTTATCTTATAGCGTAATGATATATAGCCTGTGTTATTCTGATCTGTAAACTATTCACCTAATATTGCACATAGTTATAATTATTATAATATTATTTGTGAGACACGAAATACTTCAAAATAAACGCTGCCATCAAAATGCCATCTGGTCAATTAGATCATAATCGTAACCGTTTGTGACCAGGCTCAATAGCTCAGGGAGGGAGGTCCGACTTCTGGGTCGCTTGTCTAAATCAAACTTGAGATAATTATTCTAGTTAGATTTCATTTGAGTTACTATAAACACAATACATGATTATTTTAAGAGAACATTGAAAGTAATATATGTAAATAAATAATGTTATATAAATCAATCGAAGGTGTTGAGCAATAAGCCACACATACACACAAACAGAACGCTAACCTTTTACTACGTTGTAAATAAATGTTAATTTATTCTGTTCTGATTTCATTGTAAATACATATAGAGGTCGGTATTAACTGATTGAATTTACCTGTTATATATGTTTCTTTATTTAGGATTCTATATCAAAAGGAAAAAAACGTCGCTCTGTTACTGAGACTCCGCGTATTCATTCGTCCGTGTTTCATCAGGCTCTTTCTCAGAGTCAGATACTCAAAATTTTCACAGTTCATGTGATTCTGTTGCTGCTATAACAACACGAGAATGTAATTAAATCTTTACTTATTATAAAAGAAAGTCGTTATTTTGGTATACATGTCTCTATGTGAGCTTATATTAGCAAAACTACGCAACAGATTTTGATGCGTTGTTCTTAAATAGATTCTAATATTTTGGAAGGATTATGGTCTACAATGCCGCGCTGACCCGACGTGTTGGCATAGAGTTAACAATTTTCAGTCTCTCACAGAGGACGTTATCTGTGTACAATATCCCTTAGTTGGCTTATACTTGGTTGGTTAATGCATCACCATTGGCCAAAAATCTGCTCAGCTTGGTATAAGTTAAGTAAACTCTTCCGACATTGAGGAGACCTGCGCCCAATATTGCGCCAATTATATAAACCACATTAAAATTTCAGGGTATTGTTCTTCGCGACCTGGACCATTCCGAGGCTGTTCCCAGCGTGACTGCAGGAGGACCTGGCAGTTCTTACGCCAACATTAGACTGAAGAGTGAACGTGGATCAGGATTGAACTATCAAATAGAAATATATGTATAATAATGTAAACAAATCTAATATATAAAATTCCCATGTCACAGTGTTAGTTACCGTACTCCTCTGAAACGGCTTGACCGATATTTATGAAATTTTACATGCATATTCAGTAGGTCTGAGAATCGGCCAACATCTATTTTTCAAACCTTTTTTTTTTGCATGGCAAAACAACGTTTGCCGGATCAGCTTGTATTATATAAATTTAAGGTATATAAATTACATATTTTTGTAATAAATTACTTCGATTAAAATTTAAGATTTAAACGGACTGATTTTTGCAAATTCGTTCGCGTGGAATTTACAAAATGTTCCCCATTTTGTAACATTTTTCACTGTTGTTTTGCTCCTATTGGTTCCAGAGTGATGTTTTATAATCTATAGCCTAGCTCGATAAATGCACTATCCAATACTGAAAGAATATTTAAATCACCCAGAGCGGTTCCTGAGATTAGCGCGTTTAAACAAACAAACTCTTCAGCTTTATAATATTATTATAGATATAATCTATTTATGTATGTATATATTATATATCTATTTGATGAAATCTCTGAAAGAAATTTTACACCCATATTAAAGACAGATGTGTTCGTCCGTGTAATGAATAATTAAAAATACAAGTTACACCGTCCCATCTCCTCCTCAAGGAGCGTTAGCTTTCCAAATTATGAAGGTGGATGCTATCCCGGCTCTTAACCTATAATATTCTAAAACGAACCGATTCTATAAAATGAAACAAATACTCAACAAATATAATTATATAGGTATTTAATACAATTTCAGTTTAGAATGGCTCTTGATAAAGTAATTTGTAAAACAGTCAAACTTTATTGAACTTATTTCATTAGAAATTGATTGTATGGCAGAATTCTTGGGCTTATATATGAGTATATTGTGATTTATGAGGAACTACATTTGATAACAAAGTGATATGTTAATGAAATAAAATATACTTGAAATTATCTGGTAAGATACGGATAAATGACGTGCCCCGTGGTCAAATGTAGTGTAAAGGATTGCCGTTCACGAAGTCGGGGGTTCGATTCCCGTACAGTACAATTATTTGTGTGAAAAAAGTATGTATATAGTAAATCTGTATTCTGGTAATGATAACACAAGCAAATAAGTTTATTAGGGATCAGACAACGTTGTGTAAAATGTGTGTGTTTTTTTTTACATTTAATTTCTAATTAAAACTAAAAAAAAAAACAGCACCACAAAGAATGTTGCAAGAAAGCGACATTCTTTGTGGTGCAGTGGTTAGTACAACCATGGGCGTAATAGACAGTAATTCACCAGGTTACGGATTATTTGCACACAGGACAATTATTGGTGTGATATTACACATTTTTGTGATGCATTTTGGTAAATTATTGTATGTATACGAAAAGTCTAGAGAATGTTGAATTATATTTTACGGGACCCACTTTTCAGTCGGGCCCATTTTTATTGACAAATGTTAGGTGTGTTATTTAAAAATGGGTACGTCCAAAGTATATTCTTTAAATGTAGTTTGCTAAGTAATTAATACAGACATGAGTGTAAATTTAATATACATTATTAAGAAACGTGCCCAAGAAAAGTGGAGATGATTTTGATAGAAGATTGTGAAAGAAGAAAACATATGCCGAATGCAAGTAATTGAGACAATGACAGAGGAACGATATTAAAGAACAAATTGCAACAGAATAATAATATTATACTTTTGTACTTCCAAGAATTCTAAGTGAGAACAACACTTAGTGGTTCTGTAGGTAAAACGCGAGGGCCAAGTTAAATTAACTTCGCTATAAGTTGCTTAACACATAGTTCTATACCTTTGCGAGAATCAGATTACATAATGTTATGTAAAAATTTTAAACTCCAGTGTACTTATATTAACCTACTTACATGTTATTATTAATCTTTACTAACATTATAAAGCTGAATATTTCGGTTGTTTGAATGCAATAATCTCAGGAACTGCTGACGCGCTGGTCTGATTAGAAAATTTCTTTAAGGGCCTACATCAATATTATCGTCGACATGTACCTATTAACACAGCTAGTAGGTACAGAAAATGAAGAATTAGGGATATTTTTTTTGTTTACTCAAAATCTACTAAATATGTTTTAATTCCGGTTTACGTGTTTCTATATATAATAGTTACTTATGTTTTTAAAGTTATTTCATTAGTTAATACGCGATAATAGACCGACAAATGAAAAAAATAAAAAATGAGAGAGGTTGTTTCGCTAAGATTTTCTATCGAGAAAACTTTTTTCAATCGCGTTTCTGAGTTTATGCGATCCTAGATTATATATTGAAAAAACATATACTTAAAAATTAGAGCTCTAGCCATTCAATCTAAAGAAACAATGAAAACTTCGTACATAGAAAAATGCACGAAGCTATTTTGGTATCCTCGTAACGATAAAGGCTATACGGCTATATATATCACGCTGCGACTAATGGGAGCGAAGCATCAGAGAAAAATGTTGCAAAAACGGGGAAAGTTTACTATATATGTTACATAATTTTTTCTATTACCACTCCATTACCTAGACAAAGACCTGTAAAAGCCTGCTAAAGAATTTTTACTTATAAATTACAAAACAATGGATTCATAATTACAAAAGTAACGTATGGTAATTTTTAGGAAAAAGATCACTTTAAATCCCGCCTGTGTGCTAAACTAAACTTAACTATACGTTTTCAACTTTACAATGAAATTGTGAGACTGTAATGATTTTTAAGTCGTTATTTTTAGGGTTCCGTACCCAAAGGGTAAAAACGGGACCCTATTACTGAGACTTCGCTGTCCGTCTGTCCGTCCGTCCGTCCGTCCGTCCGTCCGTCCGTCCGTCCGTCTGTCACCAGGCTGTATCTCAAGAACGGTGATAGCTAGAGAGTTGAAATTTTCACAGATGATGTATTTCTATTGCCGCTATAACAAAAAATACTAAAAATAAAATAAAATAAATAAATAAGGGGGGCTCCCATACAACAAACATGATTTTTAGGGTTCCATACCCAGTATCCCTAGAACGGTGATAGCTAGACAGTTGAAATTTTCACAGATGATGTATTTCTATTGCCGCTATAACAACAAATACTAAAAATAAAATAAAATAAATATTTAAGGGGGGCTCCCATACAACAAACATGATTTTTAGGGTTCCGTACCCAGTATCTCAAGAACGGTGATAGCTAGACAGTTGAAATTTTCACAGATGATGTATTTCTATTGCCGCTATAACAACAAATACTAAAAATAAAATAAAATAAATAACGTCCTCTGGTTCTAAAGTAAGCTATAATTCTATGCTTGCATTATGGGTTACCAGATACGGATAGACTACATATACTACTTTTTAGGGTTCCGTACCCAAAGGGTAAAAACGGGACCCTATTACTGAGACTTCGCTGTCCGTCCGTCCCGTCCGTCCGTCCGTCCGTCCGTCCGTCCGTCCGTCCGTCTGTCACAAGGCTGTATCTCAAGAACGGTGATAGCTGGAGAGTTGAAATTTTCACAGATGATGTATTTCTATTGCCGCTATAACAACAAATACTAAAAATAAAATAAAATAAATATTTAAGGGGGGCTCCCATACAACAAACATGATTTTTTTACCGTTTCTTGCTCGATACTAATAACGTTGCCTTATGTTGCATAGATAATGGTACGGAACCCATCGTGCGCGAGTCCGACTCGCACTTGACCAATTTTTTTATGCATGTCCCTACGTGAGATGAAATATTTAAAATTACGCAACGGCTTCTAATGCGGTTTTTTTAATAGAGTGGTTCAATTGGCAGACTTTTTGTATAATTTCTTGAGGTCTGACGTATATTGGGGGAGGGAGGCCTGATAAATTTAAACGCGGCGAAACCGCGGCCCTTAGTTGGTATTTGGCATTAGCTAGAGACAAGACGAACATATTTCAACTTATTGTAGAAAATATGTTTGTCTTGTCTCTCTCGTTCTCGTTCTTGAAACTAAACCCTATGTTAACAAGTCAGGGGGCCAAGTCTGCTAATGAATGTTGTCACAATATTAGTTCAATGACACCATTATAACCACAAAAATATTAACAGTAGACTAGTAAAGTTGATAAAATTCGCCACTAAGCAATCAGTTATTGCATTTGTTGAATGCATAATAGCGAATTTTATCAAGTTTGGCAGTCTACAGTCAATTTTTTTTTCACAAATGATATCATCCAATTGAACTTTCATTTTGACACCATTGAATATTGAATAGCAGACTTGAGCCCCTGGTCAGCGTGACATACTTAAGTAAACTAGAAAGCTTGATGATAATAACGATACGAAACCCTTCGTGTACGATTGCAACTTCATTTGACCGGTTTTTATCTTAATTTTTACTGAGGACATAACACGAATGAAATTTTAGTTAATGCTTCTGATTAAAACATCAGACACCTCCTTTTATAAGATATTTTGTTCGTAATTTAATTTGTTAGGGTAATCTTCATCTCAATACTAATCAAACATCCCCTTCAGCTTATAAGATGACTTCATCCCCGATTTCCATGATGCCGTCTTAATAGATAATAATAATATTTTACCCTAATTAACTTCTAATGAAAATTAATTTAAGATACTCGTAAAGAAATAAGTTATTATAATTAGTTCTATCATATTAATTAATTATGACGTGCATCGAGGTCTAGTGGTTCATAACAGACTGCCGAAAACTAGATCGCATGTTCAATCCATGCACACAATTATTAATTGTTATATGTCATACTAATGTAGTTAGTATGTATGTGTGTATTTATAAAAAACAATACTCACACTAATTATAAAAATTTCAAAGATTTCTTGCGACCTGGTATTCGAAATCGAGACCTACACTATGACGAATAAAAATAGGCATAAAAAGGCACATAAATGGTATATAGATGCTATGGAGAGGGCTATGCTCAGTGTTTCCGTACGTGATAACACCCAGAATACGGAGACCCGTAGAAGACTTAACACGCTGCCGCTGAATCGGCAATGAGCAGACCACATCGCTCCACGATCTGACGACCATTGGACCATTGGGACCATCGAAAGATCCTTGAGTGGCGACCACGTACTGGACGACGCAGCGTACGGAGGCCAAAAACGATATCATCAAGTTTGTCGGGGCCGCTGAATGCAGACAGCGTAGCAGCATGTAGATGTTATGCAAATCGTGCATAAATACCTATTTTTTACCATTAAACTAGAGATACTTTGTAAACTGATATATTGCGATATTAAATCAGTTTAAATCAGATCTATGATTGTATCTATGAATTATTTATAAGAAAATTCTCTTTACACAACTAGTCTTGCTGAGTATTTCGTAGTCCACAAACGAATCGCAAATACCACTAACGTATGTCTGTTTACACGGCCACTAAACGAGCCGCATAAATCTATCGTATTCAGATGCAGCGACCTCTATAATAACAATGCTTGTGTTGTTAGTACATAATTCATTCCGTCATTTTAAATCAGCTTAAGCCTAAGCCTAGTTTCGGTTCCAGTTATTTTAACCTTTGTAATTTTTGTTCATTTATCAACAAAATAATGGTAAAACAAATTTATTTATTTATTTATTTATTTATAAACACTTTATGCACAAAAAGGTACAATGGCGGACTTAATGCCCTAGGCATTATCTACCAGCCAACCACATGGCAGTGCAGAGATAAAGGATTGTGGGTCAAAAATACAATAAAAAAGGGATCCTACTAATTTAAACAATTATATTACGCAATTTTATCTAAGTAAATCTAATAATCATAATCTATTTAAACTTACACAAATAAGTTTTATTATATAAACATACATAAAATATCTACATAAGTACTTATACATAATATTTGTCACAGTGAGGAAATAAAACTAGCGGTTTGACTCTGCCAATAGCATAATATAGTGACGACGCAATTTGGCTTTAAAAGCAGCTTTGGTTTTAGCCATCCTAATTTCAAGAGGGAGGGCATTCCAAAAGAGGATAGATTGGACAAAGAAAGAAGAGTGCACAAGACTAGAAGTATGAGCCGAACAAGACAGAAGAAGATTACGAGACGACCGCAAATTAGTACGATCAAGCGTCGGTTGGATAAACTGAAAATGACACTTTAGGTACGATGGAGAATCCGTGCCTTTCAAAATGGTGAACAAGGTGGTTAAAGCATGTAGACTGCGTCGTTGACGTATTGGCAGCCAATTCAGACGGGATCGAAAAGTTGACACGTGATCGTACTTGCGCAGATTAAAAACGAATCGAATGCAATTGTTGAGAAGACGGTCAAGTTTATTGAGCAGATCTGCATTCAGGTCGAGGTAACACACATCAGCATAATCGATGATGGGAAAAATTAAAGTTTGCACAAGCGCTGTCTTGGCTGCTACAGGCAAAAAATTCCTTAGCCGATAAAAGGCACGAAGCGTCCCCGTAACCTTTTGTGAGATCTTCGTAATTTGTGTTCGCCATTCCAGTGTAGAGTCCATATGTAACCCTAGGTTTTTGACGTCGGTATTGATGGGAATTACTGATCCATTGTAAGTAATAGAGGGTAATACTTCTGAGTTAAGTTTACGTATCATAAACGGGCTACCCAAAACAAGGGCTTGGCATTTTGTTGGGTTTACTGCCAGGCCAAACCTAGACGCCCAATTCTGTAGAGCTTTTAAGTCTCGGTTTACATCATCAATAGCAGTTGACAGGTTCTCCACCCTGGACTGAGTATAAATCTGCAGATCATCAGCGTACAAATGATACGCACAGCCAAGCTCAGGTGTTAAGAAATTGATAAAAAGAGAGAAGAGAAGAGGAGAAAGTTTCCCTCCTTGCGGGACACCAGCCTGTAAATTACACCATTCAGACGATCTATCATCAACCCGGACAGATTGCTGACGCCCCCGAAGGTATGAAGCAAACCAGCTTAGCGCACCCGATGAAATGTTGAAATAAGATAAAATAGCTAAAAGGATGTCATGGTCAACTACATTGAAGGCGTTAGAGAAGTCAATAAGCACCAGAACAGTAACCAAAGTATTTTCAATACCCTGCCTGATATCACCAGATACTTTAAGAAGTGCCGAGACTGTGCTATGACCCGCTCTAAACCCAGATTGATATGGACTTAAGAAGTTGTTACCGTGTATGAATTTCGACAGCTGTTGGTAGACACAAGACTCAAGCACTTTAGAAATAAAGGGAAGAATAGAGATAGGACGATAGTGATTAGGAAGACAGGGATTTGAAATTTTAGGTAATGGGCGAACATAAGCATTGCGCCATAAAGAAGGGAAAGTACCAGAATAGAGAGAGAAGTTTAAAATATGAGAGAGAGGAGAAAGAAGTTCATCCAAAAGAATGGAAATCATTCGACGGCTAATGCAATCGCAACCTGTGGCCTGAGATTTTATTGACAGGATAGCTTGTTTGATCTCATCGACCGAAAGAGGCAAGAATTGAAAAGAGTTAACAGAAGGACCCGATAAAGACGACAGATAGTCAACAGTTCGAAGTTTGGAGAGATTGTCGAGAGTATCTGAAGCAACGAAATGTTGATTTAACTTATTCAAACAAATAGCAGGATGAATATCGGGTTTGTCTGACCTACCAACACCAATGGTCTTAAGAAATTTCCAAATCTCGTTAGCGGAGGAAGATGAAACAGTATCAAATATGTGACGACGTTTAGCGTTGCGTACCATTTGGTTGCATCGATTCCTTGCAGACCTATACAAAGCCCAGTGAGAATCTGATCGATGTTTTTTAAAACTGCTGAAAGCTCGATCTCTGCGCCTCATTGCCACTCGAATCTCATCGGTCAGCCATAGTGCAGGCGGATGACGTAATTTTACTCGCTTTACAGGGGCATGTACATCATAAAGTTTAATAACTAAATCATTAAAGATCTTCACTTTGTCATCTATGGACGTTGCAGTCTCCATTTCCAGCCAATCTATTTCAGAAGCTTTGACGCGTAAGCTGTCAACATCCAACCGTGAAAAACAACGCGTGTGCAAAACTTTTGGCTTAAGTTTAGGAGGTTTAAGAAGATAGGATAAGAAAATAAGGTCGTGGTGAGAAAAGGCTGGGGCCGGATATTGGCCATGACCCAAAACTAAGGACGGAGAGGAAGTAAACATTATATCCAGCCAAGTATCATCTCCTTTGAAGTTGTGATGGGTGGCTTGTAATGGTAAATTTCTTATATAGGTAGAGTTAGGTAGATAATTTAAACAGAAGGCTCTAAAAGATATAGAAGTTCGAACGTCGCATCAGCGTGAATTTTGATTAAATGATCTAAATTGAATACACTAAATTTTAAGTTTCATCTAAAAAGATATATAAAATATATATACAGGGTGTGGCGTAAATGGTGGTCCAACGCTAAGGTGGTTATAGTTAAGTATTCACCTATCATATATAAAAAAATTAACCATTTTTTTTATTTTTTTTTGGGCACTGGCCGTGTAGTACATTTTTTTTACACTACTCACATCTAAAATGCATGATTTGTTAAAAACGAGAAATTAATTTTCAGTTTTTTTTTATTGGTTTATTTTTGGGGTTTACATGAGAAAACGAAAATGCATGTGCTAGTGCTAGTACTCGCCCATACAACACAAAAAACACACTCAATAAATAATGTCATTTGTCGAAGTTATAAAATATTTATCGATTTTTTACAAAAAAATAAAAAAAATCATATTTCCGAAACCAATGGCTAAAAATGGTAAATTTTTTTAGGTGAATATTTGAACTATAACCACCTTCGCGTTGGACCACCATTTACGCCGCACCCTGTATATCTAAAATATACATACACAAAATATTGACTATCAAAAAATTAATCTTTCTGTATATAGAGTATCTACCAAGTTTAAAGTTTACACAAAATATTTAGTCTCTGCCTACCCCCATGGGAAAAAGGCGTGATGTTATGATGATGATGACAAAATATTTATGTGCAAAGAATGTATTATGTACTTTTCTAAAGAAACTAAGCAGCATTCGGAACAAATATTTACTATAAATATCTTTTAAAATCAAATACAAAACACTATGTAACTCATGTAGTACACGGGCAGGGTCTTATACGTAATGTTCACTCTATATTTCATTACTTAGAAAGAACTAACAGCCAATGGGTAGACATTAATGGTTAGTTGAATGGACGTGAAACTTTGAACAGGTACACTTACTGCGGCGATTTGTCAAATAAAAATATGTGAGAAGTTTTACGTCAGGTGCGCTGTGTGAAATCATTTTTACTCAGCAATACTTATATAAATTACCAATTTCTTATATAAATGATTTCAGTTAAATGTCTTAATATTTTTTTAAAACACAGTCGGTATTTTTGTATGTTTGTCTCTATGTGAGCTTATATCTATGTATAGTAAATTTTAAAATAATATATAAAATTTACAACTGAGTCCATCCAAAGTTTGTCTGGCAGAGATTGCAATATGCGATAAGACCGCCAATTGTACATGTTTTATCCTGATTTCGTTATTTAAGTGACATGTAAAATGTTATGGTGTACAATAAAGTGTATTCTATTCTATTCTAAAGCTGAAAAGTTCCTTTGTTTGAACGCGCTAATCTCAGGAACCAGTGTGGTCTGATTTAAAAATTCTTTCAGTGTTAAATAGTACATTTACGGTGGAAGACGATTGACATATAAAATCACGGTGCGACAAAAAAAGCATTAGTGAAAAAAGCAAAAAAAAAGGGGAAACTTTTCACAATTCCACCCGTACAAAGACCCGAGCAATAGGTAGTTTTTTATGAAACTTTATAAACTAAGGAGTTTTTATGTATACAAATATCAATTCATTCTATCATGTGATTTTTCAGAGTCGCTATTTAATCCAATTTCTTTCATATGGAAATCAGTCTGGAATGGATGGAATATAAAAAAAATAAGACCAACAACATAAATTTTACCTACCTATCTAATATAATAATGATTCATAATACGCATTATGTATAATAGATATGAAACTCAAAGTTCGTTGATTCATATAATTTCGTACACGTAGGTAACAAAGTTTGTAATACAGCGGCTTATTTAAAGTTTCAGCAATATTATTCCAAAGCAAAGTTTACAGAGTTAATTACTAAGGAAAACAATTGTTTAGGAAAATGATGGTTTGATATGTAATAAGATCTTAAAAGATGAGGTTAACAGCCTCTATATATTCTGTGTATACTTATGTAGCAAAAACTATACTTATGTTATTGGAATACCACGGCAAAACAATATTTTGGAAGTAAAGTAGCCAACACGTTAATCTAAAATGATAATTGTCTTGGTACTAAGTTTGAGTTTCCGTTAGAGCGTAAAATAATCATAAACATACAAACTCTCGTCATTAGAATAATAGTGTCACTTTGCTTCTCTTTGGCTCATTAAATCGCAAGACTGAAATCTACAATATATAAATAACATTTTCACAAAACGATCACGTTTTTAACTGACAATAAAAATAAATAATAGCTACAGGGCTACATTATTTTAACAACACGCTATAATTTTCACAATAAAAACTTAATTTAACTGTAAGAATGTATTTTTTATTCTCGATTCATCCGCTTTAAACTTTCCAGCGAGAGCCATTTTCTTGAGAATTATGAGAGCAACGAGGGGAATATTGGATTTCATTTTTATGAGGACCGGATTCCCAGGCGAGTTAATCTGTAAATATGAACCAGACAAAAACATATTTAAGACTTGTAACCAACATTCTTGTATGGATTTGAATTATGATATTCTTTTCATTTCTAGTTTGAAATTAGACTGTGCTACGAGTATATGCTGTATTATACCGAGCTTATGTCTTACTATAAGATTTACTTTCAAGTTTGTCATGTCACACAGAATACGTTACATAATTAATTCTCTTGACTCTTACAGCTCTTATTTTCAATTTATTATATTACATCTTAAATTTTGTTCAAGGATGCAATCTAATATCGTTTACGATCTTAAACTTACCTCAGCCCCATCACTAAAGGATTACAAAGTGTTTAAGTGCCACTAAGATTAGCTTACTTGCCAAACATTGTGCGTATCTTGACGGGCTCACTAAAGTGATCCCTTCATAATTTAGAATAATTAATTTCAGTTATGGATTTTGTTATCATTTCGTAACCATACATAATACATCTTTGAGAACAAGTAAAACAATACAATATGAGTAGTTACCTTTCCAATACAAGTTATATTTATTCGGCGATTAATAATACTGGATTCAGTGCGCTCTTTTATAAATAAAACATTTATGTGAAAGATAGCCAGCCAGGTATTTTGTTGACCAAAAGGTCTTGAGTTTAACGTAGATATTCTTAAATACGCTACCTATTTAAAAACTTTTATAAAACTGAGTTTTACGAGTTCGATCACTTAAATTTTGAGTTTACATGAGACCAACATATCGAGATATACATGTCGATATGTTGGGGTTTTCTCAGCCACTGGTCACTGGTCATGAGACATAGCTCCATAAATCGCAGCCCACGGTTTTGTCTTATATTTAGGGGCTCTATGCGTGTGGTCATGTGGTGTCTGATTTTATATTAGTACTAAGAGCATCCTAGAGGATTGTACCTTGATCCGTTGTACGGAACGTGGCTTCTACTCAAGAACCTTTTTTTCAGGTATGTTGCCGTGTCGTCAAATGATGAGCTATGCCTATGGACATTTTTGAAGGCTTTAAATTTTACAGGCTTCTTTGGATACACAATGACATATTCTACTACAGATTTCTAACCGCAGTCTTTCATCGCAAGCAATCTTCATACTAACACGCTTTTATTAGTTCGGTACGTATTTATCAATGCATCTGTGTAACGGAATCTTGGAAAGCGATTTACACCCAGTTGCAGTAGTTGAATTGATATGAAATTTGGCACACATATTAAGGACCGATGCCGCTATGACAATACAATTATATGAAATAATATTCAGGATTTTCAAGCGTGTTTTTAGTTTTTGAACAAAGCAAACGATTTATATTTTATGTCTACTGAACTGTAGGTGTAAAAAATTCTAATAAATTCAATATAGTAACAGAATACATCACTTGTATATAAAATAGCTTCATATTGAATATGCGAGTATTCAATAAATAACTGTCTGAATGTTATATTAAAGTTATTTGAAATTGAAATTCATACCTATTTATTGCGTTTGTGAGTTGATATCAAAGAGTTTTTAATAAAACACGATCATAATATTATTCAAAGTATTTTGCACCAAATAGCTTTTGGTACTTATTTCAATTCATATGTTGGAATCTATTAGAATGATCCAAGGACTACTGATTTCTACACGAAGTTTGAAGTTGTTCGATTCCCGTCCGGGACAATCATTTTGTGTGATATTTACAGCTTTCATACAAAGGTTTTCTACTGCGTCTGGATGTTTTCTATGTATTATAAGTATTTACAAAAAGTAGTATATGTATTCTATCTACCTATAACACAAGCATATAAGCTTAGCTTAGGACCAGACGACGTTTTGTGAAATGTTCATGAATATTTATTTATTTGTTTCTGTGATTTAAAAATTAAATCAATCGAAACTCTATCACGAATAAGATTTGTCGCATATCTGCTGGTAGTAGACGCTAATTACCATTATGACTATTAGATTTAAAAATCCATGTCACGTGTCTAACAACATATGTATGTTATGTGTCAGTCAAAGTCCTTACAAACTCATTAAAATTACCTCCATATACCTAAATGACGGACCGTACCCAAACCGACGATAGTTTTAAACGAGACCGCTTTTCGAACCGTTTAATTCTAGCCACAGTTATTATTTTATTGGGATAGGTGACTTAACTTTTGAACGTTGACACTGGTGTTCATAATAACATGGAAATTTTAAACTTAATGCCGTCATTCCAAAATTATCTAACTATAATTAAATTTCATGTACCTATAGTTTGTTTATTGGTAACTTTTTTACAAAATATTGTATCTCCTTTCCCAATAATAATGCAAGCGTAATGCTAAAATTGTTAACACGTTTATGTATATTATTTACGTTTACTTATTTATTATTCTGTACGTATCTTTCTATGTATTAATCTATGTAACGGAATCTTTGAAAGTAATTTTCACCCACTTACAGCACGGCTGTCCAAAACCAAAATCTAACAAGGGACATTTTTTTTAAATTCGTTTCCTTAAACCAATTTTTCACAATTTTTTTACTGCGTCTAATGCGAAAACCACTGTATTTCTATCTTAAATAGAATCAGAGATATGAACAGGTATAAACCTAGCAACTAGCGCTTCGTACTTGTTGATTACAAAATGAAAAATCTTCTCCTGAAAAAAATACTCAAATGTACTTGCTAGGTTTTAGTTTTGGACAGCCGAGCAGTCAGATTAATCTGAAATATTGCATACATATCATACATATTAATGACCGATGACAATGTAATAATTAAATTAAGATATTTAGGATTTTCGAACGTGATTTTTTAGTTTTTGAACTAAGCAAATAAGGTTTAGAATTAAACCTGGATCATAAACAGATATTAACTTAATTAGATATTTAATTTAACTAAATAGTTATTTATTATTTATTTAATTTAAACACTTAATGTACATAGTAGGTACAAAGGCGGCCTTAATGCCTAAGGCATTCTCTACGAATCGACCTTTGCGTGGTGCAGAGATTGATAAATGGCAGGTGTTTCATTTATTAAAAATAAGATAAAAATAATTACACTAATTGAATATACTTACACATATACTGTTTATTTTGACGGGCCTCGTGGTGTAGTGGTTCATGTAACGGACTGCCAATCAAGAAGTCGCGGGTTCGATTCCCGCTCGGGACAATCATTTGTGTGATTTTTCCAATTGTCATACAAATGTTTGTATTGCGTCAGGGTGTTACTATTTATTATAAGTATGTATTTACAAAAAAAAAGTAGTATATGTATTCTATCCGTATTCTGGTAGCCATAACACAAGCATATAAGTTTAGCTTGGGACCAGATGACGTTGTGTGAAATGTCCATGAATTTTTATTTATTATTTAAACATACATATATATACATACATATGCGCAATAATAAATACAATATACAATTATAAATAATAAGTATAAATAGGGTTTATTATTTAGTAAACTAAATTAACAAACAAGTGTACTTGAATAGTAATTGTGTTGAATTAAATGAAAAACCGAAACCATTTTCAAAAGTAGGTTACATTGATGTGGAAAGTGGAACACAATACCACCTCTTCAAATTGAGGAGCTCTTTCACGATTTCAGGACTCTGCAAAATATATCCAACATTCATTTGACACGAAAACCTGTCAAGTATAGCCGAGGATTAGGATGTTTAAAGGTGAAACACGTTACAAATTAAAACACGACTCAGAATATGATTTTTCACTGAGATTCAAATAAAAATGTTGTCTGACGACTTGATAGAGACGACTATTCAATTACTTTGATATAGGTTAAGGCTATTAGATATTATTTAAGAGTGGTTGTTTTAACCACAGATTTTAAGTTCTGGTGGAAATTTTTTAAATATCAATTTCAATTTGACGAGCCTCGTGCCTCAAACACAAGGTCACGGGTTGGATTCCCACTCTTCACAATATTTTGTGTGATATTTATAATTGTCATACAAATGTTTATTCTGCGTCAGGGTGTTTCTATGTATTATAAGTATGTATTTACAAAAGAAAAGTAGTTTATGTATTATTTTCGTATTCTGGTACCCATAACATAGGCATTAAGCTCAGCTTGGGACCAGAAGACGATGTGTGAAATGGTTAAAAAAACACTATTTACAGGCTAGAAATATTGGTTATAACCTAATATAAATGTTTTAAACAAAGATGTAGTTTTCACGTAAAATCTACCAAATTATCCTGAACAAATAAGAAATAGTGATTTCCAAGATCTACTTTCTTATCTATGTTTAATAGTTTAGGCGTTAAAATTTTTTTTTATACCTTACGCTTAACGTTACAACAAAGTTACGTCGTCTAACTGATTAGAAATGGAAAAAAAATCTGTACGATTTGTAAAAGTCAAGCATATGACAAGGGTTCGACGGGGACGTGTTAAACGAAGTGTTTGTGTATCTAACTTAGATATCTTTATTTACATCGAGTTCATGTAAAAAGCAATCCTCTTTTGACTAACTTGTCGGGTGTTTTGGTTAATTTTATTTTGAAATGTTTTCCATGCAGTTTAAATATTTATTTAAGAGAATATGAAGAAAATCTAATCTAAGTATTTCTTAGTAAGAATAATATACCCGATCTCGTTACCATGGTATATCAGTATAGTAGACGTAATACGCTACCCATGCGGATAAAATAACCACTTGATTTATTTCCTTTTTTGGTTCTCAAAAAAATAAAAATACCGTCATAGTATGTATGACGGTATTTTTATTTTTTTCAGTCACGCCTTTTCCTATGGGCAGAAACCCTAAACTAAAGAGAGCGTAAAAGTATGTAACTCATACGCTTCTTACGCCTTTAAGGGACATCAGAGAATAGAGTTTGTTCCTTTTTTGAAGTGAAACTTCTTTAGGAGCATGCGGGTAAAATTTTTACAGATGTAACGTCACGCAGTCATGCAACGGAAGTGTCGAAAAAGAGAGAGAGAGCGATCGAGACCGATTGAGAGTAGAAATGGGAATAACGGCTTAAAATTTTAAACGAATTTAAACGAGATGCTTAAAAAAGTTAGCTGCTTAAAAAGTTGCTTATTTTTAAGCAGCTATTTTATGCTTTTTAACTTTTTCGTTAAGAAAATTAACTCAACTTAATTTTTGTAGTCTGCTTAAAATTCATAATATGCTGTTTGCTTACTGTTTAGCTTTTTAACTTTTTCGTTAAAACATTTAACTGAACTTAATTTACGTTGTCTGCTAAAAATTTGCTTACCGTTTAAATAAAAATTTTACACTTACATCTCTTTTTACATTTTCCTCTTCTCTTTTTACCAACATTTTGAAAATATTCTCACAACTGTGTTGCAATTTTAAAATAAGCATTAAGCGAGGATTGCTTATAAACGGCAGCGTGATTTTTTGCTTATTTTAATAAGCATTGCTTATTTTAAGCTTTTCGTTTAAACGCTCACTACTAATTGAGAGAGAGTAAGACAGGGCGAACGTAGCATAAAGCAACTAGCCAAGGAGTGAGAGTAGGAAGCAAGCAAGTGAGAAAGATCGAGATAAAAAGTGAGACAGAGCAAACGTCGTATCACGCACAGTGCCATGGAGCGAGAGGTGGGAGAGAGCTATAGTGAGAAAGATTGAACGAGAGAGAGAATAAGGGATATCGAGAAATAATACACGCTATATTGGTTTGTGTATTCGTTTACTAGTTAATTATCAGAACTTTAGATGGCAATTCTGTCGCATAACGTCATTTGCAGTAAACGCAGATTTTTCATCTGTTTACAATATTATTATTAGCACTTATACAGTGTATTAACAGTGAGTTAAATTTATAAATAAACTTTATGAATAAAATTTTGTGATAAATTTGTAAGTCGTCCTATACTAAGCAGTTATTCGAAGTAAGTAATATATCTGTTATCTTTTTGTTTATTTACATTTTTTTATGCTAATTGGTTTGAAGGTTAGGTAGTTTTAATATTTACAAATAACATGTGGCATTTCAACTTGCCACTCGTTATTTAATAGTTTAATAAATCATTTTCCATAAAATAAAAATATTTCATAAATTCGCTTTTCAAAATTTTAAGTTCAAAAACAAAATTTAATTAATAATTTCTAATATTGACAAAAACACGTGGCATTTTTATTTACAATTCGTCATTTGAGATTTTAATAAATCATTTTGCATAAAATATAAATAACAATATTTCATAAACTCTCTTGACGAAATTTTAATTTAAAAACTGTAATTTCTATAGTTATCATTAATTTACAATGATTTTGTATAAATTTAAATTGAGGTCAGGTATTTTTACTATTTACAAAAAATCACGAGGAATTTTAATTTAATATTCAACAGCTGAGATTTTACTATATTATTTTTCAAACAATATAAAATAAATGTATTTTAATAATTCTCTTTAATTATTTTTATTAAATATTAAATTCAAATAATTTTTCATTTTCAGATCGCAATGCCAAAAATTGTGGTGCGAGAATGTGAAACACTTCCTAACATATCTTCCTTTTTCCCTTCCTCTAAGTCTCGGAAATCTAAAGTTTTAGATTTGTATAAAATATAAACAAGACTTATAAATTAGTTCGCCAAAGCAGTTTCACTTCTGACATGTGTACTTTGTACGCCCGCACTTTTTTTTGTAAATTATCAAATTAGGTATATCAAATACAAGAAATAATCACCTTATTTGATAGACTAAGGGTGCACTCAATAGAAGTCGTCCACAGAGAGGGTAGAACGTAGGTACATTGAGAGGGCCTCCATTTTTATTTATAGGTATCTATTTATTCATAAATTAAACTTTGTTTTTATCCAATCGTCACTTTATTGATGCATATAAACATAGGCATGAATATAGTATCGATCTGTTTGTCCCGACAAAGTTTGATAAATTCAATTTTCAGCTGAGTAACTTTGGCATCTGGTCGAGCCACGCTTGTTACTTTTTGAATAAATTTACTTCGAACTGAACCGATAACAATCCGCATAGTTTATTCTGAAATTATCTGAAGCACATTTTGGTACAATTCACTGAGTAATATCCGTTTTTCAGCGCTTGTTTGCAATCGGCGAACAAACGCTATTAAAACTCACGAATACAATTAATTTCAGCAGAAACTACAAATGGAAGCTCGTAGTACTTCGTTAGGTGCTAGTGGAATATGTATCTACTGTTATTAGAAATATATGTTGAATTTAGCGTTTTTTCGTCCATCACTAAAGGAGCATATAAGCAGAAAACCTTTTCACTGAGGTAAGGAAACCTCAAAACTAAACACGGCACACGGCCAGAGTGGCTTCTGTAGACCAGCCGGCGTATTATGAGCTTTTTAAAATCATTCAAGTTCCAGGCAGGCCGTAAACTGCATGGCTAAATTAGGTATTATGGCAAAAATAAAACTTATAGTTGAAAATTTTTTGTTAGTACTTTAACTTTTAGTTGTACTTTCTCCTTAAACATATAATGTTTGACTGGTTTAGCGAACTGACTGACTAAGAATTTGTTCATAATACGAATTTGCCAGACAGTTCAATTTACGGCGTAAACTGTCTGTGAATAAAAGCTCATAATACGGCCGCAGATATCCTCCTCAAGTGTAGTAGTCCCGGTCCCAATAGTGGGGCAATGGGCTCAGGCAAAATGTAGTCGGGTACTCCACCTTTATTAATCAATACATTTATTGTAGTCATCGTTCGTTAGTTTTGTCCGCCTCTATGTAAGCTAATATCTTTAAAACTACGCAACGGATTTCAATGCAGTTTCCATAAATAGATTATCGTACGAAGTCGCATGCAACACCTAGTACATTAATATATTAAAGGACATAAACTGAAAACAACATAATATTAATGATACTGTGAGACATAACGGCAGCAAGTTTCATAATCTATTTACTAAAGTGTATATCTATACCTTCATCAAAAGTTAAAATGGCTCCATAATAAATCACTATACAACACTTGTTCATGTAATGTATTACAAAGTAGCTGTCTATTTTAATTAGTTTATGTTGGGCGCCATCTTGTTTCAAACTTAGTAAGCAAAATTAACTTAGAAGTGATATTAAATTATCATTAGAACACAAAACTGTTGTATCATTAAGACTCACGTGATATGAAATTTCTAGTCAAGAAAATGTACATTAAATAATTTGCCGATTCTGTTGTGCCAAAAACTAAACAAACTAAAATCCAACTTGAGAATTATTTGTGCGTACAGTTAAAAGCAAAAGCAGAAGTCCGCTTATTTATTTATTACGCTTGTTCTTTACAGTGAATTGCATGTCCTGAACAGGTGAAATTTCTGATTTAATTTTTCTCCGAGAAAATTTATCGTAATTTTTACCAAAACACTTTGGATTGACTCTCTAAATAAATTAAGTTTATGTAGGTAGTAGCATACGCGTAAAACCTTTTAAGGCTCTGCCGCTGAAGCGGTTATCACTTTATTGTGCTTTTAAAAATTAACCTTCTTATTTAAAAACACCTTACAAAGCCAGCTAAGCGATATTGTACATGTTCTGTGGCAGACAGAAAACTCGAAAACAAACCCTGTGTCAACACGCCTAGTCAGCGCGGCACAGTAGACCATAATCCCTCTCAAAGAGGAGGTTCTGCGTTCTGGATCGAAACTTATTTCAGATTGCAAATAAACAGTATCTTAAGTAAAATAAATATACGTTTTAATCGGACATTAGGATAAATTCAAATTATAAAATTGAGCTATAAATTTTCTGTCCACAAAATGGCCGTATTCCTGATATTGGTAGGTTACGATCCAGACAAGATAACTGGATTTAAAGTGATAAATATATAACTAGATATTTCTTTCGTAGGAAAAATAATAGTTGTCAAGATTACAAGGAAAGAAACAAATCTAAGACTTTTTATAGCCCTATATATTATTTTCTTATCCATACAAAATATGAAATTATGTTTTTCCAAGAGTTTCAGAACAGCGCTTCAAATAAATAAACAACCTATTCCCTTAATTAGTATTAGTATTAATGTCATCCAGTAGGTATGTTTTTAAAACCTACCAGATATGAAAACAATGTTATAAAAATCGGCAGCGCCGTTTTAGAGGACTTTATTACACATTTGTTGATGAGATGTATATGTGTTGCCTATTGTTAAGATTGTGTAACTTCCTGATTTATTCCGTGAGGTTACTATAGAATCATTGAAGTAACTTTGTATAAACATCGGCTAACCAATTATACAAGATTGTCTGAAGTTGTGTTACGTCTTAGAAATGGTAAGAAATGGTAAGAATATATTATTTATTATCTTGTTTTATAAAGACAAGAAATACTTTGATAATTAGCAATTATTTATTTGTAAAATATGTAAGATGTCATGCACAAGTGTGTTTATAACAAGCAGCACAAAGTTGTACAACAAGAGACACATTAATCATAGCACACAGGGCGACATCTGTTGGCTACTGAATCGTTCTGTTGGGGAACGACCGCGTGTGATATTCGATTGCCCTTCTACTTTTATGTAGAAAGAATGAATTCATGTAAGATATTTTATATTACCACACAATTATTATCTTATATATAAAATTCACGTGTCACAGTGTTAGTTACCGTACTCCTCCGAAACGGCTTGACCGATTTTTATGAAATTTTACATGCATATTCAGTAGTTTGAGAATCGGACAGCATCTATTTTTCAAACCTCTCCCCCCACTGACATATGTATGGCAAAATAACGTTTTAACAGAAATGTTTACTTTCGTAATCTTTTGCAATTCAGCCAAAGAAAAACTATAAGTTTAAAATTACGAAAATCAAAAATGTTCTGCTGACTTTCTTACGCCGCCGCCGATTGGTTTGCCGAGTGTATTCTGAACCAGTGCACAGTGGTAGGTGAAATATTTGTCATCTTCCATACAGTGAATGTTTTTCTATTATAAACAGAGAAATTTGGCATGGTCTGACTTCTGTGTTTGAAGAAGAATCAATGAGTGTTCGATTCCATTTCTAGACTATTATTTGTGTCATAAATATTATAATTGAAGCGTTATCTGAAATATCCGTAAAAATTAATTTATCAGTAACACTTGTGATTTTTTCAGAAAATCAAACATAAAATCTGATATGATTCGAACTATCCGAGAAGTATTCTTACACAAACGACCGCATAAATCATATGGAGTGACGTGGAATAGAGAAATTGACATATTGTAGTAATACATCAAATGTAGACATGAACTTTGACTACGCACTTAACTTTGCTCTCGTCGATTTTAGATCGTTTACGGTTAACTACTTTCTAGAGTTACCCAAAATAGTTTCGGTTAATAAATGTAATATTTATAAGCCAGAAAAGGAAGAATACCTGTTTTCAATTTATAGAAAAAGATTAGATTTTTAACTTATCATCATTATACCTTTACGCCTTTTTCCCTTCGGGGTAGACAAAGACTAAAGCACGGACTTAATTTTAAACATAATGCATTAACCAATACCGATATTTTGAAAATCGAATTTTGAATTCACACAACCCGTTTAATCTCCTAAATTCTTGGTTTATCAGTCCAGCAAATTAAAAGTCAAGGAGCTGAAAAATACTCAAATAGACTTGCACGTTATCCTATAAAAACTCTTTATCTTATTAAATATGTTAAATATAATATCGGACGTATCGAAACACAAAAATGTGGGTATTTCAAGATATTCCTGTGTCCCAAAATACTGTTATTGATTTTCATTTAACTCTATTGAAACAGCTAACTATAGCAGAGTTTTAATGAGTGAGGCAGCGGTCTGTATGTGTAGCAATATTGCGCTTTGTGTGGTTCCGTACAATAATAGAGTGATTGATGGTTCGCTCGAAACACGCGCACACTTCTTTGTTATTGGCTAAATATTTGATCAAACATCGACGCTAAATACCTCTGCGATATTACTTTTTTTGTATAAGTATAAGTATATAATTACATTTTGACCCTTAGAGAGTTTATTTATGAGTTAAGGCTCCAGAAAAGAAATATTTGGTACAAAAGTATAGTATCAAGCGTCTGTGTCAATTTGGACTGAATATAGTTTATTCTGTTTGTGTATGAGTTTCTTCATGAGTCATATAAATACCTCGGATGTATTGTAAATGAACAAGAAGACCATAGCACCGAGATCAAATGTCGCATCGAACAAACCCGCAATGCTTTTATTAAAATGAACAGTTTACTTTGCAACCGCTCCTTAAAAATATCAACTCGTATTCGTTTAGTGCGCTGTTATGTATTTCCTATTCTCCTGTATGGCGTTGAAGCGTGGACTCTTACGGAAACCATGTGCAAGAGACTACAGGCATTTGAAATGTGGGTATACAGGAGAATGCTAAAGATATCATGGACTGATAAAGTGCGAAATGAAATTGTACTACAGAGACTAAATAAGGAGGTAGACATAATAAATACAATTAAACGCCGTAAACTGCAGTATTTTGGGCACATAATGCGTAATAAACAGTATAGTCTTCTGCAGGTGATTATGCAAGGGAAGATACAGGGCCGCCAAAGACCAGGCAGACGCCGCACATTCTGGCTGAAAAATTTGAGACAGTGGTTCCATATGAACACCAGGTCTCTGTTTAGAACCGCTGTCGACAGACTTAAAATCATAATGATGATCGCCAACCTCCGGTTGGAGACGGCACCGCAAGAAAAAGATGAGTTTCTTAAACAACTTACGTAGCCAGGATATTTTGTGCGCTAAAAATAATTTCTGATTTTATAAAAGGGCAAACTATCTTCTACAATTCAGGATGTGATACCTACTAGACTTCATTAGCCGCTTTACCGAAATTGGTCAAAAACCTCGTGATCATGTCTTCCACTCGACCTTCGGCTTTGCAGGTTATAATCAGAGACCTTCAAATTGCTTAATTTTGGGTTTACCACACACGACGAGGAAGACCACATGAATTGTTTCTATTCACAACCTTCTGTAACATTTCACTAAATTTCGATTCACATTACACAGGACCTGTAAAAAAGTAGCCTAAAGATTAGCAATTACGAACCGTAAAACGACAAAATTAACTTTTAAAAGTAAATTTAGCGAGGAAGACATAAAACCCTGAAGATGTCGCGGTTAGTCGTAATTTATTGCACTTAGAATTGAAACTGCTAAAGGAGTCACAATCAAAAAAAAGTTTTAATAGCCAGCTCTTTAAACAAATGTAAAATATGATTGTGGGATGAATCTCTCTTTTACAAACTTTTACATTATGATCCATTTAAAAAATGCTTATTTAATCTTGACAATTATTCCAAAAAAGAATAATCCTCAATCTAAGGCCATAGAATTAGGATATACATAAGCCTCCTAGTCTAAGGCTGGAAACAGTGCTAAACCGGCGTCAACGCTGACGGTCGGTTAAGAACTGTTTCCGGTCTAAAACGCAAACTAATTTTATTATAAATATAACTGCAATGTCTTTTATTATAGAGATAGTACAAAGAAGCCATTAATCTATATATTTTTACAGCAATGATATAATCGAATCCACGACAATAATAAGTATACAGACAATATTGTTGTGTATCGATATGATTCAAATATGTTCCCTAACAATAGGCAGATCATAAAGTGTACGATGATCCATAGAACAGGTATACGATAGTAACAATATGTAAACTATCATCACTATGAAATGTAGGTCATGAAAACAATAGACTGATTTTGAGTAGAAAGGAATACACTGCTGTGTTTGTATTGTCACGGAAAAATTTTCCGTTCGTTAGTGTGATATTTATTGATACATGGAAATAATAATAAAAAGATATTATTGTCTAAGAATAACACATTGGATGCATGCACGAAATCTTAGAACTTACTTCAAGTTTGTAGAAGAAGATGGCTAAGAATAAGAAAATTCTCTAACACTTTGAGTCAGTCTACAACGTCAGGTCGACTAAGAAATATACCTACTCTTATTAATTTTTGATTAAAAATAAAAAAACGCGATGGAATTAATAGTAATACTGAAAATAATGTTAATAATTTTAGATATTTTCACCTTCATTTAGTTTTAGTTATTTTCACAGTTAGCAACAGTAATTTACCATAACTAAAGGGGATAGGATAAAACCAAGCTCAATAATTGGTAGTACATTAATGGGCCGAGTAGAAAAACGAAGACAATACTTACAATCCAAAATATAGCATTCAGAGCTGAATAATGATGAATTTAAACTAACCAAACTCATAGATGAAAGAGAACTGAATCTATAGTATGTTGGCGGTGGTGCTTTGTCAGCAAAGCTAATCTCAATGGCAATTAAGGTCTTTACAAGGTCGACGCAGGCTAATGGGCAAAGTTCGAGATCGTATACGTTGTTAACGTACATCCTCTAACATTGATTTGCACTTTAAAGTTTATTAAATACCCTTACTGTATATTGTTAAAGAGTTAAATGATATTCGTGTATTACACAAATGAATAATACAGACTATTCTATAATATAATTGAGTTTGTTTTAGTTTTAGGGACCTGCTTGCGGCTCACTCGCCATGAGATCGCCGTGTCGATATTAAGAGGGCACGATACCAAAATATGCTCCGTACAAAAATATGGGTTTCGTACTTCCGTTTTTTCTTCGCCAAAGTTAAACCGATTTTAATTGTTTTTACGCTATATTATAGATGAAGAGTATATCTATGCTTCTGTTACTTTCTTTTTTTTCAATACATAATAACTAAAAGAAATATGACCATCCGAAAATCCCGATTTTTTCGGTTTTCTTTAGGTAAAGTTGCAGCGTCTATCACACATATTTGGTAACGTTTTACAAAAAAAAAAGTGATACAAGCATAGATATACTCTTTATCTATAATATAGCTACAATTAAAATCGGTTTAACTTTCGCGAAGAAAAAAGGGGAGTACGAAACGTCTTTTTTTCAAAGAATTTGTAGGTAAAATCTGTTTCAGCTATATTTGTCCCTTTCAGCACGGTGCCCGGGAGTAGGGATAGCAATACCTAAGGCAAATACCTAAATTAGGGATACAGTACCCTCTTAACTGTGGTTTGATAAAAAATTAGTCGAATATATTGAACGGTGGTACTTCGGGAACGCCAACAGAATTGAAATCTTTGGCCTCTTCCTATCTCAAAAAATGCTATTTAAACGTTAGTATTGCTACAAAATAGGGACTTTAATTTCTTTGGAGAAATTTAATACTTTCTATCAAAATAGCGCCATAGAAAATTATACTTAGAAAAAAATACTTTCCAAGTAGAAAGTATTATGCTTCAAATATTCAATAATTCGCAATTGCTGTGAAAACTTAATTATCTGTAGGCGTGTATAGAAGATGTTTTAGTAATAAATTAAGGACGACCCTTTATACGGCAGAGATGGCTTTGGGACTGCGGTGGGCGGGCGATAATAGGGTCCTGTCATCATATGTGGCTTTACGCATATTATATTGAATATTTCATATATAAAATATATTATGAAACTTGATATTAGCATCGTTCTTTGAATATCGTTAATGATATGAGTTCTTTAGTAAAGTTATTGACACTTTGAAGATATGTCTTACTTGCTTCTTTTCATAATTTAAACAAGGTTATAGTACTATGTGTTAAAACTCTGAATTAATATAGATCTTTAACCATTATAATGCTTGTATTTGTGACTACAAACTATCTTTGGCCGAGGATTCATTTGTATTTTTCAGACTTTTATTAGCTTCGAACGGTTCTATCAATATATTTATCAAATTAACGAATCTATAAAAGTGATTTTCATCCATTTGTAGTAGTCGGATTGATCTGAAATTTTGCACACATATTAAGAACCGATGGCAATGCAATAGTATAAAATAATATGCAGGATTTTCCAGACGGATATTTATTTTTAAAAATAAGAATATTATGTATCTCAGCATTTATTTCAGCAGTTAATGCTGTTTTAAAAGTTATTAGTTAATATATTGTAAAAAAAATGCCGTTTTATTTTTGTTAGCAAAATACTGTGATGAATTTAATTTATATCAATTAAACAAAGTGAACAGAACTTTAATTATGGCGGCGTTGTAGCGCTGAATTGCGAACATTTCTCGTCTGGATAAGCTGAGGCCTATTTGTAATTCCAATAAAGAAAGTTTTCTCATTTAGTTGAATCAGAGCGTAGAGGAAGGGCACTGATTACTCAGGTCATTGTCTCCGTGAGATCACATCTAAAGGGCATGAGTAACCACATAATCTTATACTGTGGCACTCGGTCGGAATTCGGAGTTAGTTTTGGGTGTTATTATTTTGACGAGTTTTGTGGCGTGTTTGGTATTGATATGCCTTCTTTGTAAATTGCTATTTCTGTATGAGAACAATTACTTTTACACACATATTTTTAATAAACAAATAATTATTGTTTACAGTCTAAAACTGACTTATTGGTAAAAGAAATCTAAATAATAAACCAATGGTTCTTTTGCAAGTATAAACTATTATTCTGTGGTCTTAGTCATAGCAATTGATTTGCTTTGCGTATCATATTACACATATATATTACACAAATATTAATTAATTAATTTTTGCACTGACTTTGTATGATTTTTAGGGTTTCATACAAACCCATATAGTCTCACTACGGTGTCCATCTGTCAAACTTTTTACTCGGCAACGGAAGAAGGTATCAACTTGAAACTCATACCATATGTAGATCTACGCGGTCCCTTGCTGCAAAAAATACAATCAACCTTTTACCTCTACGCATTTAAAAGATATAACCGAATTGCGACCATTTTTAAGAATTTTCGACTTATGCTAGGGAATCAAAATTCACAGGTTACTTCCCATTGCCCTAAAGCCTTGAAATTTGGCATAGATCAAGTCTATATAGTACTGATATAGGGAAAAATCGAAAAACTTATAATTTGTCATCACATCACAAGAAAGAAGTGTTTATACTAATACCAACTTATGAAGTAGCTGAAATGTAGGCGATTCCCTATATTCCAACTACAAAATTAAGTTGGTGAGTTGTTTTGATTTTAATTAACTGATTATTTGAATGCAGTTACAGTATATGTCTAGTAGGTACTAAGTGTGCGAGTTTACCTTGCTCTTGACAGGTTTTTATTTACTTAATAAATCAAATTGTAGTGACAAAAGTGATCACCATGAACGAGACTTGAACCATGATGTCAGAGTACCTTTCCGTTGCTTTTTCAACTGAGTTACCATGGGATGTGTACATGATAACCAAATTTTCCACTAAAATATCACTCAATGTACAACGCCATCTTTCGAGCAGTTTGTTCGAGTATTACAGAAATAATTGATTAATTTTAGTTCAAGGAGAAAAATAACTAATTATAATATACTTTAATCTTGGAGAGCTACTTATATTACTGTGCCAATGTGGAAAAATCCGTATAAAAATGTTATCTAAGATTTATGTATAATATCTTTAAGTGAATTACACTCGCATGAATTCACAAGTGCGAGTATAGAGACTGCCAATTTCTATAAATAGACGGTTGATTCTTGAATTTATTGACACAAATTTGTAAGATCCATATGGTACTATATAAGCTCATCACCTCAGTACCGCCTCTTTCATGTACGAGGATTTCACTAGCTCATTTCCCTTAAATTGACATCATTCCGAGAGACAAAGTATATAGAAAATGCTACTGACGAAGAATTTCCGATAAAAAGAAGCCATCAGCAATTCTTTAAGGCTTTCACGACAGCATAATCAGGTATCACAAGTATATAAAACTCTGAAAGAAACGTGTAGTCGGAATAAAGTGCGTTTTGTTGCATAAATTACAATGATTTTTATTAATATTTATATTTATTAAACTAACCAACCAACTTGTAACATATTTTTTTCTTCACTTTTTTCATATTTTTAATCTAAATAATTCTAAAACTAAAAATATACTAAATAAAAAATATTCAGGATATTCAAGCGTGAATATCCTGAATATTTTTTTAAATTAATGCATTGTCATCGGTACTTATATTATGTGTGCAAAATTTTAGATCAATCCGACTACTGTAAGTGGGTAAAAATCACTCACAAAGATTCCGTTACATAGATTAATACATTGATAGATACATACCGAAATAATTATAAGCGTGTTTAAATAGGGCACAAGTGGAAACAGCAAATATACAAACAGCTTTAAGCTTATTTTTGTCTATGTATAAAAATACAAAAGTTTAACGCATATTTCACTCAAAGTTCAAATTAATCATAACACTTAACCAGATTTCATACATAATACTGAAAATATTGTTTTAATTCGGTACAGTTTTCAAAACAACCTAGTTTTCAATTCGTTACGAATCTGAGGCAAACATTTAAAGTTAAATTGCATGTTTAAGCTCGCGACTGAGAGCTCTGTAAATAAACCCGCATCTGAAGACAGCGAATAGAGTGGAGTCTTTAAGAAAATCTGGAGCTTCACTCGTTTATCTGCTGTGATCTCAACCACGTCTCTCTTTGAAACACTATTCTAACATTTCTAACACACTCTTTGCTTATGTTCATTTATAAAAACACTATTTTTATAAACTTCTCGCAACTGACTAAACTAAATATTGCTTATAATAAAAGAATAGATTAGATTAAACAAAAGAAATAATGAATTGAAAGTTAGTTTTTAGTTTTCCGTACAAAATAGATCGTTTTCGGTTTACTTTGGTGCCTCATAAACAATATTTTTAATCAAAAATTATTAAAAAATTAAACATGTACTTAAAACCCAAATCAGTTTGATTGATTAATTTGACAAAGGGAATCCATGCCCCTTACCTACTGGGTTAAATACTACCCATCTATAATATGCATAGGTTTGACAGTAGATCAAGGGGTCCGTCCTAAAAAATCAGTCTTAACTACCCATCACTACACCATAGTGACCACCAGTCACCGACTGGTGGTAAATTCAAGTCCATAAAAATAAAATTTATGGTTTACACATAACGATCCAATTTAGTGTTGAATTAAAAAAAAACTTGAGTAATATCAATAATTTTAAAAGCTTATTGAAACAATGAAAGTTCAAATCTTAAAGAATATTTGAAGCGATAACTCAACGTACCATAAAGATCTTTTACGGTCCTAAAATATAGCTCATAAAATATAATATATTTATTAAAGAAACTTTGTAAAGAATAGCAGCTCAGTTTAAATACATGATACGTTCAATAATCGGATTATATACACTCTGTTGTTTTAAATAAACCTTTTTGTTTATATATTCGGTTTATTGTTATCATTTCATATTAGAATCACGAAAATAAATTTTATAAATCATGTAAACAGACGTAGGATTAATAGGTACAGATGTAAAGTGTAATTTCGCGAGTTTGAATAAATTGTGTTAATTAAAGAACAGGTGACTTTATTTTTAATTCTGCGTTTTGTTTCGGATTTTCAGATAAATAGGATACCTACTAAATAAGAAAGAAGAAAAAGAAAATATTTTTATTACCGCTAAACCAACACATACAATATACTTAAATAAACATGAAAACATATA
Organism: Orgyia antiqua; assembly: GCA_916999025.1. Classification (NCBI taxonomy): domain Eukaryota; kingdom Metazoa; phylum Arthropoda; class Insecta; order Lepidoptera; family Erebidae; genus Orgyia; species Orgyia antiqua. Next base: position 458,505 of record OU779865.1, read on the forward strand.
GGTATGATATTACATTTAATAAGACTATCTACATAAGTATACCATACCCGTGGCAGCAGCAATAGGTCCCATTCCCAAATACTCATACCTATGACGAAATTACTAATAACATTGATGCTGTGTCCGATTTCGTTTGGAGTGGGAAAATTCTCTCCTCGGCTAGCCCTCGCATGGGATATTAAATTTTACTTAATATACATTTATTTTTATAACTAACAAAACATAATTAACTAGCAGTGCCCGAGACTTCGTACGCGTGGAATTTAGAAACGAAAAATTAAATGAACTTACAATAACGCCATTTTACAGCTAATTAATAAATCGTCCGTTTGGTTTTCTTTTTTTGCACAATTCTAAAGAAGTAAGACACATAGCCCCAATGTCATTTTAGTAAATGATATCTCAGAGTTTTACTCTTATAGTCTCACTACGGTGTCCGTCTGACTGTCTATCCGCCCGTTAAACTTTTTTTTACTCGGCAACGGCTGAGGCTATCATTTTGAAACTTATACCAAATGTAGATCTATGCGGTCCCTTGCTGCAAAAGATATAATCAATAATTTAGATCTATGCATTCAGAAGATATAAGCGGATTACAGCCATTTTTGAGTATTTTCAACTTTCGCTAGGGAATTAAAATTTACAGGTTACTTCCCACTATCCCAGAGACTTGAAATTTGGCATGACCAAGCCTACATAGTGCTGATAAAAATCCAAAAACCTTGTAATTTATTACCACATCACATGAAAGATTAGCTAAAAACTAACGCCGACGCCGACGCCGATGCCAATGGCGACGTCGACGCCGACGCCGAACCTATAAAAACCAACTCAGCACCGATACGTTGGGATTTGAGCATCGTACCGACCATACGCCCACGCCGACGCCGAAGCCGACGCCGGCGCCTATAAAAACCAACTCAACACCGACACGTCGAGATTTGAGCATCGTAACGACCATACGCCCACGCCGACGCCGAAGCCGACGCCGGCGCTTATAAAAACCAACTCAACACCGATACGTCGGGATTTGAGCAGCGTAACGACCATATGCCGACGCCGACGCCGATGCCGATGCCGACGCCGACGCCGACGCCTATAAACACCCACTCAGCACCGTTACGTACGTCGGGATTTGGGCAGCGTAACGACCATACGCCGACGCCGACGCCGATGCCGATGCCGATGCCGATGCCGACGCCTATAAAAATCAACTCAACACCGATACGTCGGGATTTGAGCAGCGTAACGACTGTACGCCGAAGCCGACGACGGCGCCTATAAAAACCAACTCAACACCGATACGTCGGGATTTGAGCAGCGTAACGACCATACGCCGACGCCGATGCTGACGCCGACGCCGATGGCGACGCCGACGCCTATAAAAACCAACTCAGCACCGATACGTCGGGATTTGAGCAGCGTAACGACCATACGCCGACGACGACGCCGACGTCGACGCCTATAAAGACCAACTCAACACTGATACGTCGGGGATTCAACAGCGTAACGACCTGTAAGCTATATTATTGGAAAGTTTCATGAAAACCCATCCAGCAGTCTTTACGTGAAAGAACCACAAACATCCTTACATTCATACATTCAACATTAACCAAACATCAAAACATTGGAGTATGGATAGAAGACCGAGGAAACGTTCGCGTTGCTCAGCCAACAACAGTTTAAGTATTTTATTTTGCCGCGCGTATTTCATTTTTCGTCATATCTCCTAAGATATTCATTTAAATTGTATTCTGTAAAAAGCAGTTATAATTTGATAAAAAATGTTACCAAATACACATAAATAGCTTTTGAAAACACCCTATTGAATTTGATAATTTTTTTGATGTTCTTATGGGTACAGCAGGTTTTCCTTAAAAGATAGACATATAGCCTCGCGGACTTTTTTAAAGATATATAGATAACAAACAATTTCTCTATACATTACTTTGTTGTAACTCACATGGATAAGGCAGCGTTTTATTTAAAGCTCGCGCGCGTGACTATTTTCCCCGTTTCTTGCAACATTTTACACTGATGCTTCCCTTCTATTCGTTGCAGCGTGATGTTATATAGCCTATAGCCTTCCTCGATAAACATACTATCCAACACTGAAAGAATTTTTCTAATCGGAGCAGCGGATCCTGAGATTACCGCATTTAAACAAACAAACAAACAAACTTTTTCGCTTTATAATATTATCTAATCTAATTTAATATATAAAATTCACGTGTCACAGTGTTAGTTACCGTACTCCTCCGAAACGGCTTGACCGATTTTCCTGAAATTTTGTGTACATATCCTCTAGGTCTGAGAATCGGCCAACATCTATTTTTCTAAACCTTTTTTTTTAGTATGGCAAAACAACATTTGCCGGGTCAGCTAGTAAGTATATAAGTATAAGTATAGATTTGTAAGAAACACCATAACGCTGTACCATTGACCATTTTTCCGTATGAGAATCTAATCTAAAACTTAACACATTACAAGCAATCACTACCATTAAAATCCGTTTTAATATAAATTAAATATCTCCCAGATTTTATTATTAAATTAATTTAAATGATAAAATTTTCAAGTTAATAGATTAAATCCCTTGAGTTATAAACACGGTCAAATTATTCAGCGCTAAGTGTTTCTGTTCAGGTTTATTAATATTAACATCTAATAAATACTGGCTCTATTAAGTTTGAGTTTGTTAGGTATTTTCATAAAATTATTTCACTAGGTTAAAACATAATTAAATTCTAAATAGTTGATTCCCGCGACACACACGTAAAATTTAGAAAATTTCCTAGATTTTGCAACAATTTTCACTGATGCTTCGCTCCTATTAGTCGCGACGTGATGTTATATAGCCTATAGACTTCTACAGTAAATGTACTACCGACCCCACAACTACACCCCCTGGATTTAACAGTACTCGCGCTTTATGGTACACCGCCATATCTATCTTTCAATTCTATTTGAATCGCTAGATGGCGTTGCAAGTAACTGAATTGAGTGTTAATACTAATAATAATTATTAATTATTAATTGAGTCTTAATACTAATTTAGTATTTTTTGAATATGTCTTGATTGATGCATTTGCTTTTGCAGCATTAGCATTTGATTGATGAACCGATTGCGATGAAAATACCTTGAGTTGTGTGCAATTTTTAACGTTTATATTCCAAAGTGCCGTATATTTTACGTGAGAGTGCACCGACGAACAAACAAAATAGTTTTTCTACAGTTTAATTATATGTATAGTTTAAGTATATGTGGTTTTCATTACAATGATTTGAAAAGAGTGCTAAAATTTTCTTTCTTAGCCCATTAACTATGGTAGGTACAATAATTAACTTTATTTTTATAGCGACCTTTAATATTATATTGTGTAAGTGTAAGTAAAGTATGTGTAAGTCACTGGTGACTTGAGGGCTGTCATTGAGGATACCAAGATTCCAGTTCTGGTTTTGGTGGACTTCTCAAACGCCTTTAACACCGTTTCACACGACATTCTATTAACTATCCTTTCTTCTCTTCAATTTTCCCCTGAGGTACTGGAATGGTTCTCTTCATATCTTTGAGGCCGCCAACAATTAGTTTTTAGTAACGAATCCTCGTCCCAATGGTGTGCACTAAACACTGGCGTGCCTCAAGGCGGTATACTTTCTCCTCTTCTGTTCTCTCTATTTGTCAATCTTATTACTCGTGACCTTCAGTGTGCCTATCATCTATACGCAGACGATTTGCAGCTATACTCTCAAGCGAGGGTAGAAGAGTTATCGGTTGCGATCGACTTAGTAAATAAAGATCTGTTAGTAATTAAGGAATGGTCTGATCGCTTTGGTCTTACCGTGAACTCCAGTAAATGTCGTTGTTGGCAGTCCTCGCTTGTTGAACAGGATAGATCTACAGTCTGCTCCCAACATTAGTTTTAATGGCACAATTATTCCTGTTAGCCCGTCTGTGATAGATCTAGACCTACATATTGATTCAAGACTGGACTGGCAAACTCATGTCGCAAATGTGTGTCGAAAAGTTACTGGCACCCTACGATATCTTTACCGACATAAAAATGTGTTACCAACAAAAACAAAACTAACACTCGTTCAGACGTTGATTTTTCCCATAATCGACTATGGTGATGCGTGCTATCTCGACCTGAATGCAGATCTGAACAACAAACTTGACCGCCTTCTCAATAATCGCATTCGGTTCATTCATAACCTCCGTAAATATGATCTCGTATCCGCTTTTCGTTCGCAGTTAAATTGGCTCCGCATCAGACAACGCCGCAGTTTACATGCAGTTTGCATGCTTTACACTGTACTGAATTCCCCTCACGCCCCTAATTATTTCACTAGTTATTTCCAAAATCGTTTAGAATTACATCTCAGAAACCTTCGCCCTTCAAACGACATTCTTCTCTCTTGCCCTAGGCATAGTACCAGTCTCGTCCATTCTTCTTTCATAATTCAGTCTATTCTCCTCTGGAACGCACTCCCTCGTGAGGTCAGGATGTCTACCACTCGTAGTCTTTTTAAACGCAGAGTTCGACATATCTATCTTAAACTTTCGGCAGAAACCTAGTAGCTTTTCTCACACTACTTTAATTTTATTTATATATGTATAATGTATATGTATTATGTGTATGTTTATGTATTTGTATAATTATGTGTGTTATTATTTTGTGTATTTTTATGTAATGTTTATTGTTTGTAGGCTGTAGGTATATTTTTGTGGTAGATTTAATTACTATCAATTAATTAATAGCACCTACCAGTAGCACTTTCTGCACCAACCAATGGTTGCCTGGTAGAGAATGCCTTAGGCATTAAGTCCGCCATTGTACAACTTAATTATTGTGCATAAAGTTTAATAAATAAAAAAAAATATATATTTTAAAAATAACAGCTGGTAACATTTTCATAATTTGTTTAACTCAATTCTAATTTGAAAACATGTGAATATTTGTATCATGAAATTCGTTTATACTTCGGTAATCAGTCAGCCGCATACAGAAATCATTTAAACTGGGGTCACTGAACTGTGAAATACATTTGAACAGCACGTATGGGAGGACAGAGAGAGATCCTGTGCCTCCACTGATCACACCCAATAGATTCCGCACACAATTCGCTCCTCTATTTCGGAAGGGCTTGTAGTCAACGAAGCCGCGCTGACCAGGCGTGTCAGCACAGGGCTTATACTCGAGTTTTGCGTCTCTGATAGTTGATGTAGACTGCTTTTATTATTCCTTAGCTGGCTTTTACAACACTTAGGAACTATGCATTATGCATTATGCCTAAGTATATTAACTAGCCAGATATTGTATGAGGAAGCCTGTTTCACCGTGATACAGTTTTAAAACTGGTACGGGAAATAGTTCGCATAATTATATAGCCACTGGGTTTTCAAGAAAAAAATAAGTGTATCTAAGTTAACATAATGTATAAACCCTTTTTATTGCTATATATATTTGTTATTTGTTATTGGTTAACAAAAATCTCGTAATGCCATATCTATAGGGGGCGATCTGTGTACGCCTCCCAACTCCGTCCCACCCCCTCTATTCGGAGCACGTTCTAATCACGTTTACCCTCACTTCTCGCCGTTTCGTATCAATTAGTACTCTGAAAGGTGTACTAGACAGTTTCCTATTAAAGTTATGTTTTAAAAATAGTCAACATAATTACATTTTACTTAATTTCTCATAGTAGAGTAATTATACTATTAACAATAGCAATTCGACACTAGGTAGAAGTAAAACTGACTTTTTTAATTAGCTGTAGTAAAGTTGTTTTTGTTTGATGCGACTTCTTACTCAAAGCATTTTTTAACGTCAAAAATTAGTCTATATCTTTTCTCAGGACGCGGACGCTCAGAAAGGTCAATCATATCGGTTTACTAGACTTCTCAAGACAGAAAAACAAATAGAGTTTATTTCGCATTCATAATATTAAGAAGGATTTCATATACACATATTGTATTTCAGATCATTTTAATGACCAACCTCGAAATTCAAAGTTGAATCCATCAAACATATTGGCATAGATTTACCAGATAGAGTGTCTGGCTACATCACTCATCCAGCTTGAAGTCTCATAAATATCTATTTAGGCAAGAAATACGTTCTATGTATGTCTAAGATACACGCCACAGGTTAGTAGGTAGGAAACATAATTATAGACTAATAAACAGGTATTCTATTCCCAATGGAACACTTGTTTAAAACTACTGTCAATTGAATTAGGTGTACCCATAGAATTAGGATATATACATATATATAATCTGTATATAAAGGATGATTTCACAAGGTCACTCACACTCGAGTTCATAACAGGAAATGTTCAGTTAACTAAATTGGTTTCTTTCTTTAACATTGACGGCGTACTACACAGATATGTGGTCTGAAGGAAGAGCATGGAAAAAAACCTGGTCAAGTACGAGTTGGAGTCGAACACAAAGGGTTCGGTACCGTTAAGCTGAGCGCAGACCTGAGTCACGACAGTTTTAAAACAGACTATTGCTTTACCAAAATTATGAATCCGCGCACACTTTAAACAAACCGTGTCATAGACAAAATTGTCTAATACCTACAGTTTCGTTTTAGGTGTGCGACGTGTTGTAGGGAAAACGGTTTCGTTTTAGTCTTAAGGCAGACTTGTCTATGTCAGGAAAATCTGTCTTAAAATTACTGTCGTGACTCAGGTCTGCGCTCAGCCTTAATGTTATATTATACTTGCTTTTGCACGCGACTTCGTGTAAAATTTAGGAATATTTTCCCGTTTTTGCAATATTTTTCACTAATGCTTCGCTCCTATTGGTAGTAGCATGATGTTATATAGCCAATATCCTTCCTCGATAAATATACTATCAGACACTGAAAGAACTTTTCAAATCGGACCAGTAGTTACTGAGATTAGCGCGTTTAAACCAACAAACAAACAATTACTAAACATATTCCCAAACTCAAATAACGGGATGAAGACAGAAGAATGATGACGAAAACTTTTTGCTAAAAATTATCTTTCCAAAGACAGCCTGGTTACAGACAGAAGGACGGATCGCGAAGTGACAGCAATAGAGTCCCATTTATCCTTTTAGTACAAAACAAATGCTCAAATATTTTAATAAACTATCTGTAAAACTTTATTTTATGTTATTATAATAAAACATAACTAAATTAATAAGAGTTATGCAAACTAGACATAGATTTCTACATTATAATTAAGGCCGGATCCACGTTCACTCTTCAGTTTAATATTCACGTATGATTGGTCAACTCCTCCTGCTGTGATGGTGGCAGTCGCATCTGAATGGTCCAGGTCACGGAGAATTATACCCTGGAAATATATTAAACACTAGTTAAGTAGTTATTTGGATTCACACACCTAGAGTTCTTTACCATTATCGTCATAATAATATATTCTTCATTTTAAAGCACGAAACCTTACCTAACTGATGATGAAAATAAAAAAAGAATGTTTTAATATTATACCAAATAACCATCCTTATTAATTACTCTATCCATTGAAAAAAAAAGCCGTCAAAATCTGTTGCGAAGTTTTGTAAGAGATAAGCTCAAATAAGGATAATACATACAAAATAACTACTTTTTTTATAACATGTAGAGATAGTAAAAATCCCTTAAAACTGTATAATAAAATACCTTAATAATCTTCTGTCCAGGATCAGAATAAAACACTTCCTTAACTCTTTTCTTGAGAGGTATTGCGCTGTACTCAATTTTCTCTTGCCGTATCAATCTATTATTTAAACTAGAGCCTACAATAAGATCCTTGCTCTCACAAATTATAATTACACTTAGTAATACAGTTATTAATATTAATGTAGTCTTCATTTTGTAATATATTTATATTCGGTATTGCGTACAAGTCGCTCGGTGTCTTATAACTGATTTGATTAAACATGTTGATGCTATAAAGAGAACTAGCTCACCTCAAATGTGAGCGAGGACAAAATCATTACTTAATAAAATACAAAGTCCCGTAATACTGGGCTCTTTTTTACGAGGTCGCGGGTTCAATCCTTGCACATTCCATTGTGTGATGTTTATACCTGTCAAATAATTGTTTGTACTGTATCTGGTATGTAAAGAAATATACATACATACATATACACATTCATGGACACTTCACACAACGTCCTCTGGTCCCAAGCTAAGCTTATATGCTTGTGTTATGTGTACCAGAATACGGATAGAATACATACAGGGGCGTGCGCTCCATAAAGGCAGAAAAGCCTGCTTTACTTGCCATTCACAGATATTTTAATAAAACGTTCGTATGTTTTAGAAGACTTTATTCATTTATTTACCATTAATTAAACAAAATATTATAACTTAAAAACGCCTAATAATTCATAAATAGCACCAATATGTGCAAATTGGTGCTTTTTGCCAGGCGTTTGGCGAAGGAATAATATTGGTCAGACGGACGAAAGCGTAGGACGAAAGTAAGCTCGACACCGCCCGCCTGCCATGAGTTCATATGTGTGTAGAAATTTTGGTGTCCGTGCACAGTTTAAAAACGCACACAGGCTTGCATATTGAAGACGCCTTGTACCGTATCTCATGCGGCATGCTTTGGCGATCGGATGTTTCCGCGAGTATTCGGCGTTCGTTCGTTACCTATAATCCGAATAAATATAATAGTCGGAAGTCTAATAAATCACGTATGCACACTATGCATTTTTAGTTTTATCTATTTAAATAGCAGAAATATTTTGGTTCGACGGAGGCCATTTTATTTTTTCATGTGATTCATTGAACTGTTTAATATTGAGTTTCTATAATTTAATAATTGTATGGATTTTCGTTGGTTGATTTTAAAATGTTATTTGATTGTGAAATGCGTGTTAATAGTGTGTGTTTGTTAAAAATTAAAAATAACAAGTTCTCACAATTGTCATTCAGTGAAAAGATTCTGTGTACCCGAGTTACGACAACTAAGCCAGCAAAAAGGTAATGTAACTCGAAAATTTCATGTTAAAAGTTACAGTTAGATTCGGGATATTCAGATTTAAATTTGTTCTGTTGGCATGGTTTCCGACTTAGAGATCAGTCGCGTGGCTATGCTAAAAATCTATAAAAGAAAAAGTTTTTGTGACTGAGTACTGCGCCGCATACCCTGTGTCATATTCCTGTGCTGTGCACTGAATACATATGCTACTTTTCTTTCATGAATACATATTTTTATAATACATGGAAAACACCCAGACGCAGTACAAACATTTGTATGACAATTACAAATATCACACAAATGATATGTATTTACAACAAATGTATGTATGATATGTAGTAGATCTTTATTCTGTTTCCCATAAAACAATGTAGTTTAGCTTGAGACCAGAGGACGTCACGTGAAATGTTCATTTAATATTTCAAAAAATATTATCAAATTGTTTCTTTATATATTATGCTATATTAATTAGTTTACAAACTAAATGACATGTCTTCATTTTCGTTAATATAATTTTTTATGATATGATAACCACGCGTACGATGTTGTTGGCAACAGCTTTTTAAATAAAAATAGTTCCTTATACTTAATTGTGTTCAAAATGTGAAGAATAAGTAAATTATTTTTTAAATAAGTATATAACTTTAATACTCCTTGGATATAAAATAAAGTGATTTCTAGACGTAGATAGCAACTGAGCGCCTAGGGGAATTAATTTCTTTAATATTGCGCGAGTTTCTTTTGAGCATTTCACCATCTTTCGTTGAAATTACCTTGGTTGCTACCAGCTGTATAGATTTCTTAGTGACACAAAACTAGTAAGGTTATTTTCTGTTATCCCTTATTCAATTATGTAAATAAAGAAAAATATTTAAATTCAAGTAACTTATTGCTGGAACTCAAGATCAAATTGTGATATCAAACGAAATATATTGTGAACTGTATATTTTTTTCTTAAATAACTTTATGATTAGCCAGAAATTTCTCCCTTTTACAAAATAACTAGGTATGTCCTAATTGAGTTTTTCAATCAAATAAGTTAATAAACTATAATACCTAATCAAATTCTGAGTACTAAATGTAACTCTCCGTGTGGTGACGGTTTAAGAATACAAGTGTCACCACCCCATCTCCTCCCAAGAGTGCTGTAAAAGTCAGCTAAGGGGCACACAAATATCATAATCTGTTAGAGGCGGAAAACTCGAAAATAAACCCTGTGCCAACACGCTTGGTCAGCGCGGCACAGTAGACCATAATCCCTCCCAAAGTGGAGGAGGCCCGTGCCCAAAAGTGGGACGTAAATGGGCTGGAGAGAGAGAGAGAAATGTAATTAGAATATTATTAAATGTAAAAATATATATTACAGTTATAAGAAAATTTAAAGTTTAAATCCCGACCTGGCTGGCAAGCAATACACGCACTGCTAGTAAGTAGTTTTGTTCGTAGCTCAAATTCTCACTCAGAATAACAACTAGAAGCATGCAAATCTTGTAATCTCATTATTAATATAAATAACCTTAGTAGAAAATCGATACACGAGTATAGATGAAAAAGGTTAACATTAACTGGAACCAAGGTAGGTACTAGGGAAGGATAATGGTGATAATCAAGTAGCAAAAATCAAATATATATAATAAAAGAATAGGAGAGAGTAGCGAAATAAAGCAAACAATACAAATGCAAAATGCGATTTGAAATAATAAAAATGTTAACAACGAAATTTTTTTTATTTTTTTTTATTTAATATTCATGGACATTTCACACAACGTTCTCTGGTCCCAAGCTAAGCTCATATGCTTGTGTTATGGGTACCAGAATACGGATAGAATACATATACTACTTTTTTTTTTGTAAACACATACTTATAATACATAGAAACACCCAGACGCAGTACAAACATTTTGTATGACAATTAGAAATATCACACAAATGATTGTCCCGAGTGGGAATCGAACCCGCGACCTCTTGATCGGCAGTCCGTTACGTGAACCACTCAACCACGAGGCTTGTCAATAATCAATTAATGAAAATATGTCATAGTTGTTTTCATTTTTAACACGCTTTTATAAGTTCGGTATGTATCTATCAATGTACCTATTAATCTATGTAACAGAATCTTTGAACGCGATTTTCACCCATTTGCAATAGTTCGATTGATTTGAAATTTTGCATACATATCAAGGACCGATGGCAATGCAATATTTAAAAAAACTATTTAGGATTTTTATTTTATTTATTTAAAAACTTTTAGCACAATATTGTACATTAGGCGGACTTAATGCTAAAAGCATTATCTACCAGTCAACCTAGGGTGATGCAGAGATATTTGATGTAGGTGCATAACTTGCTTTACATGATACATGAATGCATTGTAGCTGTAGTTGATTTTCAAGCGTGTTTTTTAGTTTTTGAACTAAGGAAATTATTTAGTTAAGTTTAGTTGTGCATGTAGAATTGGTACCAGTGTCTGTCTATGGCGACGACGAGCGCGCATGTCAAAAAAATCTCACACTTTTTAGATGACTTGCCAAAGAAATATACTTCAATAAACAGGTTTAAAATCGGTTCACGACGACAAACTAATAACTCTCCTTTCACACATCGTAGGGTAAAACCCAAAACTCTAAGAAAAACCAATAAATGTAAGTTTTAGTTGGTTATGTGTTCAAATGTCAAATAACCCTTTGGGAAAAGTTTTCACATATTTCACGTATGAAAAATCATCGTAAAAAGGGACTTTAACAAAGTTTGAAGCCCATTTAAGCGTACATTGGATAATACCTACCTCTTTACTTTGATATTACATATACATATTTTTAACCGACTTCAAAAAAATGAGGAGGTTTTCAATTCGTCAGGATGTCTTTTTTATACCTCATAACTTTTAACTGGGCGAAGCGATTTTAATGATTCTTTTTTTATTTGAAAGTTGGTGGTTCCCATTTAGCCCCATTGGCGCCAGGCCAGAATCTGATTGTTATCTCCTGGGAAATTGAGGAAAACCCTCAAATTTCAAAGGCACGGGAAGTCGGATGAACTTCTTTTAAAAATACTCAATTAAGTGAAATAACATGCGCCTGATACAGTTTCTAAATTCATATTTGCGACCAGATAACACAGACATTAAATTAAAATTGTGTAGGTACCTATATATTTCTTACACATATCTATTACTTCTTCACGCAAGAACTACAAAATAGATGAGATTTAACTTCATAATATAGCTTATAACAACGACGACGTCATAATTATTCATCAGCCAGGGCAGCCACGAGTAAAACCACGGATGATTGCTAGTTTTTATAAATTTTTTGTGTATTTATCTCTCTCTCTCTCTCCAGTTCTCTCTCTCGTTTATACAGACATTTTTCACAGACATTTATTTTCGATTTATTTTTGATTTCAGGTTTACTTTCGAGTTTTCCGTCTCTCACAGAGAATGTTATCTGTGTGCCCCTTAGCTGGCTTTTACAGCACCCTTAGGAGGAGATGGGGTGGTGGCACTTGTATTCTTAATCCGGCACCACACGGAGATTTTTTTTTTGTGTATGTTTGACAAATATTACCTTAAGTTATTTAAATATCTGTACAAATAAAGGATCTATTTGTACAACTTTTACGAAACTATGACGCCCCGAGCTATTTACTTCATGTTAACAAGATATCATAATAAAACATTGATTTATTTCAATAGATAGGTACTCTTGCGGCAAAAATAATATCGTCTATACTAATATTATAAAGCTGAAGAGTTTGTTTGTTTGAACGCGCTAATCTCAGGAACTACAAGTTCGTATTGAAAATTCTTTCGGTGTTGGATAGTACATTTATATTTATCAAGGAAGGCCATCACGCTGCGACTAATAGGATCGAACCATAAGTGGAAACTGTTGCAAAAACGGGGGCAATTTTCTAAATTCTAAGCGTACGGAGTTGCGTGTAACTGTTAGTTTCAAATGAAACTGTACCTATAGCTGTATAGCTAGTATAGTTTTATTATATTATTTTTTTTGGGGTTTCGTAAAAAAAAGTTACGCGTATAGAATCAGTTCAGTATCCGACTATCCGTTTATCTGTCAGTCTGTCTTTATTAAACTTTTTATCATATTAACGATGAAAGATATCGAGTTTTAACTCATCTATAGATAGTAAATAATATAAAGAGCTTAACTTAAATAAGAAAAATAAAATATAAATAAAATACTTGTTTGTTTGTTTAAAACGCATAAGCTCTGAAGCTACAGGACAGTTTCCAAAGTTCTTTCACTGTCATGTAGCTACACTATTCCCTATAAACGATGGCTAAATTTTATTTTAATAAAGTTAGTTTTTATTATTCTTGAACACTTTACATAATAATATAACTCTCTTGTCCCAAATTAAGCTCTATGTTTATGGTTGTATTTAGGGTGATAGAAAACAAAATCAATGAAGCGTATATTTGATTGTCAGGAAATGACAACAGATGGCGTTATTAGAAGTAAAATATTTTTGTGTATAAATTATGAGTTAAGGCTATACTTGTCATTATCTTATACTGTTTAATACGTTACGCTGAGATTTATGTTCGGTCATTAATTAAATGCGATGCTAAACTATAGCAATTAGCTATAATTTGTACTGCAACAGCACTTACATTATGCGCATAATATTATTGTCTGGAAGCATTTATTTTCCGGAAGATATCCAGTGTTCTGTGGTAAAAAGCCGCGTAAGGGATATAATAAGCAGACGAGATCCTCTGTTAAAAACGGAAAACTTGGAACGAAACCCTATACCAAAAACTGGTCTGCGTGGCCTAGTACATTATATCATATTATGATAATCCCCCAAAGTGGTACTTCACTTACCCAACATTAGGAATTTATTAAGCTGAGTCTAATAAAACAGGATCAAGTTATTAAGCGTTAAAAGCGAGTAAATAATAAATCCTAAAATTATTTCTATAGCTAAACATAAAATTTAATTTTAATTCGGTTAGTACGTACCTATGTTGTGTCGAGTACTTGTTCCACGTGACTACACACACTCATGTCCTTCAGATTTGCTCGTAATTGGCTTCTCTCAGATCGATAAAGAATTTTCTGAATTTTACAGCATATTTTATTGTAATCTACAATAAAATTGACTTACGAAGACTCTTATAGATTAGTCTATAAGAGTCTTCGTAAGTCAATTTTGTTGAGACGTTGTATGTTACTCGAAAACATGGTTTTTAGGGTTCCGGACCAAAAGGTAAAACGGGACCCTATTACTGAGCCTACGCTGTTCGTCCGTCCGTCACCAGGCCGTATCTCTGAAACGGTGATAGCTAAAGAACTAAAATTTTCACAGTTTATGTTTATCAGTTGATGTTACCTAGTGTATTTCTTTTGTATATTTCTTATTGTTTTTTATTTGCTTTGTGTACTGTGCCACGGAGCCAGTTCGTCATGCTCACTCAAATGTCTCGAAGTTGGTAGCGTTGCACGTCGGGTCGCACGGTTCCCTACAAAATGGTGGAGCTGTGCGGGGCTGATGTGTGCGGTATACTCGTGAACCCGTACACGAATATAACGCCTTCTGCTGGGACTGGTCGATTTGCTCCAACAAGGCTATTTTATTATTAAGTGAGTTTTAGTTAGTCGTGATTGTACTGATCGGCATCATTCTCACACCCCTGACACAACTATGTATAATATTATTAAAAAAAATTGAAAGGCAATGAAAAAATAATCCATGGAGTTTCTTGTCTGTTCTTCTCCATAGGATTCGCGTTTGGAACAGACACCTAGTTTCTGACGTTTCAAAAGAGCTTGTAAAACATGCCAACTTAAAATAAAAAATTTTGACTTTGACTTTGACTATAATTATAACGAAAATCATTATCATAATTTTCCTCCCTTATTCCCGTTATTGAATGATATCCTTATACGATGAACATAACGGCTCGAAACCCTACGTGTACCCTACGTTCAACTCGTACTTGACCAGTTTTTTATATATTACATTTTAGTTATTTGTCAAGAATTCTAGTTTCGAAAACTTTTTATGCTCTTATTATATAATTATATCAATTCTTTCCATAAAACTATACAAAAGTTACCACAAGTTGTCAAGTCAGTCGTAACTTTCACAACAAAATGTAATTTGTCTGTGAAAGAATGTATTTAAATTCTCGATTCGTCTGATTTAAATTTTCCAGTGAGAGCTGTTTCTTATAAATTATGAGAGCAACAGAGCGAACGTTCGTGTTCATTATTATGAGGTCTGGATTCCCGACCAAGTTTATTTTTTAACATTAAATATACCACCAAAATGAAAAATCAACTTGGATATTAAAAATTGGTTAAAAAAGTCGTATAAACCAATTATAAATATTTAAATTTGTTTGCGTTAAAACGTCGGATTTATTTTATTTTTCTTATTAATCAATTAGAAAAATAAAATAAATCCGACGTTTGAAAGGTTTGAATGTCATGTTTAATGATTTTGTTATCTTTATTTTACGGCTACGGAAAGATCCTAAAAACTAATTTACGGAAGGTGGTTACTGCCACCTATATTACTATAACTATGAAGTTACTAATATTTAAGTATCTATTACAATTAAGAGTCGTCTGGCTACCAGAGGAGAGAGTTAATCTCAGTGGCACTTAAGGAGCTTGCAATACTTAATGTGAACGAGAGAAGTTCCACATCATAAACATTATTAGATTTCATCACATAGCACTTGAAACTTATTTTATTGTACTTACAGAGTTCGTGCATTGAATAACTTGAAGGAATCTTACTCGTTCACTACTTGTGCAATGTCTGGACGGCTTTAAAAATAGAAAAGCCGTCAACTCATTTCTTCTCCAGGGTGCTAAAGCACACATCAATCTTTCTCCGTTTACTGCTGAAAATAAACCTCTTTCACAGAGTGCCACAACAATAGGTTCTACAGCGCTTGCATTCAACGAATAAACATAATAAACAGTCAACATCCAACTTAGATCTCTAGAAGCTGCTGGATGCAAGCGCTGTAAAGCCCAGCCACAGTCCAGTTATAGTTATGAACTCAGCATATTATACTTTATAAAAAAAAACATCTAAATACTAAATTTTCCCTAATTTTATGGATTGAAGTAAGAAAACAAAGTTTAATTAAATGTTAAGCTAAGTTAAGCCCACTACTGTTAGCTGACTAAATAAATCTACGTCTAAGTTAAGCGACTAAAATACAGTCTGGAAGAAAATCTACAGCTTTAGTCGATGCCGTGAAAGAACGTGGTTGTAACCACAACCACGTTCTTTTTGATGCAATAGCTAAGACTAAGGATTCTAACACAAGACTTATCAGTATACATACTCGTAATGTTAAAGAATATTTTGAACAACAAAATTTTTTTTTGGTTAAGTTATACTCCTTTTTTCGCTTGGGGTAAAAAATGATGACAGAAAGGTTTAGCGATCTCTTCCCCTCTCTCTCTCCGCCCATTAACACCCTACTGTTAGGCCACGCTTCCTTCACTTCGGGAGGGTATTTGGTCTACTAACTATGCAGGATAACGTGAAAGACTAACAAAGAAGTACTTTCTACTCTCTACAAAAGTATTACTTTTATTGAATTGATTTTTATTTAATTGTGATAAATTTTAAGAATTGAAAATCATTAAAATTAATTATAAAGCATGTTTGTTGTCCGCAAGCAATATACCGCTTTGTAAAGCTTCGAACATTAAACGAGTGATTAATGTTTCAGCCGATACACACACTGAGTTCTTTGTTGTTCAACAAATATTGGTTCAGGCCTACGATATCCTTCCTTTTAATATTACTTGTATGAAAGGTCAGTCTGAGCCGTACATACAATATTGAGAAGAATGACTTAAGGTGCTACCCCGAAGATAAACGAACAGGTAATTATTTTTTAGTATTTTTGGGCTGTAAATATACTTTACATAAAAAAAATATTATTTCTTTTGATAATTATTGTTCTACTATATAATCTACCCGTATCCTCCAGGGTGCTGTCAACCAGTTGGAGAATAACTTAAGCGTTAAACATAACTACTACTACTACTTAGTTCAAAAACTAAAAAACACGTTTGAAAATCCTGAATATTTTTTTTTATTATTGCTATGTCATTAGTACTTAATATGTGTGCAAAATTTCGAATCCATCCGACTACTGTAAATGGGTGAAAATCACTTTCAAAGATTCCGTTACATAGATTAAAACATTAATTTATTAATATTTTGCGATTGACTCGCTATGCTTTTACTAAATAAACTAAATTATAATGGAAAAAATGATAACCATAAGCGGGACTTGAACCCGCGCCCTCGGAATGCCGTTCCGTCGCTCTCCCAACTGAGCTATTATGGTCCACGCAAATGTTTACCAAATTTTTACAAAAAAACATCGGACGATGTTAAAACTCGCATTGAGATGATTGTAGTGGAAAATTTGGTAAACATTTGCGTGGACCATAATAGCTCAGTTGGGAGAGCGACGGAACGGCATTCCGAGGTCGCGGGTTCAAGTCCCGCTTATGGTTATCATTTTTTCCATTATAATTTAGTTTATTTAGATTTAAACATTCATAGAAGTTAGTAGTAAGTAACATTTATACGATACGAGTACCTTACCTTATTAGCTGCTGCTGCCACCGTATGTCTAATAAGCTAGAATCACATTTAAAAGGCCAATGGTACCGATTCTACGTGCACAAGTAAACTTAACTAAAAAAAATGAAAAATTACAGTCAATATCAAAAATCGGAAAAAAACTAAAATTAATTAAAGTTAATGTCAATAACATAATTCGGCAATGTTAACAAACGATTTTTATGAGAAAATCTGTATATTATAGACTAGCGATTATAATTTTATTATGTAATAAAAATGTGCACAACGAAATAGCCAACACCATAGTTATTTTCAATTGCTAGTTCAGTTAAGTTTATATGTGCATGTCCTTTCTCACTATGTGACAGACAGATGAATCACTTTTCCATTTATATATTAGTAAGAGTTTATCATTAGGTTCTTACAGTATCTAACTATAAAAGTATTTGTGTATCTTTAGGGATGGATAAATACATTCATGTACTCACAAACAATTCACCTAAATCCAGAATAAACAGTATTATATTGAAGTATAGATAACAGAACAGAGGAAATGAAACTTCCGTCGCATTTCGCGTTTGCTTCTAAAAATAATATTAATTTTGTTGTAACATATGACGTCGTCCGTCCGTCGCGCGAGAACAAACATACTGCCTCGGATATTACTAAACAAACATTCTGTCTATAGTTATGCTACTGTAAATAACTTTAGGAAAAGTTTTTGTAACACTTAGACGAGAAAAGTCGAAATCCCTCCTACTGGGTACTGAAAGAACCGGCTAAGCTATAATCCTCTCTCATCTTCTCCTAACTAATCGACATGACAATAGGCTTATTCAGTGTGGAATAGTCATACCTTTCACAATCAGAGGAAGCTAGAGCTCAATAATAAATAAATATTAAATAAATATTCATGGACATTTCACACAACGTCCTCTGGTCCCAAACTAAGCTTATTATACTTGTGTTATGGGTACCAGAATACGGATAGAATACATAAACTACTTTTCTTTTGTAAATACATACTTATTATACATAGTAAACACCCAGATGCAGAACAAACATTTGTATGACATTTATAAACATCACACAAATTAATGTCCGAGGCGGTAATCGAACCCGCGACCTCGTGAACGGCAGTCCGTTATATGAACCACTAGACCACGAAGCCCGTCATAAATAATAATAAATAATAATAGGACATTTAAGAGCTGAAGAGAAGAAAATTAATTCAGAAAACAAAATATTTTTGCACATTAAAAATAACTCTAAATCTTATGGTAAGGTACACACCAGTAAGATGTAGTTACATAGGGAGTAATTATTGTTTTGTGTCTGTTATTGTCAGAATGCGTGGAGCCATTGATTGCATACGGCACAAGACCGCGCGTTGAAGCGTTCTATAAAGGAGGCCTATGTCCAACAGTTGACGGAGAGAAGCTGATAGATGAGTGGATGGATTATTAGAACTAGGTACATTTAAAATAAAAATGCTATCTTTATCTTTACTTGTTATCTAACAAAATCGTTACTTTTATATGTATGTCCCTATATGAGCTTATATCTTCAAAACTAGACTACGGATTTTGACGCGGTTTTTTTAATATAGAGAGTGGTTCAAGAGGATGGCTTATTTATATAATTTGTTACGGTTTAGTTTCTAAGTTCTACGTTCACGAAATTGCAAAAAACAGTATTTAATAATCATCGGGTCAGGGGCTATTTTATAACAATTGTAAAGTCCGTCTGATTATTAAAATAACAATAAATTTACAGAGTATGGTATTGGTAGGTACACGCATAGTATTTTGTAAACAATATTATAATGACAGAGGGCTAGGTACTGTATCCTAAACACAAGCTAAACTCTTAGCCTAGTTAGGCAATACAGGGTCAGACGCGAGTCTATATTATCGTCGGTAAAAAAATTAAAAATTACTTCGTCGAATATTCTTGTAATTATTTTATTTTATTTTAAGTTGATAAATTATTGCAAGTTTATAAGACAAGGGTAATAGAATCATTCGCGGTTCTCTTAGAACTATTCAGTAGCCAACAGATGTCGCCCTGTGTGCTATGATTAATGTGTCTCTTGTTGTACAACTTTGTGCTACTTGTTATAAACACACTTGTGCATGACATCTTACATATTTTGTGATTGAAGAATGGTTCAACTTTTGAAGTATTTCGAATTCAAAGTTCATTTAATTCGAAAGTGTTTTATGTTCTCTGAAAATAAAATAAGTTCTTTTGCAAACAGTCTCAGAAAAAATAGTTATCAACATAATACGTTATGTTTTATCTGAAAGAAGGGCAACTCAGACTGTTCACTCATTTTGCACTGGTTACTGTTAATTCTGCTTGCACAATTAAACTATACAAAAACATTTGTTTCGATAATAGGAACACCAGTGCTGATCTGTAAAAAATATTTCGTTTGCTGTAAGCCGCATAAATGTTGATGACCATTGACTTAGAATGGTAGCGAGTATGTAAAATGAAAAATTAACAAGCTTATGTTTTTAAAATCATTTTACTACGATGGATAGTTTTTGAGTATTTGCTTTTTTGGCAATAGTGGACATTTCAGGTTTTGAGGATTACATCACTTACATCAAATATAGTGATAAGCAGTTCGATCAATTATCACAGTTTTTTTATGTACGCAGATGACTAACACCCAATATAAAATAAATAAATTTGTTAGGTTAGGTTAGGACCCACTGAAAATCAGCGCAGCAGAGGATTTTTTGCAGTGCGGCACATGCTGAGCGGGGACCTTTTGGCACAGCGGCGGTTGATTTGCTTTGATTGTTGTATGTATTTGTGATAAAATTTCCATTTTACTAATCTTTTTATATAATGAGTATTAAATATAATGATTGTAATTATTGAACTTTTGATTTTGAACATTGAACATTGAACGTTGTATGCCAATAAATATTTATTTTCTTTCTTTAAATATGTTTTCTTGCGTCGGTATGTATGTATATGTATTTACAAAACCATCAACTATATATTGCAAGAACGGTTAGTAATCCGACACTATATCCATCATTCTGTAATCTGACATCAGCTCACTACAGCTCAAAAGAGCTCACAGCGGATACAGAGCGATTTTAAGCGAATTTCAGCATTAGAATGTTGTTATATTTATTGTGTCTCTTTTTTAACTTTGGATAAAATAAATAGTTATAAATATTCATAATACATTATACACATATTACACTATACACAGATAAACCAAATGGCGTATCTCTGGCTACATCACACAGGCAATATGTGATATGTGGGTGTCTATATATGTTGTCATGTCAATGTCTCTTATCAATAGAATACTTGTTTTATTGCTTTTAAGTGACGTATGTAGTTTGCGAAAACTTCACGTTACATGAATACCATATTTTATTAGACCCTAAAGTACGATTTAGCCAGTATTCACTATCTTTCTACTTTTTCCTCTAGCCTCAAGTATCATTTGACTTTTGTTAGTTGAGTAATTCAAATGTATTGTAAATATATAGCTGTTTAACATAACTTTCAAAGCCAGAAAACGCTAGAATAAACTTTCAACCAATACACGAATCTTTCCAACATTTGCCTGTCTTTCGTGAAGCTTTCAACAGTGTTATAATAGCTGTCAACAATATTGTAATGCATACATTGAAAGGAAATATATCAGAAAATATCGTATGATACTATGAACATTATATCGATAAATATTGTACTGATGTACCTAACTGAAATACTACCTTTACGATACATATTAATAATATCTTGGTAGAGAATTAGTTGCTTTCACGAGCTACAGGCACGATACAATAATAGTTTATAGCGTGCCTATACTGTTGTATCATATTTTTTCTTAAATTAGAGTAGAAAATGCTCACGATAGGTTTTTTCACACTATTAGGATGATAAACAAGCATACGACTTGCTTGACGGTAATCGATGACGCCCCTATGGAAAAATTTCCTTGTAAACATCCTACGAGAGATAGATATATAGCCTATAATTGAATACTTACAAAATGTTGTCAAGTAATAAAAGCAGACTTCAAAGACGTTATACTTTCTAATATAATGTTTAAAAACACCCTCCCACATAATTTATTAACAACAATAATTTGTCTTTTATAAAAATCTAAGAAATACGTCATATAATCATTATATTTCATTTGGTAAATAATGAAAAGAAAACTAACAAAAAATATGGCTCTTGTATTTTTTTGTACATAAAAGAAATATTTCCCACACGAGTCTGACGAAGGAAACCGAAGCGGAAATACAGAATAATAAATATACTTCTATATGGACTTAAAGAAGCTGTTCTTGTAAAGAAATGTTTATATATTCTTTACTATATCTATAGTATAGATATTGATATAGTAAAGAATATATAAACTTAGAATTTTGTTATTAATTAATTTAAAGTTTCGTGACTTGGACACATGTTAAAATACAATTACCGGGTCTACTTCGCGATAATTATAACCAGAGGTGAAATTCGAAACTAACCTCGAACGTATATTATATCTTACTAGCTGACCCGGCAAACGTTGTTTTGCCATAGAAATGTCATTGCCATACCCCTAAATGATAAAGGTTGTCCACCACCTTTATCATTTAGGGGTATGGCAAATAGATAGTAGCCTACTGAATATGCATATAAAATTTCATAAAAATCGGTCAAGCCGTTTATGAGGAGTATGGGAACTAACACTGTGACACGAGAATTCTATATATTAGATATATATACTACTCAGAAGCTTACCTGGCTATATATTATGTAGTGATTTCAATTGCCAGGCGTACAAAGTTACGAGTAAAAGCTAGATAATAAAAAACATTGATTTGACAAACTAGTTACTGAAATTCACTTGTAATATAGAGTCCACGTGGAGAAAATCGTGGACAACAACTAATAGTATGGTTTGTAATTGTTAAAACTCATGTTAGAGTAGCTTGTTAAGAAAATAACAAGACATCTAATTAACGTGTAACGTGTTTTCGTTATACAATTATTATTACGACGAAATATGACACATTTTATATTTTTGTGGTAGATAAAATATTAGCCTTATAATCTCTTTTTTCAGCCCGTTAACGTCCCAATGTTGGGCACAGACCTCCTCCACTATGGGAAAGAGTATGGTCTACCATGCCGCACTGACGAGGCGTGTTAGCATAGGGTCTATTTTCGAATTTTTCGTCTCTCACAGAGGATGTTTTCTGTGTAAAATGTCTCTTAGCTGGCTTTTACAGCAACCTGGAAAGGAAAACCACCAGCCCGGTGACACTTGTGTTCTTAATACGTCTCGACGATAGTTTTTTTTTATTGCCTGTGGTATGGCAGACGAGCCAACGGCCCACCTGATGATAAGTGGTATCCGTCGCTCATGGACTCAGCAACACCAAAGGCAGCCAAGCCGCTGCCTACCTTGGGAAAATGATTTTCCGCAGACCTACAGTATCTGTATGTCTATCAAACTTTCTAATCTTCATTTTACAAGGAAGGAGATTTTTAGAAAAAAGCAAGCACTATATGTGGGAATCAATGTCAGATTATGATACTATTTTCAATATTTCATAGAGGGTTTCGGAGGTAACCCTTTATTCAGACTACGGCCATGTGTCTCGGCCACATAAGCGTAACGAAATATTTTTTACCACAGATATAAACGCTAAACTTCTGTCTCTATAAGTATATTTATCATCTTTACCTAAATAAACACGTAAACGTTAGAGCATTTAGCCAACAGGAGGTGACCTTATAAGGCAATCCTCGCTGAAAAAGGTACGAGAACAATAATCATACTCATTGTGTACGGACACAGTGCGGTGCAGGGCGTGCGCTGCAACCAATGAAATTACGTTATACTATTTGTGTGCGTTTACCTAATGAACCCGTCGACGTAGCATTTGTTCAGTTCAGTTCATTTATTTGCGGAAATATGGTTTACAAAAGATAATATGAATACAATTTGGTTCAAATATTTACCATTACAATGGCATGCAAATATTTTATATTACAATTATTATAATAACATTTTAAAAATAAGTCAAGAATTGCCAATATAAGACGTCAACACAATTACATCGTCATTAAAATCAATCTTATTATGCCTTAAAACAGTTCAGACTATCAAAAAACAATGCCAACAAAATAAGCAAAAGATGTTATAAAACATTTGGACATGCTGTAAAGTTATACAAATGAGTTATTTAACATTTTTTTTCAGGAAATCATTGACCGAATGAAAGTTGCCATAGAAAACATTGTGTGTAGCTACTCCTGTTGGTGAAATACTCTAGGGCGTAAACATATTGTGTCCAAAATATTAAATAAATACTTGTATCTGTCTGTTCGTAGCTATCAGCCTCTTTATCTAGTCGTCTATACATTTCTTAGTAAGTTTATGTCTCATATAATGTAACCCATGTCAACTGGTGACGAAGGTTAGATCACCAGGTGCGTAGTTACAGCCGGTAATATCGACATATCTCTCATCATTGTGATAAATTCTACGCGAATATTAGCAACACATTAAAATAATTCACTCTGTATTAAAACAATAAAAAACGGCCAATTGATTGATTGAGAGAGAATCTTGTAATGCATGTAACCCATCTCCACAAAATATGTAACTCTTTCATGGGTATACGATTTTATAATAAACTCCATATTGATGTAAAACAATTTAATAATTCTAAATTTAAAAAATTCATTAAAACTAAATTATGTAAAAAGGCGTATTATAAAATTTCTGATTATATTAAAGATGATAAAGCTTGGGAGTAAGTTGCTCTGGAGCAATACATATTCTATATTGTAAAGTTTTATTAGCATTGTAAGTATATTGATATTGAAATTTAATTAAAAAATATTGATTTGATTAAAAGCTCTGCTGAGTTTCTTACCAGCAGAGTTCTTTTCAGCAGATTGCGTCCTGAACCGGTGGTAGGGAAAAAAAATTTGGACATGTCATAAGCACATAATTTTTCTGAAAAATTGTGTCTACTTGATTAAATGATTTTTCATTTCATTTCATTTCATTGATGCCATTGGTACTAATTTTAAGTACACAACAAAACTTAATTAACTAAAAAATGAAAATTCATAGTGTCAATAACACAATTCAGCACAGTAGACAGAAGTTTTTTATTAGAAAATCTGTATATTAAAGACTAAAGATTTTAACTTATAAAAATGTGCACAACGAGATAGCCAACTTACCAAAATACGCCAGTTGTTTTTATTTTTTAGTTAAGTTGTGCACGTAGAATAGGTACCATTGTCTCCTACGCATTTCCTACTGAGAATAATGTTTAATGAAAACATCACAGTTTACTGTAGCACGATTGTAGGACAACCACTCAACGTCCAAAAAACGGGAACAATACTCATTTACAAATATAATTAAGTAATATCTACATTTACTTTTGTGTTTTTGAAGTAAAACGTTGAAGAAATATAAGAAATATAAATACAAGCTATGACCACAGTTTTATTTGCTATTTATGCTAGAACAATGACTGGAAACTTATGGTCTAAAAATCTGTCACGTCTTTTTTTTTATTGCTTAGATCGACAGACGAGCAAACGGTCCACCTGACGATAAGTGGTATCCGTCGCTCATGGACTCCGCAACACCACGGACATAGCTAAGCCGCTGCCTACCGAGATCTTAATCTTTATAAGCTATAAAAATCTGAGATTTGGATGTTATGGTGATCTGAGTCTGATGGTTATCAGACAGGAACGGTGGACCCATTTGGATTAAAAAGAGTAAGAAATATACAAACTTTCGCGATTACAATGTTATAGTAATTTTATCCAATCTGTGCGATTGTTCTCATCTAGTATTACATGCAGACTAGAATTGGTACGTTGCCAATATTATTTCAACGCTAACAAAAACAGTCATGTTTTATTGGTGAAAAAACTATGTTCTACTTTTTAATTGCTTGGTTACCTTAATTTAGCTTGTAAGCTGAATTCAATTAACTAGCAAGCAATTATAATGTAATTGTTAGTTTTACATGTATTTTCCTACGAGTATGTTGACGTATATATCTTCAAAATTACGCAACAGATTTTGTTGCAGTTTTTTAATAGATAGAGTGGTTCAGTTAGATGGTTTTCTTTGTTTAATTTGTTAGAGATTAGTTTTTAGATTCCACGCATACAAAGACGCAGGTGACAGCTAGTTACCTTATAAAAAGTTGACTTCTATTTAATACTAACTGAACGGTACAGTGCGTCAACGTAGAGTAGTCATTATTAGTAGTCTCAAAAATTTGTTTAAAGCACAGTTTAAAGCTTCTAGCTTTAAAAGTGAGATTACTTCTATACAACTTTCCATTCCCCTTTGAAATCTTTATCCGTTTTAATACGGTGTCTCTTTATCATCATCATATCATGAAATTTTTTTCAGCATTTGCCATGATATAATATTGCTTACACAGGTACAGCATTTATAATATTAGTCTTTTTGCCACCTAAACATAATAGATAATTTAATAACTAGATTTCAAATGCCTTTTCTGATATAAAATAAGAAAACACAGGTTTATACCTAATTATTAAATTGTACAATTATTTTAATGGTGGTGGACACTGGCTCCTGCAACACAGTTGTTACTAACGTAGGGGCCAGAGATATCCTTATTGTAACATTTTAGTAGCAAATAAACAATTTTTGAATTTGTATTTGAAATTTATACGCTATAGGTAGCTTATTTTGGGAACAAACACTCATCGCCCTTAGTAAATTATGTATCTATTTAGAGGCTAAAAAGAAAATTGTGTGAGAATTTAATATCAGCACAAAACATGAGAGAACTTACAATCAGATTGCAAAAATAGACAACGTTGCCGTCATGTTGCAGCTGAAAAGCCGCTTAAATTGTACCGAAGTATTTCCGAGCTCGATTTATGGATAATGCATGTGTAGAATTTGCTTGTAGCCAGTTTTATTAAAAGAAACTCTTGCTTAACACCTTTGTATTGGAAAATATATTGGTACATTTAAAACAAGCAGTTATAAGGTTATTGTTGATATTGGTATAATTGGCATTGTTCATTTTTTTTTAAACTCGTAATTCCAAAACCATTTCGGGGAATAGGGTTTCTAATCATAATCTATAGGTTTATTTTAGTAAATTTGCTATAATTAAGATTATTTAAAAAAAAAAGCAAATGACCTTTGTTTGCCCTCGAAATGAAGGACTTACAATTTTTAGGCGTACTTAGAGATATGCTACTCTGTATTAGAGTTGTAATGACAATTTTAAAAGATACAGTTACAACTATCTGTGGTTACGATTTACGTCAGCGCTGTCAAATAAAAATAAAAATAAATAAACAATGTAAGAAAAAATTTATTACAAAGTACAAAGTAAACGTAATAAAAAATCAGGAGATTTATTATGTTAAGGATACTAAAAAAATAAACAAGAAACACTAGATAAAAATAAAACAAATTAAAAGTTTACGTGACTGACATCCGCATAGACTAATAAATCAACTTGACAAGGTATAGATTAATGTGTTGTATCATAAGTTTATAAGGCAAAGGCAATACACAGTCTGCATACGATGACGTCACAACATTTGTAGAAAATATTTTCTTAATTTTTTTTTTACAAATTCAATATAATGAATATTTTGATAATATTGAAATTAGTTTCTTAGAATGGTCTATATTTTCTAAAAAAAATATAAAAACACCTTGTCAAAAATTATGAACAATGCCAATTACTTTTCATAAAACCTTGTGCTTATTATCAGAACAAAACCTTCGAATTTGCTATTTCTTTTAATAGATGTAATGAGTTGCTTAACAGTTTTCCTAATCTTCTTAATATATATAAATCTCGTGTCACAATGTTAGTCCTCAATGGACTCCTAAACCACTTAACCGATTATAATAAAATTCGCACACCATGTGCAGTTCGATCCAACTTGAGAGATAGGATAGTTTAAATTTGGCTGGACCGATTTTGATGAAATTTTTTGTTGTTGATTTTTACACAGAATTGTATGGCAAAACAACGTTTGCCGGGGCAGCTAGTCTAATATATAAAATTCCCGTGCCACAGTGTTAGTTACCGTACTCCTCCGAAACGGCTTGACCGATTTTTATGAAATTTTACATGCGTATTCAGTAGGTCTGAGAATCGGCCAACATCTATTTTTCAAACTTTTTTTTAGTATTAGAGAACAACGTTTGCCGGGACAGCTAGTAATCTATAAATAGAAATAGAGGTGAAAAAAATATGTTTGCATCACATGGCATCACATCATTATGGATTTCCTGGCCCTTACGCTAGTAATGGTGTTGCAGGAGCCAGTGTCCTCCCCCTTAAAAATATTGATTCATTAAATAACATAAGCATATTTATTGACATAAAACATATGGATACACATTATTGGCATCCCTGGCTTTTAACTAAACTTAGTTGTGTTTCAAAGACTACATCTCCCTGACTTGCAATAAATTAAAAATATTGAATTTTTGGATTACAGTATTAGACATTATGTAAGTGTGTGGGCATTGTATTGTTTATATGTTGTAAATGTTTGTATATACCTTTATACTTGCATGTTCATAAACACCAGGTCCTTAGATGCAGTTTATACTGTAACAAGCTTAAAAATCATGTCGGCTCAAAAGTAACCCTTACCAATGTCTATTTTAAGTGCCTATGAGTTGTTACAATTTTCTAAAATTAATTTCCCCTCAGTTGATTACTTGACCAGTTTATTTTTGACTGACCGTGTATAATTCCAAGCCAATCACTTACCAATGACGTAAACGCGAACTCAAATAGTCCTCCATTTTACTAATTAGTCAAATTATTTAAGCCTAGATATCCAATTTGTGATGACTATGCTTTTTCCATAAATAAATACCAATTTTCTTTTTAAGGTTCCGTTCCAAAAGGTGAAACGGGACCTTATTACTGAGACTTCAATGTCCGTCCGTCTGTCTATCACCAGGCTGGATCTCAGGAATGGTGAAATTTAGACAGAATTCAAAAGCGCTTAAATACCACGATGTTCAAGGCGCATTTACTTTAACACAGTGCTATCATAAACCGTTATCTTAAATTATTTTTTTGCAATTGACTTGCTATGCTTTTACTTAATAAATCAAACTATCGTAGAAAAAAAAATGATCACCATGAGCGGTTTTGATCGAGTTGGTGCAAACAGCTCGATAGATGGCGTTGTACAAATAACATCGCACGATGTTTGACTCACATTGAGAATTATTGTAGTAGAAAATTTGGTTATCATGTGCTGATTCTATGGTATCTCAGTTGGGAGACAACTGTTATCTTTAAGTTATTTACAAAGACAGGATATCATGAAGGATAGGTAAAGATGTATAACTTATTACGCGAGCATTTTAAAGGTTGTGTGTGTGTAAGATATACCTGCAAGATAGACAACGTTTTAATTTCGTTGCAAAAACATGTTTTAACATAAATCTATAATTAACTTTGCCCACAAATAAGAAACAAGTTAAGACGCAAATCTTCACAAATATTTGTTGAATAAGGTAAATGTCGGCTCGTGTATCGACTAGAACATTAATCACCCTATTATTGTGTGAAGTCGCACGAAGTGCTATATTACCCGCAGGCTGACGTCACGTCACCCCTGTGCGTATAAATACGTCGCCTTAATGACTTTCAATTCACAATTTCAGCGAAGTAAACGAAAATCATTAACCGCAACCTAATCATACTCCATACAAATAAAGGCAAAAGTTTGTACGTATGTTTGTACGTTATTTAATCCTTGGATCATCATTATTACATTTCTTCTGGTCTTCTTCTTTCGAATTTACTAACTGTTACCTGCAACTTCGTATGCGTAAAATTTTGAAACGAAACCCTAACGAATTATTCAAAAAAAGCCATCGTCTTTAACCTATCTACATTAAAAAAAAACACATTAAAATGAGTTGCGTAGTTTTGAAGATATAAGCTCACGTAGGGACATACGTACAAAAATAAGGACTTTGTATTAAAATAGGCAAAGAAAGATGACTAGAATTTGAAAATATCTTTTTCCGCATGAAATAGTACCTAGCTGTTCTTTGTTAGGCTATAGAATTTATGGGTACCAAAGATCATTTACATGTTTTTTATAGTTTTCGCGTGTAAATGCGATACAGATATCGCTTATAATATTACTAAACGATTATACAAACGCTTTGCTAGTTTAATTTTCGGCGCAACAGAATTGTAATAATTGTTTCGTAAATAAAAAAGAGGTCGATAAAAACAAGTCAGAGATACCAGGATTAAAGTAGTCTCGTTTGTGGCGTATCCCACAGTTAATTATGTTAAATGAAATCATCACAGTTTATTGTAGTGCGATTGTGAACCAGACACTCTAACTGCAAGGAAACGGAAGTATACTCATTTACAATTCAAATTAAGAACAATTTACATTTACTTTTGTCTTCGAGAATTAAGACGTTTAATTGGATGTTAGCTGGTACATGGTACTAAGAATTATTGAGTCATAGATGGAGTATGAGATGAAGATTTTAGGACGAGTTTTATATAAAGTCATAGTACTTATTTGGTAGAAATAAGGATTGTTTTTGTCACTCATTTCATTATTTCAATGAATTATCAACTGTTTGTTTTCTTTACATTGTAATTTTGTCGTGGGATAATCGAATAACACATAAAAAAGTTAGATGGCGTTAGCGTCATGTTAGAAGTCGTTTGTTGAGAAGTTGTTTTTATTCCTGCCTTTATTTTGTTCTGAAACATTTTAACTTCCATTATTAAATAACTATATTTCATATTTTACTATAATAAAATAAAATAAAATAAGAAGAAACTTCAAACAATACTCCAATCAAATAATCAGTTCGTTTCAGTGTAACATTAAAACTTTTGAGTTTATGTAATTTTTTTACCTTAATCACTGTCCTAGCCACGCAATTATATATTTTTCTTTTCGTGATTTTCTTTATTTCACTTTAGATAACTAAAATAAAAGTCTAATCGCTTAAAAGTTAGTTACTGCGTAGCAATTATATGTTCTTTTATTCTTCTACTTTGAAGGGGTTTCTGGTCTATCTGTGCCACGCTGATCAGACGTGTTGGCATAGAGTTTAAAGGTCCCGTCTCTTACAGAATATGTTATCTGCTTACATCCCCTAGTCTAATCTTACTCTAGGTGTGCTAGAACTGGGTTTATTTTTGAGCTTTCCGTCTCTCACAGAGGATGTTATAACAATATCCCTTAGTTAGCTCCTACAGCACCCTCCTAGGAATAGTAAATGTCTTAATCGGTTAATACACTAACCAAATTGAGTATTAGAGATAACAATATACATATTTGGAAATGAATTTGACAGAAAAAGTAATAATTTCCGTTCATAATTTGCTCGCATTTAACTTCCAGAGAGCACCATTTTTACGAGTTATGAGCTAATGGAATATTAAAGTTTATTAAGACGTGGCTGGAATATTCCAGCGAGTTAATTTGTTATTACTAAATGTTTTACCTGTTACAGTTATTAATAAATCTCAATATTTATTACAAAACAAGGACTTCTGAAGAAAAATATAAATAGGTAAAATAAGTAGGTAGTGGAAGCAATTTGAAACTAAAATTGAGCCGACTTATTTTACAAGTTAACATAGCTAAATAAAACTAATTATGTTTTTATAAAAGGCCTACTGACGGTTATTTGCAGTACATTATATGTTTATCATAATCATTATCATCATCATCATAACAATTCGTCTTTTTCCCGTGGGTGTAGACAGAGACTATAGAGCACTTTCTGCTACGATTCAAAAATACTTACATGGCATATACTTGTTTATGTTTATAATGAAAAAAAAAAACTAAAGATGTATACAATGAATCAAGGTGTAGTACTTACTACTACATTGAACTAATTAAACATGAATATAAGTATGTTATTAATAGATATTACTGGTAAACTTATTTTAAAGTAATTTTAGTGCAAAGTTATGTGCAAATGTCATTTATTAATAATATGTGAATCAGCCTAAATGTATATAGAAACATAGAAGTGCAATCCATTAACGAGATCAGACAAATGACTTTGCCACCGTCGGACAACTCAAACGAATTGTGATAGGTAGTCCTCTATCCATCATACATAATACTTACTACAACTCGTAGCTCTCGTAGCACGTCGCCTACGAGCGGCTACTTGAGCTACGGGCTACGGCTGTAGTTCTTAAATTTTATATTATTTTTTTTATTTTTTATTTTATTTATTATTAACTCAGAAATATTACAATGTTTGTTATTTTACATGTTTCATATGCTAATAAGTACAATGTTAATTAATACAGCTTACCTAGGTTAGAACATTCCGCTCAAACATTGTTTTATAAGGATGTTAGCACTACTCTCCGTGTGTGTGTGTGTGTGTGTGTTTGGGTGAGTGCGTTATATAAATACATATTTGCAAATAATAATTTTGTCTTTATTTTACTAAATACCTGTTCTAATATTTACTGTTACATAATTAGTATTAATAATTTTTCTATATCATCGTAGTTTTGTGATTTTAAATATTGCTCAACAATGTTTTTACAATCGTGCCGATTGAGATTTTTTAAAGTAATATTCTTACTTATTTTGTTATATAGGACCGGCCCTAGATAATTGAGAAATTTTTGACAGAATGAAGTATTGGTCTTTGGTATACCATAAACCAAATCCATTCTGCGTCTAATTATTGCAGGAGGTTTTGATTTATGCTGATGTATGACAGCGAGTTTAACAAAAATTTTGCGTATAGAGAGGACGTTCAATTCACTGTATAATAAGTCAGTTGGATATGTAAATTATTTACGAGCAATTACTTTGAGAATCATACGTTGAGTTCTTTCTATTTTAAGCATGGTAGTTTTTGAGGTTCCTCCCCACGCAGACAATCCGTATGATAATATAGACTGGCCTAATGCCTTATAAATGTTTAGTAATGTTTCAATGGAACAAATATTTCAAATCTCCTGGAATATATAAATTAATTTCCTTGCACGATTGGTTAATCTATGGATGTGTTCTTTCCAGTTTAGGTTTTGATCTACTATAATGCCTAGATATTTAACGTTGGTGACTCTTTGAATAGACGTATTATCTGTGTCAGTTTTATTGGAAGTGCCTGAGTGGATAGTAACTTTGTTTAACAGCGGTTGGGTTCCCGATGATATTGAAAACGTAATGTATTTTGTTTTATCAAGGTTTAAGGTTAATAGGTGATTATTCAGCCATGTAGTTACTAGAGAAAAACCGTCATTTGCAACTTTATTGACATTTTCCCATGAATTAAACTTGATATTATATTGTATGCATATGAAATAAGGCGTAAATTAATTTATAATAAAAAAACCCTAGTGCTTAAAGTACAGATACACAGGACGAAAAATAATTAAATTATTATCAATTCTGGAAACAATACAGACAAAAAACATAACCCTTCTTTGTCAGTCGGGCAAAACGTCAGGAAAAATCTCAGTAGATATAGCAATGGAAAGGTACCATATAGAAATAATAATGTAACGTGTAGGCATTTTTGTACGTTACACACATACAAAGTCTTTGGGGAAATATTGTGTATTTTGTGGGTTCCGATAATATTGGATTGATTTATAGTTCAGTTGACACACGTATGTATTTCCTTGTTGTTTGATAAATATACGCTCCAATGCATCGTTATTTATTATTTTAATAATATTAATTTATGACTGTGCCATTCAGAAATGTTTGAAAGTGTGCATGGATTACGCATCTATTGAAAGAAGTAGCTATAATCAATCTGTACAAATTTGATAAAGCTGAATATATTTTTGTTTGTTTGTTAAAACGTGCTAATTTCAGGAACCACAGGTCCAGTTGAAAAGTTCTTTCAGTGTTAGTTACTATGTTTATCGAGAAAAGCTATACGCTATGTAACATCACGCTGCGACTAATAGGAACGAAGCATTAGTGGAAATGTTGCAAAAACGGGGGAATGTTTTTTAAATTCCATGCGTTAGAAGTCGCAGTCAACATCTAGTTATCTAATAAAGACTTGTAAAAAAGACTAGTATTTACAAGGAACTCCATCGACCTGAACATTATTTTTAGACCAATCTATCTAATCAATCTAATCCCGAAAGATCTTTTGCTTATACCTACCTTTGGAGGCGTGGTGGGAAAAATAACGTAAATATTGATTTTTCAAAAATTACTTTGTGAAAATGGTGAAACACATAGGATAACGCAAAAAATTAACAGAGAGTTTAGCTTTTCACGCATATTCACACATTTTTAATAACTATATACAGTTAAAAAAAAACAAACATACTAATTTTCAGATATAAAACATACGTCATTAATTCCTCTTTCTCTGTTATTCATCTATTGTATATGTCAAAGAATTGCGGATTTACTTATTAAAAATCCACCACTCAAAGTAATGGACTAATCATTATTGTGAGTGGTGTATTTGCAGACGCTCAAATTGGACCCTTGTTTAAAGTGACAGGACCGTCACGCGTAAAATGTAAGCTTAGATTAAATTGGATTAAGTAATATGACTGCAATTTTAATGTTTTATTAAAGAGATAAAGAAATAAAACATTTTGAATAGAATTTAATTTTTTTATCACATTCCCATTAACTCGTGTTACAGGCGTCTGTAGGCTACGGTAACGGCTTATTCACGACATAGTAGTATAAAAAAACAATGCAAATAGAATTGTTATTCTACCGGTACGGCCTGATCTAATTTTATAACTAAAATATTTATAGTGTCAATAATATAGTTTGGCAATGATGCCAACATTTAATTATTACAAAAATTGCATTATATAGAGAATATAGAGAAACGATTGGAATTAATATAAATATCAACAACGAAATAGCTATGAAATCAAAACACAGTTTGTTTAATTTTAGTTGTTTTCGATAAAACAATTAGTTGAAGTGCGGTTACTTTTTGAACTCAGCAAATTATTTACATTAGAGTTGCCAAACATGCACTTTTTGTTGAAATTGTGTGTTTATATGTAGGTATAGTTTGTGTTAATAGTTCCTTCGTAAATGTATAGACAAGCAACAGCATAAATATTCACTGAGAAATTAGAGATTTGCTTGGCATATTTTTCGAGAGTTATTAAATGCTGCCTCGCTCTCAGTTTTAATGAATACCAGCTTCCTGTGCCACCCACCTTTTATAATATTTTAGTATCATATGACTATGTATATAGTGTTTTTTATCGTTTATCGACATTTCACAAAGTATCCTCTGGTCCTAAGCTAAGTTTATCTGCTTCGCTCTATCTCCAGCCTATTAACAATCCACTGTTGGACAAGGAACTCCACCACTTTCAAAAGGACTATGGGTGTTAACAGCTGTATCGTTTATGTATCAGAATCTCGCTCATTCGCTCTCTCTCTCACTCTCTCTCTCTCTAGCCCACTAACCTCTAACTTTTGGACACAGGCCTCCACCACTCTGAAAGAGATTATGGCTTATCTGGGCGCGTGTGATCAGGTGGTACAGGGTTTATTTTGAGATTTAAGTTGATCACAGAGAATATTATCTGTAAACAACATTCCTTTACCGACTTTAGAGCATCCTAAACACTTGTATTCCTAATCCGTCAGATAATATGCTTTTTTAATTATGTTACCAAAATAAGGATACAATACTTAAATTAGTTCCGAGATAAGGTTAATTAAAGTGTAGCAAGTGTAGTAACATTGATATGATATTTCCAAGAATAGTAGATTATAATTATTACGTTAATTACAACTTCATAAGGTTTCAATACATTACTTGATATCTTTTCTTATTATAAAACAAGTTCGTCATTTTTATATGTATGTCCACATGTGAGCTTATATTTTCAAAACTACGCAACAGATTTTGATGAAGTTATTTTAATAGATAGAATGGTTCAAGAGAATGGCTTTTTTATATAATTTATCAAGGTTTGGTTTGTAAATTCCACGCGGTCGAAGTTGCGGGCTACAGCTAGTTGTAAGTAAATGGTATATTGTGTTTAACGTGTGACTTTTTCCAACAATATTAGAAAAATATTTTTCTAGTCAGATGATTTCGTAGTCTGCAAACGAATAGCAAATACGGCTAGAGTGTTTATCTGTTTATTCATAAACTAACCAAAGGTGATGTAACCAATGTAGCTGTTTTTCATTTAGAAATCCTCCATGTACATTTCAAATCTTATAATAATACCGACTTTTTAATACGCTTTTATTAGTTCGACATGTATCTATTAATTTATTAATATGTGAATGCTATGTAAAGGCGGTTAAGGTGGAATTGAACCGACGACCTCAGAATGTCGTTCCGTCGCTCTACCGACTGAGCTATAGTGGCCGTGCCAGTAACAACAAGCCACGATTTTATGAATTCTTGTTATTATTATTTATAATATAACAATCTAGTTATATAAATATTATTAATTTTCTTAATGAACCTTCATTTCCGCAAGAGCCTTTAGGAAATTGAAATTATTCAATTCAAATTGCCCTTGAATACCGCGTAATTAAATAACTTTATTAATATTGAGGTAAAAGCGTTCCATTATAAAATACTTTGAATTAAATCTCTTAATATTTAAATAACACCTTCTAGAAGTTTATAGAAAAACCCCAAAACAGAATGTATAAAAGACGCTCTTATGATTAGACAATAATCTGTCTATGGACAGATATTGATAGTGATAGTAAGTTACTCCTGATAAATAAATAAAGGCACCACATAAAATAAAACACAACTTTTATTTAAACACTTCATTGTATAACATCAGGTAGTTACATAACTATAGAAAATAAAATACATAAAAATATTAATTGTACAAGCGACGGTCTCAAGTGAATCTTTAAAAAAAATGTGATTAAACTGACAGCATTTAGTTATATTTTCATTATATATATGTATAGATGAAGCACCTGTCAATAGCATAATATGAGATATTAGGGTCCGAATAATGAGGTTTTATGCATCAACGTCGTGAATTTGACACCGGCTATTGTGATTATAATTAATTAACTGATCCCAATATTACAATAACGTTGCCTACAGTTTAGAAGCTGTATTGATTTAAACAAACTATAGAATGGGTTCTACTTGGTATTTTCTAGTGTCTTATCAAAATACGGAAATAAGGGAACAGGGTATTTCCTACGCAAACAGAATGACAACGGTTAGATTTTTTTTTATGGTGACTATATTAGGTATCGAAATTGAGTTCGTTGATGGTGAACTACGACCATCTTCTCAAATCAAAATAAATCTACAGGTTATTCAAAATATGACATTGGATCTGGTTCTGGACGATTAGTTACGTAAACAACAAAACAGTATCCGTTCGGTAGGTAGGTATATACCTTGTACAGTAAGTACAATATTAATAAATGTAGGTACAGATAAAGACCTATAAAATAATTTTTCCTGCTGCCAGTAGGGTCGTCTTCTCCAGTGGGCACACTGGCTACATATCCAGGGACTCTCGATTAGTAGTTCATAGTGGGACGTACATCCTAATATACCCAGGGTCTCTTGTACGCCCAGGACTCCAAGTAGGCAAAAGACGGTCCTGTTTCATCACCCCCCTTTTTGTTGTAAGCATGAATTTAATAGAAAAAAAAATAATCCATAGACTTTTTTGTCTGTTCTTCTCCATAGGATTCTCTTTTGGAACAGACGCCTAGCTTCTGATTTTTCAAAAGAGCATGCATATCTTATGTATATCTTATAAGTTGAAATTATTGAAGTATAATTTTCTTTTTTGTTTGCATATTATAATATAGCACCTGCCCCAAATTGTCTCTGCACCGACGTTGGTTGACTGGTAGAAAATGCCACTGTCGGCATTAAGTCCGCCATTGTACCATTAATGTGCATGAAGATTTAAATAAATAAAATAAATAAATATTGAATACTTAAAATAAAAATCTTTGACTTTGTTTCCCAGACAACTATAGCTATCGATTGAACAGCTAAGGTGTAAAAATTGCGGTGTAAAATATAATAAAAATGTTGTTTTTCATTATACAAATAACTCTAATTGTTGACAGTGTCTTTAGATAA
Organism: Orgyia antiqua; assembly: GCA_916999025.1. NCBI lineage: Eukaryota > Metazoa > Arthropoda > Insecta > Lepidoptera > Erebidae > Orgyia > Orgyia antiqua. Next base: position 496,201 of record OU779865.1, read on the forward strand.
TAAAATACAGTGCCTATTGTCTTCATAACATGGATAAAATCTATAATAATAACTTATGCGGTAATCAATATGAAATTGTACTCTTGAATATTCTCTATTATTTATTTTTCTTCTTCTATTTCTTTTCATAGTTTCATTCATTATACTTTACATTTTATTTATTACTTTAACATGATTCAGACGTATATCACGGAGTATTTTCTGAGGTCTTTATATATTAATTTGGTGTAGTTTAACATGAATACTTTTCAGTTTCTTATCATCATTTTTATGGCTACAGTCAGCACATATTATTGTAAAGATCTTATATTAGGTTCCGCTTACAACACAAGATTAATATGGCAGCAGAAAGCAGACTCAAATGCCGTACTATGCAAGAAAAGGGTTAAGAAAATATTTTTCACTATTCCTGGACTTGACAAAAATAAGGTAATGGTACTTTTAATAGAATTATAACATAAAAAATGTACTGTTCCTTGAAGTTTAAAAAAAATTATTACTTTATTTCAAACGTGTATGTATGACCAGATGTGCGAGTGTAAATGAAGCCAAGGAAATATGTTTGGATCGTAGCAAATGGAGCTCTATAGTCTTTGCTTACCTCCATGGGAAAAAGGCGTTATATTATGATAATGATGATGATAATTTACTTTAGAAAAAAATACTTTTAATATTTTCATTATTGATCGTAACTCTGCCCGTCTCTCCCTTTCTAGTCAAAACCATAGAACCAGTTTAAATAAAATGTAATACCCACGTAGTCTCGCTAGAGACTCTAAGATTTCAAACACCACATCTAGAAAATTTTGTATGCATGTAAGAAGGTTCTTACAAAATCGGCAACACAATCAAACCATTTATTTATAAAATGTGGTATTACCTAATTTAATTTAGAAATGTTTTTCCTGTTTTAGAGCGTTTAGGTATATATAACTACGTAATGTTTTCCAGAGCATAGTTCTTCGAGATTTAAATCATTCTGGAGCCGTCCCCAGTGTGGAAGGAGGAGGGATTGGACATTCTTACGTCTTTATTAAACTTAAGAGTGAACGTGGAAAAGGGCTCAATTATTTATACGAAATTTATATTTAGATAATTATAGTAAGTTATAAAGGTGGAAATAATATAGAAGGACGTTGAAGTCGCGTTGTGTGAATACATAATTATTAAACCTACTATAGCATCATCAGTAATGTTAATTCCTTAATTTTAAATCATTCTTAAAAAAAATATATTTGGTGCTAAAAATATTTATCTTTCATTGTAACGCAAAACTGGCTAATTGTTTTTGCCTTGCGATTTGAAAAAAAGTCGAACCGACTTCAAGTGTCTTTGAAATATGAGGTATTTCCTCGATTTCTTAGTAGATATCCATCAGGTAATAGATACAAAAAACAATAATTAAAAAAGACATACAGACGAATTGAAAACCTCCTCCTTGTTTAGAAGTCGGTTAATTATAAAATGGCGAATAAACTGGAACTGTAATTTGCAATAATTAAAAATTATAGGTACACGCAATTAATAACTTAAACTTTCCTTAGCAGTCGTGTAAAGAGAACGGTAACAAATTACATTCTAAAAAAAATAACGTACAACTTGAATAATATTAAAATATAATTATTAATCCAGGGGTGTTACGTGATAAAATAACGGTTAGAGCTGTCCACTAATGAGCCAGAAGGGACGCTTGATTAGAAGTGCGATCAGGGCAGCCCTATTACATTGCTTAATTGTGTAACCAATGAAAAACCTTTATAACAGGGATGGTAACGCTTTGTTATTATATTTGTCAGAATTATGGCTGTTTGTGTGGTAATGGGATAACGTTACACATATCACCATTATTCCACTATAACATTACTATCCTACTTCCAACATTAAGGATGTGAAATATGAAAATTATATATGGATATAATAATATGAATGTAAAGTAGGCATGTTTGTAGCTCATTCACGAAAAACTACTGAATGAATTTAAGAGAACTTCATAGCTGCATCTCTTATGTATCGGAAACTCTCTCTCTCTCTCTTCAACCCATTAACGTCCCACTGGTAAGCACGAACCTCTTCCACTTTGGGAGGGATTATGGTCTACTATGCCGCGCTGACAACGCGTTTTGGCACAGGGTTTATTTTCGAATTTTCTGTCTCTCACGAGAATTTTTTCTGTGTACAATATCTCTTAGCTGCCTTTTACAGCACCCTGCGAAAGAAAAGGTATAGTGACACTTGCGTTCTAAGTCCGTCACCACACGGACAGTATATATATCACCACAGGCAATATATCATCACGCTATAAGATAAGGGGCCGAAAGTAACTATAAACGACGATGAGATAATCATTATTAGATAGTTTAAGTTTTGGTAAACATGGTAAGACATCGACATAACTTCATAATAATACCAATAATAGTAAATAAGATATCGGCTAAATACCTAACAGATATCTCATAAAATATAATTATTATAAATCATCTGAAATCTACGCATGATACATATATTTCACAATAAGTTACAAAAATATCAACACAAAGTCATACAAGTTTTATTGAAAATATCTTTTTGTCAATCTCTATGATATATTGCTTGTGATAAGTTACAAAGTGGCGTCATAAATATCAGACAACTTGTATTCTCAATACCTGTTCATAAAACTCAACATAACGTGATAACTTACAAATGTTGACGTGACTATTTCATATCAGATATCATAAATCATAATTTCCCCATTTTTATTGCTTCACTATTAGAAGGAACGTACAAATTATGAGTTAAACTGCTATATATCTGTGTGATATTTCTTCAGGAAATCCTTTGAATATCATTCTTAGAATATATCACTGTTGGGCATAGGTTTCTCCATATCAGGAAGTCAAAAGTTGCTTTCCGATGTTTGCGATCGGGTCGAGCGACCGGTTCTTATGTTGTACTGAAAATACTTTTCTCAATTTATACTTCGCAGTCCGCAGACCACAGTCTTCACCATTTTGTATGAAAAGTAAGCGAGACTAAAGGCAAAAGTAGCTACAGAATTGGCGTTAATGTGACGCGTGGCAGTCACTCGCTGCGTACATTCGAAGGACACCTTTACGGACCTTATTTGCTTGTTTTTAGTTTATTCACGTTATTCTTCAATTAACTAATTTCAAAGTGATGGTGTGCGTTTGCGTTTCTTGTATTTGTAACTAGCTTTATAGCGTCGGTTATTATTTGAAAAAAAATCTAATTTACTTTTATACTTTTCATCGAATGTGCCAAAAGAAGTATAATTTCAATAAAGTATTTTCACACACAAAATATGAGTAATATATTCGAACGGAGCTAACTTATTGAACATTTTCAGGCTCAATCATTCTACTGAAACCTTTTTGTGAGAGAATCGAAAACAATCATAACAGATTTTATAGTCAGTGAGTCGTAAATAGATCTGAACTAGTTGGAGAGGTTAAACATAATCTGTAAGCTGCTTCTTTTGGAACAAAACATTGACAACTTGTTATTAGATTTAGACTCCAATAAGTCGTTGAAAGAATAATACTAAGAAACAGTTTCTGAAGTGTTTAATCGCTTGGAATAGAAACTTCTTGTGTGGTAGGTACTTAGTCACAACAATTATTTTTTATTTATAGAGAAGCTATAGTTTTTGTTGTTACTTTGATGTTAATTTTGGTATTGATTACATTAGGTATCGACTTTTAGTTCAATTCAATACATTTATTTGTTTAACATAGGTATATAAACAGAGTTGGAACAAAGAAATTGTGTCTCTATGTTTTGCCTTGCAAAGACATAGAAATTATATGTCATTTTATAATACCTAACTAATTAAGCACATAGTTTATTATTTATAATTACATAATATATCACAAACAAAAACAAAACATTAATTGGGATTGTTCATAATTTTTAACCTACTGTTTTTATATTCTTTTCAAAAAATATAGACTATTTTAAGCAACTAAATTCAATATTATTGAAATATTCACTATACAGAATTTTTTAAAAATTCTTGAAGATATTACTTTAAATGTTGTGACGTCATCGTTTTACGCAATCTGTGTATAGACTTTTCTTGATAGACTTAATACAGATTGCACTTTATCTTTTCAAAGTTGACAAGTTGATATAATAGACCAATTTCAACTCCACTTCAGAGTAGTATATCCCTAAAAACGCCTTAATATTTTAAGTCCTTCATTTCAAGGGCAAATAGAGATCATTTGCTTTTTTGGAAAAATAATCGTTATTATAGCAAATTTTCCGAAAAAACTAATGCATCATGATCAGAAACTTTATTCCCCGAAATGGTTTTCGAATTAAGAGTTTTAAAAAAATATGAACAATGCGCATTTACTCGATCCAATAATTATAGTTCTTTTTAATTTTGAATTTAGGTTCCATTTCCAATTCAATTCGGAAACTAATGCTTGCAAACCCGCGAATAAAAGCTAGCAAATAAAATAAAAATAACATTTACTTAATCTTTTTATAGCAAAATTTACACAATCAAGTAGTAGTTACTTGATTTTGTAAATTTTTAATTCAATAGCAAAACTTACAAATGATTTACAAGTTGTGAAATAAAATAAAAAACTAATTAATTACGCATTAAAAAAAAAAAAATAAATAAGCCATTATTTAGAACAGGTTTTACTTAAACCGGTCAAGTACGAGCTGGGCTCTTACACCAAGGATTCTGTACCGTATTATCATAGTATATTCTTCATACTCCCGACCTTAAGACGATACCAAAATAGCTTCGTGCATTTTTCTATGTACGAAGTTTTCATTGTTTCTTTAGATTGAATGGCTAGAGCTCTAATTTTTAAGTATATGTTTTTTCAATATATGATGTAGGATCGCATGAACTCAGAAACGCGATTGAAAAAAGTTTTCTCGATAGAAAATCTTGGCGAAACAACCTCTCTAATTTTTTATTTTTTTCATTTGTCGGTCTATTATCGCGTATTAACTAATGAAATAACTTTAAAAACATAAGTAACTATTATATATAGAAACACGTAAATCAGAATTAAAATATATTTAGTAGATTTTGAGTAAATAGGAAAAGTATCCCTAATTCTTCATTTTCTGTGCCTACTGGCTGTGTTAATATGTACGTGTCGGCGATGATATACGATAATATTGATGTAGGCCCTTAAATAACAAGATAAGTACAGGAGAAGGATGATGATAATTTGCTGTTGTAGCATTAATTAAAAATAAAAAATTATCACGGTTCCAGATATATAGCCTGGTGACAGACAGACGAATAAACGACCAAAGAAGTCTCAGTAATTGAGTCCGATCTTACCTTTTAGTACGAAACCTTCAAACAGATAAAGTTAAGCAGACATGTGCATAACTAATAATGTATGTGCATACATTTAGTGTTGCCACATACCACGTTATAGTAAATTCCTAAAGATTAGAATCTTAGTAAATTGATGAGTTACCGTAAATAACAGAGCACTATCTCAATAGATAATAATCGTAGCTCATTATGTATTCAGTAATATAACTTGAATTCCATTATAAATAAACAGCTGTTATTGCGTTTAAGAAGAATGAATTTATTGTATAAACTAGTTTGATATTAAAACAATTGCTTTTATTTATATGCTTTTGTATATTTGTTTGTTTTCACTGAGGCAAACTTTACTTCATTGTTATTTCAGTGAGTTGCGATACGCACTACGCAGTTATATGAAAAATATTAATTTTGACTCATATTATTACAAAAGATGAGGAAGATGTTAATACATATTGAGAGGATTTTTGACAGAGAGGAAACGACATGTTGGTCCGCAATTAACTGGTATTCTTTTTCCTTCTCTCTCCAGGCCATTATATCGCACGGTTGGGCATGGGCGTCATCCACTTTGTGGAGTGCTATCCCACGTTGATTAGGCGTGCTAGCACAGGGTTTTATTTTATGTCTCAAATAGAAGTTGTTATTTGCTTATACTATCCTTTAGCTCTTACAACATCCTGAGGCAGTAAATGGGGTGGTGATAATTGTATTCTTAATCCCTCACCACACGGACACGCGGACCACAATATTATTTGGGCAGAAAACTATGACTTTTCGTGTATTTTGTAGTGTAAATATTATCGGTCTTATTCATAATGACTTATCGAAGGTTTAAACGGAGATTTTATCGGAGAGATAATAAACGTTTTAGTGTAAAAATACTATTATGAATAAAAAGTTTTGTCAATTTTCGCGAACCTATTTTAGCGAACTTTTAATCCTCCGATAAGTCATCATAAATAAGACCATATAATATATATTTTATTATGTTGTTATAATTAATACATTAAGCAACTACGTTTATAAAACTGCAATTTTTTAAAACAACAAAATACTTATAATTTAAAGTGAACGTTGCATAAGTTTAAGCTGTGCGATAAGTTGAAGCATTATGTTAATTCTAGAACAATCTGGTTTACAAATGAAGCCATTACTGTATGCACTTATAAAATACGCATTTTAAATAGTAATTTAAAAATTCAGCTTTTATTTTACCTTTCTAATATTATAATATAAAGTATAATTTCTCTCTGTGTAATGGTTAGCGCGCCTGTGTGCTTATGCTGTTACTCTTTCAGGCTTCAAAGGCCTAACGAATATGGATGAAAATTAATACTAAGACAGTTTACATTAGCGAATTCCGGAAATAATGCCGATTTTCCGTGGGATAATTAAATTAACATCATTTTATTACTACAGCAAATTAGTTTGTCTCCATTATTCTACATATTACAAACATTTTAATTACTACATTTGGTGTACATAAATTACCTAAGAGGAACACGGTCATTAAGATGTGAAACAAATCGTTAATCTTAGCAGTAAAAAGCGCCTTACACTGTAGCTATCCATCAAGTGTGAACGAGCCCCAACAGACCACTTAAACAATATCCGACAGACAGATATCGGTGTATATATATATGTACTAGCTGACCCGGCAAACGTTGTTTTACCATACAAAAAAAAAAGTTTGAAAAATAGATGTTGGCCGAATCTCAGACCTACTGCATATGTATGTAAAATTTGAGAAGAATCGGTCAAGCCGTTTCGGAGGAGTACGGTAACTAACACTGTGACACGTGAATTTTATATATTAGATGTAACGTTTACTTTACAATACATGCAACTAGATAGGCGTATAGCCTTACTAATGAAATTTTGAATGTGAATTTCCTTATCTGTCCACTGTATTATATACAATGAAATGAAACAAATATCAGTTAATCATGAAGGTACAAAGTTTTTTACCAAAAAAAAGAATGTGGTGTCGTGGGACACCAGGTAGGAACGAAGTTCCTTCGGCTAATGTAGAATCGACACAATTTGCAAAAAAAGACAAAGAGAAAGGTATTATACACTACTCGCTTGTGTATACGACTGTCGCGCCTGCGCACGTCTCATTTAACGGTTTTATTCCGCGGACTTTTTCTTACGGTTTTACTATCACATTTTTTTCAGTTCGGTCGCGCAGCAAAATCCATATCTCCTCCAAGCCTGCCGTAAGGAACTTCGTAGCAAAAATATAGGTACTCTTATTATTTTGTCAATTTTTTTTTCGCTGCCACCGTTTCAGGACATTCAATTACATGCAACTTAAATTTTTTTAAATTCAAAATTTGGAACTCAAATAGGGAATTCCGAGATAAAGGAAAGAAAATGATGATAATAAGTATTTTTAGTATCAGGTGATATGTATAAACCTGTATAATCGGGATTGTGATGTGAAATTGTGTCAGTGAAATCTCAGGGTTCCATTTTACCTTTTGGTGCGAAACCCCAATAAACAGTATATTTTAAACCGCAGTTTTTACTTAAAACTCTCTATCTAGACTTCTGTAAAATAATTTTCGCAAAACTAATCTCGCCTTCGGCCCGTATTTTACTTTGCACTGCGCCAAAAATAACCGCAAATATTATATTTGTATAGCTATTATTTCTAACATTCATCTGCAGGTACTGTACAACATCTTACGCACAAACGGGTCAGCGAAATTTATTACCTATTGTGCGGATATTTCATTTATCATGGTGAATTGAATTTACCGAACAATTAATCATTTCATGACACTTACTCAGTGAAAGCGGACTGCTTTTGAAAAACGTGGAAAAGTTTTCACGGAAAGAAAAAAATGAAAATTTATTTTTTCTGTTTTGTGGTAACAATCACAAGCTGTCCTTTTCGTGATGAATCTGGATTAAACAATGTCACCACTGCATTTCATTCTATAAATGTTAAAAGGCCAAAAGCCACTTACAACAGTTGTAGTCGCGCAAGTATGTACAAGTGTAGGTAAATCAAGCCAAAGAATTATGTTTAAGGTCGTAACAGATAGCATGATGATAAAAAAACATAAAATAGTTTATTTTTAATTTCTAACCTAAAAAATGTTTTTCATTTTACTTACTTATTATTATTAGTTGTATAAGAATGTACTAAGTATAATAAATTAAATAAGTTGGTGTAATGCGTCGAAATGTATCGCATTATACCGCAAATATTAAACCCGGGCTCAAATTGAGTTGATTTATGGCGACGAAAATCCTTGACTCACTTCGTAATTTTAGTCTCGTTTAGTTTTAATAAGGATCCAGTTTATAAAGAGTCCGTTCTCTTTAGATATAAGAAAGAATCTGTAAATTTTACTAGTAAGATTGATTCTTTGATTGTCTCATGATTTATTGCGAGTGTAAAGAATTGCATCCACGAGGAAGGGGGTTTAATCCCATTTTAAAAACCAAAAAGTGACACAAAACTTTAACAAATGATTATAAACCTTCATCGTAAACTACTCTATCTATTCTATATCTAAATAAATAATTATGAACATTTCAGACAACGTCCTCTGGTCCCAAGCTAAGCTATAAGCGTATATGGCTGTATCTCATAACCTGACCCCGTGATAGTTAACTGACTAAATAATGGAAATGTTAACAGTTCGTGGCGCTATAAATATTTAAGGGGGACTCCGAAGCAACAAACGTGTTCAGAGTCATTTAACGATATGTTCAGACGACATGATTATGCCGATATAATGATATGATAATAAACATATTATTATGATGATAACGTACGGAATGCTGTGTGCGTGATTACAACTCTTACAAAGCTAGCGATCTTAAAAAACAAAGTCGTTATTTTTGTATGTTTGTCTATGTGAGCCTATATCTTCGAAACTATGTAACGGATTTTGATCCGGTTTTTTTAACAGATAGAGTGGTTTGAGAGGATGGTTCTTTTGTATGATATGTTAAGGTTTAGTCCCTAAATTCCACGCGTACGAAGTTGCGGGGAACAGCTAGTTTATTATAAAGAAATAAACCAATCGATTAAAATCGAATAAAACTAACTAAACGAAATATCAAGTTGATAATAACAATGTATTACATAAGTTGAACAGGTCCCGTGACAAAATGTACCTCTTATTGTGAACAGATCTCCCTAGAGGGAGCTTGCCACGGTCATGACCTATTTCCTATAGAAATAGTACAATACACATAATATTTTATGATTATTGATATTGTATAATATATATTGGAACTGACGGCTATTTATGTACTTCATGTTTGATTTTATTGTGTAGTTAATACTGAAACTATGAACGAGAACTTTACAGCTTTCATAGTTATATCTAAAAGTACTCCCTCACTCTCTCCAGCCCATTAACGTTCCACTGTTGGGCACGAGCATCCTCCACTTTGTGAGGGATTGTGATCTTCTATGCCACGCTGACCAGGCGTGCTGGCATAGGATTTATTTTTAAGTTTTGCGTCTCTCGCAGGGGATGTTGTCTGTGTACAATATCACTTAGATGGCTTTTGGAAAAGAAATGGAGTAATAATAATAATATCTTTATTTCGAGTAACACAAGACTCATCAAATGTTAGAATTACAAAGTACTTAAATGTTAATATTAGTAATAAAATTATATTAGGTACAGAATTTTGTTTATAAATTATAAATTACATTAGCTAGTGCTTCCATCAATCACTGCCGTATCATTCCATGAGAAATGGCACAGCAGTGACCGATGTAAGCACAGTCAAATCTGTCAGCAATCATGGACAGGATCCTGTTGGGGCTGGCCCTCACCCGGCGCACCAGAGATGCACACCTTTTGCGCATGGTGGTGTAGAAGCAATCCACGCGCGCATCAGCGAACATCCCCGATGCGCTACAGTATCGGGGCAACCCCAACAGAATCCTGAATGCATTGTTATATTGGATACGGAGGGTGTTGTACGATTTTTGAGTATATCTGGCCCACAGGTTGCACGCGTAGAAGGAAGTGCAATATGCTCTAAAAAGTGTGATTTTAACATTTGTTGAGCAGCGTGCAAACCTGCGCGCCAGCATGTTCGCTCTTACGGACAGCGCCCTCCTCTCCCGTTCTATGTCATCATCGTCTTTGAGACCAGGGGTCAAGACATGGCCCAAATATTTAAAATTGTATACCCTTTTTAGTGGGGTTCCGTTGAGCGAGATAGATGGCATACTGTCTGGACTTTTACCCCTGGTCTCAAAAACCATGACTTCACTCTTTTTTACATTGTAAATGAGTCCGTGGGTTGTCGCGTATCTTTCACACACTCCTACTAGTCTTCGAAAACCACAGGGCGAAGCACTTAACAAAGTCATATCATCAGCGTAACTGATGTTGTTCATGCAGACTCCGTCTACATGACATCCTATGTTACTGCTGCTAAGTTCAATAATCAATTCATTTATGTACAGGTTGAAAAGTGTGGGCGAGGTTAACCCTCCCTGTCTCACTCCACACTCCAACCCGTACTCGCGCGACATCGTTCCCGACCATCTCACCGCATTGACCTGGTTAGCATACCAGTACTTTAAGATATTAATAATTGTTGATGGTAATTGTGACTTTTGCAGTTTATCCCATAGAATGTCATATGAAACCAGATCAAACGCCCTGGAGAGGTCGAGGAAACAGCTGTATACAGAAGTCCCACGCTTAGCGTAGTAATCGACAGCATGCTTAAGACACAGAATAGCACCATCAGTTGATAAACCGGGACGAAAGCCGAATTGGTTGTCATGTAGTTTTACATATTTTTGTATTTGTGTGTTAAGCATGCTATCGAGCACCTTGGATAGTATCGTGGCCAGGGAAATAGGCCTGTAGTTTGATTTATCGGCCAAGTCTCCTGTCTTATTTTTAACAATAGGTACCACCACAGTGCGTAACATTTCTCTAGGTAAGTAACTATGATTTACACAAAAAGTATACAACAACGATAAGACTCTGGGTAAGTGTGGACCTGCATAGCAGAGATGCTCGATGCTGAGACCGTCATGGCCCGGCGACTTGCCCCTGGTCATTGACAGGATAACATCCGATATTTCTTTAGATTTAAACCTTATAAACCGTTCCATGCCGGGCTCAGCACTGCGCATACTCTTCGCCGAACCAAGTGGCGATGTTACACGAAAGTGATCCACAAACATGTTAGCAATCTGTTCAGTGCCTCTCACCCCGCCCACGCTCACAGGCCGGCCAGGTCTATGCTTCAATTTGTTAGTTTCTTTCCAAAAGCCAGAAAAATCCTTTCGCGAATGGTGTGCCGCAAGTATATCCATTTTAATCTGTGTTTCATGATCTTGACACCATTTTAATCTCGATTTGAATATTTTCTTAGACTCGTACATCTCATCATAAATAACGCCAACCGAGGGCCTACCGTGCCAATTCCACAACAAGAATTTTTCTCTGGCCTGCCCGTGAGCGTCAGCGACGTGTTTGTTCCAACCGGTGACTGTTTTGTGTTTAGAACGTCTACGGCTGTCTTGACCAACCACTGCCGCCTCGGTTAGGGCTTGTATAATATTTTTATAAAAAGTATCTATACTATTTCTATGCGTAATATCCTTACATACCCCATCACTGCAACTAATAAGTTCAGGTGGAAAATCAAGCAGCCGCAATCGTCTATGACATTCATCCCGATATGTATTAATTTGTTGCGGACATCTACTACCCCATGTCACATAATTTACACAAAAATTATCCGTATTTACACTGTGTGAAATAAGCTTTAAATTACAATTTATAACCAGCGGAAAATGGTCTGACCACGATATATCATTCAATACATGCACTTCTCCCACCGTTTTACTAGCGGCCTGAGTTACTAAGCAATGGTCAAGCCATCGCTTGGAGCCGCTCGCCTCACATAAATAAGTATATGTGTCGGATAAAATACCTAACTTTTGTATGTCAATACATAACCACTCCTGGTCGTCACAAAAGTCCTTTAATTCGCGATGAAAACGTTCGGTAGGGTGCGCATTATAATCACCTAACATAAAAACGGAATCCATATCACAAGTATCTATAATAGCACTCACCGAGCTCAAAGTATCCGTAAAATCCGTCAAGTTTGCGAACACATCCACTGGCATATACACACTCATAACTATAAAAGATAATTCCATTGTAAGCACTTTAATTGCACAGATACGTGGATTATTGCACTGAACTACGGTAACGTTTTGAAAGACACTGCGCCTCCACAGTATAGCAACGCCGCCGTGTGGCCGACCGTGTAATATACCTACCGATGTATCAACAGCTGATACACCGGTCGCGCTAAACTCTTCGCTAATTGTATTTAAAAGAGGTAGCTCATCCGGTAACAGCCAGGTTTCTTGAAGGGCTATTAAGTCGCATGTTTTACAGAGGTCTCGAATACTCAATAAGGAACGTTTCACACTCTTACAATTAAATGAAATAAACTTGGTATTTTTGTTATCCATCAATTACTAATATATTTATTGCCGATAGCTTTATCCTGTTTTGGCTGAAAGTGTACAAATCTCCTGAAGACAACGCCTTCGGGCCAAAGTTTCTCATCAAGATACAATGGTAATTTGTGTATTGCTACATAAAACTTGTACGCATTATAATCACATTTGCGTTTTATAGTAATTTTTTCTAAAGAAACTCGTTCCTGAGTTTTTCTTTCTATATAGTTTACAATATCCACCTCCGAGGTACTTTTATCAACATACGTTATGAACATCGGCAACTTCCTTTCAGCAGCTTTAAATTTTTCATCTGGCTCTGAATTGGCCTTACCCGTTTTGCCATTTAGCCGATAATTAGGTGTTCTCTTGTATTTTACTTCTTGCCAGTCGTTATTTAAGCTCGTTTGACGTTTTACTACACCCGCGTATGACTGCTCCTGTAAAACCGTAACTCGCCGGTCAGATAGTATTTTCGACCGGGGAGAGGGGGTTAAGTAGGTACAACTCCTGCTCTCAGCATCATTAAATAGGTCATCGTCAGGTCGCTCAGAATTTTCTGAGTGGACCGTTATTTTACAACGTTCATCGGTTTGACTTGTTGTTTCATTTCTACCCACTGAATTATTGTCGTTGTAATTCTTACATATTAAATTCTGTTGTCTTTTTTCTCGACATTCCTTCATAATAATTTGTATTTGATCCTGTGTCACATACGATGATTTAATTACACTGAGGTCCTCTCTTAGTTGCGCTAAGTCTTTTAGAAGTTTGCTAACATCCAAGTGCTCGACGGTAATAGGCGGTAGTTTTACTAAGTCCCGTGCTACAAACACTGGGATTACGTCGGGGTCTGTCCTTTTTAAACGGCTTATAATGTCACATAATATTCTCTTTTCCTTGCCCTCTCCTCTTCTTTCCTTATTTTTCGATTTGAGTAGATCCGATGGTAAAGACTCAAGCAGTAACCTGTTCGATTTTTCGATGTCTTCACTTGAGAAGGTGGCCAGACATATTCTCACTAGGGTGTCCTCATCAGACACAGATATTTTATTCTGAATGTATGACAGCATCTCATCAATAACTATATTACACACATTACATTTCACAATATTTGATTGCATTTTATACACTGCAATAATTACTGACACACGCTGTTCGAATCAAAGCGCGCGCGCGACTCCAAATGAATGTAATGATACTTGTCTATCTTTAGGCATCACCATACGGATAAATAAATTTAAAAGTACAATTTAACAAAAGCCTACCAATATTAAAAAAACAAAAGTTCGTAAGAATATGTGGATTTATATGTGGATGGTCTGTAAGACATTTGTAAGTCTTTGACGCAAAAACTACAAAAAATATTGATTACAATATCTTTACAAAACATTATTTTTACAATAAAATGTTCATTTAAGAGGATACCAAAATAGCTTCGTGCATTTTTATACGTACGAAGTTTTCATTGTTTGTTTAGATTGAATGGCTAGAGCTCTAATTTTTAAGTATATGTTTTTTCAATATATGATCTAGGATCGCATAAACTCAGAAACGCGATTGAAAAAAGTTTTCTCGATAGAAAATCTTAGCGAAACAACCTCTCTCAGTTTTTATTTTTTTCATTTGTCGGTCTATTATCGCGTATTAACTAATGAAATAACTTTAAAAACTTAAGTAACTATTATATATAGAAACACGTAAATCAGAATTAAAATATATTTAGTAGATTTTGAGTAAATAAAAAAAATATCCCTAATTCTTCATTTTCTATACCTACTAGCTGTGTTAATATGTACATGTCGACGATAATATTGATGTAGGCCCTTAAACGCAAAAGCTACAAAAAATATTGATTACAATATCTTTACAAAACATAATTTCTACAGTAAAATGTTCATTTAACTAAAAGTATGTGATTTTTATTCTCAATTCGTCCGTTTTAAAGAACCCAGTGCGAGCAATTTCTTACAAGTTATGAGAGCAACGAGGGGAATATTGGCGTTCGTTTTTATGAAGATCAGATTCACAATGGAGTTAACATTTTAATATTAAGTATTGTTCCAGAAAAAGTTATATAGCTATTTATTAAAAACATAACCCTTACTTTTACCAAAATTAGGTAAAAATTAGCTTTTAGGCTGCTGACTACCGAGTAAGGCAGTAGAGTAGAGAAACGAAAGAATTTACCAATAAGTAGACAGTAATCAAAATGGAGCGAGTATTTGTAGAACCCTCCCTAAGTATGTATTTACAAAAGAAAAGTAGTATATGTAGTCTATCCGTATCTGGTACCCATGATACAAGCATAGAAATATAGCTTACTTTGGGACCAGAGGAGGTTGTGTGAAATGTCCTGAATATTTATTATTATTATTTGTATCTCTGTTTTAATTCACGGGTTATTCTTATTATTTTTTTAGGAATACCCGGTCCTTTTTAAGGCTTACATGGGGACATGGGTCCAACATGCAGAGGCCCTTTGAGAATTTCAATGAATAAATAAATGTGGTGGGACACCTACCACCGACACCACACCTGCACTATAGAATTGGAGTCATGGAATGCCAATGGTAGCTGTAGATCTATTGCAAAATAATGTAGAGAAACGAACTGGTTTACTGTGTTAGGTGTTTGATGGACTGGTTGTATATAAAACTATTGCAAATAATAACGGTCGCCTGCCTTCAATACTGATATTTCAAGAAGTATCAGTATTCGTTTCTCTACATATTGAGGCATTCGTTTCTCTATATATTGAGTCGGCGAGTCACCGTCTGGTGACTCGCCGACTCACTAGATGGGCCCCCCACACAGCCGCCAGATAAGGCAGCAGGGAGCAACACCAGTGTGAGCGGCTTGGGGTGTAGAGCGGTGCGGCACCGGTTTCATCATCGCGGGCCGAGACCCGGAGCGGGTTTCCCCATAATTACGCCCTTGAAATTGACACTTCCACCCCCGAGCATATAGCTCTGGCGACCCCACCCTGTCCGGCCGGTGAATGCAAGACAGAGGCGAGAGTCCAGGCACTCTCGGTTTCGAGTTCGGCCAGCCAACAAAGGCAAGCCGAAGGCGAGGCCACGACCGACTCTCAGGGGCACTCGGGACCGCAGTGTCGCCACTCACATTCAGCTCGCCACAAGCTGCCCTGCGGTCTGTAGGCTTTCCCAAGGTCCTGTGAAACATTTTTTGTTTATACCACAAGATTTTTGAAAGCCTATAATCTGCCTCCAGGTTTTGCGTTAGTCTCATGGTGAGGTAACGACTGGCCCAGAGGGGTTTATTATTATTAAGTGGAGGAGGCCGTGCCCAATATTTGAAAAATTTCAAAAGGATCCAAAGGATATTTGCTTATTTTTTTTTTTTTTTTGTCACGTTTTCCCGCAAGCCGTCTTTAAGACATTCAGCGGGATGTTAAAAATTTATTAATAAAATAACGTGTTAGGAGCAACATTCAATAACGTGCCCAAATATTACAATTTGTCTAATTTGACATTAAATCTTGTGGTGCTCTTCGCTTTAATCTTATAAAAGTGAGTCGAGACCTCCTGTCATTAAATTTCTAGCATATTCATTGGGGTGATTTTGGATACGCTTGCTGTAGGTATGAAGTGCATTGGATACCTCGGTTTTAACGGTCTTAACGTTTAATTCTCGATGCAGCCGGTCGTTTCTAAAATACCATGGAGCGTTGGTAATCATGCGTAGAACTTTGGATTGGAAACGTTGAAGAATTTCAATATTTGAATGACAAGCTGTACCCCACAGCTGCAATCCGTATGTCCATATCGGTTTTAGTGTGTGTGTGACGTGCTTTGTAGCGTAGTGGTTCATGTACTGGACTGCCGTTCACAAGGTCGCGGGTTCGATTCCCGCTTGGGACAATCATTTGTGTGATGTTTATACTTGTCATACAAAGGTTTGTTCTGCGTCTGGGTGTTTTCTATGTATTTTATGTATGTATTTACAAAAGAAAAATAGTATATGTAGTATATCCGTATCTGGTACCCATAACACAAGCATCGAAATATAGCTTACTTTGGGACCAGAGGACGTTGTGTGAAATGTCCAAAATATTTATTTATTTATATTTATTTATTTAGTGTGGCCTTATACAAAAGAAGTTTATTGTCTAATGAAAGTTGGGATTTACGATTGATTAGCCAGTACATTTTTCTGAGCTGCTGTCCGAGAGCCTTTCTTTTCGTGAAGATATGTTTCTTCCAAGTTAACCGTCTGTCTAGGTAGATTCCCAAGTATCGGACACTTTCTGACTGTGGAATCTTCACACTGTTGATTTGCACCTCGGGACATGTGTCACGCCTTAGTGTAAACGTTACATGAACGGATTTCGACTCATTGGGCTTTATTTTCCAGTCATGTAGCCACTTGGATAAGTCATTCAAACTTTTTTGAAGCTTTCGAGTCGCACCAGATGGAGTCGGATCGGCTGCTAGAATGGCTGTGTCATCAGCATATGTACTTGTTAAAACATTGTCTGCATTTGGTAGATCGAATGTATATATCAGGTATAGTAAGGGACCCATAATGCTACCCTGCGGAACTCCCGCTTTGATCTCATAAAGGCTAGTATTACTGTCACCTACTTTGACATAGAAATGTCTGTCTTCGAGGTATGTCCTTATGAACTTATAATAGTTAGGAGGCAAGTTCGTTAGAATTTTGTAGAGCAGTCCATCATGCCACACTCTATCAAAAGCTTGTGATACGTCTAAAAACACTGCAGATATGTACAGTTTCTGCTCAAAAGCGTTGTGAATTTCTTCCACCAATCTGTGGACCTACTCTATAGTCCCGTGACCTTTCCTGAACCCGAACTGATGATTAGGTATTAACGTGGTTTCGTGAAGCGTAAACATGAGCCTCTTTATAAACATCTTTTCGAGAACCTTTGATAGAAGAGATAACAGGCTGATAGGACGATATGATTTTATGTCTGTAGGATCTTTGCCTGCCTTTTGAATCATGATTATTTCCGCAACCTTCCATTGAGCGGGAAAAAAGTTCCTCCATAGGACTGAATTGTATAGCTGCGTCAAGAAACGTATTCCCTTAGCCTTCTTATTTGTTAATATTATTCTGTTTCTCTGCTCTAATCAGAAATCTAGACAGACACTTCTTGGGCCTACACTGCTAAAAAACTCTCCGAAACTTCATACAAGATATAGACTTTCATATAGACACCACTTAATCCGTAAAAACTAGTTAAATTTAAAAAATGTGATGAAAAATAACACGTTTATTATGAACAGTGCCCTGAAAATGGTATTAACCCAACATTTATAATAAGAAACGATAAGAGAATGGTTGGCAACAAGTGACGCCGGCTGCTGTAAATTGCTAACACTTCCGAGCGCGCCTTCACTCAACTTCACTTAACTTTATTTTTTTGTAAGTTCAGATTAAATTTTAGATACAGATTTATACTGTCGTTTTCTGTTTTCTAGTTTTTTCATTTATGTATTATATCCGTATTCTGGTACCCATAACACAAGCATAATAAGCTTAGCTTGGGACCAGAGGAAGTTGTGTGAAATGTCTATGAATATTTATTTATTTGATTCTTACTTCTTTCCGTGGAAGCAAATAAATAAATATTTATGGACATTTCATACAACATCCTTTGGACCTAAGCTAGAAGTTGAGTAGAGATAGACAATTTCTTTAAATACTATACTAATGGTTACAAAGTTGAAGAGTTTGTTTGTTTGTTTGATTGAATACGCTAATCTCGGTAACCACTGGTTCAAGAAAATTCTTTCAGCGTTGGATAGTACATTTGTCGAGAAAGACTATAGGCTATATAACATCACGCTGCGACTAATAGGAACAAAGCATCAGTGAAAAATATTGCATAAAGAGGGAGAATTTTCTTAATTCCACGCGTACGAGGTCACGGGCAACAGATAGTTGATAATAAGATTTAGTAATTGAACAGTTTTAAATCAGATAATAAAATGTATTTAGTATTCAATTCATGAAAAGTAAATTCACCTCATCCTCTTATCACGAACATTGAGGTCCCCTTAGGGATTGACCTCCACAGAATAACAATATCTTCACAAGAATCAATTGTGCACAACGAACGAGGATCACAGTTTATTTTGTAACATTATTAATTGGTTCCGTATAAAGGTTACAATCAATACTATCTCCGATATATTAGTTAAGTATAATTAATAAATATTCATGGACATTTCACACAACGTCCTCTGGTCCCAAGCTAAGCTTATTATGCTTGTGTTATGAGTACCAGAATACGGATAGAATACATAAACTACTTTTCTTATGTAAATATATACTTATAATACAAAGTAAACACCCAGACGCAGGACAAACATTTGTAGTACAATTATAAATATAACACAAATGATTGTCTTGAGCGGGAGTCGAACGTATATATTAGTTAAGTAACTACTACTGAATATAATAATTAAAAACTGGGATAATTTTCAGCTGTTTATATCCTCATTCCAGAAAGACAGACGAACGGACAAACTGACAACAAGGTCTCAGTAATAGGTCTCGCCTTACCTTTTGGAACCCTAAAGAAATCCTGAAAGTCCCTACTTATTAAATTTTTTTTATATAAGACGTATTTCTTCTTCGCAGCCCATTCATTCCCACCGTTGGGAGCGAGCTTCTCTCACGGGTTTTGTTAATCTAAACTAATATACTGAAGAGTTTTTGACCGCGCTAATCTCAGGAACCGCTGGTCGATTTGAATTTTTTTTTTCAGATTTGGATAGTAAATTTGTCGCGGAAGGTTTTAGGCTATATAAAATAACGATGCGGTCAATAGGTGCCAAGCATCAGTGAAAAATATTACAAAAACGGGGAAAATTTTCTACATTCCACGCGTACGAAGTCGCGGGCTACAGCTAGTTCCTTATTAAATTAAAATTAAAATTCATTTATTGCAGGTATCAAAGACCCATAAAAACAGTTGCTACATTATAATATATTATCACAATATTGTAAGCTAAAAGAAATAAGATTAAAAGTATACAAATAAAATTGGTCAAGTGCGAGTCGGACTCGCGCACGAAGGGTTCCGTACCATTATCTATGCAACATAAGGCAACGTTATTAGTATCGAGCAAGAAACGGTAAAAAAATCATGTTTGTTGTATGGGAGCCCCCCTTAAATATTTATTTTATTTTATTTTTAGTATTTGTTGTTATAGCGGCAATAGAAATACATCATCTGTGAAAATTTCAACTCTCTAGCTATCACCGTTCTTGAGATACAGCCTGGTGACAGACGGACGGACGGACGGACGGACGGACGGACGGACGGACGGACGGACGGACGGACGGACGGACGGACGGACGGACAGCGAAGTCTCAGTAATAGGGTCCCGTTTTTACCCTTTGGGTGCGGAACCCTAAAAAATGGTAAAAAAGAAATTGTTATAGTCAACATTATATGAATTAAAACACTTATTAAATCAAATAAAATAAAATTTAAATTTCACAAATAAACTCAGATAAAATATATGTTTTATATTATGTTTTTACTGGCTCTGTTTTTTGATCGATTTATATCTAAATTAATTTCAGTAACAAAAATAATTTTAATTATTGTGATATTTCACAGTGTCGGGTACATTTCTCGTCTAAGTTGACACTTTCTAATTCTAATAAAGAAAGTTTTCTCATTTATTTGAATTATTAAGGCGAGGAATAGAGGAAGGGTGAAAATCTTTACTAAATATCCTGTCGTTCACTACGCACTTAATATAATACTATGTTTACAGACAAACATATCAAGATTTTTATTTTATTTTGCATTACAAAATTCGCCCAGATCTAATATAAATTGTCCGAAAGAAAACATAGATAAAATCATGCTTGCAACTCGCACGCAAGTGAAAAAGAATGCTGTACTGTATGTAGTCAGATTACTTCACGATTTGCGTTGATTTTGAACCATCGAGATATCGACTTCCTTATTCAAACATTGGTGTCGATTCCAGTGCAAGTCCAACTAAACTAAACTTAACCATAAATAAACTATTTTTAGTTTGGTTTTAGTGATATACCTATTCTGTTTCAAACAGAAATTAAACTTAAAATTTTAGTTGACAGCACTTATTTGATTTTGACATAATCATTAAAGCTGCCCACTAACAGACAAAAATGCCTTTTATAGTGAACGAATGAATGAATGAATAAAAAAATAACTAATATAAAATTCCTTTTCAAACGTTATTTGAGCAATATAGGTATTTATAAATATTTACAACTATTTCTGCATCATTGTTATGAACATTTATTAATAATTTAATTAGTTGGCGGCCTTATTTCAGTGTATTTCTCATCTTAGATATGAGCATAGTGAGCATCAAATCTTTTAGGTTATCTGTGGAGTGATTAGCACTACTTTTACTCTGTGGTATGCCTATATTACTTTCCTTGATTACTTTATACAAAAAACAAACAATTAAATTCGTTAATTATTTATTTTAATAGGTGTTTAGTGTAAATAATTACAGCAACTAAGGAAAAATATGCTTATAAGCAAATATTTACTTCTCATCTACCATAAACTGATGACGGAAATTCATAATTATCAAGATAACAATGACAAAAGCCAAAAAGTGTATTTATGGAAACATGAAAATCTGTATTTATAAAAATTTGTGATATCATGTGGTGTATAATTATGCAAGAGATATTAAATGAACCTAATAATTTATTTCTACTTTTATTTATAACTTATAAAAGTGTGTTAAGTTCAGTATGTAGTTGTATATGTTAAGTATTCTGATCTATAAGCTACACAACAGTAATTAATTCATCATAGTCTTTTCTTAAGGGCAACATATATCCATGAATTCTTACAAACATATTTAGATTAATAGAATGTTAAGAATTCCAATAAATTATATACTTTATTTCTAACTTAGCTAAGCCTGCTAGTGGTTACTATAATATAGCCTATGTGTTATGTATTCTGATCTAGCTATAAGCTACAAAACAGTATTTATGTATCTATGAATTCTTACAAACAATCTATATGGATTATTAGAATGTTAAGAATTACAATAAATTACATATATGCATAACACATTACTTTTTGATATAGTAAGAGGCTTAATACTTACTTATTATACAAATAAAAATGCAATATTTGTTTAAATACATGTTTTACTAAATAAATCTGAATGTTTTCCGAGTACATATAAATAAATGTTGGTCCACAGAACTCTCTGGCTTGGCTTGGCTGATTCTATTCATTTCTTCATTAGTTATTTTTAATAATAAATTTAGAAACCTACTGATAAAAAATATAGCTCACTGTTCTAGAGACAAACTGTTAGAAACCTTATTAAGTATCACAGATCAAGTAGCACCATTTGGTAGGTATAGTTTTAAGACTGGCTACAATTATTATTTCTACTATTAAATGATATTTACATAACTTTAGGCAGACACACACAAATACATATTTTTTATCACTAGTTTCAATGTTCCAAACTATGGTTCCAAAGATTTCTAGATTTTTCCTGTATTTCACTTAATATAATTGGTAGCAACTGCATTTATAGGTACTGGACCACAATTTTCCATTGGGCCACCAACTGGATATTTATTTTCCCCTGCATGACCTGGAAAAAAGTTATATTTATCATTAGACGCCATTAACCTCAAAATCGTTCACTTTGTATTAAATTATATATGTTTATAATATTTTTACGATAACTTGTATACTTACATAATATATGATGTCTTAGAATTCTATGGCTAAGTAAAAATACGTATTATATTATGTATGTAAATTACAAAACTATTTCGACAAAAATTAAGTAAACAAAGAAATACCTAAATAATTAGTTCTACGAATCTCCGCACTTGACTGTGATTCGTCTGTTTTTCGCGCTTTGTTTAACCTCAATTTTGGCGCCAATATTTAATTTATCAAGTATAATTTTAATTTATAAATATTTTTTATTTGCTAACAAACATTTATTATTCAATATTTAATCAGAAAATCAATTTTTAATGTTCAAAAAGCCATGATAAAATTTAGTGAATTTAAGTCGGCACCTACTCATATCCCGACTAAATAAGTCGAGAACTCACTAAATTAAGTGAATTTTTGACATTTATGATGTACACCAGAATAGCATTATCACTAAATTGTATAGATTGACTAATTTTGGTCCTGTCAAACTTAATTTAAGTGAAGTTGTGACTTTCAGAATAAGAAAGTGAGATTTGACAGGAATAAATCAATTTTTAGTTAAGTTTAGTTACGTTCTTGGACACAGAATCGACACCATTGACAACATTACAATGTGTCATGAGACAATTTGGCGGGAGTTTGGTGCGGGACTACTAATTTATTGAGTCGATAATAATTGAAATTGTGTCTTTAATCTGGAATAAATAAATGAATGATGGATTATTATACTAGAGAAGTAGTTTGGAACTTGTGACCTTTTGTTACTTGTAGTTGTGGAAATTATAAAACACAGAGAATAAACAGATGTACTGAATTATGGAGGAGTATCATTCAAGTAGTAGAACCCGAAAGAAGGCCTTCTCACAATCGTTAACAGATACTTAGTCAACAGGGGCAGATGACAACATTTTGACGCGCGTTTTCAAATCGCGCGTCTAGACATCGTAGTATTTACATACAATCGATCACATGAGCGCGCGTTAACGCGCGTTAGCGAGCGTTGACGCGGCTCAGAGAAAAATTCCCTAGATGCAGGCGATCGCGCGTTGACGCGCGCTTTTACATCTGTGGAACATCTGTTGACTGTTCAGTTGAGCGCGTGCTTACATCGCAATTGCACGTTTTTTTTTGTGACTTGCTTTTGTATTTAGTTCAAAATGAGTGAATTAGATATTGGCATCGACTTACTAATTGACGAAGTCAGGAAAATGCCAGCGATTTGGGATATAGCTTCAGAATCCTATAAAAATGAAATTTTAAAACGACCAACCCAATGTGTGCGTTTTCTTTTACCATGTTTCTTTTTTATAATATAACCACAAAATAATAGCATCTTCCACGTCCATTTTCTAAGCTCTATCGATACAGACTGACGAGCTACTTGCAACGCACGTTAGCGCTTTTTATCTGAACTCTTTAAAAATTTGATCACGCGTTGACCTGCATTAACGCGCGTTACATGTGAACTTAGCCTAAGAATACAAATGTCACTACCCTTTTTCCTTCCCAGGGTGCTGTAAAAGTCAGCTAAGGGATATTAAACACAAAAAACATCCTCTGTCTGAGACGTAAAACTGGAAAATAAACCGTGTACTAACACGCCTGGTCAGCGCGGCACAGTAGACCATAATCCCTACCAAAGTGGAGGAGACCCGTGCCCAACAGTGGGACTGGAGAGAGAGAAACGTATACTTATAGTTATTACCATTTATATCTGTTACGAAAGTAATAATTTGTCATTGTTAAGTTCAATGAAGTACCTATTACATCCAGTTGAATACTCCACACAAATTTACTGAGCGTGTGATAAGATAGTACAAACCCTGTGCGCTCGTTTGTCATGACATCGTTTGTAACTGAACCAAGTGCCGGCATTTTGAATTATTTTATTGTTTTTTAATGATAACCAATCAATTATTTTATTTTTATAGCATTTTATTGTAAACATCTTTATTTATTACAAAATAAAGTCATTACTTTTGTATGTATGTCCCTATGTGAGCTTATATCTTAAAAAATACGTAGCTAATTTTGTTGCGGTTTTTATAATAGATAGAGTGGTGCAAGAGGATGGCTTTTTTTTGGATAATTTGTTAAGGTTTTGTTTCTGAATTTCACGTGTACGAAGTTGCGGGCAAAAATTTAATTAATATTTTTCAAATTTTTAATTGTATAGACTATCGTTCTATCTAGATCTTTTTATTGAATATTGCACAATATTTTTTTTAAATAAAACTTTACCTTTATCTCTAAAAGCGCCATACTGCATACATACATACATCCAATAATACTCTAATAATACTAATTACATTTAAATACTTTATATTAACAACACATTTAAAAATATTACACAAAATAATTACTAAAAAATTTTTCTTAAACACCTTTTGTTATGGAAATATTTAAGTTTGAACCAATTTTAAATTGATATGGATGAACTACGCGTTATGTTTAGTTCTAAATAGTGTGTATACATACCACAGTCCAATACATCAAGACAGCGCGTTTAGACAGACCACTTAGTCACTGTCTGACATACCGAAATCATAAGACGAAACTCTGATGAGAAATGTGCATGCTACGGAATGGCTACGGGCTCGTAGATGTGCTACGAATGAAATGATGCTTGCTACGAAATTAACTACAATTGAATTTCAAGCTATTGTTTTAAGTATTTTTAAAATTTTTAATATAAATGATACACATTTCATCACCCTGTTTTCGTTTATGCGTATCAATGAAGTAAAAAGAACCGGCTAAATACGAGTTGAAGGGTTCCATCATCATCATAATATATCTATCAACATAAAACATATTATAATTAAAAGCATATCATCAAGTTAAATTAAGAATTTTCTCGATACACGAGTTTATACACATACGTACTATCGCGTCTTTTACTCATTCTAAACCAAAGTTGTTATTTTTGTGTATATGTCCTTATGTGACCTTATATCTTCAAAACTACGTAACAGAGTTTGATGAGGTTTTTTCTTAGATAGAGTGTTTAGAAATATAGGGCTTTTTTCTATAATATGTTACGGTTTAGTTTCTAATGTATGTAATGTACAAATTTGCGTGAAATAGTTAGTATTTAATATTATTATTATGATAAAGATAAACAAGTGATATGACAGCGAGGTAACTGTCCGATGAAACTAGGGATAGCACTTACCATTGTCGGATGAAATCGGAAACCATTTTACGGTCCATTGTTGAGAATATTGGCAATTTCGCTCAGAGGTTACTCGACTGACGCTAACACAAGTTTTATAACAGCACTTATTCTTAAGATACTCTTTCAAGTTATACCTGTTTTTAAAAGTAATGATAAATTATCTTATTTTATTAGTTACTAGATGATGACCGCGACTTCATGCGTGTGGAATTTGGAAAAAAATCCCGATTTTGTAACTGATACTTCGCTCTCGAAGAGGTGGTCGTGCCAAATGTGACACTCGGCCACGCCACAGGCCACAGGCCCCGGTTAGCAGGGCCACCCCTCGCCGGGTCATGGTAAAGCTCAAGGCACCATCATGGCCCGGCAGGGTAGAGAGGAGAAGGGAAAAAAAAACTGATACTTTGCTCCTATTGGTTGCAGCGTGATGTTATATAGCCTATAGCCTTCCTCCATAAATGTACTATCTAACACTGAAAGATTTTTTAAATCAGTCCAGAATGGTTCGTAAGATTAGCACGTTCAAACAAACAAACTTCAGCTGTATAATATGAGTATAGATAAATGTATTTATTTTTAATTAATAAATAAATAAATTAATATTCATTGACATTTCACACAACGTCCTCTGGTCCCAACCTAAGCTTATTATGCTTGTGTTATGGGTACCAGAATACGGATAGAATACATATACTGCTTTTTTTTTGTAAATATATACTTATAATACATAGTAAATACCCAGACGCAGTACAAACATTTTGTATGACAGCAAAAAACATCACACAAATGATTGTCCTGACCGGGAATCGAACCCGAGATCTCGTGAATGGCAGTCCGTTATATGAACCACTACACCACGAGGCCCGTCAAAGTATTGTATTTATGTCGTAGGAGACTTGATTAAAATAGTTTACTTAAGGATTTTTAATTCTAACTTAGGTTCCAAGATTGTGAACTGGGTCTTTAAATGGTGTCAATGGTGAGTAATTCGTTTATCTGATGAGTTTGAATGGTGACCCGTTGAATATTCATAAAAGGATCCTTCCACACCAGTTACACATGTCGTAAGCCACGGATCAATCTCATGGTAGTTAATAGAATGTTGTAGTTAACGTAGTTAGCTTGTCCAGTATTACAAGGTTTTTAGATAGATGACTACTCTGGCTGTAATTACAGGTAATTTCTATGATGTTTTTCTATATATATTGACAGACTAGCAATCAGCCCGATTTCTCACGGGTAACATTATCGGTGAAAATTATATTCCGCAAAGACTACGCACTATTTAAAGACCGTGACTATACGAGTACACTATTTAAATATCCAGAATAAGTGTCATAACTTGTAAACGGAAAGTCAGATCCGAATAATTTAATGTAAAATTTACATGTTATAAACTTCATTTAAATTTTACTTCATATAAAATCATAATAAGTGATAATAGTAACATAGTTTTAATTATAACCTCTTTACAAAGAAACAAACAATAATAGCAGGTCTCTATCAAGTCTTTCAATATAATAATTTAAAATAACTTAATTTTACATTGAGAGTGAAATAACGAATACTTGAAAAGAAGAGGCCTAAGTACCGCCACGTGTTACGGGCATTGAACCCAGTCAAGCTCTCCACCTTATTACAATTTAATTTTATTTTCCTCCACAGAAATTATTACATGAAAATACTCAATAAGTAGAACACTTGCCTGTGATTAATTTAAAAGTAAGTGGTAACATAATTAAATGTTTAAAAACTCGTGTAGGAGTTCAAAATCGGCAATAAATTGTTCTCAACTTCTGTTTTCGTAGTAACTTTTGTCCGCTACTCTTATTTATTTATCTAAACTACTCGTATCTCTTTTTTTCTTCTTTTTCATATCTGCAATGGACTTGTGTAGTCATAATCAGAATCGTGACTTAAAAATAAATAGAAGCAAACTTTTACCTAAACTATTACCAAGTTTTTTAAAAAGTTCTGTTTTTTTTTTTAAAAAATCCTAGTTTAGAGCTTTTGCTCAGTAGTTGGGGATTTAAGTTGATGTGTCAGTCAGTCAAGCTTCTACTATTTTATGAAAATAATTGTCTTTTATTCAGTTTCAGGTTTATATACAATATTTTTTGTACTTGCATCTGCAATAATCCCTACTAATATTATAAATGCGAAAGTAACTCTGTCTGTCTGTCTGTTACGCTTTCCCGCTTATACCACTCAACCGCTTTGATAAAGTTGTGTGCCACAGACAATCTTTAGACCCTGAGAAAGGACATAGTAGCCTATAAAGGTAGCCCTTTTATTGCGAAAAAAGGAATGAAAAGTTTTCTAAATTTCACGCGGACGGAGTCGGTATAAATAATACATTTAATGAATCTTCACCATTTTAGACTATTTGAGTTCAGTTAAAAAATAAGTTCAGCCTTCACAAGAGATCCTCATCATCCTCATCCTTCTAATTAGTAAATGGTTGTATATTTGGTGTAGCATGTGCGTCATTCATAAGTGATTGGGTTTATAATTAGGTTAGCGAGCAAGGTTGGCTAATTTTAGACATGTTGATCAGGGAGTGCTAAAAATAGAATGTATAGTGTAGGTATTTATTTCGACGAATATGCTGATACCAAATTTAGTCAGAAATTTTTTTTAGAGAATGGTACCGATTCTACGCTCAAAACTACACTTAACTAAACATGACCATTGATAGTGTCAATAGCACAATTCGGTAACGTTAACTGAATGTTTCTCGTTATTATAAGTGTGCGTTATAGACTAACAATTTTAGTTAAAATAATTATTATTATAAATAAATATAAATATTCATGGACATTTCACACAACGTCCTCTGATCCCAAGCTAAGCTTATATGCTTGTGTTATGGGTACCAGAATACGGATAGAATACACTACTAATAGAATATACTACTTTTTTTGTAAATACATAGGTACTTATTTACATTGAAACACCCAGACCAGACCCAAACATTTGTATGACATACACATCACAAAAATGATTGTCCCGAGCGGGAATCGAACCCGCTGCATCGTGAACGGCAGTCAGTTACATGAACCACTAGACCACGAAGCCCGTCTAATATAAATGTGTACAAGGAACTAGCAAGTAATAGATATACTGACACTATCAATTTTAATTTTTTTAGTTCAGTTTAGTTATGCACGTAGCATTGGTACCATTGTCAAAGGCATTAAGTATGTCTGTATACTACTTGTGCATATGAAGCTAAATAAATAAGTAAATTACTAATATACTGCACAGACCAAAATCAATTGTGAGGCATATTACTAATTTTCTTTGTTTTATACGGGTAAATAGTTATAGGAGTCTGGACAAAAGTTTAGCATAACAGTATGATATGATAAATACGTATTTATTTACTGAATTTAATTTTTTTCTGTCTGAACTAATCATAGACTTACTAATAAATATATTTGAATATATACAAGCTTCTTTGAACTAATTAGCAACTGACGCTTGATCAATTAGTACTGAGTTGTCATTATTATCGTTTATGGTTTTGATGTTTCCCTGAGTTAGGACCACTAGTTATGCGTCGCGTCGTCTTTAATATTTTTAAACTCTTTTGTTCTGATGAACGATCTATTTCTATATTAATACTAGCTGTTCCGGCAAACGTTGTTTTGCCATATTAAAAAAAAAGAGGTTTGAAAAATAGATGTTGGCCGATTCTCGGACCTACTGAATATGTATGCAAAATTTGAGAAGAATCGGTCAAGCCGTTTCGGAGGAGTACGGTAACTAACACTGTGACACGTGAATTTTATATATTAGATAAAGTTCACTTTATTCAATTGATAGCAGTTGAAAATGGATTGCGTGTCACAGTTCATAAAGTAGGTATCCGTTTGGCCCAGAAAAGTTAAATAAATTCAATATTAAACGGTAGAACTTTTATATAGGAATGTTTCAATTTTGTTAGTTTTTGAATAAATTGTCCTGGAGCCGAATCAATTGCAGTTTTATTTCTATACTAGAGCGTTGTATTTTTTGAACAGTTCCTTTTTGCTATTTATGAAAAGGTACGTAACGTAACGTATGTTTGTAGCATAGGTGTACTAAGTATACTTTGTCTACCTCTATGATTTATGGTGGTCGATGAATATGATTACAAATGAGATGAATTGACGATAACAGCTATTGGTACCAATTCTACGTGCACGACTAAACTTAACTCAACTAAAAAATAAAAACAACTATGCTGTATTTTGAATAATTGGCTATTTCAATATATACACATTCACAATAATTAAAATTGTTATTCTATTTTACACAGTTTCTATGATAAAAGAATTCAGTTAACATAGCCGAATTGTGTTATTGACACAATCAAATGTCATTTATTAGTTAAGTGTAGTTTAGTTGTATACGTAGAATTGGTACATTGTCAGTCTTTAACTAAAGTTAGAAAAAGTTGAAATAATAAGTGATGTCATTTTTATTTGTGCATTTCATTTGCTAGAATATTATTGATTATAATGAGGAATTAAACAAGAGTATTAGTATTAATAAAACTACTTTTTACGGATTTAGACGCGTATTTATTTTAATATTTTAGCGTTTTAATTTTAGCCCGACGTTTCGGAGACTCTCAGTCTCACCCGTGACCATGGTGACTGCAAAGTCTCCGAAACGTCGGGCTAAAATTAAAACAAATATACGCGTCTAAATCCGTAAAAAGTAGTTTTATTTATGCAAATGAGTCGCGCAAGTGTTAGAAAATATTAGTATTAGTATTTTCAACAATGACTATAGTGTTATAATATACATACTTACCTTAGGTAACAATATAATGGTTTTATCGACCAAAAATTAGTACCACGCCCCACGCTTAGGCTTAAATCAAGTTTAGGTAATGAACTTAACATTTTCTACGTGCTTTTGGTCATCATTATCATAAAAACATCACGTTTTTTCGCATTGAGGTCGGTAGCGACTATAGAACACCATCCTTGGTTTCATCCACACTCATACATCTGGTCATGCATGCCCAACGGTTGAGTGTACTACGCTTTTAATCTTTTAAACAATTATGATTTTTATATTTTATCACTTAGCACAGGAGCCGCCGTTATATTTCGTCACAAAATATGTACTGACAATCAATAATGTTTTTTTATTCTTAAATACCACATTGAATAGTTGTGAATCTTGTAAGACTAACTGTTATAAAGGCTTGTACTCACGTAGTAAAAATATTTTATGTGTCGAGTAAGCTCGTTTATCAAGGCAGGCGACCCCAGCAATCTGTTTGCCCAGCTGCAACCATTTTTCTTATAACAAGAGCTTAGCTTTTATATCAGAAAAACTCTTGTTATATGTATCATATTTTTTACGGACTCCTTTTTATATATATTATGTTATTTACAAATAACTTACATAGAATGTTTTATTTTACCTCTTACGCTTTTGTAATGTCCTGATGCAAAATTTATTTTATAAACATATTTGTTCCGTTATTTGTGCACTAATATAGTTAAATAGATAAAAAGATAATAAAATTGGTCAAGTGCGAGTCGGACTCACGCACGAAGGGTTCCGTACCATTATCTATTAAAATAAATATTTATATTACTATAAATATTTATTTTATTTTATTTTTAGTATTTTTTGTTATAGCGGCAATAGAAATACATCATCTGTGAAAATTTCAACTCTCTAGCTATCACCGTTCTAGAGATACAGCCTGGTGACAGACGGACGGACGGACGGACGGACAGCGAAGTCTCAGTAATAGGATCCCATTTTTACCCTTTGGGTACGGAACCCTAAAAAGCAAAACGTTCTCAAACATAGCTTAAATATTTTGGATAAATAAGACGTGTTACTGTTTAAGAGCCTACAGGCGTTCTAAAAAAATACAACAGTTTAACTTATAATATGTTCGGATTTCGACCAATAACTGACAACTAGTAGAAATGGTCTTAGAATTTGCACTAAAGGAGATGTTGATTAATGATCATTAGTGACTGGGGACGCTGGCTAGCAGCATCTGGTCATTCCATCGCAATATAAATAATTATCTTCAGTTTAATATCACACAACTATAACCAGCTACAAATGGAAAAGCATCAATTCTACTATAATTATCATAATGTACTCGTACATTAAAGCTTGATTGCAGTGATTACTATTATACAAACACCTGATGTTAGAAGAGAAATGGGTGTTAAGAGGTTTTCAATCAATCGGACAAAATAATTGCCATATTAATCTATCTGTGACAGTAAATAGCAGTGAGCTATTTTGAAAACAAATTGTTAGTGTAGTACAACCGTAGTAAGTCTCCTTGCTATGAGTTCGATTCAGACTCAAGACAAATACTATCATGAACTACTTTTTTGTACTTGATTTGTTTATTTGATTTCTAATATCTACATTCAATTTTATAAGTATGTTTAGTCAAACAGACCATCACTTGATCACCGTGATAGCATTTTTTTTAGTACAACACACATAATTAAATATCAGCAATCATCATCATCAGAACATTAGGTCATGGGGAGAGGCAGAGTTTCCCTATGGAAAAAACAACAATAACGCACATATTCTATACCAGTGATATTATTTTATAATCCGTAGAACGTCGATAGCTACCTTTATACATATTAATAATCTCCTCCTTTTTATTGCACTCAATTAAAAATAGTGCAATGTATTTTATTCATAACGATTACCTGAAATCGTATCTTAAGATATATGATGAGACGGGCTTCGTTGCGTAGTGGTTCATGTACTGGACTGCCGACATCTACTATATAAAAATAAATCGGATTTTCCTTCCTGACGCTATAACTCCAGAACGCACGAACCGATTTCCACGGTTTTGCATTCGTTGGAAAGGTCTCGGGCTCCGTGAGGTTAATAGTTTTTTTTTTTTTTTACTTTTTTTTTGGTATGGCAAAACAACGTTTGCCGGGCCAGCTAGTGTATTATAAGTATGTATTCTGATACCCATAACACAAGCATAATAAGCTTAGCTTGGGACCAGAGGACGTTGTGTGAAATGTCCATAAATATCTTATAATATCTTTTCTTATGATTAGTTTAGATCTAGAATACTTATACTGAAGTGCAGAAATAACGTTTGACATACAGACAGACACCGAAAATATCGTAAAAATGTTCCTTATCTGGTGTGTATGTAGTGAATTTAATTTGCTACTAAGTTGTAAGCTCCTTAATGCGAAAATCCACAAGGATACAGCTATCGCGTCGGTTCGGTCAGAGGTCAGTTTAGACAACGTCTTAACTACAATTAGCACCGTGTTTCGTACTTATAGATGTATTAAGTGAACGCTCTTTATTTAGATTGTAAATACCTTAGTATTTTCTTGTATTATTATGTATGTGGATTTTATTAAGAAAAATTCTATAAGCAAAATGTAAAACTCGAGTTGTCGTCCCTAAATGCTTTTTTATTCTTTACTTTAACACTTTACAAATCAACAGTAATTAAAAACCTAATACCTCAACTACACAATTTTGTTAGTTTTCACTTCCATAGACAGTTCTGAAAGAATATTCCGCAGTTTTTTTAAAAACCATTTTTTTTATTCAATATTTTGTAGTTGAATTGCCTTTACTGTTTTGTTAATATTCTATTTATATATCGAAAAAGTAAGTTATATGTCTTATAGAACTATAATATAAGTATATGTTGTAAGGAAGTGTAACAAATGAGGCGTATAGAGCCTCCCACCCTGCACACGTCAGCTTCCGGTGAATACTCGAGCGCTTAGGCCTACTCGACGGAGGTAATGGCTTTACGAAATTGATCTGAGATTACATATAATATATTATGTATATGTTAGTACTCGTACAATATACACATGCTACTATGTACTTCAGGATTACATATTAATAGTACTTGTTTTATTGTGCTTCTAAATTCTGGGAAAAGTATGAAGATAGTTTTACATTCCAATATATATGTCGGAGAATAGACCAGAGGCCTGAACAGGAATCCGAGCACATAGCGTAAGAACTGTCTTACCGATATTCACACCTCAGTCTATCATACTCTTGCACACTTATAAGGATAACTGGCCTCCACATCAACCCCTTATAGCCAGTGCCCAAGCCTCGCAACGAAGAATCATCACTACGTTCACACAATGAGGAATACATGTACGCGCAAACACGTACATGACGACTTTACACAATACACGTACACACGCGCACACAGATACCGACGCCTATAAGGACCAGCTCAATGCCGATACGTCGGAGATTGAGCAGCGCGACGACTCGTACAATACCAACTTCTACACACACACTAATACGCCGTGATGTATACAGCACGAATTCTCGAATAATACTGAACCTCAGCCACGTTCGCCTATCGTATTTAAAGCAACTTGCGAGTGGGGGTAGTGGGGGAGTTGCGACATAATACAATCTTAACATTACGGCCATGATAAGAGTTATGTAATCTTCAATATCCTTAGGGCATATTCTTAGTTAATATCTCGACATTAATCAGATACTAATCTAAATGAGATTTAACTAACTAATTGGGCATAAGTAAATCAAGAACTAATTTCGTATACCTACAAATTGGTTATAAACACTTTAATATTCTTTTAAAACCCATGTCCTTTACGCCTAGCCGACACGGCCATTCTGACCAGCGACCGTCCTCGGGCGATAATAAACTTGGGTTTGATTGGAATATACAAAACTATTCATACAACCGCTCGTCCATCCTGCATCTGTCCGCGTCACTTTCGCATAGAATAATCTAGTTAGTTCAAAAACCTAAAAACACGCTTGAAAATCCGGATACCATTCCAAATGACTGCACCGCCATCGATACCCAAAACGTGTGCAAACCTTCAGATCAATTCGACATTAACAGACACTTACCGAACCAATATAAGTGCGTTAAAAAGAAGCGGCCCGACCCGGAGTGCCGAGTCGCTATTCTAGCTACAAAATAATTCTATGCCTCCCACCCACAAAAATGCTGAAAGCCCGTGCCATCAGAGACACAAGTCTGCGCCGTCACAATGCTGTCACAATCTTAGCAAACAACCAAGACATTCCCATCTGATTCTTTAAACAAAGCGATTCTATGTGAAACTATCCGACTGTATATGAAAGGCATACCGGAGAAACAACAATACTGGTGAGTCCACTCATACACAACAAAATTATTACGTGCATAACCAAACACACAAGTGTGCTCACAGTGACACTGCAACGAGCCACTCCAGCGACTCTGAATGAAATACACCGACAGACACACACCGAACATATAAAAGAGTGTTAAAAATAATTAAAAGGACAATTCAATAAGGCACACTTCCTCAATTTAGTTAGTGACCTTTTCACAAGTGGTTTAACAAGTGTTTAGCATGTTGCTTACTATAGTACTAAGTAACTAATAACAATAGACAATTTCTAAATAACCACAGCCATGTATTAGGTTGTGGCCTTTTAGTCATACTTCACTACTTTAACATTATGCCACCTTGCCAACTAACATTTCGGCCACCTAGCCGTTCCGTTTTTGACACCTCGCATCCACATTTTGGGCCACTATGCCACTCCACTCCCTATTTCGGGCCACCTCACTCCCTCCTGCCTGGGCCACCTCGCCCTCCTGCCTGGGCCACCTCGCCTTCCTGCCTGGGCCACCTCGCCCTCCTTCAGACCGCAACATCCCTTCATAACTCCATCTCCCAATCTTATCTTTATCGACGGGCTTCGTCGTCCGGTAGTTCATACAACGGAACGCCACCCGCGAGGCCGCGGGTTCGATTCCTGCCTCGGACGATCATTTGTGTGATCTTTACAAATGTCATACAAACGCTTGTCCCGCGTCCGGGCCTCTACCGTGTATCACGAGTGTATATTTACAAAAGAAAAGCAACTTACGCACTCCATCCGTATTCTGGCACCCACAACACAAGCACAATAAGCTCAGCCTGGGACCAGAGGACGCTGCGTGAAACGTCCATGGTTATCCATTTATTTATCCCTCAAAGCCACACAACACACGCACCTCTCAAAGATTTAAAGTATTCGTCAAACAAAATTATTGGGCATCATAAAATTATCGTCAGGTCATCGCGTAATACCACAGTCGCATCCACTGTTAAAGACGCCATTGACCACCAACCATAAGCACTATTTAAGTAGGCCTTGTACAAGTAAAATTCTTTAAGGCGTCGCGTCGGTGACCTCCGCTGTACCACCTTTATGATGAAATAAACAGAAATAAATAGTACCTACTCTTTACAATACTTGTGATGTAATTTTTAACAAAATGAAATTGACTTCACATAGCCCGATTTCTTTAACACAGACACACCTTTGAAATATCTTTCCTCAAAAAATGTATCACCAATATCGATTCACAAACGACGAAAAAGCATAAACACGGTTGAATCGAGAAACCTTCCTCTTTAATTACTGTTGAAAGTTAATATGTAGAAGATAAATGTCCAAGAGATCTTTCAACCTTACCTTCGTGTAACTCAAATGGGTGTTAAGCCTACACACACATGGCTGCTTTGGATATTGCTTTCAACATCAAGTTTAAAGGCGCATAGTATTATAGTTATCCAAAAAAACCTCTCTAAAATCTAAAGCGGTTCCAGGTAGCTATAGTCTAGTAAAAGCACCACGCAGCAAACTCCGCGGTCATACGATTATCTGGTGTTAAACCGTATATCCGTCACTGTAGTCTATATTCAATTTGTTTAAAGCTAACACTTGGTACCATACATTACATATGTCTTCATGAACTTACCTGACCTTTAAGTAGATTACAAGAGTCAAAAACAAATTTGACAAACGACAACAATACTAAAGTTTCAAACTGAAAGTTCTAAAATTGTAAACGCTCTGTTGTACTCATCACTCAGTTTAAGTACTCATATCACCTACATTTAACTAGTAACAGGTATAAGCCCTATATCTTTAGATAACGTGATCTAAATTTATCCTCACTAACTCTCTGGTCACGTCAATGTTAATTAGGGTGTCAGTATAATATTTACGAAAGCACGAAATAAATTAATCGATTCGATTTAACTTAGGTACTTCACCAAGGTTGGTGTTATACCTACCACAAAGCACTTTTCACACTAACTTCAAAATTTTAAAACTCTTTTTCACTTACCAGTAGGTATTTTGCGTACAATATCACTTTAAACTTAATTGTAAACTTTCAATGATTTATCTCGGCACGAGTAACTACATTAAATAAAACGATAGAATAAGCAAACACAAAATATCTCACGACAGACACAGCCTCTATGTCCTTTACTATGTCACATTACTGTTTACAACATTATTTTAAATCATAATAAACCAGTTTAAATTTAGTGTTAAAATAAGTCATTTTTGTCCCGCTCTTTCTACTAAGAGTACATGTATGATACATGTTGAACACACACACGCATATTACAAAACAATCGTGATTATTATGTGGTTTTAAAGGTCCCACAATTGGAGTAACTTTGTATTTTCATAACACTGACGGTACTTACAGAAGTATTTTATAAAACACCATGACGGTAGGAAACTAATACATCACCCTTAAATACGTAACGCAGAGGAATTATCTCAAACAGCCAAACTAAATTGATAACGTTTTATCAAAAATAGTTTCATATCAATTTGTTATTTTTTTATTTCTTTTTTTTTTTGACTAGGCATCCTTTTGGGACACTTCAGGAAAAAAAAACGTGATTATCCGTTTTATAAAGAATAAAATAATTCTCAAGATGCTTTCTCGTTTTAGATTACGCCCACACAATTACTAGATTTTCTAACGAATGTTAAATCCTTTTCAAATATTTCTATACTGGCAACACCTTTCACATATCAAAGGCGGTAGAACAAACCAAGTACCTACCTACGTTAAGTTTGCATGGCAGTATTTACATAAAAGAACTGACTGAATAACTACTCGGTTATTGATATGCACCGATCCGACTGAAAGTATGTGGCGCCATTACTAAACTTATTCTGCTCTTTATGAAAATATTACTCTGATCACAGGTGTATGAACTGCAGTGATCTATGAATCGTTCAGTGACAAACATTAAACGAGTGAACTCTATAGGTTACCTATTTCCTTGCACATATCAAATATCACATACTGAATTTTAATCAGGCAGTTACCTACTTCTGCTTTTATAATACGATTGCTATCACGTAATGTTTCCCCAAAGTATATCTAGTGCGCATCGAAATATATCTTCAGTATTCAACAATATCTGTTCATAACGTATATCAAAATATCTCTGTTAATAATTTCTCACTGTACCTAAGCATTAAATTTATAGACTAGGCATATCGTAACATTTCAGATAGCTTTAAGTTTCTTTCTTTTTAACATCTCTATTTATAAATAACTTCGACATTTTACTTGAAACAAACATTGCATGTAAATTAGATAGCTAATAACGCCCAAATATTCTTTGCGGTTTGTGCTACCCACTTTCGTTTACTTTTAAACATTTTACTCACTTATAGTAAAAAAAATATTGCTTACCGAATACGACGTTCAGTACTCACGTGCCTGCTGCTTCGGACACTAAATTCCTTGCCACTATCACCATTTCTTACGCACTATTTTACTACCAATTCTCGATAGGACCGTGGATAAAAAGTCATGACTACTTATTTTCGCACACTGTTCACTGTTAACCTATATTTTTACGAATACACTCCCAAACCCTCGCGATCACTATGTGGGCTACGTGTAGTTCTTATCCCACTTCTGATGTCGGAGAATAGACCAGAGGCCTGAACAGGAATCCGAGCACATAGCGTAAGAACTGTCTTACCGATATTCACACCTCAGTCTATCATACTCTTGCACACTTATAAGGATAACTGGCCTCCACATCAACCCCTTATAGCCAGTGCCCAAGCCTCGCAACGAAGAATCATCACTACGTTCACACAATGAGGAATACATGTACGCGCAAACACGTACATGACGACTTTACACAATACACGTACACACGCGCACACAGATACCGACGCCTATAAGGACCAGCTCAATGCCGATACGTCGGAGATTGAGCAGCGCGACGACTCGTACAATACCAACTTCTACACACACACTAATACGCCGTGATGTATACAGCACGAATTCTCGAATAATACTGAACCTCAGCCACGTTCGCCTATCGTATTTAAAGCAACTTGCGAGTGGGGGTAGTGGGGGAGTTGCGACATAATACAATCTTAACATTACGGCCATGATAAGAGTTATGTAATCTTCAATATCTTTAGGGCATATTCTTAGTTAATATCTCGACATTAATCAGATACTAATCTAAATGAGATTTAACTAACTAATTGGGCATAAGTAAATCAAGAACTAATTTCGTATACCTACAAATTGGTTATAAACACTTTAATATTCTTTTAAAACCCATGTCCTTTACGCCTAGCCGACATATATATCGATTGTAGTTAATTACGTTAACATGAAATAAACAATTAGGAAGTTAATGAATAAAATTGTAGCGAAATAATAAATATTATGATTATGATCAACACAAATATGAATAAAAAATT
The DNA here is from genome assembly GCA_916999025.1 of Orgyia antiqua. Lineage (NCBI taxonomy): Eukaryota > Metazoa > Arthropoda > Insecta > Lepidoptera > Erebidae > Orgyia > Orgyia antiqua. The sequence continues at coordinate 535,466 of OU779865.1, forward strand.
CTAAATTGTCCAGTCGTTTTCGAGAAATTGAGTAACGAGCATGCTCTCACGAATTAAATAATAGCAGGAGAAATGATTACCTCAAACGTGATTTAAACCCACGGTCTCGGAATACCTACTGTTCCACTAATTTTCCACGTGAGCTATTGTGATGCCTCAAATTTCAAACAATTTCTCTGCTACAACGATTCCTTAAATAACACGCAGTTGTTTAGCTTGCAAATAGCTAGCTAGCTCCTTGTAGCACTAACACTAAAGATTTTTACTATTTTTTAAACGCAACGCGTAAATCTTATGATAAATAAAAGCGTAATACCGTAATTGTTCTTTAATCATAAATATTAAGGTCTTTTAAAGTTTAATATAACAGTGACCTATTTAACACGTTCACGGCTGAGTGCAATAAACGAAAGTTAACCGCACCAACCTCAATGTTATGACTCACTCGTAAATTTTATACTTAAAACTTAATCATCTCGCTTTAAAGTTTGTAGCTAATATAACCTTTGACTTCTTATTTGTGGAACCAAGCAGTAAATGCCACAGCTTTTAAACGAATTGAATTAATAACATATGTTTAATACGCTTAAATAACAAATTAAATATCAATAAATAAATAAAACCATTGTTTTCGGATTTAGATACGTATATATATTTGTTTTAAATTTTAGCTGGACCATTCGGAGACTTTTCCATCACCTTGGTCACGGGTGGGACTGAGCTGTAAAGTGACTGGTTGGTGGATAGTTTTATTTAAAAAAAAGAATCGCGCAAGTGTTGAAAATATTATAAATTTTCTGAAATATAGCTCAAATTGTATTCTAGTTTTAAAAACTTTTTAAACAGGTAAATCAAAGACAAAGATTTTTAACTAAAATAATAATATTTAGGACATTTTGGGCATATTGCAAAAAAAAGAGAAAATGAAGTCCATGGAGTTTCTTGCGAGTTCTTATCCATAGGATTCGCGTTTGGAACCGACACCTAGCTTCTGACGTGTCAAAAGAGCCTGTAAAGCATGCCAATTAGAAATATTTTTGCTGTCTTCTACTTAACAAACTATATCTCAGCATACTAAATTACTAATTAACTTGTATAACGATGCTGAATAACATACCGCCAAACAATATCATGCTATAATATCGATACTAGTTGACTGCAGTTATTAAAGATTGCTACAATATTAACAGAAAATGCCTAATGTCAAATGTGTTTACACAATACTGCTTGAGTTTATAATTACATCTCGTTTCAACAAATCAAAGTTTTCTAAAATCCTTGCAAAGTATTTTTGTAAATTTTTTATTGTTACTGATTTCTTAAGTAATAGGTATAACTATGTATTGATAAAATGTAATTATTAAATATATAGAACATTATTTTTGACTGTTTCAATGTTTGAAATTCTACGTTTTACGTAAATTTTGGTACGTTAGACGGCATAACGAAACGATTTTCTTGAAATTAATAATGAATTATGGCAATTCGGACTGATAGGTTTTATTAGGTAACAGCCCGAACAGCCCGAATTGTTTCTGATAGCAACACTTTATCCTATAATTATTAATTTTTGCAATTGACTTGCTATGCTATGACTATATAATAAATTAATGTAGAAATATTTGTGCAGTCATTATTTCGGTCCAATTATCTTTTGTAAAGAATGCTAAGTGATCGATCGATCGAGTTCAAAGTACAAACCGTTCGATAGATGGCGTTGTACCAAAACATCGAGTGATGTTTAACTCACATTGACCAATATCGTAGTGGAAAATTTGGTTATCATGTGCTAATCCCATAGTAGCAAGTCTCGCTTATGGTGTTCATTTTTTCCGCTATAATTTTATTTAACCCTGTATCCGTTATATGTACAGAGTTTTCGCGTATAATACAAATAAACAAGCCTCGCTTTCATAATTACTTTTCATCATTTAATATTACACACATAAGGCATTGGTTGAAGCCATGTTGAAAAGTTATGGCGGATGTGTGAGAATACATTAATGTTCTTTGAAATTTCATGTACAACATCTTTCGCTTATAATTTACGAGAAGCTAAAACTTTATAGGTATGTATTAAGACATTTTTAATAATTTTAGAGGTTTGTGTGTTTGGAGATTAGGCAAGGCTTGCAGTATCTTCAGTCTTACAGAAGGGATTTTCTTGTATTTACTGAAATTTTTAGTTAAAATTTAATAAAACCAGAAATGACAGTCAAGGTATCCCACGATACCCCAATTACTAGGAGGATAAAAATACACCAGATATCCTTTTAGCAAAATTAAACTTTTTAACTAAAAAAATGAAAATTGATATTGTCAATAACACAATTCGACAATTTTAACGGAACTTTCTTATTATAAAAATATTGTTTCATGCGGGAATCTAAGTCACAAGTTTAAGAATTGCACAGAAGTTAGTACAATCAACTACAATCTAAGGACTGTCTTAATTTCATATACTTTATAATAAACTCAAAAAGAAATAGGTTTTAGACGTCTTTTATTGAATATAGTGTTAAGAAAATATTTGTTCGACAAGTGTCGCCGGCTGGTCTAAATGAGCGACAGTTGCGACTCACTCAACACTTACTTTATTCCTACTCACTTTATTATTTGTTACAATGTTGAAACTTTGAGAATTTGTAAAGACTATATATTTACTTATTTTAAAACAAATTCATTATTTTTGTATCAATGTCCCTTTGTAAGCTTATATCTTCAAAATAACGCAACAGATTTTGATGCGGTGTTTTTAATAGATAGAATGGATAGAATGGTTCAAGAGGATGGCTTTTTTTATAATTTGTTTGGTTTCTAAATACGACGCGTTCGAAGTTGCGGGCAACAGCTAGTTTAAATATAATACACGAATATCATTTCGCAACATGTACAGGTCGGTGTATTGTTTTGTGTTTAAAGGCGAAACATGTGTTTAATTAATATATCTTCAAATTGTAATTATTTAATGAATGCTATAAACAAATGGTTCAATAAATAGAACACTAAATAAATTCAGAATTAGGTTACAGTTAAAAAAAGACTTCTACGGTATAAATAGATATTATTCATGGACACATAACATTATCTGGTCTCAAAAGAAGCTTAATATTTGCGGCACGAATATAATACTACAATTAATAACTCTACTATTTTTTATTAATACATACTTACACAGAATAAATGAAACATGCAAACACACAAACGCAGTACAAGTATTTGTGTCCAGAAGAAAGATATTTGCGCTTAATTGGAATCGAACTTGTGACCGCTAGAACCCTAGTCAGTTACACCATCGATACGTCACAAGGCTCATACTTAGACAGTATTACTTACGATTTAAAATAAACAGTCAAAAACAAACGCAAAATTCGTACTACAAAAAGCATAAATGCAAGTAGTAACTATCCTATAAGAACCTCCTATTTAAAATGACATAGCAAAGTTACCCATTTTATTGCATTTACTGTCCCCACAAGCAATTTACTCCATAAATTTGAGCTAATCTCTGTAGCATTTCTCCATCCTTCAGTGATGCAAATGAGGAAACTTGGAGGTCGTTAGAATTCTTGGAATTCATCGTTAAACTTTGATCTACACTTTAAAGCTCATTTAATTATGCAATAAATGCGCAAACAATGAAAAATCTTGTTAATTATTTTTGTTATTAAAATTATAATGAGTAGCAAATGGGTATAAATAATAGTTTACGCCCTATTTTAAGACCTACTAAACATTTTTTTTTATACCACTACGGTGGCAAACAAGCTTACGGCCTGCCTGATGGTAAGCAGTTACCGTGGCCTATGGACGCTTGCAACACCAGAGGTATCACTCACGCGTCGCCGACCCTGCAGAAATCTTTTAATCCCTTTTTTGAAGAGCCCCATGCTGTAGTCCAATGGAATAACTTCGGCAGGTAGTTCATTCCACAACCTAATTGTACGTGGGATAAAATTTCTATTAAATCGTACGGTACGGGATGGTAATGGTTCCAAGGTGTGCGAATGAACTCGCTGCCGATGCCGAGAGGTGCGGTGATAAAAAGTAGCCGTTGGCACAATTTCAAATAACTCTTCAGAACACAGCCCATTATACAGGCGGTAGAACACACACAAGGAGGCGAAGTCTCTCCTCTGACTTAAGGACTCAATACCGCCTTTAATCACGGGATCGTCGACAATCCTCACAGCGCGTCTTTGGGTCGAGTCAAAAAGCCGAAGTTGGTACTGAGGAGCGCCCGCCCAAAGATGGCAGCAGTACTCCATGTGCGGCCGGACTTGAGCCTTGTACAGAGTGAGTCTTTGCCGCGAAGAAAAGTACCGCTTAGCCTTGTTGAGCACACCGAACTTTTTAGAGGCCAACTTGGCCTTGTCCTCTAGATGATAGCGAAATTGGACGTCACTGGAGATGTCAACTCCTAAGATCCCTATGTGATTCGAGATGGTCAGGGCTGTGTTTTCGAATTTTGGCGCTACAGCAAATTGGGCTTTCTTAGTGGTGAACGCGCATACTTGTGTCATTGTAGGGTTAAATTGGACTATGTTTAGTCGTCCCCAATCGGATATTCTAGCTAGAATAGTCTCGATTTCTGACACAAGTTTGTTTCGACTTTCCTCAACACCGGAACGAGGGATATTTGCATGGCCAGTGTAGTATGTGTCCCCGGTACTGTCATCGGCATAACAATGAATACCGTCAATTGATAGCATGTCATTGATATGCAGAAGAAACAGAGTTGGAAACAACATAAACATAAAATTTCATTAGAATCGGTTAAGACTTATCAGAGAAAATGACGGCTACAATAACACGAACCTTTTTATATATTATAGATTGAAATAATATTTGAGAAACGATACTTTGCTAAATAGCCATACCTTACTGTTGATCATTTCTAGTCAAATAAAAAATATCAATTCCCTTAAAAACGATGATAATTTCAACGTATACTGTTGCCATTAAATCCTTTATTAAAGTAAGTATGTTATAACTTAATATACTTTGGCTTAATAGTACTTATATAAAAAATTTTCTCTCAATAAATCTAGCGTTGTTTGTAAAAATAATAGAAGAAATATATAATAAGAATCTTTAAAACCTAAAGCTAATCTTTCGTTATGAAAAATGCTGGCATCTGGTCAAACAGATCGCTAGGGTTGACGACCTTGATAAACTAACTCGTGATCTATAATATTTTCACTAAGAGAGTATTAATCTATAAGTACTTACAAATATAAAAAAATACAGATTGTTGTGCTGCCGTTGCCTTAAGTTCACCTTCGTACAACTAAATATCTTAATTATTCTAAAACAAAGTCAGTTTTTCTGTGTCTCCCTATGAGAGCTTTAAGCTTTTGAAATACGTAATAGATTTTATGTATACTATAGTTCTAGAGGTAGGTTTATTTGTGTAAATTGTTAAGGTTTGGTTTCAAAACTAGTACGCAATACGGAGTGAGACACAACAGCTACTTTTTAAATAAAATTAATGAAGAAATGGATGGTTCTGCGTTTTTTAGAAAATGGAATTGTTGTTTTTGCAAAACATTAGACAAAAATATCTCCTTTCTTGATCAAATATCGCTTTAAAAGGAGTTTAAAATCACAGAATATAAGTGAATAAAACTGTAGATTCTGTTAAAACGTTGGCTGGTATAGCTCGCAATAGCAACTTTATTTACCAACCTTTCAGTCGCAAGCTTAAACATTCAATTTAACTTACTATTCGCTAGTTGAGATTTATAGCAACGTACACTCTATTAAAATTAATTTTATATAGTTAAGTACATGAAATAAAAAAGAATATGTAGTAATTGTCACTAGTGGTGTTTGTAACTACGGCCTTATTTAACTACCTTGGAACGAAGGTGGGAATAAAAAAAATTGTGTGTGTTGTTTAAATATTCACGTAAAATGTTTTAAGTCTTTGGTTATTAATTTATTAATTTTGCAATTGACTTGCTATGCTTTTTGCTTTTACGTAATAAATCAAATTGTAGTGGAAAAAGTGATCACCGCAAGCGAGACTTGAACCCACGACCTCGGAATACCGTTCCGTAGCTCTGCCAACTGAGCTTATTGCGGTCGTGCTAACAATTGTCACTCGATTGAGTCTACATCGCATTTTTATGTACAACGCCATCTATCGAGAATGTTTTGCAACAATCTCGATCAGCCACCTAGTATTCTTAACAAAATACTATCTTTGGTTATCTTGTACACGGAGTAACGAAGATAAAGGTTTTGAAAGGGAGAGTGAAGTGAAATTGCAAAAGAGTCAAAATTTAAATTTCAGTATTTCCTTCATAAAACAGAAGTAGGAAATCACTTCTTCATGTAGGCATAATGTTTTGGGGTTCCGTATCAAAAGACAAAACGGTCCATATTAGAGAGTCTTGGCTGTCCGTCAGTCCAGGCTGTATCTCTAGAATGGTAAAAGCTAGAGAACTGAAAAGTTTATGTTTATTATTACTTGATGCTACAACAACCATTTGCCTGCCCTTATCCTGTTATTTGGGATCGAGAGTATGATAATATCGGTACGGAACACTTCTTAAGCTCGTCTGATTAGTACCTGACCGGCTTTAACAAAAACTTTGCTTATATAAAACGTCAAAAGCAAAAAAATTATATCCTACTTAAAACAGCATCTTGATCTTCATGATCCTGTATCACTTTAGTATTAATCTTATCACGAAACCGAAAGAAATGTGGATGATTTTTATCGGAAATTCATCTGTAGTATGTTCTATGTATTTTGTCTCTCGGAATGATGTCAATTTGAGTCGAATGATCGAGTGAAATCCCTCTACATGAAAGAGGCGGACCAAAGGTTTATAATACAGCCGTATAGCTTAGATCACACTTTTATTTGACTAAATTAACATCAAGGAATCAACTTACCTTTTAGAACAAATACCTTCACTTAATTTTGTCAAGATTTTATATGATTTTCATTTATAAAAATCTATAGATACCGGTCAAGTACGAGTTATTACACAATCTGTTAAATTGTCCGCTGTATAGCTATCACCGTTACAGAGATACAGCCTGGTGACAAACAAACGACGTAGTTTCAGTAATAGGGTCTTGTTTTACCTTTTAGTACGGACCCCAAAAATTATATAACAAATTACTCTTATTTAAATATAGTTAACTAGGCTTAGCTCACGACTTGCCTATGTAGTGACGGATTAAGAATACAAATGTCACAACCCCATCTCCTCCCCTAGGGTGCTGTAAAGGCCAGCCAAGGGATATCATAAGGGGATAACATTGTTTTTGGGAGACGGAAAACTCTAAATTAAACCCTATACCAACACGCCTGGTCAGCGCGGCATAGTAGACCATGATCCCTCACAAGATAGAGGAGACCCGTCCCCAACTGTGGCACGTTAATGTGCTGGAAAGAGAGCTCTTGCCTTGCCAAGCCGGAGTGAAATACTACATAGTTTTAAGCAATACCCTTCTAATAAAGATATAAGTTTTGAAGATTGTGTGATTCAGAAGTGCTAATTTTCTAGTCTTAAATTTATCATAATGCTAAGGGGCAAAGGTAGTAAAGTACTATTGTTAATAACACAACACAGTCGATCGAACCTGTAACCTTATACTAAATAGCGTAACTACCACCACGCAGCAAATCCAAGAGGATTATTGAAATATATATTCATATACTATACATGCGATATATATTGTAATCCCCGATATATTTCGTCAAGCGAATACAAAGATTAAAAGTCTTCCATTCATGACATTGTGAGACGGCTTGCCGCTTAGTATGCGAAAAACGAAAAGTTCCTCAATTGTAACAGCGTAACAAAAAACCTTGTTATGACTATTGATAGTACGCTAACAGATTTTACTTTCTCTCTCTCTCTCTCCCTCTCACTATCGGTTAAGTGAATTTAGTTTTATTTATAATGTTCTCTACTTCCAACGTCATGAGTGTAGAAAAAATTCCTCAAAAGAGAAAATCTAAGATGAAATTTTAGCTTCATCCGTGCCTTACATAAGTATAAAGGCCTACAGATAGTCCTGCTTGTTATATTGTAGGATAGTGAATGGCCAACTTTATTCCATTACAGAAATCTCAGGAAGCTTGTGTAGGCAAGGCGCAAGGCGCGAGGTACTCATCGCCTCACTTATTACAGTTTATCTCATAAATTTACAGATTCGCTTTCCTTTATCACATATATTTTTTCAGACATTGTAATATGTAAAACTTATATGTTTAGGAATGAAAACGGTACCAATTCTACGTGCAAAACTAAACTAAAAAAATGATGTTAAATGAACTTTCTTGGTACAAAATCTGTGTATTAAAACAAACGATTATAATTTATTAATTTAAATGTGCACAACGACATAGCCAATTACTACTAATATTTAATTTGTTTTCATTTTTAGTTAAGGTTAGTTGTGGATATAGATTTGGTACCAATATTTATTTTATAATTATTCGTAATTCTTAAACATCCCGCGAAATAAAGCCTCACCCAAAGGTGAGGCTTTATTTCAAAAAGGTGCCCACCTTTTGCTGACCACGTGTGTTGGTATAGGATTATTTTAGCACTTTTGTCAGCAGGACATAATTTTATCTGCCAATATTAACCCTTTGTAGACTCTTACAATACCGTAAAGGAAAAGGGGTTGAAATCTTCTTTGGTTGCTATTTAATTTGTGATTATGTCGGAAGTCATATTTTGAACATATTTTCTAAAGTAATTTATTGATTTTGCAATTGACATACTATGCTTTACTTAACACATTCACTGCGGCAGCATTAAATCTAAACATTCTGCTAGTGCTATACGAGACACATATTGCCGTATCTATATTTCCTGATATGCGTTACGGCTTCTATTTTGCCGTACCGGAACCTGGCTTTCAAGGTCCATACAGATGTGGGCACCGCCGATATCAATGATTTTTATCAATAAATCTATAGATTACATCCTTGTATATAACTAGCTGCAGTAGCCCAGGGTTCTTTGTGATATTTTGAAAGATACAAAGATTTTTCAAAATCAATCATTTACGGCAATATATATACCGTATAGCGTAGAAGTGATAAAATGCTAGGGATGGGGTTTACTTCTGAAGTCATAATCGATATTTTAAAAATATTTTTGTTCTAGATACAACATTCAAGTTATATTTCGTAATATAAATCAGCATAATTATGTACTTGATCATTATAATTACTTCTGAATCATTTTTCTAATTTTATTAGAAAAAAAACCTTGTACAAATTTCAACAAGAAAGTGCACAGTTATCTAATACTTACATGACTTATTTATTTAATCAAAACATCTTTTTATGCATTTGGTCGCTATATTTTTGGTTGTAATCCAGCTCGTCACAACCAAGCACACAGGACACCATACAAATCTGTCCTACCCGCAACTATTATGGCAGAAAATCTCCAGAAAATCTGGAAAAACAAACCATGTAAAACTCAAATGTAATTCCTCGTAATACGTAAAAAGTGATGTTATTAAATCAAATGTTTTATATTTTGTAGGAAGTACTAAAACGTGATACATATCTAGGCAGTGTCATGAATACTATAAAAAATTTAATAACTCAGTACTAGGCAGTGACAAGTGTCACATTATACCGCAGAACATAAAATCCCAACTGATTTGGGTTGATTTATTGCTCCGAATATCCTTGAGTCAGTTCTCAAAGAATTATGCTAAGTCAAACACTGACTTTATTGAAACAAATTCCATTTAGTTTTGGTTAGGCTTCAGTTTTATGAGTGCTACAACTGTCACTTCTTTAAGTACGTTAAAAGTTGCGCCTCTATAATATTTCCTGTTCTTTGTTTTATAGTTTTACAGATTGATAATCACAGAGTCCATTAAAAATTCGATTTGGAAAACAAACTAACAATCTAACATATACAAAATGAATTTATATAAAATTGTATTTGAAAGTGATTATGGTCTAATACGCCACGCCGATCAAATGGGTGGGCATATGGTTTTTTGAGTTTTCTCATACATACTGATAGTAAATTGAAACAATCTTGGCACGTGGCATTGTACCAGCCAAGCTCAATGTAAACTTAACACATTAACAAACATTAACACATCGTCATTTAGACACGCGAACAACAAAACGATCCTCTAAGGGTTCCATATTCTTGAATAGAATCCTAATAATAAAAGTATTTCACAGTGAGAGTTCCGACCTACTTATAGCTTTTCCGACATCGTAGTGTTAATAAACTGAGTCACGTAATATGTACGTGATTTACGTTCATGAGTGATGTTCACTTCATCAATGGATGCTACAAAACTCCATTTCAATGCATATCATCATATACTTCGATTATATACTTCGATTATATATAGATTTCTTATACTTTTGAACTCCTAACACAAAAGTCTTAAGAGTTTGAAAGAAAATTGTAGAGCGATAACTGCGTACTGAACGACGCAGCGTAAAATCGCCCCCAACAAAGTACAGTAGCAATATCATCAAGAACGCAGGTAGCCACTAGATGCCAATAGCGTGGAACTAAAGGTGCACGTTGGTGTTATGGAAAAGCCAAAAGAAGGAAAAGAGTCTTATAGTTGGAAGTTTGGCCCCTAATTATCACTTTTTCTGCTGATTATTGCCCCATAGCGTTTAAGTTAGTAAACCATTGATCTAGCAGTATTGCATAGACATAATTTATGTATTGTTTTTAATCAACTTACTACATGTTTCCATAAAAGCCATTATTCTTATCGATCTAAGCCCAATCAAGAAACAGTGTCACAAAGAAATTGATTAACAGTTATAAGAACCAAGATAACTCAGTTGCTAGAAAAACGAAATGGTATTCCGATATCCTGGGTTTGAATCTCGCTCATGCTGATCACATTGTTCGCTATGTTTTAGTTCTATAATTATTAATCTACTTTATTTATATGTACGTATGCATATTATTTCAAATTTTGACCAAATTCAGAGATGGAAGTGAATCTGCACCTTCAAGTTATCAAGTGTAATGCTGTATTCGTGTCACGTCTCTCAGATTACGGCTTATTTACCACTCCACTTATTCTTCAAACGCTTACTAAGGATTTGCCATCCTACTTACTAGAGTTTATTGTGACAACAACTTACACAATCAGAACGTATTATATATTGTACTAGCTGTTTCCCGCAACATCGTACGCGCGGAGTTTACAAAACCAACACTCAATAAATTGTACAAATGGGGACATACATACAATAACGACTCTGTTTTTTATTATGTAGTGATAATACCAGGCTTTTGCCTTCGACTTCATACGCGTAAACAATGCTTTTCATAATTTAAATAATGGTAACAATTCTACATGCACAACTAAACTTAACAAAAATAGAAAAAAACTACATTGTATTTTAATTAGTTGGCTATTGTTGTGCACATCTATATTAATTAAAATCTTTGGTCTATTATACACAGATTTTATAATAAGAAAGTTCAGTTAACATTGACGAGTTGTGTTATTGACACTATCAATTTGTATTTTTCTTTAAGTTTAGTTGTGCACGCGGACTTGGTACCATTATTTACATTTAAAACTAAACAGTAAGTAACAATAATATATTAGCCCTTAGGCTTTAATAAGTAAAAATATTGTAGTAATCTATAATAATATTACAAAGTGGGAGAGTTTGTTTGTTTGAACGCGCTAATATCAGGAACCACTGGGCTGATTTGAAAAATTATTTCAGTGTTAAATAGGGCATTTATCGAGGACGGCTTTAGGCTATATAACATCACGCTAGGACGAGTAGAAGCGAAGAAGTAGTGATAAATGAGACGGAGTCGCGGGCAACAGCTAGTATTATATATTACACATAAAAAGTCTCTAACAACAGCTAGTCTTTTATATACCTCGAGGTGAACTCAATGTAGGAGTGTTAATGTTAGAAAATGAGTCGCTAGCGGAAATTGTTCCGCACAATTGATTCTTGAAGTGAATTGCTATTCTACCGGAGTCATCCTCAGGGACCGCACTGTTCGTGATAGGAAAACTAGGTAAATCGATCTATCGTGCATCGAATACCAAATATAACATTGTCCTCACTATTATAAAGATAATTTATAAGTAGACTCATTAAATTGCTTCCGTAGAGAAATCGCTTTAAAAGCAAAGTACAATACATCCTGAAATTTATTTATTATGCTGCTGTTATAGAAAAATAATACAAATGACCATTGAACCTGGCACCCATTTATACCTCAGTTCTTTTGTCGTTGAATTCAAACTACTAAGGCATATATGTATAACACAATATTGAACTTTGCTTTCATTTTAAATTTATATTTTAATGGGATTTTGTAAAATATCATATTATATATTCTTATAACTTACGAAAATATCATAGCCTTTGGCCAATCCTCATATAAGAATGGGCGGGAAAGAATTGCGGTTATGACACTTGTATTCTAAATCCAACTCCACACAGACAAATAAAATACATTAGCTATATAATAATATGATTATGGTCTCTCTATACAACAAGCTTAATGTTTATTTTGGAACAAAATTTAATTAAAAACTCATTAATTCAAAACTCACTTATTTTGGAGCAGTGTAAAGTCAATTACAGAACTTTACAAGTACAATCGTAGATGGAGCCATGTGTAATAAGCACTTAACCTTACGTACACTTCACATAATTAATTTTGTGGGTTTTACAGGAATTATTAAAAGAATTTAAAAACACAAACGTTATATTTAACATTAAATAAAGACAATCCTTGTTTATATTACGGGCCTTGCGGTCTAGTGGTTCCTGTAACGGACTGCCGTTCACGAAGTTATGGGTTCGATTCCTGCACAGGACAATCTTTTATATAATATTTATAATTGTCATTGTCATATAAACGTTTGTACTGCATCTGGGTGTTTCTATGTATTATAAGTATGTATTTACGAAAGAAAAGTAGTTTGTGTGGTGTGTCCGTATTCTGGTAGGTACCCATAACACAAGCATAAGACCAATTTGAGACCAGAGGACGTGAAGTGTTATCCATATTTATTTATTTACCTATAGATTGTAAATATCTAGCGCTCGTTAACAACAACACTACTTACACGAAATGGTACAGTCCTTTTTCCAGTCCAGTTCAGTACTTTACCTTTTCAGTCTCAAGACTATCTAAGTATTGAGACTGAAAAAGGATACACTACTTTTTATTTCAAATAGTGATTTTAAATCCCACGCACTCGAAGGTATCACCTATCGCTAGAGGTGTGGCTAGTTGATTTAATTTTAGTCAAATTTAGTTCTAGATGTAACAGACTTGGTGTCGTTGTGTGCTTCTCTCTAACCATTTAAAGTGGTATTCATGCCACACTAAAATGCTTCAAGCAAGTAAGATCCACAATATCCGAAGTGGAATTTGGTAATTTCCGCTTTTGGACTTCAAATGAAAACGCGTTATGTTGATAAAATTACATCCGCACATCAAAAACAGCGCCATAATGAAATTACATAAAAAATGATTATGAAAAAAATGTGAACAAAAGATTGTTCTATTATAAGTTAGTCTACTTTATGTAATTAAATTGTTTAGATTTTTAAATAATTTCAATACATTTTTGGGTTAAACTCAATTTTTTTTATGTATGCCCGTGTCCCATAAAGCTCAGTTATTTCTAATAACGTGCCGTAAGTTTAGTATAAGTTTTACTTTGCTCTGTTTCACTCTACCTGCCTCTCTGTAGTACATATACTATATCTATGGCATTATTAGAGTTCACGCTGTTAGCTTTTGATGTATGATTTCGATATGTCAATTAAACGTCATTGAAAATGATTTATACGTTCATTAACAGGCTCATAACGTTACCGCGACATCTATCAACGAACGAAATTTTGTATTAATATTATATCGTTTTTAGGGTTCCATACCAAAAAAAAAACCGGAACCTTATTCTGATACTTCGCTGTCCATCCTTCTGTCTATCTGGAAATGTAATAGCTTGAGAGCTAAAAATTTCATAGTTTGTGTATATCTGTTAATGAAATTCAACATTCTCCGTGTGGTGACGGATTAAGAATACAAGTGTCATCACCCCGTCTCCTCCCAAGGGTGCTATAAAAGTCAGCTAAGGGATATTGCACACGGATAATACCCTCTGTGAAAAACGGAAAACTCGAAAATAACCCTGTCCCAACACGCCTAGTCAGCGCGGCACAGTAGACCATAATCCCTCCCAAAGTGGAGGAGGCCCGTGCCCAACAGTGAGACGTAAAGGGGCTGGAGAGAGAGTTAATGAAACAACAATAAATTTAATACTAATTATCATCATTGTCCTGCCCTTGTCTTATTTTTGGAGTCCCGTTATTTGGTGTTATAAGAGGTTTTGGTATGACGAATGTATTTTGGAATTTCAAGAACCCCTCCTGTGCGAATACCAAAAATAATAATAATAGCATAATAATGTGCTAAACAGTCTCGATAGATGGCGTTGTACATCAAAAATACAATGTAGACTCATTCGAGTAACATTGTAGTGGAGAAATTGGTTACTGTTAGCACGGCCGCAATAGCTCAGTGGGTAGAGCGACGGAACGGTGTTCCGAGGTCGTGGGTTCAAGTCCCGCTTGCGGTGATCAGTTTTTCCACTATAATTTAATTTATTAAGTAAAAACATAGCAAGTCAATTGCAAAATTAATAAATTACTTTAAAAACGAAAATAATGTGGGATTGCCACAACTACGAGTATATGTGTCTACAACATATTCTAAAATGTTTTTACAATTCACATGTAAGTAAGAAAATATATATGAGGTAATCTGTGATCAATTTCTTGGAGCAAATATATCAAGTGGTATTACCGTTTGAGAAATCACCGGAAGCTTACGTTTGAAGGGCGTGAGGTACTTAACGCCTCACTTGTTACAGTCGTAGAGAATATATCTATCTATCATTGATTTACAAGTGTATCCCTTTTTCATGTAAAACTAGGCATACCCTATGACTTCATCTGCTTTAAATTAATATCCGTATTACGTTTTAGAAAACGGTCATGTAAGACTTGGAGACACATACAAAGAGTTCTGATTCCTTTCTAAAGACAACAGATCCCCAAATAATGGCTAAGGGTGAGAGAATGATGATGATAAAAAATTGTTGTTTTAATATCAACTGATATAATATAAACTGTGGAATTTTTCGCTCTCCAGCAGTTACCATTCCAAAGATAAAACCTGATGACAGATGGAACAGCAAAGTCTTAGTAAAAGGGTTCCGTTGTAGTTTATGGTAAATACAGAACCCTAAAAACAACTCGTCGTTTATAAATATTTTATATTTTGTTACAAAACTCTTATTCTTTTTAGGAAAGTCCCACAAAATTAGTTAAATAAACGGACAGGCAATGAGAGTAAGACAATATTTAGGTATTGTGGCGTGGATAAAGGGAGAATAAAATACGTCCGGACGGGAATGGTGTTTATTTGCGATTAACTTAGTAAGTAAGCTAAACGTAGCTAGTTAGCGAACATTCTCTACTTCTTAGTAGAGAAAGTTGCGGTCTGAAAGAGGATGTAGTGACTAAGGTGGAGAAAAGTATGCTTAGGTTAGTTACAACCGGTTACTTACAACCGTCGGGCATGTATGACCAGATGTATGAGTGTGGATGAAGCCAAGGAAGTATGTTTGGATCGTAGCAGATGGCGCTCTATAGTCTCTGCCTACCCCCATGGAAAAAGGCGTGATGTTATGATGATGATGTCTACACCATTAGCAGAATTATGTCATGCATATCTATTGTGTCCCTACACAATATTTTCGAAATTAATAGTATTTTTAAAATATACCTAGTATAGTTAAGTTAGGTTGTAACTTGTACCGAAAGCAACCGAAAGTAAAATTTGTAGCAATTTCAAGATTACGTATCGAAATAGTCTGAATATCGTGGACGCATATCATGCGGATCGTAAAATACGCCGTAAACTGTTATAGCTCAAAATAATCTTTATCTTTGGTTTATTGTACGGAAATTCTAAAACAAGCCTTATAATGTTACCATAATCTCTGTCATAAACTTACTACGTCTTTGCTTATATAAATAATATGATCGAAATCTATTGTTTTGCTCATGTCATGTCATATTGTGTAGACGGGTTAGTTATAAAGTATATACTAATATTTAAAGAGGAAACGATCTATTTTTAACACGTTTTGATTACCTCGGTACGTATCTATTAATCAATCAATGGAATCTTTGAAAGACATTTTCTCTCAATTGAAATTTGCACATATATTAAGAAATGATGACAATTAAAAAAAGTATTCAGGATTTTCAATTTTTTTTTTAGTTACCAGTATTATGTATGTTTGTGATGGATAATCTCGGGTACGAAGTCACGGGCAACAGTTAGTATTAAATATATTTAGTTGTCTAAATGTAAATGCTCGAAATATGTCATACACAAATAAATTATTTGAATTATTATTATTTGAGTTAGAGTACGCACGTAACCTAAAATGTTACTTTAAATCATTATTTGTACCATATTCTTGCAAATAAATGATTATATTTGATTTGATTTTGATTTGAGTTATGAAAATTTTGAGAAAATTGTAAATTTAATAATTATTACAAATTTTTAAAAGTAAAGGAATTTACGATGTACCTAACATTTTGGTACTTCGTTCCTTTCTACACCGTAAGGGCTCTAGCGAGATACATAACTAAATAAAGGAAAATCAATTAAATCAAATAAGGAAGCCTTTTAGGGATAAATAAATAACCTTACGTGCTGAGTAATTCGTCGCTCAACAAATATTAGATCAGGCGCTGATTTGTGGACTTGGTGACTTCCTTCCTTATGTTTTATATCACTTGTATGAAACGGTGATTTAACCCTAACAGCAAAATTGTGGAGTATTAACATTATATTGCGCATTGAAGTTTTGTATTTTCAAGCTCCACCTAACCCCTTTCTGTTCTGTTCTGATATGTCAAAGAAAATAAGCCTTGGTCTAATTCTGGTGAACAAAAGTGTTAGATCAAATAAAAGTGTTTTCATTTTAATAACACTATAGTTACCACGCCGATTGATGATCCCTATGACGTTTCAACTGACAGCTGTATTAGTTATGCGAAACAATTTCGATAAAATACTGTTTTTTTTAGGCAAATGTGAAAAAAAAATGGCGCAGATCAAAGGTATCTATATTTTTTATTTATATAATATTATGTATATGCATATATTTCTAAAAATAATTACTATATGTACAAATATTTTCAGGTCATGCAGCTAGGCACAACACAACTCCGCCATTCACGGCAAATAAAATGATGGTTTTATTGGAAGAAGCTTGCGCTCAAGTGACAGTTGACGATTGGCGAAAAGTGGTCGAAAGAACGAAGAAAATTTGCTTACAAGACTGGGATCGAGATATACAATACGACAATATCATTGACCAACCGTTAATAATAAACGTTACGGATAGCTGCAGTTCAGACTCATCATTTTCAGGATCCGATTGACCCTGTATCAGATTCAGATTGATATAAATAAAATACAAACTCAAAGCATTTGTTTTATTTTTCCAACAAATTATCGATATTTTGTTTATCGATGTGTCCCTTCTTAGTCGATAACAGCTTGACGACGTAACTTTCGATATTTTGTTTATAGATGTGTCCCTTCTTAGTCGATAACAGCTTGACGACGTAACTTTTGCAGCACGTACCATGTACATTTGCATTGAGTTTTTAGGGTTCCGTACCCAAAGGGTAAAAACGGGACCCTATTACTGAGACTTCGCTGTCCGTCCGTCCGTCCGTCCGTCCGTCCGTCCGTCCGTCCGTCTGTCACCAGGCTGTATCTCAAGAACGGTGATAGCTAGACAGTTGAAATTTTCACAGATGATGTATTTCTATTGCCGCTATAACAACAAATACTAAAAATAAAATAAAATAAATATTTAAGGGGGGCTCCCATACAACAAACATGATTTTTTTAACGTTTCTTGCTCGATACTAATAACGTTATAATAATAATGTTATATAATTATATAATAAATATATTATATAATAATATTAGTTATATAATAATGTTGCATAGATAATGGTACGGAACCCTTCGTGCGCAAGTCCGACTCGCACTTGACCAATTTTTTTCTATTATTTCCGAACATAACGTAATAATTTCTTAATATTCATTTTTATAATTTACAATTGTACACAATTATGATTTTTTCGACTTTTTAATGGACCTCTAAAGGATTTGATGTGATAGGACGTCAGTACAATGTTAAGCGCTAACGAACTGTCATAGGGATCATCATTCGGCGTGCGGAGTATAATTATTATAAAAATTTATATTTAGATCATTTTACAAGTCAATGCATGAGCAGAGTTCGTCAACGACTGACAGTTTATTTAAAAGAAAGGTTCACAAAAATTGACATATGTGGCGCAAGTGTTTGTGTTCGCTCACAAACAAACATTTTAATACATTTCAATACACTTATAATAACAAAAAAAACAGGCTGTTAATATCACACCTTCCTGCGTTACACAGAGAAGTAAACATTAAATCAAATAAAACTGTGAATGTATGATATAGATCTGTACTCGGCAGCTGTGGCAAATGAGGACATAAGTACTCGTACCTCACACCCTCACAGTTCACATATATTGGCATAAAGTACTCATTTCCTTAGCTTTTTGTGATTTCTCAAAACGATCTCACTTGGTATGTTCTTACAAAGAGATTTATGCGGATTCCTTAATAAATAACATATTATGTTCATATTTAAAGTCATATACTTAAATTTAAACAACAACGAGTACCTATTAAAAGCTTAAGATGATTACAGGGTGAAACATTTTTGTTTTTTCAGAATTCCAAAATACAATAAACAAATAGTATAACATATAATTAATATGACTATATTACCAAATTAATATCAAGTCTAAGTTACTTATACGACTTCGAATAAAAAAAATAAAAAATAAATATGAAATGTGATACACAATTACATTTAGTTACCATCTTGTTTTCATAATAATTCTAGCTATTAACTGCTTTGTATGAATTTAGACGCGTACTCACCCGTGACTATGGTGACTGCAAAGTCTCCGAAACGTCGGGCCAAAATTTAAAACAAATATACGCGTCTAAATCCGTAAAAAGTAGTTTTATTTAAACAGATGAGTCGCGCAAGTGTTAGAAAATATTATGCTTTGTATGAACTAAAATGTATGAGCAAAAATGAAGACAAGGAAGTATGTTCAGACCGTCACAGATGGCGTACTATAGTTTCTACCTACTCCTACGGTGTGGCGAAAAAGGATTCATGGTACATATTGCCCTCATTTAACCCTAAAATGGTGATCAATATGCCTTTCCTGGCCATACTTGTCTGTTCCATAAGCGAATGGCACAGGTTTATCAGATGTGGCTACACCACTGAGCCGACTTGAAGCCACTTACAAATCGATGTGTACTTTAAATATAAAAAAATAAATAATAAATATTCATGGACATTTCACACAACGTCCTCTGGTCCCAAGCTAAGCTTATATGCTTGTGTTATGGGTACCAGAATACGGATAGAATACTTAAACTACTATTCTTTTGTAAATACATACTTATAATACATAGTAAACACCCAGACGCAGTACAAACATTTGTATGACAATTAGAAAAATCACACAAATGATTGTCCCCGAGCGGGAATCGATCCCGCGACCTCTTGATCGGTAGTCCGTTATAAAACCACTCAACCACGAGGCTCGTCTATGTATCTATGTTTATGTCTGTGATAATGTCTATATATGTCTATGTCTATGATACAGGCTATACGTTATATGAACCATTGTTAGTCTATGAAGTATGATTTAGCCAAATTAAGGCTAAAATTGCCTACGCATCTTCAAAATTGATTGCCAATACACTGGTAACAATTCTACGTGCACAGCTATACTTAACTAAAACAACTACTTTGTATTTTGATTATTTTGCTATTACGTTGTGCACATTTGTATTAATTAAAATCGTTGGTCTATATTCATATTCATTTAATTTTATTCGATGCAATCATGTTTACATGGTGTTAAAATATTAGACAGTATCAAACATGAACCCTGTTAGGGCACAGCAACATAATTTATTATTAATTGTTTACATAATAATTAATACTACATTTTCTTAAATCTATTACAATTTTGCTATCTGATCAAACTAATATAATTATAACAGTAATACTGCCACATACTACATACATATTTATCTAATATATAAAATTCTCCTCTCACGGTGTTCGTAATAATCCTACGAAATTTTGTGTACATATCCGTTAGGTTTGAGAATCGGACAACATCTATTTTTCATCCCCCTAAATGTTAAGGGTAGTCCACCCTAAAATCTTTTTTGCAAAACAACGTTTACCGGTCAGCTAGTATACTATATATACACAGTATTTATAATTAGAAAGGTCAGTTGACATTGCCGAATTATTTTGTATTATTGACACTAGCAATTTTTATTTTTTAGTTAAGTATAGGTAGTTGTGCGCGTAGAATTGGTACCTCTATTCTAGTATAGCTGTACCAAATGGTATTTAAACCACTATATCACGCTGCTTGTATTGGGAAAGGTTTTAGTTTGACATATCTCTGAAATATTATCTGCTATATATAACACGTGTAATTCATGTACGTCATTACTCATATTCTGTGTATTTATACAAAAGTCTATGAAATAACATCAAAAATATTTCATATTATATTCTTTTCTGTACATAGATGAAAAGAAACCTCACAAAAACGTGGCTCTGATATTTCTGGCGAAATAAAATAAATATTTCCCACACAGCTATTTGACGAAGGAAACTGAAGGGAAACGATGGAAATATTCTTATTTTTCCTTATAGATGTGTATGTGTATATATCAAATAGTGTTTTAGTGTAAGTTTGTATTTGTACTATCCAAGGAAATTAGAGATATAAAATAATCTAAGCACTACTTAGTTACATCTAGTAGTGAGCGTTTAAACGAATAGCTTAAAATAAGCAATGCTTATTCAAATAAGCAAAAAAGCACGCTGCCGTTTATAAGTAATCCTCGCTTAGTGCTTATCTTAAAATTGCAACACAGTTGTGAGAATCTTTTCAAAATGTTGGTAAAAAGAGAAGAGGAAAATGTAAAAAGAGATGTAAGTGTAAAATTTTTATTTAAACGGTAAGCAAATTTTTAGCAGACAACGTAAATTAAGTTCAGTTAAATGTTTTAACGAAAAAGTTAAAAAGCTAAACAGTAAGCAAGCAGCATATTATGAATTTTAAGCAGACTACAAAAATTAAGTTGAGTTAATTTTCTTAACGAAAAAGTTAAAAAGCATAAAATAGCTGCTTAAAAATAAGCAACTTTTTAAGCAGCTAACTTTTTTAAGCATCTCGTTTAAATTCGTTTAAAATTTTAAGCCGTTATTCCCATTTCTAGTTACATCTCTCATCAGCAATTTTCTAAGTTTTAATGCAAAATTTCGCTGATTTGTCGACTTATTTTGTTGTTACATGATTCATGGTACAGGAAAGCTGTTAGTTTAGTTATGTAAACCTAGACCACAATTATCTGCGCTATTTATGCATAAAAACCTTTTTGTTTAATTTTATGTATCTAAAGTCATTTATTAATTTTGCAATTGACTTGCTATGCTTTAATTGAATAAATTAAATTGTAGTGGAAAAAGTGACCACTTTTCAATTTATTAAATTTGTATGATTAGAACAATCAAAACAAGTGTGAAAATTGTAATTTATTTCCGAAAGTAGAAATGTTTATAGCTTTAGAATTATTGTTTACATTAAGTATTTCATTTGAATATAATTCATTGAATATACTAATATTATAAAGCTGAAGAGTTTGTTTGTTTGTTTGAACGCGCTAATCTCAAGAACCACTCGTTCTATTTGAAAAATTCTTTCAATGCTAGATAGTACATTTAACAAGGAAGGAGGACAAAACATACATACACAGGAGAAAAGAAGCCAAATAACAGGCGCGAAGCAATAGTGAAAAATGTTTCAAAAACGGGAAAAAATTCTAAATTAGACGGGTACGGAGTCGCGGGCAACAGCTAGTAACTAATAAATAAGGCTTACGATAGATAGGCAATATTTGTGTCTATCACTCACTAAAAGGAAGGGTATAATCACATAACGTATTCTAAAAGAAATGTGATGATCACATAATCTAAAATCATCACCACACGAAAGAATTCGTTAACGTTTATACCTACAGTGTATAGCGAGATCCACATGAAATACTTGATTATATTGGAATCGCCTTTTATAACAAATAACAAAATAGTGATAGCATACGTAACCGATGTCTGGTGAATAAACGGACAAGCGGACAAAAACTGGATACCATTTTACGGTCAATTGTGAGAGAGATTGGCAATTTCGTTCAGAGCTTACTGGACTGTTGCTCCGACCACTTTCATAACATCAATGTTCTCTATTTATCTATGTATCTTTATCTAACTACTGGACTATAGTTTACAACTTAAATCTTTTTGATTTTGCACATCTTAAAGTCCCAATATTACTAAGCTTTTTTTATTCTTCTCTTGAACATTTATCTGTCTAATAGCAAGAAGCTCAAAAAATACTAAACGGATATTCATGCAGTTTTCATTACTCGATACAGATTTAAGAGAAAGACTTTGCCTTAAATATGATTTTGCAACAATTTATATATCGTTTCTTTACTCTTTCCCTCTGTTTCCAGACCAATGTTTCTCTGTTGGGCACAGGCCTCCTTGAGAGATATATGGTTTACGATGCCGCGCTAACCAGGCGCGTTGGTATAGGGTTTAGTCTCGAGTTTTCCGTCTTTCACAGTGAATGTATGATGAGGAAGTGAGGTAAAATGGTGAGGACTATTATGGCTGAAAATATTGCTAAAAGTCCTATAGGAGTAAACTATTTCTACCCGAATAGAATCGGGCTGGTTCACTAGTTTTTTAATAAGATGCTATTGGAAGAACGCCAACAGAAAAAAGCAGAACAAGTCATATTAAAAATATACATTTTACATCCTTGTTTATGTAAAGTTTTGATATTGTTGTGCCCATTACCAAGAAGTTTCTAAAAAGTTATGGAATAACAATGAAGCATAAACATTATGAAGATAATATTATTAAATTCGTAAATATCTTATTTAGCAAAATTATTCGTATCTACTAAAGTTAGAAAATTTTGAAAAATATCTAAACACCAATATGAATAACATCCGTTGTGTGTGAATAACATCGCATAGATCTACACATCGGATGAATTTTAAGTTGCTACGTTCTGTCGTTGCTGGGTAAAAAAAGTGTGACGGACATACAGACAGACAGGCTTCAGGTTTCAGGCAGTGTTTCTTTTTGTACGAAACCCTAAAAACGACCTGATGACAATAATTCATTGTTTTTATACGATATTTTTTTAGATTTTTCTTTTGAAATATTTTCTAAACCACAAAATCGAACACGCGATATTATATACTACAAAAAAATGAACGTATGGCGTACCTAGAGCTACCGATAGATTTTACTAACAAAACATTATTTTCGCTGTAATGTAATAAAATAGAAAGGTGTCTAACATTTTAGTCTAGATTTGTACAGTGTTACAAATACACTTCGCTTAACAAATTCCTCGCAAATCTTTTCTACGTTTTCACATACTTTGGCTGTAACAAATCGTAGAGAATTTTTCATACATTCCGAAAAATCCACAGAGCAATATGTACGTCGGAATAATAAGAAGTAATATATTTGGGTTACAACAACGAATTGAGGCAATACCACGAAAATTTACAGAATTTTCTTTATTGTGTAATTCTTTACTTTGATTGACAAGAGCTTTTACGTTTAAACACACGCCTTACATCATTATCTTAATAAAAACACCACAAACAACTTCTGATCGACCGCACGATATTAGATAATTCCCACAAATATGTAATATCTTTTAAATAATATACTTGCCTGCAATAGATACCAGTCAATTATGTTTTTTTGTTATGTTCCCAGCCTCTGAGAGGGAAAGACGTAGATAACACACACACACATACACTCTTTTTACCCTCTTCGCAATATCATTCTCCCATCGGAGCAAACTTAAATAAAAGTTAATAGAGTCAAAGCAACACACACATTTATTTAAAATCTTTCACACAGAAAATTACACAATAGAAATCAACAAATAATAATATACTTTTTTAAAGTATACAATAGTTATCGCTTGAAAACACGGTGTGATTTTAAAATTTGCGTATAATCAATAAGTAACATTTATAAAAATCTAGACTGACTGTGATTAGGTAGCCCTACGCTTTGTACCCAGTCGTTGTAGTCCAGTATTTTCTAGTAAAAAATCCTTTCTATGTTACATCTCATCATCACTAACAATATGGGTCTGTTAACAGGAATATCGGTCTTTCCAGTTCACTCGTATCACTATTATTAAGTATCAAAATTGCTTTATTGTCTTATATTAGAAAGGTTATCTTTCTTTTCTTAAATACTCCTCTCGTAAAACAGGGTCGCTTCTTAATTTTAAACGTCGCTTTTGCTCGGCCAATCTTTTTCTTTCTCCTTCTTTCTTTCTTCTCTTCCTTTCGCCTCTTCCGATAGTTTCGTTTTAGATATCTTGTCTTCCTAAAAATAAGCAGTTCACTAATTAATGCAGATAGATTTTTTATTAATCAGGCCGTGGCGATGAAAACATAACGCACGAAAATGAAACAACTGGTCATGGCAATGAAACTAAATTGTTTTAAAAGACATAGCAATGAAATTTTGTTTCATCGCCGTGTTTTTTTTTTTCATTGCCATAGCAAATTTAGGCCACGGAAACCACGGTAATGACGATGAAAATCAAGGCTAAATCATCAAGTATCCAAAAATATAGTAATGATTCATAGTAATTAATACGTCACAAATAAACATAAGATAAACAGCTTTCTATCGAAAGCTTAATTAAGAGGACAAACTTATTCAAATAGAAGTTAGACCTATCCACGGCAATGAAAGAAAATGTCCAGTAAAAAAAAATGGATACTTACATCTATGGCGCGAAAACGCAGGCGCGTAGATACGTTCTTCCACGACAAGCACCAAGCGACACTGATAAACAACGTTTAGCACACAGGGGTGGGGAACGCAAGTCCTTAGATAAAACAATATTCATATATATATTTAGGACATGGCGATGAAACGTAGCTCTAGGACAAATAAATTTTTGTTAAGGGCCTACATCAATATTATCGTTGACATGTACATATTAACACAGCTAGTAGGTATAGAAAATGAAGAATTAGGGCTATTTTTTTTGTTTACTCAAAATCTACTAAATATATTTTAATTCTGATTTATGTGTTTCTATATATAATAGTTACTTATGTTTTTAAAGTTATTTCATTAGTTAATACGCGAAAATAGACCGACAAATGAAAAAAATAAAAAATGAGAGAGGTTGTTTCGCTAAGATTTTCTATCAAGAAAACTTTTTTCAATCGCGTTTGTGAGTTTATGCGCTCCTAAATTATATATTGAAAAAACATATACTTAAAAATTAGAGCTCTAGCCATTCAATCTAAAGAAACAATTAATAATTCGTACTTAGAAAATTTCACGAAGAATTTTGGTATCCTCTTAACCACTCGTTGTATTATTAAAATTTATGAATAAATGTCTTCTGTAACAATACTTCAACTATTTACGTATCAAATTAAACAAGGTTTTACTATAAATAATCAATAGATTTTTATCAATGACTTATAATACACATTAAGGTGATGTGTGGACAAACACGGTAATGAAAGATTTCGAGGTTTAATTTTTATTTCTGAGCATCAATTAATCCTATTTAATTAAGTATTTAGTGCTACACATAGATAACAATTCCATCTAACTAGAAAAAATATTAAAATATTACAACTATGTTTTACAGTACCAATTTCATTGAGGCCACGTAATTTTTGTCCTCAGGAAATTCACCCATTTTCTCTTGAATCTTGTGATTGGTGACTCGTGAAAAAGAATCAAAACCAACACGTTACTTCCTAGAAACTTGAAATTTGGCTTTTATTATTTCAACGTTATATGAAAATCCAAATTATATTCGTATAGGATCAATATTTGCATAGATAAATAGCAAAATATAAATTCAGCTCATACTATGATAGAGTACTCTCTATCAGACGAAATAACGATGGAGTGTAAATTGGACCGAGCGCATTTGGTTACGAACAGCTGACGATGACACGTGCTAATCATGTACAGTAGTGGTCAACATTCCTACCATCTTAATAACGATTTTCAAGCGCTTTCGAGCTTGTATGTGGTGACGGATTATATTTATAAGTGTTACCATCTCATTTTTTCCAGAGTGCTGTAAGAGCCAGGCAAGGGATATTATTAGCAGAAAACGACTTCTGTGAGAGACGGAAATCTCAAAATAAAGCCCGATGCCAACACGCCTGGTCAGTCAGCGTGGTAAAGTAGACCAGAAGACCCGTACCCAACAGTGGAACTTTAATTGGCTGGACAGAAGCATTTACAAGTGCAGCGCTTAGCCAAAAGTGCGTATATATGTGCAAGCGATATTGTTCTGAAACTGGTATGGCGATGATGACCACTATTGTGTTTCTGGTTGTCAATATCGACAAAGGAGTGGCATCTAGTGGTCACACTGATACCAACCAAATCAAAACATATATTTTTATTTTCTGTATTCACACTGAATTCTCGAACATTCGGTACGAGAATATATTTTCATCAAAATAGGCATGTTTTTTATTACTAAGTGGTTGGTTGAACCTTTCTCCGTCCTCGTCTAGAAATAGCTTCTCCGTAATGTCAAGTACAACGCGCAGCCCTGTGCTATTTGTATATTTTTGTATATAATGTTGCCGAAGCCTATGGACGTTTGCAACACCAACAATGCCGCTCGGGCGTCGCCGACCACGTGGGAATCTTTTTACGCTCCTTTTGAAGAGTCCCATGCTGCGGTCCATTAGATCCAAGCGGCACAAGAGCATGCGATGAAACGTTCTATAGGGGAGGCGTATGTACAACAGCGGACGGAGAGAGGGTGATGGATGAATGGATGGCGGAAGTAGATATACATACAGTTATAACTTTTACCCAGAGCTCGAGTCGGTAGAGCGTCAATTAACATGTATGCAGCGATCACATTTCCTGGATTTCATTTGTATTCATACATCTGCTTATACAATACATGACATGTGATTGCTATGCATTACATTTTGAAGAACATAACTAATGTGATCCGAGTAAAATACTTAAACTTAATTATAATAATTATGTTTATACCAACGCGGCAACGTAATAAAAACTTTTATTAAACTTAACATTAAATACAGTTTAATAGTCATTAAGATTTAATGTTTGTGCTAAACGTTGTTGAATAATTTAATCTGTTTTAATTACTCTGTGAAATAAATCAGTTTAGTTTTACTACGAAAACAGGCTGATAGTAGTGATGATTCCTTCTTTGCATGAGATTCCGGGTTCGATTTTTGCGCATCGCACGACGAGTGTGTTATAATAATAACGGTACGGAACCCCTTGTGTGAGAGTCCAACTCGTGCTTGACCGGTTTATATAAGTCAAGTAAATAAATAAAAGAGAAATAAGTTAATGACAAAGGCTTGACGGTGAACCGCGAACATCTCTCATTTATTTGAAATGCCAATTAGAAAGTTAACTCGTTTACTTGAATCAAAGGGTAAAATGGCTGAATGGAAGCAATTCTCGCTGATTAATACCGTCGCACTCGCATTGTACGCCCAAAGATATTACATCTTTATACATATAGACTAACCATACATACTAACACTTATTTTATGACGGGCCTCGTGGTGTAGTGGTTCTGGTAACGGACTGCCGATCAAGAGGTCACGGGTTCGAATCCCAATCGGAGAAGCGGAAGAGGGACAATCATTTGTGTGATTTTTCTAATTGTCATACAAATGTTTGTACTATGTCTGGGTGTTTCTATGTATTATAAGTATGTATTTACAAAAAAAAGGTAGTATATGTATTCTATCCGTATTCTGGTACCCATAACACAAGCATATAAGCTTAGCTTG
The DNA here is from genome assembly GCA_916999025.1 of Orgyia antiqua. Classification (NCBI taxonomy): domain Eukaryota; kingdom Metazoa; phylum Arthropoda; class Insecta; order Lepidoptera; family Erebidae; genus Orgyia; species Orgyia antiqua. Next base: position 563,608 of record OU779865.1, read on the forward strand.
GGACCAGAGGACGTTGTGTGAAATGTCCATGAACATTTATTTATTTATTTATATTTATTTATTTACTTATGATATAAAACATGAATAAATATTGAAGTTTAAGTTCTTTAGTGCATTATAATCAGTAAATTTTTATGTTACACTGAGGGCAATTCTGATGCGTCAAAAACTTATCCTCTCATATATAGATGGTGGTTTGACGTATAAAATTGACTACAAATAGCCTGGCTAAATCGTACCTGCTTCATAAAATAATGTCGCTTCATATCACGTAATAGCCTGTATCATAAACACAAATAAATACATATTTCATGCACACATAGATATGTAAGTGGCTTCAAGCCGACTACGTGATGTAGCCATAGACACTACATTTAGTATGTCTGTGCTAACTTAACTAAGATAAAAAAATCGCTAATTATTTCCAGGTCTTCAAATAACAATGGTAGCTTTTAGGAGGAAGTATGTTCAAACAAAGAACATTGTACAGTAAATTATTAATTTTGCAATTGACTTGCTATGCTTTTCACTTTACAAATTTTTAAATCATAATAGAAAGTAGAAAGAAAGTAAGTTTTTTTGAAGTCGGATAAAATGCCTAAAACATATATTTTTACAGTAAATAATAACGTTAGCAGAACGTTTTTTCATATGATTTGCGATAAGCTGTACAAATGCCTGGCTCTGGTTTACTTTACTTACTCACCGGTGATAAATCACTGCTTAGAAATGGCTGAGGTAATGTTCTGTACTGTGTAGTATCATTGCCAAAACGGATAACTTTGTATCTTACTTTACTTTTTATAAAAAGTATAAACTATTATTTTTTCTCCTCAACAATCCTCTCTCTCTCTCTCTCTTCATTTTATTCACGTCCCAATGGTGAGCACGCGCCTAGTTCACTATGAGAGGGATTAAGGTCTACTATGCATGACCAGGCGTGTAGGTATCGTTGTAAAAATCAGGTGAGGGATATTATTGTACACAGATAACATCATCTGCTAGAAATGGAAATCTCGAAAATATAATCCCTTCCTAAGTGTAGAAGAACCATGCCCAATAGTCCAACGATAAGGGGGACAGAGAGAGAAAGAAAAGTAAAAAGAAACAAAATATTCCTAAAATCCAAAATGTTTGTAGTAAAGCAGTGCTAAGTGCTATGTCACAGTTCACGCTCTCCCCTTATGATGTATGACTTCGATATGTCAATATAACGTCACACGATATGATTAATACGGTCATTTGTGCAAGAACACCATAATACACGTTTTAGCTCCTTATATTAAAATTCTATTAAATCGTGCTTTTAAACTGACTTCCAATAATTTGCTTAAGAAGTTCATAAACTAAAAAAAATGCTTGAAAATCGTGAATCTCTTTTTTAGGTTATTACATTGTCATCGACTTTAATTACCTATGTGCGCAAAATTTCAGATAATTGGGTGAAAATTACTTTAAAATAAACACTAAAAGATATGTACAGAACTATTAAAAGCGTGTTCAAAATAGACCCATTCTTGTTTTACATGTTGTTCGATTTCTATAAATTGCAAAATCCTTTTTTGCCTTCCTAGAGTTCATAAGGTCCGTGTATGTGATACGTGAATGTTCTTAGGTTTTTATCTTCTTAAATACTTCTTCTACGGAGAAAAATTTATAAAATATTTATACTTACTAGCACATTGCAGAAAATTTATAAGAAATCAAATTATAGCGATTATAATTACATGACGTAAAGTCGAATTTATCAGATTCCTCTCCTCTTAAGTGCAACACGCACTCACATAATTGGAGAGTTAAAGCTAGCCACTAGATGTCAATGTATACTTGACATAGATATCGGACATTGATGTAAGCAATTAGTGCAATAACTACTTGTAATATAATCCGCATACGATCCAATTTACATTCTGTCATAGTGCCCGCCTGATTGAGAGCACTTAGACAAAATTTTGGAAATTTTTATACATTTATAAACAATTATTAGAATATTCTCTTCTCTATAAAATACAAACTGGAGATTTTCTAGGATTTCGCACCAATAGGCAAAATGGGACACCATTAATTCGCTGCCCGTCTGTCTGTATGTCGTTATCTTTAGAACGGTGATAGCTAGAGAGATGAAAATGTCACAGTTTATGTTTGTCAGTTGATTCTACTACAACAAATAGGTACTCATCATCAGACATCAGCTGACAATAAATATTTCTATCTTTTTTTCTTTCGTCATCCTTCTTCTGCTCTTATCCTGTTATTTGAGGTCGGGAATATGACGAATAGGTATAACAAGATAATAACGGTACAGAACCGTTCACGTGCGAATCCAACTCGCTCTTGGCCGTTTTTTAAAACTATAGTAAGAGAAAATAAATAGCTTAGAGAATGAAATAGTTGTAACCGTCCGTTGAACCGTCACTTAAACGAACTGAACCCCATTTTAACTGACAGCGGTATTTTTAGCTGTGGGTTATATTAGCAAATTATTTTTTTTCAGCCGTTCACATATTATGTGGGGATGTGAAACTTAAAATTTTTAAATATACTTAAAGGTGGTGAAGCATAAAGGAAAATCTTGTGTACCTACCTACGTCACAGAACATAAAATATTAGGTTGAGAAATGCGTTAAAAAAAGTTTAATAATACCACAATAAAACTTAAATAATACCACCATAGATCATTGAATCTCCGTGTGGTGACGGATTAAGAATACAAGTGTCTCCACCCCATCTAAAAGTCAGCTAAGGGATATTACACACAGATAACATCCTCTGTTAGAGACGGAAACCTCGAAAATAAACCCTGTGCCAATACGCCTGGTCAGCGCGGCGCAGTAGACCATAATCACTTCCAAAGTGGAGGAGGCCCGTGCCCAACAGTGGGACGTAAATGGACTGGAGAGAGAGACCATTGAATTCAATAATAAATTTAATATTATAGATTTTTTTAGTTTCGTTGTTGTAACCTTGTTTTTTATTTAATAACTTTTTATATTATTTCCTACCTAAAAATATATTTGATAAGTAAAATTAAAGTCACTAACTACCTAATTTAGAAGGAGTTAGATTACAAATACTCAAGCATAATGAATAAGAAGATTTATATATGATTTAAATACACATTATAATAATATGGAGATAAGAAATTAAGCTGTAATTCTAGCTATAAACATTGAGCTAGATCTGTGCTGCAGCTCCAAGCTCTAACAAGATTATCTATATTATTTATGGCACGCTTCATTAATTTAATTAGTTCGGCGCAGCACTAAGCTCAGGCAATTTACTGCAATTTGTAATGGAGCAACACTATCAATAATAGTGCTGTGCTGTGATTAAGCTCATTCAGAAATCTATACCCTAACATTTTGTGACTTTACTTTCAACTTTAGTTTTAGAGAACGGAATCTTTCTATCCATCCATCAGCCTTTCTTCGTCCACTGTTGGACATAGGCCACCCCTATAGAAAGACACAATACTCGAACTTGTGTCGCTTGCATCCAATGGGTCCCCGCGAACTTAACGATATCGTCGCTCCACCTTGTCGGGGGTTGCCCTCCGCTGCGTCGTCTGGTCCGTGGTCGCCACTCTGGAATCGTTCTTCCCCAACTATCATCAGTCTTACGAGCGATGTGGCCTGCCGACGGCCACTTCAGCGTGCTAGCCCTATGTCGAATACACTCATTCTCCTATGGTTCTCCGTATTTTGGATTTTATGTAAATACCAAGCATAGCCCTCCTCATAGGGTTTTGAAGACCGAATAATTAACACGCTTTTATAAGCTCGTTACGTACTTATCTATAAATGTATTAATCTATATATAACGGAATCTTTGAAAGGGATTTTTACCCCCAGAAACTATAAGCTTTCCCATCACTTTCATCGAAGTACATTTTGAAAATGGCTTCATAATAAATCAGTGTACAACATGTTCCTAAAATGTATTTCAAAGAGCTGTCAAATTTATGTTACCCGACGAATTTAGGAAGGTGTTATATTAAATTATCATTAGAAGTAGCGAACACCCATTAAATTACCTACTCACCTGAAACTTACGACACTCCACTCATGTACAATGTACCTACACTAATCTGATTTCATATTAGATTTTGTCCAAACTTTTGTTAAAAGCATGGACACCTGAATAAATCGGAACGTTTTTAAAGCATAGGGAAAAAGTTGTTACGACAGAGTAAAATTGCTGAAACATATTGAAGAGATATTCATCGATAGATGGCGTTGTACATCAAAATGCGATGTAGACTCAATCGAGTGACAATTGTGGTGGTCTAATTGGTTACTGTTAGCATGACTGCAATAAGCTCAGTTGGCAGAGCTATGGAACGGTATTCCGAGGTCGTGGGTTCAAGTCCCGCTTGCGTTGATCACTTTTTCCACTACAATTTGATTTATTAAACATATTGAATTCTAAACATATAAACATATAATATTGAAATCATTTCATTTCATTTCATTTCATTTCATTGAAGAATTTCAAAGTTATAATTTTAAAGTGAAGAATTCTTTAATCGCATTGAGCACTTTTTGATATTAGAATAAATAAATATTCATGGACATTTCACACAATGTCCGGTGGTCCCAAACCAAGCTTATAAATACGCTTGTGTTATGGGTACCAGAATACGGAAATAATACATATACTAGTTTTCTTTTGTAAATACATACTTATAATAACTACATAGAAACACCCACACGCAGTACAAACATTTGTATGATATTTTTAATTATCATAGAAATGTTTGTACCAATTTTTTTATTTATTTATATTGATTGGCCCCTGCGGGAATCGAACCCGCGGACTCGTAAACGGCAGTCGTTACATGAACCACTAGACCACGAAGTCCGTCTAAGAAGTTCGTAAGAATATTTTAAAGAATCGCGTCACCAAAACACATTGACACATACATATAAATACTTGATACAATATGTGCTTTTCATTTCTGTACTGAGTTCATGTGCCAATTTTTCATCTTTTTGATAAACAGACTTGGTGAATATAGTATTCTATCAAGCATTTATAAGTATGTGTCAATGTGTCAATCGAATGGAAATGAAAAGGAATTTAATGAATTTCAACGTAGGTACATATTCGTTACTTCTTAGCAACGTCTAACAAAATTGTCAGTATATCTATACAATTCAGGTGTTGTTTTAGACTTGGGCCTATTGTTATGATATTTTATCTGGCTATTTATCTGTAGCGTTCATCCGCACATTCTGTTAGAAAGCTATACCTTACGTACAAGCGGCTCTGCAAAATTTATTACCTATTGTGTGGATATTTCATTTATCATGGTTAAATGAATTCACTGAACAATTAATCATTCCATTACATTTACTTGCACGTTCAGAAACTGTTTAAATATTTTTACGTAGAAGGAACATATATTTTTAATTTCTCAATAGCAGCGACCAAAAACTAAGAAGAAAAAATGAAGATACCAAATCTTCCACTACAATCTTCTCAATGTGAGTAAACATGTGCAGGAATCATGATAGCTCAGATGGGAGAGCAACGGAACGGTATTCCGAGGTCGTGGGTTCAAGTCCCGCTCATGGTTATCATTTTTGCCACTATAATTTAGTTTATTAAGTATTAATTAATTGTTTAAAATAAAAGAGAATTTAATTTGTTTTTTATGAACTAACACTTCATAACGGCCCTGATTAGTACATCACAATGTCAAACGATATAATTGCAGTACAATTATATCAACAAAGTAAATAATAGCAAATTGTCAAACGTAACTAGATGTGCAAGCGGTTACGGTTAACTTCCAGACAAAAGTAAATGTAATTTGTCCTTAATTAGAATTGTAAATGAGTATTGTGCCACGTTCTTGGCAGTGGAGTGGCTGTATCGCAGTTGTGGTACCAGGAACTGTGATGATTTCATTAAACTAGAGATGTGACAAACAAGTACTACCGAATATCATTATATTCGGTGAATATTCGGCTCTAAAGATGCCGATCTTATTTTTGGTTTATGGTTGTAGATACTACACGGACATGTCTTAATTATGGATTAAGTATATAAGTGTCACCTCCATTTCCTCCCCAGAGTGCTAAAAAGTCAGCTAAGGGATATTGTACACAGATGACACACAGAGAGAGAACACCCTTGTGAGCGATGGAAAACTCGATAATAACCCTATGCCAACACGCCCGCTCAGCCCGGTATTATAGACCATAACCCCTCCCAAAGCAGAGGAGGCCTGTGGCTGGAGAGAGAAAGGTTGTAGATAGACTCACGAATAGATACATAGGAAAGAAGAAAAAGAAAAGTTCATTACCAACCCGATATTAAAAGTAGTCTGTATTTCAATCTGAAAAATCAGCTGTCCTAGTGTCAAATTTGTCTTCAAATCCTTTGGGACATTAGACCCTGAAGGCGTAGCCAAGGTATACACATATATCTATAGAAACGTTCGCATTTCTAAAAATAGAAGCAAATTAATCAGACATTGGTACCAATTGTACGTGCACGACTAAACTTAACTAGCAAAAGGTTCCGTTACATAGATTAATGTGGTGACGGAATAAGAATACAAGTGTCACCACCCCATATCCTCCCAAGGGTGTTGTAAAAGTCAGCTACGGGATATTGCACACAGATAACATCCTCTGTGAAAGACGGAAAACTCGTAAATAAACCCTGTGCCAATACGCCTGGTCAGCGCGGTACAGTAGACCATAATCCTCCAAAAGTGGAGAAGGCCCGTGCCCAACAGTGGGACGTAAATGGGCTGGAGAGAGGAGAGGACATAGATTAATACATTGATAGATACATACCGAACTTATAAAAGCGTGTTAATAATAAAATTTATTGTGTCAATAATAATTCGGTAATGTTAACAAAACTTTCTAATCATAAAAACCGTGTATTATATTCGGTGAACGGGAATAATCATTCTATGGGGCAGGCCTATGTCCAGCAGTGGACTGAGAAAGGTTCATGGTAGGATGGATGATAGACTAACGATTTTAATTAATATAAATTGTTACCTGTAAATCAGAATATGGCATAAATGTTTTAATTTTTTAGTTATGATTTATATATCAACAAAAAAATGTTGAGCTATATTCGGATATTTTTGTTGGCCACGACTTAGGCCGAAAATACGTGCATCTCTATACTAAACATAATTACCAGTGGGTAACGTCGCGAATGAGAGAGCCGCAATCTTGGTACTGCAACGTTGTTTGTGTAGACTTCTTGCTTCTTTACGGACTATTCTCTCCATATTTCTATGCGATTTTAAACTGAAATTATGAGCTTATCATGAAATTATGATTGCGAACGCTACCTCTCTGCTATCGTGAGCTTGGTTTCGTATTTATTTGTGTGATAAACGTGAATAAATTACCTGTTTGTTAAAAGACCTCGTGGATTCGATCTCTGTACCACGCAACCATTTGTATGATGAACACAAATGTCTACATGACATCTGGGTGTTTTATAAATACAATAATGGCACCGTTTCTACGTGCACAACTAAACTTAACTAAAAATGAAATCAATTTGAAATCGTTAATCTTTAATAACCTATTTTAATTAACACGCTTTTATAAGTTCGGTATGTATCTATCAATGTATTAATCTATGTAACGGAATCTTTGAAAGTGATTTTAACCCACTTGCAGTAGTTGGATTGATCTAAAATTTTGCACACATATCAAGGACCGATGACAATGCAATAATTTAAAAGAATAATACCATTTCCTTGTTCAGAATTACTAGAATAGCATGTTGAAGTATCACTATGACCACACTTGTATATTTAATCATACACGTAATAGTTTAATTGTATATGAGCAGACTCACCAAGATTATTGTATTTTTACGTATGCCTTTCATATACAATCACATAATTTCACATAAAAACGCTTAGTTTATAGAATCAGATAAAAATATCTTAATTGTTTACTACGATTGTGAAACTTATGTCTCTGACAACACAAACTGTCAACTTTTTTATAACTAGGTAGCATAGAATTATTAATGTAACTAGAATAGTGACTCGGTACTACGAATCCGGCCTTCTTCTTATTAACACGCTTACATTAGTCCGGTAGGTACCTATCTATCAATGTCGGATTGATCTGAAATTTTGCACACATTTGAGTATCGCTGACAATGCAATTATTAAAGAAAATATTCAAGCGATTCAATCAAGGATTTTCAAGCGTGTTTTTTAGTTTTAAAACTAAGCAGATTATTATAATAAAAAAGCTCAGTAAACATTGCTTAATTCTGTTAGTGACACTATCAATTTTCATTTTTAGTTAAGTTTAATTGTGCATGTAGAATCGGTACCATTATCAAACAAATAAAGATTGCACCCTATAATGTTGTTGCTATCGGTTTGCGAAACTTGAAAGAATCTTTATTCACAATAACTTATTGTTGATTTATCTGAATTCTTATCTACATTGTTACTCCAACACTCTTCAGTATATATTTAAAGTAGTAACCCGTATGTTAACGCTAGTTTCCTGTATGAGACGTTAAACATATTGGCTCATAAATCTTGTGAATCCCGTCAAGCTCCCCGTTGCTTTTACGATTCCAATAAATGGAACGATCAAACTCAGCGCTTAAATCTCACTACATAAATGTATGTACGTGATACAATATTATGTGCCGGTATTCATACGATAAATAAATAGTTATAGGAGTGTCTTCATGACAGATTATTTACATTATTTGCTTGTGTAAACATCGTATCAATACTCGTAATAACAAAGAGGAAAGATTTGATAGTTTGTGGATTGGAAACGAATAGGCTCGAAAACCACTCAATTAACTTTGAAAAACCTTCACGTCGTGTCAAATCTAGTTTTTGAGAAATGTAGAAAATAATAATGCAATTTATATTAGACTGCTTCATTATACCGTTGCAATAGCCTAAATACAATAAATATTCACAAACAAATACGGTACTTACAAAGTAAACGCAACAAACATTTTTGTTGCCCGCCGGCGATTCACTCTACATTTAATTTCGGCATTATTTCTTAAGACGCTAGACAATATTGATGTTTTATCTATATTTTTTTAATATGATTACATGCCTATCATATTGTACAACTTTTTAGTGTCACATACGAATATTACTTTTAATATGAAAACAATGCAGCTGCATTTTTTTTTATCTCAGTTGTCTTAGTGTCTGTTTAATGATAAACTAGCCTGCTGTTCTTCGCAATTTCACTAACTCAACTACTGAAACCCCCTTTTCTTAGCCATTCATTATTGAAAAATATTATATTACCTAGTTATTGGGCATCCATGACCAGATGTATGAGTGTAAGTGAGGCCAAGGAAGTATGTTTGGATCGCCGCAGATGGCGCTCTATAGTCTCTGCCTACCTCCATAGGAAAAAGGCGCGATGTTATTATAATGATGATGAAACATAGCGGTTGACCGATTCTCACAAACATAAAAATCAGTAAAGCCGTTTATACACAATGGAAAACTATTGTTTTCTGAAGGGTTATATTACTTGTCTAAGAAAGAACCGTCGCGTCGCCGTCGTCGATACAGCTTTGTGACAATATATTAGCAGTATTTTATATCAGTGAAAGTTTGTTTAACAGTTCGCGGTTATTGATTTTCATTGAAGTGCTCGCAAGTAGGTCATTATATCGGAGTGTTCATTGGCAAATGTTTATCCCGGATGAAAGGCACTGTTGTTATGCTTTGTTTATTATTACATTATGTTATACAGGTTATGTTTATGTATATGATATAGTCCGTGTGGTGACGGATTAAGAATACAAGTATCACCAACCTATTAGCTTCCCAGGATGTTCTAGAAGCCAGCTAAGAAATATCACACAAATAACATCCTCTGTGAAAGAAAAGTGTGTGGTCAGAGCGGCGCGGCGAAGTAAACCATAATCCCTTCCAAAGTCGAAGAGGACCATTCTCAACGATGGGGCCTTAATGGGCTGGAGAGAGAAAAAGATGTATATAAGATAATAACATTCTGTTAAATCTTTATCTTGTGCCAACTTATTATTGCTTGACGCATGAGCAAATTAGGTCTTAATCTGAAAGAAAGTCTTTCTTTAATAGATTGTTAATTTGACTTATTGAAATAATATTTTAGGTAAAATATTCACGCTTCATTACCTTAAGCAATTTACGCGTGTGGGTTTTAGGTCCACTCATAATATTCATAGTTAAAGATTCCATAACGAATTAAAAAAAGAAAAGAACTCATTGCCAGACTAAATAAATAATATATCAAATGATGTTAAAATTTACGCTTTGTTTTTAATGCAATTTTGTTCGACAATTGGTGGTTATTGATTTCCATTTAACAGTGATAAAGTAGCTCATTATACGAGTGTGGTTTTAACCAAAATGGTTATGCGTAGAGGCAATATTGTGCTTCATGTGGCTACACACACACACACACACATATTATAATAAAATAATTATTAATGATACATTCACATTCACATTATTGTTTGTTTTGATCAAACATTCATGATTGACATTACGATGCATATTGAAATTATTTTGTGAATATGTCTCTATTCCGATATTTCAAAAGCATTTAATATTTTTGTATTAACTTCCTGGAGAAAGTAAGTTCCTAAAGCAGGTTCATGGAAGGGTTCTATTTTAGCTGTATGGGTAGAATAACGCTCTTGTGAAAACTACATTTTTACAAAGAGTATATTTTGACGATGGTCCTAATAGAATCCTAGTCTGTGCCTGATAATCTAAAAGTAATGATTCTAATGTTACGAGTATATGAACTTTCGAGGCGATTAGACTAGATACGTTTCCTAACAATTCACGTGAATTTCAAATGAATTACTAAAAGAACAGACTTCAAAAAAGCAAATTTAGTTGTATCTGCCAAACCTTCTTTTTCTTCTAAGCTTATTAACGTCTCCGTCCCACTCTTGGAAATGAACCTCCTCGCCTTCTATTTCTTCTTGCATGTCACGCTCAGGTGTGTTGGCATTAGGTTTTCCATCTCTCCTCAAACCTACCAAAATCACAGACTTTTATTAAAATATTAATTATTATTATATTTTCACCTTTGTTCTAAATAATCCTGATAATCTAACCAGCCTGTTTTACGTAAATATTACAATACACGTCGCGTCGGCTCACACGTACAGTAAATCTTAATTTACTGAGTTCTTATTAGTAACTTGTAGCTAACTTAGACTAGCTATGTAATATATCACGCGTTACTGCTAATATTATCAGAATTAATTCATGTTATACATAAATGTGTTATGTATTACGTATACTTAATGTGTTATGTTGTGAAAAATGTAGAAATTTAAGCATTTTTCAGGGTCACTTCCTTTTCTTTTTCTTCTCTCGTTACCTCTACGCTCCTATGTAACTGATTCTTCATTGATTTCATTCTTCCTTTAATTCAACTTTTCACACAGTTTGTCAAGAACCGATAATATATTTTATTTAAAAAAAACTTGTACATGTAGTCAGGATTACCAGAACAATGAAAATTATGTGTAGGATAGTACAGAAAACCATCACAATAGCGGTATCGGTGAATAATGTGTCCTTAAAGAGCCTCTTACAACACCTCGAGAGGATTAATGTTAAGGGGGTACTGTACTCCTAATTTAGGTATTTGCCTTATCTCTATTCCCGAGCACAGTGCTGAAAGGGACAAATATAGCTGAAACAGATTTTACCTACAAATTCTTTGAAAAAAGACGTTTCGTAGTCCCATTTTTTCTAAGCAAAAGTTAAACCGATTTTAATTGTTTTTACGCTATATTATAGATGAAGAGTAAATCTATGCTTGTATCACTTTTTTTTGGTAAATCGTTATCAAATATGTGTGATAGTCGCTGCAACTTTACCTAAAGAAAACCAAAAAAATTGGTCAAGTGCGAGTCGGACTCGCGCACGAAGGGTTCCGTACCATTATCTATGCAACATAAGGCAACGTTATTAGTTTCAAGCAAGAAACGGTAAAAAAATCATGTTTGTTGTATGGGAGCCCCCTTAAATATTTATTTTATTTTATTTTTAGTATTTGTTGTTATAGCGGCAATAGAAATACATCATCTGTGAAAATTTCAACTCTCTAGCTATCACCGTTCTTGAGATACAGCCTGGTGACAGACGGACGGACGGACGGACGGAAGGACGGACGGACAGCGAAGTCTCAGTAATAGGGTCCCGTTTTTACCCTTTGGGTACGGAACCCTAAAAAGAAAGTGACAGAAGCATAGCTATACTCTTCATCTATAATATAGCGTAGAAACAATTAAAATCGGTTTAACTTTCGCGAAGAAAAAAGGGAAGTACGATACCCATATTTTTGTATGGAGCATAATTTGGTATCGTGCCGTCTTAATGGTTCATATGCAGGAAGCAGTATTGTTCGTCTCGTCAGTACCCGTGAATTCCGTCAGTGTGGTTGGTCTTTCGAGGGAAGGCAGTGTCTCGGTGTCGTATTCCTGAGTTTACAAATTCTTACCGCACTGGAGAGAAAATGGTCTGGCCAATCGAATTAAGTTCTTGAAGTGACCACATGTCATAAAGCTGAATGCCTTACTTGCATACTGAAATCAAACAGAATGCAATTTAAACTAAGCGTGGGCATTGTTCGTATTGTGCGACGTGCCAAGTTAAAGCATTATGCAAATTTCAGTTCAATCTGGTTTACAAATTGTAGTGCAGCGCTTAACCTATGCAATACTATAAACTATGGATACTATATTTATTTTATTAGTCTGTGGTGTTAATAAAGACGTAAAGTTTGTATTTAATATGTATGTAGGAAGTAATCTCCGAAGATAGTGGTTGGATCGTAATATTTTTGTCACTATTACGAAGCTACAGTCTGCCAGAGTGTGTACCAGTCTATATAATTATGTCTATATGCAGTAATTGCTAATTCCAGGCGTACAAAGTCGAGCCCAAGATTTACTTCCTCCTCCTCCTCCTCCTCCTTCTCCAGCCCATTAACGTCCCACTGTTGGGCACGGGTCTACTCCACTTTGGGAGGGATTATGGTCTACTGTGCCGCGCTGACCAGGCGTGTTGGCACAAGGTTTACTATCGAGTTTTCCATCTCTAACAGAGGATGTTACCTTTGTACGATATCCCTTAGCTGGCTTTTACAGTACCCTGGGGAGGAAAATATACTAGTTTTTTTTTCTCTATCGCACCAAAAGAAGTAGAACTTTAATGTTCCCTATAAAAACTTTTATATAACTGGGCCGGCTGCGGCTGTCCGCTGTCAGTAACTAAATAAAATGAAATGAAATGATTAATTATTCATTTTATGCAATTCAGCATGAAGTTTATAATATCAACACAATAGGTAATAAATTATGGTGACTATTTACGCGTGAAGACGGCCGTGAATGTATGTTATAGGTATGTGCTTAAACAAATATCGATAGGTACTAGTGTACTAGTGGGTACGCGTTCAATCTTGAAAACATGTTAATTTAGCTTGGCTAAATTACACTTCATAGAATAATAATGCTTCATAAGATGTGCATCCATATCAAAAACACACAAAGATACATATTTCACGCACACATAGATATTTATGTGCCTTCAAGCCGATTTTTGGAAAAAGATAATTTTATTTAAAAAATACTGCCCTTTTAGGGTTCCGTACCCAAAGGGTAAAAACGGGACCCTATTACTGAGACTTCGCTGTCCGTCCGCCCGTCCGTCCGTCTGTCACCAGGCTGTATCTCAAGAACGGTGATAGCTAGACAGTTGAAATTTTCACAGATGATGTATTTCTATTGCCGCTATAACAACAAATACTAAAAATAAAATAAAATAAATATTTAAGGGGGGCTCCCATACAACCAACATGATTTTTTTACCGATTCTTGCTCGATACTCATAACGTTGCCTTATGTTGCATAGATAATGGTACGGAACCCTTTGTGCGCGAGTCCGACTCGCACTTGACCAATTTTTTGTAATCTTGTAATTATAATTTAGCGAGATTTATAAATTTACCCTTTTTAGCAACAAAGTAATACAAAATATAATGATTTATTGGAAATATTCCTAACACAATTATGGCCGGGAAATTTTCAAGTAAATGAACTAACCGTTATACAATACAGCCTGTATAAACATTGTGGCCTAGTTTAGTTTCTAGGAACGTGAACATTTCCTTCCACATCCTCTACAACTTTTCAACGTGTCTTGGATTTCTTTTCTACACAAGTAATATTAAAGGCAAAGTTATAAAACCACATCCTGATCAAATGTTTGTAAAACTCACCACGTGACGCAGTTAGAACCTTAATTATTACATTGTTTAAACCAATATAAACCATTATCCTTACATTATTATAAAACAAAGTTCCTTATCGTGTCTGTTTGTCTATTCGCGATAAATTCTTGTGCTGAACAGATTTTCGTATACTTTTTACAAATATTGCGAAATAATTTGATAATTAACTGTCTCTAGGGCGACTACAGATTAGGATTACAGAACACTAAAAAGTAAAACAGGGAGCTATTTCTAAGACTTCGCTGTCCGTCCGTACGTTTGTCTGTCACCAGGCTGTATCTCTGGGACGATGTTAGATAAAGAGCTGAAAATGTCACAGTTTATGTACCTATATCAGTTGATGCTGATATAACAAAATACCTATTTATCATCTTTCTATTGTCCTAATCCCCATTTAACCCCACCCCGCACCCGCACCCATTATTAGAAGTCCAGTTATTTGATGTTATTTGGGGTCAGTATTGCGGATATCTTAAAGATAAAAACTTATTCTATACTGAAAGGCGAATATATTAAAATAATATTGGTACGGAACCCTTCGTTTGCAAATACAAAGCGTACTTGACCAATATTTTTTTTAAATATATCCATAAGATATGATATTATTTGATACCGGATTAAAAATAACGCATCGGTGAGATCAACGAAGCCTTCTGACATACATTATAATGACGTACTTAAGATCTGTACAGAAATACATACAAAATTCATAATAATTATAAAACAGAACTGGCGTAGACATAGTCAAACTTGTGATCACATTTAAATCAATATTTACTGGTATTTGAAGGAGGTACGCCTACTCAAAGAAATAAGAAAAAAGAAAAAACCTTCGTCCTCTGGCCCCAAAGTAAGCTATATTTCTATATGGGTAACGGGGACGGATAGGGTTGTTTTTTGTAAATGCTTACATATAATACATAGAAAACACGTAGGCGCAGTAAAAGCATTTGTATGACATATAAACACAAACAATTGTATTGTGTGGCAATTGAAACCGCGACCTTTTTATCTTAGCTACCGTTTGCAATAGGCGGTGTTTCTTATACCAAGGTTAATATCAACTTTAACATTCTGATAACTAAACTAGACCTACAAGAGCCTCTTTCAAATTCCACAAATACATTTTGTGACGAACAAAATGACAACACAGTATGTCATCCGATTACTAACGTTATCACAAGTTGGAGCTTTACATTTCATTTATTAAACACAACCAATATAGTCTTTACAAATTCCATCATATTATTTTATATTTAACTTTATAGAAAGACTAGCTGTTGCCCGCGACTCCGCCCCGTGGAATTCGGATTTTTTTTTTTCGTAATAAAAGGTAGCCTTTATCCTTATTGTGCTTATGTCCTATCTCAGGGTCTAAAGATTGTCAGTGCCAAATTTTATCAAAATCAGTTGAGAGGTCTAAGCGGGAAAGCGTAATAGACAGACAGACAGAGTTACTTTTGCATTTATATTATTAGTAAGGATATTAGTACAAAAACTGGACAATATTTATAGTATGCGTTTTATCAGCGACTTGATCGATCTAAATATCATTTTTTCTTAACTCTTAGAAGATTTTAACTCCTCATTTTGAGCCCCTAGGTATTGAATTTTAAAAATCCTTGGAATATGGTTTGTTATTATTAAGGATTTTAAAGTACCTATTTATTTAAAATGATAGACTTTTAATTAAATTTTCACGCCCTAACTTTTCAAAACTTGAGTTAAATTTCTAATATTTCCTTTCTCTAGGTACCTGCAACGTAAAAGAAAGCGTTAACTTCGGTCGTACGTTCATCCGTCAGTTAATCAAACCCAGCGAATGTGTAAGCATACAAATATTTGTTTTATAACAGACAATAAGCCTCACAAAAGGAATACTTACGTAGTTACGTTTGTCTTTTCAGCAATTTATTCTTACAAAGGTGCATTGTCAACAAAACGTTAAAACTCATCATTTTAGTACCGCCTCTTCCATGTACAGGAATCTCACTCGTTCATTTACTGTAAATCGATGTCATCAGGAAACGTGAAATGAGGGTGACACTGTCAATTTGACTAAAGTACTAAACCCCTTTTGAATAAAATGGATCAATTGTGAATTGCACTGAATGTTATTTATGACCTCATGACATACATACAAGTTGGTGCCCGCGATTTCAACATAACACATTTCGAACATTTTTCACTGATGTTTTGCTCATATTTGTCGCAGGGTGATGTTATTGTATCATGTAGCCTTTCTCGATAAATGTACCACTCACACCGTATACTTTGTCCAGCACTGGAAGATTTCTTCAAATCGGGCCAGTAGTTCCTGAGATCAGGGCGATCAAATAAACAGAAAAACAAACTCTTCAGCTTTATAATATTAAGTAGAAGATACAAACATACTATTGGCCTTTAACATGTTTTTTGAAAATAGAATTTATTCAGATATTCTTCTTGCCTTTTAACGGGTCACACTTAGTTTTTCTTTTAAGATTTGTCTTAGATCGTTCTTATAAAATAATTCACGTTAAAAAGTTATTCCAGTAACAAGAAATAAAATATGGTACAGCCCGCAAAGTATCTGATGAATTGCGTAATAAATTGTAAGTTAGGGAGCCCATCCTCGGAGCGAGATGCGAGCGTCCAACTCCGCTCATGTTTCAAAACATTTGATACTTACAAAGACGCTATATTTTTCGTAAAAATTCGTTCTTGGAGGAATTTATTTTCAGTTCAGTTGAGATATAATTTAATCTGTAAGAAACTAGATCTACTTATTCAATTTTAACAAGCTGTTCTTAGTTTTGTTTGTGTGATTTATGTTAAGGAATTGTCATTTTCATTTCATTTATTCTTTATTGTACACTCATACAAGTAAGGCAACATAAACAATATTGTTACAAACGTGCACAAAGGCGAGCTTAACTCATATTGAGTTTTCTACCAGCAAACCCTTGAGTGTATGGAGAAATGGTATATTATAGGATAGATAGGTCTACAATAAGAAAGTACCAATAAAACAAGATCAATAAAATACATACATAGACTAAATAAATAAACTTACACAAATACAGATATATAGATATTTACACAAATAAAATGTTATAACACATAAACAATACATATACACACATACATACATAGCTATATACATACACTTAATGCTGAGATAGGAAATGCTTTTTGATTCTTTTCTTAAAGATATCCAGAGAAGTGCTAGCGCGAATAGTATGTGGAAGAGAGTTCCATAGACGGACAGCGTGTATTGTAAAGGAACCACCATACCGACTTGAAGTATGGCGAGATTATATGATTGAAAATTCCTTAACATAAATCATACAAAACTCCTTAGAGAAGGTTGAATTAGTCTTATATATAAATTTAAAATTTAAGCATTGCAGATCTGCGCAACGAGTTATCGACTTTTTTATAATTATCCAGCACGTAAGTCTTGGAATCAAACACAAAACAAGTACGTGATGAATTCAATACAGATATTGTACATAGTATAATGTATCATACATTTGTGATAGTTCTGTGTCATCGTAGTAACAATAATAAGCTCACGCTACAAATATTTACTGAGCAATAGTTTGAGTTGCCTCGGGCTTATTAAAGCCACATCACAATATTCTGTACTCGCTATGTTTACATCATGTAAATAACAACAAAAATTGTTATGTAAAATATTTCTATTGCATATCTCTCGAGAATATTCATGGCTATATTAAATAGTTCGATGTAATCACAGATTTACCAGTTAGAGTGTCAGTGGCTACATTACTAGCGAGCTAAATAAATATCTATGTGTGCGTGAATTAAGGGTTATTATGTGTAGTGATACACACCTCGGGTTAAGTTGAACCATAGACTAAAATGTATTAAGTAAATTTATTTTAACCTGAGGAGCCTGCGGCATATGGAAAACTCGAAATCAAATGTTATATCTGGGTGGTCACCATGGTATAGTATACCGAATACTTAATTCTACCCTTGTGTGAGACCATTACAGGCCGAGAATAAAAGAAAAGTTTTCCATTCGTGATGCATATCTTTAAGGACAAAAATTCAGAAAGTGCCGGCAGAAATGAAAACAAATCAATTTTACAATCATCAGAAGTGTCCAAAGAAATGGGCGGAGAGCCTTCGGAGAGTTCTTCAGAACTTAAGTTAAGTTCCGAATTAATAAGCGTTAACTAAATAAGTAAGAAACTATGAAGTCTGTCTGAAGAAGATCATATGCGAAATTAACTAAAGTAATATTATGATAAAATCTTAGTTTAAAACATAATATTATCCGCTTCTTGGCTCAAATGCTGTAGAGGGACTAATTTTAGATAAACACTGCATATGTCGTAAAGAGATCTTGCTTACACAATACCCTTTTATAAGAAATAATAGTATACGACATTAGACTTCAAACAATCTAGTACAGATTGTTTGAAGTCTAATGTCGTTGTTCTTTAAACAGTTTTACTTTTAAAATAGAAAATAATCACTGTAGCACAATTTACTTAAACACAAACTAAACATATTACAAATATGTATATGTGCAAAGATAGGTTAATAATCAAGTTATTTTAGACATTACAACGTGTTGTAATTTTATATATGTTGATATCTCATTGATATTGAACTTGGCGAAACAATTCAATGATTCTTTTTTGTTTGAAAGCTTGGTGGTTACCGTGTGATCCCATTGGCACCAGATCAGGATCCGGTGGTTACCTCCTAAGAAATCGAGGAATATCCTCAAATTTCAAAGACACATAAAGTCGGTTTAACTTTTTTTTATATACCCATTTATCGTACCTAATCCATGGCAGGTTAAATAGCTGAAAACATATTGAAAACTTGCGAAGAAAATGTTAAAAATATTAGTTTAATTTTTTTATATACGTATGTAAGTAGGCAAGTAAAATAGCTAGAAGCAATAAATAGTATAAAGAAATATCCTACTACTATTCTACTATTGAATCAATATTTCATCAGTTGTCAATACGTCAATTTTTTCAACTGAAACGGATTATCATTTCTATTGAATTTGTCGCAAATGAATCTCGCCAAAGTTTTGATTATACTCATTTGTAATTTTCTTTCATTTGTCACCCCTAAGGAGTTGTAAACTTGGAACATATAACTTTGTGGGCCAAAGAGTTAGGCTTCTAAAGTACTTGGAAATCGAAATACATCACGGAATCAAACTTTGTTACGAACTGTTACATAAAAATATTTCCGACATTTCTAAACTCATTTCTTATTTTAATATATCGTTTAACGTTGCGTTGGAAGTGCCCTGGTTGATATCTCTTATGTTCACAGTTATTGCTTCATTCTTCGTCTTCTAGCGTGATAGTCAGCCTATATCCTATAACTTTTATGGACATAGCTAGTGGAATCAGTAACAAGTGTTTATTAAATATTTTTAAGGTATTATTTTAAAATAAGTATTTCGAAGCTATAAATTCCTTTCTTCTGTCTATGTAATTTTTACTGTATAAAGTACCTACAAAATATACAGTTACATGCATAACTTTACTAGTATGTATGTATTACTTATAATCTCTCTCCAGCCTATTAACGTCCCACTGTTGGACATGGGCCTTCTTCAGTCTTGAGTTATTGAGTCGCTCCAGGATTTGTTTTAGGAGATAAATATACTTACACTGCCATCTCTGTATATTCTTTCAAACATGATGTACGTTCGTAAAAACATCTCGCTCTTCATTAAGAATAGAGACGTCCACAGCCTTAATACTCGCAATAAAGAAAAGCTTATGGTACCTAGATTTAGGCTTAGTAGAACTAGAAAAAGCTTTATGATTAACAGTGTTAGGTTCTATAACAAAATTCCACCCAATGTCACTGAATTACCAGACAATAAATTCAAACAGGTTGTTAAGAACACACTGATTTCTAAAGCATACTATAGTATCAAACATTATAATATGGAAGATAAACAAGCTTGGTCTTCACTTCGCAGCGGCCCTCTGGCAATGAAATAATTATTTTATTGATACGGAAAATATTTTGTCTGCTTAATTGTATTAGCATTTTCTCGCTTTGTTGACGTCAGATGTGATAACTTCTGTTAAATAAGTACTCTTTAATATCGTATTGTACCCGCTAATGATTTCAAGTATTATTTGACTAAATGATTGTGTATGTTGTCAGAAACTTTATATTTATAATTATATATTTGTATTGTAATTATTTATTAATGAGACTGTAAAGGTGTGTGTATTATGCCGAACCTAGAGTATTTCCTTTAGTTATTTCTTATTGTTTTTTATTTGCTTTGTTTACTGTGCCACGGAGCGAGTTCGTCATGCTCACTCAAATGTCTCGAAGTTGGTAGCGTTGCACGTCGGGTCGCACGGTTCCCTACAAAATGGTGGAGCTGTGCGGGGCTGATGTGTGCGTTATACTCGTGAACGGGTGCCTTCTGCTGGGACTGGTCGACTTGCTCCAACAATGCTATTTTTTATTATTATTAAGTTAGTTTCAGTTAGTCTTGATAGTAGGTACTAATCGGCATCATTCTCACACTCCTGATACAACAATGTATAATATAATTGGAAAAAAAAAGAAAAGAAATGAAGAGAATAGAAAAAAAAATCCATAGAGTTTCTTGTCTATTCTTCTCCATAGGATTCGCGTTTGGAACAGACACCTAGTTTCTGACGTTTCAAAAGAGCTTGTAAAACATGCCAACTTGAAATAAAAAAAATTGACTTTGACTTCACTCTTTTAACGCGTACAAAAACTAGGTATAGACAAATAATTTGTATAGGATAGAGGAATATTTGAAGTCCGATATGGAAAGTAGCTTGTATAGCTGTATTACTTTATGTATCAAATATATAACAAGGAATTACATATGCGACATATGATGACAAGACCCTATTATCGCTGGCCGACCGTTATCCCAAAGCCACTTTTGCCTTACAAAGGATTTTGGTTAATTTATAACCAAAATATCGTCAAACCCTTCGGATAATTAGGACGTGATCATGGTTCAGTAATATCGAGTATCTGATATATAATAATGGTGATTATGAATATCTATTTATAATGAATGATTTCAGAAATATCAAACAGAAAACAATGCCGTTGACAAAACGATGGACATACGGAAAGGAGAAGTTCAATTTTTAGGAATCCTTAAAAATGTATTGTTGTAGATGTCTGTTAATATTACTTTCGGTTGTCAAAGTGTTTCGGACACTATTCCTTGAAAATTACTGTCGTATGCGATGAGACCAATGACCGGAGGCTAAAGTATTGGGTTATTTTTACTGCACAAACGGCCATAAACACTTTTGGTCTTATTCATAATGACTTATCGGAGTTTTAAACGGAGATTTTATCGGAGAGATAATTAACGTTTTAGCGTAAAAAGACTATGATGAATAACAAGTTTTGACAATTTTCACGAACCGATTTTAGCGAACTTTTAAACCTCCGATAAGTCTTTATGAATGATTTAAGTTTAACGCGAAATTGTGAGCAGATAGGAGGGTAAGGGTAAATTCACTCGATGAAAATACTTGCAAATGGATCCAAAGAGAAGTGTAACAGTGTTAACAGTGTTACTTCAGGGTGTGCAATTTTAGGTCTAAGACAATAGGGTAAGTTTTCTTTAAAATCACTATAACAATTATCACTGCTAAACGGCACCAACTGAATCTTATGTTTTAAATTAATGTACTTCTTTTCCTTTACTTATTACAGGTAAAACAAAGTCTTGTTTTGTTTAAATGTTTTTGTATAATGTTTTTTTAGGGTTTCGTACAAACCCTTATAGGATCACTCCGATGTCTGTCTGTCTGTCTGTCCGTCTGTCAAACTTTTTTTACTCAGCAACGGCTCAAGGTATCAACTTGAAACTCATACCAAATGTAGATCTACGCGGTCCCTTGCTGCAAAAAATCAATCACAATCAACCTTTTACCTCTACGCATTTAAAAGATATAACCGAATTACGACCATTTTTAAGAATTTTCGACCTATGCTAGGGAATCAAAATTCACAGGGTACTTCCCGTTGCCCTAGAGCCTTGAAATTTGGCATAGATCAAGTCTATATAGTGCTGATATAGGGAAAAATCCAAAACTTATAATTACATCACATCACAAGAAAAAAGTGTTTATACTAATACCAACTTATGGAGTTGCTGAAATGTAGGCGATTCCCTGTATTTCAACTACAAAATTAAGTTGATGAGTTGTTTTGAGTTTAATTAAATGATTATTTGAATGCATTTACTTATGTTTATATGTCTAGTATGTACGAAACTCTAAGTGTGCGAGTTTGCCTCGCTCTTGACAGGTTTTTTTTTGTTACTATAATACATACATATAAGCTTATATCCTCAAAACGACGAAACGTATTTCGATGTGATTTTTTTAATAGAAAGTGTAGTTCAAGATGATGATTTTTTTTTAATAATTTGTTAAAAATTTTTTGGTTTTCTAATCTTCACGCGCAGTAATTTGTAGACAGCAGCTACTATTATAATAAACGATGTAATTATGTTAACCTCGATAGATGTCATTAACCTTTCAGTAAGTGTTGCGCTTGACGGGGCATCCCTTTATTTATCAACATTTTAAATGACATCAGTGTTATACTTTCAAATTGGGAGTTCCCGCGACACTCTGTAAATATTGCATCATTATTTATAATACACGCAATCATGGTTCATTTTCTGATTTTTGATACATTTTCCGTATATGTTTTTCCGTCAGCCTAAAAGCGGTGTACTGCTGCGCCACCTGCATCCAGTATTTTTATTCTCTATTGTCCAGAGTTTGAATCAAACCTCCGATAATATCCAAAAGATATTAACGTCACGGAGTCTACCTTAGTTAATGTTTGAGTGCGATTACATTGAGATTGAGACATCTCTAATGACACAACATTAAAAGTAAAAAGGTGACGCAAAGATTAGCAGTTGCCCTAAGTTGTAAAACGGGCAAATTAACTTTTAGAAGTAAATTTTACGAGGAAGCCATAACGTTGAAGATGTCGTGTTTAGCTCTGATTTATTGCACTTGGAATTGAAAGTGCTAAAGCGGTCACAATCAGTAAAAGTTTTAATAGCAAGCTATTTAAACAAATGTAAAATATCATTGTCTAATAAAATTCCCTTTTAAAAAGTTTCATTATACGAGTATTTAGGTCCATCCAAAACGGTTGCTAATTTAGTAAATTTACCTTCATAATCTACAATTACCTTTTCCATACCATTGGAAGAGATGTAAATCTCAAAACTGAATAAAAAAATAAACAAAGCTTCATGAATAGTTTTCCTGGCGCTCAACAATACAATCATGAGACAATCAGCCTCGCTAAACGAAGATTTCCTGTAGTTACTCAGCCCGTATTTGTCACAAGTTGACATCATTCTACGCGTTCAACTTGCCTTGAGAGATTTTCCTTACACTAATTAGGAATACACAACGATTTTTGCGCGTACATCTTTAGACTTTTCCTGTATCATAAGATAAAGAAATAAATTTTAAGGTTTCAAGGCAAAAAAAACTGATCTTTCCTTGTGGGGACTTTCCTTGTGCTGTCCACACATATTTATTCTATTTTTAGGGTTTCGTACAAACCCTTATAGGATCCCTCCGGTGTCTGTCTGTCTGTCTGTCCGTCTGTCAAACTTTTTTTACTCAGCAACGGCTGAAGGTATCAACTTGAAACTCATACGATATGTAGATCTATGCGGTCCCTTGCTGCAAAAAATACAATCAACCTTTTACCTCTACGCATTTAAAAGATATAACCGAATTACGACCATTTTTATGTATTTTTCGACTTATACTAGGGAATCAAAATTCCCGTTGGTTACTTGAAATTTGGCATAGATCAAGTCTATATAGTGCTGATATAGGGAAAAATCTAAAAACTTATAATTTGTCATCACATCACAAGTAAAAAAGTGTTTATACTAATACTAACTTATGAAGTAGCTGAAATGTAGGCGATTCCCTATATTTCAACTACAAAATTAAGTTGGTGAGTTGTTTTGAGTTTAATTAAATCATTATTTGAATGCAGTTACTTATGTTTATATATCTAGTAGGTACCCCTAAGGGTACCCCGAAACCCTAAGTGTGCGAGTTTACCTCGCTCTTGACAGGTTTTTTCACTTGAGTGCTGTAAGAGCCAGGTAAATAGATATAATAACTATTCTGCGAGAAATAAATGAAAAATTCGTATAGGATTTTACAATTTCTAAGGTTTCCATCCGACTAGCATGATATAGTAAACTAAATGTCTGAATCAAAATAGTAAACTACTCGTACTTCTCAGTGTTTTGATGGTTGTAATAGGAGGTTACAGTGCAAAAATTTCAAACCAACCATCATTCAGCTATCAAAATCCCTAATCATATCAATATGTATATAATATATCAATAATACGTCTTAAATAAGTTTGCCTATGCCATACTTAAGGTTTAGGACTTAGGCTTTGTTATTATTTATTTAAGTGAATAAAGGAACAATTTTTTTTTATACATACTTTAATATCATAAATATATAAATTTTAATTAAGTAGGTAACGAATTTGTTGTTTTCAGTTGATCCTAAACGTATATTTCTACCTGATAGTTGAGTCCGGAGCCACGTTCACTCTTCAGTCTAATGTTGGCATATGAGAATCCTAGGCCTCCTGCAGTCACACTGGGGATAGCTTCCGTGTGATCCAGATCACGTAAGATTATACCCTGGAAAGCATCAATTTAAAGACATGAATTAAGAATTTTAAACTGTGTGACTTTTTAATAACTAAATGGGCATATTTCCCGCTGTCCTCAGGTCCCAAGCTAAGCTTTATATTAGATGATAAGATGTTGTTAGTTTGTCTAGTCCGGTCAATGCTAGTTGTTTGTGATGCCTAATACAGTCCTCTTATGTCTCTCTCTCCAGCCAAGTAAAGTCCTACTGTTGGGCACGGGCCTACTCTACTTTGGGAGGGATTATGGTTTGCTATGCCGTGATGACCAGGCGTGTTGGGATAACATTTATTTTCGAGCTTCCCGTCTCTCACACAGGAGGTAATATCTCATATCATATCTGTGTGTAACTACAATATCACTTAGCTGGCTTTTACAGCAACCTGGCAAGAAAAAGGGGTGGTGACATTTGTATTATAAATCCGTCACCTCGCAGACCTCATGTGTCTAAATAGTGTAAAATCTTCTTAATTATGTTTCTATATAACAATTAACAAATGTCAATAGTAATTGGCTTCGGAATTACCAGTGACTTAACTATATCACCTACCTGTTATAGATAAGGAAAATACGTATTCTTTAAAATATAAACATTTTTATTTATTTACTATGCATTTGTTCACCTTGTGTTAACATGTTTTTAGTTCGAATGCCAGTTTGGGAAAAAAAAAATTACCAAGGTTATGTACTTCTCTTATCCATTTAATAAGAGTAAACAGATATTAAATATTGTACAATTAAGGATGAGATAAATCAAGTAAATGAAAAGAAAATTAAAAAGAGATTAAAATTGACATTTTTTAGGGTTCCGTACCCAAAGGGTAAAAACGGGACCCTATTACTGAGACTTCGCTGTCCGTCCGTCCGTCCGTCCGTCCGTCCGTCCGTCCGTCCGTCCGTCCGTCCGTCCGTCTGTCACCAGGCTGTATCTCAAGAACGGTGATAGCTAGAGAGTTGAAATTTTCACAGATGATGTATTTCTATTGCCGCTATAACAACAAATACTAAAAATAAAATAAAATAAATATTTAAGGGGGGCTCCCATACAACAAACATGATTTTTAGGGTTCCGTACCCAGTATCTCAAGAACGGTGATAGCTAGACAGTTGAAATTTTCACAGATGATGTATTTCTATTGCCGCTATAACAACAAATACTAAAAATAAAATAAAATAAATATTTAAGGGGGGCTCCCATACAACAAACATGATTTTTAGGGTTCCGTACCCAGTATCTCAAGAACGGTGATAGCTAGACAGTTGAAATTTTCACAGATGATGTATTTCTATTGCCGCTATAACAACAAATACTAAAAATAAAATAAAATACATATTTAAGGGGGGCTTCCATACAACAAACATGATTTTTTTACCGTTTCTTGCTCGATACTAATAACGTTGCCTTATGTTGCATAGATAATGGTACGGAACCCATCGTGCGCGAGTCCAACTCGCACTTGACCAATTTTTATTTTTAATAGCTGGTACAATAGGCTGTCTTATCACTATTTGAGATCCAATAATCTGCAGTATTTACAATAATGTGAATATAGAATCCATTTTTTTGTAATCTTATACACAGAATAGAATAGATAGAAAACATGTAGGTAACCGTAGTACAAATATTTGTGTTTATCACACAAATAATAATTATCCAGTGATCAAACACTTGTCTCCCTGTACGCCATAAAATCAATCAACTAAGCATAATTTTGTGATTTCAATATAAATAATTTGCGCTGTAATCATTCACGCCAGATTTAATGGAGTTGATCTTGTTTAGACTATTTGTCACGGTAGATGATTTGAAATATATGCACAAAAAAATTTTGGTAGGCAATTGCTTAGCATAACAAACAAAAGTACTAACAGAGATTTTTTTATCAAGGAATTAAGTTTTTGCTTTGTGTGGCACATAGATTACGCCAATAGATAGAGCACTACGAGATTTTATAAACGACTAAACGCACCAACGTTGGCAGTTAGCAGAAGATGCGTATTAGAATAGCACAATAGTGTGCGTCTAGTAATCTGTGATGTGAAATAAATATAAAATATACCCATAATCTGATACCCATTTTACAATCTTTATCTACAATTAAGCTTAGTTTGCGACCAGAGATGTTGTGTGAATAAGTCTTCAATTCATTACTTATATAACTTAATCTATTCCAAAAGTTGTTTAAGTTTATATTTAATTTTATTTTATACAAAATACAAAAAATAAATATATCCGGAACACAATATTAGATAATCCTCTAACCACTGAGGTTTTCTGCCTGTTGTCCTTGGTCTTATATTGTTCTTTTGTCACCTTTATATTAGCTATTGGTCTTTTTATTCATACAAGTATTACACAGTACTTTATATTTCGTTTAACAATGCTTTATGACATCATCAAATACTGACCAAATAAGAACAATTGTACAAAAAACAGGCAAATCCACGTGGTGAGTGTTAGAAGACCCTAAACTAAACCCTATACCAATACGTTTGGTCAGCGTCGCATAGCAGGCCAAATAGAAAACGAGGAGAAGTCCTTTGCTGACAGTAACACGTTAATGTTTAGATTATACACAGATAAACGACATTTTTTTTTCATTGCATACATAATAAATATAAGTTTAAGTATTCGGCAAATGCGATAACTTGTTCACAAACTTACGCAATCTATAATATATACCTAATACACATTACGCTTTATTACAACACTTTAAACAAAATTTTATATCATCTACGACTCATTGGACCCAATGTTAACAAAGTGCTATTTGTGCTACCGTATAAATAAAAAAAAGCATATTTCACACAACGCCCTCTAGTTCCAAATTTGGCATAATGTTTTGCAAATTTCAGAATACAGGTATGCTAACACATACATAATTTTTTTTTTTAATGTTTATAACATATATTTATAATTGCAATGACAAACTTACTCTGATGATTTGTTGTCCTGGATCAGAGAAAAACACTTCTTTGACACGCTTCTTGAGTGGTATAGCGTTGTACTCTACTTTATTCTGCCAGATCAATCTAGTGTTATAACTAGTTCCCATAATAAGGTCTTTACAATAAGATAAACTGATCACAGAGAGCAGTACAATCAATAACAATGGTGCAGACCTCATGTTGATAATGGTATCAACTTCGCAGTGATGTAAACCGTACAGAGGATTGTGGATGACTGAATCATGTACACTCATGTACGTTTATAAAAACAAGTTTACCTCAAATATCATATAAGTGGTTATTACACTTTACCCGTCTAGCTAATTGAATGACTTGGTACAAGACATACGCGTATTAGGGCATTAGTACTATTCTCTCCTTGTAGTGCTTGACTTTCTGCCAGACGTTTATATATTTCCTCTTTATTTAGCAATAAACTGCAAACATACATTAAAAAACCGGTTAAGTACGAGTTGGACACGAAAAGTTCTATACTATTATTATTATAACTAGCTGTGTCCGCGACTTCGTACGCGTTGAATTTAGAAACGAAATATTAAATGAACTTACAATAACGCCGTTTTACAGCTAATTAATAAATCGTCAGTTTGGTTTTCTTTTCTTGCACAATTCTAAAGAAGTAACACACGTGGCCCCAATGTCATTTTAGTAAATGATATCTCAGAGTTTTACCTTTTTAGGGCTTCGTATAAACCCTTATAGTCTCACTACGGTGTCCGTCTGACGATCTATTCGCCCGTTAAACTTTTTTTTACTCGGCAACGGCTGAAGGTATCAATTTGACACTTATACCAAATGTAGATCTATGCGGTCCCTTGCTGCAAACGATACAACCAATAATTAAGATCTACGCATTCAGAAGATATAACCGAATTACAGCCATTTTTGAGTATTTTCAACTTTCGCTAGGGAATCAAAATTTACAGGTTACTTCCCACTATCCCAGAGACTTGAAATTTGGCATGGACAAAGCCTACATAGTGCTGATAAAAATAAAAAAAAACTTGTAATTTATTACCACATCACATGAAAGATTTGCTAAAAACTAATACGAAAAAGAGGTCGCGGGTGGCAACACTCACGACGTCAACAATAGCCCGCTTATATTTAATTTAATATTTTAATAATTATAATATTTTAGTTTGTGTTTTGTGGTGAAAAATGATTTATAAATGGAACTGCTAACGTAGAATTTATTTGTGGCCTTTCTCAGTAAGGTTTTTACATTTCTCAAATCAGTGTAATTTGAGACTGGCATCCGGTAAGAACACTAAAATATTAATAATAAAAGTGCATTATAAACTTTTCTCTAAATATACAAACAATTATGTGAAGATATCCAAACATATTACATTATAGCAAAACTAGTGACCTTAAAAATTAAAAAACAAGAACCGTTACAGAAAAATAATATTCAAAAACTACTTGCTTACTGACATTCTCAAGAAATCTTAGCATAAAACAACGCCATCTAGTGATAAAAAGCAAAACTAAAAGTGACATTTTTTTGGTATTGAAGTTGCCAGTAATAAAAAATATTTTGAATACAGGGATACCATACTGATAATTTTATACTAAATTGGTAGAATTTAATTATAATGGAGGAAGATAATATTACATTCAGAGCGCAACGTCAGCTAAATAATACATCAATATTAGGAACTACCTTTCTTGATACAACGATGAGAAGTTTGCCAAATGAATCAATTGACGACGAAAAACTGGTCATGCTATCGGATCAGATTAGTAAATTAACTGCCGAACTACAAATAGCGCACAAAGAAATCGAAAATCTCAATGTTGAAAATTTAAACTTAAAATCAGAAGTAGAAAAATCAAAGAAAATTATAGAATTATATAAAAAGATTGATACAGGTGACGCCAAATGTTCGACCCCAGTATCTAAACGCAAAGCAAAGAATAGGACTAGAGTCTGCAGTCTAACATCGACTCCAATAAAGAACTACGAAAATACCACACCAAAACCCGTCGTTAACACATGTATGAATAAAACAGATAAATACTACCCAAACCCCATTGAATCAAAACAAAGAAATCAAAATAAAAACGATCAACTGCGTAAGAAAAATAAATTATGTATTATAAGTAGTAACGAATCAAAAGGGTCTCTGTCTGTTATTGAAGATGTCTTTACAGATTATTTTAATATCTGCCATTATATCAGCCCAAATAGTAATATCAAACAATGCGTAACAGGCATACAAAATAAATTGGAGGAATTTACGTTAAACGATTACTGTATCCTCTTGATTGGTGAAAATGATGTGAAAGATGAAAAAAGCCACATAAAAACTATAAATTTTATAAAAAAATCTTTGCAAACAATAACTCATACCAATAAAATCATCTGTTACCCTACATATATAACAGGCGCACCAATATACAATTTTAAAGTGGAAATGTTCAGTAACCTTTTATATCTTGACTTAATTAATAATGAATATGCATACTTTTTTGACAGTAATAACGATTTATCCTTGGATATGTTTTCCTATAAGACAGGAAAGATGAATAAAAATGGACTAAGAAATATATATACAAATATTATGAATAATATTAAAATTGACATTAATTTATATAGCCAGATAAGAGACAACAAAGCAATTACTAATATCCCCGACACAGCACAAAAGGGCTCTCAAAAACAAAATTCTCAATTTTTTCTCTGAACAATGTTTATATATCCTGCACCAAAATATAGCAGGCTTACTTAACAAATGTGATGCTATGTGCATTAATTTATGTGAACTTGAGGACAATAAAAAGGTAACTGACGTATTATGTATAACAAAGCATTTTATGATAAAAGAACA
Organism: Orgyia antiqua; assembly: GCA_916999025.1. Lineage (NCBI taxonomy): Eukaryota > Metazoa > Arthropoda > Insecta > Lepidoptera > Erebidae > Orgyia > Orgyia antiqua. Next base: position 594,450 of record OU779865.1, read on the forward strand.
AGACATCTATCTGAACCTGCCGAACTACATACTGGCCGCATCGTACAATAGAAAGAATAGCAAAAGAGGAGGAGCTTGTATCTTACTAAGAAAAACACATCGTTTTAAGGAAATAAGGGAAATTAAAAATTTTTGTATTGAAAATATCATTGAATGTTGTGCAATTGAACTTGTTGACTATAGGATTAATGTAATTTGTTTGTACCGAGTTCCTAAGCAGAGCAATTTAGGTGATTTTTTTGACCGGTTTGAAAAGATTTTATCTTATGTCAGAAAATATAACCGTAATAAAATTCTAGTTGCTGGAGACTTCAATATCGATATTTTGATGACTAATAATGTAACTCTTGATTTTGAATGTTTATTATTAAACAATAATCTTAAATTAGCCTTACATAAACCAACAAGACTTGCTAGTCGAACTTGTATTGATAACTTTGCACATGACTTTGTGCAACGTTGCAATACAGAAATTTTAGAGCTAGGCTTATCTGATCATACGGCTCAATTAATTAGAGTTCCAATCAAAAGGATACCTATACTGGATTCTTGGCGCAGCATAAAACGTGACTATAGCAAAGAAAATATGGAAAAATTCAAAATGTCTCTCAGGAGTTTGTCTTTCATAGATATTTATCAAACTGACGACCCCAATTTGGCCTATCACCATTTCATAAGTGATTTTAAATTATTTTATGACCTCTGCTTTCCACAAACTGCTCTCCATAACAAAGTTAATATTAAACCAAAATGGGTATCACGCGGAATAAAAACTTGTAGTAAAAGGAAAAAAGATCTTCTTTGGAAATATAGACTAAGCCCCACAAACGAAAACAAAATAAATCTCAAAAGATATAATAGACTGTTCAAGAAAATTATCAGATTGACTAAGATGGCTCAAAACAACCACAAAATAACTACATCAACTAATAAATCTAAAACGGCATGGCGAATTATAAATAATACAAAGCACAATATTCCAAGGGATAATATTGATAGCATTGAGGTAAATAAGAATTATTACACAAATAACTCAATGGAAATTGTGAACGCTTTTAATAATTTCTTTGTGGACAGGGTCCGCCCCAATAAATACACTGGAAAAAATGTCACCGCTCTAATTAATCATCAACTAAACTCAATGTTTCTAGGTCCCAGTACTGCCGAGCATGTAAATAAAATAATAAAAAACCTAAAAAACACCTATAGTACGGGATACGACGGCATCAGTACTAAAGTAATTAAATCTGTATCTGATGAAATATGTCATCATCTTAGTCACATCATCAATATTTCTATTCCTGCGGGTGTATTTCCTGAAGCTCTAAAGCTGTCAATTATAAAACCTTTGTTTAAAAAAGATAATAAACAGTGTATGGAAAATTATAGACCTATAGCTTTACTCTCGATATTTTCAAAAATTATTGAAAAATATTTGTATAGCGAGTTAAATACGTACCTAGAAAAGAACAAAATTTTGTGCAATGAGCAAAAAGGATTTCGACAAAATAAAACTATAAATATGGCTCTTTATGACTTTATTGATAATGTTATATCACATGTTGACAAAAGAATACCAATATGTGCAATATTTTGTGATATGTACCTAGCATTTGATTACGTGGACCATACGATATTGATAAATAAACTTGAGGCCTACGGTATTAGAGGCAATGTTCTTAAATTAATTACTTCATATTTAACAGACAGACAGCAAATGACTCAAATTACTAAAATAAACCTAAAAACAAAATTGGAAGAAAATTATACGTCTGTGAAACGAAATATATCATTTGGTGTCCCACAGGGAAGTGTATTGGGCCCACTACTATTCATTATTTATATCAATGACTTGCCTAAAGCTACAAATCATCCTATGACATTATTTGCTGATGATAGTACTATTACAATTGCATCTAAAGACATTGACAAGTATAATCTTGACATAAATAACACATTGACATCTATAATAGCATGGTTATCCAATAATAATTTAAAAATTAATTTAACTAAAACAAATGTAATGCATTTTAACCAAAGACGACAAAATCCATTTAATATTAAGTTAACTTACGAAAACAATGTTATAAATGATGTAACTACTGCTCGCTTTCTCGGTCTGACTATAGACCATCAATTAAATTGGAAAGAACATATTGATAATCTTTGTAAGAAAATAAGCAGCCTGTCATATGCTTTATACAAACTTGCTCCGATAATTAATAAAGACGCGCTTTTGTTGGCATACTATGGCCTCGTTGAATCTGTGCTCAGATATGGTGTAATCTTCTGGGCGAACTCTACCAATAGGGAAATGGTTTTGAAAATGCAGAAGCGGTGCATAAGAGCTATGTTCCAAATAAAAAGTACTGCTTCATGTAAACCCTTTTTTATTGAGCACAAAATTCTGACACTGCCCTGCCTATATATTATGGAAGTAGCGCTGTTTGTTAGAGGTAATCCTCATTTATATCCATTACTATCAAGCAGTGGAACACGACCCTGTCGTGATAATCTCAGACTTTGTGTTCATCCCGCAAAAACAGCTTTGCTACATAAAAGTGTTATGTGCAAGGCTCCACTAATATATAATAAAATTCCAAATATCATTAAACAATTACCTACAAATAAATTTAAAAAGGTATTTAAAAAATTTCTTATTGACAAGTGTTATTACAATGTTGACGAGTTTCTTAATGATAAACTTTGAATGCATGACATAATGATGATTTTAACTGACGATTTTAATAAACATGACTACTCTATTTTTCTTTCCCTTCAATTTATTTAATGATACATGTCTAAATGTCTTATAATGATCTTAATCTCTCTATGATTGTATTTCATTATCTATTTGTTACGTAATTCTTAATCAAAAAACATATAATATTTTATATTCAATAATTGCATGCTGAAATTTTAAATTGTACCTATAAATATTAGATACCTTATTCATATATTTGTACACCATGTCATGGTTAAACATGTTGACTCCTACTAAATATGTATTTAAGATCTATAATAATAAGCAATTTATTGTATTATTATACCTACACATGTTTTGCAAATAAATATATCTTATCTTATCTTATCTTATCTTAACTTATGAAGTAGCTGAAATGTAGGCGATTCCCGTTATTGCAGCTACAAAGTTAAGTTGGTGAGTAGCTATATGCTTAATAAACTGTTTATTTGTATTTAGTTCTTTATATTTTTCGGTCAAGTAGGTACGGAACCCTAAGCTTTTAAGTACACCTCGCTTTTTATAGGTTTTCTTACGTTTTATATTATCTATGTTAATTTGTGTATGTGCATCAGTTATCATTACATCAATTGAGCAGTTAGTCGTGAAAGAGTCACAGAGACACAGAATTGCTTCCGTTGCTAAGTTGTTGAATGCGACTTCCTTCACATGGAATTTGAAATCACTGCATTTAAATGAGTTATATCGAGGTAGTAAAATTACAACAATCCTAGAACAGATAATAATTACGTATTTCTTTCCTTGTACCAGTCGAAGCCATGAAGAAAAATGTTTCGCCTTCCCGGCAGATAACACTTGATTGAAATTATTGTCAAAATAAGGATTACCATAAACAGGACTTAAACCCACGACCTCGGAATAATGTCCTGTTGTTCTCTCAATTAATAAAGTTAATCGCAAAATTAATAAATAAAAATACTTGATTACATTATAGCCTATATAAATAAGAATTTATTTAAATTTTTGGCTGACGCCTACGCCGACGCATATGCCGACGCCGACTCCTATAAATACTAACTAAGCACCGATACATCGGGACTTGAGCAGCGTAACGACCATACGCCAACGCCGAAGCCGACGCCGACGCCTATATAAACCAACTCAGCACCGATACGTCGGGATTTGAGCAACGTGACGACCATACGCCGACGCCGAAGTCGACGTCGACGCCTATAAAAACCAACTCAATTCCGATACGTCGGGATTTGAGCAGCTTAACGACCATACGCCGACGCCAACGCCGAAGCCGACGCCGACGCCTATAAAAACCAACTCATCACCGATACGTCGGGATTTGAGCAGCGTAACGACCATACGCCGAGGCCGAAGTCGACGTCGACGCCTATAAAAACCAACTCAATTCCGATACGTCGGGATTTGAGCAGCTTAACGACCATACGCCGATGTCGACGCCGATGCCGATGCCGACGCCTATAAACACCCACTCAGCACCGATACGAACATCGGGATTTGAGCAGCGCAACGACCATACGCCGATGCCGACGCATATGCCGACGCCGACTCCTATAAAAGCCAACTAAGCACCGATACGTCACGATTTGAGCAGCGTAACGACCATAAGCCGACGCCGATGCCGATGCCGACGCCTATAAACACCCACTCAGCACCGATACGTACGTCTCGATTTGAGCAGCGTAACGACCATACGTCGACGCCGACGCGTATATAAACCAACTCAGCACCGATACGTCGGGATTCGAGCAGCGTAACGACCATACGTCGACGCCGACGCGTATATAAACCAACTCAGCACCGATACGTCGGGATTTGAGCAGCGTAACGACCATACGCCGACGCCGATACCGACGCCGACGCCTATAAAAACCAGCTCAGCACCGATACGTCGGTATTTGAGCAGCGTAACGACCATACGCCAACGCCGACGCCGTCACCGATGCCGATGGCAACGCCGATGGCTATAAACACCAACTTAGTGCCGATACGTCGGGATTTGAGTAGCGTAACGACCATACGCTGACGCCTATAAAAACCAACTCAGCACCGATACGTCGGGATTTGAGCAGCGTAACCACCATACGCCGACGACGACGCCGACGCCTATAAAGAAAGTTGGAAAGTTTCATGAAAATCCATCCAGCAGTCTTTACGTGAAAGAACCACAAACATCCTTACATTCATACATCCAACATTAAGCAAACATCAAAACATTGGAGTATGTATAGAAGACCGAGGAAACGTTCGCGTTGCTCAGGCAACAGTTTAAGTATTTTATTTTGCCGCGCGTAATTCTTTTTTCGTCATATCTCCTAAGATATTCATTTAAATTTCATGCTATAAAAAGCAGTTATAATCTATATTAAATGCGTAAGCTAACTAAAGTATTTAAATTGATATAAAATATTACTATATACACATAAATAGCGTTTGAAAACACCCTATCGAATTTAATAATTTTTTTGGTATTATTATGTGTACAGCAGGTTTTCCTTAAAAGATAGACATATATTATGCTCTCGCGGACTTTTTTGAAGAACTATAGGTAATGAACAATTCTTCCATACATTACTTTGTTGTACCTCACATAAATAAGGTAGCGTTTTCATTTAAAGCCTGCGCGCTTCCGAATTTCTCAGCAAATTTAATCATATCTAAATTCCAATAAATTATGCCAAAAAGCCATCCTCACAAATCATTCTATCTATTAAAACAAACCGCATTAAGATCCGTTGCGTATTTTTGAAGATATAAGCTCACATAGCATACATACAAAATTTAGGACTTTGTTTTATAAGAAGTAAAGAAGATAATTCGTCATACCCAAGAACTCCAATTAACGGATCCCCAAATGACGGTATAAGGGCAGGAGAATGATACTAATGGGTATTTGTTATTCATAAACTGACATATGCATATAGTCATAAACTGATATACACAAACTGAAATTTTCAACTCCTTAGCTATTACCGTTCCATTCCCGTGATAGGGTCCTGTTTTACCTTGTCAGTACGGAACCCTAAAAATTTTAGTATTTACGCAAAAGAATTAATAACTGTAGCTCAAATTGTAAAAATCGCGAGTAACAGTCTAGTATTATTTATTATAAACACTTGCAATTCTGTAGCTCGTTCTGTTTTGAATATTGTAATGACATTAGCACTTAACCGTGCTAACTTATCGTTAACATTTCTTGTAGAGTGTAATTAGCACTTAGACAACATTGTTTATGTATTTAATACGAGGTCACGGTTATATTAGTCATCAAAAATCACTTTGATTTAAATCAGTAAGTAGGTATTGTGTTTAGTATATAACTAAAATTAAATATTGCATAATAATACCTATGTTATTAGAGACTAGCGGCCCGGTATGTGCTTCGCTACGTATAAGGCATAGTAATAAAAAAAATGATTTTATAGTTCATTGCATCAAACAAAAAATATTTTAAATTGCTAGCTACCATCCTTGGACTTCCACGAATATTTCAAGACCAAAATTAGCCAAGTCTGTAAAGGCGTTGTTGAGTTATAACATTACAACGAAAAGTGGCATTGATTTTTATATATATAGATATGTCAATTCGCATGAGTGAAAGTCATTTTACGACGTTTTTTACATCAATATTACTTAATTGAAATTTTAGTAGAGTGATACCTAAATTTTCTCATAAATATATAGGGATATAGCCTATCTTACTCAGGGATAATGTAGCATTTTAGTTGTGAAAGAATTATCAAAATCCTTTTAGTAGTTTTTGAGATTTTTTACTACAAAAATATAATGTTTCCTCATTATAATGTTGGTATATGTATATTACACACGGTACATTTTACATATTATGCTAGTTCTAAGTATGTTAAAACAATCAGTTTATAGGAATTGATAAGTGTTTGAGTCAACTCAAGTTTAGCGTATCATATTGTAAAGATTAAGCGCTAGCGATAACCCTGAGTAAAGTGTATCACTTATGTTTAGATACAGAGCACTAGTTGACATTGTTTTTCATAATATAAGAACTAACCATATTGTACAGAGTTTAAAATCATTTGATGCGTTTTGAAGTTTATATAATTAGAGAGTGAGAGACAGGGAGAGTAACGGAACGGTATTCTGAGGTTTTGGGTTCAAGTCCTTCTCATGGTGATCATTTTTTCCGCTATAATTTAGTTTATTACGTAAAAGTAGTTGTTTTAAATTTTAGCCTTTTAGAATATTATATATTATATTATAATAGTTTAAATATTATCTTTTAGACAGTAGTAAATGTTATTGAGTTGATACGTGTAAGTGTCAGAGATATAGCTTTGACATTCAATCCTAATGAGTTTGCTCATTATAATGTTGATCACGTAGGTATCGGTCCACTTCAAAACGATTGATATTCTCTGAACGTTATGGAGTTTGGTGAAATATTACAATTTAGCTTCTGAAAGGGCTCCCTAGACGATTACTAAAAGGTACTTACAAAAGGTTCATAAGTAATATGATCTGATTAATATCTGTGATAAGATGTGACTTAATCAAAAGATTAATATTTGAAGATCGTTAATCGTGTCAGAACGTAATATACGTATTTTTTAAAGCAATATGTTATAAAGTATTTTATAAATAAATAATAAATATTCATGGACATTTCACATAACGTCCTCTGGTCCCAAGCTAAGCTTATATGCTTGTGTTAGACTATACTACTTTATATACTACTTTTCTTTTGTAAATACATACTTACATAGAAACATCCAGATGCAGTACAAACATTTGCATGACAATTATAAATACCACACAAATGATTGTTCCGAGCGGGAATCGAACCTACGACCTCGTAATCGGCAGTCCGTTACTTGAACCACTCAACGACGATGCTCGTCGACTTATGTTTTATGTTTGCTCACTCTAATTTTAAAGTCAACTAACTACTTAATATGTTTGGTACAAGTAACAAAGTCTTAACTCATTGAAAGTTTGTAAATAATATTATAGTTATAGAATAAAAGAGAAACAGAAAGATATAAATATATTTAATGTATATATAATTGTTTTAGGTTAAACATAATGTATTTAGTTGTTAACTTCTGAATGTAAAATATTTATGTAATAAATAAATGAACAATAGTTTTTTCTTCAAAAACTAATATTTAAAATGCGGTTATTACACACAAGTTAAGGCTTAACTCAGGACCAGGTGATATACATTATTATACCATACCTACCAAATAAATACAACCTTCGCATTAGTTATGGAGGTTATCGACATTATAATTATAATCACAAACAAGGAGTATATCGAATCCTTAATAAGGCTTTGAAGAATAAGTGAGGCAGCAAATAAGCCGTAATCCACGAGACGTGATCCAAATTCAACCTTAAACATCGAACATTTAATAAGAACAAGAGATCAACAACAGTGCGCCATTTTGGAATCGTGTTTTTAAAAATAACTGAATTAATATTTGGAGTAGGTACATGAGTATTTTGTATAGTTGACTTCCAAGATTTTCAGTAAATGTGAAAATATTCGTAATTTGACAATTGTCGATCATTACAAAACATCAGATGCGATATTTTTTTGTTCGACGATATCTAATGTTGGAAACGAACTAGGAAGCCCGTGGTTATTTTTTGTAATTACGACCATATCCTAATTTCTCATACAGACAAGACGCTAAAGGGACAAAAACCAAGACAGAGAAAATCTAGTCATGGACATTTCACACAACGTCCTCTGGTCCCAAGCTAAGCTTATATGCTTGTGTTATGGGTACCAGAATACGGATATAATACATGTACTACTTTTCTTTTGTAAATACATACTTATAATTCATAGTAAACACCCAGACGCAGTATAAACATTTGTATGACAATTAAAAACGTCACACAAATGATTGTCCTGACCGGGAATCGAACCCGAGACCTCATGATCAGCAATCCGTTAAAGGAATCACTCCACCACGAGGCCCGTCTGTATGTTAATTAATCTTTACTAATAATAAAACAAAGTCACTTTTTCTTTTGTCCTTAAATAACTTTGTGTCTTCCAAACTACGCAACGTCTCTTGTTTCGAAATGTTTATCAGATAAAGTGGTTCTTTTTATATTTCATAGTTTGTTAAAGTTTGTTTCCTAAATTCCAGTCATACGAAGTCACGGTCAACGGTATAGTTTTAAACAATTAGTCAGGTTTAAAGGTGAAACTGTCACAGTAAATACTAAAATGAGCCTAGCCTTTGTTACTGACACTGGCTACACTAAGAATTTAATATAACGATCCCAACTCGACAATTACGCGCCGTGAAATTTAATGGTTCGTAAAGTGGTTTCGATTGAAACTATCGGATGAAACGGGTAGCTTTAGTGTTGGGAGTTAGCTTTTAATGAGTGTATTACAGCCCATGATACTTGCTCTACATTCAAGTTATAGCTTAAATGTCCTATATTTCACAAACATTTTACCTCAAACATTTTTAATATTAAATTCTAAAATGTTTCTACTCTCCATTATGTACATTCCATAGTTCTTGAATAGATAACAATCAATATAATCCACGTATTGATGGATTAAAAAGATACTTTTTGTCATTACCCAGGAAAATATGTTTAATTGAAAACACAAACTTACACGTTTTTGCATACCGGATACGGTAGAATAGGGCAGTTGTACTGTAATTATAATCTTACCACCACATAATATCTTGAGTATGCATATTATGCAGATAAATCATTAATTCATTTATTCACAACAAAATGATCATATAATGGTTTCTTTATTGTACGAATACCTAATAAAAATCCTTTTATTTCATTATAGAAATGCACTCGGCGTTATGTTAGATACGTTGAGTATTATAATGTACTCTAAAATTACTACCGGTATTGTAAAAGAATGTTTTCAGAGCGGAAATAATAGCGCAACTCTTAGCATAAAAGGTAATGTGAGTGTGTGGCTGTGACGGAAGTACTGGAACGCTTCGAATCGTTCGTATTATGTAAAATATTATAACATATTATCACTTTTGGATATAATGCCTAATTTAGCCTCTTATGACCATACGTTTTCATTTATTTCAATGACACCAAAATAAATGCCTTCAGTTTTGCTCCAAACGAAAGGAGAGTCAGTTAATGGAGTTTGGCACAAAGTAACGGCTAAATAGCACCTGCACTAGAATACAATAATGCAAATATCTCTTAATTTATTATATTCACGAAAGAAATTGTTTCTGAAATCCTCCATCCGAAATTTCAGATTTTAGATACAAAATTCCTCTGTGTGGTGACGGATTAAGAATACAAGTGTCACCACCCCATCTCCTCCCAAGGGTGCTGTAAAAGTCAGCTAAGGGATATTGCACACAGATAACAACTTTTGTAAGAGACGAAAAACTCGAAAATAAACCCTGTGGCAACACGCCTGGTCAGCGCGTCACAGTAGACTGTAATCCCCCCCCAAAGTGAACTTTTAATGCAGCTAATTTTTCAGTCCAGTAACTACGAATACCTTAGGGTACGAATTTGCCTTCACTTAACTATTAAGTGAAAAACTCAAAAAACGGTTAGTGTTGAAAGATTTATGTATCTTTTTGTTTGAAATTTTTTTTTGAAATGTAAGAGAAGATCTAAACATTCGCGGGAGAAGCTGGGGAGCATAACTAGATTTAAGCAAACCTTTTTAGATCTATATTTACGCGTGATAATGTACTGAAACGTTTTATATGAGAGCTCTAAATGTGAGCAGATGGCGCAATACAACTTCACTGATACTCCAACAAGACCACAATCTCACATTACGTTTTATGCAAACAGTCGCGGAATTATTTCCCTTGTACAATTCGCAAAATAGAATACAACGTAACTTCTAAGTGTTCTATATACACCACAATATTGTACCTACTATACACACATAATATAACATTAAGACAAATGTATTCTTTCACTAGTTATAACATGTGGCTTACTGCATGTGGAGTTTATTTATTTTGGTATTTATTTATTTCTTACTAGCTGATGCCCGCTACTCCGTACGCGTAGAATTTTAGATCCCTATATATTTTATCATCGTTTAAGCCTTCCCTGGACTTTCACGAAAATTTCAAGGCCAAAATCACCAAAATCGGCCCAGCCGTTCTCGAGTTTTAGCGAGACTAACGACTAACAGCAATTGATTTTTATATATAAGATACTGAAGATGACAGATACAGTGGCTTCCTGCGACTTGCAATATATTATCGCTCAGAAGCCGCTGTTTGAAGGCAGCGCAAAGACATTAAGCGTTACATCGCGCCTATGTCTAACAGTAGACGAGTAAAGATAAAGGTTGGATGACTTTTACAGCACTTATTGGATTATATAGTGTAGGTAATTATATATGCATTAATCGTTACAATATCAAAATTATCCAATTAATCAATTTTATCTAATAACCTATGCAAATATATAAACGGAATAAATTTATTGTAACATCGAGCTTAATTCAAGAGGAATGTAGGACCCAAAATTAAGTAGAACTAAGGGTATATGCCTCCATGAGGAATTAGTTTGTGCGGTAGAATCATGACCTTTGAATGTGATTGAGGCTAAGGGTGGAGACAACGAGAAGGCTAATCAGTGCGGGGTTATTCTATCTACACATTTTGAAGCTCAGTTTTAAGTAAATGAGAAAACTTTCTAATTGTAATTAGAAATAAATTTTTGGCTTACCAAGATGAAAGATATCCGCGGTTTAGTGAAGTAACTTTTTGAAAAATTCGCTTTTTAAGGTTTCTTACGTTTAAATTATTATATAAATCTTATTTATCTGGTTTTGATTTTCAATGGTGGTTAAAGATGAACTTTCTATTAAATGGAGTGTACTTGCACTTGCTAAGTTCTTTTTGCTTTTGTAACAGCACATTAGTTGAATAAACTTGTTATAATATTAATTAATTTTTAAAGTGATGAGCCGTTATTTGAAGAGCTTTAGTTCTAGATTCTGGACGTACAGACTATAGGCAAATGTTATAAAACTTGTTCGAGTTATGGTCGAATAGCCTTGCAGCAAAATTGCCAATCTCCTTTACAATGGACCGTAAAATGGTTTTCCGGTTTCGCACGAGCGCGCTGGGCATGTAGCCCAGCGCGTCCGGTGAATCTACGAAGAATAAATCCATACATTCCCATTACATGTAATTTTGGAAAGACTTAACACCTATCATTACTGCACAATCGTCTAACAAATAAACATGTATTCGTGATAATAATTGCAATCATAAAAAGACTAGTAAAAGCATATTACAGTCATATGTCAGAATTAAATCTTAATTATTAACATAACTATAAATATGTATCTTATATATACTATTCTTGTTGTCACACATATCTTGACGTAATAAAATTTTGTATAACTGTAATTTTAGTTGCTTTTTTCCGCTTTAAAATTACTTACAGGAAGAACTGAGTGAAATTTGGGTGTAATAAATCATATTATATTCTATACTTATAATCCTTTTAAAACCGGTGTACCCGTAGTTCAACCGTATGTCATTTTAAGTTAACTGATCACACCTAGATGGCGTTATCATCAATTTAAAAGTCACTATGTTTTGTTATGTGATACATACCAATTACGAGTAGACCGACACACCTCCAAGTTACTTTTCCTCATTTTAGATTCGTATGATCACAATAGTAACATTAGCGAAGTATCAGGAAACGATGATACGTGTACATTCAGGTCACGTCCTCGGAGTATTAACATTCTTCCAATAGACGTGCTACTAATATAAAATGTAGGGTTAATTCAACCAGATAGAGGTCACAAAAGGAATAAACGTATATTTTAACATAATTATACGGATGCCAATATATAATGAGAGCGAGACGTAGTAAGTATTATTGGTTATAATATTATTCAATAGTAACTTATTTCTATAATTTATTCCTCCATGCCAGTGCTACAGTTCGTCTTAGAGGTATACTGTCCCTGGATCAAAGATAGTTGGATAAAAGATTGAGAGCCGCAAAAGAATCCAGAGCCCTTCCAGCCGTACATAAGTGTAGGTAGCTACTTATGATTAATTTTTTTCAAATCGGGAGATCTCTTGTAAGAAACTACAAACTTTAAACTAAAAAGTTGAAACTAAACCCTAATTTCACTTATGGCCACTGTAATACGTATAGCTGGGTAAATCCAATTAAAATGGAACAGGCCTTTGTATAAGTCACTTCAATTGTGCGACACTTTTGACCTAAGTGGCAAAAAGACTACAGTTAAACTCTGCAGGCTATAATACCTATAGAAATTGGACTGGAATACTAATCTATGACGTCACAGTAAGCTCTACAGCCTTTGTTTAAGTATACGTTATAAATGAGTCACTTTACAAAATTAACGTTCAACAATTTAGTTATCTGTTCAATTTCTCGTTCGTCTGTGAAGTTATTTGATAAATACAACAATAGTAGAACATAAACTGATAAAATCATTGAACATTTATTAAGCTCAGTTTATATAAATTTAGTACATATCTTATTTCAATAAAAACTAACCCATATTTTATTGACAGGTCCATGTACCACCCCATTTCTTCCTCAAGGTGCCGTTAAAGCAAAAACCTGACCAAAGTGAAGAAATTGCCTAACTTGGCAATGGGCCGGGAAAAAAAAAATTTTATTGACACAATCTTTACTTATTATAATACAAAGTCGTTATTTTTGTATGTATATTATTATGTGAGTAAAATATCTCATATCTTTAAAACTACGCAACGGATTTTGATGCGGTTTTTTTAAATGATAAAGTGATTCAATAGGATGGTTTTTTGCATAATTAGTTAAATTTTGGTTTGCAAATTATACGCGTACAGAGTTCTTGGCAACAACTAGTACACTAGTAGTAAATAAAAAATAAAGAAATCACATCACAGTTGGTGTTAAGTTTACAAAACCGTGGGAAGTCAAAAACTCACACAAAAAGTCTGTTAATAAGATTTTCTTCACACATATTGTAGCTACACATAATGATAATCTTATGAAATATAAAGATTTCTTTTTACGTAGCCCACGCATCCAACATCGCTTACCACCCACCGTGTTTTATTCTGAACAAACGGCATCCAAGGTATTAAAGACACATTTTTGCAAACTTTATTAAAAAGTTAAATATAAACCAACGAATATTTTTTGGGATACATAAATAGATCGCTAGAATATTTTGTTAAGGTATATTTTGATATTAACATCTTAACCGAGTTAGAGAATGAAAAGAAAGATTGTTATTTTAATTGATAATTAACACGCTTATACATATAAGTTCAGTATGTACCAATCTATCAATGTATTAATCTATGTAACGGAATCTTTTATAGTGATTTTCACCGACTTATAGTAGTCGGATTGATCTGAAATTTTGCACATATAACAAGGACCGCTTAAAATGCAATAATTAAAAAAAATATTCAGGATTATCAAGCGTGTTTTTTAGTTTTTGAACTAAGCAAATTATTTTTATAGATTGAGTTTAAAAGTAAACTCAATCTATAAAAATAATTTGCTTAGTTCAAAAACTCAAAAAGACGCTTGAAAATCCAAAGTTCAAAAAGACCATAAAACCTCTTGAATAGCTTACTGACTATGTATACCTAGATTTTTGTTTCGTTCTAGTTGTCTGCCTTTTGCAAGATATTTAGACAGTTCAATTTTCTCTTAACTGCATTTATTTCTATTGAAATAGGAAAAATGAAGAGGTGACATGAGTATTTTTATTCACATACGGAATTCAAAGATCTTTGCTTAATCTAAAGCATGTAGTTTTAGCCACATACAACATGACTACATGTCTAGGACGAATGTGTAATTGCAATGTTCAATGTGAATTTATGTTGCATAGCTACATGGTTCAAATTACCCACATGCTAGGTGGCTGCATTTCATTTAGATTCCATGACAAAATGTATTGTTACGTATACGTGTATGTTTCTTTTGTACAGTATGGTTTAACATTTTGGACAACAAGGAGTTACAACGATAAGAAAAATAGCTCTGCTAGGGTACGCCACCGGTTCTTCTCAGTGGATTGTTCGGAACGAGGATTATGAGACAAGTTGATCGTTTCTTAAGAAAAGCCCCACACGCATACCTAAATTATTTTTATTTAACCAAACTCCTTAATTACACGCCGTTTGAACACTGGCTGATTTCCAGAATTCAAATTTAAAAAACTTTTTCAACGTTCGATATTTAAATCACACAAAAAAGTTACATAAAAATATTTTCTTTTGAAATATGAAACTGAGTAGAAATTTTAGAAAAGTTTCAATTTTGTGAAAGTTTAACTTCGTTTCACATTTCAATTTGGAAGTACTTTGAAAGCTTAACTCTTTGTGCCACAAAGTAATATGTTCCCAAGTTTGAACTCTTTACCGTTGACGAATGGGGAGAGGTTACGAATAAGTACAATCAAAACTTTGAAAAGATTCATTGCCACGAATTTTACCGCAAACATAATCCGATTTTATATGCACAATTTAAAAACGAAATCGCGAGTCTATTTAAAATGGGGTATTTTAGAATAATTCGTTGGTCCACTCTCTTATAAAATCTCTGTGGATATAGTTTTTGCAACATTTTTGACTAATGCTTCGTTCCTATTGATCGCAGCGTGATGTTACATAGCCTATAGCCTCCTATTCCTCGATAAGTTTATCCAAAACTGAAAAACCTTTTTAAATCGGACCAGTGGTTACTGAGATTATCGCGTTCAAACAAACAAACTCTTCAGCTTTTTAATATTAAGGATAGATTATCGAAATTAAGTAGTTTTTATTCATCACGCACAGAAATCGGTATTATGAGCGACGAAACCCATCAAATTGTACTAAATTTTAATAATTCTGATTATGACCACTTTAACACTTTCAATTTAAAATGCAATAAATCACTGTGAATTGAGTCCGTTTCCACGTTACGAGTTTCTCATAAAATTTACATTTAAAAGTTAATTTTCCCAACGTCCTTCTTATTTTCATCTTGAATAATATCTTTTGCAACGTTTTTAATCTAGTGTGTATTAAATAGCTACACTATTTATAGTGACACTATTTAAACGACTCTACTTAGGAAATGAGTTTGGACATTCCTGAGTAACAGAATTACTTATCACCCAAACTACTCATTATGGATTTGTGGTAGCTGAGACTTCGTCTACGTAGAATAGTAACTTTGAGCATTTTAATCCCCCCTATTGGTTTTTGCTTAATGAACTATCCAACACAAAAAGAGTTTTTAATGCCATTTAATTGATCTTGAGATTAGCGCTAACAAATATACATATATCATTTACAGTTTTATTATTATAAGGAGATGTACATAGCAAGAGTAACAGACACAAAGAAAAACACCACAGACAGTGAAATTTCATTAATTAGATTATAATATTAATATGATTACTGAAATTTCACTGTCCTTTACTCAGTTTCTTGTCCTAATAACATATATTATTCATCTATTAGGCACGAGTCTCCTCTAATTAGGCATGATATTTGGTATTATTCCACGCTAGCCGGGGGCGTTGGCATAGGATTTGGTATCGAGTTTTCTGTCTCTTACATAAGATGTTTATCTGTTTATTATCCATTACCTGACTTTTACATCACTCTGAAAAGGAAATGGGATGGTGACATTTGTATTCTTAATCCTTCACTATAGATTAATTATCATTATTTTAAGGAAATCTAAAAAAACGAAATATTCACTTCTCGGTTAACGAGATACGCTTCTAGAATAGGTTTGGTCGAGTGCAAAGCTTTTCAGTGAGCAAACGAATTGCAAACACAGTTACAGTGAGAGGTGCAATTGTAGTCACAATTACATTATACAGAATGGTTGCCTTGTTATATAGACAGTGGTACCAATTCTGCGCACACAACTAAACTTAACTAAAAAATGAAAACAACTATGGTGTATCTTGATTAATTGGCTATTTCGTGCGCACATTTCTATTAATTAACATCGTTAGTCACAAACACAGTTTTTATAATAAGAAAGTTCAGTTGGTATTGTATTGTAATAATGACACCTTCAAATTTAATTTTTTAGTTAAGTTTAGTTGTACATATAGAATTGATACTAGTGTCGTTATTTTAATGTTCTTTTATTCTATAACTACTATATCAATTAAAATATACAAGCCGTTAACACGAATATTTCAGTAATCATATTATATCGATTAGAAATTATTACTGAAAAATCCGTGTGGTGTTGGATTAAGAATACGAGTGTCACCCTCTTCCTTCCCAGTGTGCCGTATTAGCCCATTAGTCTCCCACTATTGGGCACGGGTCTCCTCCACTTTGGTAGAGATTATGGTCTATATCAAGCTGACCACGCGTGTTAGCACAGGGTTTATTTTCGAGTTTTCCGTCTCTCAAAAAGGACCTGTGTGCAAGATCCCTTACATGGCTTTTACAGCACCCTCAAGAGAAAAAGGGGCGGTGACACTTGTATTCTTAATCCGTCACTACACGGTAACAATAGAACAAAATAACCAAAAATTTAGCGATTAAGAAATTAGAAACAAGAAGATTCTAAATATAATAATATTGTAATAGAAAGTCAAAATAATCTTATAAAACTAAATGAGACTACGTTTGAAAAGTACACAGGGAAATTAAAGGAAAACAGAAAACATCTTGATACTTGCTTTTTTATCACTTCATTACGTAACGTTAACATTAGCTTTTTGTTTTGTGTGCCAAAGTTATTATGAAAACATTTGTTGTATGTCCCTATTTACACTTATCCTCCCTATATAAAATTTAGAATTTTTACTACGTAAATATAAGATATAATGTGTATGTAGTATCCTGTCTGTTTCAGCTTACCTCATAAAGCCCTTAGCGTAAATTTTAACATTAGGTAATATAAAATTACTGTTCCAATTATACTACAATAAAAGTTAAAGATATAAAACTATGTATTCTTACATTAACCTTTTTATACCACGTACTTATATTGTTAAAGCCCAGTGCGTATCTACGTGACAGGAATGTAAATACGTTACATTGTTGTACAATACTTCGCTAATGATATTACTGTGATACGTAAACTTATACTTTACTTAATGTAACAAGTTTAACTTGTTAATAGATACAAAGTACAATATAAACTGTTACTGTTAACTGTGTTATGTTCACTGCTATTATCACTGTATTTACATTAGTTTTGCTAATTTGTATATTTCTGTTCCGGGAACTTATTTGAGTAGCAAATACATAATGTTTTAGTGTATTTCTCTTATTCCATAGCACGAGCGATATATAATAGAAATAAATAAATATTTATGACATTTCACACAACGTCCTCTGGTCCCAAGCTAAGCTATATGTCAATGCTTGTGTTATGGGTACCAGAATACGCATATACTAAGTATAGCAGTAGTAGTGTAGTATAGCATTTTTTTTTTTAATTGTAAATACTTACTATAAATACCTAAGACCCTAAACCCCTAGACGCAGTAGAAACGTCTGACAGATATAAACATCTCACTGATGAAGGTCTTGTGCGGGAATAAAACCCACGATCTTGTGATCAGCAGTCCGCTCATAGAATCACTAGACTACAGGACCCAACTAAAGAATTTATCTGTTTAATCAGCGGTGTCTCAGTAATAGAACCTGTTTTACTATTTGGAAGAGCACCCTAAGCATGCGTAGGTATAAGTTGTAATATTTTAATTATGTACCTAATTATTGTATTATCTTTCTCGCATCTGCCTATGAACTCTTGAGTCATATGAGGATATAATACGCAGTTTAGCAGTAAAGACTCAACCCACAATATGTAATTTTTGACTTCTTGAGGTTTTAGGTTTAGGTGTGTATTGCTGTAATCATGTTAGTTGAATAAAAACATGTACTGGTGTAGGTATTTTAACTGAAACAATTCTGTTATCTTCTAATATATAAAATTCACGTTTCACAGTGTTAGTTACCGTACTCCTGCGAAACGGCTTGACCAATTCTTCTCAAATTTTGCATACATATTCAGTAGGTCTGAGAATCGGCCAACATCTATTTTTCAAACTTTTTTTTTTAGTATGGCAAAACAACGTTTGCCGGGTCAGCTAGTCTAATATATAAAATTCACGTGTCACAGTGTTAGTTACCGTACTCCTCCGAAACGGCTTGACCGATTCTTCTCAAATTTTACATACATATTCAGTAGGTCTGAGAATCGGCCAACATCTATTTTTCAAACTTTTTTTTTAGTATGGCTAAACAACGTTTGCCGGGTCAGCTAGTATTATATAAAGACCTGCTTCTTTCAAGTTCGTTTTTTATTTAGTAAAAATGACCCAAGGAATTTGGGTTGTTACAGTAGTTTGTAGAAAAACACCTATCCCCATGTGGGTTGGTACGTGTCATTAAAAAATCATGCGTAGGTTTATAGTTTCACGGATCTTTTTTGCTGAGTGAAAGGACCAACCTTTAGGACCTCTTTGGCATATATAACTCATTTTTGACCATAATGTGGGTTTAGTCCTTTCAGCTAAACTACGTTCTATGTACTACTGCACCACCCTTACTTAGCCTTTAGTATATATACTTAGCTAGCTGTTGCTCCCGACTCCGTCCGCGTGGAATTTAGAAATTTTTCCCCGTTTTAGCAACATTTTTCACTACTGCTTCGCTTCTACTGGTCGTATTGTGATGTCATATAGCCTAAAGCCTTCCTCGATAAATGCCCTATGTAACGCTGAAAGAATTTTTTCAAGTCGGTCCAGTGGTTCCTGAGATTAGCGCGTTCAAACAAACAAACAAACAAACACTTCTGCTTTATATTATTAGTACAGATTGGATTTGAAAGTAATAAAACATTTCATACTTTTCATGTGAATATATGAAATGAATAGCTTGTTAAGTTTAAAAATTGCTTTCGGAATTTCCGACATGTGAAATAATTTTTATGTAGGTAACACTTCAGAGAAGTTTAATACCTCACATGTTTCAATTTCAAAGTATTACGAAACGTTAAGTATTTGAGCCACAAAGTTATACCTCTTTACCGTTGACGAATGACGATACGTAATGTATGAAAACAATCATAACTTTGAAATGATTCATCGCTACTTACCGCAAATATAATCCGACTTGAAAACTTAAAGAAAAAGACGAATTTCTCAAAATGAAACATTTTTATATCGGCTGATGTTTAGATACATATCTGTTTATAAGTGCTGTGAAAGATAACTTATTACAAACTAGGCATAGCCAGGAGTTCTTTCCAAGAGAGTTCATAATTTTTACTCCATTTAAGACGGATTTTGAGACAAAAAAAATAGTTTTGCATAATTCGGGCATTCGGGGGTGGAGAAGTCAATCCCTGGCTGTGCCCTTAAAATATAACCTATGCAAGTAACAGCTGATATTGATACAGTAATGGTACCTACTCACAAACACTACTTATGCATTCTTAATCTCCACTAAGATATGTACACAAAACAGGAGTTTCTCAAAATATAACCGAATGCATGAAGATGTATGAAAAGTATTGTGACATAATTTATAGATGATCCCCAACAGTGAAAAGAACACAATAAGGATAATCATCGCAACGAAAGAGAATTTTAAAATAAATATTTTGTAAAGAAATATAAATAATTGGATCAAAATTAAAGGGACTTTTTAAAGATCACAGGTAAATTAAAAATAAACAACATCCAAACATTTTGTTGTTTATCGAATTATTAACGTAAGCAATATTATTTCATTACAACGTTGTTATTGATGTTACCATGTTATAAATGAAATAACATTTAAATAAAAGATGGGATTTATCATTAAAAGAAATCATTCATCAAAGCGTAACACAAATATTTATATTCGTCACACAAGTTTTTTGTAGTTATGTTCTTAATTTTATATACACTTTCATATCTTTATAACAAATTAATTTATCCACAATAAATAAAGATTACCAGGTATTTAACACATCATCCTCTGGTCTTAAACTAAGCCCTAATGTTCTGAATAAGCGACAATTTAAGATAACAAAACTGACCAAAAATATTTTTGATATTTCGGTGGGAGATGAAAGATTTTTTCCTTATGAGAAAATCTTAGTATGGGTACTAAATTTATCTCAACACTGTCTCTGACAGCATTCGCAGAACAAATGAAGGCAATACAGGACATGAGTAGTTATTCTGAACCAATCACAAGCACAACAAAGTATATAATTAAATTATTAATTACTAGTTGACCCGGCAAACGTTGTTTTGCCATACTAAAAAAAAAGGTTTGAAAAATAGATGTTTGCCGATTCTCAGACCTACTGAATACGCATGTACAATTTCATAAAAATCGGTCAAGCCGTTTCGGAGGAGTACGGTAACTAACACTGTGACACGTGAATTTTATTTATAAGATTTATTCTCTTATCTCCGTGTGGTGACGGATTAAGAATACCCCATCACCCCATCTCCTCCCAAGGGTGCTGTAAAAGCCAGCTAAGGGATATTGCACACAGATAACATCCGCTGTGAGAGACGGAAACCTCGAAAATAAACCATGTGCCAACACGCCTGGTCAGCGCGGCACAGTAGACCATAATCCCTCCCAAAGTGGAGGAGGCCCGTGCCCAACAGTGGGGCGTAAATGGGCTGGAGAGAGAGAGAGATTTATATATTAGATTAAGAGCCCCGTGGTTGAGTGGTTAATGTAATGGACTGCCGATAAAGAGGTCGCGGGTTCGATTCCCGCTCGGGACAATCATTTGTGTAATTTTTCTAATTGTCATACATGTCTCTTCTGCGTCTGGGTGTTTCTATATATTATAAGTACATATTATGTGTTTACAAAAGAAAAGTAGTATAAGTATTCTATCCGTATTCCCATAACACAAGCATATGAGCATATGAGCTTAGCTTGGGACCAGAGGACGTTGTGTGAAATGTTCATGAATATTTATCTATTATTATTTATTTATTATTATTGAAGAATTATCAAATTTTGTTAAAAATGCATAGAAATGATCGATTTCAAACATTCGTGGGTGATCAATGGACATGACAATGGTAGTTACAAAAAGTATACAAATAGATGTCACGTTGTGTTTAACCAAAACTTCCAGGTTTCACTCGCCTCATTTAGATTTCCATCACGAACATACATACATTCTCTTTGCGTTTTGTTTCGTTTCTTATCAAAGCGGCCCATGGGTAACAGAGAAGTTAAAAGATTTACATCATTTGATAATATATAGACCTGCTTGCCCTGCTCCTTATTAGCGTGATTATACGATTATGTGATTTGATATTGGTAATACTATCTATTAGTGAAGTATTCAGAAAATTGGTTTTAAACTCCTTTGAAAATAATACCGGAAATGTGTTATCCGCTCTACTTGCTATATATATTTATTAAGGCGTTAGCTGCCTTTTGCTGTCAGCAACACAAGGTGGGAGTGATTATTGAGAATAGGTTCTAATTATAGGGTTAGGTATATTTCATTGATTGCTTAATAGCCTCTTACATATTAATTGTGAAAATGTTTTCATTAATAAAAAAAAAAGCTTAATTGCCTTCAAGGTCGTAGCAAAGTAGCCATTTTATAAAGGTTACAATAAGGATAAACTTTAAGTTTATCCTTATTGTATAAGGATAAACTTTGTAAAGGCAGAAAATTGTATGAAAAATTATGAAATGAAATTAAACAATTTGATAAAAATTAATAGGACTAATGTTATGTACCAAACGATTAACTTATCATATTTTTGTCTGCGCACGGGCATCTCTAACTATTGATAACGTCACTATCGATGACGTCGAGAACTGACCGGTGCATCTGTCCTCGTGGCTCGTTGCGCGCGCGCGAAGCGGTTACCGAGCGCGAGTTAGTCGCAAAACACCTCTTGTTTGCAAGTTACGTCGCGATTTGAATGCGATTGAAGCGTTTTCCTTGCAATTGTTTCGCGAGTTAAAAATTGTCACTAGAATTAATTGTTGATAAAACTAATTATCCTTGTTGTGTGAATCGATAATTACCATTGAAACAAAACCTTGAAATGTCATTGCGAAGTTGAGTATTCGCCATTTTTGTATGACAAAAAAGTATTATAAAAACTAGTAAATTTTGTGTCTCCATACTTAATACTATTTAATGTGAGTTGAACTGTTTGATAACTATAATTGTGATAGTATAATTGCATTAAGACGATTGGTGAAAGTTCACGGCTTAAGTCGCGCCAAATGTGGTCATTTTGAGGACTTAAAGAGTTCGTGTCTGCCTGCATAAAGTTAAGTATAGTTTGATTAGCATTCTGCGTTATTTTGGCCAATTTATCGTAGTTAGTTAATGAAGCTATAGCTAGGGCTTGACACAGTGAAGACATTGTTGAAGAACAAAACAGGGTAAGTTTGTACTATTGTAAATTTGTAACGCTGTGATATACAGTATATGTTCGTTCCTCTCGCGCCTGAGAGATATCACGCTTCCACTTAACCTATTATTAATTAGAACACCAGGTTGAACGCAACATATTTTTGGTACCCAGAGCGTGGTTTAAACTCCGTTTCTCGAATGTTCCATGTTGAACAAACTATACCCTCATTATTTGTGAAAATTGATTTAATTAATTTAATTAATTTAATTTGATTAATTTGGTTGTTTGTTTGTTTAATCTAAATTGTTGGTATAGTTTTGCATAATTAATTTGAGCACTTGAATTGGCAATTAGATTTTAAAGGGTTTGATAATTATTTGTGCTATTGCTAATCGTATTTGTTGTTGCTCAGGTTATTATTTAATATAAATTATTATTTAATTATTGTCTAATATTGAACAACGTTATAGTTAAGTTGTGGCGTTGTGCGTTTGTATAATACAACATTTATTTTATACGTTTGTTTGTTTTGTTGTTTACCTTAAAATAAATAATTCAAGTCTTAAATTAATTGCACATTGGCAAAGAATTGTTTTGTTTGTTTGATTTAAACTATTTAAGATTTGATAATTGTTTAGAATAATAGCGGCTTGTCTCATTGAAAGATATTTTGTTTTTCGCTATTGTAATATTGTTTGTTTGTGAAAGATATTTGTTTTTTTTTGTTGTTATTATAAGATTGTTTGTTTCGTGCCGTTTGTGCTTTGAAGATGTCTACCGCCGCGTATAATGTTGTCCGCGAGACATATTCCGGGATTGCGACTCATTTGAGATGGTTCACGTCAGCTGCCGCCTTGGTGAAAAGGGAGAACCGAATCGAGGCATTGTTGGCGATGGAGCGCCGTATGAGCAGGGACCCACTACTCAAGGAGAAGTATATTGACTTCATGCGGGAGTATGAGGATTTGGGACACATGTCTGTGTCAAAATTGGATTGGCGTTCGACGGAGCACTTCTTTCTCCCGCATCATGCTGTAATAAAACCATCCAGTGGTAAGTTACGCACAGTATTTGATGGTTCTGCGCAGACTACTTCAGGAGTGTCCTTGAACCAGTGTCTGCATCCTGGTCCCAAATTGCTGAAGGACCTTTGTGACGTCATCACGCGGTTTCGACGTCATCAATTTGTTTTTGTGGCCGACATCAAGATGATGTTCAGGCAAACGGTAATTCACCCGGATGATCGCCGATACCAGCTGATATTGTGGCGAGAAAACCAGCAAGATCCCATGCTTGTCTACGAGCTCAACACGAACACATACGGGCTGAGGTCTAGCCCCTTTTTGGCTATACGTTCGCTTTGGGAGCTCGCGGATCGAGAGCGTATGTCGTTTCCTCGCGCAGCCGCCATTTTGAAGGAGGACCTATATGTTGACGATGTGTGCACTGGCGCGGCCACGGAGAGAGAGGCCCTGCTCTTGCGTGACGAGTTGATTGGCATTCTAGCCTCCGCAGGATATGAGTTGCGTAAATGGATCTCCAACTTACCTGCGCTCTTGGAAGGGCTACCGGACGACCACCAGCAGGATCCTCACCTATTTGAGAACCGTGACAACCCTACCATGATGTCAGTGCTTGGAATCCAGTACAGACCAGTCCAGGACATCTTTACATTTAATGTCAATTTGGATTCGCATCACACTTGGACGAAACGACTGGTTCTGTCGACTGTCGCGAGAACCTTTGATCCCAATGGCTGGATATGCCCGGTCATATTCTGGGCCAAATGCTTCCTGCAGAGACTTTGGACTGCAGGTCTTGGATGGGACGAGCCACTTCGCGAAGCTGTTTTGAAGGACTGGCTCCTATTTGCTTCCTCATTGCCTGCCATCAATAGGATATCGTTACCCCGTGCTCTGCTTCCGCCAGGGAAGCACACCGCGTCCCTTCATGGTTTCTCGGACGCTTCGGAACGTGGGTACGCAGCAGCTGTATACTTGCGCACCGTGACCACAGATGGTCAGGTGAAAGTGTTGTTGGTCATGGCGAAGAGCAAGGTCGCGCCTCTTCGAACTGCCTTGACAATCCCTAAGTTAGAGTTGTCAGGGGCGGCCCTTCTTGTTCGCCTTTTGAATCACGTCATGTCCACCTTGTGCACGTCAATTGACATTTCCACGATATATGCATGGACTGACAGTCAAATTGTGCTATGTTGGCTGAAGACGTCAGTTCACACCTTAGAGGTGTTTGTAGCAAATCGTGTCTCTCAGATACAGAAATCGGAGACCCCGTTGGTTTGGAGGCATGTGCCTGGCGAGGTCAACCCTGCTGATTGTGCGTCACGGGGATGTATGGCCCCCCTTTTAGTTGAGCACTCTCTGTGGTGGGGACCTGAGTGGTTGACCAGATCAGAATCTAATTGGCCGCGAACTCCGGCCTTAGACATTGTCGCACTGCCTGGGTTGCGAACGCTTGCGCTCGAACGGCAGGACCGTCCGTTCGACCCCGATTTCTTACTTAATCGTTACAGTTCATTGGACAAATTGTTGAGTGTCACCGCTTGGATCAAGCGCTTCACGAAAAATTGTAGACATCCACAGAACAAATGTTTGGAGGCCTTCTTATCGCCACAAGAGCTCCAAGATGCTCTTCTTCACTGGGTTCGTTCTGTGCAAGAGGCACATTTTGAAGACGAGATTGACATCTTGAGGAAAGGCAAATCCAAGCTGTCTGGAGCCATTTGTAAGCTGAACCCTTTTTTGGATAGTGAGGGTCTTTTGCGTGTCGGAGGGCGTCTTAGGAACGCAAACCTCCCTTATGGATCTCGTCACCCCCTCTTATTGCCCAAGAGTGGCCACTTGGTGAACCTGTTGGTGACTGATCGTCACATCAAGAACTCCCACGCCGGCTGTAATGCCTTATTGGCCATTTTGCAACGGGAATTTTGGATTTTATCGGCCCGTCGGACGATCCGTAGTGTGGTCTTTCGTTGTATGCCTTGCTATAGGCTCAAGGCCCCTACCATGCAGCCTATCATGGGTGACCTTCCTTCGGATCGGGTCACTGAGATAAGGCCCTTTGCTGGAGTTGGTACGGACTTTGCAGGCCCCTTTTTTGTTAAGACCTCGACCCTCAGGAACAGTAAAACTGTCAAGGCTTATTTGTGCGTCTTTGTCTGTCTGTCCACCAAGGCGGTACATTTGGAACTCGTCTCAGCCCTCTCGACAGAGGCATTTGTTGCGACGTTAGATAGATTCGTGTCACGACGAGGACTACCGTCCTTGATTCGGTCGGATTGCGGTACCAACTTCAAAGGCACAAACAACTATTTAAAAGCGATGTATGATTTTTTGTCGGCTAACGAGACTGAAATTGCGTCTAGACTAGCTACACGTAGAATAACTTGGAGGTTCAGTCCCGTGTCATGTCCCCACTGGGGAGGAATATTTGAAAGCGTAGTAAAGGTTGCTAAGACACATTTGCGACGGGTAATTGGCGAGTCTGTATTGACCTTTGAAGAGCTCGCAACTGTGTTTTGCAAAATCGAGGCCGTTTTGAATTCACGCCCGTTGTGCCCGATCTCTTCAGATCCTAACGACTTGGAAGCCCTCACGCCGGGCCATTTTTTGATTGGGCAGCCACTGAACGCCCTGCCGGAATATCCCCTTGTTGATGTGAGACCTAATCGTCTCTCGCGGTTTGAATTGGTCCAACAACTCACTCAGAGCTTTTGGAAACGTTGGAATTTAGAATATTTGCACATTCTCCAGCAGCGCGTTAAGTGGACCGACAAGACTGATCCACCTCATGTTGGCGACCTCGTTCTGGTTAAGGACGCTAACTCACCGCCACTGTGTTGGCGCAGGGGGCGCATTCTCAACCTCGTCTTTGGAGCAGATGGAGTGCCCCGTTTTGCTGAGGTCCGGGTGGACGGTTCAATTTTGAAGAGAGCTGTATCAACCTTGTCGCGACTGCCAGTGAATTAGCGGCCAGGTAGTCCTGGCCGAGGCGGGTAGATGTTATGTACCAAACGATTAACTTATCATATTTTTGTCTGCGCACGGGCATCTCTAACTATTGATAACGTCACTATCGATGACGTCGAGAACTGACCGGTGCATCTGTCCTCGTGGCTCGTTGCGCGCGCGCGAAGCGGTTACCGAGCGCGAGTTAGTCGCAAAACACCTCTTGTTTGCAAGTTACGTCGCGATTTGAATGCGATTGAAGCGTTTTCCTTGCAATTGTTTCGCGAGTTAAAAATTGTCACTAGAATTAATTGTTGATAAAACTAATTATCCTTGTTGTGTGAATCGATAATTACCATTGAAACAAAACCTTGAAATGTCATTGCGAAGTTGAGTATTCGCCATTTTTGTATGACAAAAAAGTATTATAAAAACTAGTAAATTTTGTGTCTCCATACTTAATACTATTTAATGTGAGTTGAACTGTTTGATAACTATAATTGTGATAGTATAATTGCATTAAGACGATTGGTGAAAGTTCACGGCTTAAGTCGCGCCAAATGTGGTCATTTTGAGGACTTAAAGAGTTCGTGTCTGCCTGCATAAAGTTAAGTATAGTTTGATTAGCATTCTGCGTTATTTTGGCCAATTTATCGTAGTTAGTTAATGAAGCTATAGCTAGGGCTTGACACAGTGAAGACATTGTTGAAGAACAAAACAGGGTAAGTTTGTACTATTGTAAATTTGTAACGCTGTGATATACAGTATATGTTCGTTCCTCTCGCGCCTGAGAGATATCACGCTTCCACTTAACCTATTATTAATTAGAACACCAGGTTGAACGCAACAACTAACTTCAAAAGAAGGAAAATTAAAAGAAAATACACCTCCATCCCCAGTTTTTGTTTGTCAATTTATTAGGGGACATCTACTAATTATGTGAAATGTTAAGAGGTTTAGTCTTTTACAAGATTTATTATCAATTTGAAGTACGAGAAAAAAGGAGTTTTTGCGAGTATACAGGGTGTGGCGTAAATAGTGGTCCACCGTTCAGGGTTAGGTACATCAGGTAGGTACCTACACCATACCAAAATTTTAAACCGGTCCGCCGACTGGTTACGGAAAAAAAAATATTTTTAATTTTTTTCAAGAAATTCCCATTTTCATTACGAATTTGACCACAGTTTCAACAAAAAACATTATTTTTGATTTTCTATTCGTGTTTATTCATGTTGAATGTATGAGCTATCATAAAAAAATAAAGATTTGTATTGAAATTGTAGCCTTTACGAGAAAAAGTGATTTCTTCTCAATTCTTAACCTAAATTTTATCGCATCACTCATATTCAGGAGCGTTTTTTGAAAAAGAAATGTACTACACTGTTAGTGCCCATGCATTTAAAAATATGCTCATGATGTACTGATTATAAAATGGTATAATACACATATTGAAACAAAAATTTCGTCTACCTTATTTATGTGCCCATTCTTACTGTAAACTTGGTCATAGTGACAACGACAATATTATTATTGTAATTGTATTGGCAAATGAGAACACAAAAGTTACTACAGACAGGGTATTAAAAAAAAACAACTTTGACATCATAATTATTTATTTATTGATTAATACAATCGGTGCTCAAAATGGCCCCCATTCGCAGCTATACACGCTCTGCACCGTCGAATAAAGGAGCGTTTAAGACGTCGAGCAAACCCGCTTTCATTGATTTTTCCAGCTGCTGTCAGAATCCTGGTCCTTAATTCTTCAATATTATTTATTGGTCCCTTGTATACGTCTTCCTTTAAGCATCCCCAATAAAAGAAATCCAAAGGATTAAGGTCTGGGGAGCGTGATGGCCATAGTATTGGGCCTAACCGCCCTATCCATCTGTTTGGATAGGCCACATTAAGGTGCTCTCGTACCCTTACTGCATAGTGAGCGGGACAGCCATCATTTTGTCGGCACATGCTGTCTCGGATCTCTGTAGGGACACTTTCTAGAAGTACGGGTAAATCTGTCTGTAAGAACCCAAGATACCTTTCTGCGGTTAAGGTTTCTGGCAGTTCTAATGGACCAATTATTTGTCCGTTAATAATGCCGACCCAAAGGTTTATTTTAAATTGGTATTGCGATCGATCTTGTCTCATGACGTGCGGATTTTCTAACTGCCAGCTGTGCAAGTTGTGTAAATTTAAATATCCATCTTTTCTGCAAGATGATTCGTCACTCCAAAGTATTTTATTAAAAAATTGCTCGTCCTCTCGTATTCTACGCAGCATTTCTCTGCAAAATCTCACTCGCGGAGGATAGTCCCTTGGTAACAGAGTCTGTACCCTTGTATAATGGTAGGGATGTAGCTCGTGTCTTTTTAAAATGCGATGTACGGTTCTGGTAGATATCCCCGCTGTGCGAGATAAGACTCGGACTGAGGTTGTAGGATCTTGTTCTGCCAAATTCAGTACCTGATCATCGGCATGTCTCCGTGGGCGTCCTTCTCTTGCACCGCCTACGCCTGAGCCGGGTATCCTCCCTTCGGTGTATGCATTGTGGACTCGCCCAAACACCCTGTGGTCTGGATGTCTGCGATCGGGATATCTCTCCCTGTAAAGCCGAGCCGCCTCTCTGCCGACTCCTCCACATTCTCCGTAAATAAAATGCATGTCAGCATATTCGCGCGGTGTATACTGAGACATTTTTGTTATCACTGCACTGCACGTTTGTCCAAATCGTTATGCAAATCAGAGTCCGGTAAACGTAAGCAAGATTATTAGATGTCACCAAAACGACAAGTCCAAATCACTTAGGCAATCAACCGGAGTCCAGGGGAATAGCAAGAAACAGCGGAGTTAAACACAAATGAAACGAAACGTATACGATGCACGGGAGCGTAGATCGTACTAATTGTTTATGTACCATTTCTTTCCGATCTCAATTGCTAGAAAGGAAAGGAACAACAACAACAAACTACATCCTTTCCTTATCACTATCCTATTGTTTAGTTACTCCAGCTACGTTACGCATTACAAGAGTGTGCGCACTACAATAGGTCTTGTGTTATGCCTCCTCTACACTACTCGCGAAGTTCCTCGGCGAAGTACTCTAGAAACTTTGGCTAAAGTCCGAAGTGCGACACTACACACTCGTTCAACTTCGTGATGAGCTCATTCGCTCTGTGGTGCCGATAGCCTGCGCACGCTTGTAATGGACGCTCAAGTAGCAGCTGCCGTTGCAATGTGCACGCTCGCATATTATAACTACGTGCATATTTATCACACGAAGAAAACAAAAAAAAAAAAAAGAAAAAGAATGTGTGAAGAATGTCATTGGGGTCCCAAATAATTGTTTCTGTTTGCAGAGTTTCCAAGAGCAACATAATTTGCTCCTGTGACCACTGTATATTGCTCATAATTGTGTCACGCGCACTAAACTTATTATAAATCTCGCACCGGCACACTCTACGTCTGAATGAGTACTCTGAAGTTGGCCGAGTAGTGTAGAGAGGTACTTCGTGAACGCACTTCGTGCAACTTCGGGCCCTTTGACTCGGGCGCAAAAACCGACAACAAATGGAAGTCGCCCGAGGCGAAGTGAAGTTGGACGAAGTAAGCCGAAGTGCCTCTATACACTATCGTATTCGTCTAACATCGTTCAACTTCGCGAGTAGTGTAGAGGAGGCATTATGGTTCAGGTACAGAGCGACCTTTTTTTATAGGACACGACATGATGTAGAATTATTTGGAGACGTGGAGTCAAATATCAGTTGTAAGATTGAGACTTTGTTTTATTTAATTCCATATTTAAATGGGTAAAAACAAAAAGACAACATTTTTGTTTAAATATTATGTTGCGAAAATAGTAACAGGAAGACTTATCCGTTTTTAATTACAATTGCAATAAAAAAAAATCTATTTTTGAAAAGCGGTACTATTATACCATTTTATAATCAGTACATCATGAGCATATTTTTAAATGCATGGGCACTAACAGTGTAGTACATTTTTTTTTCAAAAACCGCTCCTGAACATGTCTGATGCGATAAAATTTAGGTTAAGAATTGAGAAGAAATCACTTTTTCCCGTAAAGGCTACAATTTCAATACAAATCTTTTTTTATTTTATGATAGCTCATACATTCAGCATGAATAAACACGAATAAAAAATCAAAAATAATGTTTTTTGTTGAAACTGTGATTAAATTCTTAATGAAAATGGGAATTTCTTAAAAAATATTAAAAATATTTTTTTTTCTGGAACCAGTCGGCGGACCGGTTCCAAATTTTGGTATGGTGTAGGTACCTACCTGATGTATCAAACCTTGAACGGTGGACCACTATTTACGCCACACCCTGTATATATTATGTATAATTTTCCTTTCTGAAAATACATCTTAGTACCATATGAAAACTTAAACATTGATATCATTGACATCTATACAAATGAAGGCTACATAATAAATAGTTAATTGATTTATACACCCTACTAGGCCTATTTAGGCTTTGGTTATTTAACTAAAGCCCTAAAGAGACTTCTTCAAATCGTAATGGTATTTGATACTTCCGTAACCCGCATACCAATGACATCTAAGTGTCTTTTCTAACCAATATATCTGTAAGATCTGCAACCAAAATAGTTAATGTACGTCCCCTCACGTAATCATTTGACTGTGTCGTTGTTTTTGCTGTGCAGACGTTATTCTATTAACGTTGGTATTTTCTTTACTACTTGAAATTTTCACCTTCGGATATTGTTGATCCGGTGCTGTGGTGAGTGAAGGCGCTACACTCGGAAATTGTCGCCAGCGAAAGTATATTTGTGTGGGAAATGAACGCTACTACTTCAATTCCCTTCCCTGACGTTCTCATAATGAAATTCTTTTCTACAAAAATGGAATAGGATCGCAAAAATACGTCTCTTAGGTTATGACTAAGAAAGTGGTAGATTCGAGCTAGTGTTTTGATTATTGGTTGAGACATGATGACTGGTAAATCAAATGAGGTTTTATTTATTGAGCATTTATTGAGCATATAAGTATTTAGGAATAGACGTACAAACATACATAAATTACAACATACAAATAAACAACACACACAAACCCACAATGTATAAGACTGTAACTTAGAAATACATTAAGCTATTGTAAGTCGGGGGGAGGAACTGGTCCTTGAAACACAACTAAGGTTAGTTCAGGGATCAGGGATTCCAATAATGTGTATCCATATGTTTTATGACAATAATTTTTTTTCTATTTCTATTTCTATTCAAAGGTAAGTAAAATTCAACAGCAAGTATGGCGATAGTTGGTTAAAAAGGTGTGCGCAACCTTATAGAATCTTTCATTTAAAGTGCTACTCTACTCTTAAAAACACGTTAGGACTTATAGAAATCTAGAAACATGTACAATGTTACAATAAATAAAGCTTATTACTTATGTGTCATTAGTTTTGGTTTGTTTTCATTGTTATTCAGATCACGAATCCTCGACCATTTTGGTATCTTATCTAGGCCACCGTACGAGCAACAGAAAAGTTACGAGATTAACATCATTCGATAAAACGAATACAAGTAATATAATGTATCGGAATCCGATACATTATATTGCGAATAACTATAATAGAAGATAGTTTTTGGCTTTATTGTCTTGGTAAAGTATTTGAAATATTCCATTCTACCAGTAGTACCAGTACCTATAATTAAAATATATTGGATACTGAAGTAAACAGTTGTAGAAAAACTAAAAAATATTGACATTACAGTCTCTAATTAAACACTTAGCTTGTGCTCTCTCTGTCTCCAACCCACTGTTAGGTACAGGCCTCCTCCACTTTGGGAGGAATTATGATCACGCGCTGACCAGCCGTGTTGGTGTAGTGTTTAGTTTTGAGTTTTTCGTCTCTAACGAAGGATGTTATCTGTGTACATTATCCCTTAGCTGGCTTTTACATTACTGGAAGAACATGGGGTGGTGACACTTAAATTCTTAATCCACCTCACTAACTAGCTTACGCTATAGGTACTAAATTGTAATTAGATATGCATTGACAGTTAATGTAATAGATACAGATCTATTACATTAACTAATGGAAAGGAAATAAGAAAGGAAATAGTGGCAGAAGAAAATATAGTGTTACGAACACACAAAACAAAGGAGCTAGCGCCATCTAGCAGCAACTAGTAAAACCAATTAAATAACCGAACAGAGTGAAACCCCTATTAGATACTAGATGGCGTTAGAGGAACTATGAACTTTCCAGAAACATTCGTTCCGGGCGATCACGTTCGCGCACAGTCGGGAACATTCTGGAATGGTCTGGAACTCGTCTCGGCGCATATAAATAGCGGCAGGGAGGCGAGTCCGGGCAGTTCAGTTCGAGCTACGATAAAGGCGACTTCGAGAGCGAAAACAAGTGATCAAGAGTGATACCAGTGAAACCTACAACTTGGCTACGATCTAGGACATTGTTAGTGCTTAGTGTTTGGACCTAGTGCTTAGTGTTTGGACCTAGTGCTTAGTGTGTAACTAGTGCTAGTGAATAAAGTCTTCTAAAAGAGTCAGCAGGTCTTTCTCTCCAAATCCTTCGAACCCTAACACGTAACAACTGGTGTCGGAAGTGAGGTTTGGAGATGCCATTGACTCCGAGAGAGGACTTCGAGGGCGTCAGGACAAGGGCACGACGAGCTGCGGAGGCCACGCCCGCTGTGGACCAAGCCCCGCCCACTGGCCCCACCTACCAGGCCCCGCCCACCGACCACGCCCCCTTAGACCCGCCCACTGGCCACGCCCACCATGCCACGCCCACCGACCACGCCCACCGGGCTCCGCCCACCCAGGCCCAGGCTCCGCCCACTCAGACTCAAGCCCCGCCCACTGGCCCCGCCCACCTTGCCACGCCCACCACACCGGCCACGCCCACTAGACAAGTTCCGCCCACTGGATCCGCCCAACTTGCCACACCCACCACACAGGCCACGCCCACTAGACAAGCCACGCCCACCAGCAGCACCGTAGTGTCAGTTCCTCAAGTAGCACTCCAATTAGGAAGTTTAATTGAACTGATAGAACACAAGCTCGGCGCTTTGCAAGAGTCACAAGAACGCAAGCTCGGCGCTTTGCAAGAGTCACAAGAACGCAAGCTCGGCGCTTTGCAGGAGTCACAAGAACGCAAGCTCAGCGCTTTGCAAGAGTCACAAGAACGCAAGTTCGAGTCACAAGAACGCAAGCTCGGCGCTTTGCAAGAGTCACAAGAACGCAAGCTTGGCGCTTTGCAAGAGTCACAAGAAAGAGTGATTTGTGCTATAAATGATGTTAGTAACACGGTGATTAAGCTTCGAAAAGATGTCGACGTAGTGGAAGAACGAGTTACCGGGTTAGGATTGGATGTCGAAAATGTGAAAACCGGCCTCATTGAACTACAGAAGAAAGTAGTGCGCCTTGAAACCACGGGAGTTGCGATCTCTAGTGGAACTATCGGAGTGGCACAAGGACCAAGAGTGAAAGTTCCGCCATACGACGGCACTACTTCCTGGAACGCTTATCGTCAGCAATTCCAGACGGTTGCTACTGCCAACGGATGGACGGAAGAACAATGCTTGACCGCTCTCACTGTCGCGCTAAGAGGGCAAGCTTTGTCAGTCCTGGAAGCACTGCCACATACAGGAAATGGGTTCCAAGACCTGATGGAGGCACTTGAATCCAGATACGGGGAGCGACACCTGGAGCACGTGTTCCGTGCCCAACTGCGTGACAGAGTCCAACGCTCAGGAGAAGGACTACAACAATGGGCGTTGGAAATTGAAAAACTCGTCAGAAAGGCACACCCAGGAGCCGACACCAAGATGGTAGACACGAATATTGTTCAAGCATTTGTCGACGGAATCAAAGACCTGGAGGTCAGAACTGCAGTGAGGCTTCGTCACCATACCTCGCTAAAAGAAGCATTGGCGCATGCTTTGGAGGTCGAGGCTGTTCGTTATGACATACGGCATACGCATAAGATCCGCGAGGTCTCTGAGGAAGTCAAGGAGGTTAAGGCCCCTACGAAGAAAAGTTCTGGAGCCATGTGCTACAAGTGCGGTGAGAGGGGCCATCTTCAGCTCAACTGCCCGCAGAAGGAAACCCAGATGGCCAGGATGAACAGACTCGAGGAACAAATAGAGGTGCTGAAGAAGCAGGGGGCTTTGTCTCTTGCCCGGGATCAGGGAAACGAATAAAAGCCAGGACTAAGGGGCGAGTACTGGCTGACGCGGAGGGAGCCCCGATAACTGTTATCTCCCAGGCATGCAGCGGGAATAGTCTTGCGATTCAGGGGACTATTAACGGGACGGATTGCAAAATGACTCTGGACACAGGAGCCTCTAGAACAATAGTGAACCCAAGTCTGGTAAAAACCGCAACGGGACACAAGAGGAGAATTAACTGTCGGCTTCTTACTGCCTCCGGTCAGCCAATACCCGTCCTGGGAGAAACGTCAGTTACGATGTATGTAGGGGGGTCCTCATACTCTCATAACGTAATCGTGGCTGAGATTGTGGATGATTGCATCTTGGGTTTGGATTTCATGAAGAAACACAACTGCAGAATTAATGTCGCTGACGGAGTTTTCAAGTGTGGTGAAGAAGAAATCTTCATTCTTGGAGGCGCCTGCGGGAAAGTCGCTTGTGTACAGAAAGTCATCATACCTGGACGAGCGGAAGCTCAGGTACTGGTGGAACTGCCGCCAGCTGGAAAGAAAAAGTTAAACAGATGCGTGTTGATCGAAGACACACCTACCAAGACATCGTCACAAAAACTGATGACGGCGAGAACCCTTGTTAGTGGAAGCAGAAACGCTGTGGTCAGGGTTTTGAATCTTGATGATCGCGAGATCTGCCTGAACAAAGGTGATGTCATCGGAAAGTGCGAGGAAGTTGTCTGGATGAAAAAGTGTAGTTCGATGACAGGCGCAGACTCGGCAAACAGCAATAATTACGGTTTAGTGACTAAGCTACTCGATGACTGTAAGAGTAATCTGACTTATTCGCAGAGCATGAAAGCTAAGAAGTTTTTGCAGCGCTACGCGAATATCTTCTCCAGTCAAGAAGGGGACCTTGGAAGAACGTCAATGGTTCAGCACAGGATAGATACCGGAAGCGAGAGACCAATTCGTCAACGAGCAAGACGGATAACAATTGCAAAGGAAAAAGAAGTTGAAGGCCTTTTGGAGGACATGAGAAGGAATAAGATTATTGAACCGTCTACAAGTCCGTGGTGCTCACCTGTTGTATTAGTGAAGAAGAAAGATGGTAGCACGAGATTTTGTGTGGACTATAGGCGTCTCAATGATGTCACTAAGAAGGACAGTTACCCGTTACCACGAATCGACGACACTTTAGATACCCTGAGTGGCATGAAATGGTTCTCGACCCTAGACCTGAAATCTGGCTACTGGCAGGTGGAAATTCATCCAAAAGACAAGGAGAAGACAGCTTTCTCGACCGGTAAAGGTTTATGGCAATTTAACGTCATGCCCTTCGGATTGTGCAACGCACCTGCCACATTTGAGCGACTCATGGAGTGTGTACTGGCAGGCTTAGTTGGAGAGGCTTGCTTAGTCTACTTGGATGACGTCATAATTGTCGGCCGCGACTTCGAGGACCATTTGCGAAACTTGGAGCGAGTTTTCGCCAAAATAGAGGGAGCCAAATTAAAGTTGAACCCGGAAAAGTGTCATTTATTCAGGAGCAAGGTCAACTATCTCGGCCATATTATCTCCAGT
Organism: Orgyia antiqua; assembly: GCA_916999025.1. NCBI lineage: Eukaryota > Metazoa > Arthropoda > Insecta > Lepidoptera > Erebidae > Orgyia > Orgyia antiqua. Next base: position 631,263 of record OU779865.1, read on the forward strand.
GATGGAATCCAGACAGACCCGGAGAAACTGGAAGCAGTTCAAAAATGGCCTACCCCTAAGGAAAAAATCGAAGTGCGGGCATTCCTCGGCCTATGCTCATACTACAGGCGTTTTGTTAAGGGATTCGCAGAGATAGCCAAGTCATTACATCGGCTGACAGAAGATAAACGACAATTTAGTTGGGATGAGACTTGTGAAGATTCTTTTCAGAAACTAAAGAAACATCTGTGTGAAACACCAATCCTGGGGTATCCACAAACTGAAGGTCAGTTTATAGTTGACACGGATGCAAGCAACACGGCCATTGGAGGGGTGTTATCTCAAAAACAGGGTGAAAGAGAAGTTGTTATTGCATATTTCAGCAAATCTTTATCCAAGCCAGAGAGAAACTACTGTGTGACAAGACGAGAACTCTTGGCTGTTGTAAAGACGCTACAACATTTCAACAAATATCTCATCGGCAGACAGTTTTTACTACGAACTGACCACGCAGCCTTGAAGTGGCTACTGCAATTCAAGAACCCAGAAGGTCAAGTAGCTCGATGGATTGAACAGCTCCAGGAGTATGACTTCAAGACGGAACACCGCAGCGGAAAGACACATGGGAATGCCGACGCACTCTCACGAAGGCCGTGTTCGGAGGACTGCAAACATTGTGTCAAGCAGGAATGCAATGAAGAAACATTAAAACTAACGAGAACAGATCCTTTGAGTCTCTGGGAGAATGATGCTATGAGGGAGGCTCAAGAAAAAGATGACGACCTTCGGCACATCATCACATGGAAGAAACGGGGTGACGTAAAACCAATATGGAGTGAGGTTGCACCCACTGGCGCTGTCACTAAGGCGTACTGGGCGCAATGGGACAGTCTGATACTCCAAAACGGAATACTCTACCGGAAATGGGAGAAGACTAACGGCAGAGAGTTCCATCTTCAGATAGTTGTCCCAAGAACGAGAGTACCAGATGTTCTCCGTGAAATACATGATGGCGTATCAGGAGGTCATCTAGGTGTCAAGAGGACGTTAACAAAAGTGAGAGAACGATTCTACTGGTTGCATTGTCGAGATGATGTACAGGATTGGTGCCGCAAATGTACTACTTGCGCAGCTGTGAAAGGACCACAGACCAGGAGCCGTGGGAACCTGCGGTTGTATAACGTCGGCGCACCGTGGGAACGAATCGCAGTTGACGTAGCTGGGCCATTTCCTGTAACGAATTCGGGAAACAAGTATTTTATGGTCGTCATTGACTACTTCACCAAATGGCCCGAAGTGTTCGCCATACCAAACCAAGAAGCCACAACAGTCGCTTCCAAGTTAGTCGAAGAAGTGATATGTCGTTTTGGTGTGCCTCTGGAAATCCATTCTGATCAGGGCAGGAACTTCGAATCGCAGGTGTTCCAGGAAGTGTGCAGAATTTTGGGCATGCATAAGACGAGGACCACCGCGTACCATCCGCAGTCTGATGGAATGGTTGAGAGATTTAACCAGACCCTTGAGAGGCATTTGGCGAAATTGGTAGATGACAAACAAAAGGATTGGGACAAGTATATACCACTCTTCCTTCTGTCTTACCGAACCGCCGAGCATGAGAGCATAAAAGCTACCCCGGCGTATGTCAATTTCGGTAGAGAACTACGAATACCAGTAGACCTATTGACAGGAGGGTCACCGGAGGGACCAAAGACTGTGCAAGACTATGTCTGCGATTTAAGGGAAAAGATGCGCTATATACACGCCTTGGTTCGGGAAAATGGGTTACAGTCAAGTGAGAACATGAAAACCAGATACGACCGGAAATCGAACACGAGCGGCTTCGAGGAAGGGTCACTGGTGTGGCTGCATAACCCAACTCGCCGGAAAGGGAAATCTCCAAAGTTGCAGAGCAAGTGGGACGGTCCATACAAAGTGGTTACCCGATTGAATGATGTGACCTATAGGATTCAAAAGCAACCAAGAGGGACATTCAAAGTGGTACACATAGACCGTCTGGCGCGTTACCATGGTAGTAACAACGATGCTCGGGACGAGCATCTCTAAGAGGGGAGTAGTGTTACGAACACACAAAACAAAGGAGCTAGCGCCATCTAGCAGCAACTAGTAAAACCAATTAAATAACCGAACAGAGTGAAACCCCTATTAGATACTAGATGGCGTTAGAGGAACTATGAACTTTCCAGAAACATTCGTTCCGGGCGATCACGTTCGCGCACAGTCGGGAACATTCTGGAATGGTCTGGAACTCGTCTCGGCGCATATAAATAGCGGCAGGGAGGCGAGTCCGGGCAGTTCAGTTCGAGCTACGATAAAGGCGACTTCGAGAGCGAAAACAAGTGATCAAGAGTGATACCAGTGAAACCTACAACTTGGCTACGATCTAGGACATTGTTAGTGCTTAGTGTTTGGACCTAGTGCTTAGTGTTTGGACCTAGTGCTTAGTGTGTAACTAGTGCTAGTGAATAAAGTCTTCTAAAAGAGTCAGCAGGTCTTTCTCTCCAAATCCTTCGAACCCTAACACGTAACAATAGAAAACAAAAAAAATACACCAGAGGCTCTATAAAGCACAAAGCTGTGTTACTGCACAAAGTAAATGATATTTTTAATAGATTTAATTAAATTTAGTTTTGAAAAACATAATTATTAATAGAAAATGCAAAATGTGTCCAAACACTGTGGAACAAATATTTGAAATTAATTTTACATTGATTACATTGTAAATATGACGTAACAAAATAGATTGAATATAAATACAATTATCTTGCCTCATATTAAATAGAATTAAGTTATTTAAATTTAATTAAAAGTTTCCTGTATTTCAAAGCGAGGTGTCGCTCTGATCGCTGTGTAACCAACATTGAGAGAATAGTGATGGCGAGACGCGTGCTCGCCCGACCGGAAACTATGATGAAAGAAATCGATCGTAAGAACTTTATACAAAAGGTATAAAAAATGGGGGCAAACGCTTCGCAACACAACCTTGACTCAACACGCCCTTGACTCTAGTGAAAACGTCGCCACATTTGACAGCTCATCAACACTTTTTTTTTTATAAATTACTCGACAGAAGCAAAATAAGAATATTTTTCAGTTTTAATATTTCTTCGTCTTTCTTTTCAACCTCTTCCACGATGTCCTATCTGTCGTGTGTGTTTATACACGCATTATGCAAGTGATAATGATAGGCTTGTCAGGGTTAGGTATAGTGCCAGAGGCCGAATTAAATTGTATTGCCATTGTACCTCTGACAACTATCATATTCATTCCAAGAAGAAAACTTGTGTATTCAAGTTACACATACATGAAGTCGCGAGCCACAGCACTGTATCTATCACACGATGTACGTAAAATGAACAATTCTGGACACTGAGTATTTTTTAAGAATATTATTACAATGGAAATTATTTGTTATTAATTACTGTCATGATTTAATCATTGCGACTATATTCTCTCTCTCTCCGTCTTTCGCTCTCTCTCTCTCTATTTCCAGCCCACTAGCGTATGGGCGCAGGCCTTTTTCTCATTGAGAGAAAAATTGAAAAATACTCGCGCGCAGGCATCCGTTGATACGAGGCGGTGTGTTCTTCTCATTGGTCTGTTACAAGTTACGAGAATATCCGTCGGGTGTGAGAGGGATGGAACTACATTCGAAACGCAGGCAAGAAAAGGACAGTACTAGATCTATTTCTTGGTCATCGGAAGTTATGTTCTGGAACGTTCCAGAACACAACTACCGATGACCAAGAAATAGATCGCCCCATATGGTGAGCACTTAAGAAGACCCACTCAATTACCTATGTTACTAATTGCGCCCCGTGGCTCTGATCCTAATATATATATTATTGGGTCTCATCATCATCATAACATCACGCTTTTTTCCCATGGGGGTAGGCAGAGGCTATAGAGCGCCATCTGCTACGATCTACTTGCCCCTTTTGGAGTATGCCGGCGATGACATCGGAGTATATTTTTCTAGGGCGTCCTCTCCCAGCATTTCCACTTACCTCCGCCGTGTATATGCCTTTCGTTAAGCGTCTCTCATCCATCCTCTCCACATGACCAAACCACCTAAGCATACTTTTCTCTACCTTAGTCCCTACATCCTCTTTCAGACCGCAACGTTCTCTTATAACTTCATTTCTTAATCTATCTTTCAAAGTCACACCACACATACTTCTCAAAGATTTTGGGCCTGTCTGTCAATAACAATTATTAATAAAATTTTCCATATCCAGATTCTTGTTACAACGTATTCTTGATATAGTCACCACACTGACTGCAATAATATAACGAGTTGAAATTCAAGAGCTCTACCAAATTGCAAACAACCGTACGTCTCTACAAGCAGCGCCATCAACTTGGTATAATGAGCAATGTAGGCGTGACAAACTTACATTAAGACGGCAAGATACCAAATTATGCTCCATACAAAAATATGGGTATCGTACTTCCCTTTTTCCTTCCATTTTTAATTGTTTCTACGCTATATCATAGATGAAGAGTATATCTATGCTTCTGTCACTTTCTTTTTTTCAATACATAATAACTAAAAGAAATATGACCATCCAAAAATCCCGTTTTTTCGGTTTTCTTTAGGTAAAGTTGCAGCGTCTATCACACATATTTGGTAACGTTTAACCAAAAAAGAAAGTGATCAAAGCATAGATATACTCTTCATCTATAATACCTATAGCGTAAAAACAATCAATATCGGTTTAACTTTCGCGAAGAAAAAAGGGGACAACGAAACGTCTTTTTTCAAAGAATTTGTAGGTAAAATCTGCTTCAGCTATATTTGTCCCTTTCAGCACGGTGCTCGGGAATAGGGATAGCAATACCTAAGGCAAATACCTAAGTTAGGAGTACAGTACCCTCTTAAGGAACAATACTAAAGCAATATTACCTTTGAATGTGTATTTATAATTTATATTTAACATTTCACACCACTTACCCTGGTCCCAAATTAATCCCAAATTACCAGAATACGGATATAATAGGGGCCTAGTAGAGTAGTGGTTAGTCATGTAATGACTAATGACTGTCGTTCATGAGATCACAGGTTTCATTCCCGCACAGGACAATAATTTGATCGTAATTTCGTCATGCAAATGTTTATACTGCGTCTGGGTAAGGACTACGAATTATAAGCACGTATTCATTTAGAAAAAATAGTATTGAGACTATATCCGTATTTTGAAACTTATAACACAAGCAAATATTATTTATTTTTTATTTATTTATTTAAATAAGCTTAGTTTGGGACCAGAAGACGTTGTGTGAAATGTTGTATATTTTAAAATTAATTCATCATATGTTATAAAAAAAATAACTTTATATAGCGAACGATTTAGAAACGAACTTTTAAAGACATTCATATTGACATAACGAACTTCCAAAATGTTCTGTTCAACAAATGAGAGAGCAAATTATATTATTGAAGAATCAACGGGGACGTGTTCCAAGTTTTCAATACAATTACAAGTTGTTACAAAATGTGTATGGTTAACGAATGTGTTCTACTTGTACAGGAGCTGTAAGTGTCATAGTTACGCTATAATTCATAAGAGATGGTTTTTAGGGTTTAATGCCAAAAGGTTAAACGGACCCTTAGTTCTGAGACTTCGCTGTTCGTCCGTACGTCCGGCTGTCAAGCCATCCGTCTGTCACCAAGCTGTAACTCAAGATTATTAATATAAAATATATTCAGATATATTCATGGACATTCTAAACAACGTCCTCTGGTCCCAAGCTAAGCTATATTTCAGTCTAGGCACCCTTACTCATAAAGCAAACAGTATCACATCGTCGTATATCATATTATACAAGTGATAGTTCGATTTACTAGTCAACACGGTGTGAAAAAGTAAAACTAAATAAAACCTTTTAATAAAAAGAAAATATGTTCATAAAGATCATGAACGGGGTAAGAACGTTTGGTAAAATTTCTTACCGGCTATTACGTAAGTAGAGCCGTTACGGGCTCTTACTCTTTATTACCTTATACAGATGACTTATTTTACATCAATTAATGCACAGTACAAATATGAGACTATAGGAAATGTAATTAAAATCTTTATATATCTTCTGTACGTGTGTTTGTTATTGAACTCCTTCTAAACGGCTGGACCGATTTTGATGAAATTTGTTGTGTGGATTCAAGGAAATTTTTTGTTGTTGATTTTTACACAGAATTGTATGTATGGCAAAACAACGTTTGCCGGGGCAGCTAGTAAATAATATAAATATTGATTAGTTGACCTAACCTAACTAGTTTTTAAATCCATAACGCATAAACGCAAAACAGGAATTACTCAATTTGGTACGGTCGTCCAGAAGTTATGTGCTTACATACATTTCGGCAATTCATTTTTGTTTATACATAATTAATTTGTAAAATAAAGAGCTACTGAAATTTACTAGACATGAGTCTGGGAGAGAACAAACGAGATCAACATCCTTTACAAGGGTCAAGCGTGTAGCACATACACCCATCGGGGATGCATGAACAGCTAAGAAAGTGGTTTTGGATCGTAGCAGATGGGCTCTATTGTCTGCCTACCCCCATGGGAAAAAGGCGTGACGGTACGATGATGATAATGAAATTTACTTTTACTTGTCACGGAATAAAAATACACGCGTCACCACTCTATTTTCCACCCATAGGTGTTTTAAGCTAAGGAAAGCTGTAGTAGATAATACCACCCACGTTAGTCGGACGGATCAGAAACTAAACATATAAGTCTGTTCAGCTCTTATCAAATACTCTGTCCTGAACATTACCTGATCAAACTTATTGTCTCCATCTGTGGACACACTGAACACCATATAAAAATCTTATTTTTTTCTTGACTGTTAAAAAATGAAAGTTGATATTGGTGTCGATTCTGTGTCCAAGAACGTAACTAAACTTAACTAAAAATTGATTTATTCCTGTCAAATCTCACTTTCTTATTCTGAAAGTCACAACTTCACTTAAATTAAGTTTGACAGGACCAAAATTAGTCAATCTATACAATTTAGTGATAATGCTATTCTGGTGTACATCATAAATGTCAAAAATTCACTTAATTTAGTGAGTTCTCGACTTATTTAGTCGGGATATGAGTAGGTGCCGACTTAAATTCACTAAATTTTATCATGGCTTTTTGAACATTAAAAATTGATTTTCTGATTAAATATTGAATAATAAATGTTTGTTAGCAAATAAAAAATATTTATAAATTAAAATTATACTTGATAAATTAAATATTGGCGCCAAAATTGAGGTTAAACAAAGCGCGAAAAACAGACGAATCACGACGAGTGCGGAGATTCGTAGAACTAATTATTTAGGTATTTCTTTGTTTACTTAATTTTTGTCGAAATAGTTTTGTAATTTACATACATAATATAATACGTATTTTTATTTAGCCATATAATTCTAAGACATCATATATTATGTAAGTATACAAGTTATCGTAAAAATATTATAAACATATTATTATATAATTTAATACAAAGTGAACGATTTTGAGGTTAATGGCGTCTAATGATAAATATAACTTTTTTCCAGGTCATGCAGGGGAAAATAAATATACAGTTGGTGGCCTAATGGAAAATTGTGGTCCAGTACCTATAAATGCAGTTGCTACCAATTATATTAAGTGAACTACAGGAAAAATCTAGAAATCTTTGGAACCATAGTTTGGAACATTGAAACTAGTGATAAAAAATGTGTATTTGTGTGTGTCTGCCTAAAGTTATGTAAATATCATTAAATAGTAGAAATAATAATTGTAGCCAGTCTTAAAACTATACCTACCAAATGGTGCTACTTGATCTGTGATACTTAATAAGGTTTCTAACAGTTTGTCTCTAGAACAGTGAGCTATATTTTTTATCAGTAGGTTTCTAAATTTATTATTAAAAATAACTAATGAAGAAATGAATAGAATCAGCCAAGCCAAGCCAGAGAGTTCAGTGGACCAACATTTATTTATATGTACTCGGAAAACATTCAGATTTATTTAGTAAAACATGTATTTAAACAAATATTGCATTTTTATTTGTATAATAAGTAAGTATTAAGCCTCTTACTATATCAAAAAGTAATGTGTTATGCATATATGTAATTTATTGGAATTCTTAACATTCTAATAATCCATATAGATTGTTTGTAAGAATTCATAGATACATAAATACTGTTTTGTAGCTTATAGCTAGATCAGAATACATAACACATAGGCTATATTATAGTAACCACTAGCAGGCTTAGCTAAGTTAGAAATAAAGTATATAATTTATTGGAATTCTTAACATTCTATTAATCTAAATATGTTTGTAAGAATTCATGGATATGTGTTGCCCTTAAGAAAAGACTATGATGAATTAATTACTGTTGTGTAGCTTATAGATCAGAATACTTAACATATACAACTACATACTGAACTTAACACACTTTTATAAGTTATAAATAAAAGTAGAAATAAATTATTAGGTTCATTTAATATCTCTTGCATAATTATACACCACATGATATCACAAATTTTTATAAATACAGATTTTCATGTTTCCATAAATACACTTTTTGGCTTTTGTCATTGTTATCTTGATAATTATGAATTTCCGTCATCAGTTTATGGTAGATGAGAAGTAAATATTTGCTTATAAGCATATTTTTCCTTAGTTGCTGTAATTATTTACACTAAACACCTATTAAAATAAATAATTAACGAATTTAATTGTTTGTTTTTTGTATAAAGTAATCAAGGAAAGTAATATAGGCATACCACAGAGTAAAAGTAGTGCTAATCACTCCACAGATAACCTAAAAGATTTGATGCTCACTATGCTCATATCTAAGATGAGAAATACACTGAAATAAGGCCGCCAACTAATTAAATTATTAATAAATGTTCATAACAATGATGCAGAAATAGTTGTAAATATTTATAAATACCTATATTGCTCAAATAACGTTTGAAAAGGAATTTTATATTAGTTATTTTTTTATTCATTCATTCATTCGTTCACTATAAAAGGCATTTTTGTCTGTTAGTGGGCAGCTTTAATGATTATGTCAAAATCAAATAAGTGCTGTCAACTAAAATTTTAAGTTTAATTTCTGTTTGAAACAGAATAGGTTTATCACTAAAACCAAACTAAAAATAGTTTATTTATGGTTAAGTTTAGTCTAGTTGGACTTGCACTGGAATCGACACCATTGTCAATTTATCTATTACTAGCTATTTCGTTGTGCACATTCCTATCAATTAAAATCATTAGTCTATAATGCACAGTTTATATAAAAAAACTTTAGTTAACATTGCCAAATTGTGCTATTGACACTATCAATTTTCTTTTTTTAGTTATGTTAAGTTTAATTGTACTATCGGTCCTATTTACTATCAAAATTCAAATAAAAATATTAACAATAATAGTATGATATTATATAGGCAGCTTTATAATCTAAGTCCTAAGTATCAATAAAGACTATACGGTATATAGTACCTCTCAGATAATGTTCTGAGTTCAGATAACCACTTAGTTTGGCCTATACGAGCAATGTCATAAATTATAACCCAGGAAATTCAAGTGATGTGTAGTTTTACTATATTTTTACGAGTGTGTATTATGATAGAACAAGTTTTCAAAGAATTATTTACGTTAGTTAGGTTAGGTTCTCGGTTCTACATTTATATTTCCTTTGGTATACGTACAGAGTTTATGTTCAATTTTCACATGACTACTAATAGCTCTTAAAACATAGATAATGTATAATAAATATAAATATTGCTAAAATTTATATAATTTTACTTACAATCTGAACAAAAATCATCGTAGCGTAGTGCTAGTGACAACTGTGCATGAGGACCTGTGTTCGATTAAAGAGAGAAGATGTTTAACGAACTCAAGTATCTGGACAGTGTTAATCTCTTTGTATTTATTTAAAAAAAATGCTCAATAATTGTAAGATATACAAAAAAAATACATATTATAGGTATATTTGATTATTTAGCACGATATTAGAACAATAGCGTTGCGCTTATACCTTTGAAGGTGTTCGGTGTACCGTTTAGAAAATCCAAAGAACACTCCCAACAAACTCTACACAAAACAAATAAAAGAAATAACTTAATTACTTACACTGTTATATTGTATACGCAATGTGCAACACAATGCACTATTAAAACATTGTATTAATATCAGTATCTATCTATTATTTAAGATCTAATTCAGGTCAGTAGCATATTGGTGACCGCCATTCTTTACCCTGACATCAAAACTATTACTATTATTTGTAATACTATATAAGCTGAGAGAAATCATAATCAAGCATCATTTGGCAATCATTGCCTAACGGAACACATTCGATCCACACTTGAAGTGGGAACAGCACCATGAAAGTTTTCACCGCTCTTTGTTTGTTGGCCCTCGTAGCCGCTGTCTACGGAAGAGACACTCGACATAAAAGAAATGCCGATCTAGAAGCAGCTGCCTCCAATGGTTGGGGTAAAGGAGGAGGTGGTGAATACCATGGTGACCATCATTTCGAAGAAGGAGGACATGGCGAAAAAGGATACAAGGGCTATCATGGACAGGAGCACGGCAACAAAGGTTACTCCGACCACGAAGGACATAAAGGACATTACGACGAACTTGGAGGTCACAAAAAGAACCACCATCACGATGATGGATACTATGATGAACACCATCACGGTGAAAAAGGTGAAAAAGGACAAGGATTCGAAGAAAAGGGATACTATCATAAAGGCCATTCTATCAAAGGACATCACGGTGTCCACAAAATAGATGAATTCAAAAAGGACAAACACTTCCACGATAAGCACGGTGAGTCCGGTTTTGAAGAAGGATACGGTGGTCACCATCACGAAGGTGGTTACAAAGAGGGAGGTCACTTCGACAAAGGACACAAAGCTGGTGGCTTCCTAGAACACGAACATGGTAACAAGGGCTTCTTCGAAAAGGGAGGACACCACAACGACCATAAAGGACATCACGATGAAGGTGCCGACCAGGAATACTGGGCTCATGATGAAGGTCATGGCAGCAAAGGTGGTAGCGAAGGCCACAAAGGCTGGGGATGGAAAGGCCATAAATAAGCATCATTAGTTACGGTAAAATGAGGCATTTTGTTATTGTTGATACTTTGTGATACGCGAATAAAATTAATAATTTATTTGATTCTGCATTTTCTTTTGGACAATATTACAAGGTATATATAAAAAATAACCTAAAAGCCAGAAAATGTAAACTTTATCTCCAGTTTTCCTTCATTAATTAATTCACTTCTTAAAGTAAACAGTGTATTCTGTCACTTAAATTTTCATTAGCTTTCTCTTCAAAAGCTCGTCAACAACAACATATCTTAAATTAAAAATGTAGGCTAGCTTTATAATTTGTAAAAGATAACGAATATTGTATATACAAACAAGAAGATAGTACAATAATATTAAAGTACTATCATGGTTGTCATTAGTCTAATGAATACTTGGAATTAATAAAAAATTTCAACTCGTTCCACGCTAATAATAATCCGCTTGATAACTTTTTAACTGGCATAGTAACGAGTACAGTGGCTATGGTTGCTGTCATAGTTCCTAAACTTTTAGCGCGAAGTTAATTATATACAGCTAATAAGGTATGTACTACAAACTTTTATTAAAATACGTTTAGTAATATTTGCGTACCCAAACTTGTCTGTTTATTATAATGTAACTTTTCCTTGATGCTAAGCCCTATACTTTATTAAATAGACAAGTCTTCACAGTGGGGTCAGCCTGTAAAGACTTGCGAAGTTCTCTTTTACTGTGCATGAAGACATTATTGTGAAGTGACTTTGAATGACGCCATATATAACCAGTCTACCCATGCACATGGCACAAGGAACTAAATCCAAACGTCGAGAAATTTAATAAGGTAAGTATTACTGTAATTACATAACGTCATTTTCATGTATAATGTTTTCAAAAAATAGCATGTGTATTATTTGTAATCTGGTACGCACAACAAGCTTAATTAGGGCCCAGGAGATGTTTTTTCAAGAATCTAAAAACAAATATTTATATTTTTCAACTGGTTAATTTTACTGTCACGTTTTGAATCAAAATGAAAATTAGTTTAAATCTAAAGTGCTTAAAACAAAAACCCGAAGTTTATTCAACATAAAAGAGGTTTAGTGAACATGGCGTTAGCTTTAGATGTACGTGAACGGTTGAAATCCCAGTTGAATACCTAATGCAGTCTACACTTCGGTTAGAAGCATAATGCGGTTACTTTAATATACATACATACACACATACCTACTTTAGCTTTACGTAAGTGGAACGTAGTTAAAACTAATATGAAAATTGCGTGGTCGGTAGTTAAGACTTCTGTGCTTACTGTTCGATTTCTGAATGAAATATTTTCAAGACAAACAATTGCACTGAATTACATAACAATGGCTTACCACCACAAGTTTTATAATATCATAACGTGTAACGCTAATCAGCAACTAACTTTACTAATCGATTATCACGTTTTTTCCTAATATACTTTCCTCTCTCCTTTCCTCTCCAGCCCGTCCCACTGTTGGGCACAGGCCTTCTCCGCTTTGGGAGAGATTATGGTCTACTATGCCGCGCTCTGACCAGACGTGTTGGCACAGAGTTTAGTTTCGAGTTTAGACGGTAAACTCTAAGGTCTAAAACTCTAAGGTCTACTAGACCTTAACAGCTTATATTGTTCTCCAGTGGGCTCTTACAACACTCTGTGGAAGAAATGGGGTAGTGACACATTTATTCCGTCACGACACGTCACCACACGGACAAATAATCTAACTTATTAAAAGTATGTATTTACCAAATAAAAGTAGTTTATATAGTCTACTATAATATTATCCGTGTGGTGACGGATTAAGAATACAAGTGTCACCACCCCATCTCCTCCCAAGGGTGCTGTAAAAGTCAGCTAAGGGGCACACAGATAACATCCTCTGTGAGAGATGGAAAACTCGGAAATAAACCCTGTGCCAACACGCTTGGTCAGCGTGGCACAGTAGACCATAATCCCTCCCAAATGGAGGAGGCCCGTGCCCAGCCGTGGGACGTAAATGGGCTGGAAAGAGAGAGAATAAAGTCTACTAGCTGTTGCCCGCAACTTCGTACGTGTGGAATTTAGAAATTAAACCTTAAGATATTTTACAAAAAACCCATCCTTTTGAACCACTCTATCTAATAAAAGAAACTGTATGAAAATTCGTTGCATAGTTTAGAAGATATAACCTCACACAAGGACATACATACAAAAACAACGAATTTAATTTATAATAAGTAAAGACAAAGATCCGTATTCTGGTACCCATAATACAAGTGTATCAGCTTAACTTGGGACCAGAGGACGTTATGTGAAATGTCCATGAATATTTATTTATTTATTTATAGCCTATGACTGTAAAATATTTTTTAAATAAAACCGGTAGTTTGCGTCTATTTTCATTCAACTTATAATTATTCGTAGCAAAAATATTTGATGTAAAGAAAATGAACAGAATTTTTATGTAATTTTATGAAACATTGTAAAAATAAGCCGGACATATTGAGCAATTTTCTGTTAAAATTCCAATCATTTTTGTAACAGGGCCGAACAAATAGCGACATTCCTAGCCGCCTCCTACTTGTATTACGTAAGTATTACGTAGCTCTCGTTATATTAGGTTATACAAAATATTGTTAGGAATTTATTGAATATCACTAAAATTAGCGAAATACATTGGGTAGATCTAGTTAGAGCTATTTTGAGATTTACTTGTGTTACAGTGTTCCTTTTACTTACACTAACTATAATATTAAATGGTTTTTTACAAACAAATTGCCTCAACATACGTACTTTATTTGCACTCCTCTGTTTTTATGCCACACTAGGGTTAAGAATTTTTTTATAGCTTATACTTTCGGAGCCTATACAATTTATTTATTTATTAAATTCAGTAATGTTACAATGTTATTTACATGTATCATAAGCTAATATGTAAAATTTTAATATAATACAGCTTATCTAGGTTAAGAGGATACCAAAATAGCTTCGTGCATTTTTCTACGTACGAAGTTTTCATTTTTTCTTTAGATTGAATGGCTAGAGCTCTAATTTTTAAGTATATGTTTTTTCAATATATAATCTAGGATCGCATAAACTCAGAAACGCGATTGAAAAAAGTTTTCTCGATAGAAAATCTTAGCGAAACAACCTCTCCTATTTTTTCATTTGTCGATCTATTATCGCGTATTAACTAATGAAATAACTTTCAAAACACAAGTAACTATTATATATAAAAACACGTAAACCGGAATTAAAATATAATTAGTAGATTTTGAGCAAACAAAAAAAATATCCCTAATTCTTCATTTTCAATACCTACTAGCTGTGTTATTAGGTACATGTCGACGATAATATTGATGTAGGCCCTTAATACTTTCCACTTGAACATTGTTTCATAAAGATGTTAGCCTTACTCTACGAATTGAAACAAACAATCAAATCTTTTCTTTATAATAAACACTCGAACATCAGAGCATTCGAAATTTAATAAAATAAATAGTTTTTAATAAATCGTTGTAAAGTTTACTTGACTCATTTTATTTATTCATTTTAGGATAAATCGAGTGAGAAATTAACATTATATGTATTTCTTTCAGTGTTTATCTGAAACAAATGTAGCTGTAAAATTTATTAGTGCAAATGAATGCAGAACCAAATGTATGGTACCATTTAACACATACTTTACACGAACCTCGAACCAACCTGTTGCACTTCCAGCTAAACTGTGGAACAAACTCAGTAGCATTGTAATTAATTGGTATGAAAATTGTATTTTAGCATAAGAGCTTATTACATTTTGTCAAAATAATAAATGGAGTCACAATACTGAACCCTAGTGTATTGTTTCAATACTATTTTTTTACCACACTATCAGGATAGTACTATGTGCTCATCATTTGCTGCCTCTCTGGATTGTAGTCTTTTTTTTCATTAGTTCTTAGCTACAGTTTACATTTAAAGTAAGTGTATTAAGCACTGTAAATGCACTGTGCTAAAATACGATTCTCAAGCCAATTAATTAGAGCTACAATGTGGTATTACATAGCTGATTATTGCAGCTTCCTAGCTGAAATGCTATTTGGCTATGAATAGCTTTCATATATTTTGACATAGATGTTGTATTACGGATTTAATTTTAAATTTACGGATTTAATTACATACAGGGTATGTACCCTTTGTGTGTGTGTGCGTATATTATCTATTCGCCCATACCCCACACCCATATATGTATGTATTTACAAACAGATATATAGACTTTTGTCTAACAACCCATGAGTAAGCACTGTGCATGACAGACTGTATACTGTATTCATGCCTCCATGCCGCAAACTTTTTTAGATTATAAATCCACCCATACACAAACGTAATGCTTAATTAGGGACCAGAGGATATTATTGGAAATATCTGTGCAAATAAAGAAAAAAACATCCATTAGGTATATAGCCAATTGCTTTGAATTGTCTTAAATCACCTTTTTTCGAGCCCTACGTTTTGAACTATTATGGCACATTGGCAACCGCAATTGTTTACTGTCAAATACATATTATTATGTGGCCACGACTGCTTCATATGTAAAAAGTTACACAAAGGAGTTTTAGACAACCAGCCAACATCCTATGTTCCTATGGAATAGCACATTGGCCCCTAGAGCTGCAACTATCGACAAAATTGGTTTTATTTTTATCTTAGTTTTAAATTAATAGTTCCTTGTAAGGAAGTGGAAATCTTTAGCTGTTTAGTATCAACAACCTTGACACTATATTTATTACCTAACTGTAACTACCAATCGGTATATAAAATCATTTACACCGATGAACAGATATCATTCACTTGCAACAACAAGTAACATTATGAGAAGTAGTCTCCTTGTGGTATTCGGTCTTCTGGCCATTGCGGCCCTTAGCTCCGCCAGGGAGCTGCGGGCTAAACGCGCTGCAGACTTAGAAACTGCGGCATCCCATCACGGTGGTGGCTGGGACAAGGGAGGCGGCCATGAACATCACGGACACCATGACCACGATCACGGACACGAAGGACACAAAGGACATAAAGGACACCATGAACATCACGGAGGACACCACGGTCACCATCATCACGGAGGTCACAAAGGACATCACGGTGAAGAGGGCGGACACAAGAAACATCATCATCACGACGAAGGTTACCATCATGATCATCATCACGGCGAGAAGGGCGATCATGGTCACGGTCACGATGAGCACGGTCACTGGCACAAGGGTCATGATACAAAGGGACACCATGGTATTGTTCATCACGACGAATTCAAGAAAGATAAGCACTTCCACGATCATCATGGCGAGAAAGGCTTCCATGATCACTACGGCGGTCATCATCATGAGGGAGGACACAAGAAGGGTGGTCACTTCCACCACGGACACAAACACGGAGGACACCATGAACACGATCACGGCAAGGGAGGACACCACGAGCACGGAGGTCATCACCATCATCACAAGGGACACCATGGAGAAGGTGGTCACCACGAACATCATCATCATGATCATCACCACGGCAAGAAGGGAGGCCACGAGGACCACAAGTCTTGGCACCACAAGGGTTAATTTACTGTTGACTGATTCTCAATTGTTACTTGTTGATATTTTGTTAATAACGAGTATTTTTGTTATGTTTATACGACCAAATAATACATTTTGTACAAATTAATCAGTATTTTATTTATTGTTTCAATACTTACAATCCGAATATCCTATTATAATAACAATAGACTGGAAATCAATAGAGTCTCTAGCATTATCATTGAACCACGGTCAAGGTCTATGTCACCGGCATGGTTGTGATATCTTCTTTGTGACAAATATAGACTTAACTAAGTCAAGTAATTAATATTACCATATATGTTATAACTATCATTTTATTATGTCATATGATTTAAAAGGAAGGAATAAAAATGTGCTTCAAAAAATCCATATCAACACCAACATTAGTTGCAGCTAATAGCAATTTAATACCGAAATAAGTTATGTTACTTACCATTTTACAAAATTGTCACTATCTCACGATCTATTGGCAAATATGTATTTGTATTTTCGAAATATTCACGTTTTTTCATGTTTGGCTAGTGATATTGAAAACAAAGTCAAGCAATGCGGAGAATCTGTTTAAGAGCTTTTAGCTTAAGCGTTGATAGCCTGTATGCCAATGTGCTCATAATGAGATAGAGGTATAAGTACAAATTGTAAAGAATATCAAAAAACGGTCCTCAGAGCCCAGAATAGTATAGAACGAAGCTACACTTATATTATGATGATAATGATTTTAGGCCTACATTTACATACGCATCCTTAAGGCTAAACCTAGTGGCCCCGTAACATCACTACTGTGATAGCTATGTCCCTGTTGCCTATGTAAGTCCTAATACTAATCATAATACTATACATAGTAACTTAGTATGGATTCCTAAAAAAGATACTTTATTATCCTTATACTAATATAAGGTATGCGTCTTGTTAGTGAGTCAAAGTCAAATATTTTTATTTCAAGTAGGTAAGATAAACATGCTCTTTTAAAAAGTCTGAAGTTAGGTGTCTGTTGCAAAAGGGAATCCCATGAAGAAAAACAGACAAGAAACCCCATGGTTTATTTTTTCTTAGTTTTTTTTTTCAATCAGTCAATCAACTCCTTCCTACAACTTATCATTGAACTAGGTAAATACCAGCTTCAAGGTGCGTAACTGATGATGTCAGGAGAGTAACGTAAACGCAATGAACTTGCGTAATTACGCTGTAATTTTTACAATTGATCGCCTGATGCTCGAAAATTGACCATAACATAATCCATTATATATAGATAAGAACATATTAAAAGAAAGTAACTACTAGGAACTACTATTGCTATCAGTGATAAGATGAAGAATCTCGGCTTGCTCATTGACACGAACTTGACATGGGATCCTCAACTTCAGGAGGTTAGTCGAAGAATGTTCGCGTCCGCAGCATCATCCAAAAGACTGTGTTTTTGCTTCACACTGTCACCAAAATTGCACTGGCTAGCTCTGTTCTCTTGCCTATTCTTGATTATGCGGACGTCAGCTATCTAGATCTCACCGAATACCAACTAAATAAACTTGAGCGTCTCCAAAATTTCTGCATAAGATTCATATTTGGCTTACGTAAATATGATCACGTCTTGCAATTCGGAAAACAACTCAAGTGGTTATCAATATGCCATCGTCAGAATGCTCATATACTCCATCTTCTTCATAACATTCTGCTTAATCTTTTATACCTTCTAGCATCAAAGTACTCGAAGCGTGACTTAAGATAGGCTTAAGTCACGCTTCGAGTACTTGAATGCTACCATAGACAGAAGTGTTAGGTCATCATGCAGGCTGAGACTGAAGATGCCACAGCATTCCACATCGTTCTTTCACAAATCGTTTACCATCACAGCTACGCAATTCTGGAATGCATTGCCCTTAGCTATTCGTCAGGCTAAGACTTTAAAATCTTTTAAGTTGTTGCTAAAGTAATGTGACCAGACGTCCCGTTTTAAACGGGACTGTCCCTTTAAAAAAAAAAAAATTAAAGGAAATGAAAAAAAAAAAATACATGGAGTTTCGTGTCTGTTGTTCTCCATAGGATCCGCGTTTGGAACAGACACCTAGTTTCTGACGTTTCAAAAGAGCTTGTAAAACATGCCAACTTGAAATAAAATATTTTGACTTTGACTTTACAACTGCGAGTCCCGGTATCCCCGACACTACCTCTGGGACGCAAAATTGTCCCGTTTTCAGAAACCAAACTCCAGTAGAAAGAGTACTTTTCGTAATGAACAAATTGTGGATGTCTGAGAAAACTCAGTTACAGGTATCAGTTTAAAAGGCGATGTTTTAATGAAGTTATTGAGTTAATATTAAAAAAACATGCACAGAGTATCATTCCTATTTGAAATCATCACCAGCTATATTAAAGCAATTTTTTTCTTCTGATAAGTATAAATATAGTTAAACCTAATATTTTATGACACTACTAGCTTTTTGTGAATAAATAACTTAAAAAGTTTTATATTTTTCATGTTTTTTTTTTCATTTAATTTTAGTTTAAGTACCTACAAACCGATGTCCCGTTTTGAGTCAAAGAAAAAATGGTCACATTACTAAAGGAACATTATTCGGAGTTAACTACGTAATTCCACATACTTTTCTGTAAATATTTCGTCAAGTAGCTGTACTGTTTATAAGATATTTATTATTTTTATTTTAATACCTGACAAATGTATACCTACAGCTACCACTTACTCCTCAATAATGTCCATGCCCAGGTTGTCTGGAAAAAATCGCTTTAAGCTATAAGGCCGTCCATTGTATTAGATATTTTTGTATAAGGTAATTTTAAGATATGTATAGTGTACAATAAAGAATAAATAAAGTAACTGAAAAAATTGCGAAATGGTTGTCAATCCTGCTATAGTCACGTAATGAGACGACAGGAAAATAATACTGTTAGGAGTGTTCTGCGAATGCATTTGGAAAAAATAAATAAACTATAAGATAATATACATACAATAAGATTCTATTCATTACATAAACATATGGTATTTTTTTGCAGCTTTCTCTATAATGTGATTCACAAACCTACTTGTACGGTATTATTTTTCACTTCCTGTAATTAAAAAGTTTAAATTGACTAGCGCGTGGCGTAGCACTTCGTGAGAGGCTACGGCTACCTGTGTATATGAGAGCATTGAGCGAATACTGACAACTGCAAACATTTGCGTGACAAGAACATTGTGTGATAAATAGAAATATGTTTATAGTTTCAGGCGCTTTTGCGCGTTATATTTATTCATAAATTTAATTAACTTGTAAGATTTATCATGTTGAAAGTTTTAGCATGTGCATAATTTTATGTTGCAAGAGTCGGTGAAGTCAAAACTAAATCCTATACAAACACACCTGCTCAGGCTTTTTTATCAAATACAATCTGATTTTAAAAATCATTTGCCACAGAACTAGGTTTATGAGCTGTTAAGAAGAGAAGATCCACTACATTATATTTTATCTAAAGCATATTCAAGCTTAACACTCAAGTATGAGATTAGAAAAGGTTGTGTATACTATATACACAAACTTAGAATATTTTTATTTCTATACGTTACTATTGCTATTATTTTATTGACACAAATCTATCTTTGGGGAAATATTCACATTTGTAGTGCCGTTATTATTACGTATTTGTTGATGTTTTGGAACCTTTAAAGCTTTATCACTTATGCATAAGGTAAGTATCTCTCTAATAATCTTTATTCCCTCGACGGTGAAGATCTCTTCCATTATTCACATATTTACTTACACATAGAAATTCAACAAAATGTTTAACACCGGAAGCAAATGTCATAATAACACCGCAAGAGACACCACTACCGCTTGTTCTTGTGACCTTGACAGTAAAGTAAGCGGAAACTCAACAGAAAAAGTTGCCTAACGCACCGCGAGAAAACAGACCAACTAACTATAAAACGTTTACGCAGACCCAGATAGAATCATAACGCATCAACCATGAGAACCAGTCTTGTATTTGGTCTTCTGGCTTTTATAGCCATAGCCTCCGCCAGGGAGCTGCGGCAAAAACGAGATGCTGATCTCGAAACAGCCGCCTCCCACAAGGGAGGACATTGGGACAAGGGTGGTGGCCACGAGCATCATGGGCACCATCATCACGACCACGGACACGAAGACCACAAAGGACACAAGGGACATCATGAACATCATCACGGCCACAAAGGACATCATCATCATGAAGGACATAAAGGTCATCACGGTGAACACGGCGGACACAAGAAGCATCACCATCATGACGATGGCTATCATCATCATCACCATCACGGCGAGAAGGGCGATCATGGTCACGGTCACGACGAGCATGGTCACTGGCACAAAGGACACGACACAAAGGGACACCATGGCGTTGAGAAACACGACGAATTCAAGAAGGACAAGCACTTCCACGACCATCATGGAGACAAGGGACACCATGAACACTACGGCGGTCATCATCATGAGGGAGGACACAAGAAGGGCGGTCACTTCCATCACGGACATAAACACGGAGGACACCACGAACACCACCATGGCAAGAAAGGACATCATGAGCACGGAGGTCATCACCATCACCACAAAGGACACCATGGAGACGGTGGCCACCATGAGCATCATCACCATCATCATGATCATGGCAAGAAGGGAGGTCATGAGGACCACAAGTCCTGGCACCACAAGGGTTAAGTTGTTGTTTGTACCTGAATTGTTATCTATATATATAATGCTTACGACTGTTTTTGTTATGTTTATACCTCAAAGGAATAAATTTTACATAAAATAAATACGTTGTACAATATATTCGATCCCCTAGTAAAAACCCCAGAATAAAAATACCCACTTAATGTGAAACAAGCAATAATCGACTATCTAAACATTTATAAGATTGTGAAAAATCTACTTTGACTATTATCTTCGAAATCCGAGCTTATATGAGTATAGATTTTATTATAATCCAATGAATATGCTATCCTAAGGGCAACAATAACATATTTACTTACTCAAATCCATTTCCAAACAAAGGAAAGTCTATTCTTTTAGTCAAAAGATTTATATAACAGAAATAAATGTATCTGAGCAATTAAGTAGAACCTAATAGAAAATGATATAATTTAAACTCTTTAGAGATAAAACAGTGCATTAAATAATATGTTAAACCTTACTGAAATTTAATATTGAAAACTATTTTGCTCGCAGTCAATTCTGTAACATTGGTAAACAAATTAACCGTGTTCAATTTTGATAGATGAAGCAACATTTATTTACAAACCCTTACAAAGTCCTTGAATAAAATCCTATTTCACAGTAGAAAACATAACAATGATTGTGTAGGTTAAATGCTAAAGTTTTTATTTGCCACACTGGAACTAACTAGAATTTCAGAGCATAAATGTTTTAAATAAAGAGTATGAAAATGTAATTATGAGTAAATGAGAATTGCAGAACTAAATTGAAGCTCTGCCGTTTGGTGTTACAAAAATATAGTTTTCATTTTATATACAAGCCAAAAAGAAATATAATGAGGTTGCAGATAAAATGAGTAACTCTATATTACATTATAATAACGTTAGATTCTTTAGAACGGCGCGGTGTGGGCAAGTAGAGTTTTATTTTTAGACACATCTTTCTCTTGATGTTAAGGGGTTATTTAGATCAAAGGGTGTGGCCCTAACTAAGGACTTTGTAGGTATGTATTACTAAAGTATTTATTGTCTCAGTGGCCAGGACATGAAAGGGAAGTAAGCAATGAAAATACAAAAGCAGACTTGTACTTAATACGTACAATAGAACGTAATAAATAGCTTAAGCTCAGCAATTTATTATGTTTAGTTTTATGTTCTAAAAATAATTACTTTTATACGTGATATTACTATAAGTACTTTTTGAAGTAAATTGACCTACAGCCTTCTTTTACACTTACTATCTAGAAAATTCGTACCATTAATTACATTTTTAGTAATCAATTCATACGTAAAGTTAGTTTAGTTCAGGTTTAAAATTTCTCTAACTGATCAACATATAGAAAAGCAAATAATGCATCATTTCATTCACTAATTTGTGCGATAAGAGTCAGCAAACGATAAAATCTCAAACAAAAGTGTAAATAAGAAATTGCGGTGTTGTTGTGGTTAAATTTGTAGGTTCGAGCCTTCATACGATGTATGTACTGGGTACCAAGTACCGTCTGTACGGCCGGTGCTGCTGCTGCCTCTGCGGAGACTCTCAAGCGGCTCTCGTGACCAGAAGGCTTTATTTTGTTCAAATAATAAGCATTGCCATACAACGTGGCAATGCCGCCGGCCTTCTGGGCACACTTCCTTCCGACAGCGATGGGGAGGAGTATTTTGACGCCTAGTTTGTATATATAATTTTAATAATTTTTTAATACTGTACATATTTCCTTTTTATATTTTAATTGTTTATAGTTTTAAAGGTTAGTTTATAAATTAATGTACTATGTTAAAGTGTTTTCTATTATGTATATTTGATGAATGTAGTTAGAAAATCGTATAAGCTTAATATATAAGCATAGGAATAATATCTGTATTCTGGTTCCTCACGCACCAACATTAGTAGTTAGGGACCAGAAGACGTGGAGGGAAATGTCCATTAATGTATGTTGACTATGAAAATCGTTAACATTGTAGAGTTAAATAGATACCTAGTGGTATTACTGAATCGTAGCAGCCATTTTTGACAGAGTCTAAAATCAATAGCGAATAATACAAGACGAATAATAATATGCAGTCCTCAAATCGGTAAATAAGACATCAATAGAAACCAAGAAGCATAATGTACAAGTTCAATAGTTTCACTTTATCGTATTTTCACTACTTAGACAATAACTCTACAGACCACAATCACTTTAATTAATAATGAAACTCAATCAATGCTAGCATTAGGGCATTTGACCTTGACAATACAGTAAATGCAAGCACCTGACAGCAGCGACGGTTGCTCAACAAAGGTGCGAGAAAATCAAAGTCGCAGTGTCTATATAACCCTACCGTTAACGATATTAAGTGGCACAACTCATCCACAACTGAAGACGAATAGTACAGAATGAGGGTGGCTCTCCTCCTCGGCAGTGTCGCCATCGCTATCATTGCGGTGGCACACGCCAGCATCATAAGAGAGAGGAGAGATGCCGATTTAGAAACTGCAGCATCTGGACACCATCACAAAAAGGGTGGCGGTCATGAAAATCACCAACATCATCACCACGATCATGGCGGTAAAGGTCATAAAGGTTACAAAGGACATCATCACCACGAACACGGACATAAAGGTCACCATCATCACGAAGGACACAAAGGTCATGACGATGATCACAGTGGTCATAAGAAACATCATCATCATGATGATGGCAACTATCATGAGTATCACAAAGGTGAAAAGGGTGAAAAAGGACATGGATTCGAAGAAAAAGGACATTTCCATAAAGGTCATTCTACCAAAGGACAGCATGGAGTTCATAAGTTAGATGAGTTTAAGAAAAATAAACATTTCCATGACAAATATGGAGAGTCAGGCTTCCATGAAGGATACGGTGGTCACCATCATGATCATGGTCATAAAAAGGGGGGTCACTTCGATCATGGGCACAAACATCACGGACACCACGAGCACCATCATGGCAAAAAGGGCTTCCATGAGAAGGGAGGTCATCATGAGGAACATAAGGGACATCATGATGAAGGTGATCATCATGAACATCATCACCATCATAAGGGACATGGCAACAAAGGTGGCCATGAGGACCACAAACATTGGGGATTTAAAAAGGGACATTAAATGGATTATCAAAGAAGGCCAATTCAACAAACAGCCAAGAAAGGCATAGACAAGATTTCGTGAGGGACTAGATCCATTACTTTGTTGGAATTAAACTTTCGTGTCTTGAATATCAAGATATCTGATTAAAATCTAACAAAATTGCGAAGAATCAAACACCCGTAGTGTATATAATCAATATGAATCCATCGCTGGTACCAGTAGCCATTGTTGTACAATTATTATAGTAGATAGTTTTGTTATTTTTATTAATTTTGTATATACACGTTTGTAAATAAACACCAAACTTTAGAAAAACATTGTTTCCTTTTCCTAATTTTTGTTCTGCTTATTTTGTATAAAATAAATAGAACCTTTTATGTAATAAATGGAACTGGAATTACCCAACAATTTTAGCCATATTAAAATACTCTGTAACATGTGCAATCCTTTGATGTGCAAATTTATAGAATTAATCCATCTGTTCAGAAAATATGTGGTATTAAATATTTTTAAAAATATACACGCATACATGTAAGACATACATATATATACATTACACACACATTATTTTTCAGTTGTAGAAAAAAAAATTGATTCGTATTTTCAATTCAGCTAACTACATATGGGTTTTTTTGGCATAGGAAGGAATGAATCCAGTGGTGGATTTACACTAGGGGCAGTCGGGGCTAGTGCCCAGGGCGGCAAATTTTCTAGGGCGGCAAAATTTGGAAAGTTGGAAAAAAAATTCTATACAATAAATAATTAACTAATTCTTAATTTATTGATTTTTGCATTTGACATGCTATGTATTCCGAGGTCGTGGGTTCAAGTCCCACTTGCGGCACATTCACTTTTCCACCATAATCTGATTTATTAACTAATTCTTTTAAATAAACATTAATTTTATCTTTCAAGAAATATAATTTAAGTATTATGTATCAAATTAAAATTTGTATATTATAATATAGGAAATTTAAGTAAAAACTGTTCAAGTATAAAATAAAATTTAAGTCATACGATGCCATTTTCTTCAGTGCCCCAGGGCGGCACAAATTTAAATCCGGCCTTGAATGAATCCTTTATTTGCTGCCGCAGTTTTGTTATAAGTACCTTTTTTACTGATGATGTTTTAACTATCTCAATTATTGCAATGCGATAAATGTAGAAATTTTCCTGTTAATAATAATAATAAAATATTTTATTTTTCAAATAACATTATAGTGTTGTTGCTTACATAACTCTGGATCCCGTGCTAGTAGATACTGTATTACATAAACCTTACCACAACCGTTTTTATTAAAATTGCAAAGACATAACTGTGTGTGTCATTAGTCCCTGAAAAACAGTTATGCTGTGTTTGTTTCCAGAGACGTATTTACCCTAGGGCCATAGGGGCCATGACCCGGGGAGTGGCTGAGAAGAGCGACGATTTTTAAAATTTTTCGCTACCTCTAATAATTTATAGGGCGGCTAATTTAATTGTCCCGGGGCGTCAAATCTAAAAGCCCAGGGCGCTCATTTTCAAAATACGCCTCTGTATGTTTCAGAGACTAGCGTTAACCAACTGAAAAAATAAATAAATCTTCGTTGAAGAAGTCCTCCTTAAAATGTGTTTACTAATATTAATTAATTTTACACTTCATGTATTGTAATAACAGTTGGATACCGTCTGCCGCAATTGTGGAAGTGGGGCCGTGGATACGGCGGAACACACCCTCACCGTATGCACGGCCTGGAATATCCAGCGCACTGCACTCGTCAGTGTGCTGGGTCAGGACTTGTCGCTCTCGGTCGTCGTTTCGTCTATGGCCGAGAGCGAACAGTGTTGGGCCGCCGTCGTCTTCTTCGCTAGAGAGGTGATGGCGGCAAAGAGGAAGGCCCTATGGGAGCGCGAACGCGATGACGAAACTTTGCCACCCCGCAGGGCCCCGGGCAGGGGTCCCCGGCGCGCAATAGCTGGCGCTCCCCTCCGAATAGGTGGACGCGCACGGCGGACTGGTACTCAGAGACCCGCCACGCCAAACATAATGGGGGGACCTAATGCTCCCCCATCGGGCTGGGCCCCGGTTAGCGGGACCACCCCTCGCCGTGATAAAGCCTCATGGTAAAGCTCAAGGTCGAAACGGCTTGGCTGATTTTTATAAAATTTTATATGCATATTCGTTAGGTCTGAGAATCAGCTACTATTTATTTTTATACCTCTAAGTGATAAGGGCTGTCCACCCCTGACATTTGTATGGCAAAACAACGTTGGCCGGGTCAGCTAGTATTATTATAACATAAGACTGATGGTGAGCTCTATAAAAATTGAAAGATTAATGTAATACATTTATAAATTGTATTTCTTTTTAGCAGCCTTCGTTTTTGAGACAAAGCCAAATTGGTGCGTACCTGCGTTTGATTACTTTCTTCTAATTGTGAAGAGCCAATATAAAAAATATCGATGTATTATCATTTTAATCTTTAGTGTAAAACAAAGTCGTTGTTTTTGCTTGTATGTCCCTATGTGAGCAATATCCTATCTTCAAAGATACGACACGGATTTTGATGCAGTTCTTTCTAATAAATAAAGTGTTTTAAGAGGATTATAATATTATCCGTATAATTTGTTAGGGTTTGGCAATGGAGTTCAATAAATCTTCCATTCTTCTATCTAATTTTCACGGGTACAAAATAGCAGGTAATAACTAGTTGTTAACTAAACAAACGTGATTAACCTTCTTGACACTTTCTACTGTTAATGTTTAATTCCACAGTAATTACATACTTTACGAAATACCTACTTGAACACAAAACCTTTAACGGTTATCAAAGTAATCAAATTGTATTATCTAGCATGAAAGGAGACTATATTGATGTTAACAAACATATAGTTTTTATAAACATCTTTAGTAATAGAAAACATGTTATGCAATATTGTCAAAAGTATCTAATTATAGAAATATTAAGTAGTTGTTAGTAGCAAATAGTAGAGATAGTATATCAATATAATATGTATTATGTAATAATATGTATATATATATCTATACTAATGATAAGCGTAACGCAAATATTTGCTCAGGGGGATATGAAACTCACAACTTCTAATAGAGCAGAAATATATACCTATGTCATTTTATGACCACAAAATTTATTTAAATTACAGTATAAACTCCTACCGGATTCGTTAATGCAAATATCGCTACTACGTTATTCTATTTTTAAAGGCCCTTTCATTTTAGAGATTCTTGACTACCTAATAACTCGAAAAATAATTGGTCAAGTGCGAGTCGGACTCACGCACGAAGGGTTCCGTACCATTATCTATGCAACATAAGGCAACGTTATTAGTATCGAGCAAGAAACGGTAAAAAAATCATGTTTGTTGTATGGGAGCCCCCCTTAAATATTTATTTTATTTTATTTTTAGTATTTGTTGTTATAGCGGCAATAGAAATACATCATCTGTGAAAATTTCAACTGTCTAGCTATCACCGTTCTTGAGATACTGGGTACGGAACCCTAAAAATCATGTTTGTTGTATGGGAGCCCCCCTTAAATATTTATTTTATTTTATTTTTAGTATTTGTTGTTATAGCGGCAATAGAAATACATCATCTGTGATAATTTCAACTCTCTAGCTATCACCGTTCTTGAGATACAGCCTGGTGACAGACGGACGGACGGACGGACGGACAGCGAAGTCTCAGTAATAGGGTCCCGTTTTTACCCTTTGGGTACGGAACCCTAAAAATGAGGCAGTCATAGATCATTCTGCTTCCGCACGTAAGGCAATTAACACACACTGGACGCATGCGCTATTCTCACATAGGTAATGTATGAGAAGTCGGCATGTGATTTTGCTACGACCACTGCAAATTCATTATTCCAGATCCCGCAACACACGCCTTCCTCCAACGTCATTGATGCGTTTAATATTTAACAATAATATCGTAATGCTCTATCTATTACAAAGAAAAATGAAGATTCCAACGAATTCAGACCATTTTCTTCCTTGTTGTAAGACGGTTTATATACGTCAAAATCGTCCTTATAATATTTGCGACTCTCCAAACATCGTGACTCAGTTTAAAGTTTGAAACCCCTGCTGAATATTATTACAAGTTATGAGACGCGCAACAAATCCACATTTCTCTTTTTGGGGTTCCCTACATTCATAGATTATTATAAATATTTTTATTAACATTTTTATTTTATACTCTCAAATGTATTTATGTAAAGATGTTTAAACATCCAATGTATGATAGTTTGCGTAATGATTTCTTTTAATTTTACTTACTATTTGACGAGCCTCGTGGTTGAGTGGTTCATGTAACGGACTGCCGATCACAAGGTCGTGGGTTCGATTTCCGCACGGGACAATCATTTGTGTGATATTTAAAATCGTCATATAAATGTTTGTACTGCGTCTGGGTGTTTCTATGTATTATAAGTATGTATTTACGAAAAAAAAAGTAGTTTATGTATTCTATCCGTATTCTGGTACCCATAACACAAGCATATAAGTGCTAAGCTTGGGACCAGAGGACGTTGTGTGAAATGTCAATGAATATTTATTTATTTATATTATGATAAATATTACTTTCTTGAGTCATAACATAATCCATGCATTTTTTTACGCAAATCAATAAAGAGTAAACTTCAAAGGTTTTGCTTACTTTTCACCTAGAAAATTTCATGAAAGTACTATGCTTGAAATATTATAACTTTTATAATAACTGTTATGCCAGAAAAAAATTTAAATTAACTATGTTTACATAGAACCTGCTTAATTAAAAGTCAAAATTATTGATAATGATTTATATGTAGGTAGTATCTACACAGGGCGGAACTTTATTAATAGGGCAGGCTTTTGATATATTAAATTAATAGATATAATTATATTATGTATATACGGCACCATGACGCTCAAGGTAACCTCACACTTGGCCACTTTTCGCCCTACCACCCGCCCTCTTGAATATATAATGACGTCATATCCGCAATGACGCTCCCGTTTGTAAACGCGGTATATTGAAATCCATGAGAAAGTGAAAATATATATAAAAATTTAGTCTTTATAAGTATATATTTTTATTGAAGCTGAATTTATAGAGAGTAGAGTGCTATCAAAATACAATTAGTACAGTAAAGAAAAATTAAAGTTTATATTCTCCTTTTCACAGCACGTGGTAAAAGGCGACAAGAAAACCAAAGCTACATTTAAAGTTCTATCTAGACTCCAACGCCACCTAGGTTGAATGAACTTTAAATTAACTCATTTGCCAATGGGAAAACAACGTTTTCTTGGGATTAAAAAAGCCTACATAGTGTTGTAAAATGCAACATATATTAGTACCTAATTTCATTATATTCGTTAGGTCATTTCTGTAACAAGTTCAGCCACATATTCGCCAGTGCTGCAGTGGAGTTAGTTAGCTCAGTTTGTGTACAAACACACGTACAGCTGTGTCAATGTTAGTTACATAACTTAAGTTCTGGCTAATATCCAACTTTCTATGACGTCGTGAAGATTCTTTCTATAAGTTTATTCAGGTTGTTTTGCTGACATGAGCTTTCATCTATAGGTACTAATATTATAAAGCGGAAGAGTTGTTTGTTTGTTTGTTCAAACGCGCTAATCTCAGGAACCACTGGGCCGATTTCAAAAGTTCTTTCAGTGTTAGATAGGGCCTTTATCGAGGAAGGCTTTATATAACATCACGCTACGACCAGTAGAAAAATACGAGCAACAGCTAGTCTATACATATTTGTATTGACAGATTAAGAACATCACCCCATTTCACCCTCAGTAAACCCCAGTGATCTAAACCCATACACTTGAACAGTATGGAAAACGAAATACAATTCAATTCATGGTTCATAACCTACTAATAGTGATGCGTTTATGAATTCATATACACAAAACATGTCAGTTAACATTAATTGTTGGCTCAATTCCAAGAAATAATTTCCTTAGTTCAAAAACTAAAAAACACGCTTGAAAATCCCGAATATATTTTTAAATAATTGCATTGCCATCGGTCCTTGATATGTATGCAAAATTTTAAATCAATCGGACTATTGCAAGTGGGTGTAAATCGCGTTCAAAGATTTCGTTACATAGATTAATACATTGATAGATACATACCGAACTTATAAAAACGTGTTAAAAAGGTACTTAGTACGTTCTAATTACCATAATATAACAGTTCTAAATACCATAATATCTACAAGTACAATATAACAGAAACCTCTATAGGTCAAGCAGAAGACAGAAATAAATATTAAACTAAAATTACACACTTGCAAAAAAGTACAAAACAAACATTTTTTTTTACAGGAGGAGTACGGTAACTAACACTGTGACACGTGAATTTTATATATTAGATAATTTCTTTGCTCACAAAAGCTTAATAAAGCATACTCGAAAATCTAGTTCACATCACAATGAGATTAAAATGCAGCCATCCATGTGGTGCCCTCTGGAAAAAACATGTAAAGGGTTCCTTAACAAAAATGCTGGAACCAAAAATTCGTGAATCACATCGCAATTGAATTAACATTAAACAAACAAATGTTAACAAATATTTGACGTAGTATATTCCGGTTCAAAATTTATTTATTTATTTAATAATTTTACACACAGGAATAGTAAAATACAGTATGCATAGGATAATTTGTGTAGGGGTCTACATATTTCTTATACAAATTTCTGCCCGCAGACTCGCGTGATGAGAGTGTCAAAGGAAGTAATACATGGGTGTGCAGGATATCTGAGATGGATTTGATGAAGACAATGTAATACTTATCTACTATTAATGTTATATTTTTCTTATTTCATTTCATAGATAGGCAAATCTTTCTATGTGTGTATATAAAATTATTTAAGAATTATGTTCTTGTAGAGTCCACAAATTATTACATTTCTAAAAACACTTATAATTATTATTCTCTAGCACTTCCACGAATCTCATTGGAAGTGCTAGAGATAGTTATCCGTGTGGTGACGGATTAAGAATACAAGTGTCACCACCCCTTTTCTTCCCAGGGGGCTGTAAAAGTCAGTTAAGGATTTTGTACACAAATAACAACCTCTGTGAGAGATGGAAAACTCGACTTAAACCCTATGCCAACACGCCTGGTCAGCGCGGCACAGTAGACCATAATCCCCCCCAAAGTGGAGGAGGCCCATGCCCAAAAGTGGGACTTTAATGAGCTGTAAAGAGAGAGAGAGAGAGCACTTCCACGAATCTCATTACATGGATAGATTCTATATTTTAGTTTAAAAACAGCTTTTTGCAAAAACAAAGTATATTAGCAAAGAAAAGCAATTTTTGATAAACTATAAACCCTCCTTCAATCTTCGCTAATATAACTGTTCAAAATATTTATCCCATTTTGTCATATTTAAGAAACAGATTTGAAGTAGTCTTGTTAACTAATTTACTAAAATATTATTCACAATGTAACAATGCCCGTAAAGTGCTGTTAACTTTGTACAGGCGTTTACAAAATTCGTATAAAAACCACTTCATTAATACAATGACTTGATGTTTTGATGCACCCATCGTTCACTTGTGTGCCGCACAATATAACTGGCAGGATATTTTGCCATAAGTTATACTGATGTATTCCAATACTGCGTACCATATATCACGCAGTATACACCATCAAATGTTCGTACTAAAAAAATAAATTGAACAACCTAAAACAGTTCAAATAAATTTATGGTTTTGCGTATACCTACTGGTACATAAATAAATAAGTTTTGTAGTAAATCAGTAGTTAGATTTTATGGAATAGAATGAAAACTCACTTTTGTATTGTATGGGTTCGATTACTAAATGTACCTATACTGGGTGTCTAGGCCCTAAGAAAAGATAGATGGAATGTGTGAAAAAAGAAAGAAGGGGTTAACACAGATATGACGACTGACCAAAGACTATGGAAGAAAAGGACATGTTGTGCCAACTCCAAATAACGAGATAAGGGCAGAAGAATGATGACATTAGACACTAAACTCCATTAGCAAGTCTTGTTAGCCAGATAGGTTCCAGATAGGTTCCAGCCAGAGGGTTCGCTCGGTATGCAAGAAGCCCGTGTCTACTAACGGCCTATTTATGGAATCATACTATACATCATTAGTTCAAACAATATAGTAATTGTTTAGATATAAGGTCAAGATACTAAATTCAAACTTTTTGTACTTACATAACATTCAAGCTGTATACCTACGTTTGTTGCCTGTAAGTCAATAGAATTAAGTCAACAAATTATTGAGTATTTCTCTAGAAATTAACTTTGTTCTTCAAATATTGCTCTAGAATTTTTATATTTCATATGTAGTAGTAGACATAAATAGCTTAGCTAAGGGTTCTTACTGCCAATAAACAACATAGAAATGGCCGGTGCCTGAAAAGTAACGGAGCTGTTAATAATTGTGGAGTGAGTATGTTAATAACTTTAAAACCATAATATTGATTACAACGCTTTTTCTTTATTTTTATAAGGTTTACTACTTCTTAAACTGTGATATCGGTTAAGTTCACTTAGCTCATAGTTCAAGTTCACTTATATCATAGTCATAGTGCATAATTTCAATTAAGAAATTCTACTATTAAAATTACGCATATCGCAATCATATCACACTTTTTTTTCATTGCTAATTATAGAAAAAATTGTTTTGTTTAACAATTAGGAATAATCCAGTGCTTATATAAATGTACTTCTTTTTTATATCTATATTTGTGAATAAATGAATTATGAATTATATCGATAGATTTTGGGAATGCAGTGATAACAAATAAAAAAAATACTTGATAAATTTTGCTCGTGGCTTTAAAAAAGCTGAATTCTTTGAACAAAACACAACATTCAAAAGGTATTTGATTAATTGAATTTACTTAAATTGAATATTTTATACATATACTAGCTTTTACCCGCTATTCGTGTAAAATTAAGAAAATAAGAAACCTTAACAAATTACACAAAAAATCATCCTCTTAAATCACTCTATTTATATTTATTTATTTTATTCTTAATTGTACACCATACAGAAGCATATAACTTAATAATAAAACACAAGATTGTACAATGGGCGGCCTTATCGCTAAAAGCGATTTCTTCCAGGCAACCTGGGTATGGATCTAAATGAGGAGCGAGTAGAGTTGTCGGTGCACGAATATTATTATTTTAATATATACATAAAAATATATTTTAAATCCTATTAATACATATCATAAAATATAACACACAAATATACAATATAAAAATATAATATACACTATCAATAAACTCAATAAAATACACAAGAATACATACAATTACACATAATAAATACATATACTCTATATGCTTAAAGACAGTACAGTACAAATACTAAGTGCTTAAAATATAGTCCAACTAATTCTATGCTGACAGTTCCAGGTAATGCTCTTTTACCATCTTTTTAAACGACTTCAACGTTTTAGCCTGTCTAATAGTTACAGGCAAAGCGTTCCACAAACGTGTAGCTGTAATAGTGAACGATTTTTGATAGAACGTTGTGGAATGCTGTGTCGTTCTTAGTCTCAGATTATACGAGGACCTTACACTCCAATCAATCGCAACATCGTAATACTCGAACCGTGCTTTGAGATAAGGAGGAGATGAGGGATTAAATAGAGTGTTATATAGTAGATGTAATATGTGAGCATTCCGGCGATGGCGGATAGGTAACCACTTGAGTTGTTTTCGAAATTGGGAGACATGATCATATTTGCGTAACCCAAATATGAATCTTATACAGAAATTTTGGAGGCGCTCAAGTTTATTTAATTGGCAGTGGGTAGAAGGTAACGCAATCTTCTTAGTGATGCTGCAGATGCAAATAATTTCCGACTGACTTCTTGAATTTGTGGTTCCCATGTTAAGTTCGAATCAATGAGCAAGCCAAGATTTTTCACCACATCATTAATGTTGATCGCGGTGCCCTCAAAGCTGATCTGAGGCAAAGTTGATTGATCAATTTTCTTCGACAACCGACTACTTCCAATGACGGCCACTTGAGTTTTTGAAGGATTTACTGTTAGGCCATGAGATTTACTCCATAAACCTATCTGAACTAAGTCTTCGTTAAGAATTTCAAGTGTATGCGGTAAATTCTCTACAGTCGTATGCAAGTAGATTTGTAAATCATCCGCGTAAAGGTGGTAGGAAGACGAAATATTATGGGACACAGAATTAATAAATATTGCGAAAAGTAAAGGAGATAAAACGCCGCCCTGGGGCACACCAACAGTTGTATTGCACCACATGGAGCAGATTGTTTCAGTAAAAATACGTTGCCGGCGGCCGCACAGGTAATTACGAAACCAATCTATCACCGTTGGAGATATGTTAAGAGAGCAAAGTAGACACAACAATATATCCGGATCCACCATGTTGAATGCATTGCTAAAATCTAATAAAGCGAGAACTGTTCGTTTTCCACATTCCATTCCGGATCTTATGTCATCCGTAATATTGACAAGGGCTGTGGTAGTACTATGCCCTGGACGGAAACCGGATTGGAAGGGGTTAAGGAGGTTTATACATACTAAAATATCGACTTTTTTTACACTATGTAAAGATAAAGATACTTACTCTGCAGTATGTATAGCTCCCGGCGTAGGTCGTCTGGAGGCTCATGGCTGATTACATATTGAGACCTGTTTGTGCTCAGTCAGGCTGCAAAATGTACGTTTGTACCAACTGTTACAGACTGAAAATAGTTCTAATATTCTCACAAATATTCTTTTATGAAGGAATAAAGTGAATCATTTATACTTCGGGACTAAGGTAACTGGTCTAATTTATTTCTCTTGTCAGGTAAACTTTTGTAGCGTTTCTATTACGATTTATTTATCGTCCTACTTATGTTGTGAACTTACCCTATTTGTTACTGCTATATTGCAGTTGATATTAGTTCTCTTAATATTGATATCAAGCAACGAAAAGTCTAAGTTTACATAGGCATTGTTAAATACTATGTATAAATGTATAAGAGCGATGTGTCAGGTCGTCTCACTCTCGGAGGATTACGAGACAGGATGTCCCCATAAATCTAGAGTAAGATGTGTCGCCTGTAAGCTCCTTATTCACTTTGTAATTAAAGTAAAAGCGTTATCAATGTGCCAGCCCTACACCCGTCCACACGATTCACGTAAATTCTAAAATATATGAATAAATCTTTGCGGTTTTCAGATTAACATCGATGAGGGTATCCGTGGCTTCAGAACGGTCATCCAGCCAAGGGTTAAGTGCTTATAGGGCTCCGATAACAATTTATGGGTAGATTTACTTTATCTAAAATAATGCCTTTAGTTCTCTAAAGGATAACAAACTTTTAACTGTATTTTATGTTATTTATGTTTATCGGTTGCTTGTATTAGAACTAAATAATTAATGTAATTAAACAATTTGCTTAAAGATCATTTCTAATTTACGACAGTGTCTAAAGCAAAATCAAGATTTCTTATCTACCATCTAGTTAATATAACACTGTTGTTACTTTGCAAATATATCCATGTGATTCATATAAATGTAGAGACAGGCACGGTACAAACATTAAATCTAAATGCGTCACACAAATTTTATTCTGATTAAAATTGGCATTGTTCGTATTTTTTTTAAACTTAAGTCAAAAACCATTTCGGGGAATAGAGTTTCTGATCATGATCCATTAGTTTTTTTCGGAAAATTTGCTATATTAACGATTATTTTTCCAAAAAAGCAAATGATCTCTATTTGCCCTTGAAATGAAGGACCTAAGATATTAAGGCGTTCTGAGGGATATATTACTCTGTGGTGGAGTTGAAATTGGTCTATTATATCAACTTGGCAACTTTGAAAAGATCTATTGCATTCTGTCTTAAGTCTATCAGGAAAAGTCAATACACATATTGCGTACAACGATGACGTCACAACATTTAAAATAATATAGTGAATATTTCAATATTATTGAAATTAGTTGCATAAAATAGTATATATTTTCAAAAAAAAATATAAGAACAGCATCTCAAAAATTATGAACAATGCCAATTGAACCAAAGCATTGTAATTAACGTCACTGACTATGCTTTACGCTCTATTACGACTGTATTTTTGGGGGAGGTACTATAACCTCCCCCAAAAATACCACTAAAACAGGTGCTGTTAACAAGAATCTTGCAGCATAATATTTTTTTGTTATTTATATATTAAGTTACGTTTTATATTTTAACACCAGGAAATATATATTAAGTTAGAAAGTTCAAGGTTATACTTACCCCACTACTAATCAAAACGGATACCTACAAATAACCGTAATCAATTTAACATGAAAGATATACAATCTAAATTACAGTAGTTCCCGCGAAAGATAATTAATAAACTTAATTTTGTTTTTACTGGAGCAGTGTATAATTATTAGAACGACTCGCTTGATAAACATCAGTTCTTTCATAATGCAGCCGACGTTAGGAAATATAAAACCAAGTGAAACAAAAAAGTTTAGGTGCGATAACAAAATGTAAATGAACAAACTCCTTGCCCACTTTTGCTTGTCTACGAACAGCTATTAGATTTTACGATAACTTAGAAAAACTTAAAAAACTAACGTCAAAACTTAGTCTAAATAAACTAAACTTATCTACTACTGAGATGTTTGTTTAAAAATGCTTTTTGCGCGAACATTTACTTCGCAATTTGGGGTTTAATTAAACTATGTAACGGAGTGAAATAGGACTCTCGGTGTTTAACTAGGTAAAGATAAGTCCATATAAGTCACCGCAAATTCCTATTCTACAGAACTGCTACGAGCTACGAACACGTATTGCTAATATTACTATTTCACCCAATATAGTACGAGTATCACATGTGGCTACGAATTTTGTAGCACTACGGGGGTCTACGAGACTGTCTTCACTACTTACTTTAACCCTTTTCCGGAGTAATCTTTAATTATTTGGAATCTTACACTATATTATTATGTTACAATTAAGTTCATATCATTGTTATGTATAATTTGTTTTATTTATAAATCCCTATAAAGAAATATTAACCGAAAACCTACAAATCTATTGAATTTAAGAAATTAATTCTACAATTCTTGGCATACATTGTTATATTAATCTTTTATTACTAAAAATAATCAAATTAGTTGATATATTTAATCTACTTTATATCTACGAGTATATATAATTATCATAAGTTGGAATTCGCCTTCATGAGTGAAAATATCTGTAACAAGTTTCAGATCAATATAAATAAGATTAATTTTACGGAATTCGCTCCGTTTAATTCAATTTACTACCAAACTGTTTTACAGTTTCAAGGTTGAATAAACAGACTTCGTTCAGTGTAGGTGTACCTTGTTCACAATTTCAAAGTCACCTACTTAAGTTACAAGGACATTGGAGATCCGTGCTAATCAGAACATTGAAAATTAAAATGTGAAATTAACTTTGTTTTTAAGAAGAACTGTCTGTATGTAAATAATAACAAAATTGTAAAAGATTTACATAAAATAAAGTGAATATTGTGTCATGTTAGTGGTAATTGTAATCACAACACGGAATCAAGTTATCAGTCGCCGTGCCTGTGAAATTAGCAGATAATTAGATATAACCGCAATCTGTTGCCGAATTATACCAAATAATGTTACTTATTGTTATATAGGTACCATGGTACCATGGTTAGTACACGGATGTGTAATAACCATGGTACCTATATAACAATAAGT
The DNA here is from genome assembly GCA_916999025.1 of Orgyia antiqua. Taxonomy (NCBI): domain Eukaryota; kingdom Metazoa; phylum Arthropoda; class Insecta; order Lepidoptera; family Erebidae; genus Orgyia; species Orgyia antiqua. Next base: position 669,419 of record OU779865.1, read on the forward strand.
AAATAATCCTATTTACGTTTTCAGTTGAGACATACTGTAACCATAGTTATATAACCATTAGATATCGAAATCATAATTCATAGGAGAAAAGAAATTAGATAAACAAGAATTTGATAATCGAACTTAGGAGCCACGGAACGTCACTACCGACTAAGCTCGTATACCGCTCATACATTCATACATCACAATATGACAACTCATACGAAACAATATTGATGTGATCCATCACGTAGCTTCTGTTTTAATTTACAATGACGGGCTTTTCATTTTGACAATGTGTGTACTATGTGTACACACGTTAAAACACAATGTGTATACAGCTTCGCTTTTTACACACAATATATCACTGAAATTACGAACCCTTTTTTAAAACATTTTTGCTTATTTAAATGTTTTAAATAAAATGTAATTTGTTACGTAATTTCTGGACAAAAAACTATAATCGACTACAAAGTCAAAAGAATTTAAATGTTATTCCATGTCTGAACCAACTGTGTATTGAATTTACTGATAATTTTCTTTGATTTCGCTTTTATGACCATAATAGAGAAAGATGAGTGAATGAATAAAAATAATTCAAAATTGCATTAAATATTTTATTACTTAAAATAAAAAAATAATTTAATATTTTAATTACCTAATAGGAAACATCCTAAAACTGTTTCTGCAGCTGCGCATACACAGAGAAGAAACACAAAACAGTTCTCAAATAAATAAGTATAAAGTCACTAGCGCCTCTCGTCAATACTTTAGCCTCATTTAGCCTCAACACGTCCTCAGTGGCCCTTCTTATATCCATATTTCTTATGATGAGCATGGTCACCCTTCTTGCCATGGTCGTGATGGTGATCATAATGCGAGTCATGACCTGCCGCCTCCTTATGTCCTTTATGATCATGATGATGTCCTCCTTTCTCGTGGAAACCTTTCTCACCATGCTCGTGCTCATGATGATCGCCATGATGATGTCCTTTCTTGAAGTGACCACCTTTCTTATGACCGTGCTCCTCGTGGAATCCTCCATGTTTTTCCTCGTGACCTGAATCTCCTTCTTCATCAAAGAATGTTTTATCCTTTTTGAATTCATCCAGTTTATGTATTTCGTGGTGACCTTTCGTTGAGTGACCTTTATTGTAATGGCCTTTCTCTTCGTATTTGTGACCCTTTTCGCCTTTTTCACCTTTGTGGTGTTCGTCATAGTGTCCATCGTGATGGTGGTGTTCTTCTTTATGTCCGCCATGATCATCGTACTCACCTTTGTGATGTTCCTTATTGTGATGACCCTTGTCACCCTTTTCATGATGATGATGTCCTTTGTATCCTTTCACACCCTTTTCTTCATGATCATCATGATGTTCCGCGTGGTGGTCCTTACCACCGCCTCGTTTGTACTCGTGGTTTTGTGGAGCTTCATGTTTGTGACCTGTTGCTGCTGGTTCTTGATCCTTGGACTCGATTTTATCTTTAGTTTGCTCTATTTGCTCTGCTTTTTTTGATATACGCCTGGTTTGTACGGTCACCAGAAGTATTAGAAAACCTAGAGTAAACACCAGCCTCATGTTGGCGGTAACTGTTGATGACGTAGTGGTACAATACTCTAGTGTTCTGCTAATATTGGCAACATCGATGATGGTGCACCAGTTTTATATAAGGAATTGTGTAAGATGTGGTAATCGGCGCGTCGCTAGACAGACTTGCCGCCACGAGTTGCGCCAAGCGCTCGGCGGGACACGCTTTGTCTCCAAAACAGCCCTATTTAAATATTTTATAACAAATCTTTCTTTGCGGTTAAGTAAAATAGTCTGATTCAACTGTGTATACAACAACAACGTAATTTCAAATCGATACTATAATTTATAGCAATTTTACTTTTTTATATTGTTTAAACATACAAAGCGTAGCTGTATCTATAAGCACGGGTATGATCATAAACGAATGAATCCTTTAAAAAGTAGTTTTATTTAAATAAAGGAATTGTACATGCGTTTGAGAGAATAAGTAAAACAGATTTTATTTGATTGATAATACATACTTTTACTACATTTATAGAAAGCGCTCGCAGCATGATTCTTGAACAGAATTTAAACTCACGACCTTATGCGCCAGGAAACCCTATAAATACAGGCAAGTAATGCAAACACACTTAAACACAAATTAATTCAAAAACATACGACTCTATCTATGTACTTGCTTTTGTCCAATAATATATGGAGTATTAGATCGTGCGGTTCACCGCCGCAACCTAAACCACTTGTTGCTATATACGGCTGTAAAACCGCATAGATGCAATATAACTAGTAATACTTACATATAGCTATAACATACAGTTGAAATATCATTATAAGTATAAAAGGAAAGTTATATCTTCTGTGAGTGGGCCACTTGTGATGGCAAACTGCCAACCAACAGGGTTACCATAATTGCTACGAAATTTGGATTTTAAAATTATAATTTTTTATTTATATTTAATGTAACCTAACGTATAGGCCTAACCTATAGGCTTTTTTGGATTGTATTATTCCTTATAGCCTGATGCTCAAAGCGGCATTGTCGCATAAAGCTACCGTAGGATAGTAAGCACAGAACTGCTTAAAACTATCAACAACCCAGAGAATATTCTAGTGACTCGTTCACTGTTCATTATTATAGCACAAGAATTAACAGTGGACCAAATAGACTACCATTGTAGAGGAGCCCCGTGTCCATCAGGGACACGTTCAGGAAGAGAAGTAAGAAATTTATCCTTATCCTATTATTTTATTTCTCGGACTTATGGTTACCCTAACTAAGACAGCTAACTGCACTTCTTGTCAGTTAAATCTGGATACCATGCTGGATACGTACAATGTCACTAAGCGGGGATATTATTATCTGAAAAATCCGGTTTTGCTACGTGAATTAATTAAGAACCCAAACGTGTCATTGACTGCAGCACACCTGACGTTAAGTGCAGTGTAGATGCACAAGCCGTCCCCGCCTTTCCGGCCCGCAAGATCACGCTTCGCCTAAAAGACCCCATATCGTAACCAGAAGAAAACACATGCGCAGGTAGTGAATTCCACATGTTAGAGGTACGGCAAAGAAACGAGTCACAACATTTTTTAGTGCGACAGGATATAGTGGCTACATAAAAAATTTATATATCTACTTTTTATCCCTTCCATACGATAAATTTATAAAAGAAAACCCCATAAGTATGGCATGGCTATAACAATGATGACACAGTTTCATAAAATTACCGAATGATCGACCTAGTGAGCCATCCACCATAATCGAAGGTCTTGCGATCTTTACAACAGTCGATAAATGTTGAGTGACTCAGTGACTTCTTGGCCCCTTTATCATCAAGGTTAGGAACACCACTTACCATCACATAGATTTATCATTTTCCGAGTTACTATAACTGAAAAAGTGAGAATATCAGAGAAACATCCGCAACAATAAAAACAACCGCTGAAAAAATATTTTTTAGCTCGCATTGGAATTTCCTTGACTGTTTTTTCACTGTAGTTATAAAACATAAATATTTTTTTAATATATACAACAGTTGACGTGTTGGAGACCGCACAATATGAATTTAGCTGTAACATGTTTTCAGATATGAATTTTGTTTACATATAGGATTGCATATTGGTAGGTACAGAAAATATTAGCTTTCAACCTAATTTCGTTGTGGTAAACAAATGCAGCTATAAAGTCGCAACAAAACGTTTCTTCATTCCAACTAAGTTTAATATCCACAAGTAGAGACTTGGAGCTATTTTTTTTTGTTACAATTATAAATGAACATATAAAAACAAGATTGCTTTCAAGTTTTAACAGCTGTAAACATAAAAGTAATATGATTTTTGTTCTTGTTTACGAAATCTAATTCAACACGAAACATTTCACAAAAGCACATCTCTGGAGATTTCTAGAAATTGTCCGAAGTTTGCCAATCAAACTATGGCCTTAATCTCGGAGTAGGTAGATGGCGCACCGAGCGACAATATAAACTTTGTGTTACAGTTAAATTGTAACCATTATCGGTGTTACTTGTTTCACCATAGGTATAATCACGTGGTTTATGTACCCAATTTTTAAATTTAGTTTATGTACCCAAGTTTTAAATCTACATGAAGGATCTAACTCCATTTATTTATTTATTAAGGATAACAACAGTCTTCACAAACAAATCTACATATTTAGAATTACTTAAAAATAGACCAATTATAGCTATCCAACTTAAACTTAAAGTATCAAAACAGCAATAGTGATCGAGCCGGCGCGGCAAGAGCGCCGACTGGCCAGGAGCGCCATATTTCACTATTTTAAAATGATCGAGGTATACTCATTAGCGTACTTTATTGTACGCTTTTAACCGTTAAAAGCGTACAATAAAGTAGTATGCTTATATGTTTTTTACACCCTTCAGACATTTTATGTAATGATAGAACCATTTACTTATAAACAGTTTTACGAACTAACTTAATGTCTTATATCATTTGGATATAGGTATATAATTATGCTTAGGTTAAGTTAGGTTTCACACAGAAGCTAGAATATCGTAATAACACTTGAGATGTTGGAAAACTAAAAGAATATGAGGAGAAAATTATTGTTATTTTTATGGACATTTTACATAGTATCAAACATTTCAAACAAGGCATTATGTTTGTTTTATAATATGTAATAATAATTGCTATTTTTCCTAAATTAATTTAATATATTTAATTTATTTATGTACATAAATTAGATAGAGAACTACTAGACGCAGTACAAAAAAATTTGGTTCCCTAATGATTGACCAAAAAATTATTGCCAAATGATCATTTGACTAACAACGTTTCACCAAATGATAATTTGGCAAACGATACACTTGACAAAAGTATCATCTTACAAAAACTTACTTAGCGAATGATCCATTAGCAACCACTACACTTGACAAATGTGTTAAGTATTCAAGTGTCAATTGACCTTTTTGTCATTTCACCAAATGATATGTTTCGTAAATTAAGTTGTTTTAAATGTATCATTATCATCATGAAACATTATTAAAGGGAGAAATGCCCTAAAGTCGCTTCTGGCACTCGCCGGCCACTGCCGCGGCACGCTCGCTTTGCTCGCTCGGCTCGTGCGTTTGGGGTTAAAGTTCTAACTTAACCTAACCCAATCTAAACTAAACAACTAACTGTTTAGTAAAAAGCATTGCGAGTCAATCGCAAAATATTAATAAACTAACCCAATCTAACAAAAGAGATATATATCTCCAAAGATATTATGATTTCAAGTATTGTTTTACTCAATGATTGTGAATGTTGTCAGAAACTTTATATTTATATATATCTATACCTACTGTAATTAGTTATTAATGAGATTGTAAAAGTGTGAGCATTATGCCGAACCTAGTGTTTTTCTTTTGTATATTTCTTATTGTTTTTTATTTGCTTTGTGTACTGTGCCACGGAGCCACTTCGTCATGCTCACTCAAATGTCTCGAAGTTGGTAGCGTTGCACGTCGGTTCGCACGGTTCCCTACAAAATGGTGGAGCTGTGCGGGGCTGATGTGTGCGTTATACTCGTGAACGGGTGCCTTCTGCTGGGACTGGTCGACTTGCTCCAACAAGGCTTTTTTTTATTATTAAGTTAGTTTAAGTTAGTCGTGATTGTACTGATCGCCATCATTCTCACACCCCTGATACAGCTATGTATAATATTAAAGAAAAAAAAATGAAAAGAAATGACAAAAAAAAATCCATGGCGTTTCTTGTCTGTTCTTCTCCATAGGATTCGCGTTTGTAACAGACACCTAGTTTCTGACGTTTTAAAAGAGCTTGTAAAACATGCCAACTTGAAATAAAAAATTTTGACTTGACTTTGACTTTGAAAGACAAGGGTTAATAAGTACTTAATTATTTTGCTAAAATGTAAATTTTTTTTTCATTCTATCTATTTATATTTAATAAAATATATCAATTAATTAGTATTAATAAGTTAGTATTTTCTTTTTAGGAAAATCCAAAGCAGTGTCTTTGCAAAAAAATATGCAAAAGATGGTCATTTTAACAAGAATACCAAATTTTTATACCAATAGCAGATTTATTTGATAACTCAGTTGCCGAATGTTAGTTTTGTAAAGTAATGATTTATAAATGTAAATTTAAGTATTGATCATTTGGCAAAATGAAACGTTTGTAAAATGATCAGTAGTAAAATTATCAATAGGCGAATTCATTGTTTTGTCAAACGTTGTTTGTCTTATGTAGTTTTGCCAAAAGACTTTTGGTCAAACAATCATCATCATCATCATCATCATAACATCACGCCTTTTTCCCATGGGGGTAGGCAGATACTATAGAGCGCCATCTGCTACGATCGAAGCATACTTCCTTGGCTTCATCCACACTCATACATGGACACCATAAAATTAATGTGCGGGCAACGAACTCACTATCTCGTGCAAGGAAGTCGGTTGCAATACTGATACCTCACCAGACGAGTAAATTCACAAATAAAAATTCTTTATAAACAGAACTAAGGTATGAATCTCAATAGATACAGTTTTAAAGTTGTTTGACCGCAGTGAAAGTAAATAATATAATATAAATCGCTGCGTAAGGATCGTGTGACCGAAGTAAACTTGCTAATCTTGTTTTTTTATTCATTTTAAAATGCCCTAATATAAGAGATATTCTTCACTATTCTTCACTTCTCTTATAAGATTATAAAGTTGATTTGATATCTGCCTCTTCGTTTACAACGTTTACGTGAGATGCGGTGATATCGCTGTGGTGTATTGCGCGAGTGCGATACGAACGCACGGTAGAGCGTTTAATGCTATTTTTATTTCAGTAATATTTTCATACCGAAAAATATTTTAGTCTAATTCAATATTATGAAGGACTTTCACACAAATTTTTTCTACTATGTAAAAGGTGGTGTATTTTTACATGGGTACACGACATAAACACGGAAAACTTTATTCCGTAAGTCACAAATACGAATTTCATAATACCGATTTTCATAATTCCGAATGGTTCAAAATTCGGAATTTAATAATTCCGATGTATCATTACCCCAATTTTCATAATTCCGAAACTTCAAAATTCCTAGCGTTCATTATTACTATTGTCAAAATACCGAAATTCAATAGACCGAATAACAAAAATTCCTACTTTATTGATAATTTGAAACATGAACAAAATATTTTGTTTCAAATAAAAATATTTTGCTTCCTTTAACCTGACCGAAGTGGTTCATCAATAATACAGAGGATTTGCAGTATGCAAACAAGCATGCAGCAAACAAGCATACAGCATACAGCATGCAACATGCGAGCAGGCATGCAACATTCAAGCAAGCGTGTAATATGCAAGCAGGCATGCAACATGCAAGCAGGCATGCAAAATGCAAGCAGTTAGCAAGCACTTTTTCTGTTACGGCTCCGGTGCTACGGACTTTGGGCGGGCCCACGCGAGCTTATATCGTCGCAGATGATTTAGAGGCTCACCGCCTTCATACCACCTGCTACTCACCCCGCCGGGCGCCCCAGCCCTCCGCGGGTTTAAATTGCACTCTAGTGTAGGGCAGACAAGACTACGTGAAGTCGGTTTTACAGCGATTCTCTACAGACGCAAAATTTTATGGCACAACATGTTGATCTTTAGTCTATTCGAAGTATTGAAAATCGGAATGTCGTTTTTCGGAACGAGAACTCTTCGAGCATTTGACTCTTCGGACAAATGAAATTCGGAAAATTAACAAATCGGATTCATGACTTTCGGTTAAATATATTTCGTGATTTATAATAATAGACATTAAAATTTTTCGGTATTATGAAATTCGAACTTTTGAAAATCGGAATTTCTAAATTCGGAATAAAGTTTTTCGGAATTTTTTAGTGTTCCCCTTTTACATGCATACTGTAAAGGTCATGATCATTGAATATAACCTATTCAATGATACAGGCCACATATGGTTTATTTTTAAAAAATTGGTTGTCTGTAAAGTCGGTTTACTGACGATAGTTGAACGTGACAACGTCTTAAGGGCCTACATCAATATTATCGTATATTATCGCCGACACGTACATATTAACACAGCCAGTAGGCACAGAGAATGAAGAATTAGGGATACTTTTCCTATTTACTCAAAATCTACTAAATATATTTTAATTCTGATCCACGTGTTTCTATACATAATAGTTACCTATGTTTTTAAAGTTATTTCATTAGTTAATACGCGATAATAGACTGACAAATGAAAAAAATAAAAAATTTGAGAGGTTGTTTCGCCAAGATTTTCTATCGAGAAAACTTTTTTCAATCGCGTTTCTGAGCTCATGCGATCCTAGATCATATATTGAAAAAACATATAATTAAAAATTAGAGCTCTAGCCATTCAATCTAAAGAAACAATGAAAACTTCGTACATAGAAAAATGCACGAAGCTATTTTGGTATCCTCTTAATTGTTTTAATTTTGTCAATTATAGCCAAAGAGTATAATAATATAGATGATTATAGCATAACCTACAATCGCTGCACTAGCGGACCGATGCTATTCATTTTAATGATGTAAGCACGTTCTTTGTCAAAGAAGAAGTGAAGCGAAAGCAGAAGTGCAAGCGAGACGCTTGCACTTCAAGCCTTACATGGAACGCCTCAGAGCGAGGTAACGCCGCATGAGTCATGGCTTTTCGTGCGTGCAGCCGGCTCTATCGAATTATAAGACGTTGTCACGTCAAAAAGTAATAAAAACTTAAGAAAGGAAGAGGAAACAAGAAGTTTTTGGGGATTGGAGAGGACATGGGCGATGTTGAAAAAATAGATATTGTAAAAAAAATATGAATTTAAAAAGAATACAATTATTTATAAAGCCTTAAATGTTTTTATTTTGTAAATTTAACAAGTCCTAGAAGGGAAATAAAAGAATTGTTCTGCAAGAAAAAGGTTTATGTGAAGCAGAGGCTTCACAATTTGGTGGAGGCGCCGGGTAATAGCAGCCCAGTTGATGAGCAAGCCCCTACGCCCAGGGATGTGTTGACGAGCAAAGGGTCGACACAGGATAAATATTAATGATCAGAGAAGTAGCCGTATCTTTTTATTAAATTTTTATAGATTAATTAAAACGAAGATAGAACTAGCCACGATAACTTTCGGCGGTTGCGCACAGGAGTGCCTGGATGATTTTGAAGAAATGTTCTACGCTTTAGTAGTTTTCAAGAGGTGCTCGTCTGAAGAAGAAACACTATCACTATCGCCCTAATTCTTAAGAGGCAACGCCTTACATTTCTTCCGGGGCATTAAAAACACGTGCAAAGATGTGAAAGAAGTCTTTGTTAGATTTAGGTATGAATTTGGACAGTTAAATTACCAGGAGCTATTTTATAGTGCCCGTCAAAATCGAAAAAGTCTGTCGGAATTTTATTACTACTTAGAAGAGATCGCTATGAAGGCGAATATTATGGATGACAAAGTCTTCATTTTTAAGTTTGTAGGGGCATTGAACCCTTTCCATAAAAATAAACCATATGTGGCCTGTATCTTTGAATAGGTTATATTCAATGATCACGACCTTTACAATACTTTCAGATCCTTAGTCCCTATCGGTCAGGCAGTACTACATCAATCTGTCTAATAATATAGAAAAAGAAAAAAAAATTCTAATTGCAGATTCTGCTACACGAACTATTAAACTGTATATCTCACAAATCTTATTGTAAACTTAACTACTGCATGCAATAAACTACAATGACTTGATCATACTTTTATAAGTGTAACAACACATTGAATACAACAGTTAATATAAACAGAAAGTAAATGAACTAAAACGAAAATACACAATAGATACACTCTTACGACAGTGACACTCGCATTTCTTCTTGTTCTTGTTCTTGTTTGATGGCTTCTTTAGAAGCGACTTATCGTAGTGTTTAAGTCGCGACTCTGCCAGTATCCTTAGTGATAGTGTCACAAGACACTCGCATTTAAACTGAAGTCGAACTAATTACAGTACTTCACGATCAGTGTTGTCAGTCATTATTAGATATTTAAATATTTGTGATCATATTTGTTACTATATTATAAAATAAAACTGCAAACATTGGCAAAAAAAGAAAAGGTCTGAAATACACAGTAAGAAACAAATAGGACTATGTTAATAATACTATTATGTATTAACAATATTATCCGACGTGTCACACATCGTGTCATCAACATCACCTTACCTAATGTGTATATATGTTTATTAAATATTTGCAACTGTTCACATGTATATCCAAATCGTTACTTTTTCTCTAAACTAGGATAAAGCCCTTTTTGCCAAAAGCTTACTAATACTTTGCAACTAATTCATTTAAAAAAATTACCTTTTCCTTTTCATTTTTATTTCTTACTTCACCGTTTATGGGGTCACAGTTATAGGTCTTACTTTATTATGATGTCTGAAAAGCTTTTGGAACGGCAAATAGAAAAAACATTCAAAAAAATCTCGATTGAATGGGATCGAATATAAAACTTTAATATGTTGCCCAAAATCAATTTAACACTAGCGGCAAATTTATACATTTAATAAAATTAACATGATTTACTTTCCAAAGACACCTCGCCCTAAAAACCTAAATAAATTAACTAATAGATTCGTAATAAATCCAATTGTATGCCTATTAGTTAGAAAATCTATCGGCCTTGACCCGTCCGGTAAAAAACGTTATAGTTTTTCTTGAAACGGCATCAACAACAGTAATAGCTATTGTGACCGCTTCAAGTGTGCAATAAACCGAGAAACATCTGAAATGTACGTGCTATCTAAACTGTACGGTTGTTTTCAAACAAAGATTGGCACTACTGACAAAGATAAATTGCTTCGGAAACTTTTAGAAACGTCTCCAGTTCGTACATATTGTTTTATGTATCGTATCATCTAAACTTGGACTTATTGAGTTTAAAAGATGTTGTGAAATGTTATCAATTTCATACGCTGCAAGTGTTTTCTATAGAAAACTGTAGATTGCAACCATGTCTAATACAGAACCTAGTCAAATGTAGGCCAATTTCGGCCAGTGCCCTAGTTTCTCAACTAAGTTTATCTTGTCGGGAGCTGTTGCCAACGGAAGAATGCCAACAATTTTATGTAACAATCTTGTTGAAACTTACTGTGTAATTGATAAGTTTGTTTTTGTACCTTTTCAATTGCAAACATTAGTTACCTATATTTTTTGTAGAATGTTAATCTGAATTGAAATCGATTGTTTGCAGTAATATTGCGATATGATATTGTAGCGAAAATGTATGCAAAATCATTTCATTAAAAAGTATGTTTAATAAAAACATTAACAAATCACAGTCAGTAAAACTTAACACTTAAGATTAATTAGATAATCTAAGCAAAGGCTTAATTAATTCACACGAGTGGGAAATGTTTTGGGAACATTTAATGTCCCTTCTTGTGACCCCAATGTTTGTGGTCCTCATGACCGCCCTTCTTGCCATGATCATGATGATGATGATGATGCTCGTGATGACCGTCTTCCTCATGATGTCCCTTATGGTCGTGGTGGTGACCTCCCTTTTCATGGTGTCCCTTCTTGCCATGTTCATGGTGGTGATGTCCGCCATGTTTGTGTCCCTTGTGGAATTCACCACCTTTCTTGTGTCCGTGCTCCTCATGATGTCCACCATGGTGCTCGTGATGACCACCTTCATGGTGATGATCGTGGAAGTGTTTCTCCTTTTTGAATTCATCATGTTTATGAACACCATGGTGTCCTTTGGTGGAGTGTCCCTTATGGTAATGTCCTTCCTCGTGGTGTCCATGGCCTTTATGTCCCTTTTCGCCATGATGATGTTCATGATGGTGCCCATCGTCGTGATGGTGATGCTTTTTGTGGCCGCCATGTTCGTCGTGATGTCCTTTATGACCTTCATGGTGATGGTGTCCTTTCTTGCCGTGTTCGTGGTGGTGATGTCCTTTGTATCCCTTGTGTCCCTTTTCTCCATGATCATGGTGATGATCCCCGTGATGTTCATGGCCACCTCCCTTGTCCCACTTGCCGCCATGGTGGCTGGCAGCTACCTCGAGGTCTGCATCACGTTTCTCTCGAGTGACTCTGCAGCTAACGTACGCTAGCGCGGCGAGTCCTATGCAACACACCAGTAAACTCCTCATGGTTCCAGTGTACCAATGTGATCAAGCTAGATGACTGTTGTCTTGTTTCGCGAGTGTTAAGTTTTTATACTGGTAGCCCGTTTTGTTGGTATTGTATGAAAATTGTGTAAAACACCAAGGTTACTGTTTTGCGGGCGTGCTGCTGAGCGGGAGGGTTGCGTAGTGACACCTACCGGACGGTGTCTCAATGTGAAAATTAGATCAAAACAAGCAAAAAGCGTGGAAAGTAAAAATAAGTAAAAACAGAAGTAACAAGTTTTCTTTCGTGTCACCGAACTACTTCATAGTTGAATATGTTACGAGATAACTGAGTTTCATCTTATTAGACTTTTATTTCAAAGCGTGTATCTTTAAGCGTAATTTTTCACAAAGAAAGTTCTTTTTGCCTGTATGTACCTACATAAGCAGTATATCTAGTATATACTTATATATAGACGAGCATCGTGTTTGAGTGCCAATCACAAGGTCGCGGGTTCGATTCCCGCTCGGGACACTCATTTGTGTGATATTTCTAATTGTCATACAAATGTTTGTACTGCGTCTGGGTGTTTCTACGTATTATAAGTATGTACCCATATCACAAGCATATAAGCTTAGCTTTGGACCAGAGAACGTTGTGTGAATTGTCCATGAATATTTATTTATTATATTATTATTATTTATTTCTTGCGATGTCTTCAGCAATCGCGTGCCAATCTCAATATTTTTATTGGCTTTGCTTACGATCGTTTCTTGTAGACTGGGATCCGAGGAATAAATCTTTTTACTTATTTTCTCAGTGATGAAATAAATATGTTGGATAAGGCAGTCTTTGTGCGTACTATCATTGTAAAAATACCTGCAACTTTGTCCGGTCAGCCGTTTTTCAGCAATCTGTGGCTAAAGTCTTTTAAAATTGTTACACTTTCGGATCTTGGTCTTTAAGTAATTTGAAGAAAATATTCCATTTATCAGGAACTAATGTTTTTATTTAAGGGCCTACATCAATATTATCGTATATCATCGCCGACACGTACATGTTAACACAGCCAGTAGGCACAGAAAATGAAGAATTAGGGATACTTTTCCTATTTACTCAAAATCTACTAAATATATTTTAATTCTGATTTAAGTGTTTCTATATATAATAGTTACTTATGTTTTGAAAGTTATTTCATTAGTTAATACGCGATAATAGACCGACAAATGAAAAAAATAAAAAATTAGAGAGGTTGTTTCGCTAAGATTTTCTATCGAGAAAACTTTTTTCAATCGCGTTTCTGAGTTTATGCGATCCTAGATCATATATTGAAAAAACATATACTTAAATATTAGAGCTCTAGCCATTTAATCTAAAGAAACAATGAAAACTTCGTACATAGAAAAATGCACGAAGCTATTTTGGTATCCTCTTAATAGATATCGGAAATTTTTATTTTCGTAGCAGCTACTGCATAGATAAATAACTTCTTAAGATTGCTGAATAGCTTGCATGTAATACTATGTTATATTAGATAAACAAATGTACCTATCTCCGTTCCTTTGTCGACTTAACTGCTCAACGACTAAACGAGGTATCTTCTTCTTCCTCCTGCCCCTTTCCCAAATATACGGGATATATCTTGTGTAAAATTAACAATTATGTATTTTAATTTTAGTGGACTAAAGTAAAAATGTTAAAGGGCAATGTATACTAATATTAAAAAACTGAAGCGCTAATCTAAGAACTATTGGTCCGATTTGAAAAATTCTTTCAGTGTTCGATAGTACTTTCATCGAACAGCAAAGCATCAATGAAACATGTTCCAAAAACGTGGAATATATTCTAATTTCCACGCATACAATTTCGCGGGCAAATGCTATAGCAAAACATACATAAAAACTGTGAAACACAATTTGGAGTAGTTTAATCACATAAACATCATTGCTTACACTGAGTTAAGGTAATTGAGTTTTTAGCTTTTTTTAATTCTAAACGGGCGCCATAAAAGAGGACTGTAATGTTAAGCGTATGTACGTAATCGTATTTGCGGAATATTTCTATGGTCAGGGTCAGCCATAGGGTTATCGACTTCTCAATGTTGCATACCTTTCTGTATTGTTTCCTATTCAAAGAAGTGAACACCTGGCAATCCGAAGCGAGTTATTGGTAGCATGTAACTGGCTAAATGTTAGGAACTAAAATAAATAACTGTAATGATTTTTACTTAATTTATTGATACAATTCTCAACAACAATAAGATGACCACTACGCAATGCCATTATGGTTAATAATTTTAATCTAATAACTATTAAATTTAAACTAATTATATAATATTTTAATTCGTAAATTACATTTTAATAATAATAAAATCACAATTGTATACCAACTTTAAGTTGACGAAAGTTTAAACTAAAGGAACATTATCTAAAATATAATGATTGTTGAAACGCGACAGTGTTTCACACCAAGTTACTATTTACCTCGCACCATTACCACTGTTGTCTGTCTGTTATATATACTACAGGTTACATCCTATTTAAGGACAAATGTAACGACCTTTGAATTTTGATGAAAACAGTTGGAAATCAGATCCATACAAGTTAGTTTAGGTTTACTTTGGTCCTCAAAGAAAAATAATTAAGGCTTATTTTCAACCACCGATTGAAGAAGTGGTGAATATAAGTGAATATTTCTGTAGCATCCTAACTCCACAACTTCTTAACCGATTTTTCTATACATTAACTACATGGCCGTGACAGATGAGTTTGTGTTTGAAAAATATCGGTCGAGCCGTGTGAGTTACGAGTTTGTCGGAGGTGTAGAACTATTAAAGCAAAAAATTTAATAAGACTTATTGATTTTAAACTTACACGATATTGAACTCATAATTTGTTAATAACTTAAAAAGGCACAATACCACCGAATTTCGACCGAGTTGCATCGATCGTGGTCACGGGTCAATGGAGGGAGCAAAGGTATTGTGCCTTTTTAGGGTTCCGTACCCAAAGAGTAAAAACGGGACCCTATTACTGAGACTTCGCTGTCCGTCCGTCCGTCCGTCCGTCTGTCACCAGGCTGTATCTCAAGAACGGTGATAGCTAGAGTTGAAATTTTCACAGATGATGTATTTCTATTGCCGCTATAACAACAAATACTAAAAATAAAATAAAATAAATATTTAAGGGGGGCTCCCATACAACAAACATGATTTTTTTACCGTTTCTTGCTCGATACTAATAACGTTGCCTTAAGTTGCATAGATAATGGTACGGAACCCTTCGTGCGCGAGTCCGACTCGCACTTGACCAATTTTTAAGTTATTAACGTGATTATAGTCCCGATAATATTAATAAGACTTTTCTTATTAGATACAAATGACGACCAACTTTTAATTTGCGTAAATTATACATCTAATTTCCAAATGTCATGTTAGGTGCTCTGTGCCAACACTGTCCTTAAGAGATCATAAAATAGCTGGTAAGCTGATGGTAAGCCTCGTTCTACCCGACAACAGCAGACAGTTGATGGCTCTATCATAGATCAACACACATTATTCTTCGCTTGTGTATGAAGGCGGTTAATTAACCTGGAAGTAACATTAATCTCATAAAGCAATTTAAATTTTTCCGATTCTATCATAAAGCAATTTAAATTTTTCCGATTCTATGAAAATTTTTCTATGTATTTTTTATTCTAGTCTAATTTGTAATCAGGTCTTGGAGGCTCTATCAAAAAAACCACTACACAAGTTAGTAAATTATTTTTTTTATGTAATGTATAGTATTATGGTTCTTATATTCTACTAATTCATTGCCCGCAAAAGTTTAACAGCATTTGACAGCTAATATTCCGAGCCTCCGAAACGTCGAGACTCAGTCAATATTAGAAAATATTAATAGGTATGCTATTTGACAACCATTTATTATTTATCGTAAAATATTTATATTGCTTTATAAGATTGTGATAATCACTCCAGGGCTAGTAAAAAGTGAAACTTAACTATTTACAAAATCATGTAGCAATGGCTTGATATTTATTGTACAAAGTATTATTAAAATTAGAACAATGCGTGTACTGTAAGCTTGTATTATAAGCATTTTATATTTTTTTTGGTTATTTTTCGTATACAAATAAGAATTTATGATGGAAGCACAAACAAAAAACAATTTAAACATTATCGACAGATCATTACATTATTTAAGGCGAAGGTTTTGGGTAAAAATCAATTACAATCTAGTACTCACAGAGTAATATAACATTCACAGAAATAGGGGTAAAATATTTTTGAAATAAATCAGCTTTTACCTCTATTCTACACTGTCCAAATAATAATGTGCAAGACTCTCCGCCATATTGTGACGTCATAATTGTTAATTTGATAGAAACAATTCAGTCAGTAAAAGGAATTTAAATGTATTTGCTCTAAAGCTTAATGGATTGCTGAATAATTACTGGTCGCACATATTTCTTTTTAATAACTATCACGTCACAAAATGGCGCTACGTCATACACATTCTCATTTGGACAGCATAGTACATCAATATTGTCAATATACCCAAGATCTTCGCCACAAAACATATTAAATACAACAAAAATAGATCATAATTACAATATAATAATAATAATAATAATAATAATAATCACATACACATTATCTATGTTAATATAATGAAAACACCTACATTACTAGTCTTTTTTAATCATTATTATTTATCTCAAACACACTCATAGTAAGCCAAATATTACATTTACATATTATTAAAGTGTATTCAAACAGTAATCAATTATTTTTACATGTGGTAATATTTAAAAACTGACAGATGGTACGCTTAAAGCATATACGCCTTGACATAACAGACATATTAATAGCAGGTTAAACGAGACGAAAATTTAATTCATACACAATTTTAATTGTAACAATAACTGATTGCAGTATGTTACTTACGAATGTAATTATCTTTTAATCTAGATTGGTATCGACTAGTCACGATTTAAATCGAAATTTAGGTCTTCTACGAAGATATTTACCGTTTCATAAGTCGAAACATAGCTATCCTTCATCCTTTTCATACACAACTTTGTTAACATGAAAGAGGGGCGTGGCTTTAATCTTTGTCGGTCTTTAAACGTTGCCGGTGTAATAGTCACGCTCATATTTTATGTTAACAACAAATACCATGTATTAGAAAGCCGGGTTAACAGAAAACTTAAGAGTAACACACTGCAAACAATCGTGTACTATAAGGTCTTATTTGATTAGGATTCATCACACCTTTACACACCTCGTTTATAAATTACATACCATTATAAAATCATTAGTTAAAGTTTAAAGTATTAAACAAGCGCGTTGTTTTCTTTATCAAATATACTGTAAGTGTAAAGTCAACAAGACAACGTAGTCGACGACATTATTCCTACACTATGTGTAAGAGCATTGCTCTCGCCTTATTGCCAAGTCCTGTTCGATTAACGCTCTAAGAATATAAGGGGTTCTCACCTAGTCTGATTCGTTATATGTGGATATTGTGCTTCCTAAATTACTTTAAGTAAACCTTCTGTCAGTGTACACGAACTTATTATTATTGAATCTATCGTGTTTTACATGTTATAATATTTACGATTATATAGTTTACATAACACCATAGATATACGTAGAGCAATATTATACAACGAAGTAGCCTCTCTTATCACATCACTATTTAGCGCTCTTACCATTAGTGATTCTAATAACTCGCAAATTCGACGATATACATATTCTCCATAACACATTTAACAACGGCAATCTATGATTAAAATCATTAATTGTATTGTCGATATTCCATTAAATATTGAAATACATTTTTAGAGATTTTTCAAGACATTTAAAAAGACACCCTCCGAAGCATGAACGCTTTAAACTATAATATCATTAACCAACCTATTTACAAAAAGATCATACCGCAATTCCTTAACCTCATCAAATATCATTTTAAAACAGTAACTTATTGAAAGCGTCAAAAAATATTTAAAATACAGAGATTGATTACAAAACATTTGATAATTGGAATTTTTATTAATGATAAATCTTATATTAATTATTATATTTTAGAATAAATCATGTATATAATACATAGTTATTAAATGAAACATTTGAACTATTTGTTTATTGCAGAAAACATGTTTCGCCTTCTACTAACAATGGTGCCGATTCAACGCGCACAACTTAACTAAAAAATGAAAATTTACAGTATCGATAACACAATTTGGCAATGTTAACAGAACTTTTTGATAAGAATACCTGTTTATTATAGACTAACGATTTTTATTAATAAAAATATGCACACCGAAATAGCCAATTAATCAAAATACGCCGTAGTCGTTTTCATTTCTTAGTTAAGTTTAATTGCGCACATAGAATTGGTGCCAACAGGGTTCAAGTGATGCGTTAATATGCGATGTATTTAAATAATAATTACTTGGAATCGAATTGATGAATGGATATCACACTATTTTCTTCGATATGTTGTATTATATAATCAATTTAACATGAGGATAAAACTTGGGATATAGGAGCTAATTGAGCTGTATATAGAAAGAAAGAAAGAAATGTAGTGTATGGGTCATAATATGCTATCGCAAAAGCATTTCGTCTTACAATCCTTGGCTTGACTAAGAATACAACCGGACTGCTGCAAAGATAAGGATCAGGCACACATAGCATGCTTCCATCACAGTGCTGATAAAGGAACAAAAGGGAATGGTTGTCATAATAACAAAAGGCAATTTTCCCATATATAGAAAAGAGAAAGTTTAGACATGACGACCCAGTATTTGGCAAAACAATAACAGGCAAAGCTGTCAACAAATAAAAAGCAATGTTGCCATTACAAGAAACGAGAATAGTGTTAAAATAAGTAGAAGACTAGACATCTCTTTCTTACGTTAGACATTCCTTTCAGAGATGAAAATTTTACCAAAAATAGCATCTATGTATAATGCGTAAGAGGGTTCGACAAAAGTTATTTTCGTATTATTTGCTAATGTCCCAATTAAATAGAAATTATTTGAATATATTATATATAACATCTTTCAAGATCAATATCAAAGAGATCATTTCACAATATGAGCTGACAATTATCTACATATATATCTTATATTACATATTTTGGTTATAAAGCTACATCAGAACGGAAATACTATGAAACAACAATATATATAGCTCTCACTTTAACATAAGTTACGGAGTACAAATCAGAATAGAACGACATAATATTTATCTGATATACAGGAGATAATCAGGGATCATAATTAGGTACACTTCACATAAAATATGCGAGTATATAATGTTTAATATTTTTATCTCGTGTCTTGGCAAACGAAGAAACAAGGATAAAAAAGAAGGTACATTTTTTTTAAATCTCTGGCTCTTATGGGACCATTATAAATATATGTATTCATATTCTCAACGAATGGAAATCCGTTTTTAATGAAACAGTAACTTTCGTTTCCTAACCAAATTGCAAATTGTTGCAATTTTAGCATTATTCTGCACTCTGGATATTAAATTCGCAATTAAGTTACAATTGCTGAATATAATCCGTTTGCATCAACTTGATATATTATTGTGAGTTGATCTAGTGATTAACTAGTTGATATAATATTGTTTAGTTGAGATGGAATCCTCGTTCATTGGTAGCAGCTAACAGTCTCTCTCGTAGTACTTCTTTGCACGAATATTCAGGTAACTTCAAGTAGTGGACACATGTGTTCACTGATGGATATGAACCATCGCCGGCGTCCACCTACAATAATATAGTAAAACATTAAGAAACAGTGTTCATTGCCCAGAGGAATGTTCATATCACCAACCTATTGCTTACAATATCATTAGTATTTATTTGCTAAATATGAATTTAGATTATGTAACAAAGAGATATTGCGTCGACTATAAGTACAAGTACAAGTACGAGGGCAGAGCAGTGATGAGTTGCTTTACAATGATTTTATAGTCAATTTTATTTTCCCAGTGAACGTTGATAGAACGCCTCTTGGTCTGATAAGGGACAGAAAGTATTAGTAATTCAAGTTACTTTCCCTTAATAAAGTTTTTATAATTTTAAAACTAAATTTACTTTACCTTCCTAACAACAGTCAGTCTAGGATGCAGGTTGGCGAGTCCACCAGGCGGTAGACTGCTGCATCCGGTCGCGAACTGGAGGAAAGCCTTCCTCTCACGTACTGACATCTCAACCAGCACTTCCACCAGACGAAGGAATCCAGGGCTGGCAAGAAAGGTGTTTTTAATCCATGTTTTTCATTCAGAAAATTATGTGATATTTTCCCCAAAAATATATTTGTATTTATTTATTAATATTTGTTTACGCATCTGTGAAAACGTCACTAGATAGTAAAAGTTTATTTCCAACATTAAAAGTGCCTCTTTCATTATGGATTGGAGTTGGATTGTTGAGTGTTGAATTGTGAGTGTGTAAGTAAATGTTGTATGACTTAGTGGATGCAAGTAATATGAGCATGTTGTATACCTGTCTCTAGTGTACCCCAGCTTGGGCTCGGTGTACTGCAGCAGATGTTCCCTGGTCCAGTCAGGGCCGCGCTCCCCACACACCAGCAGCCTCAGCTCGGTGGCGCTGAACGCTCTCAGTCTGCGCGCCGGGAACACGCTACAGAACCCGCGACGGAACGACGCGCTCTGACGACGGATACCCTCGCGCGTCATCCACCGCGCGCTGCACTCCGCGTACGCACGAGCGTTCTCAGGACCGACCTGACATGTATACAACAATATTAGACAATCAACTAGTCAATCGTGTTTAGTCTTTGCCGTGTGAAAGCACGCCCAACACGTATACGTGCACGTGTACGTACGCGCACGTAGATGTGCAAATAACGTTTTGACGTATGAGGTTGCAAGCATGAAATAAAAGTAATCCCTATTTCTACACCTTACTTCACTTTCACGAGCTCGTCTACGTATACTTGCTGCACACGCACTTAATGTACTAGAATTATAACTTAAGTTACCAGGTGCCGTTTATTGCCAAAACCATTTCTAAAATCTACAAAATAGCAGTTACAAACAAAGTTAGAGAAACAGGATAATTGAATGTAGAATTCAAGCTAGATGTATACGAACCTCGATGTTCTCCCCGCTGTCACACAGAGGCTGTATATGTTGGTCCTGTGCCACGTGCACCATGCTGAGCGCGAGCTCCTCGAAGGTGGCTCCCTCTACGCGCAGTTTCTCCACACGTCGCTTCCTCTCCTCTTCATTGAGCGTGGAGTCACGAGAGATACACTCGTACTCCTCCGCCGTTGACAGCACGCTCTGCAGGAACCTGATAAACACAATTTTGATTATCACCTCAAAGTGGTATAAGAAGAATGATGTATGCCCTGTCATTCCTCCTCAAACAGTCTTCAACACAAGTCAATATTTCATAGACTAAATAAGTTTATTTCCTTCCTTATACTTAAATCCTGTAAATAATATTAGTGTTTAATACTTTCTAACGTACTTATGTCTAATGGGATCTATCTCCTCCAGACAATCGTTGGTGAGCTCCTCCCCGCACATTATACGTAAGAATGGTTCCGACAGCGGCAAGTCCACCAGACGACCATCTTGTAACACCTGTGACATTAAAGGTAATTCAACATACAATAGACAAAAGTTATATTGAATGATATATTAAAGTAAGTATAATATAGACACATACCTTAGCTAGGAACACTCCGAGGAACCAGAAGTATTTGCTCACTCGCTCACAGAGAGGGGAGTCCTGGGCGAGGGGCGCCGGGAACAAACCACACGCACGACTCACGTAGTACCCGGGAGGTTTCTCTGAAAATACACACAGACATACACTACTGTTATATTTACTAACATTATTCCTTTCAAGGTGTACAAATAAATTATGATTTCAGCCAACATTTTCGACGCTAATAAGTTTTGTGAATAGTTTTAAAACTACATATTGGTTATGTACAGACAATTGTTTCATAGCTGACTCTATTACTGTGCATAAAAGTGTTACAATCGTAATAGCTTGCAGCTTGCTATTCTATCTATTATCAGTCAACAGGCAGCATTTTCGTAGTATATGTATTATATCCGTATTCTGGTACCCATAACACAAGCATATAAGCTTAGCTTGGGACCAGAGGACGTTGTGTGAAATGTTCGTGAATAATTATTTATTTATTATTTATTTTCGCGGCCGAATAGCCCAGTCTTAATTTTCCATTATTTGTCTACTTAAGCCCTAAAAAATTGAATTGAATTTGTTGTGTATGTATTGTTACCAAATAAATTAAAAATTTCCTGATTCTTAGAAATTATTATTATCGTACCATGACAGCTTTTTCCTGTGAAAAAGGGCATTTGACACTTTATTCTTTATCCATAACCAGAAAAATGTTATAATTAATAAAATTAAGAGTTACCATGTGGCAGTGCAAGATGATGTGGTGCGGCGTCATCATGCAGCAGCGTATGATCAGTGAGCCACATGTTAAGATCAGCTCGCTGTATCTCGGCCGCGACCAGCGCGTAGAACTCCAGCGTGGGGCCCAGGCCGGTGCCCTCCTCTCCGGCGAACTCTACCTCCAGCACTGACTTGCGTGCGGCGTGCACGCGCATCACCTGCACGTACGTACCGACCTTATATTACTACTTTTATAATTTAACAAACAAACTTATACCACTTCTGGCTAATTATACCCAGACAAAAGTACTAAACAGCTATGAACATAGTTTAAATTATAAACTAAATGGAAATAATTTTAGATTCTTATGTATCAGGAGTTAATATTCGCGTGTAAACTAAAATTATGTACACTCCACCTCTCTTATTCACAAAACTCTAATTTTTACGAGCAAAGCAGCGCACTGCGTAACGCAACTTTAAACAACATTACTTCAAATAAGAAAGTTATAGTTGCATAGTATTGTAACTTGCCTGCATAGCAGAACGTAACAGGTCTGGCTGTCGCGGTATTCTGACACGTTCATGACGTAGACGACCCATACGGAACTCTGTCGCTTCTAACTCGGCACGACGCGGAGATACCGTGTTGCCCGATCTGTAAATAAACGTCAATACAATTTATCTGTATAATTAAATATTATAAATAGGAGATTATAGTTGTGTAAATATATAAGAATCGTCACTAAAAATATACCTTTGTCTATCGAGCGCACGGTCTCTCTGCGCCTGTAGCCAGACAATAGTTCGCGAAGTGCCGAAAGCTGTACACGCGAAGAACATCTGTCGCGTCTCCAAGGGGAATAGGAACGGACACCAGTCGTTCAATTGGTGACACCTGACAAAACACAATACATTATTACTAATGGAAAAATCTTTGTTCACACTCGCCACATATTTCTATACATTTACGTCACTAAGACGTGAGCGTGCACGTGATCTGTTACGTAAATGCGTATACGTCCTTAATGTTAAAAGCAGTCGAGGAGCGCGTACGTACCAGACGGGCGTGGCGGCGGCGGCCAACGTGAGCGGGTCCTGCAGTTGTTGGTGCAGCTTGTTGGTGAGCTTCGTGGACAGGAAGTGTTCAGGGCGCAGGCCCGGCGCAGCACTACGCAGGCGCCGCAGTACGCGCACGCAGCACGTCGCCATGGCGCCCTCCGGACCACTGGCGCCCGCTATACCATGCTCTGTAACATACTCATACATTGTAATAAACAGATACTAGAGACAAAACTAATACTGACAATGGTAACACTATGGCTTACGCGGAAAGGATTTACTAGATCACGGATTGACATCCCACTTTCATTCACTGCTTTTTCTCAGTTAATTGAACCCAATAAGTGTTGGCTTACACTTTGATGTCTTCGCCAGGCCTAGGCCATCCCAAAACATAAAATAATTTAGTTTTCATATAAGTGAAATAGCAGTACATTTAACCGAAAGGAAACTGTTAAAATAATTTATAAAAAATATAATATTTGCCTCGCCTTATTGAAAAGGACATGACATTAATTGTCATTTTATTGTTAACACTTTTTATTATACTTAGTTGTTACTTACCAGGATCACATGGTTCGTCATCTTCACTGTCGCTGGATGATGCAAACGTTTCCACACCTTCGATCTCTTTGTACGTCAATCTGAAGAAAGTTATATTAATAAAAAATAGTACTAAATAATAACAAATGTAGTAAAAGCAATAACATTTGTATCTCACATATCACATATAATAAATATATAAATACTAACGTATAAGTAGTATCTCTGTGGGGGTCGTGTGACGGTAGTCGTGCGTTGAGTGCGACGACAGCGCGGTACAGGGTCCAGGAGCCGCGCTCCAGGGGGAGCGACGCGCCGCCCGCACTCAGCACCAGGCGCAGCGCGGGGAGACCACCGCTACCATTGTTACTGGCACCGGCAGGAGGGGAGTTACTGTTACTGTTACTGTTAGTGGTCGCTGAAGGTGCCGCGTTGTCGCTAGAGGTCGCATCCTCGCTATCAGACGAGTCATTTAATGGAATATCCAAATCTGTAGCAAAATACAAAAATAATATTGTAAGTTTCAATAAAAAGAAAGTCGTTTAAATCCAATTCAAATGACCTATACCATCAGGATTCTACACTATACACTGTGTAAGTTCTAAGCTCTATTGTATCTTAAAACCAATAACAATATAAAAAGAGTGACAAATTAAAAGCGAATCAAAAACTGAATTTTCAATTCATCGAAAAATCTCTTCCAACATTTGATAATGAAATAATGGCAGCATGTGGACATACCAACAGTTTGATTAAGATTAGTCCTGCCCGGCCTGGGGTCGAAGGCGGGTATCAAAGCTGAGAATTGTCGTTTCAGTACAAAGTCCTCGTCCCAGGGTTTCCTCTGACGGCTCTGACCACCGCCAGTACTGCCACGTACTGCTTCCAGAGCTTCCTCTTCCATTAGGGACAGAAGATTACGTGAAACCTGACAAATTGTACACACCAATGTGAAAATTAACAAAAAGGCACAACCATTTTGGACATTTCACATAAAGTATTTTAAAAAAGTAAAAAAGCATATCAAAAGAGCGACAGTGCTGGATTAACAACCCAAGACCATAGATAAAGGACCACAGATCACATCAAAAGAGCACCGTCTACATTTCCTGCTCAATTCATGTGACTATAATAATATGTATATGAAGAGAGTACTAACCACCTCCTGGTACGTGGGTTCGTTTTCCTTGTCACTGTCGAGAGCGTCGTCTCCCTCGTCATCATCCTCCAGTTCTGTGAGCAGCGCGGGCGCACGACATGACTCCAGGAAATCTTCCAGAGATACCTACCCACATAAACCAATAATGTACTAACACTAATAAACATTGACTTTAATAAATGAATGAATGAATTTAATAAACTTCTAATTAGCATAAGATCAGCAGCAAAAACTTAAAATAAAAGTGACTTAACTCAAACTGGACTTAACAGAAACTGGCTTATTTAAATAACGCCGGAAAATGTCATAAAATCAAGCACGCAATAATCCACGTATTTTCACTACATATTTTCGATTTGATCACTTTTCATCTCTGCATGTGAAAATAACCAAATCTATACAAGTAAATAAAATTGAGGTGTCCGTTTGTAATAAACAATTATTATTTGACTGTCCAACTTGTTGTACCAGATAATTACGGAATAGGCCCGAACGATTCGGATAAAACATTTTCCAATTTCCTAATTTCATGTAGATAAAGACGCATAATTCAAATAGTCCTTATTTGAAAATACTAAAACTAAAAGTAATGTTTGTAATGTGTATAATAATATTAATATATCTCACCTGTTCACTCTCACTCTCAGTAGAAGTGAGTGAGAGAGTGAGAGCGCTGTGCGCGTGCGGCGCGAGCGACGGGTAGCTCTGCGCGGCCGACAGCAGGCCGCCGGGGAAGTTGCTCGACAGTGCCAGGCGGACCAGGCTGATAACATAAATAATAATAATAAATAATAATAATATAATATAATATAAATAATATAAATAATATAATATAATTTTTTTATATATTTTTTTAAAAAGGTTATAATGTGTGCGTGTATATTGTATATAAGTGTGTTTATTGTGTTTTTTTTTAATTTGAATGAGTGTTGTTTTTATAATCTTTTTTAAAAAATATGTAAATAATAAGAGAATAGATGAATGAGAAAAAAATAATAATAATAAAATAATAAATATTCATGGACATTTCAAACAACGTCCTCTGGTCCCAAGCTAAGCTTATATGCTTGTGTTATGGGTACCAGAATACGGATATAATACATAAACTACTTTTCTTTTGTAAATACATACTTATAATACATAGTAAACACCCAGACGCAGTACAAACATTTGTATGACAATTAAAAACCTTATTTGCAAACATTCCTTACATTGGAAATGGAATAAAATATAAATTTTGTCGAACTTGCACCAAGCTATCTCGGAATACCGTTAGCCTGCCCTTCCATCTGAGCTACTCTGTAACCACAAATGTTGACTTTTTTGTTTTTAGAGTCTACTATTAACTCAGTTGGTTAAGAACGATAGAACGGTTATCAAGGATCGTGAGAGCAAGTCCTATATTTCCGCCTGTACAGTGAACTAATATAAATATTAAAATTATTAACGGAATATTTTTCATAATTCGTAACTTTTGATGCCCACTGTCCTCCCTGATTTATGCCTAAAATATTAAAAGGCAGACAGTAATACTAGTTAACGTCCATACCTCGGGAACAAGCTGGTAGAATGGTTGTTCCTGTTGGCTCTTTGTGGATTGTTCCCACGTCCAGCGCCCCGTCCCACGCCCACGCCCAACGTCTCCAGCAGACGAGCCGCCCCCTGCTGACAACAAACATAATATATTATTATACACTGTGTAACTGTCCAAAATAGCACACATTTATTTCTTTAATCTCACATCTTTTTATTATAGGTAGTCCAGAGACAATAAACATAATGCGTAGTAGTTTCCATCCATATAATTATTATCACAATCAACATATAAATCGAGTACCTGTTGTGTAAGGTCCGGTTCACTTGCACTCATAGCACCTGATCCTCCAGATTGATTGTCCTTCTTATGGTCACCGTACTGAGACTCGGGACCCTCGTTGTCTTCACACTATATATGTAGGAAATGATAGTGCTTAAGAGTAATTCAAAGAATAAATTGACAACTCTAGCGAAACTAACAAAAAATTAGGCGTTTTTAACACGCTTATATTATTAGTTCGGTTTGTATATATTAATGTGTTAATCTATGTAACGGAATCTTAGAAAGCGATTTTCACCAACAAGCAGTAGTCGGATTTTTCTGAAATTTTGCACACATATTAAGGACTGATGACAATGCAACAGTTTAAAAAAATATTGAGGATAGCGTGTTTTTTTATTTTTTGAACTAAACAAGTTATTTAATTAGTGCTATAAATACCTCCTGATTGGTCTCCTGTACGGGTTCCTTGGCTGGATAAGGTTTAGTGATGTCAGTGATGCTGGTGGGGCCCATGTCCATGTTAGTGAAGGACGTGTTTCCTAGATCAGCTATACAGTTGTTGGTCTCAGCTCCCAGTGTCAGTGACTCCACTATTGTCGCCAGATCTAAGGAAAAATTATGTCTTTATTGTGGGATCCTGGCTGGTTAGAGACTAATAACGACTCCAAGTTTTTAGTCAAACTAATCGGTCTGGTATGAGTTGAATTCGAGCACGAATGTCTCCATAATTTTTATTGTTTTATCCTTTAGTGTGGACACAACTCCTGTAATAGAACCATGTTCTGTAACATACCGGTGTTAATATGATGTGTAGAGTTGTTGATGGCGGACAAGTCAGTGGCGTGGCTCCGCGGACGAGACATGTTGCTGGACAGCTCCTCGCCCGATATGTTGTCCGCGGACGAGGCTTGTTCCGTGGATGCGACAGACACCTACAATAATACACAATAAGGTCATTTTCAAGAAATTGTTGGTTATTCAATGAACTTGAAAATGAAGATGATTATAATGACACGCATCCGAGGTCGCAGACAACTACGATAGTGAAACCCTATACCTGATGATCAACAGCGGTAGCATCAGGTAAGCTGGGTGTGGAGTGACTCTTCCGGCCTTGTTTGTTGTCACCACTAGTAGTACCGCCGCTCACTACCTTCAAGTCGAACTTGCCTTCAGCTCCCATACGGTAAGAGTTGCGGCCACCGTGGTCCCACCTACGGTAAAAAAAAAGAAAAAATTGTTACAAATAGGTTTTCCGAAGTAAAAGCTCTAGGCGGTATTACTGAGGCGTTAGGTTTTGAAACTACTCAAAAGTTTCAGAGCGCCTATGTTTCTTTCAGTTGCATCTGGTTTTCTAGTTATTTTATAATAACAATAAACTAAAAATAGTACAATAAGTAAATTAATAACTTGGGTTTTTTTCGCACACAATAAAGACTAGGCAAGTGTTTACGTAAATTTATTATGTATATTGTTAGTATACCTAACATCGACCCATCCATTATGCAGGTCGGAGGTGAGCGTGCCGAGTGCTGGATGCGGCCCGTCCTGGTCGCGCCACTTCCAGTCGGGGCCCCTGTGCACGCGCGCGCCCGCACTCACCCCGCGCGCGCCCCGCCCCCACCGCCGCGCGCGTGCGCCCGCCCCCGCGCCCGCCGCGCTGCACGCCCCCGCGCCCGCCCCCGCGCTCGCTCCCACTGCGCTCACACTCTGGCGGGGAGGAGTGTCGCTTATACTGATCACCTGTGGACGTAACAACGTAGTCAGCCATGTCTCTGAAATCTCACAATCGTCATACTAATATTGAAAAATACGAATGAAGAACGTTTCCAATACGACAATGACAGTACTATGACGTTTGTATTGAACAAAAATATGTTGTTTCAGAGCAATAATAAAGAAATATTAATAAAGCTTTTGGATAATACTGCATGTATAAAATAAACATTGTAAAACATTATAAAAATAAACATCTGAGACTAGGTGAACTGCATTGATTACAAAGTCAAACATAAAAAACAGAGATGATCCTGTTGTCAATATTACCTTCCCATATATCTCAAGTCCTGACAGTGACAGATAGTGACTCTGTCCACTGGCGTTCTTCCCGTTCTGTTGTATCCTCAGGTAGCGGTATGCTGCATCAGCCCTGACCCGCCAGGTGGCCGTGCTGCCGGGCTCCTGGAGAGCTTGCTCGTCACTGTGAGCCAGCAGGGTGCTCCACGCTACACCATCACATGACATCTAACACAAACAGAACATTACTCATGACCAGGGTAAAATTGAAGGTAGTTGTCATTTTACTAGTAGTTTTGTCCCCTTATACAAATAGATACACATAAAAAGAAATCATTATTTTAATATAAGAAAATTTAGAAATTTAACATTGAAAATGATTTCTATCTAGATTATCAAATGAAAAAAATTATTGTTGTAATTTTGTTGTCTATTAGCACTGTGAAAGCTATAAAGTTCGATGTAAAATACTATTTATGAGCGCTGATAAAACACCAACTCACTTGGAACAGCCAATTCCTGAGTGCGGATCGTCCATACCCTCGAGCGTGACGTAACGTATACGCTGTTGGTACAATATTGAGTCCAAGATCAACGGCTATGAAGGCTCGTCTATCATCATTGGTATGAACATTAAGTGGTTCCGCAGACCTGGACAGGGCGTCCTCGGCCCGACCGTAAGGCAATTGCCTGCCATCTGAGGACCACACACTGACTAGTCCGTGGGCACCAGGGTTCACCCATTCACAAGTACCACCGTTGCTGCCAATGAAGTAAAGGACGCCGTTCTCGTCAAAATCATGCTGCAAACATAACGTGACTTCGATCATATGTATAACGGGACGTATTGTTATAGAGTTGGACTGCGAATTTTCCACATGAACATTGTTACTTAGTCATCGGATTTTGATAAGTACTAAAGTTTGAGTAAAATTTCGCGTTTATGTGCGTGTTTAAGAGAAACGTAGTTAACAATAACTTACATCATATGTGAAGGTGATGGGTGCTTCAGTTTTAATCTTGTTGACAAAGTTGAACGTGTTTCTGTCCATATCGTACCACTGTCTGGCGACACTCTTGGCGAGGAACCTCTCCAGCTGCCTGACGGTGGTGAGTGCCTCCACCTTCAGGTTCCGTCCCAGGTTGTTCACGTTGTTGGTGCTGGACTCGTCCGTCGCGTCCTCGTGCGCACGCTCCACACGTAGCCTGATCAATAACATTCACTTACACACTAGTAATTTACCACGAGTCTCCTCTAAACATATTTAAAGATAAAGTTAAGCTAAACCATTAATCATTACAAGGATCACACCATATTGACAGATATTTAATATATTTATTGCTTAATTTATTTCACAATCGCTAGAAACGAAGAAACGAACTCTCCTGGTTATACTCGTGAACCATTACACTGTCGGTCGGTAGGTAGCCGTGGGTGAAGTGTTGTTACCTGATCCTCTTGACGAGATGGTGCAGCGTGCCCGCAGCGGGCGGCGGCACGTCTCCTGCGGGCGCGTGCACGGGGAGGCGCTCCACGCTCTCGAGCACGGCCACCAGGCGCGCCGCCAGCCCCGCGCCCGCACTGCCCGCCGACCTGCTCAGCCACGCGCCCACTATACGCTCGCGCTCCGCCGCCTGACCACCACCGTCTGATACGGAGATAACATACGTCATGTGATGCTACAGTCACCGCCATGTATTCATAGCAAGACCGATATAAACTAAATTAGATATTAAAGTAATTTACTAATTTTGCAATTGACTTGCTATACTTGCTTAAATTGTAGTGGAAAAATTTATAATAAAACTAGCTGACCCGGCAAACGTTGTTTTGCCATACTAAAAAAAAGGTTTGAAAAATAGATGTTGGCCGATTCTCAGACCTACCGAATATGCATGTAAAATTTCATAAAAATCGGTCAAGCCGTTTCGGAGGAGTACGGTAATTAACACTGTGACACATGAATTTTATATTCACACAACGCCCTCTGGTCCCAAGCTAAGCTTATTATGCTTGTGTTATGGGTACCAGAATACGGATATAATACATAAACTACTTTTTTTTGTAAATACATACTTATAATAAATACATAGAAAACACCCAGACGTAGTACAAACATTTTATAACATTTATGGATATCACACAAATAATTGTCCCAAGCGGGAATCGAACCCGCGACCTCTTGATCGACAGTCCATTACGTAAACCACTCCACCACGAAGCCCGTCAAATCATTATATTGAAATCATTTTGCCTATAATTAATTTTTGATAATAATAATAATTATCTTTAATATAACAAAATTGAATAGATAAGTAAATAATAGTATTGCAGTTACCGTTAGCTTGTGGCGACAACACTTGCAACAACGAGGGCGCCAGGCCTGAAGACTGCAGCTCGTATGCAGACAGCAGTTCCTCTCCACACAACAACTCTGATAGTTGCTCCAGAGACTCGGACAACTCACGTTGCCAACCTTCTGTAATGTATACATATCTATTAACAAACTGTCGCTTTCATACATATACACTAGCACATCAGTTTCACATATTTCTATAATTACTATCCCACTTCTGGGCTTTGAGCGTGATAATACAAAGCCGTGATAATATTCTGATGTGTAAGCTATATAACTGTAAAATGACATTAAAATCCGATTACTAGTTGTGCATTATAGGGTAACAAACATCCTTACATTCATCCAGAGTTCTATAGATTCTTAAAAATTCCCGTTAACATTATAACGAGTTTGTTTTATAATAAGTAAAGATAGTTAGTGAGTACAATATAATATAGATACCAGTAGGTTGTGTGGCAAGTCTCTGTACCCTGGCGAGTAGCGCCCGCAGCCTGGCGACGGGCGCGCGAGGCTGTCTGGTGGCAGCGCTCGCCAGGTGGCGCGAGTAGAGCGCGCGGGCTCGCTCGCTTACCTGTATATGTACATACAACTATTAATATTATATCATTACATACAATCAAATAACGCTATCTATTAAAACATGCAGTGGCTTTTAGCATATTTTTAAGTAATATATTAAACGTCAAACCCGGGTGCATGAAGTCAGAACTACTTGCACTATTCATTGTTATCGAACGAGGCATTACATTACAAAATCGCTGGTCACATACCTGAGCTTTTAAAGCCTCTGTCTTAGCTGTGAGTCTTGATCTAGTTTGGTTAGAAGCTGCATTATTAGTGGTAGTAGGTCTACGGTCCGTCCAGCCGCTTGCTAACTCGGGACCTGTCATAAATATCAAAAATAAATTAACATAAACCATCGCATGTTAATTTACATTCAATGATATTATAAATATCATTATTAGACTATTTAACAAAAGTTGAGTTAACTGAATAATATACCTAAAAATGTTTCAGCTGTAAATGAATGTTTAGTGCCTCTGTTTGATTCAAATATAAAACCAGCCAGGTCTTCCCTCAGTATTGTTGTTTGTTGCTGCCCATCAGTATTATGTATTTGTAGTTCCTTTTCCCTGATAACAAAAAATATATAAGTACACATTTATATCCCAAAACAGGGATATTGATTCAATATGGAACACTATATTGGCTGAATTGAAGGTATGGCAAATATTGTTCGTACTTACTTTTTAGATGACAATGACCAGTTTCCAATGACAAGTTTAGCTGCGCCTGGTTTTGACAAAATAGGTTGAGGAACTGAATTCTTGACAGAGGCTCGTGCTCTCTGTAGTTTATCGATGAACTCACCACGGTTTTCTGTACAATAAACATCAGCATTATTTGTCACATCTGATTATGATGATTGCAGATGGCGAAAGGGTATCAGTGAAAGTTATAGTTACGATACGATTATAATAGCTACAACATGTCCGAGATATATGAATACTGTTACCAATGATACACGCTATTTACGTTAGCATCACAACGCTTCTTATAATACGTGCACGTATACGTATTGAACGTGAACACGTTAATCCACATTAAATTTACTAGAGTGGCATTCTAAAATTTTGTCTTTAATGCTAATCCAATTTAAAAATAGCAACATGGAAACCTAACCATATATTAAATGGTAATCATCTAGGCCAAGTAAGTTAAATCTGACAAGTGTGGTCAAGTATCCAGTGTATTGGTATGTTTGCGAGTATGGTTAGAGTGGTACACTACCAGTATTATCAGTCTGATGTTCAGGACTGCCGCTGGAGTACATGGTGGCGAGCTTCCCGTCCAACAGGAACCTGAACCAGCCGTTACTGCCCGTACTGAGCTCCAGCGCGGCCGCCTCGCTCCACACGTAGAGCGCGTCGCGACCGCGACACAGCGACCACTCGCCCCACGAGTACGCCACGCCCGCCGACAGGCACGTCGCGTCTGATCTACTGCCTGGAACATACAAATCATTACATAATCAAAATTACATTAGCATTACATGGCCATGATTACAATTTATACTATCATAAAATGACAAATTGCTGCATATACACTCAAATAAATATTGTTACCTAAATCAGTTTCAGCATGAGTTAAACTGATCAAGTGCTATTTGTGAAGACTGGGTTAGAAAGCCAAACTAGATAAGAAATTTAATTCCTCGATTAGTAAAATAAGTTTCAAAATCTTAATACATCTATAATTTGTTGCAATATTGCTTACTCACCTATCATATTAGAATTTTCAGTATCTGACATGAAGGTAGTTGGGGCCGCTGCCAAGCTCTCCACCTTGCTAAATACGCCCAATCTGGCGAACTGTTCCAAGTATATGTCGGACGCCTTCACCATCAGCTCCTCAGCTATACCGAGTACTATTAAATGTCCGTCGTCATCATCCTAAACATGAAGATTTACATTTTAGAAGAGACGCTTCGATAAAATTAATTATCTACCTACCTACGCACCAACTAAACTACTATCAAAAATATTATAAATCTTTAAATTAGTAAAGACTTTTTTATTTTTCTGATTTGTCTGTTGTTTCACATCGTTATCCTGTATACAGGCTAATTCTACCGGCTACAATTGTAATACCTAGAGATGTTATACATATTGTGTATAAATTTAAATATTCAGAGACTTTTAACAAATTATATTTCAAAAGAAAACAATAACTGTATAAATGCTGTTAAAGAAATATATATATAACACAAGTTATACAAGGACATTAGAAACAGAAAAAAACGACAAATAGAGGATATCAAAAGCGAGTAAGTTTCGATGGTGTGATATCTTTACATACAAATGATTGGATGCGTTTTAGAACTGAACATAATTTATGACTAATGGTATACTGTCATATCAACTGGACATGAGAAAATTAGTGATATAAATGAGTAACCTATAGCAAAATATACAGCATTATAGGTGACAAGATTTATGTAACAAAAGATAGAATTAAATCAGGCAATGGTAACACTCAAAAAGATGATAAACAAAAGGACAAACTGTCTGTAAGTGTAATCTGTAAATAGTCATCGGCAATTCTAGTTTTGAATACCACAAAGCTATACATAGCCACCTAACCTAACCCTGGAGCAACATATCGACCTGTTTCTCAAGTGTGGCGCTAAACTCATGTATTACTAGCCGACCCGGCAAACGTTGTTTTGTCATACAAATGTCAGTCATTGTCAAAACACTTACACATTCTTAAACAAAAATAAAAATATTACAAATGTTCTAATTAAAACTGAAATTAAAATTATTAAAAAATTATAATACATCAGTTACTCATGTGATTTATTATGTATCCATTGGTACAGTCTATGGAGAATATTATAGCACCAAAAACCCCATAGATATTGTTTATTTGTAGCCACAGTGTACAATGAGACACAGAAGTGTGAAAAAAAAACATTATTTAAAAAAAATGCCCATAACTCGAGTACTACATGTGTACTATTATATTTTTTAATTTTATATTTTGAGTACCCATGAGCTCGGCTATGAGGTGTGTCAAGGTTATCCATTCTTTCTGGGACACCCTGTATATTATATTAACAGTAATAAGCGACAGTTATGACTGCATGTCTAGGTAGTAGTTTTTCACTTTAATTTTAAAGGTTAAAATTATATTACCATTCTTATAGTCCTAAAGTTTTTACTCATTCCAATTCCATTTCATTTCATTTCGTGTATCAAAATTTATAACGGCAATAGATATTGTAACAAATGTAGCATTCGATTTTATTAAATCGTTCATAATATCTCTACGCTAACTATGATATTGTATAATACTTAAAGTATTTGATATGTATATGCTATATCGGTAGTGTGTATTAGCAATAGTTAGATAGGTATAGGGATCATCATCATCATCATCACACCATCGTAACATTACCACGCTGGGCGGACGGATATAGCGGCTACGCTGGTACCGCGGGGGAGGACGACGACTGCACGGCTCACTCTGAAGTATCGGACTTATATTTAATGTCAACATTACGCGAACATATTACAACGAACAATAAAATCAAAATTTTATCAATAATTTTAAATAATTTTTTATGGTTAAATCCGGCATTTCCTGAAAAGATTTGCTAGAAATCTTCAGTATCTAAAGTTTATAATGATTAAGGCTTCTTAATCAACTGTAAAAAGGGCTAAATATACAAATAGTTTAATCGGTTATTAAACACATAGCTAAGGTAAGAACATAGAGGTACTATAGAGGTAATAATAGAGTTTTCTGTCTTTTATAATTACAGACATATTTTTTATTGAAATTGTTTTTAGTATTCTTATTCATAGGCAATTTTCCATATCACTCTATAATATAATAGTATATCACTCTCTCTCTCTCTCTCTCTCCAGCCCATGTACGTCCCACTGTTGGGCACGGGCCTCCTCCATTTTGGGAGGGATTATGGTCTTTGGGTGACCAAGCGTATTGGCACAGGGTTTATTTTCGAGTTATGAGTCTCTCACAGTAAATAAATAAATAAATATTCATGAACATTTCACACAACGTCCTCTGGTCCCTAATTAAGCTATATTTCTATGCTTGTGTTATGGGTACCAGAATACGAATAGACTACATATATTACTTTTCTTTTGTAAATACATACTTATAATACATAGTAAACACATGTATGCAATATCCCTTAGCTGAATTTTACAGCACCCTCGGGAGGAGATGTGGTGGTGACACTTGTATTGTTAATATAATATGATAGTATATTCTACATACGACATTATCAAGTACGGCGGCGACGAGTTGCGTGAGCAGCGCGGCGGGCGAGGGCGCGAGGGCTCGCAGCAGCGCGGCGGGCGCGTAGTGCACCATCTTGCGGACCAGCGAGAGACAGGCGCGCCGCACGCCGCCGCCGCCCGCGCCCAGGTAGCGCGCGCAGAACACCGGCACTAGGCGTCTGATATACCAACACAATAATATTATCATTATTGTAATCTTATATATAAAATTCCCGTGTCACAGTGTTAGTTACCGTACTCCTCCGAAACGGCTTGACCGATTTTCCTGAAATTTTGTGTACATATCCTCTAGGTCTGAGAATCGACCAACATCTATTTTTCAAACTTTTTTTTTTAGTATGGTAAAACAACGTTTGCCGGGTCAGCTAGTATATATATAAAACTCCTATCACGATATTTATCCGCGATGGATTCCTAAACTACTTAAACCGATTTTAAATTAAATTGGCACACCGTGAGCAGTCTGGTCCAACTTGAGAGATAGGATAGCTTAGATCTTTAATTATAGTCGCAATATTATTTTATTACAAATTATTTGTCTACCCCTGACATTTGTATGGCAAAACAACGTTTGCCGGTAGTTACTGTAATATAATACAATAACAACAGACTATTTACAAACGGTCTTATTCGTAATGATTTATCGGAGGTTTAAACGGAGTTTTTATCGGAGAGATAATAAACGTTTTAGCGTAAAGAGACTATTATGAATAAAAAGTTTTGACAATTTTCGCGAACCTATTTTAGCGACCTTTTAAACCTTCGATAAGTCATTAAGTCACTATGAGTAAGACCAAAAGAATTTTCTCTAGTCCTATACAAATTTTCTTACGTAATTCTAATTACAAATATAAATAATATTATAATTTTTTTGTTTTTTTTTTTTTTTTTTTTTTTTCATTTTGACATTGTTATGAATTGATAATTTTACTGTTTAATTTTTTGTTTAATATTTTTTTTTCTTTTTCATTGGTGACAAATCAAACATGCTTATAATAATAACTTAAGATTATCGTCAGAATGTTGTTTTATATTTTATAATATTTGTAAGCCTCGCATGCGGCTGAACATGCAGAACTTTAACTGTTATCAACACCATTATGTAAAAATACCATGTTTCAACAAATAAAATTATCTTATCTTATCTTATCTTAAAGTAATACCTAATATGCCATAATTCCTTTCATTAGTTTATTAGTTTCAATAGAAAATATTACAAAAAAATGTGTAATTTGTGGGCAACCTAGTTATTACGCGCGGTCAATGATTAACACACACAGGCCCGCTACAAGATACGGACGCGCGAAACGAAATAAATACGTATTAGCTATAAATTGTGATTATTAAAAAATTAATTGGTAAAAAATTTGAATAAAATTCTTGACATATTTATAAAATATTTTTAAAATGTTATTATAATAATTGTAATATAAAATATTTGCATGCCATTTTAATGGTACATATATGTGAACCAAATTGTATTCATGTTATCTTTTGTAAACCATATTTCCGCAAATAAATGAACTGAACTAAAATAATATTAATGGAAATTATCAATAATCAATAGTGTTGTTGATTCTCAACCTCCTGTAAAAATTTGGGAAAGTTTAGAAAAAATTCCCTGTATACATACTTCCATACATGTATCTATGGTACTAGCTGTGCCCTGCGTTAAAAAGGATAAAAAATCTATTCATTTTTTACCATCCCACGAGAACATTGCATTTTTTGGGATTAAAAGTAGCCTATTATAGCCGTGTTCTGATGTATAAGCTACATTATTGTAAAGTTTCATTAAAATTAATTCAGTAGTTTTTGCGTGAAAGAGTAACAAACATCCCAGCATCCATAATCACAAACTTTCACATTTATATAATGTTAGTAAGATATAACACAATGCACATTAAAATACAAGTATTGATATGATTGTTTGTTGTATAAGACATACGGATATATCTTACATGATGTGTATCTATATATATACATGTATTAACGCCTATGTATATCTAATTCCATTCCATTCCATTGCGGCAGGAATGGAATAGGTTGGAGGAGGCCTTTGTCGAAGGACAAACGGATTTGCAGAATGTAGTTAAAGCCCGGAATAGAATAGACAAGACCATTATAAAAATATTGTGAATTCCGAATAAAGGCTATTAATTATTATTATTATTATATCTAATTAATTATCAGTTACGATAGTCAAGTAAACATTACAATACTTACATTTTTTTTAATGCAGTTACTTTAAAATTCTGAATAAATTACCATAAAATGTTACTAAATAAAACAGTACTCACTCTAAATATATAGCAGCCATTTCCTTGTCCCCAGTTTCAGGGAAGTCATCATCATTAGACGGTGATGGAGAGTCCTGACTACCGACAACGAGCCACTCGCCTGGACATTGTAAGATGGCGGCTACTTCTCTATGACCTGTTCACATCATTAATAAATCTATCTAATATATAAAATTCCCGTGTCACAGTGTTAGTTACCGTACTCCTCCGAAACGGCTTGACCGATTCTTCTCAAATTTTGTATACGTATTTAGTAGGTCTGAGAATCGGCCAACATCTATTTTTCAAACTTTTTTTTTTTATTATGGCAAAACAACGTTTGCCGGGTCAGCTAGTTATTTTATATAAAAGGATTTATTACAAAATAACTAAATAATAGCTAATTATTAACTATCAGACTAATAAAATGTGCAATTTATGCAATATGTAAAATTTACTAACA
Organism: Orgyia antiqua; assembly: GCA_916999025.1. Lineage (NCBI taxonomy): Eukaryota > Metazoa > Arthropoda > Insecta > Lepidoptera > Erebidae > Orgyia > Orgyia antiqua. Next base: position 708,484 of record OU779865.1, read on the forward strand.
CATTTCTTTCATGAAGAAAGAAATGTGTTAATAAATTTTAGACATAGAACTTATTAAAAAAAACTAATTTAGATTATTTATCATTTAATTATTTAGGTCAAAAAACTTTCCCAACGTAATATATATTAGATCTTAGGGAAATACAACCTGATGACGGTAATTCAGCACGGTAAGTGTGTAATGCTACAAGGGAATAGATGATACCTTGGTCATGTCGTTCCCGAGCCTTATCCAAAGGTGTCTTCCCGTCTTCATCTCTGAGATCAGCGTTAGCACCATAACGTAGAAGCACCTTGGCGATAGCAGGACGACCGAAGCATGCCGCGTAGTGTAGCGACGAACTGCGCTGACCACGGTTTACATCAGCACCTATAATTAAACAACACCTTTTTAGAAGAAAATTTGTTAAGTGTTCGAATAGGCCAATTTTACGGAAGAACACAATTCTCTAAAATTCAATTACATTAATATTTTCAAAAATGTGTATATCAAACCTTTATCACATAGGAACTCGACCATCTCCCTGGTACCGAAGGCGGAGGCCCAGTTGAGCAGCGTCTGTCCGACGTCGTCTGTGAAGTTAACGTCGACCGCTCCGCTGGAGACGGCGGCGAGCAGCGCGTCCGTGTCCTTCCCGCGGATGCAGTCGATCAGCTGACGGTGAGACTTGTCCCCGCGCGCTGCGCCCGCCCCACTGCTGGAGCCCTCCCCGCCAGCACCGCCACTGCTGGATACTGATGCTGCACCGCTGGTGCGAGACGAGCCACTACAATACACATACAAACAAATACATTTTACGAATCAATTTTTTTTTCTCTATAAATTATTAAGATTTATATTTTACCATAATCATACTAACACTTGCATGTCACGAGCGTGAGTAGTTTTGCTGTCTTATAATGATAGATAAATAGAAACGATAACAAGTGGGTAGTACTAACATTTTGAGGGTAGAACGAAAATCTCAACTATCCTATAAAGTTACAAGAGCATTAAAATCCACCAGAGCAGTGTACATACTTGTGTATAGCATGTCTCCCCTCACAGAGCAGCACCAGCAGCAGGTCCACCAGTCTCATACACTCCAGGCACCATCGCTCGTCAGCCTGCACCGCCGCCTCCACCGCAGAGCATAGCTCCAGACGGACCAGGTCCTGAACAATACAACAATATATTTATATTAAACCACCTTTAAAGCATTGATCCAACAGGAGTCGATATCGTCCGATAATGTTCATACTCTTAGTATGTGTGTTATGTACACGCAAATGTATAATGTTAATGTGCTTGTGTCCATTACCTCTACACCACCGACATTACAATATTGCACACAATGAAAACATCGTGTGTAACTAGTAACATTAGTTTTATACCCAAAGATGATATTTAAATGTACGAGAAGATTCCAGAAATAAATTACCGAATACTTTGGGAGTGTCAACGCATTATACCAGATCGCCTCTAGCTCCTTGGATGTGACTACTTACATGAGTGATCTGTGCGGAGCCGCGACACAGTGTAGACAGTAGACTGACCGTGGTGGATACTGACGGTGCTGAACATTTGTCATCACCACTCTCCGCACTGCCGAGACGACGGACTAGCTCCTCTATCAAACCTGGGACATTACAAAACATCATAGTCATAATTTTCGCGGTTAGTTACGGTCGCATTATAAGTAAATAGAACAATATTTTGTGACAATACGGAAAATGTAAGTCTTAATTATATGAAATACCGCATACTGGAGCATATTGTCATGGTAATATGTAAATTGCAGTGCAAACCTTGGAAGTATTAGTTTGTTTCGCTCCATCTCTAAAACTAAAACATGCGTATTTTTGCTTGAGTTCAAGCATTAGTTTAAATACGTAATATACCTTTGTGCCAAATAGTAGTAACAACCTACACAAACTAACATTCATGTCTAGATAAGTATGTAAATACAGATTAGAAGATATCGCTTGGTCATTCGTGTTTACCTATCATTATCTGAATGTCTATAACACTTCCACTATCACGAACGTGTGCAAAATTAAAAGAATGAATCGAATTTGTTTATTTTTAAAAGTGACAAACATTATATTCAGTTCCATAAGTGGCAGTGACGATTAAGAATTTCTTTATTACATATCCTTCCTAGAGTGAAGTTATGGTCACCTAACCGATATAGCTACATTAGACAAACAACTCAAACTTTTGCCGATACATCTGGTTAATGCGCGTTAAACAAAATGATATATTTTTGCAGAACCCGGGAATAAAAATGAGACTGAATGAGGCGAATAAGGAAAGCTGAATAAGTAATAGTTATATGTAGAAGTAATACCGTGTTGAGCGAGCGGCGCTGGGTCGGCGTGTGCACGCGCGAACCTGTCCGCGAGCGAGGCGAAGCAGCGCAGCGCCGCGTCCGCCACACGAGCGTCCGCGTGACGGAGCAGCGCCGACAGCGACGAGACCGCGTCACCCACGCGGGCGTTACCTGGCTCCATCTTGCCGCACACCCTGTATATATCTAACTATCACAACGGGGATCTACTATCCTGTACACACCTAACATCAGAAGTGGGATTCATCTCTTAGTACAACAATAATATACAGAAAAGATTCCAAGTAGATCTTTGGTGGTATTTTTCTTGCTAAATAAGGCAAAGTCTAGTTTATACAATGACCACAAATGAGGCAAATTAGTCCAACGAAGTAACTCGATAACTGTACAATATTATACCAACTAATTACTCCATTAATAAACTATTACAGATGTTATATCTTTCCTTATTTCTATTTAATGGTCAAATTACCATTTAAGTACTCATACTTAACTCATTAAGAGCGCGTTTAAATGGTAATTCAAAAAGAGCTTGGGTTTATGCTCATTTTGCAAGATATATTCAAAAAGTATAATTAACGCGGATTTTGAAACAAAGTCATTGATAATGCGTGATGATTATTAAGAATATTATTATCTTTAATTATTGTAAAACAATGTAAATGTAAATTACTTCTTCTTCTCAATAACTATAAACGCAAGAGAAACTGCGCGGGCATTAGCAGTCATAGTAAAAACAAGTGACAGGCTAAGAATGCAAGTGTCACCACCCTATCTTCACCCAGATGACATCCTCTGTGAGACACGGAAAACCCTAAAAGTAAACCCTGTGCCAACACGCCTGGTCAGCGCGGCACAGTAGACCATAATCCCTCCCAAAATGGAGGAGGCCCGTGCCCAACAGTGGGACGTACATGGGCTGGAGAGAGATTTACGTATAAAATGTATACTGTGCGAGTGTCTAAATACGAAGTAATCAATTGCAATACAAAATTGCGCTGGAATAAGTTCATTGACGTAATTTTAAAATACAATTAGATGAGCGTCAAGTGAAGCATTTTACTCAAAATTATATGAAGTAACTTTGAATAATTCGTTACAATTGTTAGTCAAGGTAAAATAGCTGCTAGTTTCAGGGTCAACTTAGTTTATTCATAGTACTTTAGTATGTACATGTAAATGATCCGACCTTTGTACCATACTACAATATCTCTTTAGGCATGGTGTGAAACAAAGGTCTAATACTAGTTCCTGTATAATAAAAACGTATATATTCTACAACACTACAGTCTTACATAATATAAATAACAAATTCATAGACAAAAAAAAGAAAGATGTCTGATAAAAAGCACTTAACATTTAATTACTTGAACATTTAAGTGGTTCAGACAATTATCATATAATTGTTAGTTTTTATTTTGTCTACTACTAGTGTCGTCATTATGCTAATATATACAAAACTTATGAAATATTTTACAACTAACAGACTCACACAACTATTACTTTGTTATGAATTTTTGTATTTCTTTGCTTCTCTAATATAATATCGAATATATGAATATTTAAGTATACAAATCTAAGTCTTAAATCACAGTATCCACCGTTGAAAGCTTTTTTTATACTACTTTAGGGTGACCAAAAGCATACGGCCCGCCTGATGGTAAGCAATTACCGTAGCCTATGGATGTTTGCAACACCAGGAGTATATATAAGAATATGTTAAAAAGAGATAATTTATTTATTTCAATGGGATGTTGGAAAGTTTAAGAAATGTAAGGATCATCTGGAGTTATGTTATTTTAAATTATGTACAAGTAATAACAGGGCCATTTTGTACATAGTAACTAACCTTGACACAACAGCCATGGCCGAGTGGAGTGTATCTTTATGTACAGAAGTGCCGTGGTGTGTGATGAAGTGTAAGACAGCAGGCAAGCCACCACCCTCCCACACCGCACCGGCCTCTCTAGTACATACTAGCTCCAACACCTGGAATTTATCAACAATATATAAGTTATACAATAGTAGGTATGTATGGAGACTTTCAGGAACTGGTGAACGGGTGGTGCATTTGTTTGATTAAAGTTTAGGTTATGATCAAAAAAGAATAACAGCAAGGGAAATATTGGAATGACCTCATGGATGGTAAATACAATTTATACCATACTTATAGACTACTTAATCATATAAATCATATATTATTTACTCATGAATGGTAAAGAAAATTTATATCATACATTTATGTCCCACAACAATAATAATACATGTAGAAATATTTATTTAGGTATCTTTATATCTAAATAGAAATTTACACATTATTTTTGTTTGTATTACATCATGTACCACTTTAAGCTGTTTTGTAAACTGCTGTTGTAAGGAAAACTCCATTTTCTTGGGCATATATGTTTATAGGTATATATTTTTAAAAGTAGTCAAATTTGATTAGATAAAAATATACTTACTTTGATGCATTGTTCAGCAAGATCTTTACTAGTACGATTGTCAGTGTCAACAGTAAGCAACCTGTTGCAGATAGCCTTCACAGCACCTTCAATCGCTACTATCCTTCTTGTACATTCAGCTACAAACATAATATAAATATTACAGAAAAAACATCAAGTAACAATTTTGGAATCAAATGTGAGACTACCATGTGAAAGAACTATAATGTATTGTGTGCAGTAACATATTATGTAAACAATATTAGACAAATAATACAAACCTGAGACATCCAAATAGTATGTGATGGCTCTAGCTGTAACTTCAAGTACATTGTCCGGTGCACACTCATCAAGAAATATTTTGCACAGAGCAGGCAGAAAAGTTCTTGGTGGACAACTGAAATACAAAATAAACATTACTTTTAAATAACAGGAAAATGGATTAAAAAATAAATGTAGTATTCAAGCAAAGAGGTGCAGTTGTTAGGTTCAGAGTTAAACATTCTATTCTATTAGGAACAATGAATATTGTAATAATGCTTCCCATCAGGTGAGCCAGTATAAAAAAAAACACATTAAGCAAATTTGAAAAAAACATCAGTTTTTATATTGATGTAAAACAGTAATAAAAAAAAGATCTTAACTACATAATAGTTTTGTTTTACAATTTTGGGTACATATCAAATTAAAAATGATTAAATTAGTAATCAGTAAAATAGCTCAGTTTACCTCTCAAAGCAGCGATCAACATTGTCGGACATGAGCAACAACATACATAGCTGTTCAAGGGCAATCAGCTGCATATCCCTCTCATCACCCTGCCCTGTCAACAGCCATTCCAACAATGTCTCTGGATCCACTTCAGCCATCTTGATGACAAACAAACAAACATTTAATCACCAAAACAACACACACCATTTAAGATGTATAATAATTTATTTTATTTTTATATTTATTATTATTATTATTTATTTCTTTTGTTTCCATTAAACAAAATTAAAAAACAATCATACCTTCTCGACTTAGTGGCCCAGGTCCCCTGAAATAAGGTTAGAGTATTGTCATCATGATTAAATTACACAAAAAACAGACGCAAAAAAACACCACATGTGTAAAATATAGCATTAGAACATGTTATTGTAGTGGTTCAATGAACCTCAGGTAAAATAGGTACTATTTATACATTTCTAAGGCTACTAAGTAACATTGTATTGTAACATTATAACTTGTAAGTAACGTCACAATACAACAAGATAATATCACTAAAACATACCAATCGATACAATTTTTATTTTTAAGTAGGTTACGACTTATTACGACTAAGCACTAATGAGCCTTTCTCTTTCGTAAATGTTAAACTAAATGTGAAAACACATTACATATAATTATGAAACATATTTGAACTCAAAAGACTTGAATGAAATAAACATAAACAGAAGCAAATTTGGAATAATAAATAAATAAAGTTTTAATACAAGATCGAAGGCGACTGTATTTCTTACCACTTCAAATCAGATATCACTAATCATCGATATTTAATAAAATTCACCAAGAATTAGTCAAAGCAATTCAACGTCTGAACACATAAAATATCACCAGCTTTTATATGTAACTAAAATTTGCACAATATTTTCTACAGACTCGTCTCGAGATCAAAATCATCAATCGCCATTTCCACAGATAACAATAACTTTTTGCTGGATGGATTTGTGATTGTCTATTAATGGTCTATGACACGTACTCTATGCTCATATATATAAAAGTCATAAAAGTACTCTATGCTCAAACCAAAGTCTTTTAGTCTGTGGTATGGAGGGTAGAAGCATGGAGACTAGAAGAAAGGAGAATATCTCTGGTGCTCAAGTCTACTATTTTGGAACAATTGTCATACCGGCACAATACCGGCACGATACCGTTGCAATTGAAGTCAAATATCCGTAGTCTGCTATATGCCGTCATAACGGTCGTTCAATGGTAATAGAATTGTCGATCTCTTTTATCTATGCATTGAATTTTCGGTCTCTTTTATCTATGGATTGTGTTAGAATGGTATGTATGTGTTGCCGTTTTTAAAAAATGCGTTAGTTGAAGTGATTTTCGAAAACTACTAATAAATTTAAACATTTAATCATGCTAGACTTCGTTTAGATATATTTGTACATACTATTTATTAGTATAAAAAGCAATGTGAAGTTTAGGAGATCAGTAAATTACAATAAATTACAAAGAACAATTTCTAATATTTCTATCTATTTTGTATTTATGGCAATCTGTCGACACAGGACAATTTAAAAATATTACTGTCAAACTCAAAATAGCAGACTACCGAAACATTTCAGTCATTGAATTGCAATTGTGAAGCAGTAGTGTACGAGACCATGAAGGTATAGATAAAAATGGAGTCCAGACTCTGAATACCTACTTGAAGCAAAAATGATGTATGGCTATCTCGCTCACTGTCGTCAAACCCTTTCTTTCTAAGTAGGGTAACCTTTATTGTATTTCTTCCAGGACAAAACTTCAAGTAGTTGTGTTCCATATAGTGTCAACAAAATGTTCACTTCTAAGACCTAGCCCGTATAGATTTTATATGTCGAGATACTTTATGTACTGTGCGTAAAAAAAATACTCAAAAAACAAACTGTTTGTTATCGCGTGAAAGTTTGGATAATTCTAGTTTTTTAACAGTAACTGGAGGTTCGGTTGTTAAATTTATTATTCTTTTTACATTTTTAAACACGTAAAATTTCCTAGTTCGTATGTACGATGTACCTATAGAATATTGGTGGGAAATAGATAATTACTAGAACAAAGGTGTAGTTCCTACGGCAATACGAAATTAATGAATGATTGTGAGATCTGCTTGAGATAAAATAATAATAATTTACCTTTATTTCAGACCTAAATACATGTTACAAAGATACAGAAAAATGATTCCAACGAATTGAGAACCTCCTTTTTTGAAGCCGGTTAAAAATAACAAGGTGTTAGTAATTTCTTAGTAAACAAAACAAGTTACACAATAAAATCTATTTGGCATACCTAAGTGGAAACATAACTTTTTGTGTAGGTAGCGTAAAAACGAAAAAGGGTTATTGTACTCATATTTTTAAACATGTACTGTTATTAAGGGACCAACCATGAAATCGCAAAAGATATATGTTTCATTAATTTTGCAGATTAATTAAACATTATGAATACATACTGGACAATAGTTTTTCCTAGATTTCTGGGTTAGCCAATGTATTTCTATTTATTAATGTCAGTTAAAGGGCAAATTCGGTCAATAATACTTCTGAAAAAAAAAATACGTTACGTTGATTAAAATTAGTTTGTCGGAAAATCTGTAGTTAATAGTCATTTTAACTGACAATATGAATGTGGTTAAAAGTGGCTGACGGAAGAACGGAGAATCAGTCAAAATCAATTTTTACGTATATTTCTGTCTACAGCGTTTAAAGGAACCTATCATGAATGGCATGACGGGAGCTAAACACCTAACCCACCCTTGTCGGGTTGCCCTTGGCTCCCTGTGCCTTGTGTTCCACTACTTGGCGCTAGGCAAGTCAGATAAAATTACATTTAAACAGCTATATTGGGTAAAATTAGTTTTGAATAATTTCAGTCAAAAGTACTACTGTCGAGAGCTTACAGTCTATTGAGTGGTTATAAGTTTTGACTGTGACATATATCATAGGGGGCTATAATAGGAACGATAATAAAGTTACAAAAAAAGGGCAAAAAAGAAACAACAGCACTTTCCAAATTAAAATCATTTAATAACTTTTCTTTTATACATGACTAAATATTATTGTTTTGTGTAATTTCTGTCTCTTACCACGTAAATCACTAATATATTTTCTGTATGACTCTTTAAGTGTTAAAAAATGAATTTGCAATTTTCTTAATTAATACGCTTTCATGCAAATCATTGCAATAAATTGAGTCCGTGATGGGATGCTTAAACATTTCTTGCAACAGAGGAGTAAAATGTTGTGATACAACATTAATTAATTTGTTTTCTATATTGTTTTCTCTGAGTTGGCCCATCAGGAAGGATTACTTTCATAAATGCCAGAGCTAGGATTTGGTACACCCAGAGTAGCTACTTGCCCCATAGACTCTTCCTGTAATGAACTGTCTATCTGAAAATTATAATATATTTTACAAAATATAGCCTTTTGCCATATATTCGAACTACTACATTTCTGAAACATAATAATAATGCAAGGCTCTCATTAGGCAGTCGGATCGGGGGGGGGGGGGGCTGGTTCAGAAAGCAGCAATTATCTCTGGAGCCTTGAGCGCCGGTAGTTTGGAAAATGTTCCTGATACTGGTGGGGTATTTTTTTTCATACTAGTTTTTATATTCCTTATAAATTCAAATATTTAACATTGTATAACATGTGAGACAATTAAAGGAGTTTGTAAATAGATACTTGAAATTTTACCTTGCAAGGTGATACTGCTTCTTGATTTGTAATTATAGTAGGAACTGCTGTTTGTTTTAAAAAATCCTTGCACTTTTATAAAATTTCATTTTCAATGGTACAATGGATAACCATAATTTCCTCTGGGTACTATTTTTAGGAAATCTAAAAAAATAATATTGTAGGTAAGTATATTAATGTTGTAAATAATGTGAAATAAAAATTAAATGACTAAGCAAACATGTATAATTTAGTTCAGGTCTCACAGAAAGTCCTAGATATGTCCTCAGTATGGTCACACTATTTCAAAATTACTTCTTGTAAACAAGAAAGATAAAATTGCACTAAGTCCATGAAATTCAATGTAAGACTATTAGATCTTTACATCGTTATCAGTATAGTTAGTTAGAAGTATGCTGAAAACATTGTTTAATCATTTTATGAAGTATATAATTGAAAATACAAAGAAATATGTTTGCAGTTATTCAATGCCAGAAATCACGATCTAAACACTTACGCGTGAAATTGTATATCACCTCCTGGACACCACGTACTACCGCAACCACGCACTACACAAGTTTGCACCATTTCTTTAATTATAAAAATAATTAGAGTCGAAAATTTGAAACGAAGCTGTGAACCGTAAAGTAAACAACCGACATATTGGCACAATTTTGTCGACAACTTGACATATGGTGACCAATGTTGCCAAATTACGTAATCCTTAGGAAATGGGGAAAATAATTCACTGATTCGTCAACCATGAAAAGCATCCGTGATCTACTATTTTATTATTTTTAATTTCATTCATCGTATTTCAACTAGTTATTTAAAGTTACGATTAAACACTATCAAATGACAGTGTTTAACTTGTGATTTGATATGTGTGGTGACTCTTTTTAAGAATTTACTAGGAGATTTTAATAAGGAGATAGCAGTACTAAGGCCACACTAAAAAGAGAGGTCAGACCACAGAGAGTGAGATAGAGATACGTAGGTATTTGCCTCAAACCGATGTTCCAAGTATGGCCTCCTTTTTTTTATCTATACCTTCATGTACGAGACTAGCAATTTATGTCACTTTGACAATTGTAAGTCAATGATGAAGTCGTTATGACGACACAATAATAGTAGACTACCAAAAACTTTACTATTGCACCATAATGGTACAGTTGTGACACCGTTGAAATACCCGACTCAGGGCCCAGTATATTAAAAAGTGTCCGCTGAATGGCAGCAAATTAAGGTGGCACCATAGTAGCAAGAGAAAGAATTTTAAAAAGAGCGCCACAAGTTATTAGAAAGGAAAGAAAAACTTCCGCTTTGATACAGCGCTTTTTTTTAAATTATTATATTATAGACAAACATGACTATGAAATTAATTTATATTAATTATTATATTAATTATACGGTGTTTTTAAGTACCCCAAATATTTGTAAATAGCAAATAGAAAATAGTATTAAAGAATTACCGCAACAGTAGCACACTTCACTCTGCTTATAACTGCTACATTCTTATCATTCATCTTGCTACACTAGCGCTATTTCGGTGAGTGTTATTTGCTGTTTACAAGTGGACACTTTTTGGACTGATCCCCCATACAAGATATTCCTCCTTTCTTCTAATCTCCATGGGTAGAAGCATGAAGGTACAGATAAAAGTGGAGTCCAGACTCTGAATACCTACTTGAAGCAAAAATGATGTATGGCTATCTCGCTCACTGTGGTCAAACCCTTTCTTTCTAAGTAGGGTAACCTTTATTGTATTTCTTCCAGGACAAAACTTCAAGTAGTTGTGTTCCATATAGTGTCAACAAAATGTTCACTTCTAAGACCTAGCCCGTATAGATTTTATGTGTCGAGATACTTTATGTACTGTGCGTAAAAAAAATACTCAAAAAACAAACTGTTTGTTATCGCGTGAAAGTTTGGATAATTCTAGTTTTTTAACAGTAACTGGAGGTTCGGTTGTTAAATTTATTATTCTTTTTACATTTATAAACACGTAAAATTTCCTAGTTCGTATGTACGATGTACCTATAGAATATTGGTGGGAAATAGATAATTACTAGAACAAAGGTGTAGTTCCTACGGCAATACGAAATTAATGAATGATTGTGAGATCTGCTTGAGATAAAATAATGATAATTTACCTTTATTTCAGACCTAAATACATGTTACAAAGATACAGAAAAATGATTCCAACGAATTGAGAACCTCCTTTTTTGAAGCCGGTTAAAAATAACAAGGTGTTAGTAATTTCTTAGTAAACAAAACAAGTTACACAATAAAATCTATTTGGCATACCTAAGTGGAAACATAACTTTTTGTGTAGGTAGCGTAAAAACGAAAAAGGGTTATTGTACTCATATTTTTAAACATGTACTGTTATTAAGGGACCAACCATGAAATCGCAAAAGATATATGTTTCATTAATTTTGCAGATTAATTAAACATTATGAATACATACTGGACAATAGTTTTTCCTAGATTTCTGGGTTAGCCAATGTATTTCTATTTATTAATGTCAGTTAAAGGGCAAATTCGGTCAATAATACTTCTGAAAAAAAAAATACGTTACGTTGATTAAAATTAGTTTGTCGGAAAATCTGTAGTTAATAGTCATTTTAACTGACAATATGAATGTGGTTAAAAGTGGCTGACGGAAGAACGGAGAATCAGTCAAAATCAATTTTTACGTATATTTCTGTCTACAGCGTTTAAAGGAACCTATCATGAATGGCATGACGGGAGCTAAAAACCTAACCCACCCTTGTCGGGTTGCCCTTGGCTCCCTGTGCCTTGTGTTCCACTACTTGGCGCTAGGCAAGTCAGTTAAAATTACATTTAAACAGCTATATTGGGTAAAATTAGTTTTCAATAATTTCAGTCAAAAGTACTACTGTCGAGAGCTTACAGTCTATTGAGTGGTTATAAGTTTTGACTGTGACATATATCATAGGGGGCTATAATAGGAACGATAATAAAGTTACAAAAAAAGGGCAAAAAAGAAACAACAGCACTTTCCAAATTAAAATCATTTAATAACTTTTCTTTTATACATGACTAAATATTATTGTTTTGTGTAATTTCTGTCTCTTACCACGTAAATCACTAAGTATATTTTCTGTATGACTCTTTAAGTGTTAAAAAATGAATTTGCAATTTTCTTAATTAATACGCTTTCATGCAAATCATTGCAATAAATTGAGTCCGTGATGGGATGCTTAAACATTTCTTGCAACAGAGGAGTAAAATGTTGTGATACAACATTAATTAATTTGTTTTCTATATTGTTTTCTCTGAGTTGGCCCATCAGGAAGGATTGCTTTCATAAATGCCAGAGCTAGGATTTGGTACACCCAGAGTAGCTACTTGCCCCATAGACTCTTCCTGTAATGAACTGTCTATCTGAAAATTATAATATATTTTACAAAATATAGCCTTTTGCCATATATTCGAACTACTACATTTCTGAAACATAATAATAATGTAAGGCTCTCATTAGGCAGTCGGATCGGGGGGGGGCTGGTTCAGAAAGCAGCAATTATCTCTGGAGCCTTGAGCGCCGGTAGTTTGGAAAATGTTCCTGATACTGGTGGGGTATTTTTTTTCATACTAGTTTTTATATTCCTTATAAATTCAAATATTTAACATTGTATAACATGTGAGACAATTAAAGGAGTTTGTAAATAGAAACTTGAAATTTTACCTTGCAAGGTGATACTGCTTCTTGATTTGTAATTATAGTAGGAACTGCTGTTTGTTTTAAAAAATCCTTGCACTTTCATAAAATTTCATTTTCAATGGTACAATGGATAACCATAATTTCCTCTGGGTACTATTTTTAGGAAATCTAAAAAAATAATATTGTAGGTAAGTATATTAATGTTGTAAATAATGTGAAATAAAAATTAAATGACTAAGCAAACATGTATAATTTAGTTCAGGTCCCACAGAAAGTCCTAGATATGTCCTCAGTATGGTCACACTATTTCAAAATTACTTCTTGTAAACAAGAAAGATAAAATTGCACTAAGTCCATGAAATTCAATGTAAGACTATTAGATCTTTACATCGTTATCAGTATAGTTAGTTAGAAGTATGCTGAAAACATTGTTTAATCATTTTATGAAGTATTTAATTGAAAATACAAAGAAATATGTTTGCAGTTATTCAATGCCAGAAATCACGATCTAAACACTTACGCGTGAAATTGTATATCACCTCCTGGACACCACGTACTACCGCAACCACGCACTACACAAGTTTGCACCATTTCTTTAATTATAAAAATAATTAGAGTCGAAAATTTGAAACGAAGCTGTGAACCGTAAAGTAAACAACCGACATATTGGCACAATTTTGTCGACAACTTGACATATGGTGACCAATGTTGCCAAATTACGAAATCCTTAGGAAATGGGGAAAATAATTCACTGATTCGTCAACCATGAAAAGCATCCGTGATCTACTATTTTATTATTTTTAATTTCATTCATCGTATTTCAACTAGTTATTTATAGTTACGATTAAACACTATCAAATGACAGTGTTTAACTTGTGATTTGATATGTGTGGTGACTCTTTGTAAGAATTTACTAGGAGATTTTAATAAGGAGATAGCAGTACTAAGGCCACACTAAAAAGAGAGGTCAGACCACAGAGAGTGAGATAGAGATACGTAGGTATTTGCCTCAAACCGATGTTCCAAGTATGGCCTCCTTTTTTTTATCTATACCTTCATGGGTAGAAGTAAGGAGGACCGTCTTCCACTTGCTACTATAGCGCCACCATAATTTGCTCCCCTTCAATGGACACTTTTTAATACACTGAGATAGGCCTCCTTACTTCTACCCTCCCTAGTCTGTGGTTCCTACTAAAATCATAGACTAAAATATCGTCTCGCCTCTTTCCCGTGGGGATAAGCAGAGACTCTGGTAGTATAGTATCAATAACACCATACGGCAATGAAAACTGAACTTTCTATAAAAACTGTGTATTATATTTCAATAAAGATTTTATATTAATTTTATATTTTTTTAAATAAAATAATATATTTTATATAATAAAATTTTATATTTTATATAATTATAGACTTAACGAAATACAATTATGTACTAGTCTGTATGTGTATGGACCAACAAATTTCATTTTTACATTCATTCATTTAATATTGCACTAAGAATTTGTGTGATTGGTACTATTAGTATTAAATTATCTAATAACAATGCTTTAACTAGATTATCAACTAAAACTGTCAAACGGAACTTTAGCTGTGCTCAGCTGGTTACAAAAGACCATTTCTTTTTTCAAAACTAGGTACCCAGGAGTGCATTTGGCTAGTATTTAAGTATTTAGGCTGGATTAAGACTAGATTTTCTCTGTCTGATTAAGTTGTCTATAGACTGACTTAACGTTGCTAGGTAACGAAAATTTAATAACACAGTTTGTTAACCAATTAATAAACAAAAAGAAAAGCTAGAACCAAACTTAGTGAGAACATAAAATAGGTACCTACCAAATGTACCCACATACTGTGCTTCATAATAACAAAAATATTACATTTTGCGCAGGTACATTATATGTATAGCAAGATTCTAAAATATTAGGTACTGCAAAAGAAGAAAAAATCTATTTAAAAATCATTGAAAGTAGATAAAAGAAAATATGCTACCGATACCAGAAATAGCTGCACAATTGATTGACAAAACTTTAAATGATTTATGCGACAATAATGTTCGGTCTGTATTTCTTGTTGGAAGTAAATCTGTGGTAAGTTTTCGTTGTTTAAAATCATTATTCACAACTCATGTGTGGAATAAGTACCTAGGCATAGACATACCTTCTGTGTACCTAGGTAGGCATACAGGATACATTTTTAACCCTTTAAAGTTGAAGTAGGTAAAACATGGGCTGTTCATAGTGCATAACTATAGGACGAAAAATGTCTTGGAGATCGACGACCACAGGAAACGTTCAGGTAGCCTAAGTAATTATGGTATTGTAATTTAGGTATTAAAAATAGGAACCGATGGTCCGACCGTCTATCAGACCATATCCTCTGAAACTACCTATAAGGGTTTTATTTCTGCGGAATTCTAAAATTACATTTGTAAATAACCTTATCTTTGTTTAAGGGCAAATCAACTTTACTTTACAATTTTCTTGATAAAACCGATGTACCACGAGAAACCCTGGTTTTAGAATACTCTTTCGGAAGGAAATCAAATCAAAAACAAGGGATAGATAAAACTTTGTGCCACATTTGGGAATATGGTGGCAAATTGGAAACACTGCCTAACGTGTTAGCATCGATACCAATCCGTGGGACATTCTTCTACTGCGTTATGATAGACCTAGCTAAAATTAAAAATATGTGGGAAACTTTAGAAATATGCATTCTGGCAATGAATAATACTTATACAGCGGCCCAAAAACCCGCATTGATCATTATCGGTGGTAAATACGATAATTTCAAGAATTATGGTAAGTTCATAATATTCTAAGATTCCAATTAAAACATACGCTCATTCAGTTAGATATACACTTAAAAATACTCTATGTTTTAGACAGTGAAATTAAGAAGATCGTTTATAGTACTTTAAGAAGTTTTGCATTGTTAAACAATGCCCATCTAATGTTTTACTCAGCAAAGGAACCGCAACTTCTAAGACGCGGCAAAGATATGCTGTTAAATATTGGCTTTGGGAATGGCGTGCCGATACCACACAAGGAAAAGAACACGAACATTGCAAAGCCCTTGTTTGTACCTAAGGGGACGGATACTTGGGAGAGCATTGGAGTTGCACCTAGCACATTAGAACAGGTTATCCTAAGTAGTCATATACTTTAGTTAGCTGAAAAGCAATAAAACACTAATTTCTATTCAATAGCTCGCAAAAACAATTATATATTTAAAATTCTTGTTTTGCAGGTGAAAATGCGCCATATGTCCCGCATTCCCCCAAATGTCAATGTCTCAAACATAACAGCAGTGACGCAACAGCATTCCCATCCTGAGCCAACGCTGGATACAATACTTACTAATAAATATAACGAACTACGTGACATAGACTCGATTGATATCTCTGTAGATTATTTGTTATCAATTAATAAATAACTTACAAATATCACATTTGTTGCCTTATTAACAGTGAGTATGGAGTAGTCACTTCCTTTACGCACCTCTTTTGAAATTAGGTACTATATTTACGCAAAGGTATCATTAAGACTTTTTATGCAGCATCATTTGTCTGTCAAAATGTCTGGTCAGCGCGGCACAGTAGACCATAATCCCTCACTAAATGGCGGAGGCCCGTGCCCAGCGGTGGGACGTTAATGGGCTGGAGAAGAAGAATAAGAATACAGCATCATTTAAGGGCCTACATCAATATTATCGTGTATCATCGCCGACACGTACATATTAACACAGCCAGTAGGCACAGAAAATGAAGAATTAGGGATACTTTTCCTATTTACTCAAAATCTACTAAATATATTTTAATTCTGATTTACGTGTTTCTATATATAATAGTTACTTATGTTTTTAAAGTTATTTCATTAGTTAATACGCGATTATAGACTGACAAATGAAAAAAATAAAAAATTTGAGAGGTTGTTTCGCCAAGATTTTCTATCGAGAAAACTTTTTTCAATCGTGTTTCTGAGTTGATGCGATCCTAGATCATATATTGAAAAAACATATACTTAAAAATTAGAGCTCTAGCTATTCAATCTAAAGAAACAATGAAAACTTCGTACATAGAAAAATGCACGAAGCTATTTTGGTACCGTCTTAATTTTATTATTTACGAGTATCTACCTCGTATATTGTTTGCAAATTAAGACATACCTAGGCGTCTTAAGGCGCTGCCTGTTCTTAAGTGGAAGAACACTGTAGGTTAATATCATCATTCATCATTTTAATAAATAATGTGAAATATCAGATATATATCACATGTATATCACTTTTTAAATAATCATAGGAAAATTTTAACATTTTTATATTTCAAGATTCTTTTTATAACTAGTAAATCACAATACTTATCAACTACTTAAACCTAGCAAAATTCAGTATCACAGAACATATATACTCCTAGCGGAGAAGAAACGTAACTCCGAACAAAAAAAAAGCGACCATTGTGTCACACACTTATTACACTAGCGCCACTGCGGATTAGCAACTAAACTAAATTGGAGCGGGAAGGTTCAAAATGTAGGTACTCTAGTAGTAATATAATAATAATTATGCAGAGCTCAAAAATCATTTCTCTGTAATACTATTTTTTAATTATCATTACTGAGAAATGATTCTTGAGCCCTGTTAATAGTAGATTAGGGAAGTTATTACAGTACTAAAATAAAACTCAAATGAAATTAAATTATTAAAATTATTTATTTCTTACAATTAACATTTTCCTCTGAAGAGCTTTATTTCTTTCGTCCTCATCGAATTCTCTGTTTTTTATCACAATATACCTCTTAACAGTAATAAAAAATGTGGAGATTATTATTTTTCTTTTATTTATTTCGAAATGATCCATGCATTTATTTAAAAATTCAAAATCTATTGTTTCTAATCATTTTATAATATTATTTTTAATTCGTGGTTGCCAAGCCTCTGCATTTAAATATTTATAAATTATTAATGCTATAGTTTGAACACACTGAATCATATTTTTATTTGTGTACTTTAATGATTGTGCGTTACTAAATTCTTTAAAGCTTGTGAATATATGTATGGTTTCTGGTGCTCAAGTCCACTATTTTGGAACAATTGTCATACCGGCACAATACCGGCACGATACCGTTGCAATTGAAGTCAAATATCCGTAGTCTGCTATATGCCGTCATAACGGTCTTTCAATGGTAATAGAATTGTCGATCTCTTTTATCTATGCATTGAATTTTCGGTCTCTTTTATCTATGGATTGTGTTAGAATGGTATGTATGTGTTGCCGTTTTTAAAAAATGCGTTAGTTGAAGTGATTTTCGAAAAACTACTAATAAATTTAAACATTTAATCATGCTAGACTTCGTTTAAA
Organism: Orgyia antiqua; assembly: GCA_916999025.1. Lineage (NCBI taxonomy): Eukaryota > Metazoa > Arthropoda > Insecta > Lepidoptera > Erebidae > Orgyia > Orgyia antiqua. The sequence goes on from OU779865.1 coordinate 726,731, forward strand.
TATATTTGTACATACTATTTATTAGTATTAAAAGCAATGTGAAGTTTAGGAGATTAGTAAATTGCAATAAATTACAAAGAACAATTTCTAATATTTCTATCTATCTATTTTTTATTTATGGCAATCTGTCGACACAGGACAATTTAAAAATATTACTGTCAAATTCAAAATAGCAGACTACCGAAACATTTCAGTCATTGAATTGCAATTGTGAAGCAGTTGTGTACGAGACTAGCAATTTATGTCACTTTGGCAATTGTAAGTCAATGATGAAGTCGTTATGACGACACAATAATAGTAGACTACCAAAAACTTTACTATTGCACCATAATGGTACAATAATGGTACAGTTGTGACACCGTTGAAATACCCGACTCAGGGCCCTGGTTCACTTACTAACAATGCAGTTCTGCAGTTTGGGCATTCATTTTGCTGCATGTTTTTATAAATGAAACCACACACATATGCACAGGCTTGTCCTTCAGGTGTTGTCAGTTCTACTGTTTCAACTGCATCAGCCAGAACTCCTTCTACTTCTTTTAACTCCACATAATAGCTATCTAAATCTTTAGGGTCTATATCATCAGCTTTTAAAAAACTTGTTAAGTTGTCGCATAGTTTTGCTGCATCATCCTCACAATTTTTTCTTTGCCCTGAATATTTTAAATTTGATATTATGGCTGTTTTTATGCCTGCTATAAATTGTTGAGTTGTGGGGTTATTATTAGACCCACAATTATAGCGAATGCAGCCGAAACAGTTTTCTAATGGGTCTTGGTTCAAACGACGCGTGGCTAGACTACGGATTTCAATAACCTGCAAATTTTTCCAGTCTTTCAATGCCATTAATTGTATGGATCCATCCATCTTGTGAAGGTGGCTTGGATTTAGCTCCTACGTAAATGATTTCAGAAATAAATTTTCGCATTTCCACAAAGAGTTTAAGATGAGGACTTCGAGTTGTAATATTTGTAGAAAAAATCTTTCCTCTGCGTGCGTCGGGGCTATCAGCATTGACGGCATCAAATAATTGGTCGAATTTTTTGGTAAATGTCGCCGTCGCATGGACTTCAGCAGGAAGTTCATCTGAGGAAATTATAACATTGGAATGACTATAAAACCGGCCAAGTGCGAGTCGGACTCGCGCACTAAGTGTTCCGTACCATTACATATAAGCACAGCTAAATTTAATATCTAGATAGCAAAAATTACGTTTGTTGTATGGGAGCCCCTTTTTTATTTTATTTTATACTGTTTTTAGTATTAGTTGTTATAGCGGCAACAGAAATACATCATCTGTGAAAATTACAACTGTCTACCTATCATGGTTAATGAGATATAGCCTGGTGACAGACAGACGGACAGAGGAGTCATATGAATAGGGTCCCGTTTTTACCTTTTAGGTACGGAACCCTAATAATATACCACATATTATAAAAAAATACAATACAGTTTATGCAGTGTTATCAAGTCAATAACACTGCATTGTATATATTATATTACCCCAAATTAGTATGTTTGAAGAGCAATGATAGAAATTAATATGAGTTACACAAGTATTTAAATCATTAAATTTAAATGAAATGTCTATTGGCTGGTTGTGTTAATAATTAAATGTAAAACTATTTAAAACAAAATTTGTGTACATAAATTACTCACTTGAGGCAATCTTAGCCAAAAGTCCAGCTGTTACTCCTGAACTGAATACTTGGGCTGCAAGACTCACTTTCATTTTTTGTTTCACATTAGGGCACAAGTGACTGTCCGTTAATTGAGGAGCATACACAAATATTGTGTTCATTTTATCCAATTTATAAAATGTTTCCAAATGCGACCATTTTACTATGCCTGCAAAAAAATATTACAAATTTTTAATTGTAGCATCATCAACGTCATCAACAGCCCATTACAGTCCACTACTGAACTATTGGCCAACAGCAGGAGCTCCTCTTTGGAGGTCTCCCCCAAAGATCTCTACAGCAACTGGTCCTGAGCTACCTGCATCTACTTTCATCCTGCAACCTTCACTAGGTCCCAATTGTAGCATGTTGACAACAAAATAAAAATTGTTTAAAAAGAAAAAACTACATCATTATCAGTCTATCACAGTACACTGAACATAGGCTTTCCTAAGATCGCGGCACTAAAAAATCTACATGAAATATTATTTTATATTCACCTCTAAAAGGCATATCATTTCCTTGTATCTCAGTTGTGCATTCAACATTATGCTTCATTAGCATATTCCTAGTGCATTTCAAGAGGTGTGGAGGGTCGAATAATGTCACGATTTCCCTTCCCTCAAGGGAAAAAAAGGGCTCCTGTGTTGTTGCACCTAGTGTCTTTAAAACTCTGACATTCACTGTTGACATGTCACAGACAGTAGCAACCACATTGAGATTTGCATTAAAGCTTTCGGCAAGTATCTGAAAGAATATAAAAATAATGAATTACAATCATTTGATGTATCTATCATTCTATGTATCATCATCAACAACCCAGTCCACAGTTGGGCTATGGGACTCCTCTACATAAAGAGGGTATTGCCATAATTTTCACGTTTGGCAGGCGGGTTGAAGATCGCAGTTTAAAAGTTTCAGATTAATCAGAGAGTGCTGCTGCCCGGTCTCTATATATTCAAATTCATTTATTCATAAATTTCTCTCTATGTATATATTCTATGTATATATCCTTACTATTATAAATGCGAAACTTGTATTGTCAGTTTGTCATTCTTTCTTGTCACAACTTAGTCAGGAGACTGCAGAGTGACATAGTTAACTTATCACGGAATTTCCACAGGATTGGGAGATTCTGATGAAACTCTGGGGCGCAGTCACTATATATTAAACTTCGACACAATATATATATGTATATTTACCTCTTTTACCATAACTGTCATTCTGTCTGCTGTTATAGTATTAGAAAAATAGAAAGCGACCGGTTGTTTCCATTTCTTTCTAATCCCAGCTAGCATGAAAACCAATGCTTTAGAAGCAATTGCTGGACTTCTACCATGGTTGCCGTGGTCTTGAAAACCCTGTATTTCGTCCTGCTTCATGTCATAATGTAGGTGCTTCCTTATTGACATTTCATCAAACGATAATATGCAGATATTGTCTTCATCAGATTGTTTACGTGACATTTTTTTTAATGACTTGAAAATATGATTATTTATTCCAGGTTTAAGTGGGACTTTGTTTAATAATTTGTTTAAACTGCTTTGGCATGGCAAAGAAAACATCCTTCTGAGAAGTCTATAGCATGCTGGTGATTTTTTATATATTATTAATGCCATAATTTTTTGTTCTAGAGTGTATCTCCGTCCTTTAGGCTTTTTTGGAGCATTTTTTAATTGGCTTTGTAGCAGCACCATAAAAGAATTTGTAAAGCTGCAAAGTTTGTCAACATTTTCACTCTCATACAAAAATTTTATTGGGTTAATCTTTTTACTTTTCAATTTTTTCCTCAGCCTTATAATTTCTTTCATGTTTTTTCTACAAATGTTGTACATTTTCTTTTCTCTGGTAGTTAAGCAGCTGGTTTTGGTCACATTTATTGCACTTAGGATCCCTCTAGGCTTCTTGGAAGTCGACACACTTGGAGCCATTTCTGGTAGTATATGCTTAAATCACAATAAAAAACATTTTAAAGCATGAAAAGTCGGGAGATGATGTGTTGGGGTGCACACTACAAATGATTTAAAATGAATGTTGTTTGTCTGACTTTGTTGCTTGAACCTCAAAGCAAATTGAATTTATTTTAAATTTATAGTATGAAAATTAAAATGAAAGTTTTTATTTATACATCATATCTTTACAGGTTATGACCCAATGCGACTACGAGGTTCATTACATATATTATGTACTTAAATCTATAAATTACCTATACATGCATATTATCTTTATTAACATATTGTAAAATTTTGAAGTTATTACATATGTATGTTTATAATATATAAATTTAATATCTATTTTATCTAACCTGCTCCTTGCAAGGGTTCTCCAATATTGGAACAACATTCTCAAAAGCTTGTTGTCCTGATATCACTCCACTTGTTGAAGGCTGACTAATATTGCTTTCTGTATCCAATAATGGGGTTTGTACTAACATCTGAAATTAAAATATTACAGGGTTAATATTTCCTAGGACATAGTACATAGTATGTGTAAGGAAACTGATTCCTGTGGGTATATGGCAAGGAAATTAAAAAAATAATCACTGATATAAAATTAGTTTCACATAAATTAATTAATCAAAATTAATTAAGGATCACGCGACCACAAATATGTAACCCTTTACCTATGTTAAAGTACACTGTTATTTAAAAGGAATAAAATATTGTGAAAGAATAACAACCTAAAAGTATTTTTTAAATACCAAATTAGTAATACTCAATTTGACATAGCTTCAGGTAAAAATAAGCCATTACCTGTTTTGTGCAAATTGGTGAAGCTTTATCTTTTGAAACAAGCAGCATGACAGATGGTTCACCATCCAAGTTCTGTACATTCTGAAAATAGGAACATAAAATGCATTAATGAAATACTGAGATGTACCTTGCTCTATAATCACTGAATTATAAAAATAGCAATGGCAATAAACTATAATAGGTAAGCGAACCTGATTAAACACATTTTCACGGTCACTTAATAGCTTCATAACTTCGTGTGAATCAGGAATTGCAAATTTTATCAGTTTTTGCCTCTTATTATCATAAAACTGAGATGAACTAAAATGTCTCCCGCATAAAACTCTGTTTTTAGTATGCAGTGAAAGTAAAGTGGCATGAGTCCAATCTTCTTGTGGCCAACAATACTCAGCCCATGCACGAGCCCTGAAAACATATGATAACTAATTAGTACTGAAAATAGCAGATTTAAAATTTAAAAGATCATCTTTTTTCAAATATTACAAATATTTGTCCTGAGCAGGAAGCAAATCCGCAAACTGTAACAATTGTTGACAACAGCCATTAGTTTCTTCATTTCACATACACGTTCCATTGTACATACCTGATAAACTTACACTAAGTCCCTGCCTAAATGACTAGAGATGACTTTTCATTAAAATATATGTTACTTACTTGATAAGGTTAGAGGTTCCTGGATTTGGAAACCTATGGTAGGTTACCGACGGATCCTCAGCACGTGTTCTCCCGCACTTAGCGCACTTTCTATAGTTATTGGAAGACATCTGATATAATAAAAAATAACCTAATAATAAACCTAAACTAAAACGTCCTTTCGTAAAATGTAATAGAACACACAAGTTACAGAACAGATTAAGTGGCGTGCTATTAAATTGCAATAACGACGACGACACAAAAATTCTTCTTCTTCTTTTAGTTAATGGCTGACACAAAAATTACATCCATGATCAAAGCAAAGATTCAAAACATAACAGACCACAGAATACAAACAAAACAAAGAACTAACGGCTGTCATAGGCCAGTGCTGCCAGTAATTTAATTAATTAATGGTAATTTTTTTATGTGGTATACTTGCACGACGCACACACGCAAAGATGTGTATGTGTGCACGGTCAAAAACTAATGTAGGCAAGATAACAGACCCTGTTCAGTATTCTCGGATAACTTACAAAACATTAACGAGTCTCTACTTAGGATTGTTTATCGTTGTTTCGCCAAGGTTTATGTTTTGTTAATGTTAGAAAAGTTTTCTCGGATTGAACTCAAACTAAAGATTTCACGTACACAACCAGCTTCACCACTGTAACTATATCATTTCGTCGCCGATCTTCGCGCCCGTAACCTCCCATCTAACGCATGCAAGGCATGTTGTGAGGCCTCGTTCTTAGAATCTGTTGCAAGACTAACTTGCAAGCACCTGTAAGCTAATGTTACATCCCCCGTTGACTGAAAAAGTAACAGTACATGTCACTATTACATAAAACATATGCATAAACTTATAAAGCAATCGCTGTTTGTTAATCTCACTAAATCTTGAGAACAGCTGAACCGAAGGTTTAAACGATGAGAAAATATGGAAAAATCGCTAGTAAAATACTAAAAACGTCAAACAAGTTAGTTCGCAAGTGAAACTGCGGGGCACAACTAATAAATAAATTGTCTGTTTTTACTTTTTGCTATGCTTCCTTATGTTTATGAATAAAAATTACAAACCTACCTACTTTACAAAAATTTTAATATAGTTTTTACTTACCAGAGCGACATGGGCGAGATTAAACCATATATTTGATCTAATCTCTGAATTGGCCGAAAAATAAAGAGCCTGTCTAAAACATGAAATAATCAAGTCCCATTGATTACAATACAAGCAGCATAGTCCAAGATTATTGTAGATTTCTGGCCCCGGCGGGTTTGTTGCCAACAACCTCCTGGAAATTTTATGTACCTTTATTGTTTAGATATTAACATTTAATAAATCAGTCTTTAAATGGTACTTTTCTCATGACCTCCATGTCGGTATAGGCCCCTTTAATCACTGGCTAGGGTCAATCTCGCACATTTAATTAAAGATAAAATAGCTAAATTTCACTGGTTACCTGTAATAACGTAAAGCAATTTCTGGTTGATCATTGTAGAAATTATACATTGCAATATTTGCTATTGCTTCCATATTTGATGGATCTTCCAAGGCCACGACGCGGTACTCCTTTACAGCTAAAGCAGAATTGCCCATTTGCTCATGAATCCTTGCTTGTTCTATTATCAGCGGTGTATAGTCATGAAATACAGACAGCCCCTGTTTGCACACTTCCAATGCCGAAATGGGTTGATTTAAGCCCACGTACATAGCAACCAGTCGTAGATAAATAGAAATATGTTTGTTTTGCTTCAACGCTTGACGTAAACAGTCTTCTGCATTTCTGAACATTCCGAGGGCATAATAGCATCTAGCTAATGAGAAATTCCACCACCAGTCCAAAGTGTCTTCTGACTTTTGAGCTTGAAATGCAACGTCCATAGCCTGTATGTTTAACAGACGACATTAGCTTTATTGAATTTAGTACCTTCATTAATTTATCACACAATTACAACACTGAATTAAGGTACCTACACGTAATTCAAATATCATTATAAATAATGCTGTACCCGAACGGTATTTCAAACCTACCTTGCGTACATCTCCTTCACAATAGTAAATGTACTCAAACAAAGTTTTAGCGGCTGGAACAAAGAGATGATCATCTTTAGAGAGAAATCTTAATGACAAAGGTGTTCCAGCGGTAAAAGGCGTTCCTGCAGCAAGTGCAGTCGCAGCCCTTGACATACGAGACGCAGTGTTTAATGCGCTTCTGGATGTTCGCGCTCGTGAGGCGTTGGTCCCAGCTCTTGACCGTAATGTCGCTGTAGTTCCTCTCTGAAAGAAATAAATAAGTATGCCGATATAACGTTAGGTAAACATATAGCTAGGCTAAAAAGTAATTGGTATTGAACTTACTTGAGCTGTTTCAACATTACGACCCGATTTTATATTTCTTTGAAAGGACGTTCCTGGTCTGGGTGTCTTCGCTACTGCTGTGGAAATCAAGTCATCCTGTTGTGGATAATACTCCACTTCTTCATAGCCATTGCCGACGATTTTGGCTTGTATCGTCATAGCCCGCATACGAATAAATTCTATCATCCGATTGTTTTTATCTTGTAAAGCTATTGCACACAAATTCAAACAAGCATCGAATTGTTTTGTTTTATATAGGTTTAATATTTTGTACTCAATATCCATTTTGAAGTGGTTTATATAATTTAGGTAATGTGGCGCAAAGTTAAATACAGTGCCTAGCAACTAAGTAGTCAACAAATAAACAAAAAAAAATAGTAAAGCCATCTTTATACATCCTTCGATAGGCTTTTTATAGAATACGTTTTGGGTATAATACAATGTGCGATCGATATGAAATATAATAACTAGATATGATTACAGAGCAAATCCGTTGCGTTGGCCAGATAAAAAAAAATAGCCGATAATTAAACTTTAAACTATATTTTTTTCACTTTTCTTAAGGTTCATTTGATCGGTCAGGTTCAGTCAATCAGGTTGACTTCAGATTCCATTCCAAAAGGGGGAGGGGACTTAACCACCAACTGGCGACTGTATGGCGACGTCCTTGTAAAAATATCAACATAATTTTAGTAAGAAATAACAACGCGTTTGCATCCCGCTTCTAGGTACTTGTTGTACGCCTCATAACGTTTTAATGCTATGGTCCTGTCGTAGCTTCGTATTTGCGTCAAACAAATTTATGAAGTGAAAATAATTAAAACACATTTTTAGGTACTATAGATGAGGCAAACAACCTTTTCTTGTTATTGACTGAGATAACACTAGTAAAATATATTACATATACATATATGAAACTCCTCTCCAGCCCATTTACGTCCCACTGTTGGGCACGGGCCTCCTCCACTTTGGAGAGATTCTAGTCCACTGTGCCACGCTGACCAGCCGTGTTGGCACCGTTGGCACACGGTTTACTTTCGAGTTTTCCGTCACTCACAGAGGATGTCATCTGCGTGGAGATGGGGTGGTGATACTTGCATTCTTAGCCCGTCACCACCACCATATGACCCTAGGATAATGAAATATGACCACTAACTGTGACCTCTACATTATGTAGGTACTTATTACCTTATTACTTATCTACTAAATTATGACATTTCAATAAATCGATACATACCTAATACATATTTTATACCATTTATACAGAATTAATAATTATGTTTCATTTTATTAAAAGTAAATTAAAGTGGTATCTAATACACGTAGCGAGGAAAGAAATTTTCACACCTCACTTTAACTTCATTTTAGTAATAAATCAATTCATTTTATTATTTAGTAGCTACCATTGTACTTAGTAGTGAATATTTATACGTATTTTAATGAATACAGATCTACCTAATACTGTGTATTAAAACGTAATATTTCGGAAATGATTAATTATTATTTTAATACGGTGTAAAATATAATATTTTTCCAACACTTGCGCGACTCATTTGTTTAAATAAAACTACTTATTACAGATGTACGGAACGTCGGCGTCGGGCCAAAATTTAAAACAAATATACGCGTCTAATTCCGTAAAAAGTAGTTTTATTTAAACGCTGTAAAATAATCAATTTTTTCAATTAAAACAATAAATTCTACATATTTCCGTTTAATTTCTAGAATTAGGGGAACTATACATAAAGTAAGCGGTTGTTAAAAATCTAAGTGACGATCCCTGAAAGAAGTTCTCAATATAAAGCCCGACTCGTCAGTTATTTTTCATTCACAGTTTGAAGCTTAAACAACATCAAACTAAGATGCTTTTGAGGTGTTTTATATTACTCGTCTCCCTAAGCAACGTATTTACAGCGGAAACATGGAGAAAACCAGGGTGCCATAAAATTGGTTAACAATATTTTTACGTATTTATCAAATAAACAAGAAAAAATTATACTTGGTAATAATTTGATATTCCTTATTTTTCCAGGTCACACAAGAAATATAAGCATACCGGATTGTGTAGAATTTAAAATTACGACAAACGCTTGCCGTGGATTTTGTGAATCCTGGTCTCTGCCCAGCATCATGCTGGGGTTCAAGCGGCATCCTGTCACATCTTTAGGACAATGTTGCAATATAATGGAGTCTGAAGATGTGAGTATATTATCCAATCACAAACGTCACATTTGCCGTACCATTCAGGTCTGATTAATCCTCATTTTGATTTTGACACTATCGTGAATAGACCTTAATCACCAGGGCACAACGTGGACAGAATATCCAAATATCGTAAAGATAGAGGTATTTTCTTAGTGAACCCGAAAGAGTCCCTTAGCCTTGTAAGTTAATAAATTATTATAGTTATTTAATAATACATATTTATTTTTCAGGTACCAGTCAAGGTATTGTGTTTGGATGGAGAGAGAAACTTAATATTTAAATCAGCTCTATCGTGCGCTTGTTACCATTGCCAGAAAGAATAAGGAAAACTATGCAATAATTAAATTAATATGATAGGAAGAATTTCAATAAATGTATCACCAGGCAACATTCTTATTTTCTGTAACTTGCAACATTTACTGATGTGAAACTATTTTAGTGTGAGCAATTAAACATATCGAACAATATTAATGCATCGTATTTTTATTATAATTCTTTAATATGATTCCAATACCATATTAATTTCTTAATATAAATGACCTGATGTTCAGCATACATCTACTTTATCACATGTTCAAAAGGATTTTTAAGAACTGCGATTATGCGGCTATTATTTGAAATATTTGATATACCTAGTACCATGTTTAAGGGTTAATAGATTATCATGATATTTATTTAATATATCTTCTCCCTCTCTTCTATATTTAAATGAAGAGCTGGCTGAATAACTGCTATTAAAGTACAAACAAAACTATTGTTGCTAAGCCTTTAAGCGTTTAGTTTTAGGCTGGTTACAAATTTATTAGCTAGGCACTTAAAAGTTTGCGCACTAGTTAATTTCATTTTGAACTATTGATGAGCTCTGAGAAGTATTAATAAATAATATTACTAACGATAATATATATATATATATATATGTATATATTATATATCTTTTGTATATGTAACTCTTCTGTACGTGTGTTTGTAATTGAACTCCTCCTAAACGGCTGGACCGATTTTGATGAAATTTTTTGTTGTTGATTTTTACACAGAATTGTATGGAAAAACAACGTTTGCCGGGACAGCTAGTATATAAATAAAATTTCAATCAATGCCAATTTAAAGAAAAAATACTTGTTAATTTTCTGTCGCTGAAGTTGATATCGATTGCACGCATCACTTTTGAGAGTGCTCGATTGTGCGAAGCGTTGCTGTAGTTGGAACACTCAACGTTGAGCATTGTGCCGCATAATGCGCTCTTGTGCTGTAATTGGGAAACGGGGTAAGTCACTGATAAAAGGTTAACTGGTTGATTTATCTCAATTATCTCCTAGCATTTAGCCTTATACAAGTTGTACCTATTTACCAAAAAGTTCTAACGAATCTAAAACTATATGCTTGAAGCTACTTATTATTAAATTATGGAAGTCCTCATAAATTCATCAAGAGACATTTAAAGTAAAAAAAACTTCACAATATTTTCGCACACAAATATTTTACATAAATGGGAACGATGCGATTTTAGATAGATGTATTACATACTACCTCTACATCTATTGCTCTATGGTAATGTATCCCAATGTGAAACCGTGTCATATATCTTTTTAGCTGTCAGATGAGGTATACATTTGAAAATATTACAATACTTGGGATATTTCCCACAAATTTGAGATAATTTCAGGCTAGATGTTGGGGATTGATATTATTTTTTTAAAATAAAATAACTGCCGTCGGAGACCGTAATGTTTTAAAATGAAACCAACAGTACTTACATATTAAATGCTGTGGACTTCGTAACACTTTATTGACATTATATGCCTTTACCTAATGAATGACTTAATAGTGGAAAATATGATTACCCTGAAAAGGATTTGAACCCACGACCTTAAAATATCGTTGCTCTGTCAACTGAGCGATCATGGTGCCAAAATTGGACCGAAATAGTGAAAAGAGTACGAGACATATTTTTACCGTAATTCATTAAAATTATGATTGACTCGCTATGCTTTACTAACTAAGAAAATGAAACAAGTATTTACTCTCATTGCAAATAAAAAACTATTTTCTTTCTGCTTTTTAGTTATTGTGTTCAAAAAAAAAAGCTAGTCTGTAATAACTGTTTAATTTTATGCTACGGCTGTGATAAAAACTGTTAAGATTTTAGATTTGTTAAAATTACTTTTTATTTTTTATGTATGTATGTAATTAAATTATTTTTAATCTAAAAGCATTGAATTCTTCATTGAAAACGCTTTTAAAAAGCCACAGCCAATATGTACTTGGTGGAAAAGTAACATTTTAAGCTGGTAACATTTATTATCTGTCACTTTTATTTACCATGTCAGCTTTTCCGATTCGGGTGTATTTTTACGAAACATTGTACACCATAAAACTGTCTTAGACTTAGTTACAATTAGTGACCTTCGTTTCAAAAAATAAAGATGGTATGGAGGACAACTCTGGTTCATCTAATAAGCCAACATGGCAAAACTGTGTTCACTGTCCAAGTCTGGTTTTCAGCACTGCCACAGAATTCGAAAGGTTAGAATCATTCCTATATAACTTTAAGAGGACACCTTTTATTTAATTAATTGCTTGTAATTATAAAACATAACGAATTTTACAGGCATATTCAAGAGAAGCACACAGTGAAAGAAGGATCTATAATCCTGTGTCAATATGGACAAAATGGGATGTGTTCTGCCTTACAGTTCGGTGATTTACGAAAAGCTGGTTTCAAGTATCACGTAAGAGAATACCATTTATACACAAAAGATTCCAATGATGATTGGACTTTCTACTCATCATCACAAAACCTTCCAGCAGTGTTAAATGATCCTAATAGAGGCAAACAGAGCAATTTCTTCACCAAAACATGGGGGGATAGTTTTATAGATAAAGTAGAGATTTATCCTAGTCCTTACCTGCCTGAAATCACACTAGCACATTTTGAATCATACTGTAAAAGAATTGCAAAGAAATACCGCCGACATTGTAGATTAAAGGAAGGTGTCCCAGTGAAACCTAAAACTCCAGTAGTAGAAAATTTATGTGAAGTCCCTAGCATTTTTTTTGAACAATCATTGCCACTCAATGATCCAGAAGTATTTGCCAAGGTGTTTCCTAGTCTATGTAATTCAGAAGATCGAAGTGTAGCTATAAGATCTCTTCAAGAAACACTTAGCACATACCTTGATGTTATAGAGATGAAGATATCAAAACAGGTGGCACAAAAATCTGATGCATTCTTCCATGCCATGTTGTCACATGATACTATAATGGAACAGATGGCTAAAGCAGTAAATACAGTCAGAAAGACTAGACAGAATATTACTAATGTTAAGGGAAATTTAACTGAGTGTCCATTGAAGCTGGCAAGTTTAACAAGAATTAATCACAATTTAAGTAATGTACATGAGCTATTAAAACTCATGGGGACAGTGCAACAAACACAGCCAATGATACAACTACTGTTGAGTACATCTGACTATGTGGCTGCCTTAGATTTAATTAGTTCTACACAGAAAGTATTATCAACACGCTTATCTCGCATACAGGCCTTTAGACATCTATCACCACAATTAACAGAAATGAAAAGATTGATACATAAAATGCTTAGCAATGAATTCCTAAGATTTATAGTAACAGATTTAAATAGACCTCCCACTGATGACACAGAAATACCTGAAAGAGACAAAATTGTGTCTATTGTCTCTGGCATACTTAGGTTAAAGGAGTTTGACTTTATTGATACTTTTAAAATGGAAGCAATGACCTCTATTCAAGCAACAATCAAACAATGTGTAATTGAAATAGTGTCACAGAGAGATGGCAGCACAGAGATAGTGCTACGAGGTACTAATGCTGATAACACTAGGCTGCTCTGCAATGAGGGTATTACATTCCTTCAGAAGTTGACTCCAGATTTAATAACCTTGTTCAAAAGAATATTATCATTGAATAATTTAATAATAGAAATTACTCATATGGATGATGTGACAGGTAGTAACAGTGATGATATTTGGACTTCTGAAGAAATACTTTCTGTTGAAGAGAAGCTAAAGAAGATGATTGTGTCTCTTTCAGATTATTGTAATGAACGATGTGCTAATCTCATTGTTACCAAAACTGACAAAGATTATGTTTTCTCTGATATGACTCAATTGTCAATCTTATCTAAACTTGTAGAGTATTTCTGTGATGAATGTCAAAAAATTACAGGTCATAGTAGTAATGCCATGAAGTTAGCTCTAAGAAGTTATGCTATGAAGTATATTCAATGTTTGCACACAGAAAGACGTACACAATTAACAGTTGCACTGAATACAGAACGTTGGAAAGCAGCTGAAGTCCCTTGTGAATTACAAAGTGCAATTAATACTATATATGAAAGTGGTGAGATACCAAACACACAACAATATGATAGTGGGAGACCTGATGGAAAGTATTTATTAATAAATAAAGAAAGTTATGCAGTAGTGTCAACAGTGCAACTGTTAATTAAAATATTACTTGAATATTGTGATGCAACCAAACAATCTCCTGTAATAGTTCAGTATCTAGTCCACTGCATGTTAGAGTTAATCCAGTTGTTCAATTCTCGGTGCTGTCAACTAGTCCTCGGTGCTGGTGCAATACAAAGTGCTGGATTAAAAACAATATCTACATCCAACCTGGCCTTAGTATCTAGATCACTACAAGTTGTTATGTGGTTTCTACCCAAAATTCAAAGTCTGTTAGAAAAACAGCATTCAAAAGAATTATCACTAAATGGCTTTAGTAATATAGAAAATGATTTAGTTAGCCATAAGAATGAAATAGAAAATAAGATATGTATAATAGTAAGTAACATGCTTGCATCTCAGTTGACTGGATGGGATGCTAAACCACCAGTTCCATCTCAAACATTCCGTAATATATCTAAGCATTTAGTTAAACTTCATGAAGCACTTATTGATATTTTACCAACAGAGCAAATAAGGACCATATATAAGAGAGTGCACGATAATTTTAAAGATAAACTTAGAGAACAATTATTAAAAATGAATATAGTTGCCAACGGTAGTCCTCAGCATGGCGTGGTTACTTCCGAACTGACATTCTACTTACAAACTTTAAAGACATTACGGATTATAAATGAAAATGATCCAGAAGACAATATATTGTATGATATCTGGTTAAATTAAATATAACATAAAAATATTGTATAGCCATTTCTAGAACTTTGCTGTGAGCTAATTATATTGCTTCTCTTTGGCATCATCTTAATAAGGCCAAAGAAAGAACATAAAAATTGTATAATAAAAATAAATTAAAATATTATATGTAAATAATGCTGATAATAAGATATTTAAATGAAATTATTGAGTTTTGTTTAATTTTCTATAATAATGTAAATTTTCTATAATGTGTAAATTTATTTCAGAAAGTGCCATTTTTTTGTATGTCTGTCAAACAGATTTACTCAGCGACTCGATCAAAATAAAATTCTAAGTCAGTTTCATACAAGAAAATACGGCTACCATATGAACATGGTCGCCACAAGTGCAATGTATCAAAACCTAGATACCACAGATCCACTACCTAGAATCATAACATTTGGCAAGGACTAAGCCATGAAAGAAAAACACAAAAAAAATTGGTCAAGTGCGAGTTGGACTCGCGCACGAAGGGTTCCGTACCATTATCTATGCAACATAAGGCAACGTTATTAGTATCGAGCAAGAAACGGTAAAAAAATCATGTTTGTTGTATGGGAGCCCCCCTTAAATATTTATTTTATTTTATTTTTAGTATTTGTTGTTATAGCGGCAATAGAAATACATCATCTGTGAAAATTTCAACTGTCTAGCTATCACCGTTCTTGAGATACAGCCTGGTGACAGACGGACGGACGGACAGCGAAGTCTCAGTAATAGGGTCCCGTTTTTACCCTTTGGGTACGGAACCCTAAAAACTAGTTCATTGAGCTAAAGATTTACAGCAATTGAGATGTCTGGTATAGTTTTTTATCTCAAGTTCATGAAAGCGGGGCAATCATCATGAAGACGAATGGTCAGTCAGACAGTCTGTGCCTTAGCACAACTGTTTAGATTCATAATTCTTTATTACTCAGTAGCTAACGCAAACTTTGAAACGTGAGGTCTTCAGTTCGAATTTTGTAAATCCTTACCCATCCTTCATTTGACCATTATTTAACTTACGAGCTTTTAGCCTTCCTGTTATTTCTAGAATGCTTTGTGTCTTATCATTGATATTAGCATAAACAAATCATCAGGATAGCGAAAATCTAAACCTACTTAGGTTTCGAGTGTAAGCCAAAATTCTTATAACTGCAAGTTAGGCATTTAACCATTACGCAAAATGTTAACGTTTTCTTATCACAGTTATCGTTTAATTATATTGTTTAATTTAATTTTAAAGTATGGAGATAACACCTTTAGTTATTATTGATAACGTATACACTATTCCGTAAAGTAACAGCCGTGTAATCGTCACAAAAATACAGTACAAATTACCTTATAATAATATTTTATTTGTACAATTGTTACTAGCTATTAAAATAAATTATCTGTTGTGGACGTGTCTTGTGTAATACCAGTAATTGTTGATACGTGGAACTACGTAGCCCTGTCATGTTAGCTTTATATTCTTATACGTAAGAAGAGTTATGGGCGTGACTCACGGCATATTAATATATCGAGAAAGAGACAGATGTATCGTTTGGTGACGTCATAAGATAAGTATAGATACATCTCGGTATATAAGCCACACAAATTGGTAATGCGCCTGGCGGCCATGTTGATGACGTCATAGTGACGTATAGATGAGAATATTACATTTTGTTAGTTGTACTTTTTCTTTGGTGATGACGTCAGAAGGGCGTTAATTTGACAAGGTTCCAGCGCATTACCAATTTGCGTGGCTTATATTAATATACAGTTTGTGGTGCCCTTTATAGGAAAAGCCTACTTTTTTTTTTTTTTTATGGCAAGGGTTAGGCAAATGACTACACTCCACCTGATGTTAAGTGAAGTGCAATCCAAATGTGAGGACGGCTAGTACGGTGTGAAAGCACTAGCCACCCTCACCTTGCCGGCCCGCAAGGTGCCTCTTCACGCCTCGCTTGAAAGACCCCATGTTATAAGAAGAAGGGAACACGTGCGCAGGAAGCGAATTCCACTTTTGGGAAGTTCTGCAAATAAAGGATTCGCTGAATTTCTTTGTCCGACAAGAAATGGTGGCCACAGTAAATTGATGGCATCTTAAGCCAGCGCGCGTGGTACGATTAAGAAAGGGAGAAGCAGGGATTAGACAGAAAAGTTCTTCAGAGCACTCGCCATGAAAAATTTTATAGAAGGCGCTAAGAGACGCAATATCACGACGCATCTGTAGAGGTTCAAGGCTATTAGAGACCTCAGCGTCGCCGATAGTACGAATCGCGCGTCGCTGTAATCTGTCCAACGCATCGAGCAAGTACTGTGTAGAACCATCCCATAGGTGCGAGCAGTATTCAACACAGGAGCGTACCTGTGTTTTATAAAGTAGGCAAAGTTGTTGAGGTGTGAAAAACCGTCGCACCTTGTTCAGGATTCCGAGTTTTCGAGAAGCTGTTTTTAGAACTACTAAACTACTTTAGGCTGATAAGTGCTAAACCGACCTTCAACGTAGCTGTGTGCGCATTCATAGTACCTACCTATTTCATAAACCTGCAATCTTGCCTAGCCGACCGACGCGACGGTCAGCGATGACGGTAGGGGGTTAGGGGCGGAGACTTCAAAATACATCACACATCTAGCATAATAAATTAGTTCTAACTTCTAGTATGCTGAACAAGTGTGTCGATATAAGCAAAATAAGAATCCTCCAACACTTACGCGACTCGTATATAGTAAAGCCATTTTACGGATTTAGTTTGAGAAGATAGAGAGATTTAGATAGAGTTTTTATCGTAAACATGATTAATGAAGCCTCCGAAACGTCGAACTAAAAGTGAAAAATAAACGCATCTAAATCAGTAAAAAGTGGTTTGCTTTAAAATAAGTAGGTATTGTCAAAATGTTTGCCTCTCATAGAGAACATGTGATATGCGCCAGACCTATTAGTGCAGTGTTAGTAACTGACTCTTTGTGTGATAAAAGTTTTAAATGCATCTTAAATCATGGCTTACGAAAGAGAAGATATAAGTAAGACACTATACTATAACCTGGCATAATATTTGGATTAAAGGCCTTACTGAAAGTATGAAAAAAAATATAAACCCCGTTTTCCAATCGGCGCACAATAGCGCATTATGCGGCACAATGCTCAACGTTGAGTGTTCCAATTACAGCATCGCATCGCACAATCGAGCACTCTCAAAAGTGATGCGTGCAATCCATACCAACTTCAGCAACAGAAAATTAACAAGTATTTTTTCTTTAAATTGGCATTGATTGAAATTTTATTTATATATTATCGTTAGTAATATTATTTGTTAAAAAAAATTTAAGGCTTTCTTTTCGTGGGAGTTTTCTGGAAATATTCAAAGTTAATTCAAGCTGTGTTAAAAAATAAATTAATATAAGTATGGATGAAGGTTTATACAATGACTTTTTTATATTCCACACATATAATGTGAATACAATGTTTATTTTAGAATTTTTTTTTCAACACTGAAATTAGCGCACTCTGCTGGCGCATTTTAAAACTAATTCACGTTCCAATTATGCGTCAGCATTGTGCGGCATTGAGTCGCATTATGCTCTGCCATTGGAAAACGGGGATTATGTGTCTTAGCTGTCCTATAAAACAACATAGATTATAGAGGAAATGGATATAAATGAAACTGTAAAATTTTACATAAACTTTTTAATGTACCTACTTACAAGATGGATCGGAATGATATTATGCCAATTAATGAGATTTTTATCACATTTCTTTCTTTGGCGATCCCTTTACATAACAAAAATGGCTAATGGCTTATTCTAATTTATCATAAATAAATGATGCTAACGGATATCTTATTGTGAAAGCTACTAAACTACAGAACACTTGAAACAACAATAATTTCGTCGTTAACCTAACTTCCGACATCGGTCCGAATTTAATTAAAAATAAATTGATTAAAGTCATATTGTTTATAGATATACATTTGTGATCTTCGACTATATCCAACAAATGTAAAGAGTTTAGAAGGTTTATAACATATTCCGCTAAGAAATTCATTTCCCTTTTTTTTATTAAAGTTCTGCTTGCGTGCAACAAGTCAGTTTCAGGACTATATTTAGGCAGTCTGTGTCTAGGACACGGTATAATGTGAAACAATTGTGGCACTGAATATAGAAAATTGATAATTTGAGGCAAGAAAAATAATAAAACAGTTTTACTAAAATGTCCCAATATGGCAACAACTGCAAACGTCATGCCAGATACGTAACAAAACGTATCTCCGACGAATACTCGCGAAGGATACCTGTAACAATATTTACATACAATTTACATTCCGTAATACAAGTCTGCTTATTAATTGGATTAAATAAGTATATTATTATTCATCAGCGCCCAATGGCAAATTATCTCATCAAATTATAATTATTATCGGGACAATCATTTGTGTGATCTTTATTAATGTCATACAAATGTTTGTACTGCGTCTGGGTGTTTCAATGTATTATATGTATGTATTTACAAAAGAAATGTAGTATATCCGTATCTCGTACCCATAACACAAGCAACGAAATATAGCTTACTTTGGGACCAGAGGAAGTTGTGTGAAAATGTTCATGAATATTTATTCAATTTATTTATAATTTATCTCTTAAGGGCCTACATCAATATTATCGTATATCATCGTCGACACGTACATATTAACACAGCCAGTAGGCACAGAAAATGAAGAATTAGGGATACTTTTCCTATTTACTCAAAATCTACTAAATATATTTTATATCTGATTTACGTGTTTCTATATATAATAGTTCCTTATGTTTTTAAAGTTATTTCATTAGTTAATACGCGACAATAGACCGACAAATGAAAAAAATAAAAAATTAGAGAGGTTGTTTCGCTAAGATTTTCTATCGAGAAAACATTTTCCAATCGCGTTTCTGAGTTTATGCGATCCTAGATCATATATTGAAAAAACATATACTTAAAAATTAGAGCTCTAGCCATTCAATCTAAAGAAACAATGAAAACTTCGTACGTAGAAAAATGCACGAAGCTATTTTGGTATCCTCTTAAGAAAATGGGCGCAGTAGTAATATACCATACTAAAAATTAAAGAAACTATATTCTTTATGCTAGCGCAGCGTTATAAATGGTTTTTCAAAATTAAATAAAAATTGACTTACCAATTATGTTTCAACAAAGCCAATGTAGTAGCAAGATAAGGAAACATTATATACAATGAGAAGACATGAGCTTTGTGCTGGTCACCTGTCAGCTCAATCATATCAAATAATATTATAGACACTGCTATCACAACAGACTGGCCAACTTCTAGCCCATTGATTCCTGCTAAAATGTTGATCGCATTTGTACAGAACACTGCCAACATTCCCATATATACGTAGTAGAAGAATCCTAAAAGAATAAACATGATAAAAAATATTAATAGACACATGCAGAATACGGTTAACCATACTTGGAATAAAGGAATTACCACCACATATCTCTAAACTAAATCTCCTGTAGCCCGCGTCTGTTCATTCGTGACAAGCTCAAAAATTACTGGGTTTCCATGCAGTCTATTGACATCCTATAAACAAGACAGCATTCAATAAAGCAATAGCAGAACAAAATTAAAATATCCAGGTTGATAATGAAGATACACTCCAAAACAAACTGGAATCACACAGCAACTTGCTAAACCATTTACTCACGTTGGCAAAAGACTAAGACATATGATAAACCCCATGGAGCGAAACCATCTGTAAAAAATTGGAATACATGGGCTAGAACAAATAAACAAAAAGCCAGTCAAGAGCCAAGTAGACTCGCCACATTGAGGGCGTTGCGTAATTAACTGATTTGAAAAAGCTTAAATTATTTCTTAATTTTGTAAAATTGAACTGTATAAATAAGTTTGTGTACAAATAAACAATATTTTCGTATGATGGGAAGCTTACACATTTTTTTTTCTTTTCGAACATTTAGCTGCAGTATCCACTAATATTAAAACAGATAAGACTCTATAATAGAGGCAGATCTTCAACCTGCTGTAAATACTTCTAGTTAATAGACCAGAAACCTTGACAGTAAAAACATGCCAAGGTTCGGCCTGGCTCCAAAATCTATCGCGAAAACCCTTTAATATTCTAGTTTTTCAAGAATCTGGAAAGTTTACCAAATCATAAACTAGCCTTCACATGATACGGACCACCAGTACTAGATCAGGTCAAAGCATAGCACACTAGAACAAACCCATAGAGTATGCACTATTATGAGAAAGAGCAAAGACACAGCTTATTAGCATTTCTGGACAGCACTTGTTTGACGAGGTTTGGTACTAAACCAAATGTTGTACAACTGAACAAACATTATATTTTCTAACCCTTGCGCGACTCATCTGTTTAAATAAAAGTCTCACCCGTGACCATGGTGACTGCAAAGTCTCCGAAACGTCGGGCCAAAATTTAAAACAAATATACGCGTCTAAATCCGTAAAAAGTAGTTTTATTTGAACAAACATTTTCACAGAGATACTATTCAAATCTAATAGCCTAACAGAAAGGCTATTTTATTGTATTAAAGAAGAATTTAGCCTAACTGCCAACTTCAACAATAACATCAATATTGGAGTTCCCCAAGGTTCAGTACATGGGCTTATTGGCCCAATTACTGAACCTTGGGGAACTCCAATATGAATGTTATTGTTATGATGGGTATGAGGCGAATTGCAACGTGCATTCAACCGACTGTGTGATACACATTACATACAAGTCAATAGTAAGATATGGTAGGCAAATTGTTTATTATGAGTAGCACAGTCTTTAGAATCTTATCGCGCACACAAACACATACTCAAAGCATTACTATTACAAATTTATGTGGTGGGATCCTGGTGTCCTGAAATACAGGCCTCGGCTTAGTTTAGGCACCAGTCTCCCACAAATTAAACGGCAAATGTTTTAATGTTAATGTTAAATGTAAATATTGTCCTTGTATTGAAACTGTTTTATTTGTGGAAGAAATAAATGATATATATTATTATTATTATAATGTCTATTAAAAAATGCAGTAGTGACAGCTTTGGCACACATGGCAACCCATATGCTTGTTTCTATAAGTGAACAAAATCTAACAGACAATGTTAAATAATATCTGTTGTGAGATGTAATACTCTTATTGACATAAACTGGTAAACATAATCTGCCTCTTAATTACGAAGAAGAGCAGACTACAGCAATATTAGGATGCATCATCAAAAATCAATCAATCAATATTCTAATATATTTACTTACCAATATTTATAGATAAACCAAACCAATATCTAAGGGGTATAGGAACTATGAAAGTGGTTGAGTTAAAGTTGACAAAATAAACCACAAGAAGCGGTAGTGAAGCTATTGTTGGTAGTAGCAGTTTGTACCTCCATTTTAAATTTAACACATCATCAGCAAACCCAAGTAGTAACATACAGCATATTGACAACAATCCAGCCAACAATTCTGCAAACTGTAAACAAGGAATAGTTATTAGGTGGTACAATAAAGAGGGAGCAGGTGAGTTGATTGATTTCAAATAATTGTTACTACCTCCTTTCCTCCAATGGCAAAAAGAGATATTTTGGAAAAATTTTAAACAAACATCTTCATTTAGAAAATTAGAAATTATACCCTTACCCTCCTACGAGTATGTAGTGAAGATAAATCCTGAGAAATGATATGTTTACAGTATGAGAAAAATTTATTCAAATACATAATAATAAAATGTAAAGCAATACTTTAAAGAGCACCTCCAACAAATTTTTAGCAAATTTAATGTAAATTTATCTTACCTCACTATGGGGAAAATGTTGTCTATCCAACAATCTATCTCCAAATACAATAGGGATGTAGAGAAAACTTGTTACTAAGAAAACACAGCCAGAGACTACACCTATAGCTTCAGGGCTGCAAAAAGACAGTTGTGTGATTACAAACAACTACAGAATTTAAAAAAACATTTGATACTCTATACATACTTAAATTTTTCCTGGTTCTAAGTCATGCAATTATCTGTATTATAGTAGCAAGCATTGAGTTTTCAGGCTAATAAAGGTATCTCTATCTACCTTCTGTGTTATCTAGATCCCTAAACGCATCAAAACCAGCCACCTTCAAGAAATAAAATAACCTAAAAATCTAAATGATAAATGAACTTGTATATTTCATTATTTCTTTCATAATATCTGTTGCATACCACAACATAAGCTGATAATGGCTAGTATTAAGTATCTCATAAAGCAACCACCGTACTGACATCAGCTAGTACTATAGCAACTGCATACATAGTTTTTATATTGACTTAATATCCATCCATCATGACCCTAAATTTAGCAGACAGCAGACAAAATGAAATTTCAGATAGGGATATCTATAGCAAAATAATGTTTTCCAAGTTTACGAAATTGGAAAATTGTTTGTTGTTGACATACCTATAGGTGATAATAAACAATTTTTTTTTGAGTTATAAACATTTTTTTACAACAACAATAAAATTTTGGGAAGCTCTCACCGCGGCGCTAATTGTTTTAAAATTCTGAAACTTTAAAATTTAGTTTATTTTTGGATTTAGAAAAGGTGATATTAGTTAGTTTTTTTAATTTTGGCTCAGAGCATTCTGAAAAGAAATCTAAAACTAAGGATATCTTACGATCCGACTAACAAATTTAAAATCCAAAAATATCACTCTTAGATTTTTTAAAGACCAAGAGATGACCATATTTTTTTTATTATTTTTTTTCTTTTTTTCGCTGATATATATTATGTTCCAGAATGCTCTGAGCCAAAATTAAAAAACTAACTAATATCACCTTTTCTAAATCCAAAAATAAACTAAATTTCAAAGTTTCAGAATTTTAAAACAATTGGCGCCACGGTGAGAGCTTCCCAAAATTTTAATTTTTTTGTAATAAATGTTTTATAACTCAAAAAAAACTTTTTTTATTATCACCTGTAGGTATGTCAACGACAAACAATTTTCCAATTTCGTAAACTTGGAAAACCTTATTTTGCTGTAGATATCCATAACTGAAATTTCATTTTGTCTGCTGTCTGCTAAATTCATGGTCATCCATCCATCAGCTTTTCTGTATCCACATATGGACATTTAAATATCGTCTCATATAGTGAGAATTCTTATAATTGTGTGAATTGGTGAATTAAAATAATTATGTCAGTTTGCAATAAAATTCTTAATCTCATCATTATTATGGTCGCCTTGAGTCCTGTTTAGGGTAAGGACCCTTAAAAGGACTCTTAAGACCTACCATAATATATATATAGCACACAAGTCTTATTTAATTGAATTAAAGTGCATTGTGGAATGTAAATCAGTTGAACTTACATTTTGTTATTGTTTGTTTTACACATGTCTATCCCAAAGAGCCCGGCGTTTATAAATAAATCTTTTAAATTTGGTATTAACTCGTCAGTAAATTTGTAAGCTACTGTAGATAATATCGAGAGTGCTATTAATTCAAACATTTTCACTGGTTTCACATATACTAAAAAAATTACAAAAATTAAGTAAAAAGAAAAGTTTACATTATATTTGACATAGCGCATTTACACACAGACAGAAAACCAGTGTTGCCAGAGTGATTTGGTCGAAAGTTACGTAGGCATCCATGAAAAGTTACATTTTTAAACTAAAACTTACGTAGTGGTAATTTTATGAGTGTGAATGTAACAGCCATCAGCCAAATTTATAATTATTTACAAATAGAGTAAATAATTAATAAAAGATTTTTTTTTAAATGCGCATTTAAAAAAGTTTCAAATTAATAAATGCATTTTTATAAATATTATTTTTTAAATTATTTACTCTATTTATTTGTAGTTTTAAATTTTTCTGATGTTTGCTACATTCACGCTCATGTAATTTTCAGCTCGCAGATCAAAAATTATTATTATTTTATATTTTCTTGTACACAATAATTTAAAAAAAATTATATTTATCAATATAATTATAACTTTTTTAATTTTTTGCGGTAGTTTTTGTTTTCATTAAATAAATTTAGATAAGAATATTTTAATTTTTCAAGATTTTTTTTTCATTTTTACCTCTTTTGTAATTCTTGAGAAGTTACTTAAATTTAACTAAAATTGTTTCTTACATACATGTTACATGAACTGATCAAAAGTTACGTAAAATGTAAAAAATGTAACCTTCTGGCAACACTGGCGTCTGGGTGTTTTCTGTGTTATAAGTATGTATTTACAAAAGGAAAGTAGTATATGTAGTCTATTCGTATCTGGTACCCATAATACAAGCATAGAAATATAGCTTACTTTGGGACCAGAGGACGTTGTGTGAAATGTCCTGAATATTTATTTATTAATTATTTATAGTGGAGGAGGCCCGTGCCCAGCAGTGGGACGTGAATGGGCTGAAGAAGAAGAAGAAGAAGATATGTACTATATCCGTTTTCTGGTACCCATAACACAAGCATATAAGCTTAGCTTGGGACTTACTCCCCGTTTTCCAATGGCAGAGCATAATGCGACTCAGTGCCGCACAATGCCGCACAATGCTGACGCTTAATTGGAACGTGAATTAGTTTTAAAATGCGCCAGCAGAGTGCGCTAAGTTCAGTGTTGAAAAAAAATCTAAAATAAACATTGTATTCACATTATATGTGTGGAATATAAAAAAATTCATTGTTTATACCTTCATCCATACTTATATTTATTTATTTTTTAACACAGCTTGAATTGACTTTGAATATTTTCAAGTGCTCAAGTCTACTATTTTGGAATGTAGGCGTGAGGTGATAGTTTGCATATTAGATATAAAATAATTAATAATTGGGAATTTAATTGTTTTTATGATCGAACAATCACCAATAGTCGTCGAACAAACGATAATTAATCAAAATTAATTAATCTAAGTGATAAAAATAAAGATATCTAGTAAGGGGGGCCAACTTAAGGGTGATCATTTGTTTAATTAATTATAAATAAATAAAAGACGAACAAACAATTTTTACATTCGAACATTAACGAACAAACGACGAACAAATAATTAAAAATATCAAAAATCCGAAAATCAAAAAAAGCGGGGCCAAATTCAGTGAGCTTTTTTTAATTCGATTACTGCACTGTTGTTGTTGTTACTTACTATTAGTCTGTGATTTTATCATTCTTCTACATCTTATATCTATTCTGAGTTCATAACAAAGAGTATAATAATATAGATATAACAAGAGGGGCTGGTCTATGCCTAAACGTGCATGTATGGAAAGTATTGCCGCGCGGCGACGGTTCCGAAAAACTTTTTTGACATTTAGGGACATACCTATAGCTATATTTATTTTTTATAGAGGTATCATTAGTTTACTTGCAAAACTCACTAAATATTTTTAGATAATTCCGAGCTGTTATAACAATACATAATAAAGGCAACAATTGTGAATATTATATTATATTTAAAATTTAATTCATGGAATAACATGTAAACTGAGATATTACATTTTATTCTATGGATTGAATTGTAAATTTAATATTTACAATTGTTGCCTTTATTATGTATTATTATGATAACAGCTCAGCATCATCTAAAAATATTTGGTGAGCTTTACAAGTAAACTAATGATACGTACCTTATGCCATGTATAGTTTCGAAAAATTAATGAGTCAACAACTCCACATAATCTGAAGAATGCTTTATTAATTTATATTATACAATGCAAATAATTAATATCACATCTTTATCTGATGATTAGGAGTTTTCTTTTTCTGGTAAGGGAAAGTATTATCTGAAAATAAATAGTAAACAAGTTAATTTCATAAATAACAGACTTATAATGAAAGTGAAAGTGGGTGTTTCTTTGTGACATTTTCATAATAAGTGAAATTAAATGAAATTGCCTGATACTTGGTGATGAAATTGGGTAGTAACACTAGTATTCTTAATCAGACACCACACAATTCTTCTAAACATTAACAACATTTTTTTCAAATACTGGTACCAACTCCACATCCACAACTAAACTAAACTTAACTAAATAATTTAAATAATTTTTAGTTAAGTTTTGATTCATTGGCTGTTTCATACTATAAATTTGTATTAATTAAAATCGTTAGTCTATATTACACAGTTTTCATTATAACAAAGATAAGATTGCATTGCCGAATTATGATAATGACGCTATCAATTTTCATTTTTAGTTAAGCTAAGTTTAGTTATGTGCATAGAATCGATACCATTGTCTAATTTGTAAAGATCCAATTAATGTTGTATTAATGCTGTAAATTGTTTACCTACATTATATGTCATCACTGATGTAGTTTTGTACTCTGATAAACCTGGCGATGGCTCTTTTTATGACATCATGTGAAGTTCTAACTTGTCCACAATCCCAGACAAGATCGCTAAACACCTGTAATACATTTCAATTTTAATATAAGTAAATACTGTAAATTTTGCAGTGCAGGTGAAGCTTAGTATTAACGTACTGCAACAATTTTCATGACATTTGATATGCAGGAAGTCTCAAGTTTTAAATCAATCTAGCTCAGTTTTAGATATTACAAATTTAAATATTTATAGTTTTAAATATTTATATACAAATGTTGTTTTTTCAGTGAAAATTAATAAAAATCAATTATAATCTCGTCTAAATATCCACCACTAATGAGACCATTATCCACCAATAACCCAGTAAATTCTTAGTAACTTTTTCTTATAGTACAATATATAAAAATCAATTGCTGTTCGTTAGTCTCGCTAAAACTCGAGAACGGCCGGGCCGATTTTGGTGATTTTGGTCTTAAAATATTCATGAAAGTTCAGGGAAGGTTTAAACGGTTCCTAAAAATCCACGCGTACGGAGTAGCGGGCGTCAGCTAGTAGTACAATAAAATAGGCTGTCAGTAATACTAGAGATAATTTTGATAGACGAAATATTTTACCTTTCGAAAGAAAAGTTTCTACTTACAATTTAATAACCATCCACCTGCCCTTATCCCATTATTTATATACTCGTATACATATTATATCTTGAATACACACTCAAAATAGTGAACAAACACATAGGTAATCTTTTGCCGCTGTATATTT
Source organism: Orgyia antiqua (assembly GCA_916999025.1). Lineage (NCBI taxonomy): Eukaryota > Metazoa > Arthropoda > Insecta > Lepidoptera > Erebidae > Orgyia > Orgyia antiqua. The sequence continues at coordinate 754,594 of OU779865.1, forward strand.
CCTTTTATCCTATTAGTCCTTTCTCCAACCAGCAAATAAGAAAGGATGTTTTGAGGATATGGAAACCCCCTGAATCGATATACGAATACAAACTGAAAATAAGACAAAACGTTAATAAGTATAAGAATAATCACAACTATATTGCTTGATTAGTTTATCCACTGCACATTTAAAGCATCACAAACAAAACTTACCTAAAGCATCACAAACTTTTGTTTCTACGATGTTCAACCATTGCGAAGATAAGCAAGTAAAGTTAATTTATTGGGTAACTAACGAAACTAATAAGGAAACAAATTTTAATTAGAGTAAATTTGACAAATTTAACTTAAGTTTTATATTTGATATGAATCAATAATTAATAAATAAAATAAAATCAGCAACGTTTCGAATTTGTAAACCGCCATAACTGTCAAACTTGAAGTTTAAATTGACTTAGGGATGTGAAAAAAAAATCGATTATTAAAAAAATCAATAAAAAATCGATTATTTTTTAGATAAATTCGATTTTTTACGCGTTTTTTTTTTATTTCAAATAATCGATTTTTTTTATAATCATGGCAAAATATAATGGCTGTTGCTAGTCGTCCGGTTATACGGACGACTAATTTTCAATATTTGTCCGGTTATCGGATGAATAAAATATATTAATCGTCCGGTTATCCGATTAATAAAATATTTTAATCGTTTACTTTATTATTTGTACTAATTACGTTTCATATAACTTTAGAAATTAAATAAAATGAAGGTTTTCGAAAAAAAAAAAGAAAATCCCTAACCTAAACTTCACTCGGTTAGCTTCGAGATCTAATAACTCCGCATTTTTTTCTTTTTGCTCCTTAGTCCTCCTTAGTAGTGTAATCTTCAGCTCCGTGGACAGTGTCGAAAAAGATTTTCACTTTTTTCACGAAAAAAATTCTTAGTTATAAATTTAATAATAAAAAAATAATAATATCCGTATGAATATACTCATTCAAAAAAAAAAGCCGTACAATTAGTCAAATCCACGATTGACGGACGATTTTTTACCGGACGACTAGACACATCGAAATATAATATCGATTTTTTATTTGCAACCCCCGGTATAAAGTCTGGTTTTCAGACCCGGTACCTAGGCCTGGAACGCGAACTTATCTTTTATTGATCTATACAAGTATACACATATTGCTGAGTAATTGCTGCTGTGTGTGTTGGCTTCTTGACTCAACTTTGGGTTGATTGAGTAAGCTGGGATCAGGAAGACTTCAATGACCAGATTTTATTATTCTTGTTACAAATATTTTATTCTTCAGTAGGTTGTAAATTATACAGTTGTAAATGTAAATGAAATTATGATACAGTTGTTAGGTGTAGGAGAAATGTTGAAGAAAGAGAGAGAGGGCGCGTCGATCGCGGGCTTATATACTAGACGCTCGCCAGTGTGGTTACTTCTGCGTTAGGGTGACCACGCATGAACATGCCGCCCGCCTTGAAAGCACCCGCTTTCAATGTGAAGTAGCTCTGCCATCTGTAGTCTTGATATCTTCTACAGCTGAAGGAAGAGGGCAGACCTTTGAAAAGGCCCGCTGGATCGTCCCCGAGGCCGTGCGAATGGTTGCCACACGGGAAACGCCATCCTTTCCTGTAAATGTATTTAAAATTCTCCCCATTCGCCATTTCAGCGGTGGTAAATTATCGTCTTTGATTAGCACAAGTGTGTGCTGTGCCAGGTCCTCCTGGCTGGTCTTCCACTTGGTCCGCGTCTGCAGCTCAGCAATGTACTCGCGAGACCAGCGTTGCCAAAAGTGTTGTCTCATTTGCTCGACACGTTGATAGCGCGTCAGCTGATGCGTAGCCTTCGCAGTGACGTCATCACAGCTCGGAGATGTAAGCGGCCGACCAATCAAGAAGTGAGAAGGCGTCAGCGGATTAAAGTCATTTGGGTCTGTAGACATAGGATACATAGGACGGGAATTCAGGACGGCTTCGATCTGTACCAATACCGTACTGAACTCCTCGTAAGTTAAGTTAGCGTTACCAATAACCCGTTTAAGATGATATTTACACGATTTTACCCCAGCCTCCCATAAACCACCGAAATGAGGTGCATACGGCGGGATAAATTTAAAAATTATTTTATGATCTGAAGCGAAATTAATAATTGTTTGAGATTCCTTACTTAAAAAATCTGAAAATTCTTTTTGTGCACCTACAAAATTTCTTCCATGGTCGGAAAAAACTTGGTAAGGTTTTCCTCTACGGCCTATAAATCGTTTTAAGGCCAACAAATAACCCTCAGATGAAAGACTAGTAACTAGCTCCAAATGCAATGCGCGCGTTGTAAAACAAATAAAAATACAAAGATAACATTTTTCTAATCTAGCTCCACGACCCTTCCTATTTAACATAAACAAAGGCCCAGCGTAGTCAACTCCAACATTGGTGAAAGGAAAACCCACCTGTATTCTTTCTAACGGTAAATTACCCATAATAGGTTGCACTGTTTTTCCCTTCACACGGCTGCAGGTGACACACTGATGCACTACCATTTTTGACAAGTTCCTACCGCGCAGTGGCCACCAGATGTCTCTAATGTGTGATAGAAGCAACTGAGGTCCCGCGTGTAACAACTGCTTATGTTCGTATCTGAAAAGTAGTACAGTAAAATGGTGTTTACTACACAACAGAATAGGGTGCTTTTTATTATAAGAAAAATCTTTTGAATATTCTATACGTCCGCCTACTCGAATTGTTTTGCATTCATCCATAAACAAATTTAACCCCGAAATGTTACGATTTCCTTTTAAAGGCTTTTTATTTATTAATGCGTGACTTTCTACTGGAAATGACTGTTGTTGCACAATGTTTACAAGCCATGTTAGTGCTTTATTTAACTCACTAACTGTTAGAGGACCTGAAATACGGTTATCTTTTGTTTTTGGATGAATATTGTGTAAAAATCTAAACATATATGCACATGCCCGGTGCATCCTATTAAATTGTGAAAATCTGTAAAATGGAAATTTTAATAAATCTACGCCTTCAGTCCGTAAACTGTTTGCCGTGGTAACTAAAAGTGATTGTGTTTTTACTTCAGGTAAATCTTTGCTAATGATATCATTATTCGAATTTAAATACGACCAATTATTTACCTTTTCGTGTAAAAACCTGGGTCCCGTCCACCACAAATTGGAAGAACGGAGTTCATCCAGGTCCATCCCACGCGAAACTAAGTCTGCGGGATTTTCTTTGCCATTAACATGAAACCACAATGATTTACTGGTTATATCATTAATTTCTACCACTCGATTTTGTACAAATGTTTTTAACAGATGAGGTGACATTTTAAGCCATCCCAACACAATACCAGAATCAGTCCAAAACACGACACTATTGAATTTCAAACGAAGCGATTTTATAATTTGTTCGTATAAGCGTGCGCCCAATAGACCGGCACACAACTCGAGCCGCGGTACACTAACGGGCTTTAGAGGGGAGACCCTACTCTTAGCGCAAAGTAGCTTCACTGTAATATTATCATTGTGAATCGTTCGTATATATGCGCACGCGCCGCATCGCAAAAACGTACGTAAAACGTCCTTATCACTGCATTCCAATCCTAGCTGTTTAACACAACGCAAACTTAAATAGGGTGCAGACACAGTGCCATAAGTTACCGTATTAAGTTGATACGTTTCAAGCGGATCGGTGATATTTTCGCGCCACAAAATTAATTGTAAATTTCTTTGCGGCTGTTGAATATTTATTTGCCTGAACATTTTTTCAATATCAGCACATACGACATATTTATGTTGCCTAAACCTTAAAAGAACAGAAAATAAATCATTTAAAAGTACAGGACCGGGTGACTGTATGTCATTAAACGATTTTCCTGACGATGTTTTTTCACTAGCATTAAAAACAACGCGTAATTTTGTAGTACTGCTGTCTTCACGAAACACTCCGTGATGTGGAAGAAAATAATGTGGATTTGTATAATTTTCTATGCGAGTCATATGACCTAAAGCTAAATATTCACGCATGAATTCACAGTACAATTCTTTATACAGTGGTGTTTTATTTAATTTGCGTTCAAGTGATAAGAATCTATTTTTAGCTACAGTATAACTATTCCCTAGCGCATCAGCTGATTCGGTCAACGGAATGCGAACAGAGAAACGATTTCTTTCCACCCGCTTTGTCGTGTTTATAAAAAGATTCTCGCAAGCCTGTTCTTCGGTAGAAAGATATGGTTTTTGTTGAGAGATTTCTTCCAATTCCCAGAACCTTTTTAATTGTGAGTCTATTGATTGTGTAAAATTACAGTTAATGTGACTGTTATTCTGCAATTTATTTGAATAAATAGGACCTGAAATGATCCATCCTAGATGCGTATTTAATAAATAGGGTCCACTCGACAAACGAATGGTTTCACCTTTTAACAACTCCCAAAATAAGTCTGCGCCTATTAATATATCTACCTGAGAAGATATACTATATTTTGGGTCCGCGAGAATGATATTCTCCGGTAAAATAATATTCTTTGTGTTTATATTTAAAGAAGGTAACTTTTTGCAAATATTAGGTAATATTAAACAATTAATTTGTGCGATATAATTACTTGTTAGTGATTTGAGATTAATCATACATGAGTGTGTTGTCTGTGCGATTGACATACCTACACATGTGATTTGATAAGTGGACTGTAATGGTTGTATGTTTAACTTTTTACAGAATGCTTCTGTTATGAATGAATGTTGACTACCATTATCGAGTAGTACTCGTGCTTTGTGATATTTATTGTCACTATCTGCTATTTCTACCAATGCTGTGGATAGCAAAACCTGATCTGATATGTGTGTGCTAATGTGGCTTGATATCTCACCATTGTGTTTAGTAGATGATGAACATGTAGTGACGTGTAGTGATGTTGAGGAGTTAGGGTGAACGTCGAGCGTTACGGCCGGAATTGAACCTTGAACCGTAGGTTCTTGCTTGCTAACCCTACCCTCTTCTTTGCATAGAAGACTGTTATGTTTTTTATTGCACCGCCTACATGGTCCCGAATAGCAATTAATATCCGAGTGTCCAGCGCGTAAACAATTGCTACAAACATTTTTGTTTTTTAATAAACTGATCCTATTATCTATATTTAAACTAAGAAACTGTGGACAAGCATAAAGTGGATGATTGTTTTTGCAAATTATGCATGTGTAGGTATATTTCTTTTGCAAAGGTAACTTCTTTACCTCTGTAGAAACATAACTTTGAGTAAATTTATTACTTTCATTGTGCGTGTTTTTAATACTGGGATGATTGACTTTTATCATCTCCAGCATGTCTGCTCTGTTCTTCAAGAAATTAAGCAAATCATTTAATTGTACTTTTGATTGCGATTCATTACAATTAACGTGGGTATTTTTATATGATTCCCATTCTTTTTCAATACCTACATCTAACTTAGAAACAATTAAATAAATGATAAGCGTGTCCCACTGTTCCGTGGGTTCTCCTAATGATTTTAATGCTCTTAAATTTTTTAAAACTGTATCGATTAACTTTCTAACCTGACCTGGCGATTCCTTATTTAAAGAAGGAATGGAAAATAACGACTTGACGTGATTATGTACTAATAATTTATTGTTATTAAATCTGTTCTGTAATAACTCCCATGCCACGTCATAACTTTCAGATGAAAACTCTAATGATTTTATTACTTGCAAAGCATTTCCTTTTAATGAAGACCGCAAATAGGTAAACTTCTGAATATTATCTAAGTCTTTAGAATTATGAATAATAGACAAATAAGTATCCCTAAATTCTAGCCATTGATCATAGGAACCGTCAAAAGTGGGTAGCGTGATGACTGGTAGTTTAACAAACGAATTCGAACTTTTACATTTAGAAACATTGCACCTGGAACCATTCTCCTCGTTTTTGTCGTCTAATAAACGGTTGGCAGTAGCCATGACTTTAAAATAAAGATCCTCAAAACTTTCACGTGTTTCTAATTCCTCGAGAATTGCGCTTTCAGATGACAAACATTCTATCGCGTTTTGAATATCATTAAATTCGCTTAAAAATGACTTCGCTACTTGATGACGTAATTTTAATTCTGATTTTTGCATTAGTGATAAATCGCCTTCCCCGAAAGAGTTTAAAAATTTAACGAACAATGTTAACCTACCCTTGAGGGTACCTCTTTTTTTTACTAATTCGCGATTTACACCCGGAGATTTTACACCCGGAGATTTAACTGACAACGATGCACTTTCACTAGTCATATCGATAGTTTATAAGAAACAAGGGTACTCACGGTTTTTCCTCGCGTAGGTGCGTGCTCGCGATGCTCGCGTTGTTACTATAAGGAATGCAAAACGATATTAGTACAAATGTAATGGTACAGGAAGTTTGATTGGAACGATTGGTCAAACCCTTCTTCTTTAATCCCAATTTTCTGCGATGCTGGTTTCAAATTTGGCTCCGAAGGTCCACATATGTTGAGTAATTGCTGCTGTGTGTGTTGGCTTCTTGACTCAACTTTGGGTTGATTGAGTAAGCTGGGATCAGGAAGACTTCAATGACCAGATTTTATTATTCTTGTTACAAATATTTTATTCTTCAGTAGGTAGTAAATTATACAGTTGTAAATGTAAATGAAATTATGATACAGTTGTTAGGTGTAGGAGAAATGTTGAAGAAAGAGAGAGAGGGCGCGTCGATCGCGGGCTTATATACTAGACGCTCGCCAGTGTGGTTACTTCTGCGTTAGGGTGACCACGCATGAACACATATCATTAATCTATGGCGAACTGCCACCCTCAATAAGTTTATATTAACGTCATCTCTGCGTCTATGACGGCATTAAGGCATTTCTTTTGTACTTTTGAATTATTATAGATGTTTTATTTAACAATATATTCACCAGATAGTAGCCGATTCTCAGACCTACTGAATATGCATACAAAATTTCATAAGAATCGGTCAAGACGTTTCGGAAGAGTATGGGAATGACAAGAGAATTTTATATACATATTAGGTTATTTAAAAACTTTATTTTATGTTGGTTATATTAGAAGATCCTACTATTTCTGTTGCTTGTTTTTAATTACTCGTAATAAACCAATTGATATATTTTTCTTATATTTCTTTATCATCACAGAAAGTTACATTGTTCACCCTCTATCCAGGACTTCTAGTTCCATTGTAGATTATTTGATTATGCCAAAGAAGTACATCAAGAGTGGCATAATCCAGCAATATTGATTAGAGTATTAATTTCTTTGCGCTTACAGGGTGCAAAAAATTCTAGGTCATCTTTTCAGCCCATTAAAGTTGGGCGCACTGTTGGGCACGGGGGGGGGGCTCTTTCACTTGGGAGGGTTAATGGTCTAGTATATCCCTGAGCTGGCTCTTACAGGTACCCTGGAGAAAAATGGGGTGGTGACACTTGTATTCTTAGTCCATCACCACACGGACGATAGGTCTAAGCTCATTTATTGAAAAAATAATTATTAAGATTTTAAGTTGGCGTTTATATATAAATTAAATAGCAACTTTAAAAAAAATCGGTTAATAAAAAAAATCGATTATTTTTTAAGAAAAATAAATTTTTAGATTTTTGATTTATTTGGCCCATAAAAAATCGATTAAATAAAAATCGATTTTTTAGGTCCAATGTCACATCCCTAAAATTGACAACTGACAAATATGACAAGAAAGATGGCAGCGAATCATAGATAAATGAATGAAAAACAGCTACAGAGTACTAAAAAAAACCATACGTGAGCCTGGCAATAATCCGTTAGTCAGTGGGTTGCCACAAAGGATAAAAAAAAACCCAACATGATGACGTCATCCAAAATGACGGGCAAAAATAGTACAGCAACAACGACAGATGGCACTACGGTGACGAAAATATAGGCTTGTTCTAAGCGAACCGCCCCTGGTTCATAACAATCTTCTATCTATTCTGTGGTTCTTAATTTATATTTTATTATTTTGTTGATTTGTTTGGAAAAATCTTTTCATATATTATTATTTTACAGTTATCTCCATAAAACATAATGTTATTAATACTTAGAGTATAATATCAAGTAAATGTGCTAAGAAATTCTCTGAGGTGGAGACTATTTATGAGCCTTTTTGTGATTTGTAAGCGTTTTAATATTTCTGTGAAACTTGTTATCATTTTATTTCTTTATTAATTAATAATATAATTAAGGTACAAGAATAAGTATGTAACCTTTTTATTTTAATTTGTTCTTTACTAATGGTTTACTACATTTTTTAGTAAATAAACAGAAACATATACCTGAGTATTAAATTTTATTTGAAAAAAATATGAGTACTATGGATGAAATAGAAGAAGAAGCTAAAGCAGCAGCTGAGAAAATGGTTATGAATATGATGCAGAGACCTGGACAGTTAGAAAAGGTTACAATAGTTTTATACATAATTTTAGAGGATTATAATGATCTGGATATGCCCATCACGAGAAAAAATTAGTCATTATATATATATTATAACTATACACATACAATATACTACATATGCAATACACTATATTCACATACATAATACAGCAATCTTGGAGACTAGTTTCCTATTAGTAGTAGATTTTTTTAGAATTAAACCTTATTTTCAGAGATTGCCCCTATGTACAAATTACAAACATTCCTAAAAAATAATGGTATTAAAATGAAAATTCCTTTCTAATTGATTTTGGAACTAATAAAATTATTGGGATATTATATTATACTAAAGATGTGTATCTTGTAGGTGGAACATTATAAGAAGAGAATCACTCACAAGAAGGCTTCCATTGAGGCTCAATTAAAGTCAGCTGTTCAAGGCAAGCTGGATGGAGTCAGTGTTGGTTTGAAGCAGTTACAAGAATGTTTGGAGGATGTACAGGAAGTCAGCTTGAAGTAAGTTAGTACATCACTACTCAACCTCTAGACTGGTAACTGATTGGTGCCTCCTTTGTTTTACTTCTGTCACATTTGTGGTGTTCCATGTTCACATTCGAGGAAATATTAGTCTAATCATTTACTAGGCAAAGCAGTTCCATCTATCACATATTAGACAGGTTTTATGTCTTTGTAGAATGGATGAACTTGAAGAATTATTGAAAAGTGTTCCTCCTTTGGTTGCGTCGCTGCAGCCAGTGAGAGAGGAGGACTCCCGACACTCGCAGTATGTAACTGCTATGGACAGCCTCAAACATATATTCACAGTACCTGAGAGTGTCACTAAAACTAAGCAGTGGATTGGTGAAGGGAAGTTACTACATGCTCATCAAGTGAGTTAAATAACTTAATTATAACTTAATAATAACCTTGAAGGATTAAGTGGTACAATCCAGTGTAAGACACCTATGTACACCCTTGAAATACTGGCTGTTGAATAAAAATGTTAGAAATATGTACATAAAATTGTAACTTTTGACCTGCTTTCCATTAAACGAAAAATTTGAGAAAGAAACACTTGCCGAAACTAAAACCTGGCTACTCCCAAGCTGTATGACGTGTTATAATTTTTGTTGATAAACTTTCTTTACATATAGATATTTCCTTCTTCAAAGGTTTTTTGTGATAAAACTGCTGTTTATTTCAGTGTCTCAATGATTTGGAAAACTCAAGAGATGATTTATTGTATGAGCTACACCGTTTACCAAACCAGTCGTCACATGATAAGATAATGCTCAAGGCTTACTTTGAGGATGTGGAGATGGTGTCTAACCTCCTCGGGAAACAGATCAAACTGATCTTGGCTAGAACATTGAACACGGTACGCAAGGAGCCTACTGTCATTGTTACTGCACTCAGGATCATTGAGAGAGAAGAGAAAAGGGACCAGATGGCGTTACAGGTATACTCTTTATGATACAAATAAGTTATTTATTTTATTTATTAGATTTTGAAGAAAGCTTACAGACTAATTTAATACAAATTAATAACAACTTAAATAAACAATTCGCTATTAACAAGCTTCCACATATATGTAACTAAAACAGATTGAGAGAAAAAACAAAACAAAACATCAGTGACAAAGTATATATACATTACACATATACATATATATACATACACATATAATATAGGAATAATAATACATACATACACTTATACAAATAGATTAGGTGCGTGCCATTTTACTTGGTGCCTACATTATTAAAATATGACTCGGCCAAGAGCCGTTTTACGGTCGCCACACCGGTGCAGAACAGGTCAATATCATGGTCCCGAAGAAGTACATTAAAGTTAAATGCACTTCTCACCGAGAAGGCATTCCGCCCATAATTAGTCCGGACGAAGGGAACATTTAATATCGGTCGCTGTCGAAAGCCTAATAAGTTTGTGCGTATAGATATGTTGGCGAGGAGCTCGGAGCAGTCGATGGTGCCATTTGCTATATTTAGTAGTGTAGTTATATCAGCAATATGGCGTCTCATTTCAAGAGGTAAGAAGTGGTATCTTTTACAACGATGGTCATAATCTTTAGATCTTTGTTGTGTACGGTAGTCCAGATATCGCAGAAATTTCCGTTGGACGCCCTCTATACGAGACTTATAAACTTCGTATTGAGGATTCCAAACTTGAGATGCATACTCTAGATGGCTGCGTACGTACGAACAATATAGTACTTTTATTGGCTTTAAAGAGCGAAAATTTATCGTAGTTCGCAATATAAACCCCAGAGCTTTAGATGCTTTTTTAACTATACTGTCTATATGTTGATCAAATAGAAGCTTGCTATCTTGTAAAACTCCCAAATCTTTAATGTTATTCACTTTATTAACAGCATGATCATTTAAGGTGTACCTATAGTTTATTAAAGATGTACAACGTGAAAAAGACACTCGAAAACATTTGGACACATTTAGTTCAAGTTTGTATCTATTACAATATGTTTCAAACCTATACAGGTCTTCCTGCAATTGATATGCATCAGATATATCACGTACGACTTTGTGAATCTTCATATCGTCAGCATAAAGTACGATATACGAGTGATGAAAGCACTGTTTAATGTCTGCAATAAATAATATAAACAGCAGAGGTCCCAAGATGGAGCCCTGTGGCACACCAGATGGGACAAATCTCCAACCGGAGGTGTAGCCCTGAAGAACCACAGCCTGCGTTCTATTTTCTATATAAGAGGAGAACCATCTGTACAAATCTCCGTGTATTCCGGCCAGCAGTAGCTTCTCAAGTAGCATACTATGGTCTATACGATCAAAGCATTTGCTATAGTCAGTATAAACTACGTCCACCTGGCGCTGTGCCATTCCGTTAGTAATAAACTCGCTATCGCTGTGATTTACGTTTATTCTTGGTTTAGAGTTATAAAAATGCCTAGCTGCTTATCTAGTTTTTTCTGTACATTCTTTATTTTTATCATTTACTGTTGAAATCAACACTAGTCATATTTTATCGACAGCAACAAAGTCAGACTGGTTTCATGCCACCCGGTCGTCCCAAGAATTGGCGTGCGAAAGCTTTTGAAGTACTGGAATGTGCAGTGGCACAGCGAGTGGAAGGTACCCGGGTAGATGAGCGAGAAGACAACAAGCTATGGCTGGTTCGATACCTGGAGCTGACAAGGCAGCTCATCCTGGAAGACCTGAGGGTTGTGAAGACTCTGTGCGTGCCTTGCTTTCCGCCGCACTACGACATCGTCAACAAATATGTCAATATGTATCACATCTGTTTATCAACTAGCGTGAGTAGTATAACTAATAAAGACACAATTCAAGAAAGAAAAAATTTATGCTTCCTGACGAAATAGTTTTGGCAACCGCCAATTCTGTTTTAAACAATACTCATTACACGTTTACGATTAAAAGTTGCAATTAAATAGGGAATCTTTCTTTAAGTTTGTTAAAATAGAAACATTTTTTTTTATATTACGTATGAAAATAACCAGGACACAGTTGCACTAAATTATATATGGTAATATTATAAAGCTGATGAGTTTGTTTGAAGGCGTTAATCTCAAGAACCACTGGTTTGATTTAAAAATTCTTTCGGTGTTGGACGCATCACGCTGCAACCAATAGGAGTGCAGCATCAGTGAAAAATGTTGCAAAAACGTAGATAAATTTTTAAATTACACGCGTAATTTAGAAAATTAATGAAATTAAATGTTTAAGACGTAAGTTATTGGTGATTCATAACATAAATCTGATAAATATAATGTTGTTTAGTTGCAAGATGTAATAAACAACGGTATAGAAGGTAATGAGTACGTGACCTTGTTGTCGTGGGTGTTGAACACGTATCCTGGACACGAGCTGATGGGCAGCACCGAGCTGAACATTGACGTGTCTACTCTGCCGCCGTTACTCAACGAACAAACTATGAACAAACTTGAATATGAATATCTGCAGGTTAGATATTAACTGTTTACGTATATAGTACCCTCTATTTTTAATTTACAAGAGCATTACCTCCACAAATAGATAAGTATTTTCAATAGGATACCATGATAACTAGGCATAGTTTAGTTTGATCCTCTATATGTAGATAGAATCACACGGTGTTAGAGCCTAAGGGTACTGTAGGAACTTGCAGTTCAAATCTACTGAGAGAAACGGAAAACTCGAAAATAAACTTTTAAATTATGCCAACAGGCCTGGTCACTGTATCATAATAGACTAAATACTTTCCTTAAGTGGGGCATAGCCAAAACAAGAAGATTTAACATATTTTAAACACTTTAACAACTTAAACAAGATTGAAAACAACTTATTATAAACACGAACACTGTCTACGATATTTACATTTGTGTTTGTTTACATATTTGTATAGTGTTTTTATCCGTGAGGACCTATAATTGGCTTGCTGATGTATATTTTTTTTTAGTTCATAGATTTTGTAAAGCCTAGCATAGCCAAGCATAAAGTCTTCCTTGAAATAAATAAATAAATATTTTATTACTAGTAAATTTTTTTCAGCTTAAATTTTTAAATTATAAAAACCAAATGATACTTACTAAAACCTTGTTCAGCTCATAAATGATTACAACTATACATGGTGTATGGTTGTATTGTTGTAGAAGATGGAGTGCAACTACATGGAGTGGATGGAGAAGACGCTGGAGTGCGAGCGCGGCGAGTGGGCGGGGCAGCGCGCGCCCGACGTGGAGCCGCACAGCGCCGCCTACCACACGCACGCGCCGCTCATCATCTTTCAGATGATCGATCAGAACTTACAGGTCACTCTCTAATACATAGATGGCGCTGTTATGTGAAACAATATTTTAAACTATGTGCTCCTAATTACATAGATAATTATTTTGTATTAGTTAACCATTAAGGTGATATTAAGTAAAAGTCGGTACTAGTATGTTTTAAAGACAATACATATTATAATAATGTATTATTGTGTTGAAAATTTTCCCTAAATACTGAATTGTTACTTAATAATAATTTTGTAGCTATTTCAGAAATTTGATTAAATTGTATTAAATGTTAGAAAACATAAATAGAAAACGTTGCAATAGTTTAAATTGTTTGTTTTGTTATAATGTAACAGGTGACAAAAACAATAAGCAAGGAGATAACATTCAAGGCGTTACTACTGAGTATAGAACAAGTGACACGATATGGTAATATGTACAGAGATGGTGTCATACAGTTTAAGGTAACACCTATATTATTAGTAGTTCAATTATACATACTGTGCCAACTCGCCTACATATATTATTTATCATTATATTATTATTATGTATATTTGTTTATGTAGGTATTTATAATATACTAGCTGCCCCAGCAAACATTGTTTTGCCATACAATTCTGTGTAAAAAAAATTTCATCAAAATCGGTCCAGCCAATTGTGAATCTAAACCATCCTCAAACCCCCTAGAATACACACAACAAATTTCATCAAAATCGGTCCAGTCGTTTAGGAGGAGTTCGGTCACATACACACACACACAAGAAATATATATATTAAGATAGGCACATTCTTCGACAGCTATTGGCTTTGTATTTCTTCTCTTGTAGCTAATGTACCTACCTGTTTTGCTTTCTACACTCCTCAATGGTTGACTGGCAGAGAATGTCTTCGCCATTAAGTCCGCCATTGTGCAGTGTTATTTGTGCATAAAGTTTATAACTAAATAAATATACATAGAAGAATTGCTCGTAGAAAGTAATAAGATATTGATGAACATGTGACACAACATGGTGTGGTCCGAAGCTAATGTTATTTGTTTGTGTTTAGAACAGTCACTTTGCGGATCGTTCCCGCGTCGCGTACTTCACACATCACATGATCACCATCGTCAACAATAGTGAACAACTTGTGAGACTTGCACAACAAACTCATGCAGCGCACTGGCCACCAGGGAGACATGACCCGGCTGCTGAGGCCAGCTTCGATAAGATGCTCAACACATTCCAGGTTAGGAACGTTCAGATGTGCGTGCGGTGGATTAATAATACATACAAGTGTCATCACCAAAACCAGCTGAGGGATATTGTACACACATCACATTCGCTGTGAGAAACGGAAAACTGTAAAATAAACCGTGTGCAAATACGATTGGTCACGCGGCACAGTAGACCATAATCTCTCCTAAAGTGCCCAAAAGTGGAAGTTAATTGACTAGAGAGAGGAGATTGGAACTGCTTTAATTGACGGGATTGCACGTGGTGACTGAATAAAAATACCAGTTTTACCAATTTGGTTGCTCCCCAGAGTTCTGTGAGAGCTTTTTCTTAATTTTTAAGGTAGAATATAAGTAGAAAACATCCTCTGTGAGAGGGTCAACACACCTGGTCAGCATGACATACGAAACAAATACCCTCGAAGTTTAAACTCTACATTCTAGTCATAAGTTTATAGTTACTGCCCACGCATTAGATTTTAGCGTGATTATATATAGTCTATATGTTATTCTTACATATGAGCTATATAGCTGTAAAGTTTCATCATAATTCATTCAATAGTTTGAGCGTGATTGATTGACGAAAATCCAAACATAACCATAAACTTTTAATCTTAGAGTTTACGTGATGAAGCTGCACAGTTTCTACTAGAGGAAGCATTCTTAGATTTAGAGATACACTTCGACGATCTGTTCACATCCAAATGGCTGCAATCAACCATTCCAGTTGATACAATATGTATCACATTAGATGATTACTTCCAAGATTATAACCATTTAAGAGAAAAGAACTTCGAATATGTAATCAATGAGGCACAGAACTTGGTATATAAGAAATATATAACGGCCATGTTGTCTAAGAAAGTGGCTTTTAAGAATTTAGAAGAAGCTCAGCTGGCCGCTACTAAGATAGTCAAAGAGGCCAATCAAATTAGATCGTTCTTTAGAAAAATTGCGCCTGAAGGTGTTAATGTTGACTGGCCGTTTGAAGTGATCGGTACTTTGGCAGAGGTAAGCACTTTCATCAGTTTATATTTGTATGTACAGTTGCGTTCATCACGACAATAATTCTCAGAATGAGTTTTAGGGTTCCATAATAAAAGGTAAAATGGAATTCAGTTACTGAAACTTCGCAGCTTGTATGATGTATCTCATAAACAATGATAGCTAGACAGTTGAAATTTTAACACAACAAATACAAAAAAAAACTAGAATACCATAAATGTTTATAGGGGCAATGAAATAACATTTTTTGCGTATCTCGATAATATGCTAATGTTGATTTGATTGTCAGTCAGTTTTAGTCAGTTATTATAATGACGAAATATATAATAATATTAGTAAGGAACGAAAAGAAAAATGTATTATATGTGTGCGTGTTTACTGATCTAGTACTGTGTTATTTAAAAATAATATAGGTACCAAACCTCGAAACTTTTTCCTCGTGGGTACTATTTAATATTTATGGTTTGTGTGTCTGTCAGGTGATCCGTTGTCAGGACATAGAGATGTTATCCCTGGACCTGCACAGCGCAGTGGCCAAGTGTCCCGACCTGACGGAGGATCACCTGCTGCGGCTCGCGGGGCTCCGCGGGGACGTGCCGCGCGCGCGCCTCAAGGAGACGGTCGCCATAGCGCTGGCTTCAGCTCATCCACACACGCCGCACAATACACACCCGGCATTATTCAAACACATCACATTCACTGATCGACTACTGTCACACTTCAACCTCTAGACATACCACAGCATTCATACAACACGAGTTAACATTAGAAGACGAGAATAATGATCATACTCGTTGTGTACGAACACTGTCGTCTCTTTGTGTGCGTGAGGCGATTTTGTGCGGCGCGTGCGTAGCGACCAATGAAATTACGTTATAGAGTTTGTACACCTGAGCACTCCGCCAATGCAGCAGTATATTTGTCATAGACAACATTATATCCAACTCGTATACTCGAAGGATATGAGCATACACAAAAATATTGTAAAGGATAGTCGAGCCAGTCAATATAAATAAATATAATAATAAATATAAATAAATATTCATGGACATTTCACACAACGTCTTCTGGTCCCAAGCTAAGCTTATATGCTTGTGTTATGGGTACCAGAATACGGATATAATACATATAGTACTTTTTTTTTGTAAATACATACTTATAATACATAGTAAACACCCAGACGCAGTACAAACATTTGTATGACAATTAGAAAAATCACACAAATGATTGTCCCGAGCAGGAATCGAACCCGCGACCTCTTGATTGTATGTTCATCAAAAAAGTTATTTGAAGGTTAGATGCCGTACGTATTGCAGGCGTTTGAACCATGAGCACCTAGCCGCATGCTCTGCATCATTCATGCATTCGCGTAAATTCATAATGGTGAATGAATGAATGAATAGTGCGAAACGTAGAGTCACATGTTATAAGGTATAATTCACTAGCTCTATCATCCTTTAAAGCCTTCAAAACTAAAAATATAACCCATTATTAGCTTATGGTTATTAGATTTTAAAATTACACAATTGTATAATATATTGATTATATAAGACTATCGCAGTGACGTCACAATTAATGATATTTCTTTACGGCGTTATCTTAAATAAAATATTTATTTTTAGTTGTAAATTAATTATATCTGCTTACATGTATTAAAGTTACTGTAATATAATTGAAAAGTTAAGACAAAATGTATTTATACGAGTATTTAAAGAAATAAATATTTTTCTACGAATAAATTACTTTTAATTTTCTTAATACCCACTTGCGATCTTGTTGAAGGCAATTCGTGAAGTCAACGATTATATTTTTAATATCATGTATAATAATAAAAATAATAGGTATGTACCAATTATTTCGGATCGAACTAAACTTGTGTGAAGGGTCAAACAATGATCTGTTTTAATTCGTGGTAAGTAATGGTCTGTCGTAAAGTCTTATAAACGGGCTGATGGACGATTGACAGTGTAAAGTTAATATTTTAATTTAAAATAGGTTTAATTCTACATAAAAATCATAAATATTAGGAGTTTAAACCTAGTTTATTCTGCGTTAGGAGCGAATCTTAAAAAGTCAATACACATTCTTAGCACAGAGTTAAAAACAAGTAACTGCGAGTACCTACATCAAGATCGAAACATAGACGTTAGCCGTCCTAATTACCGTTATCCATCTTCCGCATCCAATCTTCTCCAGCTGTCTTTATTGATCAATCAAATCATTCAGATGAAAGACTTTCTGGATTTACGCCTGGATTATTCCATCTGATGGTTGATTACGTAAAGCTATACTTTTAATCAACGATCGATCACCGCTCTACTATTGTGATCAACCGATCAACGTGGAGAAAATTGGTATAGGGTTTGATGTAGATTTGCTATGGTAAGTACGCAGAAAGGTTTAATTTAATAAAATTTCCAAATATCATACAGCACCTACATTACATTTATAACTTCATATTAATTTAACAACAAAACACAAACAACTTTCCCCTTTAATGTTATTATTAAAAATCTTGTATTGGGAATTAGACAAGCAAACCGAACCTGTATATCTTGTCTGTCTGGTGTCCGGATATTAGATACAACAATGGAAGTCCTGGTACTCCTTCATCGCAGTACAAACGTTGAGCACAATTGTGTGTTACCTCGTGCCGCTACAAGGCTAATTCATGTTTGGTTCAGTTCGAAGGGCGGGTCAGCGTCGCGGCGCTCAGTCGATACTCACGCGCTCGCCACGATGCTTACCCGAAGTGACGGGCTACTGCGCGTGTGCTCCTTGCTGCTGCTTGTAGCAGGTGAGCAACAATACAGGACGTCTTACATAGCGACCGTTAATGATCTGTGTACATTTCCTTCAAAGAAGTCAATAAAAAAAAATTACAACGGTTTAATTTAAATAATATTGAATATGTGTATTTTCGTCCCGTTATTTATGTTTCAATTCGTATGTGATTGGTAAGAAACTTATTTCTTTTAAATTTATAACTCTAACTTGGATTCAATGACTGTTTTACATAAGAGATAATTTTGGGTAAGTTTTTTTGGAAAATTTTTGTGTTTACGATACACGTTGTTTCAATGTGTTGTTAAACGTAAAACTGACGGAGAGAATCTTGTAGTTGTAGAGTGACTAGCGACAGATCTCATTGTATACCCTAGGTGTCAGAGCTAACGTGCTATAACAACTATGATTTAATAAAGCATAGGTAGTACTAATCTGTACACAATAGGATGTTCAGATCCCTGTTCTATTTGGTGTGAGTCACTCAATCATTTCACGGCAGGAAGATCAACCTTTATATGCAATTTGTCAGTGGTGTGATGCGTAACTAATAGTTGAGGGGATCGTTCTTTCTAACATTTGAATGTACACCATCTTGTTACATACGAGTTTATGTATACATTTATAACTGTTTGTTAATTTCGCAATAGGTATTTAATCGAATATTTCGAATTACGTCGTCCGACCACCGCATGTGTTCTGGTCGCGGTGGTATTTTTAACATTCCCGGACCGCCTCAAGGTTAGCCAAGATAGTCGCTTATTCATTGGGATATGACCTAATTTTCTATAACAAATTATTTATAGTAACATCATAACGAGAATTCAAATATTGTGAAATTACAAAGCTATGCGTTAATCATAATAAACGTATCGTCAAGGAAAAGTCCTCTGAAATTTATTTACTCAACTGTCACAGGCGGGCGGTTCACACACACGTTAAATTTTAACTAGCTATTTATCCACAATTTCGTCCACGTAAGCACTTATATCCATAATATACATTGACGAAGTCGCGGGTTCGATCCCCGCATAGTACAATTAATTGTGTGATAGTTATAAATGTTATACAAATGTTTTTACTGCGTCTGGGTATTTTCTCTGTATTATGTTTACAAAAACAAAGTATAGGTATACATATGTAGTATATCCGTATCTGGTACCCATAACACAGAACACAGGCATAGAAATATACCTCACATTGGGACTAGAGGACGCTGCGTGAAAATTAACAACAAGTCAAACCTTACCCTAACTCAATTACGGACGGACGTTTTGATATTACTTTGTGTTATCAACTAATACTAGCTGGCACGGCAAACGTTGTTTTGCCATACTAAAAAAAAATGTTTGAAAAATAGATGTTGGCTGATTCTCAGACCTACTGAATACGCATGTAAAATTTCATAAAAATCGGTTAAGCCGTTTCGGAGGAGTACGGTAACTAACACTGTGACACGTGAATTTTAAATATAAGATTTATATTTTGTATTCTAATTTTCCTCCGTGTTAACTGGTCGTTATTTGATAGATAATAAGTGAAGGTACCTATTTTATTCTATAAATTATCCTGGATTTTCTTGTAACGATTACAAAATCTATCGCTACACAACGTCACACGTTACAGGCTGGAGTGGGGGGGGGGTCTACGTAGTATGACCAAACGTAGGAGTCGTGGCGTGACGTCATAAGTAAAAACAGTGCTCATGAAGCACTAAACATAAAATACCTAAATATAAACATAATATAACTTTACATAAGTCACTACGTCATCGTCAATATAAATACTGTGTAGCTTTGAGATAAATACAGAAAAGTGGGTAGTTTATGTATTGTATCCATATTCTGGTACCCATAACACAAGCATAAAAGCTTAACTTGGGACTAGAGGACGTTGTGTGTAATGTCCATGAGTATTTATTTTATTTATTTATTTCTCCATTAATACACCAAATAAGCATCCTTGCACCATAAATAAGCCATAAGTATAGCTACTAAAATATGTCGTAATTTATTATAGTAAAAACTTCGTTGGTGCATTCAATACGGAAGTGAATACCGAAACTGGGTACCGAGGGCGAGTGTACTGTAAAACAAAATAATATGCTTACATCATTGCACATTTAATGTACAAATGTGGACTATGTGGTTTATGAAACGATCTACATAAATAACAGAAAAATACTAATTTTGATTTCTTCTAACTAACGTCAGTATTCTCGTGGAGCCACTTTAGGGACTTCGCTGGCTCTACTTCAAAGTGTGTATTAAACTGGAGGTTTGTTACGAAGTTAGATGTTTTGCCTTTTAAAATAAGAATTGGCCTTCGTGGGTCGTCTATTATGTGCTGTTAGGTCGTAATCAAAGTCATGAGCCATATCGTTTACTAAGAATAGACTGTAGGAGGTCTAGGTGCCTCTAATCATGTCGTAAATTATATGTAATGTATATTTATTGGCCACACAACATGCTTCACCAAATATCCTGTTTAACACATTTGTCTCGGCATATAAAAACAAATACAAGCATATACAAGCCATTGAAATGTTGCCAAGTTGCGTAGAGCTTGGTAAATAAACATTGGGAACTATTGTTTTGTTCTAAAAACCAATTTCTATAATTAGAATTTGGTCATTAATTGGTTCTTGCGCAATAAGACCGCGACGCCCTTCCCTGTTTCTAGATGCCCAGAGTCGGCAAATATCATCTGGCCTTGAAAAACAATGAGACTTAGAACTAATAATGTTAATCATGGCGTGCCTTCGTGACCCACCCACCCGGTAAATTTTACCGGATTTATTACATTTTCAAACCATTCAGAAATTCGCCAAATGCTAAGATTTTATTTAGAGAACCATCTTCCACGCGAGCTACACGGGTTAGTTGGTTCACAAAGTCCCAAATTACGTAGGTATTTAGGTAATTGATACATATAGAATCTGCGTCCTAAAATGATAGTTCACGTGCGTGGTGTATCGGGTATCGTCATCGGTAGTGATAACGCCCTTGCTTCGCTGTACACCATGCCATGCCAGAGAGAGTATGGAGAGTTCACAAATTATTACAATTCTAGTTGCCTTACTAACTTCTTCTGCACCATTAGTTGGGAATTTTATAGTGACATAATGTATTGTTTATTCGTCGTCACACGGTGAAGATAATTCTTTATAGCTATATTAATCTCATAATTATGTTTAGGTAGCCGTCAACTCAAGATAAACGAGTTCCTCGTGCCCCCCTACGTGGAGAGTGGGGAGTCTGCGGAGTTGCGCTGTACGTACGGTCTGGGCCCCAACGAGTCTGAAGTTGAACTGTTCGTCAAGTGGTGGTGGACCCCTGCCACCTCCTCGCCCGATGACAGGAAGCTTTTGTACCAAAGGATAGCTGGACATCCCGCTGAATATGTACATCTTGTTAATTCTAGTCAAATAGGTGACTCATATATTTCTTTAATCTATTTGGTATCATTTTCCATGATAGATAACCAACCAGCAGCATCAAAAATAAATTGAGAGTTAAATAAACTAAATTTTAATGGAAAAAATGATAACCATAAGCGGGACTTGAACCCGCGACCTCGGAATGCCGTTCCGTCGCTCTCCCATCTGAGCTATTATGGTCCACGCAAATATTTACCAAATTTTCCACTACAATCATCTCAATGCGAGTTTTAACATCGTGCGATGTTTTTTCGTACAACGCCATCTATTGAACGGTTTGCACCAACTCCATCAATCGATCAGTTAGAGTCAGGGAGAGCGACGGAACGGCATTCCGAGGTCGCGGGTTCAAGTCCCGCTTATGGTTATCATTTTTTCCATTATAATTTAGTTTATTTAGTAAAAGCATAGCGAGTCAATCGCAAAATATTAATATATTAATGTAGAAATTGAGAGTTCTTCGTTGTCTTTGACGCTCCATACTCATATTAACTTACAACATTTAACTTGCTATACTTACTATAAATGTCTACAATATATAACAGATCGATTGAACCCTGTATCTTATTCCTGAACTCAGTTTGCCTGCTTTTACCAACTTACTATTTTTCGAAATTGTCAATGAGACCTTGAAAACGCCGTTTCTACACCAGTATGCCGTTATTGATCTTGCGTTTGCATTGTGTTTCAGATATAAAGCCCAATGATACAATAGTACTAAAATCGGTTACTCCCATAGACTCTGGAGTCTACGAATGTGAGGTGTCCAACATCGAGGAGTTGCGACAAAATGAAAGGCTCGTTGTGTTCCGTAAGTATTGCTTCTAAACATTCAACAATATATATGTCCATATGTATACATAGGTACACAATACATGTTCCAGTACTAAACATTGTCTTATACCTACTATCTTATACCAAAGACCAATTTTAATATTATGTGCCCTTGTTTATATTTACCGTAGCTAACCTGGCAAAATGCGTATCCTCAATAAAGTGTCTCGTATTAGATTTAAATCGATATTGAAATCTACTAAATTCCTGTTTTTAAAAGCGATCACAGCAGGAGATCTTGTACGATGCTTGACCTAATTTTACATAATATTAAACGCTATGATGCTGCACCTGGAGGATAATCTTCCAGTAGATAGTTCTAATCGCCTTCAAGGTAAATTAGTCAATTAGTTCTGTAACCTCTAAATAATGAAATTTCGTTAAATATTTCAGAGATGGGCACTGGTCCCATGTTGAACGTGTCTGAGATACTGAACACCACTGAGAACAACAACTCAGCTAATATGATGCTCATAGAATGTTCGGCCGAAGATGTCTCACCCAAACCTGAGATCAGTGTCTCCATAGAAGGGTTGGTATAACGTTTTATTTTGTAAAATCAGATCATGTGATCAGATCATCATTGCTCTGCATCATTGTAGAGATCATGCATTGGAGGATTACCCATGTTGGAGCAGTAGGGTAATCCTCGCAAATTCTACGGACTCTGCACATGTAGGGACTTCGCATTCAGAAATAAATTACTCTTTACCCCAGATAGAAGGGCAAGGCAAGGGCTGACGAAGCAATAAAGAGGATCCCTTCATAGAGTTTGCTACAAGCCCCGTGCTTACTCCGGCAGTGATGTTATGAAGTGATTTAGAATTTTTATGTGTGCCTAAAATGGTAGGCAGCTATAACCATAGAATAGAGCTGAGCCAATCCAAAATATGGCTTAAACACTTTTGATGGTGTTACTTTTTTAAAAGAAGTTACTTTTATATAACCTACCTAGTATTTAAGTTTTAGTTATTTTAATTCTATGTCGGGTATACTATGGTGATTACTACGGGTATTCACTTATGAGCACTTCTCGAAACGATTTATTTATTTATTTATTTATTTATTTATTTATTTATTTAAACAGGTATCTTAGCACTAATACACTACAATATTTGTTTAATTGGCACACACGAGTAAGACTGATAATAAAAAGAAGTGTGTCACGACCAGAACCCTAGCTAAGTTAAATAAATAACTTGTGTTAAGGGTGCTGGTGCCCACACCGGACATTTATATGACTTGCCAAAAATGTAAATTCTAAGCACAAATGAATAGCACTATACACTTATTGAAATGTTAGTATGAACTTAATTTATGTTAGACTTAAGTTAACAATGATCAAGTGAACAAATAATAATAATGAAAACATGAAGCTAAGATTATGTACGTTATGGTGAAGTGTGTGTGTATGTGTGTGTGTGTGTGTGTGAGTGTGTGTGTGTGTGTGTGTGTGTGTGTGCGTGTGAATTTGTGTGGATGTGATTATTTGTTGTTTGCAATTAGTTACTTATAATATAAATTATGGGATTTTGAAACTATGAATGTATCAGTTCTTCCGTGTTATGGTAATTTTGAGTTAGTAACCAAGTTGTGACGGTAGTTTTGAGGGATTTCTTAGGTAGTGAGTAGAAGTTCAGTTTTTTGTTGAGATTATTGTATAACAAAGGCCCCTGATATAAGGCCCTGATTTTGAAAAGTATTAACCGAAATGTCACTGAACTGTTACAGGAAAGAAGTCCCGATGAGCTCAATAGTAAAAGATGTGAACGGCGTGTACTCGATATTCTCTAACGCGACGCTGAGCTCTGAGGACTTGTACGGGAGTGAAGTTCGCTGCGAGTTGTTCTACACTGACGCGAACATCACACACCCGCCCTACGTCGACACTACCATCTTCGTACCAGCAGGTAGGTTGTGGTCAGGGACTAGTTACTGCTATATTACAGGGCTTACAGACTAGAGAGGCCCGGGCCGAATGTCACAAAGGATTTTTAGAAAAATCGTTTTATTTAGGACATTCTACACTTGATTTATAAGACATGGTGACCCATATTCCAAACATATGGACTATAAATTGCTTCTCAGGATGTTGTTGTTGTTGATGTAAACAGCTGTACTGTACTACTAAAAATCTTGTATTTTGAGAAATAAAGAATTATTATTATTATAATTAACTCTCTGGTTAGTTATTGATTAATGAATGGGTGTCGAATATGTGGGAGGTACAAATAACGGCGAATCAAGAAGAGAAGTGAGTGTCTGGTATGGTTGAATATCATCTACCGTCAATTAGCAACACCTTTGTGTCGCGTATCAATTTTGCCTCTTAACTATGGCTGACTGGCAAAAAAAGCTTGTCACAAATTTTAATGTTTGCATAAAGATTTTATTACACAATGTCACAATATGTGAGCTTTTGCACTTTCGCGTAGTTAGTCTAAATATAACTATGTTGTAGAGATTGTCATTGAATGCGTACACGTTAAGATTACTAGCATGAATGTAACAGCATTTCGCTTTGTGAATGACTCGGAGCGATATAAGGTAATTATGAGCGTAAAGAAAATTTTTAATGGTAACGCATATTGAAGATCGGATCCAATCTTCATTATTCGAAGAATATTCATTAGAAGACAGGTCGACAGACCAATCTGTAGTTACTTTAAGATGCGAGCACAAAATCGTTAAAATGATAATATCTAGTTTTATATATGAAGATCATTATAATTATATCTTTATTTGAGGATGAAAAACGTTAATAAATAAACAACAATGAATTCTATACCTAGGTAATTGTGTACTTATTAAAATATGAACCTGCCGGGGCTGCAGGCCTTATAAGCAAATTGCTTGGCAATTGGCGAACCAGATACCATCTTAGCAAATTGGGTTGGACATTTTTTTAACCGACAAAACAATAAAAGTAACTGACTTAGATAAAATAAGAAAAACTTTTTTATTTTATCTGAGGTAACTAAATAAAACTACTTTTTACGGATTTAGACGCGTAAGTATATTTGTTTTAAACTTTGCAGTCACCATGGTCACGGGTGAGACTACTAGTCTCACCCGTAGTCTCACTCGGGACCATGGTGACTGCAAAGTCTCCGAAACGTCGGGCCAAAAATTTAAAACAAATATACGCGTTTAAATCCGTAAAAAGTAGTTTTATTTAAACAGATGAGTCGCGCAAGTGTTAGAAAATAACTGAGGTAACTAAATATAAATTTACAATAACATTACACCAAAAGTGTAATTGTAAAAGTGTGTAGTTAATTATATACGAGTACATAATTATATCACATTTAAATTCCGAATTATTAGGGAGTCGATATTTTTTTTAATAATCGGGTGTTTCTATGTATTATAAGTATGTATTTACAAAAAAAAAGTAGTATATGTATTCTATCCGTATTCTGGTACCCATAACACAAGCATATAAGCTTAGCTTGGGACCAGAGGACGTTGTGTGAAATGTCCATGAATATTTATTTATTTATTTATTATAAAAAAAAAAAAAAAAAAAAAATATCTGAGCTAGGTGTGTGTGTGTGTGTTTGTGTTGTCTGTACTGTATGTATACTAACGTTACTGGTGATGGTCGACGCCAGGCTACGACCCGCAGCTCACCACTGAGGTGCCCGAGGACGCCACAGAGCCGGACGCTACGCCCGAATCTTACAAAAATCCCAGTAAGTCTTAGAAAAAAACTAGATAATAACTCGTGTACACAGAGACAACATTACATCATTTTATTTATATATACAAATATACTAAGGAAATTAAAAAAATACGTAACTGTCACATTTATGTAATAATATTTACTTAAAACAATGAAATTATAATATTTACATTTAATGGATATTATAAGTATTTTATATTCATTGTATATAAAAGATCATAATATTTTACCTCCCCGGATATCCTGGCCACGTCCATGTACCTATTACACTTAGATGACAATTTATAATAATGTAATAACTCATATGTACCTATATTATGTAACCAGATATGTCATTTGTGAACATTAACTTTTTAATAAATATTTTCATTAATATTTTTACTTACCTTCGAAAAAAAAACTTTGATGAAATTTGTAATAGGTCTAACACAACTAAAATTAAGAAAACTATGTAGTACAAACATAAAACTATCCTAACAAAGCACTTGTACTCGCTAACTTATCATGTTGCACGCTAACATGCGTTAGTGAATAACTAATAGATTAGCTTTAGTGCAGTAGCTACAACTGTAAAATAGTTGCTTTGCCACACAAGTTATGTTACGAGTTACTTAAGAGCACATTCTTTTTATTTTTTGACGTGAATTTTATTGCATCCAAGTTTATACAACGTGTTGCAGAAAGGTGTAGTCATAATTTAAAGTTACATTAGATAGGCCTTAAATATGATAAATATTACAGTTACACATAGAAAAATACAGTTGGTAAGTTTTTTTGTTGTTTATATTATAGCCTACTATTAAATAACTACCAGGAGCACATCAATTATGAGATGTTTACGGTTTATTGAATGCGATTGAACCTTACGATAAAAGATGACCTCATAGTAGTGTTGTAATTAAACAAGATCGATTAATTTAATAAATTAATTGAACTGTTAAGAACACATAAAAGTCATAATATAACTAGTATTTGTAATTTCATCCATGCCTAGTGCCTAGTCACCGGTCATGTGTAACGATAGTCAAATATGACTACACCTTTCTGAAACACGTTGTATATAGCGAAGTGTTATTGTACCTAGGGTGCGTAGGACCTACCTGAATAATCATGAATACCCAGACTATACAATACGGGCCTGTCTCTATTTATGTACGAGTATGTATAATGTCTCCAACGGAAATGCAACGCAACGACACATCTATTATCTACCCTTTCGTTGTACCTTCAAACATATTGGCGAAATTAAGTATAATAATTATAATCAGACAAATAGGTATTGTAGACACTATTACAAATTTGACAATCCTAAAAAGAATTACCGCAACCAAATCATTTAATAAACGAATGTGGAATGTTCGCAGGTCACGGTGGAATTCCAGTGATGTGCTCGTCGTATCTGCTGGTACTCACCATAGTTCTGTCACTATACAAACAGATATTATAATAATGTGATACTAATATTTGTATATTTATTAGTTATATACTTACTGTTACCATTCATGTTGTGTTTAAGTGTTAATTTTTATAAGTATATTATAAGTTCGTACCTATTCATTTAAAATTTAACATTATAAATGTTTTTGCTAAATGTTTTTTTTATTTAACATAATTATTTTCCTCTCGTTCCTTGATCGTAGTACCTACTATTGTGTACAAGCCTGCTCTACAGTAGAGGGTCTACATTAACATTCTAACTGAACATCTTAGTCACGGTACAAATATGTATAAAATTAAAAATATTAAACACATAGTCACTATTGACTGGTGATGCCTTTGCTAAGTTCATGGTGGCTGATGGTAAGAAAATGCTATACCTAGCAGTTATCTGAAATATGAAAGATACTGCTAAACCGTGTTGACTTTTGTGCATCGCCTGTCACTACCAGCGGCCGTATTATGAGCTTTTATTTAAGATATTTATTTATTTTTAAGAATGTATACATATGTACTATATTACAATATATGCTTATATGGTAAGAACAATAATTTAAGTAGTACAGCTCTACAGTAGAGGGTCTACATTAACATTCTAACTGAACATCTTAGTCACGGTACAAATATGTATAAAATTAAAAAAATTTAACACATAGTCACTATTGACTGGTGATGCCTTTGCTAAGTTCATGGTGGCTGATGGTAAGAAAATGCTATACCTAGCAGTTATCTGAAATATGAAAGATACTGCTAAACCGTGTTGACTTTTGTGCATCGCCTGTCACTACCAGCGGCCGTATTATGAGCTTTTATTTAAGATAAGATATTTATTTATTTTTAAGAATGTATACATATGTACTATATTACAATATATGCTTATATGGTAAGAACAATAATTTAAGTAGTACAGTTATGTATATAACTGTACTACTTAAATTCTCTCTGTCTCTTAAACTAGGACCAGCCTGTATCTTAAGAGACAGGGTTCAGTAGTTTTCTTAAATATAGATATTAATTAGGCAGTGCGGTGATGCTAACTTACAATAGAATTAAAGCGGTAACATAATATAAGTGAAGGTTACTAAGATTATTTGTTGAGTGTATGTGTGTGTGTGTGTGTGCGTATGTATGTGTATGTATCTACAGGCAGTTTACGCCGTGAATTGAAGTGTCTGACAAATTCGTACTATGAACAAAATTATTAGTCAGTCAGTTCGCTAAACCAGTCATACATTATATGTTTAAGGAGAAGGTACAACTAAAAGTTAAAGTACTAACTAAAAATTTTCAACTAAGTTTTATTTTTGCAATAATACCTAATTTAGTCATGCAGTTTACGGCCTGCCTGGAACTTGAATGATTTTAAAAAGCTCATAATACGCCGCCTGTTCAGCTACAGGTTCCAAATTATTAAAAGTAATTATTTTTCTAGAACAAAAACTATATATTGGTACCAATTCTACGTACACAACTAAACTTAACTTAACTAAAAAATGAAAATTGGTAGTGTCAATATAGCTATTTACCTGCTATTTCGTTGTACACATTTATATTAATTAAAATCGTTAGTCTATAATACACAGTTTTAATAATAAGAAAGTTCAGTAAACTTTGCCGAATTGTGATAATGACGCTATCACTTTAAATTTTTTAGTTAAGTTAAGTTTAGTTCTGCGCTCAGAATCGGCACCGTTGCCACTATACATTACATTGCTTCTGAATATTTTTTGAGGAAGAGTATCTTTTTTCGTGACATGGATTTGTCAAGAGATTCATTTAACGAAGTTTAAGTCACTTCTTTATGAAGGAATTAACACTATAAACCAACGTTATATTATTAAGGGCATATGACAAGACAGAAATAGGTGCGTAAAAAAAACGTACGTGTATACAAATTTACCAATAGATAAAGGAATCCTCAAAAGATAAAATTATGACCAGATTTGTTTCTCATACAGTTATTTATTGTATGTACTCGTGTAAAAGTAATATAAACAAAATGTTACTTGTACTATGTCGCAAGAAACTATAAATAAATATTATTCATATAAAACAAGTTAATTGTATAAATTCTATAGGCTACTTAAGATACAGTACATAGGTACCTAATTATATTGTGATGCTATAAAAAAAATAATACATTACATTATAACGATTATAATTACATATCGACAGTAATTGAAAATGAAGTTATATTTGGTTTCAATGTTCTGTTGGTATTGGTGCTGATTTTTATTAAGACACTTATTTAATAAAACAATTATAAAGGTCTCGGTACACTGATGTAGACATATCAAAGCGATCTCAAAAATAATACCACGTCAATGTGTTGAGACCTTAAACACAGCCTCTACATTACATAAGCGCTTCTTTACAACTATCTTCATATTCTTCTACGCATTGGTAGTACTTTGGTGTTAGCAAACAAGATTTTTTGATAACAGTATGAAGCTTGACAGCAGTGTTTGGAAGAAAAAGAAACTGCTGCGCCGACCCTCAAATAATTGGCTATAGGGGCAGGAAGAGGATACAAGATTCATTCAAGATTTCTCCTCATTTAAGTGTTTGGTACCGAATTCTACGAGCGCAACTAAACTTAACTAGAAAATGAAAACAGAAGTGTCAAGTACACAATTCGGCAATATTAATAGAATTTTTTTATTGGAAAATCTGTAAATTATAGACTAACGATTTTAATTAATAAAATGTGTACAACGAAATAGCCAATTAATCAAATATATTGGTATATTTGATTAATTGTTTTCATTTTAAGTTTATTTGTGCACGTAGAATTGGTACTTTTATTAAATTTCCCTAAAAAGTGCACTTAGACTTTGACACTGGCAAATCCAAAGGAAATCCTCTAAAATGGACGGAGGGAAAGAAAAAAAAAGTGCACTAAATGTAAACGCGCTGTGAAAAGCCAAATTATTTATGACGAAATAACGCGCTAACAAATACGATCATTGTCTTTCTGTCGTAGCTCCTTGTCATAAACACAATTAGCCACGACGCGATGTACATTTATTGCAATTATTTAAGCACATTTGTTTAATTGTATATCCCACATACTTAATTAAAGTCATTGAATTTAATGATTAGTCACATACACATACTGCATGGTCTGCATGCACATCTACAAAATAACAGTCATTTAAACTAATTATAAACTTATATTATTTGGATTGTACTTATATTTGTAATAGTGTTGCCCAAATGCAAGAACAAGACGAGACTTAGCCAGTCTTGGTCTTGGTCTTGCGCTCCCAGTCTTGGTCTTGGTCTTGGTCTTGCAGCAAGAGTCTTGCAAGTCTTGCAATTACCTATTAGACTATTGCTATTTATTAAAGTTTACTTTAGATCTTAGAAAAACGTATTAGAATTGGAACATTGTGAGCTTGAATTAACATAGCCATAGTAAAGAACAATCAGATTAATAAATGTCTGAAGATTTGATGAGAAATTCGAAAAATTAACTGCCACATGGTGATCAACTGAGCTATATGCCGTTTTCCATGGGAGTAACTGTTTCTTAATAAACATTTACGCTTTACAAGCTTACATGTGCTAAAAATTAACTATTAAATTACTTTTTTAGGGTTCCGTACCCAAAGGGTAAAAACGGGACCCTATTACTGAGACTTCGCTGTCCGTCCGTCCGTCCGTCCGTCCGTCCGTCCGTCCGTCCGTCTGTCACCAGGCTGTATCTCAAGAACGGTGATAGCTAGAGAGTTGAAATTTTCACAGATGATGTATTTCTATTGCCGCTATAACAACAAATACTAAAAATAAAATAAAATAAATATTTAATGGGGGCTCCCATACAACAAACATGATTTTTAGGGTTCCGTACCCAGTATCTCAAGAACGGTGATAGCTAGACAGTTGAAATTTTCACAGATGATGTATTTCTATTGCCGCTATAACAACAAATACTAAAAATAAAATAAAATAAATATTTAAGGGGGGCTCCCATACAACAAACATGATTTTTAGGGTTCCGTACGCAGTATCTCAAGAACGGTGATAGCTAGACAGTTGAAATTTTCACAGATGATGTATTTCTATTGCCACTATAACAACAAATACTAAAAATAAAATAAAATAAATATTTAAGGGGGGCTCCCATTCAACAAACATGATTTTTTTACCGTTTCTTGCTCGATACTAATAACGTTGCCTTATGTTGCATAGATAATGGTACGGAACCCTTCGTGCGCGAGTCCGACTCGCACTTGACCAATTTTTTTATAGTACATTTCCTTGCTTTTTACCGCGCCGCCTCGGCACGTGCTGGCTCTAAAATAATTTTTGTCATTACCTAGGTACCTATAATACTGTAAAAGGGTTGTGCTCATGCACTTTAGCTATGCCCACATACATATCGATATTATGGTAATTCGATACAATAGAATACACTTAATATTTGTATCGGTAAAAACAATACTATGTGTTAATTATGTGCTATCAAATTCATATATTAACCTACAATTTATTACGAAACTTCTCCTGAAATCGTATCTTAGCTACAACCATATTGTGTTTGCAATTTGAGTAACTATTACTAGAATGTAAAAAAGTTTATCGGATTTCAATGGAATGAAATAAGTTTATAAGAAAATGTTACAACGAATAATTATAAGCCAATATGAATAATATTTGTTGTGGACAGACCATGTTTTACAATACGATGTTTATTAAATAAACACCAGCGATACGATACGACGATCACTTTATCGTATGATCTAGTATTTTACCCCGTTCGCGTTGTATTGATTTGATACAATAAAATATAATAAAATACCGATACATAATAGAGATGACCCATCTCTATGTACACGTGTCTTCATGTCGGTTATTCCCCGACTATCGGAGCGGCGCGGGCGGCACATTGACATCAAAGGAAGTCGGTTTCTTTTGACAAAGGTGTCGCTCTTTACAAAGGACTCAAGTAGCCAATCAAGTAATACAATTGGTCGACGTATTTCTAATATTAACCAATCACGATTCGTCAAAAGTGATTAAATTATTTAGAGTGGACAGTCGCATATGTGACTTTTTTACCTAACATAATTTTATGAAAAATTATAAGTATCATCGTTAATATGCCAATATCTTCGCTCCCCTCGTCACATTTTGCTAGTAGTTGACACTTAACTTTTCCTCAATTCACGTTCGTCATCTTCGACATGCAATTATTCATTATTTTTTCGGTAATATTACTCCTCAAAAAAACTCGCTCATTTTTATATTCTTCTCGCTTTTCTTCCATCAACATCCAACAAAATTTTCTTCACCATCATGGAAAAATTTTAAACAATTTTCCTCACAGAGGCAATGAGCAGTTAGGCATATTACGTTAATCTCTATTACGGGACATGATCACTATTAGGTCAAATAAAGTTCATAAAAACAGCTGATTAGGGTTGTGCAACGTAAAAATTTTGCAAAAACTTACATCATCAAAAATCGTATTAAATTATAATGCAAGTTAATTTCTAACTTCACGTAGTCATTACTGATGGCCTAAAGAATGCTTGGTTTCAAGCATAACACAGGAGTTTTGTTTCACGTTGTATAAGTGCTTGAGTTTCACGAATTAGATCGACTATAATTTGGTCTTCAAAATGTAGGTAACCAAAGAAATCGTTCATGTCGTAAACTTTTATTGTCTTGTGTTTATTTAATTTACGTGTTTTTATTAAAATATTAGTAAATTACTATAAAATAAACATACTCAAACACTATAATTAAAATACGTATTATAAAAACAAAATTGCGAATCTGATCGACCTTTTGTTAGAGCAGGCGCCTGGACGCTAGACGTGAATTTGATTGTTTTTTTTTTATTAATTTAATTAATTATTAATATATGCATATCAAAAGAAACGGCAATAAGCCTAGTTTCACGGGAACATATGTTGCTGGTAAAATAACTAGTATTCCTTGCATAAAATTAGGATTAAAAATTAAGTTTTTTATACAGTTTTGATACAGTTTATTGCGTCTCATAGAATTCCTAAGCGTACCTGTACACCGAACTGTTATACCTAACTACTCCGTGAAATAGCGCTAAGTCCTAGCTGCAAGACGCAAGAGTCTTGCCGGATTAGTCTTGTTCTTGCTCAAGTCTTGCACGGTCAGTCTTGGTCTTGGTCTTGCTAAAAATACGCGGTCTTGTTCTTGGTCTTGGTCTTGCAAAAATGCAAGAACAAGACCAAGACTGCAAGACCAAGACTGAATTTGGGCAACACTAATTTGTAATAGTAATTTAAACTATTAATAAAAATGTTATGCTTCTCTATTAATTGTATACTTAATTATATATTAGTACTA
This sequence comes from Orgyia antiqua, assembly GCA_916999025.1. Taxonomy (NCBI): domain Eukaryota; kingdom Metazoa; phylum Arthropoda; class Insecta; order Lepidoptera; family Erebidae; genus Orgyia; species Orgyia antiqua. The sequence goes on from OU779865.1 coordinate 788,491, forward strand.
ACATTGCACGACATGATTGCATCAACTGATAACCAATATACAAAAAAATAAAATGTCGTCTTGGACTCTCACAACGTTGCTTTATGTATCTTATCTTATATAGCTTTGAATATACTCCTCCTCCTCCAGCCCGTCCCACTGTTGGGCACGGGCCTCCTCCACTTTCGGAGGGTTTATTTTTCGAGGTTTCCGCCTCTTACAGTAGACGTTAACTGCTTATATTGTTTTACAGCTGGCTCTTACAGAGGATGTTATCTGTGTACAATGTGGGGTGGTGACACTTGTATTCTTAATCCGTCACCACACGGACAAGCTTTGAATATATGTATAGCAATATTATTGCGGTTAATCTATTAGTTGTATTCTACCAGTACATCAGCCTGGTCACCACACGATATTTATATTACGCCACGAATCTCCTTACGGAAATGCCCAGTGCCCAATGGTGGTACGTTGCGTACGATATTCATGTACAAGTAAATACATATAGTCGAACAGACATACATTTTATTTTTTCGTAATAGTTATTCAATATTTTTTTGTTCCACTTGTACATTTTGAAGTTACACTTCTCGTTGAGCTTTCTTTAAGCAGCAGCGACTACTTCAGAGACTGAGAATGTCGCTCTATTAATACCGACTGTGCGACGCAAAGGAATGGTAATGTGTTTTCGTATTTTACTGTTACTTTTACAAACTTGAAAAATTTTACCAGAAATAAACAGTAAATATTTCTTACGCCAAGAAGTATAACTTTACAGTACCTTTACCGTACAATACGTACATAACACACACACACAGGTTTTTAGGGTTCCGTACCCAAAGGGTAAAAACGGGACCCTATTACTGAGACTTCGCTGTCCGTCCGTCCGTCCGTCCGTCCGTCCGTCTGTCACCAGGCTGTATCTCAAGAACGGTGATAGCTAGAGAGTTGAAATTTTCACAGATGATGTATTTCTATTGCCGCTATAACAACAAATACTAAAAATAAAATAAAATAAATATTTAAGGGGGGCTCCCATACAACAAACATGATTTTTTTACCGTTTCTTGCTCGATACTAATAACGTTGCCTTATGTTGCATAGATAATGGTACAGAACCCTTCGTGCGCGAGTCCGACTCGCACTTGACCAATTTTTAAGTCATCCAAACATCTCGACCTATAAGGTCTCTATTCTACTAGGCATATACATTTGGTTTAACATTTAAACGACCACCCTCGGGCCTTAGCTACCTACTAACATCACATAACTCCAAAATAATATATTTTGGGTTACCAGTTATAAAACCAATACAACTTATATTCCAATATTGTATAAAGTTTTGGTACATCACTACTTTGGCAACAACATGCAAATATTAAACGTATACATACATTTTAGGAACTACAAATAAATAATTAACATTAACTACACTAAAGCTAATTTAATACAGGTACAAAGCAATAGTTTTTGAAGACTAAGAGATAGCAAAGTTAGGCAGTATGCAATATCACTTACGTTCCATTGTAGTCCGCTCAACCTAACTATGCTTTACTATAAAATCTTAAGAAACGATTGCATCACATCCTGTGTGTGGCAATGATTTAAAATAAACCTCTAAAATTGTGATTGGCCTGTAAGTTTTTGTCTCTGTAGACAATAGTGGCTATCTAGTGATATGCCACTTTAGGAAGAACTTACGTCATTACGGATATACATATTATTATCCTATATAATAGATTGATATTTTATTAACAAATGACAAATTACATTTGACTTTTGCTAAATCCTGTACACAAACAAACCGACATTAAACATTTCTCTTACGCGGTATTCACAAGTACCTAGGCTAAAAATCAAGAGCGAAACTAACACGGAACATACCGCACTTAGACCCTAATTTTTTCTCTTAGTACCCTTAACTTACACTAACATAGTCTGCACTAGTAGGTAATATAATTAGGACTATGTTTTAGTTATCCATACGTTTTTAAACGCGCACTTTGTCTTTTATTTTGGTACTTATGTATTTCGATTAGAATTTAGAACATTATGAAGGCATTTTAAATGTGAGCAACTTATTGTTTTCTCATTAATTATGGCAAATGGCAAGTTAATTTTGTTAATATTTTGTCGTAAGTATAGAATTTCGCTGCTGAATCAATGTCACACGTAAATTTTTAATTAGGTAAGTATATCATTAGGTCACGCAGTTACACTAAAAAAAAATCGCTATCATAGTAATGCACAAATATTATGAAACATCCAAGTCTTCTATATATTCATAATTATGTACCAAAACAAGTGATTTTTGTGCACTACACTAAGATTTAGTATTGAGAGGTCTCGTCTTTATGTTCACACACCCGTCCTACGGATTTTAAGCTGTTCTTAGTTTATAGTTTCTTTTTAAAATCGTTATTATTATTTTATTACAATTGCAATACCTTAAGACTGACGGATTTTTGTATTATAAATTTTAAAAGAAATTTACTTATGATCTCGACAGATTAGTTAACATTCCAATATTTAATATCTAACTATTTTTATGTTTATCATTTTTTGTCATTAGAGATGTTAAATATAACGTTACATGAATTATGTCTAGTTTTACGTGAACCCTCTGCACCGACATCGACCTCCTCACCAGCAGCTACAGATGTTAATGCAACCGTTTTATCAAAGTCTATCGTGGTATAGCCTTGCGCCGCTAGCGGTGCTGCTACACCACTCAAACCACTATTCTTTTCCATACTACACTGTGACACGATCCTACCCCTCTTCGCAGAAGACGTACCACTCTCATTCCTAACACTACCGTCGGTGGTAGAATCCTTCGTGTTTCTTAAACAATCATTATTATCAATATCTAGAATAGCGTAATTTACTTCTATTTCTTCAACAGGTGACAACGAACATATTGGCTCACACTCTGATAATTTGTAACTAAACTCAGTAGGGAAATTCATTTGTTTAACACTCTTAACACTATCCCCTAACTCACCAATTGATAAATTTGCATATGTAATTAATTCCGGTTTGCCCATTATTATATTACAATATTCCATAGGCTTAGGGGTTAAAGGAGTTGTAGGAACTGTATCGCTTTTAGTACTCTCCGGTATATTGGGGTCGTTCGGTACTATATTCATGTAAAGCCTTACGGCCTCTTGTGGCAGTTGTAATTTTTGCTGTTCTTCATTTAATTGTGCGTTATTATCATTAGTTAATAACTTTGTTGGCGACGCTGGTTTACTGCCAGGTTTATTTGTAACGTCTTCATTTATATACCTACTTTCAAGGAACCTTGTTTCATCTTCTATTTCTCTCATAGTGTTTAAAGCCGTTTCTTGTCTTAACGTATTTCTTAGAATAGCCAAATCTCTAACTAAATCATTGGAATATACATGAGGATTATCAAAGCCCGTTTCATTCTGATTGTTATTATGTTCCCTCTTGAATTCTCTGAACTGGTAAACATTTGTAACTTGATTGGTAGCACCGTCAGATCTTGGATATAACGGCATTACTTCCAATATATCAGCGCTTGACGGAGACCTCGGCGATTGTGTTACATTACGAGGAATACCCGTTTCTGTTATTGTATTATTTACATTGTTGTTAATTATGGGTCTAATGTTATTGGATTGACCATTATCTACAGACGAGCGATGAACTACACTCGCTTGTAATGTTTGTCTACCCTGAGGTGATGATGTAAGCCTCGATACTGGGTGCACATTGATGACGTTTTTCAAAAGTATTTGTTGCTGTAAAGTTCGGAACAGTAGTGAGGCTCTTCTACATTTAAACGCATAGATTCCTTCTCCAGTTTCACATCTTCTACCTGTAAAAAAGGTTACGTTTACGTAAATTTCTGGAAAAGGCTAAAACGAGACAGACCTCTACACTATTTTAATATGTAAACCAAAACTACTTAAACCAGAAATACACATGTCTACGGCACATGTCACAATCATTTCAGATAAAGAGGAAGATACAAGTATTAACAGTATTTTTGGAAAAATATCTAGCACAAGATTCTGGGCGTCACGTCATCAAGGATTTTCGTACAAGTAGACATTGAGTCGTAGTTATATTGGCGAATCGTAATAAAGGTACCTGTTCTGCGGCACATTAGGGTCAAATTAAGGTCGATTCTATTAACAGGATTTATTATTCAAACAGGGAGGCGTATGTTATTGATGTGCCCCAGGAATTCGGAAGTACCAATCTGAGATAACTGCAATAGTCAGCTATAGTTTGACGACGACTTTCAGAGTACCAAAAGCTATGGTAAAGGTACTAACATCATACAATAATCACATGACAATATGACTATCTCTCTAATATAAAAAACAAACTGAACAAGCTGAGAACAGTCTAGAGTGCCATGGCTTGGGGAACTGTCCTGGGACAAGGTGCTACTTGGATCACTTCCAGACATGATTCTGTATATGTATAGTCCAAGAACTGGGATATTTTTAGTTAAAATTATCCTACTAATATTATAAATGTGAAAGTTTGTGAGTATGGATGTTTGGATGTTTGTCACGCAAAAACTATTGAATGGGTTTTAATGAAACTTTACAATAATGCAGCTTTATACATCAAAATAACATATGGGGTACTTTTTATCCTAAAAAAATTCAATGTTCCTGTGTGATAATAAAAAATGATCCGATTTCCTTTCCTTTTTATTGCGAGTAACACCACAGGGCACAGTTGGTACATTAATAAGTTGGTTCTAACTAAGTATCCTCTAATATCTTAGAGGATACTTAGTTAGAACTAACTTATCCTAGTAACGTAACGTAGTATCCTACTAAAGTGTACCCAGAAACTAGTACCTACCACCATTACCAGACCTTTATGTGAGTTTGAAAGTTTGTCATTTAACATAGGTGAAAATTGTTTGCCAAAATTACATAAAATTTGTAATGCATAGGTACAAGGGTTACAAAACTTATAGAGTCGGAAGCAACTAACAGAAGTATTAAATGACTAGCAGAAGTGACACAGGTAAGGCCACCACAATATACAATGTTACATAGTTATTAATACTGTTCAAATGGTCTTTTTAGGGTTCCGTACCCAAAGGGTAAAAACGGGACCCTATTACTGAGACTTCGCTGTCCGTCCGTCCGTCCGTCCGTCCGTCTGTCACCAGGCTGTATCTCAAGAACGGTGATAGCTAGAGAGTTGAAATTTTCACAGATGATGTATTTCTATTGCCGCTATAACAACAAATACTAAAAATAAAATAAAATAAATATTTAAGGGGGGCTCCCATACAACAAACATGATTTTTAGGGTTCCGTACCCAGTATCTCAAGAACGGTGATAGCTAGACAGTTGAAATTTTCACAGATGATGTATTTCTATTGCCGCTATAACAACAAATACTAAAAATAAAATAAAATAAATATTTAAGGGGGGCTCCCATACAACAAACATGATTTTTAGGGTTCCGTACGCAGTATCTCAAGAACGGTGATAGCTAGACAGTTGAAATTTTCACAGATGATGTATTTCTATTGCCGCTATAACAACAAATACTAAAAATAAAATAAAATAAATATTTAAGGGGGGATGATTGATGATGATGATTGATGACATGATTTTTTTACCGTTTCTTGCTCGATACTAATAACGTTGCCTTATGTTGCATAGATAATGGTACGGAACCCTTCGTGCGCGAGTCCGACTCGCACTTGACCAATTTTTTAAAGTATAAGATATTAGATTTTTTATTGATTTTTAAAATTCAAGATGTTTACGGATATACTTATCTCTAGGATCTGTTAATAGTAAACTGCTTGTAAGTAGTATTATAATAAAAGCTCAGAAATAAAGCTGATAACAGATTATAAGAGAAATAAAATACCCAAAAGGCATTTGGTTCCAATAACATAATCTGCAAAAAATAGCCATGAATAAAAACTGACAGATAATTAATATAAATAAGTAAATACCCGATTCAAAGCTGAACATGCCTTCCTCAAATCCATATCTTCGTAATGAATGTAATGGCCACACTGTTGAATCACGCCCTTCTCTATATAATATTAAATCATTTTCAGTTATCTCTAGTTGGCCAGCACACAGGTACGCACCATGTTCATCGACATTAACCACACGGAACACATTCGGATGGAGATCCGAACTCTCCTTTTTACTATGAAGACAACCCATTACCATGAATGAATTATAGTATTTTATTTATGCCATTACATTGCATTTAATTTAAAACATAATAATACCACCATCTGGAACAAAATGAAACAATCTGTTAACATAACATTGAAATAAACTAAATAATTATAAATACGTAATTAAGTAATGATCATAACACTACTTGATTACTTACTTGGTTACTATACTAATTATATCTGCTTAAAGATAAAGTGATGATAACTACTTACATGTACATAAATCATCATCCTTCGACAAACATTGGTCCTAAATATTTATAGCGGTGTATAATATCAAACACATAAATAATAATAAATCAATATGAGTAAACAGTGTTTTTGTTCACGACCTTTTATTATTTAAATAACAACGAAAACTAATCCATATACCATATTTACAAAATTCTTTAATATCGGTTGTCTTCAAGTAATAATAGCATTTATGAAACACTTTTAATTTGAATATTTCTCTAAATTTTATTGAATTTTCGCGTAATTTGTATTTCTAATTTTTTATCATTTTTATTTTTTTATCTTGTCGATAGAATATAGTGATGTACCATGTACCTACTGAGATGATTAACACAAACCGAACGTAATCGATAGTTTAAAAGATTCTGTCGTATTATATACCCTGTTTGCTAGTTATTGCTCCCCAATAAGTTTATTAGTTTCACGGATGTTACTGCTCCAGCGATATTTTTGTAGTTTCTTAACGTTCCCAGTAAGTATTGTCTGCATGAATATCAAAGAATAAATGCGAACGAAACAATAAATATTTTTTAGTGTCAATGTTATAATTTCAGCTGCAACGAATGTTAAGAAAGCAATTCTCTAAGTTGTCAATGGCTACAACTATTATACACTAAAATTCTGTTAAGTAAATCCAAAGTCCAACATTTGGAAAAATGTCAACTCGATTATTACTGAACAAAATTGGAAAAATTCGAAATATCAAGTGCATCCCTAATGTGCTATTCTGTCAAAATAATGTCAATGGACACCTTATAGACACAGGCTAACCTACGAACCACAGACTCTACAAATGATTTGTGGATATAACCATAAAGGTATCCTACCCCGTTTTCCAATGGCAGAGCATAATGCGACTCAGTGCCGCACAATGCTGACGCTTAATTGGAACGTGAATTAGTTTTAAAATGCGCCAGCAGAGTGCGCCAAGTTCAGTGTTAAAAAAAAAATTCTAAAATAAACATTGTATTCATATTATATGTGTGGAATATAAAAAAAGTCATTGTTTATACCTTCATCCATACTTATATTTATTTATTTTTTGACACAGCTTGAATTAACTTTGAATATTTCCAGAAAACTCCGACGAAAAGAAAGCCTTAAATTTTTTTTTAACAATAATAAATATTACGAAAGGTAATATATAAATAAAATTTCAATCAATACCAATTTAAATAAAAAATACTTGTTAATTTTCTGTCGCTGAAGTTGGTATGGATTGCACGCATCACTTTTGAGAGTGCTCGATTGTGCGATGCGATGCTGTAATTGGAACACTCAACGTTGAGCATTGTACCGCATAATGCGCTATTGTGCGCTGATTGGAAAACGGGAATATTCTGCATGTAACTAGAAAAAGGAGTTTTAAGTAAATGACAAAATAATTAGCCTACCCAGCTATTATGTGTGTGCGTGTGTTTGATACGATTGATTTTTGTGTACGATAATCACATTGGCTAAGAATATAATATTAAGAAAGTGCTGAACAGTTACATTGGTCTTTGAAATAAATGAGAAAGTAATGTGAAAGTCTGCAATCCCTTTCAAAATTTTTTTCTTGAATAACGTAACGTACACATACGGATGGTTTTCCAATTACAGTACAAGAGCGCATTATGCGGCACAATCCTCAATGTTGAGTGTTCCAACTACAGCAACGCTTCGCACAATCAAGCACTCTCAAAAGTGATGCGTGCAATCGATACCAACTTTAGCGACAGAAAATTAACAAGTATTTTTTCTTTAAAATGGCATTAATTGAAATTTTATTTATATATTATTGTTAGTAATATTATTTATTGTTAAAAAAAATTTTAAGGCTTTCGTTTCGTCGGAGTTTTCTGGAAATAATCAAAGTTAATACAAGCAGTATTAAAAAATAAAATTTAAATATGGATGAAGGTACAAACAATGCCTTTTTTTATATTCCACACTTATAATGTGAATACAATTTTATTTTAGTATTTTTTTTTAACACTGAAATTAGCGCACTCTGCTGGTGCATTTGAAAACTAATTCACCCCTTGGATATTCGCTATACTACTCTGTGGCGTAAGGACACAAAATAAAGGCATAATAAAAGAGGTATAACCACTTCGTGACAAATCAGACTAATGTCAACCGATTCACCAATGAGACACTACTATTGTGACTGAACAGTTCAGCCATTGGTTAGTTTGTTGTCAACAATCTGTTATGCCATGAATTGGGTGCACCTACCTTAATATACATACTATGATAAAAATAGAATACTGTCTGTGATTCCGATTCCTAAAAAATAATCAAAATAATACAAATTGCAAATAATTATCATATTTACTGTGATTATTCCTTTTTCATTGTTATAAGTGAGATGAAGATTCCTTAAAATGTCTTGTCAGGTTGAACAATTTGCAGATTGTGGCGATATAACTAGTTTAGCGCGAGCTTTGTTTATAACAGATAAAGAAGGTACCTTTATTTATTTTCATTGTATTCCGTTGACCTTGCATTTTATTGAAATTTAATGAATTAATTCAGTGATTTCCAATTCAGATACAAATTGGCTACCACAATGTATTATATCATTGTCTTCGTGCAGCAATTTATTGGCTGTTGGATACAAGAGTCGACTGTGTTTCTTAACAAATCAATGGATTAGTTCAACAGACAGTAATACATTCATCATATCATGGAGTGGGACCTTACCTTCAGACGTAACAGCTCTACTTGTGTTACCAATATGTCCATCTCATCAATCTTCACAGGTACCCACCATGAAACATGAAAACATCAAATAAACAACAATAGACATTAATTTATTAATATTTTGCGATTGACTCGCTATGCTTTTTACTAAATAAACTAAATTATAATGGAAAAAATGATAACCATAAGCGGGACTTGAACCTGCGACCTCGGAATGCCGTTCCGTCGCTCTCCCAACTGAGCTATTATGGTCCACGCAAATGTTTACCAAATTTTCCACTACAATCATCTCAATGCGAGTTTTAACATCGTGCGATGTTTTTTCGTACAACGCCATCTGTTGAGCGGTTTGCACCAACTCCATCATTCGATCAGTTAGCATTCTTTACAGAACACAAGTCCCGCTTATGGTTATCATTTTTTCCATTATAATTTAGTTTCCATCAAGATTAGAACAATTTGGCACCATCAGAGGAACAGTTTTTATGTAATGAAACTTAATGGAATCCAGGCTTTTCAACGCCAAAAAGCAGCTGAAGGAGTGGTGGTAGAAGCTGACTCCCATAATAAAAAATACTCGGATAGACCTCCCCAACATGGCTGTTATTTGTTTTTTGTTGGCCGGCACTTTGACTTTGGGCCAGACAATGTATGAAACGCGAATGATCTCCTTTGAGGGTTTTCCTCGATTTTTTGGTGCAAATGGAACCTCCAGCTTTCAAATAAAAAAATAATCACTAAATTAGCTTCGCCCATTTAAGTTATGAGTGTTACATTATACATTCAGAACATAAAAAACAGACAAATTGAGAACTCATTCGAGTGACAGATATGGTGGTTAATTTGAAGTGTTGCAAGTAGACCGCAATAAGCTCAGTTGGAAGAGCTTCGGCATGGTATTCCGAGGTCGTGGGTTCAAGTCACTTGCGGCATTTCACATTTTCCACCATAATTTGATTTATTAAGTATTTATTTTCTATTTTCTATGTAGGATGAAATCAATATAACCAAAATTAATAGTGTTTCTATTGTTACAGAATGGACCTGACTGGTTCTGTATTATCGTGGGATTTAAAAATGGTAGCGTTGGGTTTTATACAAACACTGGGCACTTGTTGTTGTTAGAGAAGTTTGATGATAAGCCCGCTATGAAGGTAACGTGTCACACTGGTACTTATGGAACATTGCCTGATGATGTACATGTCCTGTATCAAACATCTGAATGTATTATATCTGGATCAAGCTTGTTTCAAGTGCTCAGAAATGCAAAAGCTCAATTGGCTAAAGGTAAATTTTGAAAATTTACAGCTTTATTTAACGTCTCAGGGGTGTTTTATCATTAATTTTCTATGTCTATCAAATGGCTATAAACAAACCACTGCTACAAAAAAAATTAGAAATGTCATGTGAACAAAATTTTGTTAGAAAATTGTGTCGGACTACACGGATAAAAATCGAATGCTTTTTTAAGATAGACCAAGATCTGAGGACCAATTCTTTTGACATATTTTCTCTGCAACCAAATTTAATGGAGAAAGTAGTCTTTGTACGTTTGTACAAAGACTAAAACACCCACAACTCTGTCCCGTCGGCACTTTTTCAGCAATTTGATGATAAATCTAGTAAAAATATTACTAATATTTTTTTTAAGTGCTCAATTGTAGGTAGGCTTAACAGAAAATTGCTGACAAACTGCGGACGGGTCAGAGTTGCGAGTATTTTAACAATGATGCCACATACAAAAACTACCTTATCCAATAGATTTCATCACTGAGGAAATAAGTAAATTAAGAATAGAATAGAATACACTTTATTGTACACCATAAATTACATGTCACTTAACTAATGTAACAATAAAACATGTACAATTGGCGGTCTTATCGCATATTGCGATCTCTTCCAGACAACCTTTAGATGGACTCAGTTTATTTGGAAAGGGGTATTAATGGTGTACTTGCTATGTATAAATTCCAAGTAAGAAGAAAAATCTTATATTACGAATAATCAATACATACTACAGATATACATACACATATAGAGATATAGATCCATGAATGTACATAAACCTATACATAATTCTAAATAGAATAGAATACTTAAATATTACATAAACATAATGATGAGAAGTTTGGATTGAATTTTACGTGGTTTGTAGCAGTAGATAATGTTCATTGATACGTTTATTAAACGAAACAAAAGATTGCGCATTTTTAATGGATTTTGGTAATGCGTTCCATAGCAGAGCTGCCTCTATAGTAAAAGATTTGTTAAAGAATCTAGTAGAGTGCAATGTCAAGGCTAATCGCAAATTTTCCGATGATCTTAAGGTTCTCAAATGTGTGTCATGGAGAAACTTAAAACGTTTTTTGAGATAGGTAGGGCTTGTGGGGTTAAAGAGAATCTTATAGAGTAAACTGAGAATGTGAGTATTCCTTCGAAGTCGGATGGGTAACCACTTGAGCTTATTACGGAATTCAGATTTATGATCATATTTGCGTAGCCCAAATATGAATCGGATAGCTAAGTTTTGGAGACGCTCAAGTTTGTTTAACTGGTCCTCGGTAAGATCGAGATAGCTGGCATCAGCATAGTCTAGAATTTAATAATAGTTAAATAAATATTCATTGACATTTCACACAACGTCTCCCGGTCCCCAGCTAAGTTTACATGCCTGTGTTATGGGTACCAGAATATGGATGTGCTGCATATACTACTTTTCTTTTGTAAATACATACCTATAATACATAGAAACACCCAGACGCGGAACAGACATATGTATGACATTTATAAAGATCACACAAATGATTGTCCCGAGCGGGAATCGAACCCGCGACATCGTGATCGACAGTCCGTTACATAAACCACTTAACACGTCAAAAAAAAGGATTCACCAACATAACACAAGAGCTGCAACAGTCGCTAGGGGCCGAATGTCACCTTTACAATCCGTTATAGTACACATAAACCAATATTTGTAAATGAATGTTATTTCAGTGCGCGCTGGTATGCAGGATGACTATTCAGTTGATAGTCGTAATATCGCAATACGTAAGTGGATGTTCTGTGATCAGGAACTTATAAATGATGCCGCAGTTGTAGGACTCGATATGAAAAATACATACGATCATCTGTTGTCTATGTCCACTTATGGAGGATATGACGTATGGTAATATTTACATGATATTAAAAATTGCAGTTTCAATGATATTAATACTGTGTCTGATACTTCATGATGGGTATTTAAATACATAAATATTAAGTAAGACAGGGTCCTTTGTCTTAATTGTTAACGCCTATAAATTATGTATACATCAAAATAACATAATAAATATTTATCTAATAAAATAAGTGGGCACAAAAGATCTGCAAAAAATGCGTTGCTTATGATAAAAATATTTAACGTGAATATGTTTCAGGTACAGATCAGTTCCGCCAGTGAACAGCCTCATCCTTGGAGCTGGTGCTAAGCCATATATTGGGTTTCATTACGCACTAGAAGGTGGGACGGCGCCACCGCTGCAGGATGTAGCGAGAGCTGTTGCTAATAAAATTAAATCAGCTCTTCCGTAAGTTTAATTTAATAATTTAGATCTTTCGTAAAGCAATCAATTTAATTGTCTTATTAGTTATGCCTACATGAATATAAATAGTCTTTTAAACATTTTGAAAAATTCACCTGAAACAAAATTTCTATTAAAAGCTAATTCGAATAAGACACACACAGCCTTAGAGTATTAAGCTAACAGGAGTGAGTTAGTATGCACGCTGTTTTTAGCAAATATACTGTCAGATCGGTGGGGTGGCGAGTTGTGGTTAAACACATTTATTTTTTTAAAAGATTACAAAATCACTTATAGAGAAAATACAATTTTTACTGGATTTCTAGTGTCCAAGATCCTGGAATGTAGAAATTTAAACGTAGCAAGTTAGTAGTGTAGAGTAGCAGAAGACAAACAACTATAACGTAATTTCATTGGTCGTTACGCTTACGCACGCAAAAGAGACGAGGACAATGTACACAATGAGTATGGCATTGCTCTCGTAAATTTTTCAACGGGGATCGTCTGACAATGGCTACTACTGTTGAATTAAAGCTCTAAACACACAGCGCATCTGCTGGTAAGCTCACTTCTATGTAATGTTTTATGTGTAAAACATTTACAAAGCCAAAATCCAAGATGCCCAAGATCTCGAATTGTAGACATTTCGATTTGCGTTAGATGTAATGTAACATATTTTTCTTAACATATTACGTTTATGTGAAGGGGCTGGTTGGGCGGAGGTAATACCGAAAGTACTATAGCAGTGAATGAGCCACTTATTAGATCAGAGAACTTATCAATGCGTTACGGACTGTACGATGGTCAACGTCACGGTAATGTAGTGGCCGTGTCTCCGGACCGTCGCCTCGCTGCCATGGTCGATAACTTCGGTAGAGTGGCAGTACTTGACGTCACACAAGGACATCTCATCAGACTCTTTAAAGGATATAGAGATGCACAATGTGCCTTTGTTCAGGTCAGTGGAAACTTCTACTTCTTTATCTTTACTTATTATAAAACGAAGTCGTTATTTTTGTGTGTATGTCCCTATGTGCGCTTATATATTCAAAAGTACACAACGGATTTTGACGCGGTTTATTTTTATAGAGTACATACTTCAAAAGGATGGTATTTTTTATAATTTGTTAAGGTTTGGTGTTTAATTTCTACACGTCTGAAGTAGCGGATATCAACTGGTTGTTTATAAATTCTGTTAATTTAGGGGTCTCTTGAGAACAAAGAGGGTTAATGTTTTTATTTTTGAGGACATTATTATTTTTAAACCGCTTATGTATTTTCCTTCATAGTTACTGTTATGAGGTTCATTTATTACAGATTTTTGAAGTTGATGAAAAAAAACCCCAGCTCTCAGTTGTAAAAGAATTAAAAAGGGCAATATTGTTAATTATATACAATCCTAAAAAAGGTCTTATTGATATAAGGTTAATGCAGAGAGGTACCAGAGTGGCGGCATTTACTGCTACCAAGAATGGACTACTGTTGTATAATACTTGTGGTCTGGTTGGAGCTGAGAAGAACTATTCATCCAAAAAATTGAACCTACCCGAGTTACAATGTGTACTCATTGATCCAGATGGGAAATTAAAAAAGTTCGTCATACCATTCTTTGTCGCTTTAGATGGGGAACCGTCTCGACGATCTAAAGATTTGCACACTCTGAGAGAACTACGAGAACTTCTGAAACAATCTAACAATTCTGAGGAGTTTGTTCAAGATTTGAGAAAAAGGGCTTCCGAACTACAAACTTTGGACCTGAAAAAACATTTTATAGATCTATTACTGAGGAAATATGAAATAACACCAAATATAGTAATGATGTGTTTGGAATTATTCTGGGATAGCATTGATGAAGATAGTATTAATGCACAAGATATTGATGTTAAAAATTATTTCGCCAAACTTGGCTTAGTGACGTTGTTCTTTAGACGTATCAGTGGGGACGCCACCGAGGACATGAACACGCTCAAAAATAAAATACATTCATATCTTAATCTTTACACTGAGTTAGATAGTTCCAATTCTGAATTTGCCGAGTTAGATTTATCAAGAGAATTGAATAGTAGTGAAGAGAGCAAAACTTCGAATTTTGGACTATTAGAAGATGATAATTGTATATTAGAGAGACTGTTAACATTAGCTCAAGAGAATAACTACAAAGAACACGCGAGAGTTACCTTCGCTGAAGATAATACGAGCACTTATAAAGAATATGTTTCATGTTTCAAGTTAGACGTTCAATCAGACCACATACAATTAAAAAGCGATATTACTTCAGATAAATTAAACAATCTAGCAGCTATAACATTTAAATCTATATTTAAAATGAAAGATATTCATATGATGACTGATTTAATTAGACATTGTGGTATGGATACGAAAGAAATTGTTAAGTTGTTGATTATGCATCTTATGAATATGCCTTTAGAAGAGATAAACATAGAACTTATAGAAAAGTTAATAAAAGTAGTGTATTACGTATGTTGTGGTACAGAGGAGGCTACACATATAGCTTATAATCAAATATCAGAGTGGTGGGAGGATATACGTGATATATTAGTTGAGATGCCGTGTCCTCTAAGAAGTATGATAGTCGCGATGGCGTGTAAGGCTGTTGGAAAAATATTTGAAAATAAATGTCATGAAAGTGACGATGAAGTTTGGGAATCCGTTACAAAGGAAAATGCTAAATGGGGAATATTGATTGGAAAATTGGAAGACATATCTATACTTAGTATTATTTTGATGTTCAAAGATTCTTTTACCGGTGATTCTTTGCCGACATTGCAGATGAACGAATTAAATATTAATCTGAAATATATTTATACGAGAGGTAAAGGTTCGATTACAGAATTGATAGCAAAATGGTTGTGTGGAATGGGGGTGGCACCTGAGGGAGTTGTCACCAACGAACTTATGGAAAAACATTCCAAATACAGAATACCTGAGGAAGAAATGAATGATGAAAATGATTATGAATATGTATTTGTAGATAACAATCGTATACACGTCGATGAGAATCCTAAGATATTTAAATGGCTTTCACTTTTACGACAACAGTTTCCACTTAGTACAACGTCTGATTATATTTTAGCGAATATGAGTTGGGAATATGCCATGGCGTGGCAGAGATCTAAAAATTGTGAATACTTGAAAGCAATAATTAGGTGCTTGAGAAATATTACTAATTTACACACACGCCTCTGTTTTTACATAGTTCTTTGGTCGACATATATAAAGCATGCATTTGAAGTGAGTTGTCGTTTGGTTAATAAAGTTGGAAGATTACCTAAAGATCCTTTATGTCTACAAGATGTCGGATTTGACAAGGAAACACTGGTCAATTATCTTGAAATTACAACTAATTATTTGGACGCTTTCCAACGTTGTTCTTATGATGCAGCTACAGTACAGAAAGAGAAGATTGTTTTGGAAAAAATTTGGGGTGATTGTACGCCTTCCCTTGTTGAAGTGGTGCAAAATACTAAAAATGTTAACACAGATATATTGCAATTAAATTTCCAAGTGTCCTGCACAGTGTATTTTATGTGTCACTTTAACGTAAAAACATCTAAACCCCTAGACACCTTATATGATATTGATTATCAATATATTTTGGAGGCTCTTACCGGTAATGTACACAGAAGGGAAATAAATATGAAAGCATCGGACAAAATTCGCAGTCCCAGATTTAAGTTTCTTACAAAACTAATAAGGGCGGCGGTTGATACGATCACAACGTTGGAATCTCAGGGTACATGTGTTCAATACGATTATATGGAATGTCAAAAATGGATGGAGAAAATTACGAGGCTGGCGGGAATGTGGGATGTTGAAACAGATTTTGTAAGACGTCAACAGGTATGTAACAATTTTTTTTATTTCAGCTAACACATAAGCAAATATGAACCTGTCTCTATTGATATGAAACACTTGTTATAACTTTAAGCTTTGTTTGTATCATTTTAATAAAGCTGTACAACTGTATTGAGACTATAGATCAAAATACACACAGGTTCATACTGAAACCCAAGGAGCCGAGCAATAAAAGCAATTGAAACCGCAGGTGTTAGCTAGTGTCATATAAATATTCAATAGAAATTACCTTACATTATTAATTTTTTTTATTGACTTGCTATGCTAATTAATAGATTTATTAAGAAACTAGCTTTTTAAATAGATTATACAACTTTATTGCACATCAGCTAATCACGCTTTTTCCCATGGGGGTAGGCAGAGACTATAGAGGGCTACGATCCAACTTTTAGAAATATCATAGCAATAAAAGTCAAGTTATGATAGATACAGAGAGCCGTAAATAATAATAATGTATAATAATTCACAGGTTATAGCATTGTATTTTATGGGCTACGATATGGTGGCAGAACATTTAATCGGAATGTTGTCAGAACCCGACATTATAATGCCTGCTATACTGGCTCTCACCACACAAAGGTTTAAGAGAAGTTTGGAACAATCAAGTAACCCAAATGAATGGATGGTGTCGCTACCACCACATCTTCTTAAACGTATTCGTACGACTGTTAGTAGTTAGTTTATTTTTTTACTTAAACACTTATGGTCTTATTCATAATGACTTATCGGAGGTTTTAAAGTTCGCTAAAATGGCTTTGCAAAAATTGTCAAAACTTGTTAGTCATAAGTCTTTTTACGCTAAAACGTTTATTATCTCTCCGATAAACTCTCCTTTTAAACCTTCGATAAATCATTATGAATAAGACCATTAATATCTGGTTGACCGCGCGTGGCTTAGGCTGGACTTTTGTGAAATTATTTATATTAAGGGAAGTCTCAGTAATAGGATCCCATTTAATATTTTAGTACGGAACAATAAGAAACAAAAAACTAAAAAACCGGCCAAGTACGAGTTAGACACGCACACGAAGTGTTCCGTACCGTCATTATCGTAAAATATTCGTCACACAAACCCTAAATACAGTACGCAATAGATAAGGGTAGGATGATGATGATGGTGAGTAGTTCTTGCTGTACAAATGTTCATTGTACGAAAACACCGACAAGGAGAAATTTTATATTTAAAGTGATCTACGTACAATGATAGTATGTACAAAGACTACCTCAAACTCAACACATTTTATTGCTGAGAAAATAAGTCAAAGGATTAGTGATATGTAGTATTAAGAGTGGAATGTACACCTGTTTCTCTATAATAAACTTTTTCTTTAATCTTTTACAGGAATTAGACACGTCGCTTCCAGTACATACATCATTAGCAACAACTCAAATGGTGTTAGAAAAACTACTCTCTCAAATGCATAAAAAATCAAAAGTAGATGATGAAAACACCCAGGATATAAAACTAGCTAAATTATTTATTAATAACTGCGAAATGTTGGTGAGACGTAAACTATAAGTGCAGAACTAGATTATAAATTAAATTTATTGATTTGTATGTATATATCACTGATTTACATATTGAGATTTGTATGTATATTTGTGGTATGTATATCTTTTATTAAATGGTTACGTATTTATTAATTAAAATTATATGATATCTCTCAATTTTGTGTTTTATTACCATCATACTACAAAAGATTTTTAAAATGGTCATCATTTGTGATATAGATTTGATAGAATTTACCTTGTTATCGATGTAATGCTTTGTTAAAATCATTGTGTATGTATCAAGATATAATTACCAGAAAAAGCATTGTAGAAAAAAAGTCGTGGTACCCTTAAGTAGAGGGGTGGGAGAACGTTATTGTAATGATCATAGATAAAAGAGATAATGGTGGTAATAATTATATCAGATTCTTTGATCAGGGCCCGTTGTCCGGTGAATGAATGGTGTCACAATCAAGAAGGTTATAACAATATTATTTTACTCTTTGCAGATAACCTAAAAGGAATATCTGGTTTAAGCCATGTCTCTTGAAGACCTAAAATAGAAGGATTGAATTTGTTAATTAAATAAATTATATCTGATTTTTTTGACGAAGCACTTCTACAATTCCACTGAAAAATTAAGTTGTTGGAGTGTTGTGAATTCGATATATCATTTTTTATGAGAGCAGCGTTGGACGGCTGAAGTTTTAATTGGTTGTGACTGAGAGCTAATTGATATATGGAAATTTGGTGTGTGATTGTGTTGAGGTTGAGAACTTGATGATAATATTGATGATGATGATATTGCTTAGAGGCCTCATAGTATGAGATACAACTTTTGGCCATTGTTTCTTTTATTGATTTTTGCCTTTGTAATTCAAGACATTTGTTACTGGTAGCCATATGAAGGCCTTTACACAATATACAACAAATATCATCTTCCACATTGCAGGTGTCGCCGGAATGTTCTTGACCACATTTGTAGCACCTTGGTCGAGATCTACATTGCAGTTTTACATGTCCAAAACGACAACAATTATGGCATTGCACTGTCGGATATATGTACAGTTCAACGGGTAGTGCATTATAACACATATATACATGCTTCGGTAGTACCTGGCCATCAAAAGTGATTACAACACATTGTGTAGGTTTAAGTTCAGTGATATCATTTATAGTAATTTTTCTTTTTAATCGTCTGACTTTTAAAATACTGCCACATCCATATGGTAAATTAATATTACTAATAATTTCATCCTCTGTGAGGTCAACAGGTATACCTCTCACTACACCCATACGCGTTACAGAGAATGTGGGAAGGAAAGCTTTATAGCCATCTTTTTCTAGTAATGGGGAAGTTAAAAAAGTGTTTGCATCTTGAAAATTATTGAACTCTATGGATAATCTGTTTCTTCCTATTCATTTCAAACTATAAAAATATAAAGTTTTGCAAAACCCGCGTCCGCCAAATTCAACGACTCCCGCGCTTTTTTCTCTTTTTATCTATGAATTGTGTTAGAATGGCATGTATATGTTGCCGTTTTTAAAAAATGCGTTAGTCGAAGTGATTTTCGAAAATCTACTCATAAATTTAAACATTTAATCATGCTAGATTTCGTTTAGATATATTTGTTTTTTTTACATAAACAATATGTTGATGCTTGACTACATTCCACCTGATGGTAAGCGGTAATGCGGATAATAATAATAATAATGTAATAATAATAATATTTGTACATACTATTTATTAGTATAAAAAGCAATGTGAAGTTTAGGAGATCTATCTATTTTTTATTTATGGCAATTGGCAATCTGTCGACACAGGACAATTTCAAAATATTACTGTCAAATTCAAAATAGCAGACTACCGAAACATTTCAGTCATTGAATTGCAATTGTGAAGCAATTGTGTACGAGACTAGCAATTTATGTCACTTTCACAATTGTAAGTCAATGATGAAGTAATGGCACCACTATGACAAGACATTAATAGTAGACTACCAAAAACTTTACAATTGCACCATAATGGTACCATTGTGGTACAATTGTGACACCATTGAAATACCCGACTCGGGGCCCTGGTCGCCAGCGTGCACGCTACCGCGGACGCGAGTTGAACGCGTTGGTTTGGCCTTGGAGCTAATAATGTTCAATACTCTTCATCGGTCTCTGGTAGGTTATTTTCAAAATAAATGCCATTTATTTGTAGTACATGACTCATAGTTAATAAAATACGATTTTATAAACGTAGTAAATATCTTAGCCTTTTAATTGAATAATCACTAAAATAATGCAAGTGTACAGTCGGACTGGGTAACTTTGTCTTTCATTATAACATTGGCTCTCAACTTCATAATTGAATTATATATTTTTTTAAGTTTCTAAACGTATTCAATCTAAGTAAATCGGGTATCTTTTGATTTTCAATAAGTTTCTGAACGCAATCTCAGTTGTCATTCTCAGCTTAAGCTGTCAGGAAAAAAAAAGGCGGGAAAGCTCGAAAAAGGCGGTCGCGTTTTTTTTATATTAAAAATAATTTTAGCAGTTTTTTCGTTCAGTAGAGGTTTAACACTTGTATTTATTGTATATTATATGTATAGATTAGTTTTATAAAGTAGTGTAGTGAATCTCAATTAACTGGTAAGTCTTTTCTAACTATTTATCATGAATGAGCCTCCAGATCCCGGGGATCCTGGTGGGTCTGTCCCTCATGTAGGGAGCTATGTAACTATATGTTCAGAATCAGGTATGGACACTGATTCGTCTGTCAAACCATCAAAAGGACAAAAACGTAGTCGTTTACATAGGACGTGCAAAAATTGCAATAAAAAACGAAAACATGTATCGGGTAATTACACCCCGTGTGATTGTATGGAGCGTAATGGTGAAAATACCTTACCATCTAATGAAATTATCAATAAAAACATAGACGTAAATGCAACGGAAACACATAATTCAGTCACACCGAAGCCGCCACCGTTACAAGTTACTAGACTTTTATACAATTCTTTCGATTCTTCACCTTATGTAGTACACGTTCAGAAACAAACCGACTCTTCGGATGATGGCACCACATTCCACCCAATCACTTTCGGTAAGTTCTTACAACGTTATTCATTCAGGAATATTATAAATGGAAGCTTGAAAAGAATAGGAAGAAATAGAATTTCTATAGCATTTAACAATTTTGTAGATGCCAATGCATTCCTTGAACATTCCATCCTCACTGACAACAATTTAAAGGCATTTATACCTACATATAATGTGTCCCGTATGGGCGTCGTAAGAGGAGTTCCAATTGATTTGTCTCCAGAAGAAATAATCGACTGCTGTAGTGTTCCTAATGGATGTGGAAAAATATTGAAAGTTAGGCGTATTAATATAAAGCAAATAATAAACGGCGAAGCAACATGGAAACCATCTCAAACTGTTGTGGTCACATTTGATGGTCAAATTTTACCAGAGAAAATCTTCATGTGTTATACTGCACTCTCCGTTCAAATGTATACATTCCCAACTATTCAGTGTTATCACTGTTGTAGATTTGGCCACACCAAACTCCAGTGCCGCTCAAAGCCTCGCTGCTTTAAGTGTGGTTGTGAGCACTCTGGGGATAGTTGTGATGTCGATGATGACCATATATGTTGTTGTCTCTGTGGGGGAAGTCATTTCGCCACTAATAAAACATGTCCAGAGCTTAACAGACAAAAGCAGATAAAATACTCAATGGCAGAGAAATCTATCTCATATGCAGAAGCTTCCAAACTCCATATGCCTTTGTCTAAGTCTTATTCCGAGATCTTGGCAACTCCAAAAGACCCATTTAAACACCCCACAAATAATCCCAGTCATCAAATAAAACCGCAAACACCAACATCATACCGGAAAACCATATTTTTGAAACCCCGTGAACATCCAAAGCTTGTCAAAGGCTATGACCAACAGCAGCATCGTAACCTCACCAGGCAACCTTCTTTCTCTCAACCGAATGGCAGTGCTATTCCAACTAATAGACGGACAGACACACTTGACACTAATAGTATTACAGACATAATCTTACTTTTAACTAATGTAATAAAATCAAATATCGTAGAACCGTCCAACGCAGCGAAACTAAATGAAGCGATTTCTATTTTAAACAATCATAATGGATCACAAGTCCACAGTTCTGCAATGGAACTGCAGAAGTGCAGTGAATAAAAAGTTTGAAATAATCTATTTAATAAATAAATATAACCCTTTTCTTTTAGCTCTATCTGAAACCTGGTTTCGACCAGGTTTCCCTTTTAAAATCAGTGGCTTCTCCTGCCTCAGGGATGATAGACCTGATGGTTATGGAGGAGTTGCTCTTCTTATCAAAAACTCTCTATCTTTTTCTCAACTTACACTAACACACTATCCAAATTTTTCTGCTGTAGCATGTGTAATAAATAAAATCTGTTTTCTTTCTATCTATGTTCCTAAACCTTCCTATCAAACTTCCCTTGCTATAAATAATCTTATCTCTTCTCTTCCCAAGCCACTTTGCATCATGGGAGATTTTAACTCGCATCACATATCATGGGGAAGCTCTATAACAAATTGTTATGGAGAAGACCTGCTAGATATTTTGGACAATCATAATTTATGTGTAGTAAATAATGGTACACCAACTCGCCTAACCAGTCCTTTAGAGAACACTAGCGTTGTAGACTTGACAATAACATCTCCTGAACTGGCTTCTAGTATTAATTGGCAAGTTCTATCTTCATCTTTTGGAAGTGATCACTACCCAATTATATTTAATCTACAAACCATTACTACAAGAAATACTGTTAAAACATCATCTTACATGAAACACAGGGTAATAAAAGACAAATGGGAGGATTTTACTAATTATGTGGAAAGTAAGTTTTCTGCATTACCATCTCAGAATAATTGTGATGCCTCAACAAGTTCAGATATTCTAACTTCTATTATAATTGAAGCAGCTAATGAAGTATTTCCTTTAAAGAAACAAATTTCAAATAGTTTACCATCTCCACCTTGGTGGGATAACGAATGTAGTCTAGCTGTAGCTGAAAGGAAGAGAGCTGAATATAAATATAACAACAATATGTCTCAAGAAAACTTTATTACACTCTTAAACATAATGTCTAAAACAAAACAACTTTTAAAAACAAAGAAATTTGACAGTTGGAGAAGATTTTGTAGCTCTATATCTCCTCAATCCAATCCTACTCTTATTTGGAATAATGTTAAGCGTTTCAGGTCGGGAGTTAGTAATTCTATATTTGTGACAATGCCATCTTCTTTGCGTAACAACTTTTTGGATAAATTAGCACCGCCAACAGCTCCAGTTCAAGATCTAATTATGACACCGTATGTATATACACCATCCACCTGTCCGCATGGACTTGATACCCCTTTTAACTTGGAGGAACTAAAGGGTGTTTTGTCTGGAACCACTGATACTGCGCCAGGAGCTGATGGTATACCATATTCTTTTTTCTCCCACTTAGGTGACAGCGCTTTGAATTTTTTCCTTCATATTATCAATTCTGTCATGTTGACAGGATCACAGGTGCTCAAGTCCACTATTTTGGAACAATTGTCATACCGGCACAATACCGGCACGATACCGTTGCAATTGAAGTCAAATATCCGTAGTCTGCTATATGCCGTCATAACGGTCTTTCAATGGTAATAGAATTGTCGATCTCTTTTATCTATGCATTGAATTTTCGGTCTCTTTTATCTATGGATTGTGTTAGAATGGTATGTATGTGTTGCCGTTTTTAAAAAATGCGTTAGTTGAAGTGATTTTCGAAAAACTACTAATAAATTTAAACATTTAATCATGCTAGACTTCGTTTAAATATATTTGTACATACTATTTATTAGTATAAAAAGCAATGTGAAGTTTAGGAGATTAGTAAATTGCAATAAATTACAAAGAACAATTTCTAATATTTCTATCTATCTATTTTTTATTTATGGCAATCTGTCGACACAGGACAATTTAAAAATATTACTGTCAAATTCAAAATAGCAGACTACCGAAACATTTCAGTCATTGAATTGCAATTGTGAAGCAGTTGTGTACGAGACTAGCAATTTATGTCACTTTGACAATTGTAAGACAATGATGAAGTCGTTATGACGACACATTATTAGTAGACTACCAAAAACTTTACTATTGCACCAGAATGGTACAATAATGGTACAGTTGTGACACCGTTGAAATACCCGACTCAGGGCCCAGGAGTAATTCCGTCCGATTGGCAATTTCATACAGTGTTACCATTTTTAAAACCATCAAAAGATCCCAATTCAGTTTCATCTTATCGCCCCATAGCTTTATCCCCAGTAATAACTAAAGTAGTAGAACATTTAATTAAAAATAGAATTGAATGGTTTATTGAAAATCAGAATATCTTACCGAATTCACAGTATGGGTTCAGAAAAGGTAAAAGCTCAATTGACAATGTAAGCATTTTTGTAACAGATATTAGAATAGCATTTTCAACTAATGAATCCATAGTCGCTACATTTTTGGATATCAATTCAGCATACGATAACGTGTTGATAGAAGTTTTGTGCCAAAAATTAGTTAAATTTAGAATACCCGTTATTTTGGTTAATTTCATAAAAAAATTACTTTCTGGTCGCAAAATTTTGCTCAAGGATACTGACCTTATAAGAATTTCTTGGAAGGGCTTACCACAGGGATCTGTGTTGAGTCCGCTTCTTTACAACATATATACCTCTGATTTAGAAGCATCTGTTAAGGAATCGGTCAGCATATTACAATATGCGGATGATTTATTGTTTTATTGTAAAGATAAATCTATTACTAAATCTGCACATCAACTTACTCTATCTTTAAAGTCACTAAAATCATGGTTAGATGACAATGGTTTAGAACTGTCGCCATCCAAAAGCGTGGCTGTTGTATTTACTCGTCAAATAAAACCATCGCGAGTGGAAATTCAATATGATAGGAATATTATTCCAGAAAAAAGTCATGCAAAGTTTTTAGGAATAGTGTTAGACTCAAAATTAACTGGTCACGCTCATTGTGAACACATTGTTACCAGATGTGAGAAATATCTGAACTTGTTAAGATGTCTTACTGGAGTTAAATGGGGAGCACATCCCGCTTCTCTAAAATTAGTATATAACAACTTAATAAGAAGTATACTGGATTACGGGGTATTTTTATTGGAACCATGTAATATTGCGGCATTAAACAGATTAGACAAAATTCAATCAAAAGCATTAAAAATTGTCATGGGTGCAATGAAAAATAGTCCACATAATGCATTACAAGTTGAAGGTGGTGATCCACCCCTTAATTTACGACGCCAATATTTATCCGACAGATTCTTTTTCCGAATTTGCAAATTTTCAAATCATCAGTTATTAGATAAAATTCAACAATTAGCAGAACACATAACAACATCTCAATATTGGAAACATAAAAGCATCCCATGTCTAGTAAATAGTTATTACAAGTTCAAAAATCTATCGGCTCCAGTCATTAATTCTGCGCGATTGCCTATCTATAATTATAGCTATTTGAGTTTAATACTTTCACCCAATGTTTACTTTGACATATACATAAAAGGTAATGTAGGTAATGTTAAACATAATTTTAATTTCATGCTTGATGATCGATGGCATGGATGGCATGAAATATATACCGACGCTTCCAAACATTCGCAGACCGGTAATGTAGGTGTAGGAGTTTTCCACAAGCAATTTAATATTGTGCAAAAAGTCAAACTTCCCCCCGAAACTTCGGTATTTACAGGTGAATGCTTTGGCATTTTAAAGGCATTAGAATATATTTTACTATTAAAGCTGCAAAAAACTGTAATTTTTTGTGATTCTATGAGCGTACTTCAAGCACTTTTAAAGTTTCCATTTAGGACTAAAAACCAGAATCCTCTAATATTTGAAATTAGACATAAGTTGTTTGCGTGTTCTCAGTCCGGTTATCTAATTAATTTTGCGTGGGTGCCCAGCCATAGTGGGTTGTATGGCAACGAATATGCAGACAAATTAGCAAATGAGGCAGTGGAATGTGGGGACATATTTCCGTACTACATTTATCCTCAAGATTTACTGGCGCTTCCTAGAAATTATCTCAAGGCATCTTGGAATAAAGTTTGGGAAGTGTCTAGCAAAATAAAAGGTAAATTTTATAAGTCTATTCAACCAGTTGTTTGTTTTAAACCATGGTTCTGTGGTCGTGCTTTTAACAAGCTCAGGCTTGGTAAAAGGGCGACCACAGTCCTTATTAGAATGCGCCTAGGGCACACATGCGTACCAGCTCATCTGTCAAGGATGAAAATTCGATCTGACCCGCTTTGTAACTGTGGCGAAATCGGAGATATTAATCACTTACTTTTTTCCTGTGTCCTATATGATCACTGTCCACTCCTAAATGAACTAATAACCTTAAATATTCCTCTTCCTACAAATATAGATACCCTTCTTTTTTCACAAGATCCTTCTGTATATAATTGTATATCTTCCTTTATTGTATATAATAATATTTCTGTATAATTAAATTTTTCAGTTTTTATGTATTTTTTCAAATATTTATTTTATTAATTTAGTAATTTTTCTTTTTAAAAAACCTTTCCTGATCCGATCCTTTTTCCAAATTCACGTTTCTTTTGTAAATAACCTACTTTCCCAAATTTTTGAAAATGGCAAGGGTTAAGTCCGACGCCAAAAAAAAAAAAAAAAAAAAAAAAAAAAAAAATTAAGCTGTCAGTTTATATTTATATTGGCGCCTGGATTATATATTTGAAC
This sequence comes from Orgyia antiqua, assembly GCA_916999025.1. Taxonomy (NCBI): domain Eukaryota; kingdom Metazoa; phylum Arthropoda; class Insecta; order Lepidoptera; family Erebidae; genus Orgyia; species Orgyia antiqua. The sequence goes on from OU779865.1 coordinate 815,339, forward strand.
AAGTGTATGTGAAAGTGTTGTTTTAAAGTCGTCCGTGTTATATGAGAAGCCGCATTTTGGAAGGTAAGTTTAAATTTAATTGATATTTGGTGAATACTCGACTGTGTGAAACAAAGAACAGAACTTTCTACGCAATATTTAACTCAAAAAATCGTTATATTAATATCATGTAAGTTTTCGCGGGCAATCAGGGTAACTTTGACTACGAGCTAAAGTTACCCTATGGTTGAATTTAGTGTTGCTAACAAATATTTCATTCCCGTTTTAATTGTAAAATTTATTTTTAGGTGGATAAAATGGCTAGAAAGAAGGTTTGTCCTCCTCAGATGTTTATGGCGACCTCAAAAGATGTGAATCATGACGACATTATACTCGAATTTCCTGATCTATTCTCCGATAGATTTTTGATGAATTCCATACCAATATCACCATCGTTATGGAATGCTGGCGTCGTTCAATATCAACAGATAAATCCTCCATCACCAATTGAAGTCGTTGAAATATATAGTGGCAATATAGAAGATATTGAAGGAAATTATCAAAACCATGACGGAATCTTAGAAAGGGTGGACTTAAATGAGAAAAAAGATGCAAAAATAGGATCTGTGTCTACTGATAAGGACGCTAGTAAAGTTAGTTTGGGAAAAGAAAACAGAAAACAGGATTATTGTGTCGTAAAATACGAAGACATTTTATTTCCGGGGCGTATCATTTGCAAGGAAGGAGATACTGCAAAAATATCCGTCATGCAAAAGTCACAAGATGGCTGGAAGTGGCCACTAAAGCGGGACCTCATCACTTGCCAACAGAAGAACATAGTCAGCTTCCTGGATGACCAAAAAATTATCAAACTAAAGGACTATTACTTGGTAGATGATCCGCTACTCTTCATGGAATGGGGCGACTAAACTCATTTATTTTTAAGCATTATGTTTTTAAAGATCTCATAATTATTTTTTGTTATTAATACTTTATTACATGTTTAATGTTTCTAATTAATAATATCTAATGTAAGTGAACAACACCAAAAAATATAGTAGTCTAAACCTATGGCAATTTTTTTTTACTTACCTGGCAACTCAAGAATAGAGATGATTGAGCGATTTGATTAACGTGACTGATGTCATTTAGTAATCTGACAGGTGTTTTAATGTAAAAATATGAAGCTTATGTTAGATTTAGACTCTATTCGTTGAAAAACTTTACAATTTCTTCTATAAATTTAGCTATAGTCAAACCTACCCCACTATCCATATAACTTTAGCCCCCGACATTTTGACCAATATTTCTTTATTTTTATTCCCTTTTATTAAAAATGAGTGTATTTATTTAAAAAGCAGCCTTGGGTGCCACCAAAAGCAAATAAAACATCAAAATCAATAGCGTAATTCGGATTTTATAAGCAAAAAACTATGAATTTAGGGGCAAAGTTACCCAGTCTGACTGTAGTTAGTAAGCAAAACTCATCCCACGAAAATAGCGTAAGCTTTTGTTACAAATTTGTTTTGCTGACCGCAAGAATGTCGTAAGCAACACATGCATTTAAACACTGGTTTTTGGTAGACTTACAACGTGGAAGTCTCTAGTGTAGTCAAAAAAACTTACGGTGTAAGTGAGTTTTTTTTCATCGCAGAAATAAGAGACCCAGACCAATCGACGCAAAAAAAATTCTGATTTAAACTACGTAAAAAACGTATTTTCGATTTTTTGGTGCTTACAGCAAATACGTTTTCCTACGTCGATATACGTGTCCCTACAACTAAATAACTAATTGTTTAGTGGCGAATTTTATCAAGTTTGGTAGTCTATTGTAGGGACACATTGTATGATTTCATTGTTTGCAAGTAGACGTATGTCAACAGGTCTACGAATGCATAAAGACCATTGTGCTCGCCACCTAAGTTATTATATACAAATATATTTATTACAGTATGCGTGTCAGCAGTTCTAGGAATATATAGAAACGATTGTTCTCGTCACCTATATAAGCTATTATTATATCAAATATATTATTATGGAGTCGCAAATAAACGCCATTCAAGTCCGGACGTATTTCATTTTATCCTCTAACCGACGACACACGACATTTACACCTAAATTATGGAGGGTAGAGGTAAGGAGAGTCATCTCTTAAGGTAGAAAATTGAAAAAAGTGTCCAGCTGTCAGCTGCAAATAACAGTTCAAAAACCTTCCAGATGGCGCGGGTGTAGCTACACAGGGTATGGTATGAATGTAGCAATTGTAAACGAATTGAAGTACGCCGAGTTAAAAAATTTAATATTATTGTCGACTAAAGTAGTTACTTATTGAAAATGTCAACTACTTGCGTATTACAAAATAATGCAGTAAATATAACCTTAAAGAGTTATTATGAGAAAACGTGTAGCTAAAGTGATTTTTTTTTTTTTTTTATAGCTTGGGTAGGCAAATGACCATACTCCACCTGATGTTAAGCGAAAGTGTAATCCAGACATGAGGACGGCTAGTACGTTGTCAGAGCACTAGCCGCCCCCACCTTGCCGGCCCACAAGATGCCTTTTCACGCCTCGCTTGAAAGACCCCATATTGTAGGAGTAGGGAAAAACGTGTGCAGGGAGCGAGTTCCATTTCTTCGAGGTGTTGCAAAGAAAGGAGTTACCAAACTTTTTTGTGCGAGATGGTATGGTGTCCACAGTATAGTGGTGGCATCTCAGACCTGCGCGTGTGGTGCGATTTAAAAAAGGAGAGGGAGGAATAAGGGAGAATAACTCTTCAGAACATTCTCCGTGGTATATTCTATAGAAAGCGCTAAGTGCCGCAATATCTCTGCGCATTTGTAGAGTTTCTAATTTGTTGGAAACATCAGCATCAGCGATAATGCGGACTGCACGTCGCTGCAGCCTATCCAGGGCATCTAAAAGGTACTGGGCGGATCCATCCCAGAGGTGCGAGCAGTATTCAACGCATGGCCGGATCTGTGTTTTATACAAAAGGCATAATTGTTGAGGCGTGAAAAACCGCCGCACTCTGTTCAGGATACCGAGTTTCCGCGATGCAGTCTTGATCACAGTCTCGATGTGAGCCCTGGGATTAAGGTCACAACGAACCTCTATACCGAGCATGGTGATGCTGTTCTGAAGAGCTAGGGAAGTATTATGAAGGGAGGGAAGAGGGAGGAAGGGCGATTTTTTTGTTGAGAACGCGCACACCTGGGTTTTCTTGGCGTTGAACTCAACCAGATTGGCAGTACCCCATTTAGCAACGAGATCCAAGACCTGGTTGAGTTCAGCAACAAGACTCCTGCGTTTCTCCACGGTGTCCACGAGTCCGTCAGTAGCGTGCCCCAGGTACCCAGCGTGCACCGTACTGTCATCCGCATAACAATGAATGCCTCCTAGTGAAAGCATATCATTGATATGCAGAAGAAAAAGTGTTGGCGACAACACAGAACCCTGAGGCACGCCAGCGTTCACTATTTATTTTCTGAACTGTGAATAGTACGTTTATTGATTGCGGAAGTTAGTATTTGGCGCTTCCTTTAAAGTTTACTCTGATGCTAATGTGGCGCCACCCTAATTTAATGCATTTCAACGGACACTTTCATGAGCAGATGATTCTCCTTACCTCTACCCTCCATAACCTAAATCTATTGTTAATTTTTTGAGGTTATAATGTGTCATTGTGGTGCCATATTGACACCATTCATTTACCGGACTCAGGGCCCAGACTACATCATGACCACTTAAAGGTTGCTATCCATTTAGTTAACACAGAGGGACTCTGCGTTACATTGTGAAACACTGTGTAAAAGTTTAAATGAAACAGCTAGTTGTCTCAAAATAACACTAGAGTGCATCAATATCGCAAAATTATGGGCGTTTTTTTACCTAAATGCAAGTTCCTTGACAAAGTCTTGGCTCAATAATTTATAAACATAAACATAACCTTCCAATAAGTTAAAGAACTGTGACAATTTGTGGGCAAATAAATAATTGTTTTGTAATAATACTACTTTTGTTTAATAATAATTATTTGAACCAACTATAATTTTAAAGTAAGTAATGTTCAATAAATTAAATATAAGCATTAAGTAGCGTAAAACAATTTTAAATCTACGAGTAAATAATTAAAAATCATAAGTAGAGAAAAGAATTCTTCTCATAATTGTTGGTAATTCTTGCTAAGCATCTGTCAAACACCACTTTTTCGAGTGTCTAACAGTGTACGGCTGTGTTCAACAGTGTCGTTGATGGAAAGCGCTTTATCGAGCACTGCGTTACACTGCGTCACTTTTTGCATTAATTGGAAAGCAACCATAGACGATAGCATCTATGGTTGTAGTCATTTGTCAAATATGTTTTCTGTCATGTCATTGTCAAATCTGTCAGTCCTCTGTCAAAGTTGCAAAAAAGTAAATAGCCGGGATTAATTTTTAAAATCCATTTTAATCTTCCATTTTAGCTACTTATTTTGAAAGTTGATAATATCTATAATGGCTCCAAAAGCTGGTGGAGATTCTGGAAAAGTTAATTCAGCGGTATACAAAGATAAAAGCAAACCCGCTGATATAAGACTGAGCAACATAAATGCCGCAAAAGGTAAAAACATCTGTGAATTCTTTTGCGAATAAATCAATTACTTTGACTTGAAATGCATTTTGAATGCTATTCACTAAAATATACATAGCAAATAAAGCGTCTGCTATAATTTTAAGTTATTGTTTATTTATCAAATTATTGTTAGGGCGTACCAAAAAGTTCAACTCGTGATTGTTTCATTTCATATAATCTATGAATGTCACATGAATCACGAGCAAGACGTAAATATTCAATATTAGAATCTCAAAAAGAAACATCCAGTTTTATTTAATTTTTTTAATATCCATCATTTGGTGTCCTATCCTGTTACGCGACATTGGCGAAATTGTATAATACAAAAGCCATAAACTAAAAGAAGAAGAAGACCAAAAGAAACAAATACTGAAAACCTAAATATGGTTACAAAATTGTGAGGACAATACCATCCAAACAAATAATAGACATTATTCTATTTACAATGGTTATACAAAAAGTGTTCCAATTAATATTTCCAATAAAATGATATGAATAATTTGGCACTAGAAACTGCAATGTGAATACATATTATTATTATATATTACTACATAGAGAGCTACACTACACGATTAACTAAGAGACAATATTTGAGATTATTTACTAAAATTAATTAATTGTTCCAAAAATTCCCTGCATGCTAAATTTTGTGAAAATCGATGGAGTCATAGCCAAGCGTTTGCTTATTTAATATTATAAGATTAACTTGCTATCTATCTATAGTTTAGATATTATATGAAATAAACACATACAAAAAAAAATTATGCGAGAAACTTTATACATAAATATTTTCTAATAAATTATAAAAATATATAAGTAAACACAAATTTTAAATGTATTTGGCTGCTTGTGCCTTTAAAAATTTTTATTACAACTCATTAAGATTTATTGTAACAAAAGTACCTATATAAAAAAGATGTATTCATGTATAACATTAGACTTTTTTTATTTTCTCTTCCAGTGTCTAAACACAAAATTGAATAAAACCCCATTGTTTACATTTTTTTTTATATTTTAGCTGTATCAGATGCAATTCGTACAAGCTTGGGCCCCCGGGGCATGGATAAAATGGTAAATACATGTATCTATTATAAATAGTGTATAAGAGAACTTTTAAGTAAACAAAATTAGAATATTAGTGTCAAGAAATCTATACATGAACAATATAAAATCTGAGCTCAGTAGCAGGCAGGCTTTAATTCATTTTTTGTGCAAGATATTTTTTTTAAGAGTTTCCATGCTATATGCTGCTATAATATTATTTAATTTCTATTTTATTTAATTTTCAATTAAAATGATAACTGACTGCCTTTGTCAAAATCGACAAAGTCCCAAAATTAAAAGATTAAGAAAGAAGCCGAACAGTAGTTCCTTTACTACTGTTCTGGCAATGTGCTGTATGTAAATATTTTATGTTTTAGATCCAAGCAGCAAATGGTGAAGTAACAATCACTAATGATGGAGCTACTATATTGAAACAAATGAGCGTCATTCACCCAGCTGCTAAAATGGTAATATCATAGTTTTTTTTTCTGCTTTGTATTTAAGATAAGCTTGGTCTACATTGTTATTCTCCAGTCCTTATCTCATTATGCAGACATCATTATCTGTTTTTATTCCTCTTTCATAACCTCCAATGGCACAGTCCATCCATCTTTTTTTAGGTCTCCCTATAAATCTTTTTCTTTCCACATGTAGAACTATCTTAATGACTTACGTTAATATAAGCTCTTATTAGAAAAAAAGGTAAAAAATATATAAAGTAAGAATAACTTAAACTTAATTTCAGTCAAAAATAAAAAATTCAAACTACATTCAAAATTAAATACATAAGCATTATTAAAAACTTGTGCATAATGTTACAACAATTTAACATGTCTTTTCCAGTTGGTTGAGTTGTCCCGCGCCCAAGACATAGAGGCTGGAGATGGCACAACCTCTGTTGTAGTGATTGCCGGTGCTCTCCTTGACGCTGCTGAGAAACTGCTACAAAAAGGAATCCACCCTACTGTGATCTCAGATGGATTTCAGAAAGCTTTACAGTTAGCCCTACAGGTATGTAAAGACATCTATATTTCTTCTTGTTTTTTCAGTTTTACAGAGAGATTAAAAATGAACATAATATTCTAGTTTTTATACCATGGAATACTGTCTACATTTATTTTATTTTTATTTTATTTTATTTGGGAAAAACAAACAGTTATACAATAAATTATCTTATTCTAAGGGATTGACAATAATTTTTTTCATTGCATAACTCACAGCATTATCCACATTTTAAGCAAAAAATATATATATTACTTATGAACATTTTCATTTTAAAATAATAGAATAAAGGACCTAATCCTTTATTCTATTATTTTAAGGTGAAAATGTTCAAATAAAATATATATTAAATAACATTTTTCATATATTTTTCCACCTAGTTATTTACCACAGATTTCTATTTTACCTGTTACAAAATTTCGTTAGTTATGTACTGCGCTCGATTTTAAGGTTGTGCACAGATTATATTTATGCCAATATTTTACAGTTCCAACTCCTTTAATACAAGCTATGCTTAGTTTAGGAGTGGAAAATGTCTAATGAGTAAGTTGTACAATTACATTAAGAATAATTATTGATTGTGTAAAAGTCTTACTTATGTCTGTACTATTTAATGAAAATAAATTATTATTATTATTTCTAGATAATCCAGATTATCTATTAATAAAACTACAGTTTACATGAAATTTTAAAATGTTTTAATGTTGTTTATCAGGTTGTAGAAGGCATGTCTACTCCAGTTGACTTGACAAATGAGGATGCATTACTGCAGGCTGCAGCCACTTCACTCAACTCCAAGGTGGTGTCACAACATTCAACAATATTAGCACCTATAGCAGTACAAGCTATCAGAGCAGGTTGGTACTTGTTGCTAACTTATCTACAACATGGTTGACATAGCTTTTAAACATGTGTCTCAAACAATTGTCGCCGCCAAGGATATACGAAAGTCACAATATTAGCTGTATAATTGGTACCACTGCCTGAAACTGTCCTGGCTACGCCCAGACAAACTCATTATAGCGCCATCTGCTGTGATCTAAACGTATTTCCTTTTCTTCATCATGCTCATAAATCTTTTTTGAAATGTTGTTTCAAATAAAACTACAACATAATGTTCTAGTGATGGAGCCGATAGTAGGCGGTGTGGGAGCCCGCGTGGATCTGCGCGACGTGAAGGTGATCGAACGTATCGGCGGTACTGTGGAGGACGCGGAGCTGGTGCAGGGCCTGGTCATACCACACCGCGCCGCTAATGTCAGTGGACCACACAGGATAGAGAAGGCTAAAGTTGGACTCATACAATTCTGTATATCACCACCTAAGACTGATGTAAGCTACTCAATTAATTTACTATTTAGATACTCAATTATCATTCCACTAAATTCTATAACTTTTCAACATTTTTGACTCCTATTTATACAAATAAAAACACCACTTGTGGATTCTATTAGGTCAAACAAACAGTTGTTTGTTTCAACTCTGGTTTCAAGTCTCATTCAATCTATGTGACAGAATGGAATTCTTTTACGTATTTATTTTCTTAAAATCGTCAATATATATTACACACAAATATTATTTAAACATTGCAATGTATCTATGTCATGTGTAAAAAACTTTTACAGATGGATCACAATGTTATTGTATCAGACTATGCAGCTATGGACCGTGTACTGAAAGAAGAACGACAATATATATTAAACATTGTCAAACAGATTAAGAAGGCCGGCTGCAATGTACTGCTTGTACAAAAATCTATTTTAAGGTGGGTACATTAAATAGCTTTTATTAGATTAAATCTTAATTTTTTTGTATCAACTAAAGTCCTATGTTCTATATTCTATATTCATCAACAGGGATGCCTTGAGTGACCTGGCAGTACACTTCTTAGACAAAATTAAGACCATGGTGATCAAGGATATCGAGCGAGAGGACATAGAGTTTGTGTGCAAGACACTAGGATGCAGGCCCATCGCTTCACTCGACCACTTCACAGCCGAGAACCTTGTCAATGTAGATCTTGTAGAAGAAGTCAATGAATCTGGCGGCAAATACATCAAGGTTTGTAGAATATACTGTCACTACTTTGATCCATACATATATATTTGTTGTTTTGTCTGTCAGTAACAATTACTAACAAAATTTTATATTCGGAAACTTGTTACAATGTAACAAAATACGGGAAAATATAACATGTACGTTAATTCCAGCTAAAGATTTTGAGAAACTCAATAAACAACATTAGGTTATATGTATATGCTAGTTGAGTTGATATCAATATGTTGTTGTTATGTTCAGATGACAGGATGTCACCAGGGCGGGCGCACCGTGTCCGTGCTGGTGCGCGGCTCCAGCGGCGCCGTGGTGGCCGAGGCGGCGCGCTCCCTGCACGACGCGCTCTGTGCGGTGCGCTGTGTGGCGCGGCGCCCGGCCCTGGTGGCGGGCGGGGGCGCGCCCGAGGCGGCCGCCGCAGCGGCACTGGCGCGGGCCGCCATCGCAGCACCCGGGGCTGATCACTACTGTCTCAGGGCCTACGCGGACGCACTGGAGGTCATACCGTCCACGCTCGCCGAGAATGCCGGTAATTGTCAACAATAGTGTTAAGGCAAATCCATCAACGCTATGAATTGATTAAAATTCAAAATATTGGTGGAAGACATTCACCACATACTCAAAAAGTGTGTCTAAAGCGAAGCAATTATGCTAAATATTGTGTTAGAATCACATAATGTAGGTGATTACCTTAGTGTACTGTCATTTCCATTATCAGAAGAAGCAAAAAATATTTATAAGATGTGCCAGATAGTACTTAAGGATAGTGTAAATATTTGTAATTATTGTACCAATGTGGGCGACATTATCTTGTATGATAAAGCCTACCTTTTTTATCTATACTAACTAATATCATAAAGAGGAAAACTTGGTTTGTTTGGTTGTAATGAATAGGCTCAAAAACTATTGGAACGTTTTTAAAAATTCTTTCACCATTCGAAAGTCACATTATCCACGAGTTACATAGGCTAGATTTTATTTTGGAAAAAAATAGGGTTTCGTAAAATATTTGGGTTTTTCAGAACAAAATCAACCAGAAAAGTTACTTATTTTGCGTACGCTACCGAAACTATAAAAGATAGAACCATAAAATGTTCTAATTATTTGTAGATCTTAGAAATAACTACAAAAAAGTGCGCAACACGCTATACCTATCTATGTCGAGTGGGGCACAACAGCCATTTTTTTAGTTAAAAATCTTGAATTTTTTTTGGACTACATTTAAACGCATTTATTTTACTCATGCTATTATTCCTTATCAAAATTATTTCATCACGTAAAATTAAAATTGTTTCATAAGTACAGTTTATGTAGATAATATTTGGTCTATGAATGATTAAAATTGGACGTTTGGTTTTGAAGTTATGGTGAAATTAAAACGATTTCTGCTCTGCTACGTCAGCGGTGGTATTCATCATAAAAGTGGATTTATTTATTAAGTTGTGAATTAATTTATTAGTTTTCATGTATATTTGCATTAAGCTTGCGAGGACAAGCAAATCAAATATATATTATTCACGTTTACGAGGTCGCGGGTTCAATTCTCGTACGGGACAATTATCTATACTAATATTAAAAAGCTAAAGTGTTTGTTTGTTTGTTTGAACGCGCTAATCTCGGGAACTACTGATTCGATTTCTAAAATTCCTTTTGTGTTGGATAGTACATTTATCGAGGAAGGCTATTGAATATATATATATATAACATCACGCTGTGACTAAAAGCAGAAAAATTTTCTATATTTCACGCGTAGGGAGTCGCGGGCAACAGCTAGTAATTAAATAAAGATTTAAAAAAATCTAAATAAAGTACTGATAAGCCGACGTGTCGTGAACAGCAACACATTACATTAATCAGTGTACTACATTTATTTTAAATCATTCTTTGTGTTCACAGGCAAATCTGAGTTGTGTAATCGACCATCCATTATTGTTATTGTCCAGGTCTGAACCCGATCGAGACAGTGACGGAGCTCCGCGCAGCGCACGCGGGCGGGCAGGGCGGCGCCGGCGTCAACGTGCGGCGCGGCCGCGTCACCGACATGCGACACGAGCACGTGCTGCAGCCTCTACACGTCACCGCCTCCGCACTCGCGCTCTCCACAGAGACTGTGCGCGCTATACTCAAGATTGATGACATCGTATGTACCGCTCTCTACTCACTGCATTAACTCTGTCTACGTCCACACGTACGCTAAACTCTGTCTACGTCCACACGTACAGTACACTCTGTCTACGTCCACACGTACAGTACACTCTGTCTACATCCACACGTACAGTACACTCTGTCTACATCCACACGTACACTAAACTCTGCCTATGTCCACGCATACACTAAACTCTGTCTATGTCCACACGTACACTAAACTCTGCCTATGTCCACACGTACACTTAACTCTGCCTGAGTCCACACGTACACTAAACTCTGTCTCCGTCCACGCGTGCACTAAACTGTCTACGTCCACGCGTACAGTAAACTCTGTCTAATATCCACACGTACACAAAACGCTGTCTACATACACATATACAATAGTCTTAAAATGTGCATGTTTTGTCTTAAAATGTACATGTTTTTTTTTGTTTCAGATAAATACGCTGAACTAATAAATGTATTAAAAACTAATTTAATTAATAACAAGATAATGATTATTTTCCGCCAAATGGTATATTTTTTCAAAAGTGACGGAACACTGCATTTTTTGTCTTCACTTAACGCGTGTTTCATGTTTACTGTGATGTAAGACAACCATATCTCGATAGTATTTGCAAGAGCTGTGGTATGAGGCAGTGTCATTCACTTCATTACTTTTTAAAGTATTCAGAGCAAAGGCTAAGAAAGAAATTTGCCGCCTGAAGAATCAGTATATTTTATTATTATGCTGGTTTAAATTCTGGTCTGTTTCTGAATGTTTAAAGTGCTTGTATGTTTATTTTATTGCTATGCCTGTACTTCTAGTAAGTTCAATTTAAACTTACTTGAAGTACTGATGACATATTTCCAACATCACATTGATATGTAATGAAATAGTGTATTTTGTTTAAGCATAGCACTCGCTCGCCTTAATATAACTAGTTACATATTATATAGTAGATATTTAATTCCAAATAAAATACTAAAACACTAATGTAGTTTTTTTGTATCATTATGCTAGACTATAATCCATCCCATAATTCGAAATGTTATTTGACAGTTGCTAATGTCAACCTTGAAAATAATGCCACATTTTTGGCAATAGTGTAGGCCAACCGTAATTTTTTTATACCGGTTATTACCGATTATCCGAACCCACCAGAAATGTACTATAAGCCACGCAAATTGGTAATGTGCTGGAACCTTGTCAAATTAACGCCCTTGTGACGTCATCAGCAAAGAAAAATAACAGCTAACAAAATGTAATATTCTCATCTATACGTCACTATGACGTCACCAACATGGCCGCCAGGCGCATTACCAATTTGTGTGGCTTATAACTATTGCCTGCGAAGTCGTACGCGTGGAATTGGGAATCACTGCTTTGTATAATATAACATAAAGTAAAAGTTAAAAATTTGCCATTTTTACGGTTAGTCATTATTTGATTCTCGTTGTACTGTTCTATGATTCTGGCGAGCATAGCACCATGCTGAACTCTAGTAAGGTTATTTGTTCGCGTAAGTGGGTTTGTACGCGCACATCCTAGAAATAAAGTAATACTCAGGGTTGCACTGGTCGTATAAATCCCTAAAAATAAAATCTATCAAAAATCTGCTAAAGATTTACGTGTAGTTTTTTGTTTAATAACGGTTGGAGGACATCACTATTTTAAAAGTGAAATTACCTAGCAACACAGTAAACGTCAGATATTTGGAACTCGGGGGTAAGCTATAGACTAATATTATAAAACTGAAGTTTTTTTGTTTGAACGCACTAGTCTCAAGTACCAAAAAATTCAGTGTTACATAGTACATTTATAGAGGAAGGCTACAGGTATAATTTTTAAAGTCGCGCACATCAGCTAGTGTAAAATAATATTGAAATAAAAATCCATGGAGTTTCTTGTCTTACATCTCCATAGGATACGCGTTTGGACCCGACACCTAGCTTCCAACATTTTAATTGATTACTATCCTACATCTAAAGTCAAACACTAAAAATCATGATTGTACATCATGAGGGTCAACAGGTTATTCATTAGTCCTACAAAGGTATATGACAAAAAAAAGGGAAGTAAAAACAGGAAAATTATTATTGTTTATTATTAGCGCTGATAAGGATGTATTTGATTAGCTGCTTTGATATTGGTCTTGATAGCGGAAGGTGCTTTTGGTAACGAAGGAGCAGCCGGTCCTAGTTGTGGTGCCGGTCCTCTGGAAGGTCCCATACCAGGAGCACCCACAACCTGAGGGACTATGGAGGGAATACCAGGACGTAGCCCCTTACCTGTCCCCACTGCTGTTACCAGTGCATGGGTATCGGTGATGCTGTGAGTTGGTTGCATACCTAATAACAAATTAACATATACAGTGCCATATTCCTAATTAAATAGGTACTCATTGATGACTAAATAAATAAAATAATATTAAGGGCCTACATCAATATTATCGTATATCATCGCCGACACGTACATATTAACACAGCCAGTAGGCACAGAAAATGAAGAATTAGGGATACTTTTCCTATTTACTCAAAATCTACTAAATATATTTTAATTCTGATTTACGTGTTTCTATATATAATAGTTACTTATGTTTTGAAAGTTATTTCATTAGTTAATACGCGATAATAGACCGACAAATGAAAAAAATAAAAAATTAGAGAGGTTGTTTCGCTAAGATTTTCTATCGAGAAAACTTTTTTCAATCGCGTTTCTGAGTTTATGCGATCCTAGATCATATATTGAAAAAACATATACTTAAAGATTAGAGCTCTAGCCATTCAATCTAAAGAAACAATGAAAACTTCGTACATAGAAAAATGCACGAAGCTATTTTGGTATCCTCTTAATGCAAATTATTATTAACACAACTTTTGGATAATTTTGTGGTATTAATATCAACAGCATTAACAAAAAATACAGTGACACAAGCCCTGAGCTTGGCTGTGTTTCAGAATTTTCATTTAATTTATACAATATTCCAGTAGGTATATCAGCTTACCGGCCGAGCGCATTGAATCTCCATCCCAATCTTCACGTCCTTTGGATATTATCTCCCACACATGACTGACTACTTTAGTAAATTGTGCAACTTGCTTCTGTAAAATGTCAGTTTTAATGTTACCAATGTTAAATACACGAAGAATATAAAAGTACATGGATGTATCTGCAAGCTACTTTTACATGCAAAAACTACTAAATGATCGTAGTGAAACTAGCCAAGTATATCCATCTTCTTCCTGTTCTTGTCCCAAATTATTTAGGGTTGGTGCAGCACATTATTTATTTCCTATCACCAACACCTTTTCCTTTAATAACACAAGCTATAGGCAAATGTCATCATGCTAAAGGCAAATAACCAATATCATTTAGGAATAACAAACAATAAGATGGATGTACCTGTGCAGCATCATAGCTGAGGGTGCTAGCTTTGTGGTTGAACTGTTGTAGTCTCTGTTCAGCTTGTGGTTCAGGCTTAGTTCGTAACAGGTCTGGGACCAAGTCATGAGTGCAAGCCGGAACCCTGCCTTCAGTCAGACGAGCTAGTGCCTCATCACGCTCGCAGCTCAGTTGTAGAGGCAGCACTATTCTAGATCTCAATGAAGATGCTAATTCTGCTTGTAGGATCTTGCTTAATCCAGTCAACTGGCATTAGAAAAAAAAGAGTATCAATATAGAAAAAAATTCTTAACCATTATTTGAAATTGACAAATAAACTATCTTCGAAGAAATAATCAGTGGCAGTGGTCTATCTAAATTAAAGCGGAAGGTGTAGAAACACATTGTATGAATTCATTATTTGCAAGTAGACGTAATGTCAACAAGTCTACGTAAGAGTAGAGACCATTGTGCTAGCCACCTAAGTTATTATAAACAAATATATTTATTACAGTATGTATGGTCCTATTGTTTGCTCGCCGGCTAATTTATTATATACAAATATATTATGTATGAATTCATTGTATGCAACACTCAGGGTATCAGCAGTTTTAGGAATATATAGAAACGATTGTTCTCCTTACCTATATAAGCTAATATTATAACCAATATATTGAGTCGCAAATAAACGCCATTCAAGTCCGAACGTATTTCATTTTATCCTCTAACCTCTAACCAACCGACACGACATATAACCCTAAAAAGGATTAACTAAAATCATAATCTGAACATTCTTCCTTAGATCAAAGTTAAGACCGATGTTTGATGGTCAAAGTTATGACTGATACGTAAGTATAGGAATAATGCCATTAGATTTACTTACATGACCGGAGAGAATTGCGTAGTTATCAAGAAACGTGGGCCAATTGATTGTTTCATATTCATTTTCTAATTTTGCTATCAATGCTTGAGTTGCCGATTTCAAATCATTCACTCTGTTTAATATCGCTTGTATTGTAGTCTCTAATTGCTTCTCCTCGCGTTGTTGAATGTTCATATTCATTTTTAAATTATAAATAGAACTGCCAGTGGTTGATTAGTATTAAAAAAAATAACAGTGAAATTGATTGTGTAATTTCACAATAAACTAAATACAATACAAACAAAAACAAACGAGACCATTCGTTACTGTGAGTTTCCACTAAAAACATTAAACATGCAATGTATCGAAACTTAACACTGTCAAACCAATCACACAACTGGTTTTGTCGAGTTTACGTTCGCACTCAAGAAAACTAGTTAAAATCTTTGACAGCATTCAAGATTTGTTGTTGTCTGTGTTCGCACTGACTAAAATTATAATCTTTGACAGGTGCTCAAGTCCACTATTTTGGAACAATTGTCATACCGGCACAATACCGGCACGATACCGTTGCAATTGAAGTCAAATATGCGTAGTCTGCTATATGCCGTCATAACGGTCTTTCAATGGTAATAGAATTGTCGATCTCTTTTATCTATGCATTGAATTTTCGGTCTCTTTTATCTATGGATTGTGTTAGAATGGTATGTATGTGTTGCCGTTTTTAAAAAATGCGTTAGTTGAAGTGATTTTCGAAAAACTACTAATAAATTTAAACATTTAATCATGCTAGACTTCGTTTAAATATATTTGTACATACTATTTATTAGTATAAAAAGCAATGTGAAGTTTAGGAGATTAATAAATTGCAATAAATTACAAAGAACAATTTCTAATATTTCTATCTATCTATTTTTTATTTATGGCAATCTGTCGACACAGGACAATTTAAAAATATTACTGTCAAATTCAAAATAGCAGACTACCGAAACATTTCAGTCATTGAATTGCAATTGTGAAGCAGTTGTGTACGAGACTAGCAATTTATGTCACTTTGACAATTGTAAGACAATGATGAAGTCGTTATGACGACACATTAATAGTAGACTACCAAAAACTTTACTATTGCACCATAATGGTGCAATAATGGTACAGTTGTGAGACCGTTGAAATACCCGACTCAGGGCCCAGGTTTGTTTAAAGATTTGACATGGCTGACGTTCACACTGCTGTTAAACTTTGCCTCGCAACTTGTTTAAAATCTCGATATATTGTTTCCCAGCACCGTCGGTAAACAACTGTGATATTAGTGCGATTTTTATTACATAATTAATAATATGAGTTGATTAAAGTGAAATATGGGATGGACGAAAGCAGATACGTTAAAATTTATTGAGCTTTGGCAAGGCTTTCCATGTTTGTGGAATACAAAAGACGTAAATTACAAACATAGACAAAAGCGTCGTGATGCTTCGTCACATTTAGCACAGGAGATGGGCACTGACACCTTTGCAATTGACAAGAAAGTTATTTCTTTAAAAACCCAATATAATCGGGAAATAAATAAATTACGAACAAAATCAGGTGCTGGATTAGATGATATACCCCAATCTAAATAATAGTAGTTAAAAACAATAAATCTTCTTCGTCGCTGGAATCCATGGTTTAATAATATGATAATAGTAGTAAACCAACCAAGTACCTACGTCTGTTGTGACAGTTTCAGCGAAACGTCAAAACAACGTTTATAAACAAATCAATATAGAATGTCGCGTTACTAATCCAGAGCGCAATTTCTATGAGTATTGTCTAGATTGTGAAACGTCAAATATGTTTAGGTTCCACAAGTTGTGTATCAATGCGAACGCGGCTCAATACATTGACAGAAAACAGAGATGTCAACGTGTTTTTTTGTGCATGTTTCGTCAGTGGAAACTCACAGTCAAACCAATCACACAACTGGTTTTGTCGAGTTTACGTTCGCACTCAAGAAAACTAGTTAAAATCTTTGACAGCATTCAAGATTTGTTGTTGTCTGTGTTCGCACTGACTAAAATTATAATCTTTGACAGGTTTGTTTAAAGATTTGACATGGCTGACGTTCACACTGCTGTTAAACTTTGCCTCGCAACTTGTTTAAAATCTCGATATATTGTTTCCCAGCACCGTCGGTAAACAACTAGTGCGATTTTTATTACATAATTAATAATATGAGTTGATTAAAGTGAAATATGGGATGGACGAAAGCAGATACGTTAAAATTTATTGAGCTTTGGCAAGGCTTTCCATGTTTGTGGAATACAAAAGACGTAAATTACAAACATAGACAAAAGCGTCGTGATGCTTCGTCACATTTAGCACAGGAGATGGGCACTGACACCTTTGCAATTGACAAGAAAGTTATTTCTTTAAAAACCCAATATAATCGGGAAATAAATAAATTACGAACAAAATCAGGTGCTGGATTAGATGATATACCCCAATCTAAATAATAGTAGTTAAAAACAATAAATCTTCTTCGTCGCTGGAATCCATGGTTTAATAATATGATAATAGTAGTAAACCAACCAAGTACCTACGTCTGTTGTGACAGTTTCAGCGAAACGTCAAAACAACGTTTATAAACAAATCAATATAGAATGTCGCGTTACTAATCCAGAGCGCAATTTCTATGAGTATTGTCTAGATTGTGAAACGTCAAATATGTTTAGGTTCCACAAGTTGTGTATCAATGCGAACGCGGCTCAATACATTGACAGAAAACAGAGATGTCAACGTGTTTTTTTGTGCATGTTTCGTCAGTGGAAACTCACAGTTACAATCATAGCACTCACAGAATAGATAGAAGATACTACCACGATACCAGGGGCGGTTCGCTTAGAACAAACCTATATTTTCGTCACCTTCGTGCCATCTAGAGGTTGTTGAAGTACTTTTTTTGCCCGCCATTTTGGATGACGTCATCATGTTGGTATTTTTTATCCCTTGTGGCAACCCACTGATTATTGCCAGACTCACGTATGGTTTTTTTAGTACTCTGTAGCAGTTTTTCATTCATTTATCTATGATTCGCTGCCATCTTTCTTGTCATAATTGTCAGTTGTCAATTTAAACTTCAAGATTGACAGCAAAGTTTGACAGTTATGGCGGCTTACAAATTCGAAACTCTTGCTTATTTTATTGTCTATTTATTAATAATGATTCATATCAAATATCAAACTTGAGTAAAATTCGTCAAATTTTCTCTAATTAAAATTTGTTTCCTTATTAGCTTCGTTAGTTACCCAATAAATTAACTTTACTTCCTTATCTTGGCAATGGTTGAACATCGTAGAAATTTTGTTTGAGATGCTTTAGGTAAGTTTTGTTTGTGATGCTTTAAATGTGCAGTGGATGAACTAATCAAGCAATATAGTTGTGATTATTCTTATAATTATTAACATTTTGTCTTATTTTCAGTTTGTATTCGTATATCGATTCAGGGGTTTTCATAACCTCAAAACATCCTTTCTTATTTGCTGCTTGGCTAAAGGATATTGGAAGTGAACAGCTAAAATAAATTTATCCTACGAAAATATACGGCGGCAAAAGAGTACCTATGTGTTTGTTCACTATTTCGAGTCTGTGTTCAAGATATTATATGTATACGAGTATATAAGTAATGGGATAAGGGCAGGTGGATGATGATTCAAGTAATATTCGTCATAATCCACCATCTGTACAAGCAGTAAATTTAAATCGTAAGTAGAAACTTTTCCTTTGAAAGGTAAAATATCTCGTCGACCAAAATTAGCTCTAGTATTAGTAGTATCTGACAGCTTATTTTATTGTACTTTAAGAAAATGTTACTAAGAATTTTGTGGATTATTGATGAATAATGGTCTCATTAGTGGTGGATATTTAGTCAAGATTATATTTGATTTTTGTTAATTATCACACCAACAAAACAACATTTGTTAAAAAATGAGCTAGATTGATTTGAAACTTTCTGCATATCAAGTGTCATGAAAATTGTTGCAGTCATAAATATATTAATAAATTATGTTAATTCTAACCAGGGGCGTATTTGGAAAATTTGCGCCTCGGTCCATAAAAATTTCCCGCCCCCTGTGAACAGAATGAATTTCTTGAATGAATTTTTTATTTCCGTTAGATTTAAATAAAACTACTTTTTACGGATTTAGACGCGTATATTTGTTTTAATTTTAGCCCGAAGTTTCGGAGACTTTGCAGTCACCATGGTCACGGGTGAGACTGAGCTGTAATGTGTCTTCTACAATCAGTTATTACAGGGTTTACCCACATTCGATTTTAATTTTACATTGACCATAAAGATAGACTTTTACCATAAACTATATCATATTACATTGTGCTCAGACTACATAAAATCAATAACATTATTTTAGTTTCTAAAAATACATTAACAAATTGTAACAATATAAAGAAAATTTTAAATTATATAAGGTAAAACATACATAATTTTATCATAGACTAAAGTTTTAATTATTATAGAGGTAGTATATAATATAGCAAGCAAAACTAAGTTTATATAATTAAAACTTTAGTCAGCCAAGATAAGGAAGTAAAGTTAATTTATTGGGTAACTAACGAAACTAATAAGGAAACAAATTTTAATTAGAGAAAATTTGACGAATTTTACTCAAGTTTGATATTTGATATGAATCATTATTAATAAATAGACAATAAAATAAGCAAGAGTTTCGAATTTGTAAGCCGCCATAACTGTCAAACTTTGCTGTCAATCTTGAAGTTTAAATTGACAACTGACAATTATGACAAGAAAGATGGCAGCGAATCATAGATAAATGAATGAAAAGCTACAGAGTACTAAAAAAAACCATACGTGAGTCTGGCAATAATCAGTGGATTGCCACAAGGGATAAAAAATACCAACATGATGACGTCACCCAAAATGGCGGGCAAAAAAAGTACTTCAACAACCTCTAGATGGCACGAAGGTGACGAAAATATAGGCTTGTTCTAAGCGAACCGCCCCTGGGATTGATGCTGATCTGTGAATAATATTGATAGATGGATGTTTTCAGGTTTTTTGGCAGATTTTTATTTATTACGAATTAAAGCTTCTAAGTAGATAAAATAATAATGGATTGCAAAAACGATAATAACGCGTCTATAGTGAATAGTAACCGCTTGACAGCGCCGTCTGTGCCTACACCCAACTGGAATACCGAAAATAATGAGGTAAACGATGTTTTAATAATTTTCTATTTCTTTTGTTGATCGATATTATGTTTGATGTAAAAAAAAACTAATTGAAGTCTAAACATAGATAAATGAAAATAGATGTGTTTTTACTTATATGAATCATCTGGTCGTAATTACTTACTGCCGCACTCAGAGACATTAATTAATGGTTACTTATGGAGCTCTTTAGTATTGATTTAAAAAAGTTCACTCTCAGAGTCAGATAACGGTTTATTAGGGTCCCTTAATCTGCCGCACTCAGAGACATTTAATGGTTACTTAAGGAGCTCTATAGTATTGATTTAAAAAAGTTTTAACTTAACTTTTACTTTTTTAAATCAATAATATAGAGCTCCTTAGGTAACCATTAAATGTCTCTGAGTGCGGCAGTTAGAGCTTTAAGCCAACAGGAGTTGATATTTTGCTGTGCCTATGCTCGTACCTAATATACCTATTGTATGTGGACAATACGCACTGCCATCTCTTAGTATGCATGAGGCGATTTCAAGTGGAGTATGGATAGCAACCAATGAAATTACGTTAAGTATAGTGTTTGTGTGCTAGGCACCCTGCTGACCTAACTATGACTGAATGTTTTCTTTGTTTAATGTTAAGTGTGTAACTGCTCCTGCTGGGTCTATACTTAAAGACTAATTACAATAGATTTCATAATATTGGCTCCTTTCAGATGGAGGTAACCCACAATAATAAACCCACCGTAAACAACACTACTAATAGCAGCAATGCAACTCCTCAATCGGCCAGTACTTCTTCATTATTAAAAACTCCAATATTGAGTTCACAAAACTCCATCCCTGGAGAAGTGGCACTGACACCCACCCATAGTGCCATCACACCACAATCTATAAATCCACACAGCTCTATGACTGCTCTCACTCCTATGGTGAGTGGTACAAATCAAGCTAGAAACAGTGTAAAAGTACAGTAAGTGTTGGTTTAATTTTTTGCATGTAATGAAAAATATTTTTAATACCAGAATAATATAAATATAATACATACATAGCCTTTATTACCTTTTCTTTCTGCTGACCTGACCATGCTAAATTTATAGGTTGGTCTTTGTCCATGTTGACATGTCTAGGGCAATGCATAGATAATTAGATAATACAGAGATAGATGCGCCACTCACAAATCGGCATGTTTTTATATTACTGCCCTGTCCGCTAGATGGCGCTGATTTAATTGTGTGTGTGTGTGTGCCACATAGAGATGTGTAACTCAGGAGGGATTGGAAAAAAAGATTTACATCTGTAGAAAAGATTTAATAACTCAGTAACTCACTTCATTTCAAAACACATCTTTAACTCACTTCATTTCAAAACACATCTTTAACTCCCTGAGTTATGATTCAATTTAGATTTAAACCAAGAAGATGTGTATACTGAAATGAATGAAATAGATGCTACAAATTGAGTGAATTGGAAAGAGATTGAATGATGTAGGCGATGCGATGCACAACGTTGATCGTATTGAGTTACGCATACGGAATATACCGAGTGAGGGAATCATGAATTGCAGACGTCAATATATTTATATTTATATTATAATAACTAGCTGACCCGGCAAACGTTGTTTTGCCATACTAAAAAAAAAGGTTTGAAAAATAGATGTTGGCTGATTCTCAGACCTATTGAATACGCATGTAAAATTTCATAAAAATCGGTCAAATCGTTTCGGAGGAGTACGGTAACTAACACTGTGACACGTGAATTTTATATTTATGAAGATAAACTCGTTGCCATTGGCAAAACGTTTATTTACTTTTGGAAGTAATTGCACTTACACTGACAGACTTTAATACAATATGTAGATAAATAAAATAGCGAGCGATGCCCGAGGCATAAGTAGTAATCTACCTGTTTTTAATTTATCGAAATAATGGTTGTACTGATCACCTATATTATTTATCGATGGAATAATACATAGATTATTGCAACATCTGGCGTTATCGTATCGTTTTGAATATCAAAAATTGCCTATCGATCTATTAAAGGTAACTGGACACGCCGGGAACGTGCTGTGTTGCTCGCTGACAGGCGTGTACAGAACGAGAGTCCATAGATACTCGTAAACACGTAGACTCTAGCTACCTTATTGATTTGTCGGACGTAGTAGACGCTCAGTACCTAAACTACATGATGTTAGGCACGGTTAGGTTTGTGCAGCGATGGTGTAGGGCGGCGCGAAGGATAGAGCCACGCGGCGTTGGACTCGGGCAGCGCTAGGGCGCTAGGGCGGCGCGACGGTTAGGGCGGCGCGACGGTTAGGGCGGCGGCGTGGCGCTGAACTCGGGCAGCGCGATAGTTAGAGCGACGCGGCGCTGGACTCAGGCAGCGCTAGGGCGGCGCGACGGTAGCCACATGGTGAGGAGGGAGTCAATGAAACTTCGGGTGATTTCACTGGACTGCTTTATTGTAGAAATACATAGTTTATATAGTAGTTTCGTTTATACACACATATGCAAAATACGTGACTGCGAAGAGTTACTAAAATAGAGCATAGAAAGAATTTGCTGATTATATTAATACGTGAGTTTATTCATAAACGGGAAGTTAGTTATTCAATATATATAACCTAGGGTGGACTTGTCCGTATGTATGTTCATACGTGAACATTCTGCCACTCTCCAGGCAGGGATTTCAACTCGTATATCTTGAAGACCTCACAAAGCCGCTCGTTGCTTTCGTCTAAGTGTAATGATAATATTTGTACACGTAATCAACAATGCAACTTCTGTAGTATTGCCTTTTCTTCACTGCTGCGGACTTTAATCCCACTTCCTCGGGATCTGCTTCCATAGCTTCCAGTAGTAATTGTACTCCTCTTTTGGTGTTATTATTGTAGCAATGGTATTTATCTGTCTCTTCCTTCAAGACTACATTCTGTTCATACCAGAGTACTTAGTAGAGACTTTTAGTGTGTGTAAACTTTGTTTGTAGATTCGATGTATAGGTTCGAAACTATCTCCAACAACCTCTTCTGTGATAGCTGGTTCCATTACCAATTGCTCTTCCTGGCATTCTTCCATCTGCACGTTTTCATTCGTAAGGCATTCTATTGGTTCTGTTGTAATAATTCATAATTCATTTATTCATTTATTGTAGGTTCTGATACTGGTTCCAGCAATGGTAATGGCGGGAAAGGATAATCCTCGGTATCACTAGTTGGTGATACTGGTGGTAGCGGCGGAATGGCCGTTTCCTCCGTGACGTTGCAATCATCATACGTCACAGAATTGTTATATGTAATGTCGATAAGTTCTGACTGCACGCTTCTGTAAGGTTCATGCAGTGCCTGGATCTCTTCTTCTAAGTTTGAAGACTTTCTTCTGCCACTCTCCGAGGAAGGACTTCATTTCGTACAGCTTGGACAACCTGCGACTGTACGTTGTCCTGCCTCGCGATGTCTCGCCGTGGATGTGGTGTCATCAGCGTCATGGTCACACCGGGGCTGTTCCAGTGGTGGGCTCCCTTGGCAACGTCCCCCGCTGTTATTTTTCAATAATTTTAGTATTGAATACAAACGTTAATAGTCTGATTTATGAAGAATAAGTTGTATATACTTGTGTTAATATACTTTAGTATATTAGTAACCGTGTAAATTGTTAGTATTGTATTAGTGTATCATGTAATGTATACTTAGATATCTCATACAATAAGTAGGAGTGAGTTTTCATGCAATATTCATATATAAAGATGTATTAAGTAGATATAGTGTTATAAAGTGTAAATAATAATTTTCATTTCTTTATGGCCCGGGCCCAATCCTTCTTCTGTGAAATATTTTTCCCCAAGAAATATGTATTATAATGGGTTATTTCTGTCACACTTCATTAATGTTATTTTCAATCTCTGCATATTGTATTGCTCAGCTTCTTTATCTCGTATCCTTCATATACATATATATTTCTTTTTATATTTTCATCCTTCTTGTTAACAGTGGTCTAAAGTTGTCCAATTGTTATCCAACTCGAGTTATTGGTTTTGGTTAAATTTTCTTATTCTTTGTTTGGTATATCCTTAATAATTAATTATCATCATATTGTTTCAGTTTACAGGTATTCAGTTTAGATGATGATATATTATACAGGGTGTGGCGTAAATAGTGGTCCACCGTTCAAGGTTGGATACATCAGGTAGGTACCTACACCATACCAAAATTTGGAACCGGTCCGCCGACTGGTTCCAGAAAAAAAAATATTTTTAATTTTTTTTAAGAAATTCCCATTTTCATTAAGAATTTGATCACAGTTTCAACAAAAAACATTATTTTTGATTTTTTATTCGTGTTTATTCATGCTGAATGTATGAGCTATCATAAAATAAAAAAGATTTGTATTGAAATTGTAGCCTTTACGGGAAAAAGTGATTTCTTCTCAATTCTTAACCTAAATTTTATCGCATCAGTCATGTTCAGGAGTGGTTTTTGAAAAAAAAATGTACTACACTGTTAGTGCCCATGCATTTAAAAATATGCTCATGATGTACTGATTATAAAATGGTATAATAGTACCGCTTTTCAAAAATAGATTTT
The DNA here is from genome assembly GCA_916999025.1 of Orgyia antiqua. NCBI lineage: Eukaryota > Metazoa > Arthropoda > Insecta > Lepidoptera > Erebidae > Orgyia > Orgyia antiqua. Next base: position 840,181 of record OU779865.1, read on the forward strand.
TTTTTATTGCAATTGTAATTAAAAACGGATAAGTCTTCCTGTTACTATTTTCGCAACATAATATTTAAACAAAAATGTTGTCTTTTTGTTTTTACCCATTTAAATATGGAATTAAATAAAACAAAGTCTCAATCTTACAACTGATATTCGACTCCACGTCTCCAAATAATTCTACATCATGTCGTGTCCTATAAAAAAAGGTCGCTCTGTACCTGAACCATAACAAAAGACCTATTGAAGTGCGCACACTCTTGTAATGCGTAACGTAGCTGGAGTAACTAAACAATAGGATAGTGATAAGGAAAGGATGTAGTTTGTTGTTGTTGTCCCTTTCCTTTCTAGCAATTGAGATCGGAAAGAAATGGTACATAAACAATTAGTACGATCTACGCTCCCGTGCATCGTATACGTTTCGTTTCATTTGTGTTTAACTCCGCTGTTTCTTGCTATTCCCCTGGACTCCGGTTGATTGCCTAAGTGATTTGGACTTGTCGTTTTGGTGACATCTAATAATCTTGCTTACGTTTACCGGACTCTGATTTGCATAACGATTTGGACAAACGTGCAGTGCAGTGATAACAAAAATGTCTCAGTATACACCGCGCGAATATGCTGACATGCATTTTATTTACGGAGAATGTGGAGGAGTCGGCAGAGAGGCGGCTCGGCTTTACAGGGAGAGATATCCCGATCGCAGACATCCAGACCACAGGGTGTTTGGGCGAGTCCACAATGCATACACCGAAGGGAGGATACCCGGCTCAGGCGTAGGCGGTGCAAGAGAAGGACGCCCACGGAGACATGCCGATGATCAGGTACTGAATTTGGCAGAACAAGATCCTACAACCTCAGTCCGAGTCTTATCTCGCACAACGGGGATATCTACCAGAACCGTACATCGCATTTTAAAAAGACACGAGCTACATCCCTACCATTATACAAGGGTACAGACTCTGTTACCAAGGGACTATCCTCCGCGAGTGAGATTTTGCAGAGAAATGCTGCGTAGAATACGAGAGGACGAGCAATTTTTTAATAAAATACTTTGGAGTGACGAATCATCTTGCAGAAAAGATGGATATTTAAATTTACACAACTTGCACAGCTGGCAGTTAGAAAATCCGCACGTCATGAGACAAGATCGATCGCAATACCAATTTAAAATAAACCTTTGGGTCGGCATTATTAACGGACAAATAATTGGTCCATTAGAACTGCCAGAAACCTTAACCGCAGAAAGGTATCTTGGGTTCTTACAGACAGATTTACCCGTACTTCTAGAAAGTGTCCCTACAGAGATCCGAGACAGCATGTGGCTACAAAATGATGGCTGTCCCGCTCACTATGCAGTAAGGGTACGAGAGCACCTTAATGTGGCCTATCCAAACAGATGGATAGGGCGGTTAGGCCCAATACTATGGCCACCACGCTCCCCAGACCTTAATCCTTTGGATTTCTTTTATTGGGGATGCTTAAAGGAAGACGTATACAAGGGACCAATAAATAATATTGAAGAATTAAGGACCAGGATTCTGACGGCAGCTGGAAAAATCAATGAAAGCGGGTTTGCTCGACGTCTTAAACGCTCCTTTATTCGACGGTGCAGAGCGTGTATAGCTGCGAATGGGGGCCATTTTGAGCACCGATTGTATTAATCAATAAATAAATAATTATGATGTCAAAGTTGTTTTTTTTTAATACCCTGTCTGTAGTAACTTTTGTGTTCTCATTTGCCAATACAATTACAATAATAATATTGTCGTTGTCACTATGACCAAGTTTACAGTAAGAATGGGCACATAAATAAGGTAGACGAAATTTTTGTTTCAATATTATGTTGCGAAAATGGTAACAGGAAGACTTACTTATTTTCAGTTACAAATGCAGTATTTTTTTTTCTATTTTTGAAAAGCGGTACTATTATACCATTTTATAATCAGTACATCATGAGCATATTTTTAAATGCATGGGCACTAACAGTGTAGTACATTTCTTTTTCAAAAAACGCTCCTGAATATGAGTGATGCGATAAAATTTAGGTTAAGAATTGAGAAGAAATCACTTTTTCTCGTAAAGGCTACAATTTCAATACAAATCTTTATTTTTTTATGATAGCTCATACATTCAACATGAATAAACACGAATAGAAAATCAAAAATAATGTTTTTTGTTGAAACTGTGGTCAAATTCGTAATGAAAATGGGAATTTCTTGAAAAAAATTAAAAATATTTTTTTTTCCGTAACCAGTCGGCGGACCGGTTTAAAATTTTGGTATGGTGTAGGTACCTACCTGATGTACCTAACCCTGAACGGTGGACCACTATTTACGCCACACCCTGTATATACAAGAATATTGTGGTCCCTTTCACTGATTGTCAATAATGCAATTATGTAAGATGGTACATTATCTTCACCACCCCGCACATAAAACTTCTTCCTCAGGATATCCTCTTCTTAATGTACAGGTATGCAATGCTCTTGTCTTGTGACAAAATACATAAAAATGAAATTTCTCTTCGTTTCCCTGTTATTACAGGGACTTTCTGTTTATAGCAGCATTGCGACATGTTTACTGATTATTATCATTCTGACCAGCTGGATTGTTTTGTTACAATTATGTATGATATACATATTGACTTCTCATTTTTGTCGATAGCTTCACTAGGTTTTGATAGAAGGTGTAAGCCGTAAAGCTCGATTTATTTATGCAATAAAACATTTTTGACGCAAGTTCACTGACGTCCCTTTTTTACGGGTAGTGCGATATGTGTTTGTGATTTGTATGTTTTCATTATTTCCTTTCTTCTTTACTTGATTGACTGGTTTCGTTGATTTCTTAATAAAAATATGATAACTCTGGAGGACTTTACATTATTGCATCAAATGTATTTTAGCAATGATCGCACTAAGCGTTATTTGAACTCTTGCCCGATTATTCCTTGGGTACTGGCATTAGAATTTTTTTTTGTTGTATCGTATTTTTAAGGAAGGCTGCTTTCTGTGCACGTTGTCAATGTTTCCACTACACTAGCTTCTTAAGCTTTGAACTGGTAAGACTTGCATAGCTTGATAGTATTTTTCCAGGCGACATGTTCATGTTTCTTATGTTCTGTACATTTAAATGGAGGACTTCTGGCACCGAGCATCTTTAAATGTTTTTCAATGTTTTTAGACTTGGTTTGTTAGATGATTATATTTGAACTTCGATTTTCATAAAACTTTAGTAAATGTCATTAGAGTGGCTTTATCGTTAAATGTGCGCGTTTTTGTCATCCGAACAATAATGTTTCAAATTCATCCCGTATTCCACATTAGTACACGCTTGGTGTCAATTTCATATTCTTGCTAGATCTAGCATCGTATAGATTTTTCGTTGATTTTCTGTTTTTCGTTGGACAGGTTTTTGTTTTGTGATATTGTTTGTATACAGTTCCGAGCGCTCGTAATTTTGATTATTTTACGTTTTTCTGTTATTTTAGTTTATTTGATAATGATAATAAGTATCTTTGGATGCAAATAGCGCACTACCGCGCGTTAAGGTGTCTTATAGAGGAGGCCTATGTCCAGCAGTGGACGGAAAAGGGGCTGATGGATGGCTAGATGGAGAATAAGTATGTTTTGTGTTCATTACATTGTACAATCATTTTTACAATTCTTGACAGGGAAATGTCTGGTAACTTTAGATCAACGTTATAAATGGCCATTAGAAGAGAAATACATACACAGATTGTCGACGTCGTATTGTCAGAGATAGAAATATGCCTCTAGTTCAATTGTTCATTGAGTGGCATTGTAGAATTGTTAGTGATTTGTTTCTTACGTTCAATAGCAGTGTTAAATATGCTCCCTTTAATTTCATTATTATGTTCCTTTATAGTACACCGGGTACGTTTAATAGGTTTATCTTAAATCCTTTGTTATTGCGTTGCGTCATTATTAAGTTTCTATAAATGTGATTCCATGTTTTATACTTCCTTTGGTGCCAATAGCATATAGAAATAATTGCAAACGTATTTTAGTTTAAGGCACACGTACTATCTTCGGTATGTTATATTATCTGCGCAGATGTTTCTTCATTTTATCATTATTTACACGTAATTTCAGTCTTTATTGTGCCATTTTAGTAGTTAGCTGCGATAATCTCGCGGTCAGTTCTTGAATGATTTATATCTGAGTCTTTTCGTGCTGTACTGTAAACTCTCGTAACCCCTTGTCAATTTATTGCTATACACTTCTTCACAAATGTGATATATATTTTTTTTGCTTAAAGACTGTACGTTTATATTTCCATAAGTATTTTTGTATGTCCTATATCGACATGATTGTGGTTAATAGATTTAGCCCATTTTCTTTAGATTGTATATTTCCACAGATATTTTCATGGCTCTTATTGTAAGTTTGCTTCCAACCCTTGTTTGCTTATTGCTTTTTTCAATGTAGGTACTTGCTTCCTACAGCCGTTTTTCTTCCATAATGGAGGTCTTTGTATACAAATTCTTTTTCTTATAAGTTGTGTCATACAATTGTTTGTATGTCCCTTGGTTATGAGTCCAAATGCATTATAGTAGTATTTTAAATTGACCATCCCATTAGATAGTTTTCTTCAGAAATATGTTTACACATAAGTAACGACGTTGACGACTTCATTTCGATGTAAAAATTTTGATTGTATCATTTTCTCTCTATCTGATAGTGATAATATTTTCATGTATTGCTTTCATGAATCAGCCATGAAATTGTTTGCATAATCTAGGTATGGTAATAAAATATTGTTTTTTTTTACACGCTTTATATTAGCTTCACTTGTATGTTTGTTTGTATGTTTGTAACCGACTCCTTTGTACGCTATTTTGACCCACTTTAAACGGTCAGATTCTATTCAAATTTTGCACAGCTGTCAAAGGCCGATGACAATGCAATAATTCGATACAATTAAGCGTGTCTTTTATTTTTTTTTTTAAACTATTTTTTTATTTTTTTTTATTATGTCTGGTGAGTTTCTTCTGGCTTCTTCAATATGTATTTAGGCGTTATATTCTTTTATAAAAAACTTTAGAAGCCGCTGCCTGATAGAATAATAGTGGTATATTTTGACCCGCTGTTTAAGTCTTATATTAGCAGACGTATATTAATTGGTTTCATTTTTATTTTACGGCAGTAGTAATGTTCTGATTTTTCTAACAATTTTGGGTCATAAATTCGTATTCCGTAATTCCACAATTTTTTGGACCCCGTCCTAGCCTTTGTTGCCATCCTGGATAACTGACCTGATTATAAACTCCTCTGATCTTCTTGTATATTCTCGTTAATGCCTTAATTGCCATCTTCTTTTCTTCTGAATGATTAGTGATAAATATGGTAGAAACATGCCAAATTTATTATGTTACGGACTTTCTTCTAGACTGTTTGTCCTCAATTATCGCTTCATTATTAGTAACATGTGCCTGTATACATCATGATTTGTAGTGTCTGTTCATCTCACATGACGTTTTAGTTAAATTATACATTTCCTTTTCTTCTAATGCCCCGTGCCATTTTTACGTGTAATTCTCAGTCGTATGGATGTTGGTATGTGTATAAGTACGCATTTAGTGATTTTCCTTGTCATGTTATAATTTTCCATGTCCACACACAGTCATATGGTCGTAAGTACTTGATATATGTAATGTACTTGATAATGTCAATTTCTCTTCTGTTGTTAGTTGGATCAGGGCGAGTTACCCTCGTTAGTAAAGTGTTGTCTTAATTATGCCGCCAACGAAATAGGTATTGTTTTCATTAGTGTGAAATGCATATTTTCGAATTTGTTGCCCGAATATTGCTGATATTTGTATCCTCATAATGTGGTTAACTTGTTTTGCTTGTGTTCTAGGTGTTGATAAAATTGGTTGCAATGTGTGTCTTCGCGTCTCCTGGGTTGTTGCATGATTGCTTGAAATCCATGATAATATTGGTAAACTTTTGTATGTCTATTTGTAGGTCGTTTTGATTAATGTTTGTCTCGATTTGTAATGTCCCTCCATTTATCTTTGTTGAGTCATTTGTTGTATAGAATCCAGGTGATAGACTTTTGCATGGTGGATTTATATTCTGTGCTGCTAACCATTTACGTTAACGCTATTCTCATCGTTTGGTTGTACCGGTAAAGGTATCTTGGTGTATATTGATCGTGTGTAAGTGATCCCGAACATCTTTTTAACGTTACTACTTTTGTTAATCCATCATTTCAAGTGTGTATTTCTTTCTTTTGCCAGTAGCCATTTGGCTACGCGAATGTCTTCGTCCTTTATTATTATAATACTAAGGTACTCGTCTTTGAATTATCTTCTCTTGTTTTCCATCTATATCTATATTGTAGATGATGAATATAATCACTAGCCCAGCTTTCCCTTCTTCATTTTTTTTTTTGTTGTATGTAGGTTCTTAGTAGCAGGAGTTTCATTTCCAATTATGAAGTAACTTGGTTTCAGTACCGTATTATCATTAATGTCCTCACATAGTACACATAGTAGTCTTGAGTATAACCATGCTTTTGTCTGATGTAAGAATGTAGATATGCAATTCTTCACATGCAACTGTTTATGCGCCTATTACTCTGCGCAAATGACATTTTATTGAATTCACCCTATATATTTGTATTTTTTCGAAGTGCGGAGAGAATGGAGGTATAGTGCCTTTGTGTGCCCATGATGATTAGTGTTACCGTAATTCCAACGTGTTTGTGGCAATAACTTTTGTATGTGTGATACTCTGTTTACTCTCTTGCTTTGTGTTGTTAGATTATTTTCGTTTATATTCTGCATTGACCGCCAACGTGCGTATTTGTGCTGATATAGCAGTAACTCGTTTACACAAATACGTGTTGTTTTAATTGTTTCACTCAATTGATAAACAAATTTGTGACGTAACGTCTATTTGATTTTTATTTTTCTTATTTGACTTGAATTAAGACTTGACCCATGACTTGTTTAATCACTTTGAGTTTCTGATTCTGATTTATTTCGTTCCTTGCGTATTCCTCAATTTGTGTATTTCTAATTCTTGTTGAAATGGGATCCCATGTGACGATTTTAATCCATATTCCTTGCTTGTAATATTGTCTTAATGCATATGCAGCTGCTTAAAATTGATAAGGTTTATAACAAAGGTACCATATTCATGAGGTGCTAATATTAATTTACCCCTTTTATTTTATTTATATAGCGCTTTTATATATGAACGTAAACACATCATGATGTCATAATTCCGTAGAGTACTAGTTATTTTGGCGAATTCGCATTTTTCTGTGCTAATAGCAATATCTTTTCATTAATGAAGTTCAATTCATGTCAATGTCACGATCACGACCAGTGTAACATTCGAATGCATTCGTCAGTGACTTTCTTTGTGCGTATTCTTTTTGCGTAAGTCAGTAATTATTTTATTGAGCTCATTTTGCACTTGTAGACTAATTTCATTCTTGATTAACGTAATCTGTTTCATAAGTAGGTAGCTTCTTGGGCAGCAGATGTCTACGAGTTTCTGTTATTTCTTTTTAAAACTAATACGTATTATTCTGTTCCATTATTCTTTTCTTGTGATATTTTCTTGATATTTCTTCATTCCTCAATTTATGTCTTCTTGTATTTCCAATATCTCTTTTCCAGTGATGGTACTACTTGTAATTGGTAGATGTAAAACTAAACTTAGTTGCGCTCTCTTTTCCCGTTACGGTATAATACAATTACATACGACTTCTCGAGCATCGGGGCGACCCGCTTGTGGGAGACCGATGCCTGATTCGTTACCGCACGAAGGCAACTGAGTTATAAACAGCTTTTAACATATAACAGTACCAGTGAGTGTATAGGGCTCACCAGCCTGTGATTTAATAAGACACAAGTAGTAATAGAAAAGAGAAATGCTAGTTCTTACCTCGAAGGACCAAATGGACACGCCGGGAACGTGCTGTGTTGCTCGCTGACAGGCGTGTACAGAACGAGAGTCCATAGATACTCGTAAACACGTAGACTCTAGCTACCTTATTGATTTGTCGGACGTAGTAGACGCTCAGTACCTAAACTACATGATGTTAGGCACGGTTAGGTTTGTGCAGCGATGGTGTAGGGCGGCGCGAAGGATAGAGCCACGCGGCGTTGGACTCGGGCAGCGCTAGGGCGCTAGGGCGGCGCGACGGTTAGGGCGGCGCGACGGTTAGGGCGGCGGCGTGGCGCTGAACTCGGGCAGCGCGATAGTTAAAGCGACGCGGCGCTGGACTCAGGCAGCGCTAGGGCGGCGCGACGGTAGCCACATGGTGAGGAGGGAGTCAATGAAACTTCGGGTGATTTCACTGGACTGCTTTATTGTAGAAATACATAGTTTATATAGTAGTTTCGTTTATACACACATATGCAAAATACGTGACTGCGAAGAGTTACTAAAATAGAGCATAGAAAGAATTTGCTGATTATATTAATACGTGAGTTTATTCATAAACGGGAAGTTAGTTATTCAATATATATAACCTAGGGTGGACTTGTCCGTATGTATGTTCATACGTGAACAGTAACCCTCAAAGGGTAAAAACGGGACCCTATTACTATGACTATATAAATATTATATACCTACAATGTATTAATAGGGATATTTTTAGGATTCCGTACCTATGTCACGGAACCCTAAAAATATGCGTACGTAACTACGTAATACGACGAGTACTTAAATAATAGTATTAACCCGCCGCTATCACAACTTTGATTTACTTATTTACATTATTATAAATCACACGGTACTATTTCGTATCAGATTTATGAATAACTGATGATTTAAAAATTTCAAAAGATTTAATTACGATACAGTCGTTATAAATCATCGGCTCAAAATCAATCTTGAATCTATTTTGTATAGAAGAGGCAAAAGATTTGGTTGCGATTTTCTGATTTAAAGATTTAAAAGAGTGATTTAAATCTTTTCAAGCTGTTCACGTATGAACATACATACGGACAAGTCCACCCTAGGTTATATATATTGAATAACTAACTTCCGTTTAAGAATAAACTCACGTATTAATATAATCAGCAAATTCCTTCTATGCTCTATTTTAGTAACTCTCCGCGGTCACGTATTTTGCATATGTGTGTATAAATGAAACTACTATATAAACTATGTATGTCTACAATAAACCAGTCCAGTGAAATCACCCGAAGTTTCATTGACTCCCTCCTCACCACGTGGCTACCGTCGCGCCGCCCTAGCGCTGCCTGAGTCCAGCGCCGCGTCGCTCTAACTATCGCGCTGCCCGAATTCAACGCCATGCCGCCGCCCTAACCGTCGCGCCGCCCTAGCGCTGCCCGAGTCTAACGCCGCGTGGCTCTATCCTTCGCGCCGCCCTACACCATCGCAAACAGTGCCTAACATCATGTAGTCTAGGTACTGAGCGTCTACTACGTCCGACAAATCAATAAGGTAGCGAGAGTCTACGTGTTTACGAGTATCTATGGACTCTCGTTCTGTACACGCCTGTCAGCGAGCAACACAGCACGTTCCCGGCGTGTCCACAAGCAAAAGATTTAAAGATTTAGTTTCACACAAAAGATTTATTTTGCGCATTACTAACTGCCACACACACACACACAATTAAATATATACAAGTACCTATATAATAACATGTACTGCTCACACTTGCACAGGCACACACTGTGTGCCTGCGCAAGTGTGAGCACATGTTATTATATAGGTACTTGTATATATTTACTAATTCATTAACAAAATTCAATTTTTTTCAAGGGATGTTATGTAAATAGTTAAAAGATCATTAAAAACTTAGAAAGAACTTTTGTTTATCTGTAGGTAAACAATCTAATCTATAGCGTGCTATAAAGTGCTCTATAGCGACATCTAGTATCGTTTATGCGTGTTTATTTCTTAGTTTACTTGCCCTCTACGCTAGATGCAACTAGCTTCTAGGAGTGTTCGCAACGGATAGCCGTTGCGAACACAATACATAGATACAATAATAATAATAATAGTAAAACTCTACGTCCGGTCCGAACATCTGTGGCCACGTGGGGGGCGGACTTTAGCGGCTCTTGAGCCATATACTTACTAAAGACTAACAGAGCTATAGTAAAACAAAATGCGATGCGGTTAAGAAGCGGATGTAAGTTACCCCAGGCGGGTACCGGAGTTAATCACGATGGAGAATCCCGTCCCGAGCGACCTCGCTCAGGCTGTCCCATGTATTCTGGGGGGGGCAACGAATCGCAAATTGTAGCTTCTGCCCAGCTTGAAACTGTTGCAGAACATCATCATCACCATCATCAACATTCATCATCAACCAGCACAAATAATCACGCTCATTCATTAACCGATTTGTCACCGCAGAGCTCTTTTTTCATCGCCCGCATCATCCCCATACTCATGGCAACAAGATGCCGGCCTCATTAAACATTCATCAGAATCAATATCTTCACCGACAGTAGATGTTGTTCAGGAGGTAAATTCCTCAATTTCTGAACCCACTACTGCTAAGTCACGCGCTAGAAGAAAATGGACCATTGATATGAATATGTTCATATGGCGCACTTACCTTATTACAACCAAGCTAGAGACTCAAACTCGAGGCTATCTAGATTCATTACACAAATCTTTCACTGAAAAATTTCCTGACATGAATGCATCTAAACAAAATATAGGTGACCAACGGCGTGCTATCGTTAATAATAAATTACTATCCACAGACACACTTGATACAATAAAATCCGAAGTAACTATTCACTTAGAACAGAACCATGAACCATTACTTACACTTACACAGTCATCAGCAAGAATGAGATGGTCCGACGAAATAAACGAAACTATACTACGCATTTACTACGAAACTACAGAGTTAGAAACCAATATCACAGCACACCGAAAAAAATTACATCAAAAATTCATTCAAATTTATCCTCATCTATCACACTTATCTGAACAGAGAATCTCCGACCAAAGAAGGGTGATTGTCAATAATAAAATGGTTACAGAAAGCAGAATAGAACAAATTAAAAATGAAGTCAGTATTCTTTTGAATTTATCTCGGGAAGAGAATAATCTAGTGCAAGAAAATGTCGTGTCCCCACCACTAATGGATAATCACAGAGAAATAGCTTTTAATTCAGTCTCCTCAAATACCGCAGAAGCCGCAACCAACGATAATAACAATGCGAATATCACCACGATAGACCACGATGAGATAAATCAACAGTTTTGCTACGCACTAGAAACATTTGTTAACACCGAACCAACGTCAAGACCATATCTACCCCGACAAAAAACTTCAAAAAAGTTAGCTCTCATTATTGAAGACATTAATAGAAATATACTACCTAATTATTTAAATGCAGATCAAGATTTTAAATCGTTCCAAACTGTTATATATTCAGCCGCCTATGCAGCAGTGGTATGTAATGGATACAAAATTAGTTCTACTGAAACACAACCACGAATATTTAAACCGTCATGGCAAAGAAGACTCGAATACAAAATAGACAACTTCCGACGTGAAATAGCAAGATTAATAGAATACATGAAAGGTAACAGAAGCCATAAAATAAATAAAGCCGTAGAATTAATTAAAAAGAAATACAAAATACATGCACAATACGAAAGAGATAACACACAATTAGAGCATTTCATGGACACACTAAAGCAAAAGTTAAATACAGCAGCTAGTAGACTAAAAAGATATCTCGAATGTACAGCCCGGAAAACTCAAAACAAAAGGTTCATAAACACAGAAAAAGAATTTTACAGAAGTTTATCAACTACAGAATCGAATTCGTATACACCTACCAACATGTTACCAACTACTGAAACTTTGCACCGATTTTGGTCCAATATCTGGACGAACCCAATTCAACACAATACAAACGCCAAATGGATAGAAACTATTAACGAAACAACCAATAACATCCCCCTTATGGAATTCGAAGAAATTTCTTTTGATACAATGACTAACGTTATCAAACACACGCATAACTGGAAATCGCCTGGAACCGATAATATCCACAACTACTGGTACAAAAAATTCACCTGCATTCATCCCTTTTTAGTTAACCATTTAAACACATTTATACAATCACCTCACACAATGCCAACATACATCACACACGGCGTAACTTATATGCTACCAAAAGATAGCAACACTGAAGACCCATCTAAATACCGCCCTATAACTTGTTTACAAACCATATACAAAATTTTAACTTCTTGCTTAAGTCAAACAATCTATACTCACTTGTCCGAACACGATATACTTGCAGAACAACAGAAAGGCTGCCGAAAAGACAGCCAAGGATGCAAAGAACAACTCACCATAGATTCAGTAACAATAAATAACGCATTCAAAAATCAAAGAGATATCTGTACAATGTTCATAGATTACCGAAAGGCTTTCGACTCTGTCCCACATAGCTGGCTGTTACACACACTACAATTATATAAAATAAATCCCACCATTATTGAATTCTTGAAAACCTCCATGCAAAACTGGAAAACTATACTGAAACTTAAACACCATAACTCTTCTATAACTACTGAACCTATCAATATTCAGCGTGGCATTTATTAGGGCGATGCTCTAAGCCCACTCTGGTTCTGTTTAGCTCTCAATCCACTCTCAAAACTTCTTAATACCAGTCAACTCGGATATAACCTAACAACAATAAACGAAAACTATTATCTTACTCATTTACTTTACATGGACGATATAAAACTTTTTGCTAACAACACCGAAGAACTATTTTATTTAGCAGATATCACACAGCAGTTTTCTAAGGATATTTGTATGGAGTTTGGTGTAGATAAGTGCAAAACTCTTTGCGTCAGCAAAGGACAATTACTGAACAACACGTACGTGCTAGAAACAGGAGAGAATATTGAGCCAATGGATGACCACAGCACATATAAATACCTAGGATTCAAGCAATCTCGAAAAATTCAGCAAAAATATACTAAAATAGAACTCACAAAAAAATTTAAACACCGCCTTAATCTTATTCTAAAAACACACCTTAACTCCAAAAACATAATCAAAGCTGTTAATACTTATGCCATACCCATACTCACCTACTCGTTTGGAATCATTAGCTGGTCACAAACAGAGTTAAAAGCCCTGCAACGAATAATAAACACACAAATGACTAAACACAGAAAACATCATCCTAAATCATGCATAGAGAGATTAACACTATCACGTCGTGAAGGCGGCAGAGGTCTAATTGACATTCAAAATTTACACAATAAACAAATAACTACACTAAGACACTATTTTCACACTAAATCTGAACACTCACCATTGCACAAACAAGTTACAGACATAGATCGCAAGCTTACACCACTTAACTTACAAGACAGATCTACACAAAATAACGAATCGCTGACCACCACAGAACAAAAAATTGGAAAATGGAGTAGTAAGTCTCTTCATGGAAGACACCGAACCGACCTAAACCAAAGATACGTCGACAAGGAAAAGTCGAACGAATGGCTTAAAAAAGGGGAACTGTTTCCAGAGACTGAAGGCTTTATACTAGCAATACAGGACCAAATTATACTCACCCGAAACTACAAAAAATTTATCATTAAAGATCCCAACCAAACATCAGATTTATGTACACACTGTAATTCAGCATCCGAAACAATACAACACATTACAAGCGCTTGCAGATCCTTAGTTCAGACTGATTATAAACATCGACACGATCAAGTGGCAGCAATTGTACATCAACACTTAGCTCACCAATATAAATTCATTACAAAGAAATCTCCATATTACAAATACAAACCAGACACAATACTAGAAAGTAGAAGCTGTAAAATATATTGGGATCGTACAATTATAACAGATAAAACTATACATTTTAATAGGCCTGATATAACTGTACATGACAAACTAAATAATACCATCTACATTATAGATATAGCTATCCCTAACACCCACAATCTTCAATCGACTATCTCTGAAAAACTTGCAAAATATCAAGATCTCGCTATAGAACTCAAAACTCAATGGAAAGCACACACTGTACACATAGTCCCCATAGTATTGTCATCAACTGGTATAATACCAAAAACACTTACTGATAGTCTTGACATCCTTCACATGCCTACACATTCATTACAACTATTACAAAAAGCTACCATCTTAAATACATGCCGCATCACTCGTAAATTTCTAACGTCATCGTCTATTTCATCCACTTACACCATTTAGCATACCACGCTTGGTTTAATATACCCGTGTGGTGTGTAATCTACCTCTCAAAAAGAGAGAGACAAAGTATTTTCTATAATAATAGTAATAGTAATATACATAAATACATAGAACAATATATAGATATTGCAAACGCGTTATAACGATACGCTATTTTTAAAACGCCTATTATTTTATACGCTATAATATATTAGTTCGCTTCGTACAACGACCCGTTTTGATTATCGTTATAGAGATAAGAGTTAAGATCGTTATATTATTTTGTTATTTAACGGAAATAGTTCTTATGCGGTCACCTTAGAGTATAATTTGGTAGGTGACTGCATAATATATTTAATAAATATATTAGGCAAACTAATATATTATTTTGTTATTTAACGGAAATAGTTCTTATGCGGTCACCTTAGAGTATAATTTGGTAGGTGACAAAAATATTATACTGCCAAGTGCAATCGACTTCTAGCCGAACAAAATATATTAGTTTGCATAATATATTTAATAAATATATTAGGCAAACTAATATATTTTTTTGTTATTTAACGGAAATAGTTCTTATGCGGTCACCTTAGAGTATAATTTGGTAGGTGACAAAAATATTATACTGCCAAGTGCAATCGACTTTGAATGGGACGTTCCGTTTTGTTTCGAATAGTGCATGTGATGTGTTGTGTGTATAATGAATGGGTCTTGACCAGAGAGTTGTCATTATAATATAGAGTGCGGGTGTCACGGCGCTCCGTTGTGCCGATCGTAAGCAGATGTGTTATAGTTATTTATATGTTTTAATAGTGACGTTCCATGGGTGATGCAACAAAAATATCGATGAATGAAATTATAACATTAATATAACGTGATGACTATTTTGATATCAAAAATTAAGAATTAGATAGTTTTATTTGTGTAAAGAATAAGAAAATATAATAGTAGTAAGTCAAGTAAAATTTATATCTAAGTCGTAAACATGGATTAAGTTTTAAATTTTTTAAGTAAGTTTAATACTAGACCAACGACGCTGATTGGTTTAGGGTTTGTTTCGAGTTTTCCGTCTCTCCGTCGAAGTTGTTGTCTCCTAGGTTATCCCTTAGCTGATTCTTACAGCACCCACGGGAGGAAATGGGGTGGCGACATATGTATTCTAAATCCGTCACCACACGGACAAGGATACTTTTAATCCCGGTAAATTAAAGTGTTCCCGTGGGATAGTTAAAAACTATAATTAATTAAACAGCTTTATATACAACCACTTATGAACTTAATTTAGTAAAATTTTGTATGCTGATACCTTATGTTGCTGGTTAAACAATGTATATTATAATAAAATTTATTAATCCCATAAAATTTAAGAGTTCCCGCGGGAAATAAAACATTACAAAAACAGTATCCAGTAGGCGTCTTTCAACGGATTTAAAGAATAATAAATACCACGCGGACGAAGTCGCAAGCATCAGCTAGTATCCATATAAAATTACACTACGGTAAAATAAAATATCGTATCTGATAATGGCTGTGTACAACACTATGGTACTATGAAGAAAATATGGCCGGTAAAAGGGCGTGGCGGTAACCCGCCCCACGTGTCCCGCATCCCCCTTTGACACCTTCTAAATTTTGCAGAAACAAGCAAATTACTAATTAAATACTACTTACCGATGAAAAGAAATGTTATTGTTCCGTTTATTTTGCTTCCGGGAATAATTTTTACAAGTTGGCACCGCACAATTCACCATTTTGAACACAAAATAAATAAAATATCGCCCGCTGACTTTATGCGACGCGTGTTATTTTTACACTGATTGAGTGTTCAAGGACACTGGGCTCACGTTCATACCTGTGCTCACAGTTCATACTTAGTAAGGCGCGCTCTATGTATAATGACAACTCTCTGGTCTTGACTAATAAAAATAAAAAATAAATCACAACATAAATAACGCTTGCCAGTTGTAATAAATAATAGGTTGAATGATTATTAATAAATATTAGATTATTTTATCAGCTATCTAATATAACGATCACCTCTACTAGCTTCCATACAAATATTTTTTGAGCTCCAATGTTCCTTAGTGTCACGGTGTCACCCCCATGGGGCAATGGGAGGTAACCCGTAGCTTTTGATTCCCTAGCTAAGGAAAATGCTCAAAAATGGTTGTAATAATATTCTTACCAATTTATAAATGCGAAATTGGATAATTTTGACGAACTTAAGTGTTGTGTGTAACGAAACCATAGCGCGATTTAAAAAACGGTACAACGCCATCTATCGAGTGTTATAGTAATTGATGGTTTGAATTCTAAATTTCACGCGTACGAAGTCGCGGGCAGTAGTATAATAAAAAAATTTAAATGCGTAGATCTAAATGGTAGGCCACATATCATATAAGAATAAGATTGCTTGATAATTTCTTATATTTGTTTTAGGAATTGTGTATCTACAGTTCATTTAGGTTGTGAATTAAAGTTGCTTGACATTTACTGTCGGACTCGTTACTCAGAATATAATCCAGCAAGATTTCATGGTGTGGTCATGAAGATTATTGACCCAAGAGCTACTGCTTTGGTCTTCAGGTGAGAATATAATATAAATATGCAGTTCTCATACAATACAGGTGAATGTTTGCAGATGTGTGTGTATATCTATGTACTTGTAGTGTGCGCGAGGGGATTTCGAGTGGAGCGTACATAGAGACATGGGCGTGCACTCTATTAAGGCACAAAAGCATGCTTTACTTGCCATTCACAGATATTTTAATAAAACGTTCGTATGTTTTAGATGACTTTATTAATTTATTTACTATTAATTAAACAAAATATTAGGTATAACTTAAAAACGCCTAATAATTCATAAATAGCACCAATATGTGCTTGCAACTTGCTTTTTGCCAGGCGTTTGGCGAAGGAATAATATTAGCGTAGCTAGCAAGCTCGGCGCCGCCCGCCTGCCATGAGTTCATATGTGTGTAGAAATTTTGGTGTCCGTGCACAGTTCGCAAACGCACACAGGCTTGCATATTGAAGACGCCTTGAACCGGAACTCCTGCCGTATGCTTTGGCGATCGGATGTTTCCGCGAGTATTCGGCGTTCGTTCGTTACCTATTATAATCCGAATAAATATAATAGTCGGAAGTCTAATAAATCACGTATGCATTTTTGTTTAGTAAGGTTTTATTTATTTAAATAGCAGAAATATTTTGGTTCAACGGAGGCCATTTTATTTTTTCGTGTGATTCATTGAACTGTTTAATATTGAGTTTCTATAATTTAATAATTGTATGGATTTTCGTTTGTTGATTTTAAAATGTTATTTGATTGTGAAATGTGTGTTGATAGTGTGTTTGTTAAAAATTAAAAATAAGAAGTTCTCACAATTGTCATTTGAAAAGATTCAAATTGTGTCTAAAGGACAACTAAGCCAGCAAAAAGGTAGGTAATTTAACTCGAAAATTTCATGTTAAAAGTTATGAAACGTATGTACATACGTAGTTATTGTTTAGTAATTCTAGTACAGTGTGGACTGATTCGGGATATTCAGATTTAAATTTGTTCTGTTGACATGGTTTCCGACTTAGAGATCCGTCGCGTGGCTATGCTAAAAATCTATAAAAGAAAAAGTTTTTGTGACTGCATACCCTCAGTTACATTCCAGTGCACGCCGCTGCATAGAGACCAATGAAATCATCTTATAATTTATGTGTGCGTTACGTCAGCACCCCGCCGACATGGCAGTAATTATAATAATAGTAAATTATAATAGTAAGCAGTAGTTTCAGACCTTTATTAACCAAATTAATAGAGGTTTCTATTAATTTGGTTAATAAACGTCTGAAAGCATAAAATCAACAGGAGCTGTTACACACTCTGTTTTCTTTAACAAATATACTGCTTACTTCTACTTGTTTGTCTGTTTCAGATCTGGTAAAGTTCTATGCACTGGATTAAGAAATGAACACGATTCATATATTGCTGCCAGAAAATTTTCTAGAATTATACAAAAACTTGGTTACCAAGTAAGTATTCTGAATCCAACACAATGTAATACATATATAAATAATAATAAAGTTGGACGCAGATGGCGCAGGACCGCGCGTTGTGGTGTACTATGGGGGAGGCCTATGTCCAGCAGTGAACGGAGAAAGGTTGACGGATGGGTGGAATAATTTAGTGGCTGTTTGTAAAATGTAAATAACAGTACTTTACTAAATAACTACGTCAACATTTACTAGGAAGGGTTTTGTCTCGCGTAATTTTCGATTCGGCAAAAGTTGCACTGGTCGATAGTTATGATTACAGAGTACCTTGGGCTATTTTTGCTAAAACCAATATTTTTGTCAACAAACATTTTTGTGATTCAATGAAAAACCTTTAAACTGCAGCTTACTGATCTTAATTTTATGCAGACGAAGAGAGTCGCCGGTTACTTTGGACACTCCCAGGAAATGTCCGTGAATAAATTAAATAAAAAAACTTAAAAGCTATATTATTGTAATTGTATTATAAGTTTTGTTTCATTATAATCCATTCAGTAGTTTTTGCGTGAAAGAATAACAAACAACCATACTCACAAACTTTCACATTTATGATATTAGTGAGATTGTACTAAAAATAATGTCATTTTCTTTTATTTGCAGACAAAATTTTTAGACTTCAAAATACAAAATTTTATTGCTACTGCAGATTTACGATTTCCGATCAGATTAGAGGCACTCCAACAAGCGCACGGCCAGTTCGCGTCTTATGAACCTGAACTGTTTCCAGGACTCGTCTACAGAATGGTTCGACCTAGAGTTGTTCTATTGATATTTGTTAATGGGAAAATTGTCTTCACAGGTTTGAGTAATCACTTTTATTTTAGGTATAAGCTCATTATTAATACGACCGGGATTCGAATCTATGCTATTATTAAAAGCTGAAGAATTGGTTTGTTACGGGCTTATCTCACGAACTACTGCAGCACTGGTCTGATTTGAGAAATTCTTTCAGTATTGGATAGTATATTTATCGAGAATGGCTTATAGGCTATATAACATCACGTTGCGGCTAATAGGAGCGAAGCAAAAGTGTAAAATGTTGCAAAATCTGGGGAATTTTACTAAATTTTATGCAGGTAACAGTTAAATGACGTAAAAAATTTGAATCGAGCACATTGTAAGCATCAATGTGATTTAAATTACCGACTTTCCGACCGATAATGAGGACCCTATGGATATGAGTTATAGTTACGTAATGGAGTGCGGACTAGAGCCCTATTATTTGCCCTGGGCATCTGCCCAGTAAAGCAAACAGGCCGATTTCAACTCCGAACCGAAGCCGATTTTAATTCCAGCTCTGGCTTTAAAAATCCTTTTCCGATATTCTGAATTCAAAATGGCGGCTTACAAAGAATACAAATATAATATTACAAATATAACTTAATAAGGTTTTAATATTGGGTATTAATTTTGTACAATCATTAGGTACCTACCAGTATTTTACTTGCTTTTTTTTTCATTACAGGAGGAAAAACAAGAAATGAAATTCATGAAGCCCTGGACATTATTTATCCAATTTTAAGAAGTTATCGTATAAGTTAGTATTTTAAGCAGATATTAAAAACTATTTATGTATCAAAACATGAAGCGTTTCATTGAAATTAATTTCTTAAGACAATTTCCTAAAACTCCCTCATTGGCCTTTAAATTATAAGTTGAAGTTCACACTGCTAGTATTATATACAAAATAAACGTGCATTTAAATTAATGTTTTATTTCATATAATAATCTATTTTTGTAATGACAGATGACAATGTCATAATTTTAAAATTATTCTAAAGAATGCAGTGAATAGGTACATAAGAAAGAAGTATATATATAACAGTATCTCCGCCCCCATTTAATCCCTCAGTGTTTTCCAACGGCTGTACTTAACATTTGATCTATGTGTCGTTTCCACGTTTGGCCTGAATCAGTTAATATCTCATAGTGTAAATGCCCTATACGTTTCAATACTGTTCCAAACTCCCATCTTTTACTGACTTTTGTAGTTTCGAATTTGGACTCTCTGCCCCGAATTAAACGTTCTTACATTAAATTTATTGTCAACAGTTGACTTCAATCCAGCACTCTTATTCTTAAACATAGCATGTAAGAGCGTTCTAACTGTTCGCTTGCCGAACATTTCTTCATATGGACTTTTGCCTGATGCTGTATTTGGAGTACGACGTATTTGATATTTTATTTTTAATACTTTCTCTTGTATCGATCCTGACTCATTGTACATTGTTTGTAACGCTTTTTTTATAGTCTGTACAAAACGTTCTGCTTGACCGTTGGTAGCGGGGTGATATGGAGCCGAGGTTTTATGCACTATTCCGTTTTCATTAAGAAATGACGTAAACTCCTTTGATGTGAACTGTCTTCCATTATCTGATACTAAAACATATGGTAGACCGAAATCTACAAACACTTCCTTAAGTCTCGAAATGCACCAAGTACTTGTAGTTACTTTGGTAGGGATTATTTCTACCCACTTTAGACATTCTCGACATTTAGTAACCAGGTCTTCGATATCCTTGTCAATGTTTTTCCAGTATACATAACTTCGTGCCAGTATTTTCATTTTTAGTATTCCTAAATGACCCAGATGTAACTCTTCCAAAATTTTTAATCTTAAACTGGTAGGAATCATAACTCTTGTTCCTTTAATAAGGCAGTTAGTTATCTTCTATTGTTATTTCACTGTCGTTATAACCGAGGGTCTTTAATGATTGTCCCTTTTGTAAAACAAGCATTATCTTTTTGTATTCAGGATCCTTCATAGTTTCTTCGGCTATCTTGTGGCGATTAATCGTTAATGTGTTTAGTTGATGTTGTTGAAATGAACTGTGTTGGTCAATTTTATTTTCAGAAACTTTTTCTAGAGGAAATCTTGAAAGAAAATCGGCGTTGCTGTTTTTGGCTGAATTTCTGTATTCAATATTGTAATCGAATCCAGATAGAAAATGTGCATAGTGAAAAAGGCGCATAGTGCTCATTGCAGGTAACGTTTTATGTGGGTGAAAAATTGTAGTTAAGGGTTTATGATCTGTGATGAGTGTGAATTTCCTTCCATAGACGTAATGGAAAAACTTTTTAACTCCCCAGTATATCGCTGTTGCTTCCTTATCAATTTGACTGTATCGTTTCTCACACGCTGTCAGTGAACGATACGCAAAGGCGATAGGTCTATCCGTTCCATCCGGAAGTCGATGAGATAAAACTGCCCCAAGACCACACGGTGAAGCATCAGTCGCTAGAACCAGTGGTTTATTTTGATCGAAATGTATTAATATTCTGTTACTAACGATTTCTTCTTTTATTTTATTAAAGCTATGTTCGCACGAGTCTGACCAAGTAAATTTTTTATTCTTCTTCAGTAATTCATTAAGTGGATAAGAAATTGAAGCCAGATTTGGAATAAATTTATTGTAGTAATTGCTCATACCCAAAAAAGTACGTAATTCACTTACGTTCTTTGGCTTCTCTGTATCCAAAATTGCTTTAACTTTTTCATTATTTTTATGTAAGCCTTGACTGTGAATAATATGGCCTAAGTAATTAATACTTGTTTTGAAAAATGAACACTTATCTTTATTAAGTTTTAAGTTATTTTCTTGTAACTTTTCTAATACATTTTCAAGACGTGTCTGTAATTGTTTTTCCGTGGCTCCCTGAATTATAATATCGTCAAAGAAACATTTCACTCCTTGTATATCTTGTAGTATTCTATCCATAAATTTTTGCCACACATTTGGAGCAACTTTTACTCCAAACATTAAACGGTTGACCTTAAAGGTACCCTAGTGTGTACTGAGTGCTTGTAACATTGCACTTTCCTCGTCCATTTCCAAATTTAAATATGCTTGGCAGATATCTAATGTACAGAAGAATTTACCGCCACTCATTTCGGCCAAAATGTCTTCAATTATTGGTATAGGGTATTGTTCGTCTTTTATCATTTTGTTCAGGGTTACTTTGTAGTCTGCACATAAACGAATACTACCATTCGGTTTTACTATAGGTACAACTGGCGTGCCCCACTCGGAATTATCAATTTTTGTAATAACACCTTGACATAAGCGGTCGATTTCCTTATCGACCTTGTCTTTCAGCGCGTATGAAATACGTCTCGGTTTAATGTAGATAGGTGTCGCGTCTTCACGTAAAGTTAAGTGAGCTTTATAATTTGGAATATGACCCAATTTACCATCAAAAACATGTGAGAATTTTGTT
Organism: Orgyia antiqua; assembly: GCA_916999025.1. Taxonomy (NCBI): domain Eukaryota; kingdom Metazoa; phylum Arthropoda; class Insecta; order Lepidoptera; family Erebidae; genus Orgyia; species Orgyia antiqua. Next base: position 862,656 of record OU779865.1, read on the forward strand.
ATAATTCGATCTAAATCTGGATATACTGCGTCTTTCAGTGCTACCGTGTTCATGTCCGCAATGTTCATTTTAACGTCTCGTATCCACGCTCTCCCAAATATTGCGTCCACGTCTTGTCTTATAATGTATAGTTTGCCATGAAATGTTTGATCACGATATTTACATTTAACGTATGCAACTCCAACAGGGGTAATTAGTTCACCAGTGTAAGTTCTCATGCGTACTTCTGTTTTAAAAATTCGATTACTAATTTGTAAATTCTTGTATTCTTTAAGTGACATAGATGATAACGCCGCACCGGTATCTAGTTCCATTTGTACATGTTTATTCTCTATTGTAACATTGATCATAAATTTATCTTTGCCGCTGGAGTGAATGGTATTGATATCACCGATACTCTCATTATCTGCTTCCTCTGCCTCATCGACTTGACTGTTTCTTTTCTGATATAAACCCTGAAGACAGACACGAGCTAGATGACCTTTCTTGCTGCATTTGGAACAGTTGGCATTCATGTGCCTGCAGGTATTTGCTTTGTGAGTACCTTCTCCGCAACGGAAACATTTGCCTTGTAAGTCTTTAATTGATGTAATTCGTAATGGTTGTGATATTGTTTTGGTTAAACGATTTTCTTTCTTCTTTAATGAATGTATGACAGCTTCATTTTGTGATATTGATTTTCCTGCGATTAATGTATTATCTGCTCTAGCTATTTCCGAAGACGTGGCCAATTTTACAAGTTCCTTGAAATTGGTAACTCGGTTGTCCTGTAAGATTTTCGTACGGACTTCACTGTCTCGTATTCCTCTGATAAATTGTAGTGCTAAGAAATTTTCAGCAATGGGTTTTTTGCAGTTATCACAAGAAAATTCACACTCCTGTACTAGACGTTTGAGTTCTGTACTAAAGTTCGTCACGGTTTCGTTCTCGTCTTGAATGCGGGTTATAAATTTGTGCCTGCGTGCCCACACACTAGGTTTAGGATCGATATATTGTATCATTAAATCTACTAAATCTTGAAAGTCTAACTTTGAAGGGTCTTCAGGTGAACATAAGTTACAAGCATTTTCGTGTAATTCTGGACTTATAGAACTTAATAAAACATAAGTCATCATCTTCGGGTCTTGACAGTTAGTCATGCACATGTATGTTTCAAGACGCTTGATGAAATTCTTGAACGTTTCTTTTTCTTGAAATGGTTGAAAATTTATTTTTGGTACGTGATTGTTTTTATCTGACTGGTTAACTTCTGTACTGTCTCGTTGTAAATGTACGGATGATTGAGATTTATTAAATAACATCAACTTCAAATGTGTTATTTCTTCTTTGAGTTCGAAGTGTAATTCGCTTTCTTCTTGCGCATTTCCACACAGATTTTCTATTCGTTCTTGTATGCTGTCGAACTTCTCTTCATACTTTTGTATTGTCGTAAGTCTTGTTTTATGCTCATAATCGGAGATGCTGACAACATTTTGTAAATGTTTGTAGATTTTTGTAAATTGTCCTTTAATAGCACTTCGTGCTCGTTTTAAATTAAATAATTCTTCTTCCATCGTCGCCAATATTATATACAAAATAAACGTGCATTTAAATTAATGTTTTATTTCATTTAATAATCTATTTTTGTAATGACAGATGACAATGTCATAATTTTAAAATTATTCTAAAGAATGCAGTGAATAGGTACATAAGAAAGAAGTATATATATAACAGCTAGTTTTTTAATTAGCTACTATTCAGGTTCAGGTATTCGGGTTCAGTGCAATATTAATTGGCAGCATGACCTACGATTTTAATTGGTCTGATATTTATTATAATCACAACTACCACTCCAGCTAGTAAACTTAATATGTATAAAAAATATCTGTTAGCACATCTGCTCAGTGCTCATAGTCTGGAAGACTGATCGCAAAATTATTCTCTAATATGTTTCACCAAACTGTTAACCCAGGCCACGTCTATTGTGGCAACGCCCATGTCATGTTGTAGATCTATATCTATGGTACATGTAGGGACTACATTATAATTGTACATGTGTTTTACACAAATGTCACAGTGAAAATAACTTATTTTAATTCATCAATCCCTATTGTAGGAAATGCAATAAATCTAACATAATAGTAAATTTGAGCCATTACACTAACATTCGACGCATGCGCAATGGCTTAAAAGCGTCGCACAGCCGGCAATCGTTATCCTCGTCTGACAAATGATGTTACGCGCTAACTCTCTTTCACTCTACCTTAAATATTTATCATCTTTAACAGCTGGCAACCCTTATTTGCGGCTAGATTTAATTAGGCAACCATATATGATAATTAATTGAAAAAAATTAGCTTCAATTTGACATATAACCTTACACCTGGCTGCAAAGAGATGCGGCCACCTCAGCAACGGCAACCCTGATTTTTTAGAATCTTCATATTAATTACCGTGATGTAGACGTTATTTTATTTCAATAACAAATGAACGAAATGGTTTACCAAAAATGAATTAAAAATAATTTCATTAAAAATAATTGCGGCCAAATTTTAATAGGTAACCTAGTAAATATATATTCTCCTAATTGTAAATAAACATAAAAATTTGGTTTGAAACAAATACTCGATGAACGTAGCAATCCTGCAGTGGGATCTCGTACTATTTCATTTATTAGTATAGGACATCTATACTAAGGTCCTACGCATACACTAACATTTTCAACTATTAACTTAAAGAGGTATCACCAATATACCTCTAAAGTGGTGTTACAAAGAAAAACCCCAAAGTACATAAGAAATAATCTCTCAGTATGTGTTCGATACCAAAAGGTAAAACAGGATTCTATTACTCAGACTTCGCTGGCCGTTTGTACGTCCGTCTGTTCTGTCTGTGTCCGGCTGTCCGTTCTTTAATACTATTTTCTATTTGCTATTTATAAATATTTGGGGTACTTAAAAACACCGTATAATTTTATTTCATACTCATGTTTGTATAATTAAAATAATAATTTAAAAAACTGCGCTGTAACAAAGCGGAAGTGTTTCTTTCCTTTCTAATAATTTGTAGCGCTCTTTTTAAAATTCTTCCACTTGCTACTATAGCGCCACCATAATTTGCTCCCCTTCAATGGACACTTTTTAATATAGGTACTGAGAGAGATAGTCCTCCTTACTTCTACCCTCCATAGGTTCGAGAATGGAGGGTAGAGGTAAGGAGAATCATCTGCTCATGAAAAAGTGTCCGTTGAAATGCATTAAATTAGGGAGGCGCCACATTAGCATCAGAGTAAACGTTAAAGGAAGCGCCAAATACCAACTTCCGCAATCAATAAACGTACTATTCACAGTTCAGAAAATAAAATCACTTTAGCTACACGATCTCTCATAATAACTCTTTAAGGTTATATTTACTGCATTATTTTGTAATACGCAAGTAGTTGACATTTTCAATAAGTAACTACTTTAGTCGACAATAATATTAAATTTTTTAACTCGGCGTACTTCAATTCGTTTACAATTGCTACATTTTTTAAAAAAAAGTTTCCCCGTTTTTATATTCACATCGTCAGTATTAATAATAACAAAGTCCGAGTCATATTTTATTGTCACCCTAAAAAGAAAAAAACTTTTGTAAAGACAAGAAAAATCCACAACAAGAAATGCGAGAAAAACAAAAGAAGACAATTTAAAGAAAACTTGGACTTTGACACTGGCAAATCCAAAGGGAAGCCATCCCTCTTAAATGGACGGAGGGAAAGAAAAAAAAAATTGCTACATTCATACCATACCCTGTGTCTACACCAGCGCCATTCTGGAAGGTTTTTGAACTGTTATATACAGCTGACAGCTGGACACTTTTTTCAATTTTCTACCTTATGAGTATGGAGGGGAGAGGTAAGGAGAGTCATCTCTCATGGTAGAAAATTGAAAAAAGTGTCCAGCTGTCAGCTGTAAATAACAGTTCAAAAACCTTCCAGAATGGCGCTGGTGTAGACACAGGGTATGGTATGAATGTAGCAATTGTTAACGAAATGAAGTAAGCCGAGTTAAAATATTTAATATTATTGTCGACTAAAGTAGTTACTTATTGAAAATGTCAACTACTTGCGTATTACAAAATAATGCAGTAAATATAACCTTAAAGAGTTATTATGAGAAAACATGTAGCTAAAGTGATTTTATTTTCTGAACTGTGAATAGTACGTTTATTGATTGCGGAAGTTGGTATTTGGCGATTCCTTTAAAGTTTACAGTGATGCTAATGTGGCGCCACCCTAATTTAATGCATTTCAACGGACACTTTTTCATGAGCAGATGACCCTCCTGGTTCTATACTCCATGCTTATGAGATGACTCTCCTTAGTTCCTTACCTCTACCCTCCATAGGTTCGAGGTACCAGGCATAGAGTAATAAGGTTTGTACCATCCACTTGCCCCGTATTCCAATCAGCGCACAATAGCGCATTATGCGGCACAATGCTCAACGTTGAGTGTTCCAATTACAGCATCGCATCGCACAATCGAGCACTCTCAAAAGTGATGCATGCAATCCATACCAACTTCAGCGACAGAAAATTAAAAAGTATTTTTTCTTTAAATTGGCATTGATTGAAATTTTATTTATATATTATCGTTAGTAATATTATATATTGTTAAAAAAAATTTAAGGCTTTCTTTTCGTCGGAGTTTTCTGGAAATATTCAAAGTTAATTCAAGCTGTGTTAAAAAATAAATAAATATAAGTATGGATGAAGGTATAAACAATGACTTTTTTTATATTCCACACATAATATTATAATGTGAATACAATGTTTATTTTAAAATTTTTTTTTAACACTGAACTTAGCGCACTCTGCTGGCGCATTTTAAAACTAATTCACGTTCCAATTAAGCGTCAGCATTGTGCGGCACTGAGTCGCATTATGCTCTGCCATTGGAAAACGGGGTTGTTTACCAAGCAACGGTCATAGAGTAAAGATTTGCTAGCCGTATAGAAAAAAAATATTCCATTGACATGTTTCTCCGTTCCCGCCAATTTCAACGTCATTGAAGAAAAAAACGCGCAGTGTGTGCCAGTTGGTGCAATTTTACTTTTATGGATTCCAATTCAACTAGATAGTACAAGTTCTACAAGATTGATAAACTTAATTAATAGAACTTGGCTAAACAATATTTTGGAAAATCATTTATTAATCCTTTTCTTTTTACAAACACCAGTACCGGCAGGAGCAATCATGGTTATTAAAAATAATAAACTTTTTGTGTTAAAACGAGGTATGAAACTCTTATAATATTTAATTTTCATTCCGATTTAGACTCACAGGTTTATGTACTAGAAAGGACATTGATTAATAGAAATGATAATACTAAGTATTGTCTCATTACAGGAGGAAGAATGGAAGAAGTTCATATTGATAAAATCACTTCAAGAATCAAGAAATTATGCTATGGGTTAAACATGGATTTTGTTGATCCGGTAGGTATTTATCAGCCACACTCAATTTACTATTAATTTCAGTTCTAAATTTCTAACAATTACAATAGGTTGCAATGGAACCTGTCTTTGTTGTTCATTCAGATGGATAAAAATCAAAGATGTCCTATAAACCTGTAGGTTATAAATTAATCTCATATTAATTAGGTAGGTATTGATTTTAATTGAAGTCTTTTTTTTTTCTTTTTTGGCACCGTTTTTAACTTTTACCATATTTAAAAATTAGGGAAAGTGTTTTAATTTAAAATGTGAGTAATCGGAAAATTTGGAAAATGAATTTCATCAGGAAAATAGGTACAAGGAAAACAAAATAAATATAATAATATAAACTAATTTTATATAATCTACAAAACGATATTACAAACAAAAACAAAATACAAGTATGTAAATAAAGAATAAATGTACAGTTTATAATAGGATATTATTATTTAATTGAAGTTCTTAGTATTTTCTCTTTAGAATGTGCTTACTATAAGTAAGTGTTAATTTAACTTCATATTAAAAGATTTACACATGATAAAAAAAAGCAAATATAATGAATAGCTAGGTCCAATTGTGTAAAATTGTGAGAAGACCAAATAAAATAGGCCATCATTATTCAAAGATGTAAAACTTTTGGGATATGCATTAGCAATTCTGGAATTATTCTTCATGTAAAAAAAGAAACTACTTTTTTAGGTTTGTATCACTTTAAAAGTAATAAATGGAATATATTCTGGTGTAACAACTGTAGAACTGGATAACCTGGCAGCTGAAACTGCTGCAACAATGACCACTGATCACCCTGATTATGCCATATTGGCTGCTAGACTTGTTATATCTAATCTACACAAAGAAACTAAAAAACACTTCTCAGGTATGTATTCTATAAATTAGTGTAATTTGTGTTTCAATATTGTATGATTTTTTTTTAATACTTTGCCATCACATCCATTTAAGGTAAACAAGTTTCTGCTTGATAAGAATAACACTAATTCGATTTGCATGAATGTAGGTAAGAAACATATGCTTTTCCTCTACTACTACACTCACAATGAAAATTAATTTTTTACTCTTTATTCTAGATGTAATGACAGATCTGTATAATATCATAAATCCCCATACAAAGAAGAGAACACCAATGATCTCTGATTATCACTACAACATTATAATACAGAATAAGGAGAGGCTGGACTCTGCTATTGTCTATGATAGAGATTTCAAGTACAACTACTTTGGTTTTAAAACCTTGGAAAGATCTTACTTGCTTAAAATAAACAACAAGGTATGTGTGATTATGTTATGTTGTGATGTGATTGTAAGGTCATATAGGAGTAAATAATAACTGTTGCTCTCTTTTAGGTTGCAGAGCGTCCTCAGCACATGTTAATGAGAGTTTCTATTGGTGTTCATGGTGAAGATATAGATTCAGCAATTCATACTTACAATTTATTATCTGAAAAATATTTTACCCATGCAAGCCCTACATTATTTTCTGCTGCCACACCTCGGCCACAACTGTCGTCGTGTTTTCTTATTGCAATGAAAGATGATAGCATTGAGGGTATTTATGATACATTAAAACAGTGTGCCCTAATTTCTAAGTCTGCCGGTGGCATAGGTCTTCATGTACATAATATTAGAGCTAAGGGTAGTTACATTGCTGGTACTAATGGCATTTCTAATGGTCTTGTTCCTATGTTGCGAGTGTATAATAACACTGCCCGTTATGTAGATCAAGGTGGGAACAAGAGACCCGGAGCATTTGCAATTTACCTAGAACCATGGCACAGTGATGTATTTGAATTCTTAGATCTAAGGAAGAACACTGGTAAAGAAGAAGTAAGAGCCAGAGAGCTATTTTATGCCTTATGGATACCAGATTTATTTATGAAAAGGGTTGAGAAGAATGAAAATTGGAGTCTTATGTGTCCACATGAATGTCCTGGACTTTCTGACTGTTGGGGAGACGAATTTGAAGCCCTCTATCAGAAATATGAAGAGGAAGGTCGTTTTATAAAACAAGTAAGGGCTCAAGTTCTGTGGAAGGCTATAATTGAAGCTCAAGTAGAGACAGGGACCCCATTTATGCTGTACAAAGACTCGTGTAACAGGAAAAGTAACCAGAAAAATCTAGGAACCATCAAATGCAGTAATCTCTGTACTGAAATTGTTGAATATACCTCTTCTGATGAAGTTGCAGTTTGTAATCTGGCATCAATTGCTTTGAACATGTATGTTAATGATGATAAAACCTATAATTTTACCAAGTTGAAGGAAGTCACAAAAACTATAACACAAAATTTAAACAAAATAATAGATGTAAATTATTATCCAGTGCCAGAAGCAAAGAACTCTAATATGAGACACAGGCCCATTGGAATTGGTGTGCAAGGGTTGGCTGATGCGTTTATTTTGTTGCGTATTCCATATGAAAGCGAAGCAGCCATTAAATTGAACCAACAGATATTTGAGACAATTTACTATGGCGCATTGGAGGCCAGTTGTGAGTTAGCAGAGAAATTAGGGGCTTATGAAACTTACGAGGGCAGCCCTGCCAGCCAAGGGATCTTACAATATGATATGTGGAATAAAGTTCCTACGGATCTATGGGATTGGGCTGCTTTAAAAGAGAAAATTGCCAAACATGGTCTTAGAAATTCGTTGCTATTAGCTCCGATGCCTACAGCATCTACTGCTCAGATTTTAGGCAATAATGAATCATTTGAACCTTTTACTTCTAATATCTATCAAAGACGAGTACTGTCAGGTGAGTTCCAAGTTGTCAACCATCATCTCTTACATGATTTAACGGAAGCTGATCTATGGGACGAGGATATGAAGAATCTCATATTGCATAATAACGGATCTATACAAAATATTGAAACTATACCAAAGGAAATAAGGGATCTGTACAAAACTGTTTGGGAAATTTCTGTTAAGACAACCATCCAAATGGCAGCAGACCGAGGCGCCTTTATTGATCAAAGTCAATCTTTCAATATACATGTGGCGGAACCGAATTACGGTAAATTAACTTCTATACATTTCCATGCTTGGAAGATGGGACTTAAGACTGGTATGTATTATCTAAGAACTAAGCCAGCAGCAAATGCTATACAATTTACTGTTGATAAGTCGAAAGTTAAGGGAAATATGATTGGAAGAACTGACCTTAAAAGATCAGAGTCCGATGAGGCAAACATGGCGGCTATATCGTGTTCTTTACAAAACAAAGACGAGTGTTTAAGCTGTGGCTCCTAGACTGAATACCTTCAAATGTATAGTGCCAATGACCGCCATTAGTTTATTTTTAGTTTAATTTTATTTAGGGTTATGATGGCATACACTCCTATTCATAAAAGTGGAAGCAAATCTGAACCCGATAACTATCGCCCGATTTCTGTATTGCCAGTATTATCAAAGGTATATGAACGTGTCCTATTCAATCGCTTGCAGAATTACTTAAATGATAAAAACTTTATTTACGAAAAACAATATGGCTTTAGAGCTCGATCTAATACGCTTTCGGCGACAATTGATCTAATAACAAAGATAAAACTAAATATAGACAATAAAAATGTTGTGCTAGGTATATTTATCGATTTAAAAAAGGCCTTTGATTCAATTAGCCACGAACTATTACTAAAAAAGCTGAACGACATAGGAATAACAGGTACAGCCCTTAATGTTTTTAAAAGTTATTTATCTAGCCGTTATCAAGTGGTTAAAATTAATGATACTGTTAGTACGCCTAAACTAGTGCGGTTTGGTATCCCGCAGGGTTCGATTTTGGGCCCGTTGTTGTTTCTCATATATATTAATAAAATTAATGAAATTGGAATTAAGGGAGATATATCGTTGTATGCCGACGATACAGCTTTATTTTATTTCGGACACACTATTGAGTCTATCCTAACAGAAGCCCAACATGATCTAAATATCCTCAATGTTTGGTTTCAAAGTAATCTCCTTACTATCAATGTAAATAAAACTAACTATATGATATTCGCGGCAAAAAACAAAAAAGTTTCAACAAATTTACTACTAACAATCAATAAGAAAAATATAAATAAAGTCCAGCGTGAAAAATACCTCGGTTTAATTTTAGATAATCGCTTAACCTGGAGACCTCATATTGAAAAAATTAGATCGAAGTTAATATCTCTTAATGGAGCTCTGCGCGGTGTTGTTCGAAGTCTTCCACTTCTGGCAAGATACAATATATATAACTCCATTGTAAAACCTCAGCTAGACTACCTAATAGAAATATGGGGCACAGCGGCTAAAACGATACTCCAACCGTTACGTGTAGCACAAAATAAATTAATAAAGACATTATTTTACTACAGCTATGACACTAAGACAGACAAAATATATAAAGACACCAGAATAATGAACATATCACAAATTTACATTTACAAAAGTTGCGTGCTAATACGAAAAATATTAAATAAGGATATACATACGGAAATTCAATTTACAAAAAAATACCAAGTTCGAAAAAGAGCGCTAAGACGAGCTAATGACATACAGTTACTTAAACCGCGTACTAACTATGGGAAGAAAAATATATTGTTTGAAGGTGCAGCTATGTACAACAAATTACCTAATATGATAAAAAATGCAAAATCTTTGTTTACTTTTAAAAAACACCTTAAACTGCATGTAATGAATAGCATGAGCGTACCTCAATGATTACCGCTTCTAGTTGTTCTTACTCTGTGTAATGGTTAATTGTGTTGTGGCTTATTTAGAATCAGATGTGGGTAGATGTGAATAGTTGTGATTATTGTAAGTATTGTATACATTCTGTGCGCTATTATTATGTTATAAATTTTACAATTGTAAAACTTTCTCATGTAAGTGAATTGTAATTCTTATGGGAAATAAATATATATCTCAAACCTCATACATATCCTCGCGACACGCTCTGATTTTATACTGAAAATACCGTTCGATTCAAAGATGAGCGCGCTGCGCGACCGTGCGGAGCCCCTGTGCCGTGGTTTGTATGATAAGTGGGAGTGGCTACAAGCGAAAGTAGACGCAGTGGTGGTACTGCTCTGCTACGCGTTTTCCATTGCATCGCGACATTGCGAGAGCGGAGTGCCTGATAAATATGTTCTTGTCTTTTTTTAGCAACTTGATAATTGACTAGACGCCCGTCGCTAGGTTTCGAATGGCACCTTAGACAATCATACTAACTTGAGTAACGCTCATTGCAATAAAAAACAATCACAGTGTATTAGTTAAATTTATAATACTTATAAAGAAAAACTAATGATGTATGAATATTACCGTTAAACAAATTTTTGCATTATATCCAATAAATAATTTATGTTTACTGTATGCACAAAAGTACCAGAAGGTGGGTTGGCGTTCAAAATTGAGGACAAGTAAAGTTAGCCTGGGCTAACTTGAATTCATGGTCTAAAATGATATGGAACTTTATTATAAGTGACATACCGTGATGACAGTAATTATTGCCTAATTTTTGCAATCCGCAAACGTCACCTTTGAACACATTGATACAAGTATGGCATTTAATACACCATATTCAATTGACACCATTGTCAGTTTGTAGTGTGAACGCCGCCACGAACAAAAAAACAAAAATACCGAAATGCGCAGTCTTTGGGTGTTCTAGTGTATCAGAGCGAATTTAAAAATGACACAACATAATATTTCACAAGTAATTATATCTCAAAAATTCATTTTCACATCAAAAACACAATTTATCAATTCAATGACAGTCGTATTTTGACGAACGTCTGTACGTTTGTACTTCACACACACAAATATTTTTTTGACCTCAAGCCGGGTGATTGTTTTAGCCATAGACGCACTGTCTTGTATGTCTATGACTGTATGCCATTGAGAATTTGCTTGCGGAAAATACAAAGATTATCTATACGGGCTACAATTATACAGACTTGACTGCTATATATGCATAAATAATAAATACCATCGTAAAAGTTGTCTCGCTTATAGGAGTTATAACTCTGAAACGACACTTCTTTGACATTTACGTAATAATTGCAAGATACGTTCTTAAATTACAAAAAAATTAACTTATTGAGATCACAACACAGATTTATATGTGTGGATCGTTAAAATAATTTTCAAATTAGTTACAATTTCAGATTGCTGCAATACCAAATTAGGTTAGGTAGTTTTATCTTGTAAAAAAAAATTATTGAGTCATCTGTAAACTGTGTTTCACTAAGTTTAAAAATCTGAATCGACCAGTGCGAGGGTATTCGTAAGTATTAAGATTTGTGACGTCACACTAGCGTAAATTTAATTGCTATATTTAATCGTGATCAAAATCTCTAGTATCAATGTAAGAATACATTTACGGTCGCTTTTGTGTATGTATGTACCGAGTTAATGTTTTGTATGTTTGTGCATTTATTAGTGGTAGCCATAATTTAGGTTAAGATATTAAAATAAACCTTTTATAAAAACTTCCAGTATTTTATTTACATTTATTTAATAAACTATATTATTGTTCTTTTATGTTAGCTTCCATGTGTAATAATATTAATAAAAGACCTTTGTAATACGAACATGTATACAACACAAAAAAAGAATAGTATACACAGAAGCTAGCATACCTAACATATATTTAGTTTAATGGAATATACATATTTATTTATCCCCATTGTGTACATAATTACAGTTGTAACGTACAATCAAGCCATTACAACAACAAAAAATATGAAAAAGAATATTAAAACACCAAAAACTTTGAACATCAAAGCCCTATTTCCAGTAACACTTTGGAAATACTTCATTATTTCTCTATGGCCAGCTTCTACATTCATTTCAGCTTCTTGAATATTTGCGTCAATTCTTCCAATAGCTTCGTCCTGTTCTTTCACCATGTGGGCTAGCTGTTGGAATATTCCACCTAGTTCCACAATAGTACTCTCAATATTGTGCATGGTCTCTGCTCTTTGTTGTACATAACTATCAGAGTCGTCTCTCAGGGCCAACTGCTGCATTTGTGTAGTGGGAGCATCTCCTAGATCAATACTCACATCATCTTGTTGTAATAAAGATGGTACTTCTTTCACAAGGGGTGTTACTCGCGAGAATTGCTCACGTCGGCTGTTTTGATGCTTCAGGTTTTCTGACCTAACTTCAAGAACCTGTAATTAAATTCAACAAATATTTATTATTATGTTTATTCCACTTTGTAATTCTTGTGATCTTATAATAATTGTGTTACTTGTAAAGTCATAAAACTGCAGAACATACTAGCAAAACAATTCTACCATAATTGTTTCAAAATGATCAATAAAATTCTACTTTACTTTTCTAATTATATTCTAAAATTTAAAATGACACTGAGTTAACTCAAAAATCGAAATTACAGGACAGTTTCTTTTGTAATCTTATTATTTGGTAAATAGCATAAGGTTTTGAATTGCGTTTGGTGTGGGTACCTACATTTTTGAGTTAAGTAAGTGTCGTATCAGACATGCTATAGTAAATACTAAATTATCTACACTACATAGTACGTTTTGTGTTTACTCCCTTCTTTCTCTTAAGGGCATCTATTAATTATGTGAGAGGTATTGTAATTTAACATTCTTGATGACACATGATTTTGAAAAAAAAAACCATCTCTTTATTACAGTTTTTTTTTAAATTGCAAGCACTATATCCTAGAGGTAAGAAAGTACTATTATTCTAAGCAAAACTGAAAAGAAAGCCTCTGGCAGAAACCTCATAATAAATTGATTGTTTCATAGCTATGAAATAAATATTAATGACAATTTACAAAATTCATTAAAAACAAATCTTATAAAAGCAAATTATGCCAATATACAATTTAAGAATATCTGGGCTAAAATATGTATTTTTTTTATGACCCAGCACTATTAAATAAAACCGGTAAAAGTTGCTCTTATCTCTCATTTTTGTGCAGTAGCAAATAAATCCTGCTTCTTTTCAAAGGCAAATGGCAAATAATGTAATCATTTTCACAAAATGATCTTACCTGTTTGAACTGGTTACTCATAGAGGCCAACCGTGATTGTAATGCCAATACTACACTGGATGAGTGACTGTGCATACTCTTACGGCCGCGAGGCATTTCACCTAACCTAGCTATCTGCTGGTTTAGTGAACTCAGATCACCTTTAATTATATAAGTTAACTCTTGTATTTCTGTTGGTCGATCGTCAAATAATGATTTCTTTTTAGCAACTGTGAAAACAAATTTACAAGTTTAAATTTATTTGTCGTAAACAAAGTCGTAATTTTTGTATGTATGTCCCTATGTGAGCTTATATCTTCAAAAATATGCAACAGATCTTGATGCCGTTTTTTTAAAAAGATAGAATGATTCAAGAGGGTGTTTTCAAAAGCTAATGTAATGTGTATATACTAATATTTTGTACCAAATTAAATAGCTTAGTTAGCTTACGCAATTAATATAGATTATAACTGCTCTTTACAGCATGCAATTTAAATGAATATCTTACGAGATATGACGAATTAAGAATTACACGCTATAAAATAAAATACCTAAACTGTTGGTCCTTTCCTCGGTCTTCTATCCATACTCCAATGTTTGGATGTGTAAGGATGTTTATTGTACTTTCACGTAAAGACTACTGGATGGATTTTCATGAAACTTTCCAATGAAAAATGGAATAGAAAACAAACTTATTTTTTATTCTTTTTACCGCGGGTCACAGCTAGTTTATATATATTCTAGAATGTCTTGGTTCTAACATTGTGATCGTTTAATACTTACGTAAAGCCAATTTCTCCAGCTTTGCATATGTGCTGGTAATAATTTTGCTAATAACTTTAGCCTTACTCATGAACTGGGAGTAGGTTTCAAGCATTTGGGCTTTTCGTTCATCTCTCACAACGGGCCTTACTAAGGTCCGTCCTTGAAGACTTCTCACAGCTGATATAAATTCATTAGTTCTATCTCTGGCTGCCATCACTGGCTCAAATACAAACTCTTGAAGGATATCAAATGTTAGATCGGACTCCAAACTATAATTATGCGATGACTCCTTAACTTGATTTTGTGAATATTGATTATAATTAGCAGTATCGTTATTGGTTGGTCCCCCTTTTTTATCTAATTTGTTGTATGTATCGAAATCGTTCCTCAAAGGTGTTCGCTCTGTCACACCTCCAATATTTCGCCGACGAGGGAGCATCGCATTCTATATTATTGCCAATAATGATTAACTAATCACACAGTATATCATGTCACCAGATATATCAAATTACAATAAATATACTATTAAATGAAACAAAATTGAACAAAATCTTATTGCAAAATCTGGAAAGCTACAGAGTACTGAGAGTACGATATTGACAACCAGGGCCCTGAGTCGGGTATTTCAACGGTGTCACAACTGTACCATTATTGTACCATTATGGTGCAATAGTAAAGTTTTTGGTAGTCTACTATTAATGTGTCGTCATAACGACTTCATCATTGTCTTACAATTGTCAAAGTGACATAAATTGCTAGTCTCGTACACAACTGCTTCACAATTGCAATTCAATGACTGAAATGTTTCGGTAGTCTGCTATTTTGAATTTGACAGTAATATTTTTAAATTGTCCTGTGTCGACAGATTGCCATAAATAAAAAATAGATAGATAGAAATATTAGAAATTGTTCTTTGTAATTTATTGCAATTTACTAATCTCCTAAACTTCACATTGCTTTTTATACTAATAAATAGTATGTACAAATATATTTAAACGAAGTCTAGCATGATTAAATGTTTAAATTTATTAGTAGTTTTTCGAAAATCACTTCAACTAACGCATTTTTTAAAAACGGCAACACATACATACCATTCTAACACAATCCATAGATAAAAGAGACCGAAAATTCAATGCATAGATAAAAGAGATCGACAATTCTATTACCATTGAAAGACCGTTATGACGGCATATAGCAGACTACGGATATTTGACTTCAATTGCAACGGTATCGTGCCGGTATTGTGCCGGTATGACAATTGTTCCAAAATAGTGGACTTGAGTACCAGCTGTTTATTCATTTTTACGTGACGTGTAACTCGTATTTTTTTTACATGCGTGCTTTTCCAATTGCCGCACAATACAATGCTGAACTATGCTGACGCTTAATTGGAACGTGAATTACTTTTCAAATGCACCAGCAGAGTGCGCTAAGTTAAGTGTTGAAAAAAAAAATACTAAAATAAAATTGTATTGACATTAGAAGTGTGGAATATTAAAAAAAAAGTCATTGTTTGTACCTTCACCCACACTTATATATTTTTTTAACACAGCTTGAATTAACTTTGATTATTTCCAGAAAGCTCTGACGAAACAAAACTACTACTAAAGTACTAATATAGGTTGTAGGATTTGCTACGTTACAATACCCCCCAGTCCCCCCACCTAACACTGAAGCCGCCCTCGGCGTCTAAAAACAAAACATTCAAACAAAACAAAAAACTAGAACTAACTTAAACAAACCGATGTCCGTATTCCACTCATGGAACTATAAAGATAATACTAACTAAACGAACTAATCCTAACAAAACACTAAGCATCAAAATATAACTAATAACTTGTCATCCAACCAACGGTAAGTGCTATACGTTCGTTCGTACTTGTGTCTGCAAGCATAAGTCTATGTCCGCGGCGGTCGAAACGGACTCCCTATTTCGGTTTTTGCCTATTAGTTTTTTGACCTCACGCAACTAGGACAGGTGTTCTTGGTGAAACCTTCCTTACCGCACGAATAACATTTTATATTTCTATAATTTCGAGTGTCGTTAACCTTGCACTTCACGCAAGTCGACAAAGTATAACCAGGTTCTTTACACCTATAACAAAAAAGTTCCCGAGGTTTAAAGTTCCCTACTGGCGCAGACCTACTGAAAGGCTTGCGCGAAAATAGACGACGCGGAGCCTCCCCACTATTTACCACCGAGGTTGCCGTCACCGTATGTTTCTTATCCGAAACTCCAAAAGAAAATTCCGCAGCCTACGAAGAAGTAGTAGCTGGTTCGCTGAACAACTGAGCTTGTAGGCGAGCCGACTCTATTTTTCGGCAAAATGATTTTAAATCTGCTTCTGAATGCACATCAGTTAGAGCCAGTTGCTGACTATTCATCGTTGCAAAATATAAGTGTATCGGTTCCGATCTACCTTGAGTGCGTAGGCATAAGTAAATCAGGAACTAATTTCGTATACCTACAACTTGGTTATATAACACTTTAATATTCTTTTAAAACCTATGTCCTTTACGCCTAGCCGACATATACAGGGTGTCCCAGAAATCAACGTCAAGCCGAAAACGGATGACGGGCCAAGGGATGGTGGTTCTCAGAAAAATAGGAAAAAAATTTTTTTACCAGCACTCTACATATTATAGCCATTTAAAAAAAAACGTGAAAATCAACACCTTGTTATGATTTTTCAAGTACTATGACTACAAAATGTTACTTAGCTTAATTATTTTGGGGGGGATTTGTTACTGAATAATGCTAGTATAAATTACAATTCAAAATTTGAACACAACTACCTCAGTTTTATGTAGAAAATAATCGATTGTTACCTAATAATCAATTTGGTTTTCGCAAAGGATTTTCAGCACGGGAAAGTATTTGTCAATTTCAACTTGATATGCTAAATAATAATGTAAATAATCGAGTTGCCGTGTCTGTTTTCTTTGATATTTCAGCAGCTTTTAACAACGTAAATATTAGTATCCTCGCAAGTGAATTGTTATCGATAGGCATACCTGGTAAATTTGTATCTTGGCTACATGAGTTTCTAATAAATAGAAAAGTGTTTGTTAAATATAATTGTCATCTCTACGGTCCTCGTTTTTCATCACTAGGTGTCTGTCAGGGCGGGATTCTATCCCCATTGTTGTTTATTCTGTATATACGTCGCTTAAATATAATTTTAGGCCCAAATGTTAGAAATTTGCAGTTTGCGGATGATTTGGTAGTATACTCTTCAGCAAATAGTATAAATGAAGCAACATCAGCTATCAACAATGCCTTAAAAAAGTTAAAACAATACTTTGATTATATTAATCTCGAAGTGAATCCTTCCAAATCAAACGTTATGATTTTTGGTAAACGGCTCACGTTACGTGTGCCAGATATATGTTATGGAGCTGAGAAATTGACGCTATCATCTAAAGTCAAATTTCTAGGTGTAATATTTACACAAAATTTATCATGGCAAGCTTATGTTGATAAAATTGTAGAAAGAGTTAGTAGTGCCTTTAAAATTCTTAAATCTCTATCTGCAACGTATTGGGGAGCTGACCCCAAAGTTCTTCTGATGTTGTATAAATCTCTTGTACGTAGCCACTTTGAATATGGTTTTCTCTGCTTTGCTCAGGATCAAAAAATTACAAATCTATTAGATAAAATACAAAATAAATGTATGCGCCTCATAACTGGTGCATTTATAACAAGCCCTATTGGAGCCTTACAAATTGAATGCAATCTTCCTCCAATCAAAATTAGATTTGACTACTTAAAAGAAAGATACATACTCAAATTAAATAGTAATATAAACAACAATTTATTAAAAAATATATCCAGACTATCAACGGTCATACCACGTATATTGTTTTTTATATTTCAAAATTTCGTTGAATTGTCATACTCGTTTCAGATGTTGGATATTCACAAAACTAATATTTCGCCATGTTTCGAAGGTTCATTTAAGGATAAATATCCTGCAATGAACATTGTTATTGATTATAAATTGTCTAATAGAGAAGATGTATACAAAAAGTTTTCTAACTGGAATAATTATAAATTTATTTACACAGATGGTTCTAAAACTTCTAGCTCAGTCTCATTTGCAATATATGAGCCCAATTCAAATATAGGCTTAGGTTATAAGTTAGATAATAATTTTAGCATATTTTCAGCTGAAGCGGTGGCCATTCTTTGTGCCTTAAAACATATACAAGAACACAATCGAGGGTGTCTAAATTGGGTTATTGTTAGTGACAGTATGAGTGTATTAAAAAATTTAAAAAACAATGTAATCAATGCTAACGCAAACTACATAATTTATGCCATAAAACAATTATGGGTTAAATTGTCTAATCTAAATATTCAAGTTGATTTTATGTGGGTTCCGTCCCATATAGGAGTTAAAGGTAACGAAAGAGCTGACGCTTTAGCCAAAGCAGTTATCAAATTTTCTAATTTAATTCCTGAAAATAAACATTTTAAAGTTTCTATAGCTTGCCAAGATGTAATTTTAACTTTGAAACAACGTATGCAAGATGAATGGAGGAAATACTGGTATAACTTTACACATGTTGAAAATAAAGGCAGTTGGTACGATAAGTTAGAAGTACAAGTCAATAGTAAACCGTGGTTTTTGAAATACCAATACATTCACCGAAAAATTTATTCTACGATTTGTCGCTTACGTTTAGGACACTGTCGCTTGAACTTTCATTTATATCGCATAAAATTGGTTAATAGTCCTCTGTGTGATTATTGCACAACTCAAGAAGAACAAACCTTGGACTTGGACCACATAATATTTGGCTGCACATTCTTCGGCATTCAGCGCCTTATGATGATGGATGTGCTAATTGAAATATTTGGACAATCCGATAAGGTCCCGCTTTCAGCCTTAGAGTTGCTTATGAATCACTCAACATATTCGGCTATATATAATTTTATCTACAACACTGTAAACGAAATTTGACATTGTAAATAATTATTTTTCAGAATTTTTTATTTTTTTTCTGTCGCTTTTTTCTTGTAGGTATAAATTTATATTAAATGATGTATATATAATGTACATATCGTACAAATATTGGATGATATTGGATCTTCACTGGAAATGACGCAAGACTATAAAATTAGAAATGACGGAAGAATATAATATTATTGAAAATGACGCAAGATATTTATCATACGCATATCATACGTACTAAGAAGGATATACAAAGAATATAATCTACTGAAGACAAGGCAGTATGGCTATTAAGCCTTAGCCTGTCCTATAAGGACAAACATAAAAAAAAAAAAAAGTATCTTTCATCTATTCTGTGAATTTCTGTGTATACAACGAATATTTTGCAAAAGTTATTCATAATACATACTCATTCCCATTAATAAATGACTAATCCGATCGCCACTATATCTGGATACGACTTGAGGAAAATGATAAGGCACAGTCAAAATAAATGAGCACAGACGTATTTTCAGTGCTTTTTAAAATTGGTTTGTGTTTTGACCAATACGATGGTGTCTCAAACTGTAAGTGACCAAGATGATGAAAACGCGTACTTCGTTATAGGCTTAGGACTTGCTATATCATCTAGTATATTCATAGGTTCCAGTTTTATAATAAAGAAAGTAGCCTTAAAGAAACTACAAGCTTCCGGTAATACAAGAGCCTCGGCTGGTGGATTCGCTTATTTAAAACAATGGTTATGGTGGCTTGGTCTTGGTGCAAGTAAGTAAACCATGTATTATTTTATTTAACACTTGGTATATTAGTTTATATAGGTACTTCTTATTTAATACACATATAAAATTCAGCCTGTTGTGTTGACTAAAAATACTGTAATATTATCTTATTAGAAACAAATATAAAACAAACTAAATTAAATAATAATAAATTAATGTAGAAACAAATATAATTCAAATATCTGGTTGTTAAACATAATAATTACATAAGAATATTGAATTAATATTTCCATTTCAGTGGGCATTGGAGAGGCTGCAAATCTTTTGGCTTATGCATTTGCTCCTGCCGCTTTAGTGACACCATTAGGTGCATTAAGTGTATTAGTTGCAGCTGTACTCTCATCTAAGTTTCTTAATGAGAAACTCAACTTTATTGGAAAGGTATTGTTTCTACTTAATTCTTAGGATATTTTTTTCATTAATATATGTCTGTATATTAAAATTTATTATATCCTGCATAGCACAATAATCTGTCATGGACATATTGGATATTTAGTTATTCTTTTATCTTTACTTCTTATAAAACAAAGTCCTAAATTTTGTATGTATGTCCCTATGTGAGCATATATCTTCAAAAATACGCAACGGATCTTGATGCGGTTGTTTTAATAGATAGAATGGTTCAAGAGGATGGCTTTTTTTGCATAATTTATTGGGATTTGCTGTATATTGGATAAGATATGATTAAATTTGCTGAGGAATTCGGAAGCGCGCGAGCTTTAAATGAAAACGCTGCCTTATCTATGTGAGGTACAAGTGGTACAACAAAGTAATGTATGGAAGAATTGTTCGTTACCTATAGTTCTTCAAAAAAGTCTGCGAGAGCATATGTCTACCTTTTAAGAAAAACCTGCTGTACCCATAATAACGCCAAAAAAATTATCTAATTCAATAGGGTGTTTTCAAACGCTATTTATGTGTATATAGTAATATTTTTTATCAATTTAAATACTTTAGTTAGCTTACGCATTTAATATAGATTATAACTGCTTTTTACAGCATGCAATTTAAATGAATATCTTAGGAGATATGACGAAAAAGGAATTACGTGCGGCATAATAAAATACTTAAGCTGTTGGCTGAGCAACGAAAACGTTTCCTCGGTCTTCTATCCATACTCCAATGTTTTGATGTTTGCTTAATGTTGGATGTTTGAATGTAAGGATGTTTGTGGTTCTTTCACGTAAAGACTGCTGGATGGATTTTCATGAAACTTTCCAATAATATAGCTTACAGGTCGTTACGCCGTAATCCCCGACGTATCGGTATTGAGTTGGTCTTTATAGGCGTCGGCGTTGTCGTCGGCGTATGGTGGTTACGCTGTTCAAATCCCGACGTATCGGTGCTGAGTTGGTTTTTATAGGCGTCAGCGTAAGGTCGTTAGTTTTTAGCAAATCTTTCACGTGATGTGGTAATAAATTACAAGTTTTTTGGATTTTTATCAGCACTATGTAGGCTTGGTCATGCCAAATTTCATATCTCTGGGATAGTGGGAAGTAACCTGTAAATTTTGATTCCCTAGCGAAAGTTGAAAATACTCAAAAATGGCTGTAATTCGGTTATATCTTGTGAATGCGTAGATCTAAATTATTGATTGTATCTTTTGCAGCAAGGGATCGCATAGATCTACATTTGGTATAAGTTTCCAATTGGTACCTTCAGCCGTTGCCGAGTAAAAAAAGTTTAACGGGCGGATAGACAGACAGACGGACACTGTAGTGAGACTATAAGGGTTTGTACGAAGCCCTAAGAAGGTAAAACTCTGAGATATCATTTACTAAAATGACTTTGGGGCCACGTGTGTTACTTCTTTAGAATTGTAACCAAACGGACGATTTATTTATTAGCTGTAAAATGGCGTTATTGTTAGTTCATTTAATTTTTCGTTTCTAAATTCCACGCGTACGAAGTCGCGGGCACTGCTAGTTTAATTATAAAATTTGAATAGTAATTAATAATAATTGATTCATTTGTTCACTTGCAGATTGGATGTTTCCTGTGTATCATTGGATCTATAGTATTTGTGATACATTCACCAAAATCAGAAGAAATCAAAACATTTCATTTGCTTGTAGAGAAATTATTTGACTATTTATTTGTATCATATGTTGGTACCATATTTTTAATGTGTTTAATTATTAAGATATTTTTTATACCACGTTTTGGTAATTCAAATATTGTTGTATATTTATTGTTGTGTTCTGCAATAGGCAGTTTGACTGTTGTGTTTTGTAAAGCGGTTGCTTTAGGTGTAAGAGAAACATTGAGTGGAACTGTTAATAATTTCTCTAATTACATTTTCTGGTTATTATTTGGGACTGCGGTTGTTTGTGTCATGACACAAATGAATTATTTAAATAAATCTTTAGACATATTTAATACAAGTGTAGTAACACCAGTTTATTACGTAATGTTTACAATTCTTGTAATAATGGTATCTGGTATTCTTTTTAAAGAATGGGATCACATGAGTGTGTCTGATATAATTGGCTGTATGTGTGGTTTCCTTGTTGTTATCACTGCAGTGTTCATGTTAAATATGTTTAAAGACGTACAGATTTCTTTGAAAGATTTAAAGCTAAATGTGAGACAGAGAAGAGTTATGACAGACGCTCATATTGATGAAGCTAATGAATGTGATCACTTTTTAACTTCACATTTGAGGCATTTATGAAGTTAGTTTTTTTTTTTTTTTTTTTTAATATTAATGGACATTTCACACAACGTCCTGTGGTCCCAAGCTAAGCTTGTATGCTTGTGTTATGGGTACCAGAATACGGATAGAATACATATACTAATTTATTATTTATTATTTTACTAGTTATTTCAGTGAATAGAAAAAAATATATTCATATAAGTGCAATCTGTGATTTAAGATAACCATCTTCTTATGCTGTTATTTTTTATCACAATTTTTTATTTATTTACCACAAAATTATAAAAAGTTCTGTCAAGTTAGACAAGAATGCATAATAATGTTAGGATCAGGCCAGATATAGCCAGCCACGCAATATAATATGTTAAAGACACTGTCATAGACTAAATTTTATCTTCAACCAAATTTTAAAAAACAATCTCACATGAATCTCATTACATTTTTTTTTAATAAAACACATAGAACCGAACCTGTAAATGCTGTATTGTATAAAAGTTCTTATAATCTAACTTATATACTAAATATTGCAATCTCTATAAAAACAAATAAATAATGAGAAACTTATAAGACATTCAATTTGTTAAAAGACATTAGGCTATTATGGTAATGTGTAATTCGGTAACCTTTAATTAACTTGTGGCACACTTGTATCAACCGTAAAAGAGTACCAAAATTCTTAATTATAAATAATTGACTCACACATCAACTGAACTTTAATAATGCTGAACTTACAAATACAGATCTTTGTTTTAAGTTTTTTAGCAATATACTTTTGGCGAATCTTTTTTTTACGGGTGTAGGTGCCATATATTTTGGTTTAAATAAAGTAAGTTCTAGAGACTTCTCAGTCACTGTGACAAAATGCTATCTAAAAATAGTAAGTTGAAGTATCAAGAAAGTATTACTGTGATACATTAATTTATCTAGTTTTGTAACAGTATTTTAATTATGTAGGATATATCCTGTAGGGTTACTCTTGAAAACAATCGCAATACCACTATAATTCCAATTCTCTAACGCAATTTCTATTTCAATACGGAGCTGTCAAAAGGCGTCAAGAGTACGGTTTTGGCGACATTGACATACATTGATGTTTAGTTCACTCAATATCCGCTCAGTATTAACACAATATGGCGCTAGTGTTGTGTTCAAGAGTACGAAACGTGATGATCTCAATGCTAATGGATCGGAATTGTTTTCAAGAGTAACCCTACTGATATCTACTACAGATTCAATTAATTAATTCTTTGGTCTACTTGCATAAATTTAGTAAACTTTTTTTTTTATTTATGGACATTTCACATAACGTCCTCTGGTCCCAAAGTAAGCTATATTTCTATTGTTTTTATGCTTGTGCTATGGGTACCAGATACAACTAACCCACAAACTCGTAAACGGTAGTCCATTACTACTGGACTAGGACTGGTGGCCCGTTTACTTGAACAATGGTCTTGCCTGAGGTACTGAGGTCAATCAATATAATGACAATTTTCCACCACTCACAATAGCCAGATGAATTAATAATCTGATAAATTTGGTTATTATGAGAATTGGTTATTAGAGAATATTCTGTCTTTAGTTACAAATTCAATCACATTAATAAAAACACATAACTAGATCTGAATTGCCACTTTAAAAATGGCTACAGTGTTATCTAATATATAAAATTCACGTGTCACAGTGTTAGTTACCGTACTCCTCCGAAACGGCTTGACTGATTCTTCTCAAATTTTGCATACATATTCAGTAGGTCTGAGAATCGGCCAACATCTATTTTTCAAACTTTTTTTTTTAGTATGGCAAAACAACGTTTGCCGGGTCAGCTAGTTGTGATTATAAATTGTAAACAATATGATTTAATTTTTAATAATGTTATAAGTACAGTAAATATTTATTTCTTTAGTGTTTAAGATAAGTGCTATCTAGTCTATGATTCTATGATTTGAAATAAGTACTGTTATAACAATTTGTATTGTATTAAATTTTTTTTAAGAACTTTGTCTTTTAACTTGAACAATCATTTTACTTAGATCAAATTATCTTAATCTCTAATGTACCCTGGTAGACATGCCATAACAATAAAAGCAGCGTAAATTGATTATCTAAACAAAATTTTTTTGTAAAATGCAAAACATAAGTTTACTTTCAAATAAGCTTCAAGCATCATAAACTGTAGGCCATGAGATTCTTATTGAACATTTTATTATAGTTGCTATTTAAAAATATACTCATGTTAATTTAGGCCAATCGAAACAAAGCTTTGGTGTTAAACATTACAGTTATGTAACCGATACAAGCAATAAAAATAAATGAAAATTTAGAAATGTAGGTAAAACAAAGCTTTTATATAAAAACAAATAGGAATGTTAAACATTATTAGGACAGATATCTGTATAAGAATCACAAATACACAGTAACAGAGTGATAGATAAATGTTCTACATATAGGGCATGTACGCTGGTAACCATACAAACGTCGACAGCAGTCTGCACACAGACAGACATGTCTACATGGTAATGTAAGAACACATTTCTGTCGCTCCTGACATATCACACATAGTGAATCTGCAGCATTAGCACTATCATCAACACTGGAAGACTCAAAGTTCACATCCCTGGCACCAACATCTTCACCACTTGCTATCTGCGCAATCACAGCCACTTCTGAATTAGTAAAATAGTTAACTACAACATAATAAATGTACAAAATATTACGTATCAAAGACCAGTATAGATGCACAACTTGTGTCAATATTGTTGTTCTAAAATGTATAAACAAACGCACAATCACTATAGCACTAGTTATACCCATGAATGATTGTAGAGGCACTTCAGTTAAATAATTGGTTAACTTCAATAGTGACATGTAGCCATCTACTATAGATGTTATTAAAATATTACCAATGTATTTCGACGCAGCCCTTAGTAGTTGCGGTAAATGTATTGGTATGAAAGTCACAATAAGCCACACAGTGTCACCAACAAATATAAGAACATTTCTTAACAAGATGAGCACATTACCACATGACATAAACACAGTTTGCGCCAGCCAGTCTATTGTTGCAAGACCGGCACTAAATTTCAAATATATACCCTGATATAACTCTGCAACAGCGTTCTGCAGATAGAATAACTGCATGTGAATTGCATCAAATACTCCATTGGCGGACGCAGGTATGTCTTCTGTGAATATAGTTAGATTATCCTCGTAAACAATTTGAAAGAATATAACTATGCAATGTAAAGTATTAAACAAAAACGATGAAATCCATGTTACGATGGACACAATCAGTTTTCCTGTGAACGATGCTGACAGTAGCACATTTTGTAAAGTGGTAGCAAACAAATTGATTATATTAGCCACAAAGGAAATCATCATGGTGATTTCATTATTGTTGAGAAATCGGAAACTGCCTTTTATTTCTCCTTATAGCTAAAATTCCATTCAATTCTCAATTTAAACAATTTATTGTTGTCCGATTTAAACGGACAAATTCAACAAAACAAACTGCGATCACAGACTAGACTAACTATTGGAACAAAGCTGTCAGTTTGACAAAAGGAAACAGCTGATTTTATCTATGGGTTTTATCCATAGAGTCATCTATCCATCAACATTTGACATTAACACAAAAATTTAAACAAATATACATAAGTTAGGCTAACCTTCACACTTTCACAGCCTCCTAATTGCAAACTATCTTCCATATAACCATATTACCATCATAATATACCCACCTTCGTCATCCCCGTTTTCCAATGGCAGAGCATAATGCGACTCAGTGGCGCACAATGCTGAACAATGCTGACGCTTAATTGGAACGTGAATTATTTTTAAAATCCGCCAGCAGAGTGCGCTAAGTTCAGTGTTGAAAAAAAAAATTCTAAAATAAACATTGTATTCACATTATATGTGTGGAATATACAAAAAGTCATTGTTTATACCTTAATCCATACTTATATTTATTTATTTTTTAACACAGCTTGAATTAACTTTGAATATTTCCAGAAAGCTCCGATGAAACGAAAGCCTTAAATATTTTTTTTAACAATTAATAATATTACTAACGAAAATATATAAATAAAATTTCAATCAATGCCAATTTAAAGAAAAAATATTTGTAATTTTCTGTCGTTGAAGTTGGTATGGATTGCACGCATCACTTTTGAGAGTGCTCGAATGTGCGATGCGATGCTGTAATTGGAACACTCAACGTTGAGCATTGTGCCGCATAATGCGCTATTGTGCTCTGATTGGAAAACGGGGCTTATTTCATTGATTGAAATTTTATTTATATATTAAAGTTAGTAATATTATTTATTGTTAAAAAAAATTTAAGGCTTTCTTTTCGTCGGAGTTTTATATTCCACATATATATTTACATTACTTTTATATATTATTATTTATTATTATTTGTTTTATATTATGTACACATTAGACTTTTTTTTATATTCCACACATATAATGTGAATACTTACAATGTTTATTTTGGAATTTTTTTTTTCAACATTGAACTTAGTGCACTCTGGTGGCGCATTTTAAAACTAATTCACGTTCCAATTAAGCGTCAGCATTGTGCGGCACTGAGTCGCATTATGCTCTGCCATTGGAAAACAGGGTTAGTCAAGGCAGATCCAACAGCACAGAGTAATTAAAGTGTCTATAACATTCCCGTTGTAAAAATTGTCTATGATTTTACTTCAGTGTCGAAGCTTGTGCGTCCGGTGTTTCAGTTTTTACTAAAAATATTATAGATTTTTGTGAATATGCGCATTATAATGTAAGAAGCGTTTGCGTTTGTATGTTTAAGTAGTGATAAAACAGTGTTACTGTGTAACTTGATTATTTAACACGACTATTTTACGGAGTTCACGATGATGGTATGTTTATTGTTTACTAATGTTGCTATTTTTAGTGTTTTTAATACATTTTGTTTAGAGTAAATACTGTTCGCATGGTATAAACACACCCGTACGTTTGAAAGTATATTCTGGGAAGCTTATTATTTATGGCTTCTTTTATTTCTAACCTATTTACTGGTATGGTATTTTATTTGGTTAATATCATGTAAAGATAGCTATAATTATATTTATGACGATTTTCTTCTAACATAATTAGTAAATATGTATGTAATTATACAGATTTACTTCTTTAAATTCCGTGAAGGTGTGGCAACTGAGCATTTTGCTTAATTAAATCTATTTCAGGAACCCCCAACAACTGGAACCAGTTCTCCTGGTCTGATTGGTACAGCCCCTTTACTGCCTCCTGCCATGCTGGGTGGCATACCACCTCCAATGCCGCCACCAGTGGGAATGCCACCGGTGCCAGGGTTGCCACCCAACTTAGCTGGTCTACCAGCTCCCATGGGATTCCCTCCTATCATACCACCATTTTCAATGCCACCACCAGGATTTCCTGCCTTTAAACCAGTGAGTACATATTTCTAACAAATTGTTTACATTCTACAGATGCCACACATGCTAGTTTATTACTTTTTTATCAGTCAATGCTATAGAAATTGTTAATGTATAAAATACTTATAATACTTATAATATAATTTATTTAAGATTAGATATTAAAAAGTAGACCAACAAAAATAGGTATTAAATAAATATGTATAACATGTACTGAGAACTTTACATTTAAATGATTATTAATATCATCACCATTTAAATAATAAATAAGATTGGCAATAGTTAATTGTTTTGTTTAACAGGAATTGACTGCACCAGCCCCTGATATAGCACCACTCGCCAACCAGAGCAGCCCATGGTCAGAACACAAAGCTCCCGATGGCAGAACTTACTATTACAACTCTGTCACTAAACAGAGCCTTTGGGAGAAACCAGACGACTTAAAAACACCTGCTGAAGTAATTAGTCTTTTGTCTCTTTATATTTTGTATGTCTGTCTGGTGACTGATTAAGAATACAAGTGTCACCACCCTCTTTCCTTATTAGTTTGTAGCACATGTACTCACATCAGCGCGAACGGTGGTGTGAAAGTTACTAGTTATGCATACATAGGTTATATGCATAACTAGTAACTTTATACATCAATTACTTCTTTGTTATTCCCACGAAGTATAGATAGAAGGAGTCCGAACGTAATGTTGAACGAATGGTCTCAATTTAAGGGACAGATTTTTTGCCGGTAGAGCGCGCCATTTTTCAAGGAGTACTCGTTTGAATTCTATTATATTTATAAATAATATTATTATTTATTTATAAATAATATTATGTATTTAATTAAATGTATTTAATTAAATTAAATTCAACATTCACGAGCCAGCGCGTGTTTACATGTAATAATAATAATAGCATCGGTACGCCCTGAACACTTGCGCAGCCAGTGGCAGAAAATAGAACTATGATCTGGGTTTATTATTGTGTACACGAAATATTATGGAAAAGCCTATACCGTTCGGACTCCTTCTATCTATACTTCGTGGTTATTCCTTAATATATTATTTTCTCTTTCATTCCTAACCTAGATTTAAATTTCTAGTAAGTTTAGTAACTGTATACTTTGTTTAATCAAGTCAATATTTTATATGTAATAGTACATCTAGTCAGAATAAAAAAAATTAAAACATTAAGAGCACCACTAACTGCATATTATGATATATTAGGACAGCGAGAGAGAGACATATTAATATACTAAGATGTATCTATACTTATGATGTCACCAACAGATAAATAAATAAATATTCATGGAGATTTTACACAACGTCCTCTGGTCCCAAGCTAAGCTTATATGCTTGTGTTATGGGTACCAGAATACGGATAGACTACATATACTACTTTTTTTTTTCGTACATAGATACATAATAATACATAGTAAACACCCAGACGCAGTACAAATATGTATGACAGTTATAAATATCACACAAATGGCTGTCGAACCGGGAATCGAACCCGCGATCTCGTCTGTCTCTTTTTAATATGCCGTTTTGTGACGTCTTTGATTTGTTTTATAGTAATGCAGAGTTTTAGACATTATACTTGCTATATATTATGTAATAGAATATTAATATTAGTGGGTATCCACAGAAAATGTTGTCCTCATGTGTGTGGAAGGAGTACACAACAGATGCTGGCCGGGTCTACTATCACAACATTGAGACTAAGGAGTCCAGTTGGGTTGTACCTAAGGAACTACAAGAGATCAAGGACAAGATAGCTGCTGAAGAGGCTGCACAGTAATTATTTACTTCCTAACATTATTCATTTTAAAGTTATTGTTTTTTATTCCAAAACTACTGAACCAATTTAAAAGAAATTTGGTACACAGGTAGTCTGCCTAGACTGCCTACCTATATATTATAACCCCTTGAAAAATTGCTTTCCTTTTTGGAATTAAAAACAAATACATAGTTTTGTGTATGTCTTTTACAAACCCTTATAGTCTCACTTTGGTGTCCCTCTTGTCTGTCTGTCAATCCATCAAACTTTTTTACTCAGCAACAGCTGAAGTTGAAACTTATACGATATATACGAGGGGAGGTCCAAAATTTCGTGGAATGGAGGGGATGCAGTGGGGATAGGGGCGCTCGCTTAGTGTCATACTAATTGGGGACTCATAATTAGTATATAAATGGAGTTTCAGCCCTATTGCGTCATTCGTTTACGAACACTCGCCTGCTAAACACGTCAATCCGGAAGAAAACTGAAACTATGGAGAAAATTGAACACCGTGCGGTCATTAAATTCCTTACCAAGCAAGGAAAGAACGCTCAGACCATTTTGAATGAAATGGAAACTGTTTACGGGGAACAGTGCCCTAGTAAATCAATGATTTACAAGTGGCATGGTCTTTTTAAACATGGTCGGGAGTCGATTGAAGACGACCCCCGCTCAGGAAGGCCAGTTGAGGCCACCACATCAGACATCGTCGAAAAAGTGGAAAAAATTGTACTGGAGGACACCCGTTTGAAGAAAAAACAGTTATCTGCATTAGTTGGAGTATCAGATACCACCATTTTGCGAATCCTACATGACCACCTGGGTATGACAAAAGTCAGTGCAAGATGGGTACCGAGAATGCTCACGCCGCTTCAAAAACAGCAGCGCGTCGAAGCGTCAAAACATTTTTTGGAGTTGTGTGGCGACGATCCTGGACCGATTTTGGAGCGAATTGTTACCGGCGATGAAACATGGGTTCATCACTTTGAGCCTGAGTCCAAACAAGAGTCCATGCAATGGCATAAAAAGGGGACACCACCGCCAAAGAAATTCAAAGTGTCGGAGTCGGCTGGAAAGTTGATGGCTACTGTTTTTTGGGATTGTGAGGGGATAATACTGATTGATTATAAAGAAAAGGGCAGGACCATAACCGGAGAATACTACGCAACAATACTAGAAAAATTAAAGGATGCCATCAAAGAAAAACGTCGGGGAAAATTGACCAAGGGCGTGTTGCTCTTGCAAGACAACGCGCCGGTTCACAAGAGCAAAGTTGCAATGGCTGCTCTACACACGCATGGCTTCGAATCACTAGTCCACCCACCCTATAGTCCAGATCTGGCCCCAAGTGATTTTTATTTGTTCCCCAATTTAAAAA
Source organism: Orgyia antiqua (assembly GCA_916999025.1). Taxonomy (NCBI): domain Eukaryota; kingdom Metazoa; phylum Arthropoda; class Insecta; order Lepidoptera; family Erebidae; genus Orgyia; species Orgyia antiqua. Next base: position 893,823 of record OU779865.1, read on the forward strand.
AAGACTTAAGGGGAAGGAAATTTTCCGACGACAATGAGGTAAAGGAGGCAATTTTGGCTCATTTTGAGGGAAAAGATAAAAAATATTTTTACGATGGTTTAGAAAAATTAATTCATAGATCTAATAAATGTATTCAGCTTAAGGGTGATTATATTGAAAAGGAAAAATAAATTTACTGTTTCATTTTTACTAAAACCCTTTCATTCCACGAACTTTTGGACCTCCCCTCGTAGATCTATGCGGTCCCTTGCTGCAAAAAAATACTGTCAACCTTTTACATCTATGCATTCAGAAGATATAACCGAATTACCACTATTTTTAAGAATTTTCGACTTATGGTAGGGAATCAAAACCAACGGGTTACTTCCCATTGCCCTAGTGACTAGAAATTTTGCAAAGACCAAGCCTATGTAGTGCTGGTATAGGTAAAAATCCAAAAACTTGTAATTTGTCATCACATCACATGAAACGTGTACTACTACTACTACTTAATAAGGTGGTATTATTACCAACTTATTAAGTAGTAGTACAATTATCATCATCTAATATATAAAATTCACGTGTCACAGTGTTAGTTACCGTACTCCTCCGAAACGGCTTAACTGATTTTTATGAAATTTTACGTGCATATTCAGTAGGTCTGAGAATCGGACAACATCTATTTTTCAAATTTTTTTTTTTTTTAGTATGGCAAAACAACGTTTGCCGGGTCAGCTAGTTATATCTAATTATTGATAATACCTTACAGGAATGCAGTGTCAATGGAAGTACAGCCGGCAGACGTGCCATTACCGGCGTCTCCATCTATGGCAAGTTCAGGCAGCTCTGCTCTTGATGAAGCCATGGCTAAAACTCTTGCTGCCATAGACACATCTCATCTTACTAACAATATACCTATACCAGAAGAGAGTAAGTTTAATCATACATTGAACTTAAAAGTTCTATATTCACAGGGCACATTCAGACCCTATTAGTGGGTTTCTATTTTTTTTTTATGATTTGAATCTATTATCTGTCCATTTAGATTATGTGCTTGTTGGTTAAATGCTAATTGTTAAGGTTCTACTGCTGTCAGTCCTGTCACCAGTCTATTTCTCTGGAATGGTGATAGCTAGAACCGCTGTTTAGATATTAACTATCACAATACAACAATAAATAATCTTTATTTTATCCCGTTATTTGATAATAATAACGATACCCTTTGTGTACGGAACAAAATCGTGCTTGACCGTTTCTTTTTATATGGATGCGATTATCACTCGAAATATAGTTTTGTATTTACCTACAAAATTATAATTATCCAAAATCTTGGAGAAAAAAATGACTAATACAGTTGTGAGTTACTAGCAGTACTAGTTATTAACTGTAATTGTTGTTATAGGTAAGTTGGAAGAGATAGCATTACCACCTCAAGTAAACAACACAGAGCCTGAACAACAGCCGGAGCTACTGTACAAGGATAAGAAGGAAGCTATTGAAGCATTCAAAGAACTACTCAAAGATAGAGTAAGATATTGTTATTGTATTTATTAAATAGTAAATGCTATGCTTTTAATTAATAAATCATATTATAGTGGTAAAATTACCACCATGAGCGAGACTTGAACTCACGAAATACTGTTCCGTCGTTCTCCCAACTGAGCTATCACGGTTCCTGCATATGTTTTCTAAACCATCCACTACAATTTTAAAATTTCATATAATTTTCAGAATGTACCGTCGAACGCGACGTGGGAACAATGTGTTAAGATAATATCAAAAGATCCGCGCTATGCAACATTTAAAAAGTTGAATGAAAAGAAGCAAGCATTTAATGCTTATAAAACACAAAAGTTGAAGGATGAACGAGAAGAACAAAGGTAAATATAAAACAAATACTTAGTTTAAATAAAGTTACGAGATTTGTTAACCTTTATTATTCGGTATTCCTCTAAATAAATTGATTCTTTTGCTTTGATTTACTTCCAGGTAAAAAGGTAATAAGCCCTTTCAAGAGCTAGTTTTCGCGACATCGTGTTCGTGGAAATTGTATCCGTATTTTGGCTTAAAAAGTAGAGAGAGCTTTTTTCCTATTATTATAAATGCGAAAAGAATTATTAATGAAGATTAACCTCATACCATCACGCCCTTTTCCCTAGCCTGTAGGCAGAGACTATAGAGCATCTACATAATAAATTGTGTTTGTTTGCAGATTAAAAACTAAAAAGAATCGTGAGAATTTAGAAGAGTTCTTGTTAACTTGTGACCGTGTTACATCACTCACTAAGTACTACAAGTGTGAGGAAATGTTTAATAATTTAGAGGTAAGTTAATTATCATCATAACATCACATCGCGCCTTTTTCTCTTACGGGTAGGCAGAGACTATAAAACTCCAGCTCTATCTGCTAATGATATTGATAAGAAATTAATTTTAATATCTCTTCTTCTTCTCTTCTTAGCCGTTCTCGACCAATTTGCTGTAGGCCTCCCTTAGTTTCTGCCATTCCTCTCGGTTTTGTGCTACATGCATCCAGTGCGTTCCTGCAGTTTTCTTGACATCATCCTTCCAGCGCATTTGTGGTCTTCCTCTAGGCCTTTTTTCCCCCCAAGGCCTCCACTCTAGGACCACTCTAGCCCACGAGCCTTGTTTACGTGCCACTTGCCCAGCCCACTGCCCTTTAGAAACCCTTTAGAATCATGGAAGTACACAAATTTTTATATATTTGTTGTAATATACATATAAATGTTTAGATATGGCGTTGTGTACCCGAGTCGGACCGTAGAGACATATTTGAGGACTGCATATTTACAATAACCAAGCGGGAGAAGGAAGAGGCCAAGGCTTTGAAGAAAAGAAACATGAAAATGTTGGCTCAGGTATATTTAGAATTTTACTTAAAATCAGTTTTTGCTGTGTACGAATGAAGAGACTTGAATAAGTGACTTATGTAAATTGATTTGGGGCCAGAAGACAGGTTTTGCTCGAAAAACTAAAAAATTGGTCAAGTGTGAGTCGGACTCGCGCACGAAGGGTTCCGTACCATTATCTATGCAACATAAGGCAACGTTATTAGTATCGAGCAAGAAACGGTAAAAAAAATCATGTTTGTTGTATGGGAGCCCCCCTTAAATATTTATTTTATTTTATTTTTAGTATTTGTTGTTATAGCGGCAATAGAAATACATCATCTGTGAAAATTTCAACTGTCTAGCTATCACCGTTCTTGAGATACTGGGTACGGAACCCTAAAAATCATGTTTGTTGTATGGGAGCCCCCCTTAAATATTTATTTTATTTTATTTTTAGTATTTGTTGTTATAGCGGCAATAGAAATACATCATCTGTGAAAATTTCAACTCTCTAGCTATCACCGTTCTTGAGATACAGCCTGGTGACAGACGGACCGACGGACGGACGGACGGACGGACAGCGAAGTCTCAGTAATAGGGTCCCGTTTTTACCCTTTGGGTACGGAACCCTAAAAACTAAACTTGACTAGAATAAAAGCAAGTGTGGTATTTTGAATTATTTTTATTTTTAACACCCTTGCTTGTAAAGCTGATGTAATTCCACCGGTTTTAAATATGTAAAGCGGGTCATAAAAAACGCGTGTGTTACCAAAGCAAATAGTTAAGTTACAGTCCATACAAATTTCATAACAGTATTATTTGCCATTTCAAATATGGAACTGATCGCCGCCGCACGACTCGAGCAGCGTGCTGTTGCTATTCAAATTTTGAACTAATCGATGTTGATAATGTCCAGGTGTTAGAGAATATGAGTGAGATAACATACAGCAGTACCTGGAGTGAGGCTCAAGTATTGTTGTTAGAGAACTCGGCCTTCAAGAATGATGTCAGCCTCCTCGGAATGGATAAGGAAGACGCGTTGATTGGTGAGTATATGTTATATTTAGTCCAACATGCCATACTGTCAAAAGTGAGCTAGTGCGAGTCTATTTCGCTCTTAAGTTTCCGTAGATTAGAAAAACAGCTTTCAAAATTCGAGAATTTAAATTAGTATTAAAAATTTGTGCATAAAACAATATTAGTAAAATGATAATTCCCAAGTAATTCATGAATATTTTCATGGACATTTCACACAACGTCCTCTGGTCCCAAGCTAAGCTTATCATGCTTGTGTTATGGGTACCAGAATACGGATAGAATACATATACTACTTTTCTTTTGTAAATACATACTTATAATACATAGAAACACCCAGACGCAGTACAAACATTTGTATGAGAATTAGAAAAAGCACACAAATGATTGTCCCGGGCGGGAATCGAACCCGCGACCTCTTGATTGGCAGTCCGTTTCATAAACCACTCAACCACGAGGCTCGTCATTTATGAACCTGCAAACAATATAAAATTGTAATATATAATTATTTGTTTCAGTGTTTGAACAGCACATTAGAAACTTAGAGGCGGAATATCTGCAAGAGAGGGAACAAATCAAGAAGAGAAATAAAAGACAACAGAGGAAGAACAGAGATAACTTTTTAGTAAGCAAATTATAATGTCTGTAAACTATCAAATGATTTTTTTTAGGAATCATAACCTTACTTGTCTATTTGTTATCTTTACATATTATAAAACAATGTCGTTATTGTTGTATATATGTCCTTATGTAAGCTTTTACCTTCAAAACTATGGAACGGTGGTATTTTTGCTTTTTGTTAATGGATAAACCGATTCAAGAGGATGATTTTTTTATATAATTTGTTAAATGTTTTTTACTAACCTATCCCCGCGACTTCGTACGCGTGACATTTAGAACTTTTCCCCCGTTTTTCCAACATTTTTATTGATGCTTCGCTCCTATTGGTCGAAGCGTGATGTCATATAGCCGTCCTCGATAATTGTACAATCCAACACTGATAGAATTTTTAAAATTGGACCTACGGTTCCTGAGATTAGCGCGTTAAAACAAACAAACACTTCAGCTTTATATTATTACCAGCAGTTACCCGCAACTTCTTATCCGTGGAATTTAGAATGATACAAATAAGTCATCATTTTGAGCCACTCTTATCTATTAACAAAACCCCATCAAAATCCGTTGCGTAGTTTTAAAGATATAAGCTCACACAGGAACATACATACAACAATAACTACTTTGTTTTATAATAAGTAAAGGAAGTATACGGGTTAGACCGTCTAACCCATATAGAACATTTAAAGTGGAGTTAGATGAGACACATGTTGCGTTGCAAAGCAAATAAATGGAGTAGACAAGTAACTGTATGGTACCTAAGAGGAGACAATAGAAGACAGGGTTCTATTGTCTCCTCTTGGGTAGAGGAGACAATAGAACCCTGTCTTCTAAAACAAGATGGAGCGATGACATAAAGTTAACTTGGGACCATACTGGACTAGAGTTGCAGATGGCCGAGCTCAGTGGAGAGAGCTGGAGGAGGCCTATGCCAAGAGGCACGCCGAACTGAGAGACATAATTTAAAAGAATTCATAGAAGCTAGTTATCAGTTCGGAATAAAAGGGCTTATTATCATTATTATAAAGAAGTATAGATACAAAGTATTGTTGTTGGTGATGACGTCTAATGTTATTACTTATTACTGTTGTAGGTGCTGCTGGACACTCTCCATGAGGAAGGCAAGCTGACATCAATGTCTCTGTGGGTTGAGTTGTACCCAGTTATATCGGCTGACATGAGGTTCTCAGCCATGTTAGGTATGTACATACATTTAAACAACGATTATACAAGGTGGATACGACATATGGGCTTTTTTAAACTGGATATACTAGGTAACATTTTTAAGCTCTGTACCAAAAATCAAATAAATACAAGCAATAGTTTAGACGCAAATTAGGTTAAAAGTTTTAGTACTATAAGAACACGATGTATCTTCCGCGTTACAGCTGATAAGTTTATAGGCAAAGGACATTTACCTTACATTCTTACAATGATAAATTACGGTACATTTTACGATGCAAGTTGCCATTCTTCACTATTCAAATCACTTGCACTTTTATTACGAAAGTGACCAAAATAACAAAAAAGATGCGCTTGAAAGAGATAGAATGTTGCTATTGTACGTTAGATTATTTACACAGGGTGGTTGGAGTTAAAAGCTATTTAGTTTCTTTGAAAAAAGAAATCTAATTTTTGGTGCTATTTATTTTTATACTGTATCGAATTAATACCATACACCTGTAGTATACGTAGTCTAATTGAATGCCTCTATGTCGTATCAACGTCGTATATTATTATTGAAATCATCACTGTGTTTAACTTCACTAAGTTACAAAATTATTTTTGTGTGTTTTTATTGTAGTGGAATCAGATAAACATCCCGTTAAAATACATTTTTGTAGATTGCAATTGTGATATCAAAAAACATTTTTGTAACTATCTTTAGTTTGTCGACTCGTAAATATTTACTTTAATCAGTCTTATTAACCGACTTCATAAAAATGGAGGTGGTTCTCAATTCGTCTGTATGTTTTTTTTTATAATGTTTTTCTTTATCTTTGTTACCTCATAACTTTTAACTGGGCGAAGCTATTTTGATGATTCTTTTTTATTTTTTTTTATTTTTTTTATTTGCAATTACAATTACAACACAAACACATTATTATATAAACAGGTAGCCATAAAAACTTTAACAAGTTTGTCTCGGCTACCCTCGGTCCGCTGACAATCACTCGTGCGACACAAGCAAAGTCTTGCAATAAATACACTTTATACAGGATGTAACTTTTATTTTATATATTTCATTAATTTATAATTAATTAATATTTATAATATATATATAATATTTAATATTTTTGGAACGAAGTTCCTTACGGCAGGCCTGGAGGAGATAGGGATTTTGCTGCGCGACCGAACTGGAAAAAATGTGATAGTAAAACCGTAAGAAAAAATCCGTGGAAAAAAGGCCGTGGAATAAAACCGTTAAAAGAGACGTGCGCAGGCGCGACAGTCGTATACACAAGCGAGTAGTGTATAATACCTTTCTCTTTGTCTTTTTTTGCAAATTGTGTCGATTCTACATTAGCCGAAGGAACTTCGTTCCTACCTGGTGTCCCACGACACCACATAAAAATTTTTTGTTTTTTGTTTTAAGTACTTTGGACCTGTTCTAATTTCTTCAAGTATAGTTTTTTTAATTTTAATTTATGGTTTTGTTTAGTTATTTCTTTTTGATTAGATGACTGAATATTATTCAGCAATTGTGGTATTAAGTAATTATGTGGTATTAAGTATTTGATAGTTGGTGGTTTCCGTTTGGTTCGAATAGCACCAGGTCAGGATCTGATTGTTATTCACTGAGAAATCGAGGAAAGCTCTGTGTGAAGCACCTATTTTCCCAGTACATAAAAACTACCCACATTACAGTACATAATGTGATTAAATTGTTTCAGGACAAAGCGGCTCAACTCCTCTAGATCTGTTTAAATTCTACGTAGAAAACCTAAAGGCACGATTCCATGATGAGAAGAAGGTTATCAAGGAGATATTAAGAGAGAAGTCATTTGAAGTGAAGCCTGACACCAGCTTTGAGGAGTTCGCTACAGTGGTGTGTGAGGACAGCAAGTCAGCCTCGCTGGATGCCGGCAATGTTAAACTTACATACAACTCGTTGCTTGAAAAGGTGAGCCCAATATTAACCTTTATTTTCAGTTTTTAACCAAAGTGACCTAAGTCAAAAATGATCATACCCAAAATGCGGTATATTGCGTAATAATTAACTTAACTCATATTGCCACTTATTTTGATGGTATTACAAAAACTAGCTTAAATTAGACACAGATCCATGCACTTTTATTGTTGACTTAAGTCGCTTTAATTTTAAGCGTCAAGGATTTTAAACATTTCCATACAACTCGTTAACGTTGAACGAGACTCGTTACGTTGAGAAAGAATTAAGTGAACACCACTTCAACCATTTACTTCAGAATTTAATACAAAATAAAATAACTTAAAAAAAAATTAAGTCCTAACCTAACATAAAACAACAATATGATTAAAGTTGCTTAGCTGAGTGCAGATCGAAAATGATGAAAAAAAATTAAATTGTGAAAATGTTGCGCCGGCTCTAAATAGTTTTGAATAAAGGCAGGAAGAAGAAGCCCCTAGTTATTTATTTGCATTGTTGATTTAATTTTTATTATACATAATTCAAAGATTTTTCTTTAGGCCTTAAGCCATCTCTTACACATAACGACAATAAGTAAAATATACCTATATTTCAACAACTTTTTAATGAATACTTACAGATTTTTAAATGGTATGTATTATAATAATAAAAATATTATAATATTAAGTAATTGATAGCTTTAATTTATTAATTTTTGCATTTGACTTGCTATGTTTTTACTAAATAAACTAAATTATAGTGGAAAAAATTATAACCATAAGCGGGACTTGAACCCACGACCTCGGAATACTGTTCCGTTGCTCTCCCATCTGATGAAATACATGTACAGTCATTATTTCGGTCCAATTGTGTTCTGTAAAGAACACTAAGTGATCGATTGATCGAGTCGGTGCAAACCGCTCAATAGATGGCGTTGCACACAAAACATCGCACGATGTTTAACTCACATTTAGAAGATTGTAGTGGAAGATTTAGTAAACATATAGGAGAGCAACGGAACAGTATTCCGAGGTCGTGGGTTCAAGTCCCGCTCATGGTTATCATTTTTTCCACTAAAATTTAGTTTATTTAGTTGAAAGCTTGTTATGTTTGCTTTAATGTAGTTTTGTGAAACCTGTTAAAATTACTATCTATAATATTCCCTGCCTTTACATATAGGGAACGTAAACGACTGCATTACATTATGGTAAGTTAACAAAAATTTATAACAAACATTTCAGTGTTTTTATTTCTTCAGCCATTATCTATTATGTATGTATACAGTAAAAGTACATGCCAGTATGTTCAAACTAACAAATATAAAAACCAATCAGATTACAAATTGTTAATGCTTAATTACCAAAATTATTGAATTAAAAGTCATGTAAAGTTTTATGGTCTTAATCATAATGACTTATCGGAGGTTTAAAAGTTCGCTAAAATTGTCAAAAATTGTTATTCATAATAGTTTTTCAACGATAAAATGTTTATTATCTTTTCGATAAAGTTATTGTCTTTGCGATAAAGTTATTGTTTAAACCTTCGATAAGTAATTATAAATAAGACCATTAGTCGCGTAAATTCTAATGAGTTATTTAAGTTTCGTTGCCATGCTTTTGTAATTAATTCAAAATAAGGCATATTTTAAATTAAATGAAAATATTTAAAATTAGAGAGTACACTACCGATTCACTTACAGCGTTTAGTTTAATCTTAAATTTTTGTACAAACTAAACCATGTTTTACCATAGTGCGTATCTCAAGGATATCTCCACATTAACATTTTCAGGCTGAAGTGAGAAACAAAGAGAAGATAAAAGAAGAGTCTAAAGCACAAAAGAAGATAGAGAGTGCATTCAAGTGGGCTCTCAGTGATGCGAACATTGATCCTCAACTGTCGTGGAGTGAGGTCAAAGAGAAAATTGATCTGAACGCTCCAGAGTTTGCAGCCGTACCATATGAAGAGGACAGAATTAGAATTTACAAGGTAATTATCCTACTAATAATATTATGAACGCTCTCCGTGTGGTGACGCATTAACAATACAAGTGTCACCACCCCATCTCCTCCCAAGGGTGCTGTAAAAGTCAGTTAAGGGATATTGCACACAGATAACATCCTCTGTGAGAGATGGAAAACTTGAAAATAAACCGTGTGCCAATACGCCTGGTCAGCGCGGCACAGTAGACCATAATCCCTCCCAAAGTGGAGGAGGCCCGTGCCTAACAGTGGGACGTAAATGGGCTGGAGAGAGAATATTATAAACGCAACAGTTTGTAAGAAAATCTGAATGTTTGTTGCTCTTTAACGCTTAAATTTCTTAATGCATTTAAATGAAACTTTGCAGTTATTTATTTATTTACACTTTATTATACACCTTAAAGATTACTTACTTACGTACAGTTGTCTAGGCACATGTAACATGGGTTTATCGCTATAAGCTGTTATATAGCTTACACATCAGAATAACTACATGTAAAGACTAAATATCATCACTCTAAAAGTCAAAGCGTGGAGCAGTAACTATAAATGCGGGTGAAATGGCGGGAATTGGCTAGTGATAATATGAATTCTCTTTACAATTTTGTTTTTCACTAAAACTATGCTACATTCATCATAAGTGCTATCTAGATACTTTTAGATAGAGATAAGGTTTCTAGTATGTATGTAGAAATTAATACCTAAAAGTAATATTCGGATCTGAATATTGCTTTCAGATGTTAATTTCTTTAAAACAAAGCTCCTAACAAGTGTTTAGTTCCATAGGCTATATCATGAAAATGGGCTTTCATATTCCTCAATGCTAATTTTCATAATATAGCCTATGGAACGCGTATAAGTCGCGGTCATAATATTAGAAAGTTACAATCACTAAGGTAATTTATTAATTTTGCAATTGACTTGCTATGCTTTTACTTAATAAATCAAATTGTGGTGGATAAAGTGATGATATACGTCAAAATGCGATGTAAACTCAATCGACTGACGATTGTGGTTGTCTAATTGGTTACTGTGAGCATGACCGCAATAAGCTCAGTTGGCAGAGCTACGGAACGGTATTCCGAGGTCATGGCTTCAAGTCCCGCTTGCGGTGATCACTTTTTCCACCACAATTTGATTTATTAAGTTACAATCAACTAATTATAATTAGAATAAATATTATAATGTCAATGGATATATTTCAGGACTTCCAACATGAACAAGAAAACAGTTGTATGCATTACCATCATCCAAAGCCAAAGAAATCAAAACGTTCCAAAAAGAAGAAGCGATTACACTCCGAATCACTGGTATGGCTCTTATTTAATATAATAGTATATAAATATAGCGTTTGTTATAAAATATTGAAATTAACAAATCATTTACTTCATTTTAGAAGCCAGTTTACTATGTGTAATGTACTTATTTGTTCTTTATGAAATTGTTATATAATTTAAGGCTTTTCTCTTACATACATGTTATAATATTTATTATTAGTCCAAGTCCCGGTCCCCGTCTCCAGCGGCGGCTGCTGCGGCTCGTTCACCATCGCCGGCCCCCAGCCACGGCACATGGAGCTCGGATGAAGCCAGGAAACATAAGAAGTCTAAAAAGAAACATCGCAAACATTCACCAGCACCTGTAAGTATATTACTATTTAATTACTAAATCCAGTATATCTTATTACTTACCTAATAAAAAACTACACGCAACTGTTAATAATTGTAAAACTGTTTAATACAATAAGTTGACAATAGTGCCAATTCTACGCGCACAACTAAGCTTAACTAAAAAATAAAACAAAGTATGTTGAATTTTGAGTAATTGGATATTTCGTTGTACTCATTTATATTAACTAAAATTTCTAGTCAATAATACACAGTTTTATTATTACAAAGTTAACATTCCTGATTTGTGCTATTTCATTTTTTAGTTAACTTTAGTTGTACATGTAGAATTGGTACCTATGATTAATTAAATATAACTAATCGAATTGAGAATTTTTGTAGCCAGTTAATAATATAATTATGTTCTCTAGAAATCCCCCAGCCCTGAGGAGGGAGGTATCAGTGATGATGAGCAGCTCCGTCACAAGAGTAAGAAGGTGAAGCGTAGCGCGCCCAGCACTCCTGAGGAGGAGCTGCCTCTCGAGCACGCGCACAAACCTAAGAAGAAGAAGGACAAGAAGGAGAAGAAAGAACGGTAAATATTACACATAATATTTTAATTATAGCTGTCGCCTGCAACTTTGTTCGTGTGGATTAGGAAAAGCAATCCTTTTGAAACACTTTATTAAAAAAATCGCATCAAAATCTGTTGCGCAGTTTTGAAGACATTTATGATGAAATTACATGCATACAAAAATAATAACATTGTGATAAAGTAAATAAAAATGTTCGTTTTATACAAACCAAAGAGATGATATGAAAGACATGTGGCGTCGACCTCAATGATTTGGGATTAACAAGAAGAAAATAGATTTAATTATTTTCTTCTCGAGGGTGCTGTAATAGCCACCTAAGGGTCGTACATAGATAACATTCTCTGTGAGAGATGAAAAACTTGTAAATAAACCCTGTGGTAATACGTCTTTATACAATAGATTAAACTTAATTAAAAAAATTGGTCAAGTGCGAGTCTATGCAACATAAGGCAACGTTATTAGTATCGAGCAAGAAACGGTAAAAAAATCATGTTTGTTGTATGGGAGCCCCCCTTAAATATTTATTTTATTTTTAGTATTTGTTGTTATAGCGGCAATAGAAATACATCATCTGTGAAAATTTCAACTGTCTAGCTATCACCGTTTTTGAGATACAGCCTGGTGACAGACGGACGGACGGACGGACAGCGAAGTCTCAGTAATAGGGTCCCGTTTTTACCCTTTGGGTACGGAACCCTAAAAACTATGGTATATTTTGATAAATAAGGCTACTTCGTTTTGCACATTTTACAATTGACACTATGAAATTTCATTTTTAGTTAAGTTAAGTTGTGTACGTAGAATAGGTATCAACATCAAGTATTAATATAAATATTCATGGACATTTCACACAACGTCCTCTGGTCCCAAGCTAAGCTTATATGCTTGTGTTATGGGTACCAGAATACGGATATAATACACAATATACTACTTTTTTTTGTAAATACATACTTAATATAATGTATATTATTGTCAGCGCGGCGGCGGGCGCGGCCGGCTCCAGCGCGTGGAGCGACGCGGAGCTGGAGTGTCGGCGCGCCGCGCTGCTCGCACAACTGCACGCACACGAACACGACTGACGACACGCACACACGCACACGCACACACACGTGCACATATACAACGACTATCCCACACAACAACACGCGCCGCACACTGACGATATACCGCTACCGCTACCTACTGAACAACAACAACTATAGTACGAGTCTTTTTTTTTATCTCATTTTTTTGGAACACTCTTTTATCTAACACTACGCCCCACTATAACAACCTATACGCACTGTGCAGACGGAGACAGGTACTATACAATGCCAAGAATCTATAACTATATAGTTTTTTCACAGTTCACTTCCAAGTTTATGTACTCTGTACCCCTATTCAATTTAAATAAGATAGTATCACAGAACTATATCAAGATAGAAGGAAAGAGGCGAGCGATTTGTACCGGGACCGAGCGTGTAACATTTTGCGTAGGTATTTTGACGTCACGCGTGTAAATTAGTGATGAGAAATATAAACCGCGCGGTAACGATTCAGAAGAATCGATTTAATTACGAATTGAACGAATACAGCACACCGACACCGATTCCATCTTAAATAATAAAAAAAATATTAATGATTGCTCAACTTCTTAGATGCCTATTTAATAACTAACTAGTTATTGAATATCTTGGAACTTACGCTATCATCAATACATTTTATAATAAATAATTAGCCTCACTTTCAGACTTTTAATCTACCTACATCTTGCTACGAATATTCGTTTATTATTAACAATAATTTAATTTTTGTTTATAATTAATTATTGTTATTAATATGCCTACAAATATGAGTATCAAGACGAAGGTAGGTAGACTAAAAGTCTGAAAGTGAGACAAATGATTTATTATAAAAAGTATTGATGATAGCATAAGTTCAAAGATACTGAATAACTTGTCTTGCTTGAAAAGTGTTGTCATTTAAATATTAGTATTATTAGCATATGTCGTAAGGTACATCACACAGATCTGATAATTGATTATAAAACGTATACATTATAGCTCAACTTCTTAGATACATATTTAATGCCTAAACTTGTTTTGTTTGTAAATGATCGTTATTATACTCTGTCACATTGGGTATTTAATTTAATGAAAACAAATAATTTGTACATCTTCGGGCAGTTTTATCATTTATTGGTTAACCAACCGAATTCAAAACCACCTGGTTCTGTCAGTGAACGACGAGTCTTTAATCTATAGTATTTGAAAGTGTAATGTTTTTATCTAACCTCATTTGGCTTCTGACGGCATTAGAGGGTTCATTTTGATATCATTTAGTTAAGTACCTATGTAACAGGACAGAGTATTATACCTATGTACATACATATATTCATATTTAGTATCAGGAGGTAGGTACATTAAAAGTCTGAAAGTAAGATCTCATTATTTATTATAAGTTGTATTTATGATAGCTTAAGTTCTAAAACCCTATTTTTCCAAATCTTGCTGTTTTGGAAGAAAGCATTTTTTCAAAACTAACTAAGAGCCACCATCATTTTTGTGTTATTGTCCCTCAAACAGAATTAACTTGTTGTAAATCTGTCTTTTTGTTGATACAAATTTCATATGCTTTGTTAAATATCGAAGACGTAAGTCAATATAACTGTTTGCAATTGCTTTCATGAGGTTGACTAAATGGTTTTCTGTCGGCGATTGGTCAAACTGATGTATAGCAATGGAGCTGAAAACGTTGCTGTTGATAAAATAACTTAAGACCTTATTTGTTATTTGAGACTGGATCACTGATGGGTTAATGCTAAAGTTTTTTGATTTATTAATTATATCTCTGATTTCTATTTCAGCCACTTTGCATATTTGGATAGTATCTTTAGATGGATATGCAAGCCCACCTCTATCCTTCCTAGCTATAAAGTCATATGTATGACAGGTTCGACCTTCTTGTAATGACAAAGCATTGTTGCATTCATTACATTTAATTTTTTTGCAAAGTGCTCGTACCACGTAGCCAGCGATGTATGTTATAATTTGCTCGCTAAACTCTGTCATTTTTGGCATCGCGGCACAAAAATCATCAAAGTCTTGGACACTGCTCATATTTAATTCTACATTTTCGACAGCATCAGTGAGGCTACCACGTGTTGTACTATTAATTACTTTTACTGCTGAAGAACAGTTAAGGACTGAAATGTGTTCCAAGTCAACGCAATTTCCAGTGTCACTGTTTTTTATTTCAACATGGCAAAGAAGTTTTTTATAAAAAGATTGAAATTGTTTTGAAGTTGGATTATTATTACACCCCCCATGAGCCCGAATATTGCAAAAGAACAACTCTAGATGATCTTGACTAAACCGGTACATAGACATGAACTTAATTTTTTCTTGTTCAACTAAGTGGTCGAATAATATTTTTGTACTTTTGATACACACTAAGAGACCAACAAATCCAGTTTTTCTACCACTTTTGAGTAAAGAATCTTTTTGTAATGTTTGCAGTTTCTTTATGTAATTTGCCGCTTTCGTTAAAAGTTCCATGACATGAGTTTTATTTTTTAAATTTAATGGCTGTTTATAACCTTGCTGTTTTAAATTTCTCGAGTTGAGGACATCAAATAAGTCATTAAAAATACGTATAAATTCTGCTGTATCCGATGATTTTTCGAAATCTGCAATTTTCAATTTATCCCTACAAAAATCCAAGGACGTGGCAACACTTTTACTTAGAAGTTGTGTAGCTAATTTTACTTTCATTTTCTGATTATGGAAACTAATATGTTGTTTTCGTATTTTATTAGCTAAATGGAATTTTTCTGAATTTTGAAGTTTGTGCAAATCGTCAAGATGTGACCAAGAGATCACGTTATTATTCCCATCAACAATATTACCATAGGCCTGTAGACAGTTCCTTACCAATTTTATCATATGACAAGCGTCTAAGAAAATCGCGATCGGTTCTTTTGTCACAGGATGGTCAAAGGTGGTTTTCATGCCGTCATTGGGTTCTAAATTACACCCCAAAATTTTTGCCATTGACAAATTTGATGGACACCCGTCAAATGTCAACCCAACTACTGTAATGCCCGATTCGTTTAAATGTTTCAAACATTGTAAAACTAATTCTGCTTTTTGCTTTCCATTTGCTCCATCTATTAAAAAATATCCGACAGGAACCTGAAAAAAAAAACAAAATATCACAACGTGAACACATAACATCTATTTACACTATTATACAGAATGACTGGGTGACTGGCTGACTGATATCAACAACCCAAACCTGAACCCATGTCCTGATGTTTTGGAACTCGAAAGCTGATTACTCACTATTCAATGTCATCGTCATCCTACTGGTAATAGGGAGTCAGATAAACAGTAAAAATTAAACTAAGACAATAAATGAAGGAAGTCTAAGTTATATTACCTTCCAATTCGCGTTTATACCAGTAACCATAAATACTAAGGCCTCTTTTGCTTCGGGAACTTCGTCCGTATCCAAGCCTCCTCCAAAATCTACGTAGCCTTGGAACTTTTTGCCGTCCCATTCAATTTTCCTCCTTATGGCCATTTCGTCCATCATTAGACAGCAATACAGGGGACTTTTCTTTTTTTTTGCCATCAATTTCAAAGCTTCCAATGATTCAGAGGTGAAACCAGGATTACCGTCAATCACTTTGTACCAATTTCGTATAGTGACAGGATGTGGCAAGCTTAAATTGAAAACTTTTCTGACGTAGTTATAAGCTTTGCTTGAATAATAATGTAGCGTTAATGCAAAACTCCGCAGTGCTGGTGAGTATTTCGATGTTGTGGCCCCTTGTGATCCCTTTGAATTCTTCGTTTGTCTTGAATACAGTTCTTCAGTTGTAACATTTGTTGTTTTTAAGATGTCAGCTTGTTCGTTACTAATAGAGAATTTTTTTCTTAAGCATCCCAGTAACGTAACAAGTGTAAGTATTTTTTTAACTTTTCGACGGTTTTGTTCCTTTAGACGTTTGATTTGTTTGTCTTTCTGTTTTATCATTTGCCGTGCATGGTTTAGTTGGTTCAATATTTTTTTCTTCTTTGGCATGTGTATTGGAATGTCTTCTGATGTGGATGGTTCATTGACATCCTGAAAATAAAAACGTATCAGTACAAATGAGAAAATCGTCGCTGACCATCAGGTGAGATTATGGCCAAATGCTTGCCTATCTCATATATAAAAAAACGATGGCAAAAACACTATATATTATATCTTGTGATTAAAGTATGATAACAGTAACACTCACCATTTCATGCTTTCTCTTTAGCGGCGTGTTTTTCGAGTCTCTCTGAGATGATTGAACATTTACCTGAAGCAAAAATTGTATTAACAACATTAACTACACCCATGCAGTGTCATTTTAAAGATTAAATTAGTCCAAAATGTAAAAGTCGTACCTTTTCATCATGTGACATTATCACGACACCGATAGTCGGATAGCCTGTATCTATTACTCGTCGGTGCGTTGATTGGCGACTTTGGTGAGTGAAGGTGTCTTTATGGAAATGTACAGAACAAATCTTGCTGTGTTTTGTAGGAAACCATTTTTTACGACCTGTTGCTTCAATCCATTTATTTTTAACATGGGGATCCTTTGGAAAACTGAAACAAATTGCAATATAGGGTAAAGGCAGCAGTGGTTAGACTATTTCGTCGTCACTTTAAAATTCTACATCCTCTTATTTTGTTAGGTATAATATTATTATATTGTTATAATATATTGTTATATAAACAATAAGACATGTTCTTCCAGATGCAAAAATAATCAGATCTTTAAGTTGAATACTTTTTAAAGTATATATATATATATATATATTTATATATATATATATATATATATATATATAGTGTACGCTAGTGGACTGTCCACACCTCTCCAGCACCTGGACGTCAAGACGAATCAAATAAGTTCCGGTGGTTACCTTCTAGCGCCATCATCAGACCCTGGTCACCATATAGCATCAAAGTACTCGTCAAGACAAATCATGTGAGCTCAAACTCGATGAGGTTGCATTGTTTAATTACGGAGTCCCTATGTCCACCTTCCAATTCCATCATCAGATAGATATGTTGCATTCTCACGTGATTTACATTAGTGTGCCAAATTCCAGCTCAATCAAAAACAGGGAAGTGGATCAAATTTAACTTGGGAGATTTCACTCTAACAAACATATATACATACATTGCAAGCTAAATAAAAGCTTTTAAAAAAATTGTAGTTTTTTGTCACTGAAAATATCTGCAATATCTCCAAATCTGTAACCAACCTTTTGCCTGACAATGACACATAATTCAACTAATTATAAAGCATAACAGTATATTTGCCTAAAGAACGAGAAATACAGTTTTTCGAATAATATTCGATTAATTAATTTTCGAAAATAGGTAACCGCTGACTACTGATGCACTTACCCTAAAAGCACACCCTAAAAACCATATCCTATGTTCCAATAATATATACTTTTCACAAAGTACATCACTAGATACATAATAATATAAAATACTTAATTCTCATTTATTCAGACTTCACAATCGATTCTAATCTACTAAGATAATCGCAGCGTACAACCTAGTGGTGCAGCACTATTGCAGAATAAATGAGGTATCGGGCCCGAACGCGAGTAACTCAACTGTTGAGAGTGTGAATAGGTTATTTTTACATCGCTGGTTTTGAACGTACGCTTAGTCCAGCTCATCAAATTGAGCCCGCAATGGAAAGCTACCATACGACACTTCACATTACCATTCGATTTTGGTAAAAACGACAGCGAGTAATGAAATAAATGGTTATTTAATTAATAATAGATATATAAGGATGAATAGTACTTACCCATGAAAGGAAATATTTCGATTAGCAGCTCCAAGGTTATTGGTGGTGTTTGAACACGTAATTATAGCACAACGAGTCATTTTTATGTTTTTGTCGTGACGTTCCACGCAGTTGACAGTCTGTAGCGGATTGAAGATGGCGGCGAGTATTTTTGCCATTTTGGCAAAAATATTCCACGCGAAGTACGTACACTTTTTGCTTCTATCTTGATATAGTTCTGTGGATAGTATCTAAGTCTCATATTAAAGAGAAATTAGCTTTCTGTTTACTACATATTTGTATTATAAAACCCCTGTCGCTGAAATGAATACCTAGCTATCCTTTTACTATTAAAAATGGCGGAGCTTACTGAACTTACTATATTTAACAAACGGTCGTGTTTACTGTCTTTTACAGAGTTTTTAGCGATATAATATATAACCTATGTTATCTCCCGGACTGTTACACTTTTCGTACAATTCTATTCGATTGATCTTGCGTGAAATCATTACAAACAAACAATGTTAAACAAACCCACTTTCACTTTTATATATTAGTTAATTGTCAAACCATCCATGACCAGAAACCACATCATTTAATAAAGAAATGTATTTTATAAGGGTTTCTCTTAACTGCTAAATACTAATATTATAAACATTAAATGATAGAATTATTAGCAAGTTATATATGTGTATTGCTTTTAGTATGTAAGCCAAGCCCATGTCGTATGAAAGACTTCAGGCATAGTGTTACTAAAATTGTACATAATAATTTTATCTCATGAATAGTTGGACATTGTTCGTAATAGTTAGATAATATAATTATTTATGTAATAAATTTTCTTAGCAAATAAAACAAGCTTTTTATTTTTTGACTTATTTATCACAAGGAGTTTCATGCTATTTAGCTTGAAAGTGATGGTTTTCCAATTACAGCACAAGAGCGCATTATGCGGCACAATGCTCAACGTTGAGTGTTCCAACTACAGCAACGCTTCGCACAATCGAGCACTCTCAAAAGTGATGAGTGCAATCGATACCACCTTCAGCGACAGAAAATCAACAAGTATTTTTTCTTTAAATTGACATTGATTGAAATTTTATTTATATATTATCGTTAGTAATATTATTTATTTTTAAGGCTTTCGTTTCGTCGGAGTTTTCTGGAAATAATCAAAGTTAATTTAAGCTGTGTTAAAAAAAAATAAGTATGGATGAAGGTACAAACAATGACTTTTTTTATATTCCACACTTATCCCCTCAACTGGCACGCGTCCCGACTCGGGATGCGACAATTTCCGAACAACTGGCACGCGTCCCATTTCGGGACGCGAGTTCCGTGTCGCGTTTATAGCGAATAAGTAAAAATCTATTATAATTATCTTTCTCACACCTATTACAATGTGTATGGGAAAGAATAGGCCAGCAGTCAAGCCGATAATGTGGTCTAACATAATAATAAATATTTTAAACTGTGGTCAGTGTCAGTTTACCTGCGCGGCGCGACAAGTCGTGTGTAGTAGTGCGACATATTTATATTGTTCTTAAAGGTTTTAATGTGAAATCGTCGTGGTTTTCTATATTTATTCTGTGCCTGTGTTATTAGTGTACCAAAAAATACCTTTTGTTTGTGTTTCTGTGTGTGTTACAAATGTCACAATCCCGAAATTGGCAATGTGAATACAATTTTATTTAAATATTTTTTTTCAACACTGAACTTAGCGCACTCTGCTGGTGCATTTGAAAACTAATTCACGTTCCAATTAAGCGTCAGCATAGTTCAGCATTGTGCGGCACCGAGTCGCATTATGCTTTGCAATTGGGAAACTAGCAGTAACAGCGCAGCTGTCAAACTATGGTTGCTTTCCATTTAGTTAACACAGAGGGACTCTGCGTTACATTGTGAAACACTGCCAAACACTGTGTAAAAGTTTAAATGAAACAGCTAGTTGTCTCAAAATAACACTAGAGTGCATCAATATCGCAAAATTATGGGCGTTTTTTTACCTAAATGCAAGTTCCTTGACAAAGTCTTGGCTCAATAATTTATAAACATAGCCTTCAAATAAGTTAAAGAACTTTGACAATTTGTGGGCAAATAAATAATTGTTTTGTATTATTACTACTGTTGTATCTAATCTAAATAATTAAAAATAATTAGTAGAGAAAAGAATTTTTCTCTTAATTGTTGGTAATTCTTGCTAAGCATCTGTCAAACACCACTTTTTCGAGTGTCGAACAGTGTACGGCTGTGTTCAACAGTGTCGTTGATGGAAAGCGCTTTATCGAGCACTGCGTTACACTGCATCACTTTTTGTATTAATTGGAAAGCAACCTATCACACTGCTTTGTAACGTCGTCTGTGGATATCAGATGCTCTAGTCTGTGGATAACAGGTCCGCTAGTCTGTGACGCTGTCATGTCAGTATTGTCAGTGTCACCGGTTCTCTAAGTAATCTGTGAGTGTCACACCTGTCAGCTGTCAGTCAATTTCAGATTCGTTCGTCGTGGATGGAGCTTCTCGTGTTGATTTAATTTTATGTTTTTATCCAATGTACGTTATTGGGTAGTTTTCTTAAAAGTACAATAATGTAATCATATTAGTACAACTGTATGAAGTGGATAGTATTTTCAAAGAATACATAAAATTATGTCAATTCGAAAATCTGGCAATAAAAATGGAGTTGAGAGTGAGCCCGAGTTCATAACAACATACCCTGCCAAAGCCTCAACAAGCATCGACATTACATCGAAGTTACAAGTAATTCAAGCTTTAGATAACGGCATTTGTAAGGCTGATTTAGCTAAGGAATATGGACTCCCTCAACAAGCTATTACAGACATTTACAAACAGAAGAATTCAATAATGAAAAAATATATACACGAATATAACCTTCTTAATCACATTTACAAATTAAATCTTGAACAACATCTTATCAATTGGTTTGAACAACAGTTGGCTGATGGAAGTTCAGTTACAGAAGAGCAACTAAAAACTAAATCACTAGATGTGTTACAGTCTGTTAATGAAGATTTTACTTGTATTGATGATTGGCTGTTAAGTTTTTGCATGAGAAATAATATATCAAAGTGTACTGAGGATGTTAGCATTGACGAGGCCAAAGATGAATGGAAGAAATTTCTCAAAGGCTTAAACAGTAGAGATGTTTACTTGGGTGGTGTTTGTGCATTAGCTTACAACTTGGAAGTCAATAGTTACCTCAATAGAGAAGATACAGATAGTTATGTTTCAGTGTTATTTACTACTAATGTACTAGGGACAGACAAAAGGGAGCTGGTAGTTGTTGGGGCCGACTCACTGGAGGCCGAGACATGTGTTAAAAGTTTATCTGTTAGTTATTATTGTAGTGTTAATTCTCAAGTTAATTATTCAGTTATTAATAGTTACTTAACTAAATGGAATGATGAGTTATCATCAAAAGATAAAACTGTGACATTAGTTTTGAACACACCTGATAGTTTGATAAGTAATAACTATGACCATATTAAAGTGATCAGCACTACAGATCTGATCTATGTTATGCAAATATTGAATGAAATAGAAGATTGTTTTAAATATAAGTACAGAAAATTACAAATAAGTAGAGGTGTTACATATGGTAAAGATAATTGTACTTACTTGGATTATATACATATGATAGGTAATGCATGGTACAGTGTCTCATATAAGTTTATTCAGAGCATATCCATACCTGCCGAGGAAGGTAGATTATATTTCAATATAAAAAATGATTTTAGTATATCTCAGTGGGTTAAAAGTTTTAATGTGCAGTTCAATACAGAGTACTGTCCAAAAATGTTAGACAAATATATATCTGTTGACAAAGAGTTACCATGTCTTTACACTCGTAAACTAGATGTTAGTAAGCCAGCAGTGGATGTGTTAAGTTCAAGAGAACCACAATCCACTTCTGGTATGGAGGCCTACCAAGCAATGAAGAGACTGGTGTCATATATGCAGAGTGAAGGTGCAGGGGAGAACGAAAATGGAGAATCTGTTATGAAATATGCAAAATATTTGGAAAATCATCTTGAGTATGGAGCCTTATTGCAAATACATCAGATTATAGCTAAAAATAATGATTCCAATTAAATTTTTTTTCCAAAAAGAGTGTGCTTTTATTTTAATCACTTCACCCAGACTTTTCATAAGGTATACCTGAGTACATACTGAAGTAGTCATATAAACTTGAAGAACTTTAGGGCCAATAGATTACTTTAAACTCCTTTATTCTTGGTTTTACCACAACCGCAACTTAAAATTACTAAATTTGAGGGTAGGGTTAAAATAAAAACTTTTTTTATAACTATGGTATTTAATCTTATAGTAGTTAATATAAACTATAAAAGATAATAAAACTTGTGATAATATAAACAACTATGATGCAAAACTAAAACATAACAGAAAACATTCAGTGTGTGTTTTCAACAACTTTTTGAGATAATACCCTGATTGGAATGTATTTGTTAAAACTAGACACTTGAGTTCAAAAGTTAACTCAGTGTTATAATCATTTAAAATAAGAGTATTAATTATATTTTATCTAAGTTAAAATATATTCTTAAGATACATAAATCTAATTATTAAAATGTAACAATATGTAATGTATATGGGTTAAATAATTTTCTGATATTTCATCAATTCTTACATGGCATCGCTTCACCTTACCAGTTTTATAATCAATACATAGTAGGTATTACACATGCTGTTCTTTTGTAAATAACAAATAAGGCAGTCAAGCAGCAATCTGTACCACTTATAACAATAAATATGAGAGTTTTAATAAACTTAATAGCTTTTAACATAGTAAAAATTCATCTGAAAAATATTCTTGCACTAGTAAGACTGTAATAAAGTAATTTAAATTCCTCTTCTAAAGTTTTAATTTTCTTTTCAGTCAAGGCTAAGGCTTGTTGTAGTTGTACTGATCCTCTGTGCTGCTGTTCTTCGAGCAGCTTCCTTTCGTCTCGGATGTGCTTCCATATTGAGTCAAACCAATGCAGGGATTCAAAATTTGAATCCTACAAAAAATACATTTTAAAATTATGATCGTGATATTATGTGTAACTTTAGTAAACACGATTTATCACTAAAATAAAAAAAATCGTCTAAAAATATAAAGCAAAAGCGTCACTCCACCTTCCAACTAACAGATACATACATCCATACAAACTTAAGAGTAAAACCAACACATACAATTCTTAAATCGGTGGTGTGGTTAAATAGTATGAAGTAGGATTGGACCCAAAGTAGAGCCCTGAGACATCCCCAAATTTACACTATGATTTATCGTTAATATCACTTACCTAATTTAAAGACTGAGGCATGCTATAGGATTTAATTGTAAGAAAATATTCTGCAAAAGATAAACTGACAAAATGTTTTCATCTGACTATTAGTCCTTTCGTAGACTGTTCGAAAGCTTGGGAAAAATCCTCGTTTGTCATAATAAAATGTTTACCGAAACCAAGAGAATAAAGTCACTCACCTGGTCCATAAGCTTTAGAATATAAGCCACACCCATTGCAAAACCATCGTCCGTGAACGCAGCGCCGACTTTATTCTTCTTATTTATTTTGTCTTTCGATAATATCATATGTTCAACAAAATTTAATGTTAATGGTGGAACTATAATATAAAAGTTCTTAAGGTGTATATTTTTTGGATTTCGGAATACTGGAGCAAATACATCTACCAGTAATTTGAAATATTCAGTGCCTTGTATAAAATTTGTAATCAAATCATTAATGTTATGATCCAAATTTTCTGAAGACTGTAGTGTTTTGGTACCAATTTCGTTCTCTTCGCAAAGTTGCTTAAAAGACTGAACATTATCTAAATTAGGCAGAAACATAGTAGCATCGGAGCAACAATGCCGACCTCCCGATCGAATCATTCGAACATAACCCATAGCGTTGCCTATTTGACTGATCAAGTCACGAAACAAATCTAAATAACTCTGTCCATCGTTCAGTCCTAGTGTTCTTATGCCTTTGTTAAATTTCTCAGCATTTTTATATGCATACATATTGCTATTGGCGTCACTAGTTTCCTTGAAATTTCTTAAATCCTTAATTAGTCTAGATTTAATGTGCTCATCGTACATGAACTGCGAGAATATATAGAATTTCTTTTTTAAAAACTGATATGTGAAATTGACTGTTGTATTCATAATACCAGTTCCATGAGTTCGTATGGAATTGGCGATGTGGCTAATGTTAATGGAATTTAAATGTTTATTATTACTGCTCTTTTCTATAAATATTTGATTATTCAAATTGTATAAATACTTCGAAACAAATATATGAATATTCCGCATGATTTCTAATACATCTAATCCTTGTTCCAAAGTTTGCGTAGGCAAATTGTCTTGAACAGTTTTTATATTGAATTTGAACTGCGCCATTTGTCGCATTTCACCATATGTCTTCCAATCAGAGAGCACAACTGTGGTTAAATTATAATACATCGTAGAGAGATAATGTTCCACAGAAGGAACAATAGACAAGTAAAGGAATTGGATCCTCATATTATCCACGACCAGTAATAGTTTCTTGGTCATATCAAACGTAAATGGATTTACGACATCCAGCTGTAAATGCGAATGAATATGCAACCGTAAATTGGTCTCTATATTTTGACTAGCACTTTGTATTACTTTATTTTCAATCAAAGATTTCATGTCACTAAGAAATTGTTGCATTTTATCAGCCCCATATTGTTTGTCAGTCTTCTTTAGGAATAAAAGGCAATCCTCTAACACCATCAAGAAATATTTTAATTTCAATGTATTCAATTGTATAGTGAAATTCTGTTCAAAATAAATCGGAATTATATTTTGATGCCACAACAACCATGAACAGGTGCATAAATTCTCCATTGTCTCTATATATCCAGATAATATTTGTATTCTTTCTAGAAGTATACCAAGTTTGGCATAACTGTCTTCAAAGTAGGTAGTTTCTGGCACAAAGCTTAAGGCTATATTTGCGGCGATATTCCTTTCAACAGTCGCAGCACCTTTCAAAGCTCTTTCCGCTAAAAAAAGGCACGTCAACTCATCCAGTCTTTTATTCGCATAATTTTTATCAGTCATCAAAGATTTTTTAACTTCAAGTATTGATGATGTTGATTGAAATATCAAATGCTGTAAAATCATATTTGTCGATATAATAATTTGGTTACGATTTCGCGTGATTGCGTTTTTGAGAATTTTCAACATGTGCATAATTTCAAATATTGATATCAACATACTCTTTGGGAGAGGGATGCCTAGAGAAAAATGCAAGTTAATTAATGTTAAGACAGAATGGTTTGTTCTTGAGGCAATGTCGAGACCATCGAGCAGCAGCTTTGCGTGTAAACTCATTTCTGCGGCACTCAGTTTATGATGATTAGACGAGAATTGCTCTTCCATTGTGAGAACCCATTGAGTACATAACATAATGTTGACTACGTCTTTGGACAAAGTTGATCTTTTTGTACTAATATAAGCCTGTCTGGCTTTGATCATAGTCTGAGACATTTTGTCTTGTTTCCCGCATAGTGCGGGCACATGCCTCTGTAAAAATTGTTCAGGGAACCAGATTGCTGTTCCAATCACGTGTATGCTATGTGCCTGCAAAATAAACGGTAATTATGTAAAAGGGATATTTTAACCATTATGTATGCGATTTTCACTTAACAAGCAGTCACAATTCCTTAGCACAGTGTATCCAATTATGTGCAACCGATTTTGACCACGCCTGGACACAAAAATAAAAATCCTACTGAATCAATCTGAGAAAATCGCAACAAACTTATCACAAAATTGAAAATTTAACTAAAACCACTTTTTACAGCTTTACCTACAGCTCAGTCCAACCACTATGGTGATTGCAAACAAATATGCAACTTAAAACAAATATAAGAGTCTAAATCCGTAAAAAGTGGTTTTATTTGAACAAATGAATCATGCAAGTGTTATAAATCATCAAAGGACATCAAACAATACAAACCTTAGTATTTAACTCCACCAAAGATTTAAATATCTTTCTATCAGTGTTGCCAAATAAATGAGCAGTCAATACATACAGAGCATTGACTTTAATACATTTATACATGTTTGTTACATTGGGTTGCTCTTGTACTAATCTGTCTAGATTAGTAATGGCTTGTCTCAAATATTGAGTAAATTCTGAAGTAATAATTGCACAGTTCTTATCAACAAGACTGCTTCTTAGAACAGATATATTTTGTAAGCTTTTTTGTACAATATCATCATTCATTATCTTCAATGTTATGTTGTTTAAAGCTCCCATCATGGCTTTAAATTTATCTTCAGTAAGGTCAAAATTTTCTGGTGAATTACTAAATGATTTCATAGTTTTGCAATATTTGTTCCAGTTAGTTGGTAGTGGGGTGTTACTTATTAATGTCTCTAATAACACAAGTATTGTGAACATTTCTCCAATGTGATTTATTATGTAATGAAGTTGTATACCATCTAAAATTAAAAAAGCAATTGAAACTTGCTCTGGTACCTTTTTCAGTCAGGTCACCTTTTAATACGTTGGTATTGGGTTAATGCTCTAAGGTAAGTAGGTTGTGCTAAGCTCAAAAAATATGGTATTGAAACTGGTTAGCATAAGTGACCATGACTGTACCTCCTATAAAATTAAGTACCTACCCAACTAAGTTTAGTTTTTTTGTAATTTTTTTTACAAATGTATAACCCTTAATTAATTGTTTAATTAATTACTTAAAACACAGTGCTTTAAAAATATCTTGAAAATCTTTAGTTAGATTTTTTCTATTATACATATACAGTGTAAACTCTTTATAACGAAACTCGAGGGACTGAGCATTTTTTGTCGTTATAGAGAGTTATCGTTATATGGAGTGAACAAAAAAAACCAAATTAATAAGAATTTTTAATACAAGTAGTTCAAAACGCCTTCCAACGTCACTTTTCTTTTCTCCCTTTTCAATCGCACGTATCACACAAATTTTTTCGTCAACACTAATCGCTTTCCGTTTACTGGCCATGTTAACAGTTTCAAAGTAGGTTTACGACTGATAATACGATAGGTACCCAGTATGCTTGGTCGAAGACCATCACTTCCGAGAAAACAATGCGTCATACTGCACGTGTACAAGGCAATTAAGGATAACAAAAGCTAGACCGACCTCGGATGTTTCGGAGCTTCAGTCTTTTGTTACCTGATAACATAACATAAACAATAATACCGATAATAAATATTTACTGTCTACAAATATGAACACATTTCTTCGTAATAGAGAATGGTGTATCGCTATAAAGAGTGTTTCAATATGTGAGTTTTAACGCAAACCAACCAACTTGGGCTCACTCCAACGTTATAGGGAGTTTATCGTTATAAAGGATAACGTTATAAAGAGTTTACACTGTATTTCTATTTGTATAGCATAGTTAAGAAATATTCTTACTGATATTTATGGAGCTTTTAGTAAAGATGGCGAACACTTGACTACACATGTTACGCAGCACATCTTCACATCTAGTTGTGAATGAACTCAACATACATATTGACTCCATTTGTGAACTGATATCATTGTTATTGTACTGCTCATATACTGATAAGAAACTGAAGTGTCTGAAAAATAATTATATCACATACAACCATAAATATATTATTTTTAATTCCTCCTAGCCTTTAATTTGCCAGTTGGCACAGCTGACGAAGGTCAAGTCTTGGCTTAGCATAAAATTTTTAAATTTTAAGAAATATATCAATTTACTAAGATATTTCCTTAGGCGAGTTTTACAGTATCTGTGAGATGAAATGGGAGTCGTTATATGTATACTCAAGCTATTTAAACGTAGTAATTAGTATAGATACAGGCAACTAAGATTAGAAAGAGACTGTTGAAGACTAGGAAGGATAAAAGGGATGGCTTTGCCTAACCCTAGAATAGTAACAGCTAGTAGTTAGTCATCTTGTGGACTTACCTATCAAATGCTTCTTTTTTTAGTGTCACGACTTCTATACATAAAGATGAGAGTACACTCAATACCTTTGTCATTAGAGTATTATCGGAGGATACTAAATCAGTTATCGGTATTAACTCTTTATGTGTCATAACCACTTGTATAGGAAGAAAAGTTTTATTTTCTTCCCAAAATTCATCTATTGTTAAATTCATCAGATCTTGACATTGAGTTTTAAAAAACTGACCGTATCTCTTCAGGATCCAAGTTCCTGCTTCTTTTTCCATGTTTATATTTTTAAATAAATGACTAAATCTGTGAATGGATGACCTTTTATGAATAAGATTTTTGTAGCAGAGAATGTACCTATTTTAACAACACAAAATATCATTATTGTTATAGGGAAAATACTAACCATGAACTGGTCAATCTCGACAACAAAATTAAACATATCGCACCTTTAGAATTGAAGTGACTTAACTAAAAAAAATAGGAAAATGACTTTTTTACGTCAAACGACTTACAAAAGGGTATTCTATTAGTTTATTATTAATAAACAGGCTTTTTCAGGCCAGAAAAGGGCAAACGTACTATTTCCGTCTCTTTTAAATTCCCCGCTTACCGCGCGTCCCTCAATATTAAAGTACCCCATTCAGTGATGCGTGGATAGTTCTAAAAGTTGGGTGTCTCGCGTTGATCCGCAAGTGACGTAAAGTTTAATCCGCCGTTTTAATTCTAAATGAGAGGTAAGTTATTTGTTAGACAATTTATTTTTGTAATGACTATTTTTGGTTATGGGCGTTTCATTATTGAATGATTATAATATTGTGGTGTCGTATTTGTACTTTTGCCATGTTATTACTAAACATTGTGTATATGCACAAGCCTTATTTTATATGATGGCTATACTTTACTTACCGATTTTATGACTACGAAGACGTAGACGTGAATATGTTTATACTTTACTGAATACTATGTAACTTAGAGAGATTTATTGTAATTGAGTCTTTTTATTATTATTTCAGTTAAAGATTATTATCAATAATGAAACGAAGAGCAGATCTTATTTTGAAACTTACATTACACCGGAATCAAAATACAAGACAATATCAATGTGCAGAGATGATATCAACAAGCTCAGAAGGATATAGTATTGTTCAACATGAATA
This sequence comes from Orgyia antiqua, assembly GCA_916999025.1. Classification (NCBI taxonomy): domain Eukaryota; kingdom Metazoa; phylum Arthropoda; class Insecta; order Lepidoptera; family Erebidae; genus Orgyia; species Orgyia antiqua. The sequence continues at coordinate 923,564 of OU779865.1, forward strand.
CAAAGATTGTGATAAGGAAAACTTTACGAAACTACCCTTGGATGAGGCGACTGATGGCAGTCCTGGTATGAATTTTGAAATTTTCTCGCAAGTGGACAGTGAACAACGGATTCTAACGGATCTTGGCAATAAGTCGACAATCAGTGGTGAGGATAATGTAGATTCAATTACCCAAAAGCAAACAATACAAAACATGATAAATCGGTCCCGTAGTACATCGTCATCAAGTACTTCTACGTCTTCTTCGAGTTCCAGCACATCGTCGTCGCCAAAGTCTTCATCAGCGATTAAAAGCGGAGACGAAATGAACATTAATAACTCACCTTCAATCATACCAGGTACTCCAACAAACGATGTTTAGATAAAAACGTAAACTACCGTCTATCACCTATGCATTGTGAGGAATCTGACGTGGATTTGAGTGATACTGATCCGACTATGGATATCTATGGATGCGACGCACTTTAAGTTCATCATCCACCACTTCTGACATGGAAAATCATGTTGACGATGCAATGATTTCCTTTGAATTACTTCCACAAAATAAAAAGTCTAGGAAGCGCCTGCGCAATCCATCTCAATAAATAAATAAAAATTTATGGACATTTCACACAACGTCCTCTGGTCCCAAGCTAAGCTTATTATGCTTGTGTTATGGGTACCAGAATACGGATAGAATACATAAACTACTTTTAATGATATTTTAATGGAAACAAAATATCGTGAAATCACTTCGGAATACCGGCAAAGCCTACCAATCACTTTCGAAATCTAATAAAGAGATACCTGCAAAAAAATAAGAGATAGTTGTGCTTGTAGACTTCGTTGTTCTGATAATATAACTCCTGAGAAGAGATGCGAAATATTCGATTGTTATTGGCAGCTAAGGACTTAAAACTATTACAGAACGAATGGGGGTGTAATTTTAATCAGGATATTAATAAAAATGCAGTGGGTTGGAGAGACTCAGATAGCGAGATAAAAGTGTTGAAATTTGTTAAGGACGAGTTATTTTCATTTTACTATAAAAGTACATACGCTGAAGAAGATTTTAGGAAAGTAAATATGCGTAATAAAAGAAAAAAAAATGAAATAAGCGTGTGAAATCACACTATCGAAGGCTTATAGTAACAAAATAGAGCTTGCAGAAAATAAAAAGAAAGATCTTTGTTATCTTATAAGAACTAAGACAATTCCTAGTACACATGCTTGGTTTTATGATTCTGTTTTGTAATTATTGGCTACTTACTACATAATACTACCATTATACTTGTATCTACATAAATATTTTGATCTCATTTTAGTGTTAAGCGATTCATGTTATTTTCTACTGTTTTTATTTCATACAGGTGGTTTTATCTTGTTAATTATTTTTTCAATATTGAAAAGCTATTTATGGCTAGATATTTAATTAAAGCTGAATAACTTTTGATTTATTGTTGTTTTACTACTCTCTCTCTCTCTCTCTCTCTCTCTCTCGGTAAGAAGTGTTTTTATTATTTTATATTCTTATTATCAAAGGTTTAGAATTTGGAGATTATTTAAAACTATTGATTTGTATAAACTTACTTTAATTGACTTATACCAATAGTTGCTACTAAAAGCTTTTTGTTTAGTAATTAATACTCAGTTGTTACTCTATGTGTGAGCTGATTGATCTCAATACTTAATTAATATTGTAAGCAATAGTAGATGTTTATGGGCATGTTTTCAAGACTGATTGTTTATTTTTTAATAAGTATTAATAAAAACAAAATATATTTTAATATGGAAAACGATATTGTGATGATGGTAGCAGTTCCTGAGCGTTAGTTGATTAAGATTATTTTAAAAATACATTATAATAACAGTAGACTCTGTTGTTCATTTTCCTTTAATTTAGAAAATTAATCATAATTAAACTAGCATATAACGAAATTAGTCACCAAACAAAAATATAACATCAGAAATGAATAGCCTATTTATTAAATAGACACATTTTTGTTTTTTATTGTTAAGTAAAAAATAGACACAATATGAAATAAGCCAAATATTTTAAATTGTTTCCGGAAAATAAGTGACTTCTTTTTTTTGATGATTAATTAATAAAGGCTCTTATTAGTTATACTTACTGGTTTACTACCCAATCATGCAAACGATTCCTAACCTATCGTTAACAACTAAAAACATGACAACAAACGCTTAATCTAAAGTATTATAGCTGAAAAACAAAAAAACGGCCAATTCCTCAATTACATTTTTGGCGTTTACCAAAAAACATGAATTTTGGATTAGGTCACTTCAATTCTAAAGGTGCGATATATTACGAAAAATAATTATTTATTTATTTACATTTGCGTGCACAATTTGACATTGATAATTAAAAAAAAAGAGGAGAAGAGGTAAGCTACTCTGTGTTGTTTTTTTATGCAAAAAGTTATGTTACTCTATGCCTACTATGTAGGGTTGCCAACAAGAGAATTTCTGTTCTTGGCATACATCACGCTTTTTTCTTAAAGCAGTAGGCAGAAACCGGTATTAGTATTCACGATCTAAATAACATTTTTCTTTATTTGGTCGTGTAAAAACAGTTATATTACACATTTTAGCCTTATTTCCAATGATCATTGCTTATTTAATACATCATTTTTTCCCCATAGGGTACGCGGATATTATCAGGCGCCATCTTTTAGAAAATTGTTACTTAAATAAAATAAAAACTGGAAAATATCATTTATTAAAAAATATTATAACTTAATTATTGTTTCTTAAAACTCTTTAAAATAGGATAAATATTGTCAAATGCATCATAAATTTCTTCTCGCACTTTGGCACCGGTTAACACAACTTTTCCAGATACAAAAATTAGCAATACTATTCTTGGTTTCACCATTCTATAAATTAATCCTGGGAATAACTCAGGTTCGTATGAGCTGAACTGTCCATGTGTCAATACTAAGCCTTCAAGACGAATTGGGAACTTCACATCACAACTGCCAACCATATTTTGAATCTTAAAGTCTAAAAACTTTGCCTGAAACAAAAAAAATAATGTAAGTAGATACAAAAGATCATGGAAGTGATCATATTATATAGAATATTAAAAAAAAAATTGGTCAAGTGCGAGTCGGACTCGCGCACGAAGGGTTCCGTACCATTATCTATGCAACATAAGGCAACGTTATTAGTATCGAGCAAGAAACGGTAAAAAAATCATGTTTGTTGTATGGGAGCCCCCCTTAAATATTTATTTTATTTTATTTTTAGTATTTGTTGTTATAGCGGCAATAGAAATACATCATCTGTGAAAATTTCAACTGTCTAGCTATCACCTTTCTTGAGATACAGCCTGGTGACAGACGGACGGACGGACGGACAGCGAAGTCTCAGTAATAGGGTCCCGCTTTTACCCTTTGGGTACGGAACCCTAATAAGTCGGGTATTCCTTCCTGACGCTATAACTCCAGAACGCACGAACCGATTTCCACGGTTTTGCATTCGTTGGAAAGGTCTCGGGCTCCGTGAGGTTTATAGTTCATTTTTAGGGTTCCGTACCCAAAGGGTAGAAACGAATGGTACGGAACCCCTCGTGCGCGAGTCCGACTCGCACTTGACCAATTTTTTTTTAAACTTTTTTTTTGGTATGGCAAAACAACGTTTGCTGGGCCAGCTAGTATAGAATAAAACAAAGGATAGTCAGCAAGACAATATCTGTTAGTTTTTAGAGTTCCGTACCCAAAGGGTAAAAACGGGACCCTATTACTGAGACTTCGCTGTCCGTCCGTCCGTCCGTCCGTCTGTCACCAGGCTGTATCTCAAGAACGGTGATAGCTAGAGAGTTGAAATTTTCACAGATGATGTATTTCTATTGCCGCTATAACAACAAATACTAAAAATAAAATAAAATAAATATTTAAGGGGGGCTCCCATACAACAAACATGATTTTTTTACCGTTTCTTGCTCGATAATAATAACGTTGCCTTAATTTGCATAGATAATGGTACGGAACCCTTCGTGCGCGAGTCCGACTCGCACTTGACCAATTTTTATTCAATTCTTAATACTCAAAAGGCTGAAATATTTTTGATAGAATTTAGTGGTGTGGTTTCCTTTCATTTATAATTTGTTGTTTTCTTTACTTTTAGAAAGTTGTCATGCTGTACTCACAGTGAAGCCAAGTTTCTGTATAATCCTAGCATATTTCCTAGCCGCTAAACGTGAGTCTTCTTCACTTTTGGCACCGGTACACACCATCTTTCCTGATGAGAATATAAGAGCTGTTGTCCTAGGTTCCCTTATCCTCATGATGACAGCAGCAAATCTTTTGGGATTGTATTCAGCATTTCTTGCATGCAATGCAATCTTTTTTAAATCCAACTTGCAATTCAAGTTGACTGTAGATACAATATTTCTGAAATATAAAAAGTTGTAGTCATCTTTATTTAGTTTCAATGAACTAATACAATGATGTTTATATTTTACACAAATGGCATGTGGCATATATAAATCTTAGAAGTACAACTAAGTGTCACGCATGACCATCATGACTAAATGAAATGTAATGAAAACGAATTAAATTAAACGAAGTATGCATGTTTGTACGTAAAAACAAAGATCTTTTTAACACTATGGATGAAATAAAACCTAGAAACAGACGAGATCCATTCAGACTTGTCTTGGACTGCTTACCAAGAACAACAAAATATAATAGAAACTGTATTGCTATGTGTATACGAATATTTAATAAGATACCGAAAGATATAAAAACGTTAAAATTTTCATTATTTAGGACAAAATTGTATCAATGGCTAAGTAAAAATAACTTCTACAATATTAATGATTTCTTTAATTGTAAAAATCATTAAGTTATTGCATGCTATAATATTAGCTAAACATGTAAGTGCTTTAAATTTGTAACACCTTATTGTATACTATGTTTATGGCAATAAAATATGATGATGATGATGATAAAAATGAAGGCACAAATTTTTTTTCAACAAAAAAATATGTGACAATTTTTTTTGATTTTCCCTACCACCATATAAATAAATTGTTACGACATCATGTTTAGAATATACATAGAATGTTTTAGAATATTAATATTAAAAATGGTATGTCACCTATACTATACATACCATTGTTGATAACCCACTATCCAAGGATTAGATTGTTGTAGTTTAGTTACGAGTTAGTGTACTGTTAATATTGTTTTATTTATAATCATCATATGAAAAAAAAAAATAATTTAATTAATAATTAAATACTTACTGTAGTTGTGGTAGTATACCGGGGTCTGCAGAATATGGGGTCATGGGAGTCATAGGCGCTGGACTGGCTTGACTTAGCATCTGCTGACTTGCCAGACTTCCACTTGTGATTAATGGAGACATCATGTTTTGCTTTGAAAATAAGTAAGTTATTAGTATGGATTACTTAAGGGCCTACATCAATATTATCGTATATCATCGCCGACACGTACATATTAACACAGCCAGTAGGCACAGAAAATGAAGAATTGGGGATACTTTTCCTATTTACTCAAAATCTACTAAATATATTTTAATTCTGATTTACGTGTTTCTATATATAATAGTTACTTATGTTTTTAAAGTTATTTCATTAGTTAATACGCGATAATAGACCGACAAATGAAAAAAATAAAAAATTAGAGAGGTTGTTTCGCTAAGATTTTCTATCGAGAAAACTTTTTTCAATCGTGTTTCTGAGTTTATGCGATCCTAGATCATATATTGAAAAAACATATACTTAAAAATTAGAGCTCTAGCCATTCAATCTAAAGAAACAATGAAAACTTCGTACGTAGAAAAATGCACGAAGCTATTTTGGTATCGTCTTAAACATTACAAACAATCATGAAAATGTTAGATACATTACAAATACATGAGTTTATTATAATATTTCCCAATATAACTCTACAAATGATCATGATAAAATTAAATTTTTAATTAAATTAAATAACAAATAAAATAATACATTTAAAAATAAATATTTACTGGTGTCTGCGGCTGCATCATCTGTTGAGGTGTTGCATAGCTGGGAGCCGGTGCATATGCATGTGCCGATCGCTGAGGAGTACCCAGGTTGAAGCCGACGAGTGGCGATGGCATTGTGGACAAGGATTGTTGCTGTTGTTGTTGCTGCTGGTGCTGCTGATGGAGAGCATTTGGCAGAATTTGCTGGTCTTCCTCTGGTTGATGTAATGGGGTACCTATTCCAGGTATGTTGTATGGACTCGGTAGCATTTGGTCCATTTTGTTGGGATCGTTTGAACTTGAGAAATGAAACTATCACTAGCAATATGATATATTTTCTGTAGATAACAAACTTGATTTTGACTGTATTCTTGCTCAAAAACGATTTAAATTTAACAACAGCAAATAAATAATTACACTTAACACGCTTTTATATTTTAATACAGCCACCGTAACCAAAACACAAAAATTAAACTTCATATAACTGTCAAAATCAAATCAAGTCAAAATTCAAAATGACAAATGTCAGTTCCATTTTTTTTTCCATAGGTTAAAAGAGATTTACCCCGTTTTCCAATCAGCGCACAATAGCGCATTATGCGGCACAATGCTCAACGTTGAGTTTTCCAATTACAGCATCGCATCGCACAATCGAGCACTCTCAAAAGTGATGCGTGCAATCCATACCAACTTCAGCGACAGAAAATTAACAAGTATTTTTTCTTTAAATTGGCATTCGCTGAAGTTGGTATGGATTGCACGTATCACTTTTGAGAGTGCTCGATTGTGCGATGCGTTGCTTTAGTTGGAACACTCAACGTTGAGCATTCTGCCGCATAATGCGCTATTGTGCGCTGATTGGAAAACGGGGTCTTTCTCGTACTTCATTCATTTATTTGACATGACATTGACAATAATTTACATACATGACATTTCAGTATGTAGCTGTCAAAACCATTCTTTTCTAATAAATTTCCGTTTATTTCATTGATGCTAAGCCAATTATAAGATTATCTATTGTTTAAAGTGCTATAACTTTTACATTTAAGATGGCAGAAACAATGAAGCAAACCGTTGCCACAATATTAAAAAGTATCGAAAGGTAATTTTGTTTACCATACTTAGACGAGGTTATATTTGATGTCGTGTCGTGATTTTCCAACTATTTAGAAACTATGAAATATATTTGTTACTTCTGGCTTCATCTTTGCTTTTAAATCGATTTAAAAATCTTACTTCCCATATTTATCGGACACTTATGATTTCTGACGAGATATTCTCTAGTAAAATGAAATATTTTTTTACAGGTACAATCCAGCCAATCTTCAAAGTTTGGAGAGATATGTCGAAATGCAGTCTCGGGACAACACTTATGATTTGGAAGCTAATCTTGCAGTACTCAAATTGTACCAATTCAATCCAGAAAAAGTGAACCCTGACATAACCTGCCAGATATTACTGAAAGCATTAACAAATTTCCCTCACACTGACTTTACTTTGTGCAAGTGTCTATTATTGGAGTCTGTGGTTAGTATATATCCTGGATATCCTTCCATTGGCTGTAAAAGAGTTTGCTAAGAGTAAATTTATGTGTAAGAATATCGCTGAGAAATAAATAATAAATAAATATTCATGGACATTTCACACAATGTCCTCTGGTCCCAAGCTAAGCTTATATGCTTGTGTTATGGGTACCAGAATATGGATAGAATACATATACTACTTTTTTTTTGTAAATACATACTTATAATACATAGAAACACCAAAGAAAGAAGGAAATGAGAAAGAAAATTTGCAACTAATCCTGATATTAACATGCTTCATTAGTGTAGTTTACAAGGCCTGTGCCCACTGAAGACATACATACGGGCTGAATAAAACTATCATATAAGAAGTTAGTGACAAAATAGCATATATCTATTCTACTTTTTGTTTTCAGGTTGAGAATGAGACTATTTCACAAATAAAATATCTGGCTGACATATTGGAGCAATGTGATTTTGCCCAATTCTGGAACAGGGTGCATCAAATGCCTGAATTATGCAACCGTATCAGTGGGTTCCATGACTCCATCAGGAAGTTTGTGTGTCATGTTGTTGGTATTACCTTCCAGACCATTGATAAGAATAATCTAGCCAATTTGTTGGGTGGCATTGATGGTGAGATTCATATTTTTAACTTATTCAGTATTTAATGTATGAATTTTTTTTTGTATGTAAAGTTAATGAAGCTTGTATCAAACTGTCAGTGATAAGATTTCATTACTTTTGCTGACAAAAAGTACAGATTTACTTCTACAACAAATAAGACAAGAAAAACGTTAAAAAAATCTTATAAATAAAAATATTGGGATTAGTTTTTCTTATGGGGTGTTAAAATTGTCAAAGCCACTAAAATAAAAGATTAAACAAAAAGATATTAGATACTATTGTGACACTATGTCAAATCTAGATAAATATCCTAACTTCTATAGCAATGTAAATTTATATAATGTTGCTTGAGTAACTATAACTGTATGATATACAAGATCTTTTAAAATGACAGTAGCTGTGTGTCTGTTCCAAGTGTAAATCATCTGGAGAAGAACAGATAACAAACTATGGATAATTTTCCTTTTATTTTTGTTTTTTTAAAGTATGATTTTAATTTTGCTATTTTTTGTGTATATTTTAATTTAATGCATAATATATCAATCTTAAGACCTAATATTAATTAAATGTAGGAAAATTATCATTAAATAATTATTTATTTATTTTTATTTATAATGCAAATTGATTTATTGATATGAGGCATGTGTGATATTGTCCATTGTCTGACTACAGCTTAATCAATATTAATCATTTAACTTTGTCTTTGTGCACCTACCTTTACCATTTTCTGCACCACCTAGGTTGACTGGTAGAAAATGCCTAATGGCATTAAGTCCTTAAGACTTAAATCTTTAGATTGAAATAAAATAATAATCTTTAGATTAAAATAAATAAATAAATGGATATATTTGTTGTAGATGTAACATTGAAACACTGGGTCAAGAAATATGGATGGAGAGATGATGGCAACCTGATCTTCATTGCCAACCAAGATGAGAATATTAAGACCAAGAACATTACTGAGAAGATTGAGTTTGATCATCTCGCTCCGTTGATGGCTCTGTTGTAATTGTTATGCAACTTTGTACTGAATAAACTCTAAACAAATATAACTGTGTCATTTCTTGCACTGATTGCATCAACAATTGGTTATACTATTAAATTGCTTTTTTTATATTTGCTACACAATTGCATTTTAATTTTAAAATGGTTAGATATTTTTAATAGGTATGTATTTTCTGATAGTAATATGTGCCATATAGTCGTAAACATTTGTTGTATGGGAGCCCTCTAAAACTTTTTTCTATGCTGGTATTAGTAATTGTAAATGTAAAAATAAATCATCAACATACGTAATCTGAAACTTTCAACTCCAGCTATTACCTTTTCTGGAATACCTGGTGAAAGATGGGACAATGGATAGATGACCAGTTTCGGAAAACGGTTCCATTTTACCTTTTGGTATGGGGCCCTAATAACGATTATTTTTAAATAAAACTACTTTTTACGGATTTAGTACAGTAGTAGGTCACGGGTGAGACCCCGTCCCGAGTCTCACCCGTGACCATGGTGACTGCAAAGTCTCCGAAACGTCGGGCCAAAATTTAAAACAAATATACGCGTCTAAATCCGTAAAAAGTAGTTTTATTTAAACAGATGAGTCGCGCAAGTGTTAGAAAACGATTCTTTTATCATGCTTTTCTCGTTCGTGGTCGGTGCTCAGGGTCGTGATTTATTAGGACCTTAACTGTTGAACCCAGATGTATAATTTTAATTATGGAATATTTCGAGATAATTTTTAGGGTTCCGTACCCAAAGGGTAAAAACGGGACCCTATTACTGAGACTTCGCTGTCCGTCCGTCCGTCCGTCCGTCCGTCTGTCACCAGGCTGTATCTCAAGAACGGTGATAGCTAGAGAGTTGAAATTTTCACAGATGATGTATTTCTATTGCCGCTATAACAACAAATACTAAAAATAAAATAAAATAAATATTTAAGGGGGGCTCCCATACAACAAACATGATTTTTTTACCGTTTCTTGCTCGATACTAATAACGTTGCGTTATGTTGCATAGATAATGGTACGGAACCCTTCGTGCGCGAGTCCGACTCGCACTTGACCAATTTTATAGGCTATCACGCAAACGCTATATTGTGAAATGATCGGTGCCTTCAAATAAAAACATATACGTAAAATCGATATTTAATTTAAATTAAATTCATCTTACGTAAACTTTTATATACAATGACTTGTTGCAAAACATAACAACATAATATAATAACAAGAGCATAATGTAACATGTAAAAGTATAAAAATTGAGTCTTATTGTGTCTCTTATGACTTCTTGCCGTGACTGTAGCCGTGCTCTTTGCCGGACGCGTGTCCGCCCTTCTTTCCATGGTCGTGATGATGTGCGTGATGCTCCTCGTGTCCGTGATGTCCCTTGTGCCCTTTGTGATCTTCGTCGTAATGTCCCTTGTCGTGGTGCCCCTTCTTTCCATGATGTTTCTCGTGATGCCCTTTTTCGTGGTGTCCACCTTTCTTGTGATGCCCTCCCTTTTTGTCGTGGTGTCCGTGGAAATCTCCATGTTTGTGATGATGTCCGCCTTTGTGGAAATCGTCGTAGAACTTGTGCTCCTTGTGATATTCATCTTTGTGTGATTTGTGGTGGAATCCGGTGGTTTTAGATCCCTTTTTGTGCCCTTTTTTATGACCAAATTTACCGCCTTTGTGACCGTGTGCTGCCTCGTGATGTTCTCCGTGGTGGTCGTGCTCGTCATGGTGATGTTTCTTGTGTCCTCCGTGTTCGTCGTGATGTCCTTCATGGTGATGTTTGGCGTGGTTCCCATGCTCTCCTTTGTCGTGATGGTGATGTGATTTGTATCCCTTATCACCTTTGTCTCCGTGATCTTCGTGATGCTCGGCGTGGTGTTCGTGCCCGCCGCCTTGCTCATGATGGCTGTCTTGAGCCTTTTTATGTTCAGTACCAGCTATGGCCTGGTCCTTGGCACTGCTCGCTACTGACTGATCAGTGCCTGGTGGCGCTTTCACTTCAGAAGCAATTTTCGTCTCCGCGACGGCTTGTTCACCTTTAACCTTGGCGACATTTCGAGCGCTTGATATTATCGCTACGCTTGCAAGCACATTTACTATAAGTAAGAGCCTCATTTCTGAAAAATAGAATAAATATTTTAATTAATGATCAAACTAATACAAAAGAAGGCTTTGTAATAGATTTCTTCGGGAGAACTTACAACTAGATGACCTCATCGCTTCAAAATTAAAATAAAGGTTGAAATATTTCATTCTATGAAGTCATTACTTATTTGTAACAGACGGTATGGTTCTTTCTATGCTAGGTTTTTAATAATTTAAATTAGGTGATTAGTGAAAATTTGAGGTTTTGGGTTTTGGGGTTTGATTTCCAGTAGATAATTAATATATAATAATAAAATATCTGTGTGAACACAGACATTTAAACTGCGTCCAAGTTCTTTCTGTGTATGTATCTTTCTATACACAGCGTATGCGTTAATTAAGAAAAAAAATTAGAATTAGGTACATCAGAGATCTACTGCCGATGAGATAAAGATAAAGAGAGATGTCAAGTATAATATGTGATAGATTGAAGAGAAAGCGAGCTGAGTTCAGAATCAAGATGTTATCGAAGCTGCAGAGGTAATTGAGAAAAGAATAGAGTGGAGGGAAGAGTTATAGTTCTAGAATTAATTTCAACCGGTAAAAGATATTGTTGAAACTTACTTTGTCTCTATTTGCCAGAGACGTCGACAACTGCGCCAATTCTGCAAGCACACTGTCAAAACCATTACAGCACATTGGTTTTATACATAAAACCGCTTTCATCAAGTGTCGATTACAGAGAAGTGTTTAGCAATAGTTGCTGTTGATTTCTGGACGAATGATTCTGCGACAGCCGCCTCTCTGACGACATTGTGTTATGGTTAAACTCAATTAGTTCCGTTAGATCAACAGACTTGCTGGTTCATTTTGCATTCGACCTCTATTTTGTTATTTCAATTAAATTAGTTTCATTTTGATAAAGTACAGTATTGCACAGAACTGCAGTAAACAAAAACATTTTGATTTCTTTGCCTAAATAGACACTACGTTTTCAATTGATTTACGAAATGGGGTATTTTCTAGAGGATTTTTGGATTAATGTATTTTATTCATTTAATTTCATAGTCTTTTAAGTGATTTTTTTTGAAAATTACAGTATTTTTAACTGTTTAGTGCTATATTGCGATATATTTTAATTATTTTCCATGAATATCCCTTTAATTAATTTTGAAAATTCTGCCAGTCTGCCAGTGAAATCGCGAGAAGTACGTTTATTGATTTACGCAATCTTTCTCGAAGTTTTAGCAGCTGTGTCTCATAATTTTTTTTTATTAAGTAAACAAAAAACTAGACCTATATAGTACAACGTCTTTTATATAAATGTAATGTTTTGTGGAATCTAGTTCAATATAATCAGCTCATGTGCTCTGTCAACATGACCAACTAAACTAAAATACTGATTCTATCATATACTACTAATACTAACAATTTTATGTTATTTGCTATACTTATTTAAGTGGCGACGATATTTTGTTCTAAATGACATCGAATAAAATTAAAGAAATTGACAATGAACTCTCCGTATTGTTTTTAAATAGATCTAATTTACTGAGAAAGTTACTTGGATTGCTTATTATTTTATAATATTTTTATTAAATTAAGAAAAAATGTAATATTAAGGATTTTTAAAATTAATAAAATAAGTATATCTATATTAAGTTTGGTTTATTTACATATAGGTAGGTACTGTGTAAGGTAGCATAGTAGAATATAACATATCTTAAAAGTAATGGTATCAGTGCTTGCCATGGTGGAAACCCCAATGTTTGTGGTCTTCATGACCGCCCTTCTTTCCATGGTCGTGGTGGTGATGGTGGTGTTCTTCGTGTCCGTGGTGTCCCTTGTGACCTTTGTGGTCCTCGTCGTAGTGATGTTTATCATGATGACCCTTATGACCTTTATGATGCTCGTGATGACCGGAGTGATGGTGGCCGCCTTTCTTGTGACCTCCGCCATGCTTCTCATGATGTCCGTGATGATGGCCGTGTTTGTGGTGCTTGCCTTCCTTGTGGTGATCGTCGTAAAAGTGGTGGTCTTTGTGGTACTCGTCCTTATGGTATTTCTTGTGGTAACCCTCAGTCTCTTCACCTTTATCATGGTGTTTCTTATGGTGATGTTTGCCACCTTTATGATGGTGTCCATGTTCATGGTGATGGCCGTGATGATCGTGTTCGTCCCAGTGCTTCTTGTGACCACCTCCGTGCTCGTGATGATGGCCGGAGTGATGATGTTTGCCGTGTTCGCCATGTTCACCTTTGTGATGATGGTGATGTCCCTTGTGTCCTTTGTGCCCCTTCTCACCGTGCTCGTGATGATGATGAGCGTGATGTTCCTTGCCGCCCCCGGACTCATGATGGTGACCGTGGTGGCTCGCGGCGGCGACTAGATCGTTCTTGTCGATCTCCCGTCCCCAGGAGGCGACGACCACACAGCCCAGCACGCCCAGGACGACAAGCGACCTCATTATAAGCAAGAGACTTGTTCTATTTGTTGTATATTCTGATACTCGGAGTAGACTGTCCACAAACCCGGCGGTTACGGCATTTTATATCATTAAACATTTGCTGGTTGCAGCCAGTGAAACCATCGGGCAAGGACGCGAACTCGCTGCTGTTGCACCTCATTACATTTTCTTATCATTGCGACAGTACTAAAGGCCTACGTAAAAAACAATAAATACGCCTCTGATTATTTGTAAGTGCTAATGATGGGTTTCACTTAGATGTATCGTTTGTGTATTATGTTAATTTTATAGATTTACTAGCTGACCCGGCAAACGTTGTTTTGCCATACAAAAAAAAAGTTTGAAAAATAGATGTTGGCCGATTCTCAGACCTACTGAGTATGCATGTAAAATTTCATAAAAATCGGTCTAGCCGTTTCGGAGGAGTACGGTAACTAACACTGTGACACGTGAATTTTATATATTAGATACTAGCTGACCCGGCAAACGTTGTTTTGCCATACTAAAAAAAAAATTTGAAAAATAGATGTTGGCCGATTCTCAGACCTACTGAATATGTATGCAAAATTTGAGAAGAATCGGTCAAGCCGTTTCGGAGGAGTACGGTAACTAACACTGTGACACGTGAATTTTATATATGAGATATTATTATATTAGATAAATTGGCACGTAACCGGAGGTCGCCATTTCGGTTTGATTTTAATTTGAAAAAAATATAAATTATATTTTGCAAATTGGTGGAGTAGGATATTTAACCACTCCGACCATTTCCCGAGCTTTGGCTAGGGTTTTATAGCAGCTGTCTTGCAGTCAGGAATAGAATAATTATTTAGTTGCTCACCTATCACATATACGTACGGTATATAAGTTTTTCTGCAACGTGACGATCTGAGCATAACCTACAGCAAACAAGTACATAACACTTTTGTTAATGCTTATAGGCAGAATATAGGAGTATACAAAACATCCTTACAAAACACCCATTAATTTTATTAATTTTTTTTGAGTATTTATGGACATTTCGCATAATGTCCTCTGGTCCCAAGCTAAGCTTATAAGCTTGTGTTATGGATACCAGAATACGGATAGACCACATAAACTACCTAATTTTGTTTTGTAAATACATACTTATAATACATAGAGAACACCCAGACGCAGTACAAACATTTATATGACAATTATAAATATCGGTTTAAAATTTCGTTATAAAAATAAACATGAGACATATCTACATAGAGTTAATTTCATCAAGATAATGCAAATTATAGCTACTCACAAAATAGATATGTCGTAGGAGACTTGATTAAAATAGTTTACTTAGGGATCTTTAGTTTTAAGTTAGGTTCCAAGATTGTGAAGTGGGTCCTCAAATGGTGTCAATGGTGAGTAATTCGTTTATTAGATGAGAATGAATGGTGACCCGTTGAATATTCATAAAAGGATCCTTCCAAACCAGCTACACGTGTCGTAAGCCACGGATCAATCTCATCGTAGTACATAGAATGTTGTAGTTATCGTAGTTAGTTTATTCAGTATTACAATGTGTTTAGATGGATGACTGCTCTGGCTGTAACAACAGGTGATGTCTACGGTGATTTTCTCCGATATCAGAAGTGGGATCGAATAGTCGTTATTCGATTTTGTTTTGAAATAAAAAAAAAAAAACTAGAACAGTAAAATTAAACGTTTTAGTAAAAATTTAAAGATTTCGCAAAGTTTCTTTTTGGTAAAAAATTGCTTTGATTACATTAACAACCCAAGACTGATAATAACAAGTTATAGGTAATTAGTTAATTACCCTAAAACATTGTAACTACGTAACATAAATTAAATGACAATGATTTGTTAGTAATTTAATAAATCTACAGTGTTCACTTGCTAAATTTATCTCGTGTATCAATCAATAAGTAATAGTAAAATCGTTTTACTTGATTGCGAACAGAAATATAGTGTGGCTTTATGAACATTCAACACTTCGTTTTAAAGTGTTCGGTTCCCTTTTTATAAAGTTGGTACATGATTTTCGCTTATTTATTTATAAGCGTACTTGATAACTAAAAATAAAAGTTTTAAAGAAAAACAAAGATTTAGTCTCCGCCGTGTAATAATGTGTTTTTACATATTCTAACGCGTTATTAAAGTTTGTTATTTGTGACTGGCAAATAATATCGCAAGAAACTTTCACCTTGATGAGAGGTAGTGAGAAAATCTAAATCATGGTTGACTAAATACTCAAGATTAGACCAACATGTAGTTACATGTAGAAGATAGAGTTGTGATAAAAAGAGTTTGACGAAATATTCGTTTAAAATTTTAAATCCTTAGACAGCGAAAGAAAGTTTAGGAAATCTATATACGTGCCAGTCGTTTCAGAAATACTGTTTCGAAAAATCTATTTACCATTATGATCTCGACTGTGCTATTGACGTATGCAGACGTCCTGTAAGTCGTTAATAATATTGCCAACGCAACTTATTGTAGTGTACCTATAATATGCGGTTAAATTCGTCCTTTCTAAAATATCTAGCTATAAATACGAACCTGACGGTGCTATTGACGTATGGAGACGTCTAGTAACCATTAATAATTATTAACATCACTTTTTGTGGTGTATAATGAGTTTTTGAAATCTTTAACTTACTGACGTGTGAGACGTCTAGTGAGGCAGTAATAATATTAATCACACGCTTTATTGTGGCTTACTCAGTCAGTTCGTGAAATATTCTGTTTAAAACATCTACTTACAAATATGATTTTGATAACGCAGAGACGTCTTGTAAACTATTAATAACATTAACCACACGTTTTATTGTGCTTTACCTATAACATGTTTCTAAAATTTTCATAGAGATGTCCAGTATAGCAGGTTCATCTTATTACAAATATTTAATTCCAAAATGCCTTTAATGCCCATACAATACTTCAGTTGTATTTCGATTTAAATGTATGCGACTAATATTATTGGTCTATGCAGGCTGAAAAAAAAAAAAAATTATCACTAGCAATCTGCAACTGTTTCGCGTGGTTCTCATTGTAAATGAAGTCTACCGTTTGTTTTTAACTTTATTACTTTCCGTTTATTCGCGCATACGACCCTTGTTACAAATTATCGAGGTGACAGGAGATCACCTCTGAGTATTCACGAGCATAACTTTTGACCTTATTTACTTGAACAAGAATCTGTCGTAGTGGATTGACTATAGCAGATCTACATACCGTAACAAATTATCTACCGCTTAAATTTTAATTTGCGAGCGATTTTGGTGTACAGAGACGTTCAGTGAACTATTTATAGTATTAACAAAGCAGTTTACCGTGGTGTATCCATGAGTAAACTAATTATTATTATTAAAAGAGCTGTTGGCGCGTGGAGCGTTACAGTAAGCCAAAAATAAAAGATGCTATTGGCGTGTGGAGCCGACCAATAAGCCAAAAAAAAAAAAAAATGAAAATAAATCAATAAATAAAAGATGCTATATTGGCGTGTGGAGCCGACCAATATAAGCCACTATAATTATCCTATCCTGAAAGAATAATGGTCCCCTGTGTACGACGGCGAACAGGACCGCCTATGGCACAGCATCAACCTATCCTTTTATTCCTAGGGCCCTTGCCTACGCGGCAACGTCGACCTTTCCCTTACCTATCCTTCCCAAACCCATTATCCTTCCTAAATCCTTAATCCTTTCTATCCTTAAGACGCTATACTCATAAATATACCACGTTACGATACTATGCACCAACGGTTACTATTCACGATTTAGGTGTTTAGTAGCAACAGCTAAAAGAGTTATGTAGGCTTAACTTCTACTTGAGCTACAAGTAGGAGGTAAAGTTACAGTGTTTATTCGTATGCCAGTACGAAAATTCTAAATTCAACTTTTTATTCACTGATAGTTTAATCATTAGCATTTAAACTAAATTAGAAAATCATTCCTTTACTGTTGAATCCGTCTAGATCAGCAGGATAGGCCAAACGAAAACCCTTCTATTAGTTTCAAGTAGATAGGGAACACACGAGGACGCGTGCCTTTGCAGAATGGCCGTGTGACAATAAGGACAAAGAGAAACAAAGGAAAGAAAAGAAAGAAAAAGAAAACAAAAAAAAAAAAAAAAAATTCTAATGCATTTACTAACGTAGCTAAAAATCATTTTCTGAGTAATATACGACTAATTAGCTAAATCCTAAATAATTAGTTATCAAATTACAGCCGAGCGGTTGTCTTTATGAAAACACAAGTTTAATGTGTAGTGGATTTGATGATTAGAAACCATCTATTGAATGCTACAATTGTATTGGCTCGATAAGTCGATACGAACCCACTACAACTTAAAGTTCGTTAGCAAAAATGCGAAAAACCTGACAACTAGAGCAGTCAGTATTATACGGGTCGTTACGCTGCCCAGTACTATAACTTAAACAATTAGAATATCCTCCAAAGTGTAATTGCTGAGTGTGTATTTGTGATAAAAAGTGCACAGTAACGATAATGCGGAATTATTGTAACTGACTGAGTGTGAATGTTGAATTATTGTGGGAATTGTTATAACTGACCGACGAATGGAGATAAAAAGTTAGTTGTGGATTTCTTTATTTTGCGTCTTTATATTGGGTCAGAATTAGCCGAGCGGAAAAACCTAGCTCTATTGCAGATTTACACACGGGGACGTGTGTATTCGCAGAATGGCCGTGTCGTAGGAGACTTGATTAAAATAGTTTACTTAGGGATCTTTAGTTTTAAGTTAGGTTCCAAGATTGTGAAGTGGGTCCTCAAATGGTGTCAATGGTGAGTAATTCGTTTATTAGATGAGAATGAATGGTGACCCGTTGAATATTCATAAAAGGATCCTTCCAAACCAGCTACACGTGTCGTAAGCCACGGATCAATCTCATCGTAGTACATAGAATGTTGTAGTTATCGTAGTTAGTTTATTCAGTATTACAATGTGTTTAGATGGATGACTGCTCTGGCTGTAACAACAGGTGATGTCTACGGTGATTTTCTCCGATAGATATAATACAACACATACATGGACTTCTATAGATACTTATTAATCCTCAGCATGATATTGTTATTTACTGTTCAGATAGATTCTAAAGCCAATTATTATTTTATTTTAAATGCTAAAGTTACTCTGTTTGTCGCTTTATTCCACGGTCACAATACAGTTTGAAGCTAAACTTACGCTAGTTGTATTGCACAAAAATTTGTGAAATCACCGCTGTTTGAATTCCACTGAAAGTCGTCACGAGATTAGTAAACTCCTAACTACGGAGGATTCAATGCGAGAGAAAATGCTAAAAAGACCTGCGAGCGTATTATGAGCTTTTTAAAAATCATGCAAGTTCCAAGCAGGCCGTACACTGCCTGACTAAATTATGTATTATGGTAAACATAAAACATTTAGTTGAAAAATTTTAGTTAGTACTTAAAGTTTTAGTTGTACCTTCACTATAAACATATTACTACTATGACTGTTTTAGCGAACTGGATGGCTGGGAGTTATTTTCATATTACGAATTTGCCGGGCAGTTCCATTCACGGCGTAAACGGCCTGGGAATAAGAGCTCATAATACGGCCGCTGGACTAACCTAATAAACTGGCCATACGTTACAAGAAGATGGGGTTAAGAATCTTTAGATCAGTAGATTATGTGAAAAATAGAAGTTTTGGGTCCAATTATCTAAAATAGTAAAATTCTAATCTAAATTTAAAAAAAAATCTAAATTTTCATACAGAAAATAATTGTACTGTGTACACATATTATATATTGTGTCTGGGTATGGCCATGTACTCCGTACTCCGGCCGTACTAAGTAAGAGTCATTTTCAAGTCATTTTACACTAAGTGTTACGGAGCAGGGCAGTAAGTATTAAATAATTGATGAAATAATATACACCTGCAAAGCGACATCTAGTAACAAATTCTATAAAACTTAGTACGTACTTATAAAGTGCGTGGGGGCGCCACTCTATAAAAAGTAGAGCAGATTTTAATTCGCCATGTAAATCCAGTTCGTCTAATTGCAACTTGCAATTTTTATTCCAAACTCTCAGTTTTTTTTCTCTACAGGAAAGTCGCGGATACCCAGAACAAGAATATTTGCAATGCAACCGCATTCCTAATAATTTATAATTATAATTTATTTTATTAGTCAAGGGTAACTTATGGCTAAATTTACATTAATAACTAGCTGGCCCGGCAAACGTTGTTTTGCCATACCAAAAAAAATATAAAAAAAAATTAAAAAAAAGAACTATAAACCTCACGGCGCCCGAGACCTTTCCAACGAATGCAAAACCGTGGAAATCGGTTCGTGTGTTCTGGAGTTATAGCGTCAGGAAGGAAAACCCGACTTATTTTTGTATAGTAGACTAGCTGGCCCGGCAAACGTTGTTTTGCCATACCAAAAAAAAAGTTAAAAACAAAAAAGAACTATAAACCTCACGCAGCCCGAGACCTTTCCAACGAATGCAAAACCGTGGAAATCGGTTCGTGCGTTCTGGAGTTATAGCGTCAGGAAGGAAAATCCGACTTATTTTTATATAGTAGATTATAATAGAAAATAATATTTGTTCGTTGCAAAGAATTTTTTTTTATTAGAGTAGTAATAGTGACACCTAACTACCTCATCAGGTCAGACACACTCCTATGACTCCTATCCATCCAAGGTTGCCTGTAAGAAATTGCATTAGTGATAAGTCCTAATGTGTTGATTATGTAAAAAGTGTACAAATAAAGAGTTATCTATCTATCTATCTAATTAATCTACCATTCCTAAATATTATATGCCTACAGTGTTATCTATTCCTAAACTGAGCGTAATACTAATCTTGCTTGGTGATCGAACTTCGTAGAAGCAGAAACTACTACCTGACTGTGACTGTGCTAGCATGTTATGATGTTAGAGGTATTTGAGTAAAATAAGATATTTTTGGTGTCGTTGCAAATAAGACATCTGAATCTCAGATCTGGCAAAAAGTATTTATACAACTATTTTAATTTTGTAATAGTTTTATCATTTGCATGATTAGTATTTGAAATTGTACGATGTACGTACACGTTATACGATGTAACCTTTAGAGGTTAATCTTTTATTACATGGATATTACTCCATTGTCAGTGGTAGATGACGTAGAGCGTCTTCACTAAGTGAAATCACGATATTGTTTGAATCATAGAGAGCCGCTATATGCAAGCGGCAGAACAGTACGTGTTGTGACGTTCATTTAGAGATTGAGATATGAGTATGCCGTTTTTAAATTGACATAGAGCTACTAATTATAAAAGAAAGTCGTTATTTTCGTATATTTGTAAGGTTATTATTTTCCAAACTGCGTAACGGAATTAGATCCGATTTTTTATAATATAAATAACAGTTTTTGACAATTTTCGCGAACCGATTTTAGCGAACTTTTAAACCTCCGATAAGTCATTATGAATAAAACCATTAGTGGTTAATTCATATACCACGCCTACCAAGTTGCGGGCGACATCTAGTAGTTGTCTAATATTGAGTTACTTTAGGGTCATACATTAAATTTGGGTTCTATTGGGATAATTTCAAACAAGATGTGCGGCTTTCTGTAAAAGAGCGATAAATATAGTTATTTGATCAGTTATTGTATCTATAATTATAAAATTTAAGAACTTTTTACCATAAATATTTCTTATTTGAACTTATAAGTGCTCCCCTTACTTAAAAGTATTGGTTTCTTGTTCTATGTCCTTTGTTTGCTTAAAAAAATGTGCCTGCGAAGATTATATAATGCAGTTTTAGGGAATGCAGCAAGAATATGAAACCACTTCGATTAACATACACACAAACACACACACACACACACACACAGAGAGAGAGAAAATCATATATACTAAATTATTAAGAAATGAAAATTTAATAGAGAGATTAAGCAAAGGATAACTAAAAGACATCTTTTAAACTGCAAATGTCCAAAGGGTGAATGGCTGAAAAAAGAATCTCATTTTTCTAAATAATAAAACTCTACCATCCTAAATGTAACATGTATTTATTAATTGTAATTTTTTTTGTAGTTATGCTAAAATAAAACAAATTAGACTAATAGTCCCAAATATACTAAAATGTCATATAAAACATAATTTACAAGAAAAAAACACTTTGAAGGATAATTGAGGTACTTATTACTTATCTGATAACCAAAAAAAAAAAAGACAAGAAATATGAACTATAAGACGAACATAAGTGTTTCTAGAACCAATTTATTGCACGCAAAAATAATTACCGTAAATCACTTTCGTTCCGATTTTGATCACTTTCACATTTGAAATAAAAGCTATCGATTTTTACAGAAGGGAAAGAAAATTTATAATTAAGCTTAACAATTAAAGTTGATTAATGTCAATTAACAATTTACGTCACAACAGACCAGTACGAGGTGTGCAAACATTTTAAATTGTTAAAGTTTGACCGTGGTACGATTTGAAGTTAGGACATTACATCGATGTGTCTAACACTTAGTGATATAAATAGGCAAGCGATGATTTAGAGGTCAGTCACAACCGGACTTCCTCTCAATCATTACTTACAGAGGAAGCAATCCGGTCTAGTTAGTACCTAGTCTAGATACTACTTTAAAATGAGAGCCATTTTATTTATGGGGGCTCTGTGCCTGGTCACATTATGTGCCGCACACGAAGCTGACGACATGGCAGTCGCAGCTTCCCATCACCATAAGGGTGGTGGCGGCGGCGGAGGCGGCGGTGGTCATGATCATCATGCTCATCACCACCATGAACATGGTGGTCATGGTCACAAGGGACATAAGGGACACCATCATCACCACCACGGTGATCATGGCGATCACGGCAAACATCATCATCATGACCACCATCACGAGCATGGCGGCGGTCACAAGAAGCACTGGGATGAACACGACCATCATGGTGATCACCACGAACATGGACATCATCACAAAGGAGAGAAGCACGGCCACCATGAGCATCACGACAAGGGAGAGCACACTGATGGGTTCCATAAGAAGTACCACAAGGATCACTTCCACAAGGACCATCACTTCCACGACGGACACCACGACGAAGGCAAGCACCACAAACACGGACACCACCACGCTCATCACGGAGAACACGGCGGCCACCACAAGAAGGGAGGTCATCATCACTCCGGACATCACGAAGGACACCACGGTCATCACGGACATCACGACAAACATCATCACGATGAAGGACACCATGGACACAAGGGACACCACGGACACGAAGGACACCATCATCACCATCATGATCATGGCAAGAAGGGTGACCACGGTGACCACAAGCACTGGGGATTCCACCATGGCAAGCACTGATTGTACAAAATATTTTAATCGTTATAAATTTACAATTGTTGAGAATGGAAGTTGTTATTGTTGTTCTTATTTTTATACGAAATAAATAATTATTTTTCATATTTTCGCTTTATTATTTAAACTTGTTTACCGCAGAGTTTGAAAATGCTTAAAATAAGGATGAAAGTATTATAAAACATTTTGGTAGTAAAGCAGTTAGGTATATGGGTATGGGTATTAACCATCTATTAATTACGATAAATTCTAATAAAATTAAAATAGTAAAGGGATTTACAAGATAAAAACGAAAACTGTCATGGGGCAATGATTATTTATCTAACAAACAACCTAACGATATTAGTTACACTATTATTTACACTAACTTTAAATCTAAATCTACTATTAAATCGTAAAACCTTAGGTGTATTAAAACGCCTATTGAGATAAAAAACATGTCGGTAATTTATTTAACATGCTTTTATTAGCTTGCTACGTATCAATGTAACGGAATCTTTGAAAGGAATTTCAAAGGAATTTTTACCCACTTGCAGTATTCAGATTGATTTAAAATTTTGCACGCATTGTTTTTCTTAACATGAAAACAATCACATATTATTGTCGGTTAACAAAATAAATGCTTACGTTATATGAATATTTGGCGTAAAGGCGTTGATCTTGTCTTTCTGTCTATGATAATTATCACGTTTCCTTTTTTTGACACCAATATACACAATCCTTGCAATTTGAGGCCCCATTGCTAAAACTTATAAAACAAAAATATATATTTATTCTACAAATTCATACATTATACTTGATTATTATAAACCAAACTTTACCTTATGAAAAATTGTCATGAGACGACAGGAAAGTTAGGCCTATATGGAGAGTTCTGAGTATAAATGTGGAAGGAAAAAAGTCTAGAGAAAGACCTAAGAAAAGATGGATGGACTGTGTGAAAGAGGACATGAAAGAAAGAGCAGTTAACACAGACATGACGGCTGATAGAAGACTGTGGAAGAAAAAGACATGTTGCGCTGACCCCAAATAATGGGATAAGGGCAGGAGGATGACTTACCTAATGAAAAAAATACAAAGTGAATCAATACTATGTGGTCGCAGTACAATATTACGTTCACTCTACAATCGCTCGATAGTCGGAAGACGGCGCGCGCAGGAAAAAATGACACAGGTCCTTCTTCAATGGGCGCTTGCGCCGTAATAACTATCCTAATTTATTGGAATTTCGATGAAGTTTTATTAATATTTTGACCAAAAAAAATGCAAGAATTTCCAGTATTACTGTAGAAATGGGTTCTCTAATGAACGTAGTTTATTTTGGTATAATTTTATTTCCATAATTACTGTGTATTTAAACCAAAAATCACGATAAAATTACAACGTTAACCTCAAAAATTGGCCTATTGGTTTATTTTTTTACTAAATAATGGTAATACTATTCAATAATCTGTTACATTAAAGGACGATTAAAATATATGTCCAATGCGTTGTGTATTTTTTTAAACTTAAACTATAAGTATTTTTGATTGAGATACGTCTCTGAAATCATCTCTGCGGTGGTTTTTCAATAAAATGGTTGTGGAAAATTGATTACTATAGATTAAAAAAGTCATTTTCAGTAAATGTGTTTCATTAAACTTCAAGACGAAACCTTAGCCCATTTTTTGTGCATATTCAATAACTTCTAGGTGTTACAGACTATGGTGATTTAGGAGCCCAAAATATTAGAAATTCGTGCGAAAACGTGAAATGGCTCTTAACAAAAAACGAAAATCGCTAATATCTATTATGAAAGAAAATGAGTCCATTAATTTTCATTTTACTTAAGATTTCATATTGCAATATTTCATTATAGACAGGAGTAAATTATTTTACAAATCTCTATTAATTTGAAGAATAGCTTAGAGAAATATTTTTACTTTGTGATGTTTGTGTAATCGCCACCGCAATTGACCGTGAACTTAGAACAATAATGAGCTCTCGTTTTCGTGCGCTACCTCAATACGAGACAATAAAAAATGTATACGAACAATCTGCACCAGATTGTGACAACATAACGGAATTAGTTCCTAAATGTTTCGTTGCAATGACATTGAAGAGTTACGTACATCCACTTTTCTTAGAAAACCAAACTTAATTAACGCTCTATTGTAAATTTTCTTTACATTAAATGAATGCATTAAATGCCATTATAGCTATACCATTTAACTAGATTTTTTGTGGTATGGACAGATGGCATAAGTATTTGTCTTCCTACAACTATCTTTTCATATTTCAACAATATGATTATCCTTACTTATTATAAAACAAAGTTGACATTTTTGTTTATATATCCCAATGTGTGCTTATATCTTCAAAACTACGCAACGGATTTTGATGCGGTTTTCTTTAATAGATAGAATGATCCAAGAGGATGGCTTTTTATATAATTTGTTTCGGTTTCTAATTTCCTCGCGTACGAAGTTACGGCCAAGAACTAGTTAGTAGACAACACTTTAAGCTAGTACGAACTACTAGTACTCTAAACGTACTTGAATATCTCGCCTAATTGATATCGATTCACGTACATCATTAAAGCAATTTCTCATGCACTGATCAAAAGTTTTGTAGTAACTGGAGTAATTGCATTGCTGCTACTACCTAACCTACGATTATTTACCCAGTAGCTCTGTTAGTTAATACCTGTTTGTTTGTCAGTATGTAGAGTTGTGTAGAGCTACCCAGAAGACCATCATCATTAAAGTTTGTCAAAGCCCCTGAATTACTTGCGTTCCCTTCCCGAACTATGGATCACATTACAGGGACTAGGTTACTATAAATTAAGAAGATACGAGGCCATTTTCATTTATAAATGTTATTCTCTCCAGCCTAATAACGTCCCACGGTTGGGCACGGGCCTCCTCCACTTTGGAGGGTTTATGGTCTACTGTGCCACGCTGACCGGTGGCACAGGGTTTATTTTCGAGTTTTCCGTCTCTCACAGAGGATGTTATCTGTGTGCAATATCCCTTAGCTGACTTTTACAGCACCCTTGGGAGGAGATGGGGTGGTGACACTAGTATTCTTGATCCGTCACCACACGGAGATTATTAAATACCTATAATTAGTGAATTTAGAATTTTTTGTATAGCCAATATTACATCTACGAGTGTTAAAGCATATAATATGGCGGCGCAAGGTACCTATGTGATGTTATTCTTGTGTTATTATGTAGATTCGCCGTAATACACAAAAAGTTTATTATTTTTTAAAACTGTTATTAAGAGGATACCAAAATAGCTTCCTGCATTTTTCTACGTACGAAGTTTTCATTTTTTCTTTAGATTGAATGGCTAGAGCTCTAATTTTTAAGTATATGTTTTTTCAATATATAATCTAGGATCGCATAAACTCAGAAACGCGATTGAAAAAAGATTTTCTCGATAGAAAATCTTAGCGAAACAACCTCTCTCATTTTTTATTTTTTTCATTTG
Organism: Orgyia antiqua; assembly: GCA_916999025.1. Classification (NCBI taxonomy): domain Eukaryota; kingdom Metazoa; phylum Arthropoda; class Insecta; order Lepidoptera; family Erebidae; genus Orgyia; species Orgyia antiqua. Next base: position 950,051 of record OU779865.1, read on the forward strand.
TCGGTCTATTATCGCGTATTAACTAATGAAATAACTTTAAAAACATAAGTAACTATTATATATAGAAACACGTAAGCCGGAATTAAAATATATCTAGTAGATTTTGACTAAACAAAAAAAAAATTCCTAATTCTTCATTTTCTATACCTACCAGCTGTGTTAAATAGGTACATGTCGACGATAATATTGATGTAGGCCCTTAACAAATTTTTCTGTAGGTTTATTATAGTTCATTAAAGATTTTATGTAACTACATTTTATTGAGTGTTAAATCTCAAACCAATTCACGATACTTTGTTCTAGGTACATTTCAATTGATATATGTACAAAAGACATACTATTTAATTCAGACCAAAGTGAAGATTGTGATACGTACACATATTTCAGGTATACGTATACATGATTATGTGGTTTTATTTCATCTAGAAGACATGATTGGGTTGAATTAGTTATGATTTAAAAAAGTTGTAGGCGATAATAATCATTTACTTTGTATAAAAATAAGAACAACAATAACAACTTCCATTCTCAACAACTGTAAATTGATAACGATTAACTTGTTTAACACAATCAGTGCTTGCCATGATGGAATCCCCAGTCTTTGTGGTCTTCGTGACCTCCCTTCTTGCCATGATCATGATGGTGATGGTGGTGTCCTTCGTGTCCGTGGTGTCCCTTGTGTCCATGGTGTCCTTCATCGTGGTGATGTTTGTCGTGATGTCCATGATGACCGTGGTGTCCTTCGTGATGTCCGGAGTGATGATGACCTCCCTTCTTGTGGTGACCGCCGTGTTCTCCGTGATGAGCGTGGTGGTGTCCGTGTTTGTGGTGCTTGCCTTCGTCGTGGTGTCCGTCGTGGAAGTGATGGTCCTTGTGGAAGTGATCCTTGTGGTACTTCTTGTGGTACCCATCAGTGTGCTCTCCCTTGTCGTGGTGCTCATGGTGGCCGTGCTTCTCTCCTTTGTGATGATGTCCATGTTCGTGGTGATCACCATGATGGTCGTGTTCATCCCAGTGCTTCTTGTGACCGCCGCCATGCTCGTGATGGTGGTCATGATGATGATGTTTTCCATGTTCACCGTGATCACCCTTGTGGTGATGATGGTGTCCCTTATGGCCCTTGTGACCGCCGCCACCATGTTCGTGATGATGATGAGCGTGATGATCGTGACCACCGCCGCCACCACCACCTCCGCCACCCTTATGATGATGGGATGCTGCGACTGCCATGTCATCGGCTTCGTAAGCAGCACATATTGCTGCTAAGCAAAGAACACCCGCTACTAGAAGGACCTTCATCCTGATGTACCTACTGCTGTTTCCTCTGGAGGTAATTATTGAGAGGAAGTCCGGTTGTAACTGACCTCTGCTACTTTGATTGCCTATTTATATCACTAACTAGTAGACAACTGTCTAAGGCGGTGGAGAAATTATTCCGCAAGCGTCCCGCCGTACTAGTTCATGGACGAATTAAAAAAAATAACAGTCGCTTTGTTAGATGTCTGAGCTATTAGTATTATAAAAAAACTGAGATACTAATAAAGGCTTATTGAGTTTCAACTTATGTATAATGTTCTCTAACACTTGCGCGACTCATTTATTTAAATAAAACTACTTTTTACGGATTTAGACGCGTGTATTTGTTACGGCCCGACGTTTCGGAGACTTTCTAGTCACCGTTTTAACTAATGTGTTTCAATATTTATCAATTTGAAACAATATGAAATCCTTTGATATGTTTATCCAATATTAATTAACTGTGTATCTATTCCCACATTCCTTTTAACATGATTTTTTAGTATTCAATTTTACGTCTCTTGAAGATATCAGCATCGTCTTGGCTTTTAAACTTCTGTCTTGGTAAACTTAACGTATATCGACCTGTTACAACTATAGTACAAGTATAATAGTATTTCCCAAGTCCGTGATGAAGCTATAAGCGTGTATAATCTAAATACAACCAATAGTATTATGTATTGAATCCCGTACGTCGGATAACAAAGGGCGAGGATTAAGTGTGTCTACTCATGCGATACAATTGTTTAACGCTAACCAAATAGCGGCTCTTTGGCCACGTAAGGAAACTCACTAAGCAGATAATTTTTAGATCAAGCATAAAGACGCGTCAATCAAAGACTCAATACGAGGTCCTGCGCGATGATCTTACAATACCCATTCACTTTGAGAAGTATTCATATAGTTTCCAGAGGCTTGTATTTATTGCAATGCCGGTCGTTAGCAGAGAAGAAAAATATCGTCATTTGACATACATATACATACATATGCTAAGGAACTGAGGCCTCAGAGTGTTTGGACTTTCATGCATATAGGTGTAATTTTTAAATTGTTTTTCTTCTTTCTTTCTTAGATACGTCGTTCCATATTTATTTATTATAAATTATTCCCCTAAAAGCTGGAACCAATCCGCATACCTAATATTTCTTGTAGTAAGATATTTCAAAACTGACCAGACATAGTAATGTTATGTATTCTTACATAACATTACTATGTCTGTCGCAGACTATATATTATAAGATAATGATTGCTGTATTGTTATCATTTAATAGTTTAAATAAACTTAATTTGTAATATTGAATAGGAAAATAAATTTGCGAGACGAAATGTAAACGCGCACTCGTCACAAAACATGCGTTTGTCCTTGGTATGATTGTTACCTATGAGTATTGGTTTAAATATATTATGTTATTATAGTGCGCGACCTGTAAAACAGTGGTTTTGTAATAAGAATATAACTGAATGGATAACAAGAGGCAAACCCATAAAAAACATTATATGCGTTGTTTGTAAGAGGAGTGTGCCTAACATAGGAAGTAAATGTAGAGAAGAGCTATGTAGTTCTGAAGAAGAAATAGAGCGTAGAGGGATCTGTGAAAAGGTAAAAATCTCTAACAGTATGATGTTTTTTAACTCGTGGTGTGGTTTATGTAATAGACTACTGTTTACGAGGACACGAGTTCGATCCCCGCACAGTACGAGTATTTGTGTGATATACATAATATGTATTAGTCACATAAATATTTGTACTGCGTCTGGGTGTTTTCTATGTATTATAAAGTATGTATTTATTAAAGAAAATACTGTAATGTATTAAATCCGTATTTTAGTTCCGTAACATATAACAAATCATCAATGAATATTGGTTGTATAAGGGCCCCCTTTTTATATATTTATTTACCTCTGCTTCTTAGTATTTAGTTATAACGGCATCAGAAAAACATAATGCTTGTAATTTATTTCCATATTCAAATTCTCAAAGCGGTTTTTCTGATCTGTGATTTTTTTAAATTTAGAATAATAATTTAATAATTGATTTACATAATTAGTTATGGCAATATCTTTAAAGATAATTTGTCTGTGTATATGTATTGTATAGTGGTTGCTTAACATAGTGCTCTGTGTGCAGCGGCATTAAGTTCATGACCGTCACGCACCAACGAACACTTTTCTAAAGGTTCTCTTACAAAATGCTGACAGATTTCAAGGCTAGCGCGGCCTTCTACTGCACTTTCACTTGACGTTCTGATGTTACCTACATCCTGGAGCATCTGTTGTTACTTTAAAGAGGAATAGAAAGAGAAAGAAGTAAAGTTTTTATTGCTATAGGTCGGAAAGATACCTAGAGTAAATAGATCCGAAATAATGTTTAGGTAATTTAATATTATTAAATTACCTAAACTAGGAAGTAGTTAGAGAATATTAATAGTAGTTATAAATCTGTTTATGACTATTTACCATATTTAATGTGTTATGAATGTATTTTTTCTCCGTGTGGTGACGGATTCAGAATACAAGTGTCACCACCCCATCTCCTCCCAAGTGTGCTGTAAAAGTCAGCTAAGGGATATTGCACACAGATACCATCCTCTGTGAGAGATGGAAAACTCGGTCTGGTCAGCGTGGCACAGTAGACCATAATACCTCCCAAAGTGAAGGAGGCCCGTGCCCAACAGTGGGACGTAAATAGGCTGAAGAAGAATGTATTTTTTTTTCTAAAATAAAAAGGTCGCGTTTTTAATGTTTGTGGTCCCACTAATGAGTAAGGGTTTCTTTTTTGTATGAACCCCTAAAAATGTATTGTGGAATTACAATGATTTAGATAGGTCGTATTTTTTATCGTACTATACATACTCCTCTTACCATAATACCATGTCTTTAAATAAATAATATAGTATGGTAGAATATACTTAATCAATAATTGAACGATAGCATAGTACTAAACCTTCCAATTTCCAAACGATAGCGCAAGTCTTAACAAATTAGTTCGGTTATTTGTGTGGCTTCCAACTGATTTATTATGAGTCCTAGTTGCACACTAGCACACACGTCTGGTACTAATGCTCTTAGTGCTTCGACCCACAGGGGGGGGGGGGGGGGTATCTACTTAGACGCATTAGATAGTAAGGAGCCTAGCGGACATAACACGATCTTGTTACTGGCCGACTAACTGACTTACGTCACTTATTACCGTAATATTATATCTTGTAGGTGGAAAATGTTAACAAAGACGATATGTAATTCAAGCCACTTCCTCGTGACTTTTTGATCTTTAACCACTCTCTACACTCTTTTCATAACTTTTGATATTAACTCTGAAAGAATAGCAGAAAAGTAGTTTTAAGCTGCTTAACGCCGATTTTGATAGCTTTATGTTTTGACGAATTTTCTGCAAACTTTAATTTCAACTTTAAAATTTCCAGACAACTTTTTTTAGTTCTCGCTTAGAGTGTAAAATAAACCAACTTGCTTACTTTTATCTACTTTACTTTGTATACCTTTATAAAAAAAAAATTACTACTGTGAAATAATGTTTTACTCTTAATTCACACGCATAAGCATTGAAATAAATGAACATAAAACTTATGTACGGACAATCAAATCGATAGCAGTATTTAAGTATAAACATGGCCGATTTATTCCACAACGAAGCTAAGCAGCTGCCAGTCGCTTACAAACGAACCAATGGAAAATTAACTCTATATAATACGACGATTATCCGCGTATGACTTAATACAGGGTACACAAAGGGCATAAGCATTAAAATAGCTAACAATAGTCGGGATAATCTCGGGCTAACCTCCTCATTGACAACAATGTGTTGTATTTAGTCGCGTTCGATTCGCCCCTGACATATTCAGCCAAAGTTGTGCATACATCTTTGCATTTAAGCAAAAAAATTACATTAAATATAATGTCATTTATATGTATTAAAATATGTTCCTGTAAATATGGTAATGGGTTAATAATGCACATATAGTCACGACATTCTTATATTCAGAAAAGAAAAAAGCTTAAAGAATTTTTCGTACGATATTGAAAATTCTAAACTAAACCCAATGGATAGATAATAACCTACCAAGTTAAGTCTGCGTGATATAGTAGAAGAAAATTAAACATCCTTTACCAAAGGTATACGTGGCAAGCCGTGGTTCAACACTACACCACATACAACCACTTTATTAACTAATTATTTGATGATTTAAAGTGGTCTATCGTTAATATTCTCTAACAGAATATTTTATAATCTTTCGTTGCCATAAAATGTGACAAAAAACCTCATACATCAGGCGAAAAACATATTTACGTTGTTCTAGTCCAACGTGAGTTCACCAATATTTGATCAGCCAACGATGCGTGGCACTTACGATTACCTGTCGTATTCCATAGAACGAGGTCTAGACGTATGTAAATAACATCAAAACTATACACAATTTCACGCAGCCGACTAATCACACAGAATAGTATTAAGATTCCTCTAAACGAACATTTGTAACTATACTAAAAGCAATTAAAGATGATTACCTTAAAATAGATTCCTCTACGAATGTGGACTCTTAATTTTGATTATTACCTAACTATAGCACATTAATATACATTTAATTTCTTACTAACCACATTCTAATATTTACCCACTGACTGTGTAGAGCAATTCAGGTAATCTTGAGTTATTGTCACGCATCGTCTGCCCAATATTTGCTGGAACAGAACACCGTAAAGATGTTTCCTGTTCGAAAGTATCATATGAACAGTACAAACATAGTAGAGGAGATAGTAGCGAGCAGCTGGCCGACACGACTAATTACATCAATTACAGACAAACAGAACTCCACTCGGGTTTCGCTGCGCCCTGCGCCCACCTTTGTCAATATTTGCAGAGTCGACCGAACCCGCCGCAATGGACATCGACCGTGACGTCATATACATGATCATTTTAAAACTATTGTATAATCGCGAAGTACTGCCTACTTACGGCTTATTTATAGAAATGGTCTTTCTAATAATTCGTTTGGTTCAAAAACTAAAAAAAAATCCTCCAAAATCCTGACTTGATTTTTAATTAGGGTTCCGTACCCAAAGGGTAAAAACGGGACCCTATTACTGAGACTTCGCTGTCCGTCCGTCCGTCCGTCCGTCCGTCCGTCCGTCCGTCCGTCTGTCACCAGGCTGTATCTCAAGAACGGTGATAGCTAGAGAGTTGAAATTTTCACAGATGATGTATTTCTATTGCCGCTATAACAACAAATACTAAAAATAAAATAAAATAAATATTTAAGGGGGACTCCCATACAACAAACATGATTTTGTTACCGTTTCTTGCTCGATACTAATAACGTTGCCTTATGTTGCATAGATAATGGTACGGAACCCTTCGTGCGCGAGTCCGACTCGCACTTGACCAATTATTTTTTGTATTCAAATCAAATCAAATCAAACATTTTATTGCAGAACAAGTCCATATACAGAAAATTACATTACACATATTATTATATTAAAATCTTAAAACATATCTAAGAGTAACTTAAATAACATGTCTACTTATAACTTACTAATCACCTACGCATACGCATATTGAATATAATACTGATTGAAAATTATACAAGAATAAATAAAACAAAATAAAATCAAATTGTGGTAAAAATAAAAACTAAAATCAAATAAAAATAAAAGCACTGTCAAATAGCTGAACGCAACAGAGGTAAACATATTATTTATCGCAGTCTATATTTAGGCTTAGTACCAGAATGCACTATATGCGTCTTTGTCCAGTGTTGCATCACTGGGCAATCAAAATCCATCCTTGATGCAATCAGCTGCAGGTAGGTGTTAGTACTACTCCGCACCCTCCCCATCACAGACGCGACTCGCTTCCGAATAATAGCGGAGAAGCTGTCGATCCTTGCATCTGCAAACATACCGGATGCAGAACAGTACGGAGGCAGTCTCATTAGTACCCTAAATGCGTTATTGTATTGGGTGCGCAGGGTCCTGTATGACTTTTGTGTGTACTTGACCCATAGGCTGCAGGTGTAAAAAGACTGACAAAATGTCCTGAATAGGGTGATCTTCACCTTGTCAGAGCACCTAGCAAACCTACGGGCCAGCATATTTGCCCGAACTGACAGGGACCTGCGCTCCCTTTCCATATCCAAGCCATCATCAAGAAGCTCAGTAAGCCAATGTCCAAGGTACTTAAAATCAGCCACCTTAGATATCTCAACACCATTCAGAAGTACCGGTGGGACGGTTAGGTACGTTTTAGGACCTGCTTTAAACACCATGAGCTTGCTTTTGGTGACGTTATACATCAATCCATGAGATGCCGCATAGCACTCACAGATCCCTAATAGTTTTCTAATAGAATTGATGGATGGTCCCAACAACACCATGTCATCCGCATAGCTGATGTTATTTATGGATATTCCATCAATCGAGCAGCCAACACCAGCACGGCCAAGCTCACAAATCAGATCATCCATGTAAAGATTAAAAAGGTTGGGGGATGTAAGCCCCCCCTGTCTCACACCACACTTCAGTCTGTATTCAGCCGAAAGTGAGCCCCGCCATCTTACACAATTAGTCTGACTGCCATACCAGAATCTTAGCAAGGCTGTAAACTCATTGGGGAGATCTGTATCAAACATCAACTTTCTCCACAACCTGCTGTAATCTACCAAGTCAAACGCCCTTGACAAATCCAAGAAACAGGCATATACAGGCGTGTTCCTGTTAGTGTAATACTGGACGGTGTGCTTCAAATTCAATATAGCAGACTCAGTTGATAAGTTAGGTCTAAAACCAAACTGACCGTCATGCAATTTCAAATGTTCTCGCAATTTGATATCAATCAAACCATCCAGTACCCTTGCAATCACCGTTGCTAGAGATATCGGCCTGTAATTGCTCAAGCTGGAGGCATCACCTGTCTTGTTTTTGGCTACCGGGATCACTATCGTCTTCATCATGTCTTGTGGAAGATAAGAATGACCGACACAGAAGGTAAAGAACATGGCAAGCACTCTCGGCAAATGAATCCCTGCATGACGTAGGTGTTCAACACCAAGTGAGTCATGTCCGGGCGATTTGCCACCTTTCATGTTTCTTATTATATATGCAACCTCCTTAGCTGTAACACGTACAATTGGTTTCCCCGGTCTCACCTCCCCAATATGGTCTTTTATCGTGGCAGACTCCAAGGGTGAACGTACCTCGAAACGTTCCTTAAATAGGTTGGCAATCTCATTCGAGTCACACACGCCCTCCACACTTTCCGGGACACTGCTTCTGGGATTCAATTTATTAGTCATAGACCAGAATTTTGAAAAATTTTTTGAAAAATTTTTTTGTCGAGTGGTGGGTCCCAAGGATATCCATTTTTATTTGCGTTTCGTTATTTTTGCACCATTTTAATTTAGCTTTAAACTCAGCCCTAGACTCCCTCATTTTCTTATATATTGAGCCACAGGTAGGTTTGTTATGCCAAACCCACTCATGAAATCGTCGTTGTGCCTCCGCGTACGCCACCCGACAGTGCTTGTTCCAACCTGTTACATATCTATCCCGCTTGAATCTATTTTTCTTACAATGATTGTTATTCGAACTTTCTGTAGCAGCATTTTTCAAAGTGTTCACTATGGTATTATACATTTTATCTATGACTACTCTATGTTTTAGATCGTTACATGAGCTATCACTACACGCTTGAAACTCAACCGGAAAATCCACATTACGCAGCTTTGATGAACTAAAGTGACAGTATACATCAATTTGTAATTTATCTCTCTCCCCCCAAACTACGCCGTCCGGGACGGAGGAATTCTGTGTAACCCTAGGTACTAAGACGTTCAAATCACATGTCAATTGTAAAGCGAAATGATCGGACCACGATATCTCGTAAATGATATTTGCATGCAAAACCGTATTTCTTGCAACCTTAGTTGTAATCACATGATCTAACCACGATGTGGAACCGTTAGCATTGCTCAAAAACGTATATGAATTGGAATCTAAGCCCAAACACTCAACATCCGCGCATAACCATCTTTGTTCAGAACAAAAGTTCAAAAGCTCCGTCCCGAAACACGTACCCGGGTGTGCGTTAAAATCTCCAAGTACATACACTGACTCAACATTACAAGTTTCTATAATAGCACTAATTTGGCCAAGACAATCGATAAAATGTTGCAAATTCTCAGCTTTGTCAGTAGGCATATATACTGACATGACTAAAATCTCACGATTCTCTAGTACGGCTTTAACAGCTACTATACGTTCACTTGAACATTCGATCACAGTCACCATGGGAAACAGACTCTTACGCCACATGAGAGCTACCCCACCATAAGGTCTTCCCTTCAAAATCCCTAACCCAGTATCAACAGCAGATTTGCCAGCAAAAGCGAAGTCCTGGTGAATGGTACCCAAATATGGAATATCGTCAGGAAGAAGCCATGTCTCTTGAAGTGCTATAAAGTCCGCCTTCTGACACAGTTTTCTTACATAATCCACAGAGTTCTTTATCGAATAACAATTAAAACTGACGAAATTAATTCTACTGGTTACTTGTTTTGTATTGAGACTCATTATTTTTGTTCTTAAATTCAATAAATTTCCTCACAGTTATACCTGAGGGCCATAGTTTTTCATCTAAAAATAATGACAACTTTGTACTAGGTACCTGCATTTTATAAGCACTATACTCTCTCTGTCCTTTTGTTATTATTCTATGCAATGTGACACGTACCTGAGTTTTATCTAAAATATATTTTATAATGTCCTTATCCGTGGTATTTTTGTCCACATTATTTATAAATAAAGAAGCACTAAGTTGAGCCGATTTAAATTTCTCATTGACGTTAGTTTGTGCCTTGCCTTCTAATGTATTAAAACGATTTCTTAATCTTTTTCGTTGCACTAAAACCCATTTTTCATTCTGTTTTTCCGACTTCCATGGCTCTTCCGAACCAACAATCTTTGCAAAATTTTTAACTGTTGACGTTGCCGGTGTTGATGTTTCTTTATTAAATTTAAGTGGCACGACATTTACGCTCTGCTGGTCTGATGTATATGGAGATCTTTCGGGTGACAGTAACCGCACATTTGACTGAGTAGAATTTGAACCCTCGGCATGGAATGCACAAGCCACCTCGCCGTCTCTTAAATGTATCTGCATCGATGTTGCGTCAGGGGCATGAGGAGAACGCGTGGGGCACGCAGGCACCTCTTCGCTCGTAGTTTGCGACGGCGCCGGCGCAGGGTGCATCAGCGACCGTGGGTAGTTGTGCAGAGAAAGATTATCCTCGCACGTCAACGGAGGCAAACCTACCGGTCCACTATCCATAAAATAACTATTCGTTAAACCGCCACCTCTTTTATTGTTTATATGACACTCAAAATTATTGTTTACTAATGACGTCTGCTTTAGATTTATTAAGTCATATTTAACTTCATTAAATTTTTCTTCAGTAACATACGACTCCTTAATGATTTTCACTTCATTTTGTAATAACACGATGTCTTTCAATAATCTAGTCACGTCAACATGGTCAAAATGAACAGGGGGTAGTTTCTGTAAGTCTCGCGCGACGAATATTGGGACTAGATCAGGATCAGTCTCCTTCAGAAGGGTGATGACATCATATAAGTCTCTTTGTGAGCGGCCTTCCCCTCTCCGCACAATCTTCTTTTTCGTAATAGCTATTGAATCAAATAACAAGCTTTTAGCAGTTTCCAAGTCTTCTTGTGCAAACGAAGTTGTACACAGTTGCACAAGACTTTCTTCATTCATCACATCTATTTTGTTTTGAATAAATGCGAGAACTTCACAAATAACAATATTGCAATTACTACACTTTACAATAAATGACATTATTAAAGCGATGAATCACTTTCACTTTCTAGCATAACGTTCAGTTTTGTTGTCAGTTGGTTGAAATTAATACATACATCTCTCTTTTCAGACCATTAACGTACCACTGTTGGGCACGGAACTCCTCCTTTTTGCCGCGCTAATCAAACGTGTTGGCATAGCATAGCGTTTATATTCGAGGTTTCCGTCTCTCACAGAGGATGTTATCTGTGTGCAATGTCCCTTAGCTGACTTTTACAGCATTCTTGGGAGGAGATGAGGTGGTGACGCTTGTATTCTTGATCCGTCACCACACGGACAGAAAGCCATTATTTATTTAACAAGTAATAAACACAGCAATAATAGCAGTTAGTTAACTTGGTGGCCTACTGATTACAAACTTTCTACGACAGGTGTTTGTTAGTATGATCTCAGTGCTACGTTATTTATTGTTGTATAGAATAGGTATTTTTAGAAATAAACGTTATGTTTTTAGGTTAGAATCTTGTAGATATTGTATAGGTAACTATACCTAAAATATTATTGCCTGAAGGTAAAAACAATCTTTCCTAAGTAAGTAAAGAATAAGACATCAAATATTTCGTTAATAATAACAAAAGAACTATCGAATATCCACAAAACTGGTTTGTATTTTTATTTAATAATCTTGATTCTTTGGTATTAATGTTTTTTTCGTCTGACGACTTACGTTTTAATATGAGATTGACAAATGTATTTGTTACCCTTTATCCATATGACACAGACATATGTTTGTGTGTAAGTATTATGTATTGTAGTACGTAGGCGACCGTCATAAGCTGCAAAAGGGCAAAGCACCTAGCGACGACGCCGCGGGCGCAACTTTTAACAAAACAGCTCATTCAATTTGTTCGCTGTTAGGTAAAATGTTCGCTAATCCCGCCTATGTATGAGATTGTCGCAAAAAGGCTGTTGTATTTGCGTGATCTCCAATATGTATTAAAGATTTTTTATATTACTCGCTAATACCCGCGGTTTCCCCTGTCTTCATTTAGATCCTCGTTCTTTATTTCAGCGTACCTACTGATATAAGGTCTATGAATGAAACCTTTAAAGCAATGAAAGATGAAGAGGAATCGTCACACTAACCCCAGATGAGAACGTTATTTAGTTCATATTAAAAGGTCTCGCAAGGAAAAGGTGCTCATAACGCACCTAGTCTGAGGAGAAGTAGTTAATAAACTCTATATGAGATTCGCTATAGAATCAATTCATAATCAGTCAAAAGTTAATAAGCCTACATTATATTCACACGTCATTAAAATTCTATTATTTGCATTAAAACATAAACGGCTAATTGAACGCATATTTGTGTTTGTCTGAGCGCATGAAATACCAACGCATTTGATTACAACAGATTACAAACGAGCAGGGTGGGACATACAGATTACTATTATATCGAATGTTTGGGAGCGTCGTATTGTCACATCCATTAAGCTGTACTAAAGGCGGGGCTTCAATGATCCACGCCCCTGAACCCCTCTATACCCCTCCGCTACTACGACCCGCTTCTGCCCACAGAAAGAACCTCCGCGCTATTCACTAAAACGATTTACGTGCAATCGCATCACGCATCGCATTATCTATAACGCATTATCGTATAAGCATTATTGTAAATACAACTTTATATAGAAATAGTGATTTTATTAAATGTTAAAAGTGTTAAATGAGTGTTAGTAATAGTGATGTGCGGTAAAATATCGCGGTAAGGCTGGCGGCTCGGTTGGCCAGCGTGGCGGCGCCCCCGGGGGCTTACGAGGGCGCCATGGGCGGCCCGGGCGGCGGCTGGGCGAAGGACGCGCCCGCTCTGCTCAGCACGGCTCTGCTGCTGGGCGGAGCGCTGCCAGAGCGGCCGCCAGCTCCTCTCTTCACCATAGACAGCATCCTGGCACCGAGACCGCATCCACCAATACCACAGCTTCAACTGCAGCACCTAGCGCATTCACCGTTCCATAGAGCACATGATCTCTTTGGTACGTTCGCTAACACTTTAGGTAATCACATCACTTAATTATTTAATACATTTATCTAAATAATGTCTGCATTTCAAAGATCTTTAATCATAAGGTATTTACTTAACTGCATAGAAATACTGGGCGATGGTAATCAAAATAAGATTAATAAGGAATTTATGTGACATCAACCCATTGCCATTGTCGGATACAGAGCAAGATTTTTAAGGAATAATGTAATCAATTAACATGTTCTGTAAATGATGGAAGTCTGCTGTTCCTTCACGTGGGGGAATAGATTCTTGGCAGCTCAACTAGATATACGTAGTTACTTTACTTTGACCAATTTAAGTCTTAATATTTAAAAAAAAAAATTTTTATAAAATTTTTGGCAATAATATCACAAAAAAAGTAACAATCATTCGAAATTTATGAATTAGCCAAGAACATTTATTGAGAATGGAAAATTTTTAATAAACTATATCATAACTACCACATCAAAAACTGCTATTCGGTACCTGACATAATTATAGACTGCATACAAATATAAGATACTCGTAACTCAGATTTGCATGTCAAACTTTTAACATATTTCGTTTGCCGACGGCTTAATACGAAAAATTAGAACATTAAATTTATTTTTCTCTAAACCTGAACATGGTTATTCTATAGGTACTGATACGTTTAAAAACGCTTAATACTTCCTTTTATCGTCAACAGACAAATATTTTTTGGTTATATGTGATGACAAAGCATACATCTCGCCTGATGGTAAGAGATTACCGTAACCTATAAAAGTTGCAACATCAGAGATATCACTTCAGCCGATCCTGTAAGCACCTTATAAATAACACCCTTTCTGAAGAACCCCAAGCCATAGTTCTATAAGAATATCATAGCAGGACGTTCATTCCGCAACCTGCGGGCGTATTATGAGCTTTTAAAAATCATGCAAGTTCCAGGCCGGCCGTACACTGCCTGGCTAAATTACGTAATATGGCAGATATAAAACATTGAAAATGAAAATTTTTAGTTAGTACTTAAACTTTTTTAAGTTGTACCTTCTCTATAAAGATATTAATCTATGACTGGTTTAGTGAACTGACTGGCTGGGAGTTATGTACATATTCCGGATTTGGCAGGCAGTTCAATTCACGGCGTAAGCTGCCTGGAAATAAGAGCTCATAATACGACAGCTGATTGTACCGCGTGCGTGTGATAAAGAGAGAAGTATACGCGTTATTGTAGGTATATCCTCCTGTAGATAACACGTTCATCTGTACAAATATTATAAAGATGTAGAGCTTGTTTGTTTGAAATAATCTCAGGAACTACTGGTCCGATTTGAAAAATTCTTTCAGTGTTGGCTAGTACATTTATCAAGGAAGGCTATAGGCTGTTTAACATCACGCTGCGACCAATAGATGTAAAGCATACGCGAAAAATGTTGTAAAAACTGGGAAATTTTTCTGGGCATCGGCTATAATAAATAAATATTGATGTGACATATCAAACAACATCCATTGATCCAAAAATAAGCTTGTATGCTTGTGTTATGGGTTACCAGAATTCGGATACACTCCTTATTATTTTTTATTGCAAAAACATACTTATGATACACTAGCTTTTTCCCGCAACTTCGTAATAGCTAAAATTAGAAAATGACAATCTTCAGACATCGTAAGAATTTTCCATCCTCTTGAACCACTTCATTATTTAAAAAAGTCGCTTCAAAATCCGTTGTGTAATATTAAAGATATAAGCTCATTTAGGAGCACACATACAAACATAACGACTTTGTTTTATAATAAGTAAAGATAGAAAACATTCAGACGCTGTACAAATATTTATGTGATAAATGACATGATATGCCATCGTCTTCTACTTCTCAACGGGGAATCCCTATATCACCAGTGAATAATAGTCTACTAGCTACTTCCGCAGGTTTAAACTCGGTGAAAAAGTTTGAGAATAAGGCCAATTCTCATGCGTCAAAAACTTGATTAAAATGAAAATAACTAATGGCGTATTTATTGTGTATATCTATCATATCATGGCGTCGTCTAGTCTAATCTAAGTTTATTATCAAATTAAATTCAAAACGTTTGTTGTCGCTATACTATGGCTATACTATTTGATACGGAACCCTGAAAAAATTTTGTCATCCCACGGGAACACTACATATCACCCGCATATATTTATTAACACATTTTTATTAGCTTCGCACGTATCTACATGTCAATCAATCTTTGTATCAGAATCTTTGAGTGATTTAATTTAAATTAGAAAGTAATTTTTTACGATAAACGTAATTATTTTCTCTATCCAGCCATTAACGAGGTATTAGAGAGAGGGTATACATATACATATATACCCTTTCTCAGAGGCGGAAAACCTGAAAATAAACTCTTTGCGAACAATTAATATATTAATATTTTGCGATTGACTCGCTATGCTTTTACTAAATAAACTAAATTATAATGGAAAAAATCATAACCATAAGCGGGACTTGAACCCGCGACCTCGGAATGCCGTTCCGTCGCTCTCGCTATCTTTGCGAACAAGTTCGGTGAGCGCGACATAATTCCTCGCAAAACGGAGGAGGTCCCTTAGCTGGCTTTTACAACACCCAGTAATAGAAAATGGGGTGGTGACACTTGCATTCATAATCCGGGACCATACGGAGAAAATCCTTTAAAGAACGATAAATACACATTTCTGGTAGTGAGAAATATTGTCATGACTCTTGATGTGGTGTTAGGCTATTTGTGGTTCGATTAAAATTTATGTTACGTCTACTTAATTAATAAAGTTATTTAGTTAAACAAGACAAAAAGTACTTAAAACCGTCAGGCATGTATGACCAGATGCATGAGTGTGGATGAAGCCAAGGAAGTATGTTTAAGTCGTAGCAGATGGTGCTCTATAGTCTCTGCCTACCCCCATGGGATAAAGGCGTGATGTTGTGATGATGATGAATAGAAAAAGTTACAGTTAATAAAAGCACTACATAACATGAGCTACGAATGTTCTACGCCGTAGACGCAATGCGTTACATTTTGTTTGAAACAGCTTGTCTCTGCGAACAAATTTGGTAATGCTCGATTTTTATTATATTCTAGTAGTACACAAAATCTACGAGTGTCTTCCATGCAGGTGATATTAATATGTATTCACAAGACAGACATAATATCATTAAATAATAATAAAAGTAAACGGAGGTAAAACAACAACTAAAAAACACGCTTGAAAATGCTGAATAACTTTTTGAATAAATAATTGCATTGTCATCGGTCCTTGATATGTATGCAGAATTTTAAATCAATCCGAGTATCGCAAGTGTGTGAAAATCGCGTTGAAAGATTCCGTTACATAGATTAATACATTGATATATACATAATTACATACCGAACTTATAAAAGCGTAAAACGGTAAAAGAGGTAAATAAATAATAATAAATAAATATTCATGGACATTTCACACAATGTCCTCTGGTCCCAAGCTAAGCTTATATGCTTGTGTTATGGGTACCAGAATACGGATATACACTAACTAAACTACTTTTCTTTTGTAAATACATACTTATAATACATAGTAAACACCCAGACACATTTGTATGACATTTATGGATATCACACAAATGATTGTCCTTAACAGGAATCGAACCCGAGACCTTGCGATCGGTAGTCCATTACATAAACCACTCCACCACGAAGCCCCCCCGTAAAACTTTATACACGTATGTATGTTGGGGTGTAATATACGAAAGTCGGATCTTAAATTTTTTTTCACTAATAGGTAGCTACAGTTATTGAGAGTGCTATAGATTATATACTATACCAGCTATTGCCTGCGGCTTCGTACGCTTAAAATTTAGAAAACAAATGATACATATGAACCACTAACGCAGCGCACGCAACAGAAGAATATGGATAATTTTCCCGTTTTTGGAACATGTTCACACTGATGCGCCTATCGGTCGCAGCGTGACATTATATAGCCTTCCTTAAATTATGTAGGTACTGATCAACACTGAAATCTTTTTTTCAAATCGGACCAGCATCGGTTCCTGATATTATCGCGTTAAAACAAACAAACAAACAAACTCTTTATATATAGTGTATATATACAAACTGATACAACTTTCTTTCAATTTAGTAAACACCAAAACCCAGGACAAATAAAAATCCGTGTCTATCGGCCAAATAAGTAACGCGCATAGACATACTCTAGTATCACGTATTGGGATACTTATTTGAATGATAGACGAACATTTTCACATGTTTGTTATTGTAATCACGACCTAGTAAACGCAAGTCAATTACACTAACGAAGCGCTACAAGGCTGATCTATTAAAGAGCCAAGTGTTTTATTAGCAAAGTGCTAGACGACGTAATAAAATGCCCCGGGCAGTCCCCGCACAACTGAACCGCACAGGGGCGAAGCCTGCGCGGCCCAAGACGGCTTATCTCAATTAAAGTATTTTTTCCTCTCATCCAAGCGAAAATTTTAAAATTTAAAAACATCCCCCGGCTCTATGGTTGCCATAACAAAAACAAACTTTTATTTTCTTATATTGAGTTTGCGAGTAATTTTAAATGTTTAGACTTAATATCTATTTTGTATAATATAGTCGAGGTTATCGCAAGGATTTTTGTTATAAGCGCCCTTTTATATTTTTATTTAAATATAAAAGGCCATTATTGCCATCCACCGTGGCAATGCTGCCAGTGTTCTGGGCACTTTGCCAGTTGAGGACGATGCGGAGGAATACTCTGACGCGTAATTTATTTATTTCATTTTATTTGTTTTCTCTTCTTTTTTATTACCTTTGTACATATTTGCCTGTTGTAAATTAAAAAATAAATATTAAAGATTTTTTTTAGCCTGAACATTTAGAATATTTGGTTTTAGAGCTTTTGTTGTTAAATACTTCTTCTTCTACTAATCTTACTCGAAATGAAGTTCTATCATTATTATAATTTTTGTAATCATTCCTCATATTATAATTAAGTAGAAATATTGAGATTAAAATAAAAATTTGGAATCAGCAATTTTTGTATGTCTTACATTCGACTCGACAACTTGATTATCTATATTTAATATCTTTTCAAAATGGACTACGTAATTTATATTTTTTTTAGGGGGACGCCCAAGTGTCTCTATCTGCTTACATTACATTTTGGTTATCCTTTTCTTCTTAAATATTAGAACTCAACTCAAATATTAAAATAAGATTTATTGAAATACTAGCTGTTGTCCGCGACTACATTCGCGTGAAATTTTGAATGGCTAGGCAATAAGAAACTTAAACAGGGTTTACTGAAGGAAATAGATATCATCCCGGAATAAATTGTAGCCTGTACTTACTTTAAGTTAGATCTCTACCAATATATCACTGAAAACGTTAATCAATTCCATGCAGTAGTTTTGGCGTGATGCGCGTCAAACATATAGACAGACAGACAAAAATTGTATAAACTATCGTTTGTGCTTCAATTATCCAGTAAAGACCGCTTATCCATTTTATTTTAAATATTTTCAAAGTGCAGACATAGGCTTTTACATTTTTATTTTAGGTATGTTGTTATATAGAAAATCACTTTTTACTAATTATGATGCATATATTTTTGCTTTTTATATAACACATCTCGACATCTGGTAGACTTTTCAGCAATCATGACAGGAGAGATCCTGTCATGATTGCTGAAAAGTCTACCACTCTAAGGTCACCACTCTAAGGTCACCACTCTAAGGTCTCCTTTGTACTCAGTTGCTAATTTACCCACATTTGATATTTGGGTATATTAATCAACTAGCTTCTGCCCGCGGCTTCGCACGTATTAGTGGCCGCATCGAATTTGAAATTAAACCTAAAATAAAAACTGTAATCGGAACTGAAATTAATAGCTGAACTAAAAGCAATACTGAAATCCACAGCAAAATTTACATCAATCAACAATCAATACAAAATACTATGTAGGTACCTACATATGTACTAAAATCTATACTTATAATAAATCTGTAGAGGTCTATTCTGTACATGAAATATATTTTCAAAATAACTATCAGGGGGTGATTAGTGATCGATACTGATGCCAAAAATGCAATCAGTAAAATTTTTGTCTGTCTGTCTGTCTGTCCGTCTGTATGTTCCTTATAGAAACAAAAACTACTCGACGGATTTTAACGAAACTTGGTACAATTATTCTTCATACTCCTAGGCAGGTTATAGTATACTTTTCATCACGCTACAATCAATAGGAGCAGAATAGTGAAGGGAAATGTTGGGAAAACGGGAAAAGATGCTCCATTTTTTAAGACTCCGTCGCGTGTGCAGCCTTAATGGTTAAAGTTACATAGAAATCATGTATGACGGAAATATTCTACATAAAATTGTCTAAAAAATATCCCGAAACAGCATATATCTATATTTTATGGTTGACTTACAATAACACGTTTAACTCCTGATAGCTTAGCAGTTCGTTCATTCTGATTATATTTGTTTACTCTTACGTTTATAATACTCTCACTCAAGCAGTAGTTAAAAATGTTGCAAAAACGGGGAAAATTTCCTAAATTCTACGCGGACGGAGTCGAGGGCAACAGCTAGTCAAATATAATACGACACCAATATGACAACTACGATTGATATCAAAATACAAACCAAAATAAATACTATGTTCAATTGTTATTAAAATTGTAAGAAATTATTCAATATTGCAAAAAAAATTTGACACAGTATAGAAGATGAATACTTAACTATTCCAACCTCTTTTAAATAGAAAATCATTTCAATAAAAAAATAAATAATATTGGAACTATGTACCACACAAGGAGTTTCTATTCCAAGCTACCGCGTAAATCGCATGTGTGCAGTCTGGAATTAAAACCTTCTAGGCCAAATTTAAAAAAAAACTTTTAAGTCGACGGATTCTATGAGTTGCTATGACAACTGTAAAATAATCAAGATGGTGGTACTATTATTTTATTACCGTATTTCACAAATATTTGCGTTTATTATCTCGTACAGAGTTTTTAGCGAAATAATATACATATTATATCCTATTTTAATTCCAGGATTATCTCTATACCAATTATCGTGCAATTCCATTCGATAGGTTTTGCGTGAAAGCGTCACAAACAAACAAACAAACTCATTTTTATATATAAGTAAGGATAAACGAGTTAGTATAACAGTAGTTAAGCCCTTTTTAGGCTTGCTGCAAAAATACGGTCAACCTTTCACCTTTATGCAATTAAAAGATATAACCGAATTACGACCTTTTTTTAAGAATTTTTCGACTTATGCTAGGGAATCAAAATTCACAGGTTACTTCCCGTTACCCTAGAGCCTTGAAATTTGGCATAGATCAAGTCTATATAGTGCTGATATAGGGAAAAATCCAAAAACTTATAATTTGTCATCACATCACAAGTAAAAAAGTGTTTATACTAATACCAACTTATGAAATAGCTGAAATGTAGGCGATTCCCTATATTTCAACTACAATATTAAGTTGGTGAGTGGTTTTGAGTTTAATTAAATGATTATTTGAATGCAGTTACCTATGTTTATATATCTTGTAGGTACGAAACCCTAAGTGTGCGAGTTTACCTCGCTCTTGAAAGTTTTTTTTTATTACTTTGCTAGTTGAAAGCTGGAAATGTTATTTCTAACAAGTATAGTTTTATAGATTTTCTGTAGGTAATTATCAGGTAGGATTTGAGAAATAAAAGCCTAACAATCTAAGTATATTTAGCGTTTAAGTTACTTAAACGCTAACAGTTACAATGATCCGCAGTGCTATAAATTGTAACTTTAGTCCTCTGCATTATGCCTTCAACAACATGAACGCCGGAAAAAATAAATCTTTTGAAATATTTAAAAAAAGAAGATTTAAAAATGGAACACGTCACCATCAGTCAGTATTAACATTTGTTAGAGCAGACGATGCGTGAAGATCTAAGCTTGGCGCCCCATGAGTGTGCCGAGCACTCGATAAGCGTTCCAAATATTTAACGCGAAGAAAAATCTAATATATTTGTATACGGATGGAAACGCGAGAGGCATTACACTGTATTATTTCTTAAAGAAATATAAAAGCTTTTAAGGCTGGTGGCACGCTTCTAAGGCGTTACTGGCGGTACTTCGCACGCGTTCACTCCACACCAAATGCTCTAAGCCATATCGATTTTGAATACAATAACAGTCTTGTGGCATGAAAAATGTTGATTTATACATCCTAATAATATTATAAATATGAAGAGATTTTAACGAAATTTTGCAGTTATTGCTTATTGCTTATTTCTATATAGCATAAATCTATATCCAAATAATATAAAGGCTATCATCACGCTTACAGCTAAGGAAAAGGATATAATAAACCTTAAACCTAACTTAATAACCCGAAAAGTGTAGCAGTTGTATATTAATAAATAAATAAAACCTGTGCCGAAAACTTGTCTCAGTGTTCTTGCAACGAGTGGCAGTATAAAGATAGGTATACTTATAACCTATATTATAATTCTTTTGTAAACATACTCTTACTTATAAAATACCTAAACGCTTTTTTTAGTTGAAAAATTGCCCTGAATAGGAATCGAACCCAATCAATCTCGATTGAAGTCAGTATTTCCCTTTGGTATTAAGTAGGTACTACTAATTATTATGACGTTACTGCAGGTAACTTCGTCATTTTTAGGGTTACGTACCCAAAGGGTAAAAACGGAAACCCTATTACTGAGACTTCGGTGTCCGTCCGTCCGTCCGTCCGTCCGTCTGTCACCAGGCTGTATCTCAAGAACGGTGATAGCTAGACAGTTGAAATTTTCACAGATGATGTATTTCTATTGCCGCTATAACAACAAATACTAAAAATAAAATAAAATAAATATTTAAGGGGGGCTCCCATACAAAAAACTGATTTTTTTTACCGTTTCTTGCTCGATACTAATAACGTTGCCTTATGTTGCATAGATAATGGTACGGAACCCTTCGTGCGCGAGTCCCACTCGCACTTGACCATTTTTTTTTTGTTATTTATCAGTCAATAGCTGCTTATCGGCTACGATCAAATGTGCTACGATAGAATTACACTGTGAAGATAGCAAGACATCTGCGTTTAGCATCCACGATAAGCAAATAGAGCCTGGGCGTTGCAATTTATTTAGCCTATTCTTAGTTCTCTCATCAACTGCTTATATATTATTATGCTAATTTATTTGTTGTGTTAGGAGTAAGCGGTGTTGGCGGTGGCGTGACTGGTGCCGGCGGATACGCAGGCCTGTACGGCGGGTACGCGGCGGCGGCACTAGCCGGGCTAGCTGGACCGCCGCCAAAGCGCAAGAGACGTCATCGCACTATCTTCACTGAGGAGCAGCTGGAACAGCTCGAGAGTACCTTCGATAAGACGCACTACCCTGACGTGGTGCTCAGGGAGCAACTCGCACTTAGAGTCGACTTGAAAGAAGAAAGAGTTGAGGTAAGGAAAACACTATTATATCTTACTGCTTAGTGCTTGGTCCTTGAAATAGTAATATGTTAACAATAAGGAACATAAAGCCAATTAAATAGTTTAAAAAAATTAGAAATACATTCAAAGATATGATGATGATGAAATCCTTTTGTACCTCATCAGGGACATATGGCTCTAAGAAAGCGTTTCCATTTCGCCCGATCCAGTGCATTCATAGACATACGAGTATCTGACAAAAACTACTACATAATATTGATAAGACTTAAGATTGAATTCTTATAATCTGTATTTTTAGGGTTTCGTACAAACCCTTATAGGATCACTCCGGTGTCTGTCTGTCTGTCTGTCCGTCTGTTAAACTTTTTTTACTCAGCAACGGCTGAAGGTATCAACTTGAAACTCATACGATATGTAGATCTATGCGGTCCCTTGCTGCAAAAAATACAGTCAACCTTTTACATCTACGCATTTAAAAGATATAACCGAATTACGACCATTTTTAAGAATTTTTCGACTTATGCTAGGGAATCAAAATTCACAGGTTACTTCCCGTTGCCCTAGAACCTTGAAATTTGGCATAGACCAAGTCTATATAGTGCTGATATAGGGAAAAATCCAAAAACTTATAATTTGTCATCACATCACAAGTAAAAAAGTGTTTATACTAATACCAACTTATGAAGTAGCTGAAATGTAGGCGATTCCGTATATTTTAACTACAAAATTAAGTTGGTGAGTTGTTTTGAGTTTAATTAAATGATTATTTGAATGCAGTTACTTATGTTTATATGTCTAGTAGGTACGAAACCCTAAGTGTGCGAGTTTACCTTGCTCTTGATAGGTTTTTTTATTATGTAAGAATCAAGAGAATCTGGCTTTATGATAATAATTATTAATTATTATATAACAAAATAAAATCAGTATTATACAAAAATGCAGACAATAGGTACTGGTGCCCTACTTTAATATTAATGAGAACAAAGAATATATTGTGATTCAATAAACTCTCTTACTTAAAAGGTACATAAGAAATCTACTTATTTCGTAATACCAACAAAAAACTGATTTTATTCTCTTTGATACGTAAGGTTTCAGTTTTGTTATAATTTAGCGAATAAAGAACATTATTGTTCGGTAGATATGAGTTTGTATTTTAAATATTACAGTTACTTTACAATAAACACAATTGATTTTATTAAGACTTCATGAACATATATATATTTTACTAAATTTATATATCGATTTTATTTTAGAGAGATGTAATGGTGCCAATACTACGTGCACAATTAAACTTAACCTAAAAATTACGTCATTAGCTAACACACAGTATATTATTGTTAATCCTATAATCACATTCCACATAATTAGATCTCATCTCATTAGTTACAAAAATACAATACGCATATTATTATGAGATTAACTGATTTAACCGTTGTAAGTAATTTTCTAATTTAATTACTGAAATTTCGAATGTTTTTAATGTTTTTATCTTCATACCATCATTCAATTCAATAAATTTATTTAAAAAATTTACAATTCACTTTATTACAAGATAATTAAAATTTTAAGTATATTATTAGTATATCAGTTCTCTTAAAAAACTATGTTCGTAATTTAAAAAATCATATTTCATTATGAAAACAAAATAAATAAATACCAATTTCATTAATATTAAATTAAGTTACAATTTTGTTTAGGACATCCTCCCAGTGGCAGCTTTAAAATAATATAGTTACATCTGAATAATTTATTAAAAGGGGGCAGTGTACTTACTACCACCTAAATTCTAGAATGACTCATGTCCTTTGGAGACAACTTAGAAAGCTGTAGCACGTCCTTAGAGCATTTAGATTACCTTCATGCACACGTCTGATTAATTTAGAGGATTCGATTCCTATCAATGGGAGAACGTAATTATGTTAACTATAAAAGTTTAATGTCACAAGTGTTTGTTATCTGATTGTTCCAAAACGTCTATCTATAACAACATAATTAATATTTATGTACACATTTGGTAGGACCGAGAATAGGCCTTATTCATTTATTACCCTACGTTATAAGAGCTATCAAAGATAAATTTAAATTATTACATTTGCCATCAAAATGCTTATTTATCCCGAATGTTCTCACCCTTCCACCGTTACTATTCACTTTTTCACGATGATATTCTAAAGATATAGTAGAATTATTTATTTACATTCAGTAAGCAGTTAATTAATAAAAATCATTGACAACGATGTGTATGCGCAAGGATGTGCAGTAGATCTTCTACACAAGTATAATATGATTAGTTTATCGGTGCGTAACGTTGACTACCGGGTGAGGGCTCGTCTTGTGTCAACAATCATGACGTGACACTTTACACTAGGTGACTCTGTGGGTGG
This sequence comes from Orgyia antiqua, assembly GCA_916999025.1. NCBI lineage: Eukaryota > Metazoa > Arthropoda > Insecta > Lepidoptera > Erebidae > Orgyia > Orgyia antiqua. The sequence goes on from OU779865.1 coordinate 975,049, forward strand.
GCTCATATGACTCTACCTCAGTTCTACCTACTTGTAGTACTATTTGAGACTTTCGTAGATTTCTATTGAATATAATACACTGATATTAAATTAATAATGCGAACAAGATGGAATATAGTTAACGCTCAATTAGAAGATATATTTAGTAGTCCTGTCTAAATGTTCCGGTGTTCACGTACTTATTATGGTCCTAAATAGGCCAGTCAAAAGTAGAACTGTCTATTTTAGCTTAAGGTTATAATTTAAATAGCAGTTGCTAACTGGTTACTGCAGCTAATACCCTGCCTAATATCTTAAATGGTACTTAGATAAACTAAAAAAACGCCTTAATTCGCTGTTTCTGAAAATCGTTGTTATCGCCATTATCGATCCTTCGGAACATTGCAAAATTACACGTTAATTCGAACTTCTGAAGAATGTAAAAATCGAGTGCCTATTATTCTTTTACTACCTATGCAATTACTTATTGCTTATTCAATAATTGAATATAAACAAAAGATAAATTAATAAAAGCGATGCTAATAAAAGAGTGTTAAAATTAAATTGAATCTTTGACATGAGGTCTATCGAAAGAAACTCAGGTGTCTGTGGTTTTTAGAAATCGTTCGATTACAAACAGTGAGAGAGGTCGCTCTCAATAGAATTTGTGTTGAAAGTAAGTCGGAGTATGTTTGTGTGCTACCGGTATTCAGAGATGTGTGTTCACCACTTGAGGCTGCGCCACCCATGCCTGTTTACCTGACCACTTGTACTATTACCGTCGGACTCTGCAAATCGTCACGACTTACCCACATTCGTAAGATTTAACGAAGTTTACGTCAATTGTGATCGATTTCTATTACATGAATTTTAATGCAAAGTACTTTTTAGTTACCATCGTAAGATATGGAGGGTGTAGGAACGAACTAATAAGCAATTTCAGATACTAATTCGGTTTATGAATGCAGGTAACGCAAAAGACGATGTTAATTTTGGGCATTATATATCTAGCTTTTCCATAGTATTAATTTAAAAATAATTTACTGTTGAGATTCATCAGTCATGTCACAACGGCGCTAAAAAATTTCTTACGTTATACCTAGTTTAAAAGTAAAAGGAATTCCGTCGTTTGAACCATAACCGTATTTTTTAAAGTATTTGTAAATGATGTATAGAGTTTTCAGTACATTTAAAGCAAACAGGTACATTAAATACATAAAAGTACCATAAAACGTTCAATAAATACATGATGTAACGTTGTAATTACGAAATATTAATTAGTCATTGATTCATTTCATCGTTTCAGAACTTGATTCGTTAATAAAATCGCATTCTCAACGTAATAAGTTAATTAAAATTCATGTAACTAGTCGCTGACGATAATTTTTACTTTATAATAAGCCAATTTATATTGGCTCAGTGAAGCCAGATCCTTACATAAAACATCAAAATCGTTATAAATATAAGTAATTTAGTAAGTTGTAAGGCTTGCCTAGGTAACGGCGCGGGCGGTCGACATGTGAAATTCGCTTTAGTGTAAACTTTTTATTAAGGAATCCATAGTAAGTGGTTGAGCGCGGGTGGAGTTTTCAACCGAGCACAATTTTGCCTCGAGGCAAATAAAAAGGGCCGTGAGACGAGTGCCGCGAAAATTAATCTGAGTTAATTAATTTTGATTTATTTATGCCTCGGTCCCAAGGCTGAGGGAGCGATAAAAGCACAACAATACGCCTAATGAGGGTCACTTTTACGGCTTTTTCCCGGATAATAGAGTTTTTCCGATTTGCGTAACTTACAGCTTGAGTAATCAAACCAAAGTTATTCTTTGTGAGAAGCCGTTGTTTTCATTTATCATTTGCTTTAATGAGATGAATGTTCACTTGTACTTATATTATGATAGAAACTTTTTGTGTTGAACTTTCGTACGAGTTTTCATGTTTTGTTTAACCTTGAATTAACAAAATGGATTTTTCTTTTTAATGTATCGACTATAGACAATACATCTTTTATTTTCACAATAGTTAAAATTAAAATAAGTAACTGTTAATATAATTAATGAAACGTCGTATGAATCCTAAGTAATAATATAAGAAGAGCAAAATGATGATAATTATATTTGAAATACCATTTTCATAGTAGTTAACTAATGGAAAAATTCCCTGCATTGGTTTCATGACACTCAAACACAAATATGAACTAATAAATCTGAAATAGTATATACTTCACTCTCTCTCTCCAGCCCATCAACGCTCCAAGCACGGGCACGGCCTGTTGGGCACGGGCCTCCTTCACTTTGGGAGAAATAATGGTCTACTGTGCCGCGCTGAACAGGCGAGTTGGGACAGGGTTTATTTCAGAGGTTCGCGTCTCTCACAGAGGATGTTATCTGTGTACAATATTGCTTAGCTGGCTTTTACAGCATCCTGGGAAGGAAAGTGGTCGTTGACACTTGTATTCTTAATACGTTACCACAATATTTAGAAATGTTTAATACATGTGTATGTATATCCGTGTAAACACGATACCTTATCAATCAGGAAAGTCAAACCGCGCGTGTTTGCTAGTTTTCTTAAAGTAAAACAAGAAGAACAATTCAAGTGTTTTAATATTATATGAGCGACTTAGTGTGTGTTGTAGATACAATAAAAGTGTATATTTCCGAGGCAATACACGCGTTTCGTTGTTGCCCTCGTTATTTGCTCAGCGGCAATTGGAAATTGCATTATTAAAGCACTTTTGTTTAGCCATCAAGCGTGTTGCTTGCTGAAATTGAGCGCTCGGCTAGCAGCCATTGTTTATAACATAACATTTTACATTTATTTATTTAAATTGTTTTATCCGACGTTAAGCATGTGTATGACTTCATTAAATAATGTCCGTGTGTGTTAACACCCCGTTTCTGCCCAATGGTGTCGTAAAAACTAAGGGATATTATAAGCAAGTAACATCTTTTGTAAGAGACGAAAAACTTAAAAATAAACCTTTCAAGTCAGTGAGGTATAGTTAGACTAAATACACTCCCTAATTGGAAGAGGTCCGTGCCCAATAGTGGAACATTAATGGACTGAGAAGAAGATAAAAATAAATAAGTAATTATGAATATTTATAACGTATAGTTTGGTGTCCATAAACCAGTAAGCTTAATTGTAGAACAGAGGACGTTGTATGAATAAAACCGCAAACTGCTCTACCACGGCTCTACCTTCGTGACATGACGGAAAGAAAGTCAATAACTATAGTTAATCGGTCTCTCTGCGATATTTTATGAGATTATAACAATATTTCATATGAGCGACACTTTAAACATTAAAATAGATTACTTGATTCGACTAAATAGATCCAAGAGTCACTTAAACGCTGACAAAAAAGCATTTAATTTTGTTACTTCTCTCCAGCCCATTTACGTCCCACTGTTGGGCACGGGTCTCCTCCACTGTGGGAGTGATTATGGTCTACTGTGCCGCGCAGACCAGGCGTGTTGGCACAGGGTTTATTTTCAGGTTTCCGTCTCTCACAGGGGATGTTATCTGTGTGCAATATCCCTTAGCTGACTTTTACAGCACCCTTGGGAGACAGAGATGGGGTGGGGACACTTGTATTCTTAATCCGTCACCGCCACAATTTTGTTACTTGAGCAGTGCGAATCAACTCCTTACTATAAAAATATCTGCGCATTTCAGAACGTCATTAAAAAACTCCATGTCAATATTTAAGGCAAAGAAATTGCAGAGAACGTCTCTATGTAAACTGTATGACAACGAAGATATACTTACCATCTTCTATTGTACGTAGACATTCAACTCTTTGCACAAATTAATTATTAAAACGAGGTGTAATCTAGTTGTCTCCGAGTTCTCGCTGCTCCCGGCATTACCCACCCCTTCCCTATTTGTGTACCCCCTTTCAGTCTGGTTAACAAAATGGCTTATTACTTACTCGAATTGTACATTCACAAATGATATTCATAATTAAACGATAATAACGCATCTGAGTGAGTTGTTACAATAAAATAACTTTGTACGGATTCTGTGTCAATATTAACATTTCACAGAAATACTGTTGTTAAATTAATAAGTGATACCTTCTTAATTAATAGGCTTGTTCTGGAAATTATCTCTGAAATACGCTTGAATATAGTGGTGAAAATTGACTAGTTTTTGGCCCTTTCTTTTTAACACGCTTATATTAATTCGGTACGTATCTATCAATGTATTCATCTATGTAACGGAATCTTTGAAAGTGATTTTCACCCATTTGTAGTTTTCGGATTGATATAAAATTTTGCACATAATATATTAGGGACCGATGACAATGAAATAATTTAGTCAACGCCAAACTCAAAATTTTTTATTTCAAGTTGGCATGTTTTACAAGCTCTTTTGAAACGTCAGAAACTAGGTCTCTGTACCAAACAACATATTATTATATAATAATATTCGAGAATTAAAATAGTTGCTTTTTTAAAAGGTTAAACGGGCCCTAATTACTGACACTTCATTGTCCGTCCGGCCGACTGTCACCAGGCTGTAACTCTAGCACGATGAGTGCGAAACGAGGCTTGAAAGATCTCGTCCGTGTTTCGTCTTTACAGCGGTAAGAAAAAACTTAAACTTCCCTGTCGTGTGAGAGGCGTAACTTCCGTCTGGTTTAGCTTCTATCTATCTGAGATGTGCTATTGATTCTGAGTATTTTGGTATGCCTACCTTAATACCAGATGTTTTAGGCCTCGTGCCGCACTGAATGAATAAAAGTTTAATACAGTGCGGAACGAGATTCTGAACACCTCGTACCTCCGTGGACCTCGTGCCGCACCCTACGCTAGCTTCATGCGGTTAGTGTTGTGCAAAACGTTAGACACTGCGTCCGCGTTTTTTGAATTTTAAGATTTCGAAACGTTGCCTAAGAATATTAATTGATAATATTAATGATGATGAAGAGGAATCTAATTCATAGTTACCGATTTTTGAAAAACAGGTAAGTTTCCAATCAATATTTACAAATTATACTCAGTCTAAGTGAAATAATGATGTAGGAATATAATAAATAAGTTCCAGCTATGTATATTTAAAATATAGTGTAGCAATACAATATATAGTAAGTATTATAAATTATACACTGTAATGTATTGTATGTTTATGCTGTTTTAATAAAAAGCATCCATAAGTATAATTAAATAAAATCGTTTATTTTTCCCATCACTATACAGAATGAAAAAACTGCTTTTTATCAGTGCGGTATGGGGTACATACGATCCCACATTTTATTTTGCGTATAGAATCTAAACTAAATAATCTACCCACAGGCGGCGGCAGATTTAGGTTGATCAACTCATTGATAGCAATAATCGCGACAAAAACCGTACAATTTGCCTTATTTGGCGCCAAAAAAAGGATTTTTATCTTCAGTGGGCGGTGGGGTTTACTAAGTCTCGTACCGCTCCAACGTCTGGTTCAGGATGAGGTTTCAAACGCCTCGTAACGCAGTAATGGAAAGTACAGATAAATTAGTGCCGCTGGGAACGTGCTAGAACGATAATAGCTAAAGAGCTGACATTTTCACAGTGTGTATATTAGTTGATGAAATAAAAAAGCGCCATCTATGATCGAGCGGATACAACATTCATATGAAATTTCAATTCGGAAACTAAGCAAATAAGCGCCATCTACCAACTACTGTTGAAACTATCTAGTAAATTAGACTCTTGCGCAAACCTATTTAACATCTAGTTCTAATAGAGGGCACTAGTGGTACTAAAAATGGAAGATGTTATGAAAATATTACAAAAAATACAAGACGATTTATCGAAACATGACCTATCAAAGCAAGACATGAAGGATATGGAACAAAATATAACAGAATCTATTAATAACAACATTGATCAAAAATTTAGCTACATGGAGGCAAAAACCCAACAATTAGAAAAGAAAATTGAACAACAACAATCTATCATAGAAACCTTAGAAAAACGGTTAAGGAAAAGAAACATTATATTTTTCGGAATCGAAGAGAAAGAAAAGGGATATGATGGCTTACTACACATAATATTAGACATAATAAATAATGATTTAAAAATACCATGTCAAAAATGGGAAATAGAAAACGTAAACAGAATGGGGAAAAAATCTGGGAAGGTTCGACCCGTTGTTCTAACAGTAACAACAACACACAGGAAAATAGACATAATGAAACAGAAGAAATGGCTTGATGGCACAAATATGTACTTGAAAGAAGATTTTCCACCTAGTGTCTTACAGAAGCGAAAAGAATTACAAGAAGATCTTAAACGCGAACGAGAGGCAGGAAAACCGGTAGTCTTACGCTATGACAGAATCGTGACATTAACTCCACGTGACGCTGGGCCCTACACATCTAACGAAAGAAACATTAATAAACGGCATATGTCCGACTCACCAGAAGAAAGAGTGATAGAAATAACAGAAAAGAATGATACCGAGAGAGTAAAGCAAATACAAAAAAAAAACAAATCACAGAACATTACTAGTTTTTTACGCCCACCGCAGTTAAATCTTGAAAACCGAACACAACCCAACGACGTAGAAGTTTCACGAAAAAACTAAATACTGCCTCTCCAGACCCTCCACCTTCTCCAAGCCGGCTGGTCTCCGTGGAGAAGTCAGACCATTACCTCCTAAATCAAAAACAAACTCAAATTATACAAACAAATAATAGAAATATAAATAAAGAACAAAAACCTCAAACAATTTTTATAGCAAGCATTAATGTAAGAACTTTATTATCAGATAGTAGAATAGAAGAATTGGATTACGCAGTTAAATCAATCAAATGGGATATAATTGGCTTATGTGAGACCAGAAGAGATATAGAAATAATAGCAGAATATTCCGATTACATCTTATTTCATACACCTGCAACGAAAGGAAGAAATGGAGTAGGTTTTTTAATCAAAAAGCACCTGAAAAACTATATAATAAGTGTTAAAACCTTCTCAGACCGCGTAGCTACATTGGAAATACAAACGTCTTCCAACTCGATTTCGTCAATTGTCCAAGTATACGCCCCTACCGAAGCCTGTACAGATGAAGATTTAGATCTCTTTTATAAAACTATAGAAACAGCTTTAGACTATGTCCACACAAAAAATATCATTTTACTAGGAGACTGGAATGCACAGATAGGCTGTGCACAAAAAGGCGAAGAAAACAATATAGGGAAATACGCTTATGGAAAAAGAAGTCCACATGGCCAAAAACTAGTCGAATTTATATTAGAAAATAATTTTTACATCGTTAATAGCAAATTTCCAAGAAAAAAACACAAGAAATGGACTTGGCAGTCACCAAGCGGCCAGCATTTTAATGAGATTGATTACATACTAACAAACAAACCATCAGTTATTAAAACATTTGATATAATTAAAAACCTAAATTTTAATACAGATCATAGGATGATACGTTGCGAAATATACTTGGATTTGAAATTGAAAAGAAGAATATTTAAACCTACTAACTACTGTCGAGAACTACCACATCTATCAGAATTTAATACCAATTACTGGGAAAACAAATTTATGGAGGCGGTGTATTCATCTCAAGAAGTGCAAAATCAGTACGATAATTTAGTAATGCAAATACAAAAACTCCTAACTAAACTTCCACGGAAAAAGAAAAACAGTCGAAACTATATCACCGAAGAAACTAAAGATCTTTTAATACAAAGGCAAGAATTATATAAAAAGAAAAGAACAAAAGAAATAAAACAACAAATAACACTCATAAGTAAAGTAATAAATAGAAACATAACAAAACAAAAAAATATAATAAGGCAAGGAACATTTGAAACGTTTGTAAGCAAAACAGGTGCCCTTCGAAAGGCTTATAAAGAACTAAACGAAACGAAAACCTGGACAGAAAAGCTAAAAAATAAAAAAGGAACAGTAAAATCTAGACGCCCAGACATGATATGCGAAGCTACGAAATTTTATGAAAACCTTTATGCTGCTGAAAGTATAACTCATCTACCAATTTCTATGACCTCAGACAGACATAATATAACAAGCAACGACGTAGAACCATTAAGCATCCTCGAATCAGAAATAGAACATGCAATAAAGTCGCAAAAGAATGACAAAACTCCGGGGAAAGACAACATTGCTAATGAAGTACTCAAATTATTATCCTCTTCGATTCTCAAACCCCTTCAAACCGTCTTTAATAATATCCTCAATCAGGAATCCACACCGAAACAGTGGTCAGAATCAACAATCATATTACTGCATAAGAAAGGCGACCGAAGCGAGCTTGGAAATTATAGACCAATAAGTCTCATGACTAATATATATAAAATCTTCTCAAAAATAATATTAAATAGAATAACAAACAATCTCGATGAAAACCAACCCCGTGAACAAGCGGGTTTCCGTAAAACATACTCGACTATAGATCACATACAGGTTATAACACAACTAATAGAGAAAGTAAAAGAATACAAGATAGATATATATATGTGCTTTATAGATTTTACAAAAGCCTTTGATTCATTGTATTTCGAAGCCATATGGACTTCACTAACAGAACAAGGAGTCAACCCTAAATATATTAATTTATTATACAACATATATTCGAGATGCAACTCAACAATACGCCTAGAACGCGAAGGCAGGCCATTTCCCATTCAAAGAGGAGTCAGACAAGGAGACCCAATCTCACCAAAAATTTTTTCAGCTGTTTTGGAATCCATTTTTAGACGATTGGATTGGGAAACAAAAGGAATAAGAATAGACGGTGAACTACTAAATCATCTACGCTTCGCAGATGATATTGTAGTATTTGCGGAAAGTGCTACAGAACTAGAAAATATGGTTAACGACTTGGCAAAAGAAAGCAAGAAAGTGGGTCTATTTATGAACACAACAAAAACAAAGATTTTAACAAATGGATTGCACAGAGACATTGAAGTAGCACAAGAAAGAATTAACTATGTGAAAGAGTACGTCTATCTAGGGCAGCTAGTAACATTCGAGAAAAACACAGAAAAAGAAATACAAAGAAGAATAAATGTAGCTTGGAAGAAATACTGGGGACTTCGAGAAATAATGAAAAATAAAACAATCAACATAAAAATTAAGAAAAAGATATACGATGTAACAATATTACCATGTCTAACATATGGTTGTCAGACTTGGTCGCTAAGGAAAGAGGATGAAGAAAAGATTGCTGTCTGCCAACGCAAGATGGAGCGGAGTATGTTAGGATTAAAACTGTCAGACAAAATTAAAAATTATATCATTAGGAACAAAACTAAAGTTATTGATGTAAAGAAGAGAGTTAGACTGCTCAAATGGTATTTTGCAGGACATGTTTGTAGGATGAATAACAACAGATGGACAAAAAGATTGACAGAATGGGTACCTAGAGAGAAAAAAAGAAAGAGAGGAAGACCGAATACGAGATGGAGAGACGTATTTCATCGAATTTGTGGACGTAACTGGATGCAGACAGCTCGGGATAGGAAGACATGGAAAGGTTTAGGAGAGGCCTATGCCGCAGAGGCGACTACTACATGTATAGGATTACGTTAACATAAGATAAGGAAAACAATAGAAAAATAAAAAGCAGTACCTAGCAGCATTAAATATTATAATTTTAGAGAAACAAAACAAAGAAAATGTGTAATATTACATACCGAACAAACTATATTTCTTATATAATTTATGTAATTAGAACATGTAGTAGAAATAAAGGCTATTTTTATTTTTATTTTATTTTATTTTATATTAGTTGATGCTACAATAGCAGATACACAAAACCTCACCATCATCGTCCACCTGCTCTTATCCCATTCTTTGTTGTCCCGTTATTTGGTGTTATTTAGGGTCGGTATGACGACATACGTACAAAAATAATGACTTTGTTTTATATCATCATCATCATCATAACATCACGCCTTTTTCCCATGGGGGTAGGCAGAGACTATAGAGCGCCATCTGCTACGATCGAAGCATAATTTCTTGGCTTCATCCACACTCATACATCTGGTCATACATGCCCGACGGTTGTAAGTGCTACGCACTTGCCCCTTTTGGAGTATCCCGGCGATGACATCGGATCATTGTTTTTTAATAATTAAAAATTGTTGTTAGTGTTCGCATAGTGCGCAAAATCTAATTTGGAACGTGTAATAGTAAATATGAAATATAATCAACTCACTAATTACAGTTCAATTCATGTAATCCATTAGAATTCATGTAAGATATTTGTTTTAAAGTAGCAAATTCACTCAGTACCTACATTTTATGCATATTGAGAACATAGAGAAAGTCAGACAAAGAGTTTACAGATACGTGATATACCTATGTGGGTATTTTAACTGTATACAGTTTTTCAAGTTAATCATGAGAGTTGTGACATCAGGGAGTCACCCGACAGATGACACAAACGAAGGAACATCCCAACACCGCGTTGTGCAAGAAAAAGAGGCGTGGCGCTCCGCCCAGAGCCCGGCCGCGCTTTCTTGTCATTGTGCAGCCTTCCCAGTATTTATCTCGTAATAGGTAGCTTTAATAAAACAGATATGCCAGCAATGTGTTACTAAGTAATAAAGCGCCATTTTGTACCGTACTTCCGCGTCGAATAAAAGCAATAACGCCTTTATGAGCGAAGCAACGAGCCGCATCAAGTGATCAAAGGGCTCGCTTGTTTCAATTTACGCTCGTTGCCTTTCTTTCATTGTCAAACGAAACTTTGATAAAGCTATCTTTTAACTTTTTATATACAAGTGACGCGACACTGTTCAACACAAATTGGTACATACGTATTCCTGTAATATATAAGTATTTAGTACATGTAGGTATTTATATGCTTATAAATAAATAAATATTCATGGACATTTCACACAACGTCCTCTGGTCCCAAGCTAAGCTTATATGCTTGTGTTATGAGTACCAGAATACGGATATAATACATAAACTACTTTTCTTTTGTAAATACATACATATAATACATAGTAAACACCCAGACGCAGTACAAACATTTGTATGACATTTATGGATATCACACAAATGATTGTCCCAACCGGGAATCGAACCCGAGACCTCGTGATCGGCAGTCCATTACATAAACCACTCCACCACGAAGCCCGTCAATATAAAGGTTTTATTACACACGTCTGTAATTATTTTAATATTATAAAAAAGAAATGTTGTATTTTAGTATGTTTACGCATAAACTCAGGAATTACTGGACGCTACGTTGTCTCTGAGTAATAGGCTATCTCTCTCTCTCACTCTCTAGCCCATTTACATCCCACTGTTGGGCACGGGTCTCGTCCACTTCGAGAAGGATTATGTCTACTATGTCGCGCTGATCATGCGTTACCATAGGGCTTATTTCTCCCACAGAGGATGTCGTCTGTGTACTATCCTTAGTTGGCTTTTACAGCACCCTGGAAAGGAAATGGGGTGATGACACTTGTATACCCCACTTACTTACGACCCGAGGACGAACTGCTAGTCTTGTATAATACGAGACTAGCGTGGACGGTCCGTCCTACAGTTTGTTGAGAAGTATTATCACTTTCATTCACATGATTTTTATGGTTTCGTACAAAAATGGAACCCCAGGGAATTGTCTCACTTGTTTGCCCGTCGGTCGGCCTATGTCTATCTTTCAAAAACTTTTTTCTTTACATAATTTTAAATTCTTGAAACTAACCAAATATATTCTTTAGCCGCCCTAATGTATATATATATATATTTACTACCCTAAGAAATCGAAAACCTCTAGGTATCCATAACAACATTTTTTTTTAATATTCGTGGACATTTCACACAACGTCCTCTGGTCCCAAGCTAAACTTATATGCTTGTGTTATGGGTACCAGAATACGGATAGAATACATATACTCCTTTTTATTGTAAATACATACTTATAATACATAGAAACACCCAGACGCAGTACAAACATTTGTATGACAATTAGAAAAATCTCACAAATGATTGTCCCGAGCGGGAATCGAACCCGCGACCTCTTGATCGGCAGTCCGTTTCATCAACCACTCAACCACAAGGTATATGATCGTTTGGTGCTACTCGTAGAGTTACTAACATCGTAGCTTTAGGTAAAGCTACGATCTTAGTAACTATCACTATCCTATTCACCTACGTAATAGGAGTACCTAACTAAAGTTACCTGTGCCGGTACTAGAGCATTGTTAACACTCGAGGCACTATTCTTGCTACCAGTAGGTAAGAGAGTCTATTAACCTTTTGGATGGATATTTCGACTTTTGATGGTTCATAAAAAGAACAAGCGCAAATTTTATATTCAATTTACAGACACTTATACTCGTACCAGTTCGACAAGGCAAAGATCAATCTGTGCCGTTTCAAAAGGCATATTGAAATCCTAAAGTTATTCAATTTAACAATATAATATTCGTCAGTATTATATGTGTATGATACATTCGACAGTTGTATATTGGAAATATATTTTTGTTTTTGACCTCTGTAGAATTTTTTGGAATTGTAGCAGCCTTTGGGACTCACTGACCCTAAAGGCTGCTCAGTAGGTTAAACGTTTTCGAAAGTAATTAAAATATGTTTCTTCTCTTTTTCTAGATTACTAGCCACTGTTGAATTGTTTACTAGTTTCACAGAAATCACATTTTATGACGCCTTGAAAAATTTTTACGGCAACATAATTACAAATGAAAAACTATTTGTAGTACCATTGTTATTGGTTATTTTAATTGTATCTAGTTAATATTAAAGTATAATGATTCCAGTTCGCTAACAAACTTAATAATTTTATTATGAAGTCAATAAAAACGTTGTCAATGAAATAATTATATTGAACGAGGCGGGAGGAACAAGGAGCGCGGTCACATCAACCGGAGAGAAGTATCACTCTATTATTTATGGAAGCGTTCGATACGCAATACAAATTATTGTTTTCAAAGTATAACGTTTAGGGGAGAATTGTTTGCAGAACGACCCTCCGGGACTCCCTGGGTACGCTGGCTCAACGAATTTAACATTTAACAATTCAGTAATAAGTGTTATTTGAGCCTGTAATACTTTGGATTTAATACTTTTTCACAATGCCAGCGAATATTGTAGTAATATTATAGCGAATTTTTGACAATTGAATGTCGATTCGAATGCTGAAGCCATGGAGATAGGACATTTTGATGCGAACATAATGCTTGGGTGTTTGCGTGTGGTAATTGATACAAAGTGACAGATACGAGGGGATAGTCTTTCAGCCTCGGGCCGTTGAGAGGAGTAATGTTTTGACATGAACCGAAAGGAGATGGGTGTGATTTGAAGTGCCCTTTGTGGAATTATATTCGCGGATGGCGTCTTTAATATTGACTAATGCGTTTCGTCGCTAATGGGGAAATGAAAAAGGACAGGTGCAAGGGTTTTAAGTATGCTTCGGATTAAAAAAATAAAACTCCATTTCTATATTAGTTTTGTATTTTTACGATTGATATTTCTGTTGAGATTATGAGAGGTTTTAGATTAAAAATAGGTACGGGTAGTTTAATTAATCATACTTTAGGCTTTAACAGCTAAATCGCATCTTTTAACGCTCGGTTCGATTCTTGTTTCTGGAAAAGAAATAGTCGGAGTTTCACTGTCCTAATATGTCGTAGATGCATGCTGTTCAGTCAGTGCAGTCAGATAATATTATAGTGAAAATATTCAAATTACGTTCTAAGTATAATAACTTACATTTTATAAAATGATTAAAGTACCACGCGCTAATTCGAGGAAAAATTATATTGCTTTAGGTACTTTGACATTTCAATCTTTTTAGTAATCATTTTTATCCGGGCTTAAGTAGGGAAAAAGATTTTAATTACGCTATTGACTAAAATATTATAAACTAGCTGTTGCCCGCGACTCCGTCCGCATGGAATTTGGAAATTGCTTTTTTCGCAATAAAAGGTAGCCTATGCCCTTTCTCAGGGTCTAAAGTTTGTCTGTGACAAATTTCATCAAAATCGGTTGAGAGGTTTAAGCGGGAAAGCGTAACAGACAGACAGACAGAGTTACTTTCGCATTAGTAGGGATAAATAATTATAATATTTTGACTTTCTTCAAAGTTAACTTAAGGGCCTACATCAATATTATCGTATATCATCGCCGATACGTACATATTAACACAGCCAGTAGGCACAGAAAATGAAGAATTAGGGATACTTTTCCTATTTACTCAAAATCTACTAAATATATTTTAATTCTGATTTACGTGTTTCTATAAATAATAGTTACTTATGTTTTTAAAGTTATTTCATTACTTAATACGCGATAATAGACCGACAAATGAAAAAAATAAAAAATTCGAGAGGTTGTTTTGCCAAGATTTTCTATCGAGAAAACTTTTTTCAATCGCGTTTCTGAGTTTATGCGATCCTAGATCATATATTGAAAAAACATATACTTAAAAATTAGAGCTCTAGCCATTCAATCTAAAGAAACAATGAAAACTTCGTACATAGAAAAATGCACGAAGCTATTTTGGTATCCTCTTAATTATTTTTCTTTTTTATGCGAGCTTATGTGGCGGCTATCGGCTGTGACTTTTAGCCTAAACTTCTTAACTCTATCTTTATTTTTTTTTAAGTCAGAATAAATCACTCTAAATCTGTATGTAAATAATTTTGCGAGATTTTGAAATATAATTTTGTGAACAAAATTTCGTAGTCAGTCTACTTAACTAGTGTATGCAAATTAAATCGACATTAAAGTATCAGGGCGGATCAGGCGAGCCATTAATAAATCAGTTCGCTAAAACCGTAATTGTAATCTCAAACAAGGCGGAGGGAGTCTCTGTTTGTTCTAACAACATTATTACAATAAGTTGGGTTCGGTTCACCGCCGCGCCTGCTCTCCAGCTCTCACCCACATCGCACACCCGCTAGTTCTCACCAACAGAACAATATTCTTCACAGACATCACTCATGTTACATATTTATATCAATGAATGGCGTTTTAAAATTTACGTATATTGTATAAGTTATTATGATAATATGATTCTTGTTGCTACATACTTGAATGGCTATAAATCTTCGGTAAATAGCCAACGAAAGGCATAATTACTTTTCACAGAATAAGTTAAGTACAGCGGCGTAGTTACCAAGGGGCTAGGCGGGGCAGTGCCTCTGGGCCCTCAACCTCAGAGGGCCCTCGAATCCTTACCAGAAATCTTGATCGAACTGAACTAGTTTTTTTGTTGCATTTTAAAAATATTTGTATAGGTAGGTATTTCATATTTTTAGTCTACATACCAGTGAGGCCCGATTATTTTATTTGCCCCAGGGCTCTTGGTTATCTAGCTACGCCACTGGTTAAGTAGAGTAAGTTTATAGAAGTTTTGAAAGGTCTTAGGCGTAGCGAATCCCACGCTTCAGTGCCTATTTGTACAGGTTCTGGGTTCCATTCCCTCTCATGATATGATATAAAGGAGGCTCGTGCCCAAAAATGGGACGTTCAAGGGCTAAGCAGAACAATGGTGGTTTAAAGTGATCTACGGCTCTGTAGCGCACAGTAGAAAAAGATATTCTGTATCGATCTAGTTAGGTCGCGAGAAATCGTTGCATACTGGTAGCTCAAGTCCCATCGTTTTTGGGGATACTTGAGGAGGTTAGTATCCAACATAAGACGTGTTTAACAATGTTGTAGACGACGATGATGACGATGCTATTGACACAAAACGTATCTATTTATTAAACAAGTTGTATAAAACATCACTTGTTTCCTGTGCTAGTTATTAGGTACTGTGTTTATTGTGCTCATAGTTCATACTAGTTCCCTTCTTGCTAATAATATAAAACCACGTATTCCTATGTCACCCTATGTTTAGTTACCATTCGTTTAAGATACAATTGCATTTACATGTTATTAGATTTTCATTTACAAATGTAATTAATTAAAATCAAAATTAATACAATTGTTTGTAAACGTGTACAGTTGTCCCCCAGGTCGTGTTGTGGACTGTCTCTTGGTGTTAAGGGCGTGTAAAGGCACGCGTCGAGGCGTGGTGTGCATAGCCCCCGGCCACACCCCCTCCCCTATACCAGCACCCCCCACCTCCACCTTCCTCCGTGAGAGATCACTCAGCTGCCTATCTGCCCCCTATACATATCAGTAGATCACTGTTTTTGTTGTTTAATATGGAAAATAAATGATTTAGGTATTCACCTACTTAGTAAGAATTACTTAGGTTTAATTGCACTATTGCTTAATTTTGTAAGTAGCCGATATTTGCCGCACTAACACCTGAAAGAGAATTGATAATATCAATGTACCGAATATGTATTACAAATTCAATCAAACTATACATACGTGATACGGTTCAGGAGCGCCTACAATAGAATTTGGTAACTCAGCGCACTCAATGGCTCTGAAACAACGGAGAATATTGGAATATCTAACGTAAGCTAACCTAAGCCGTAGCTTGAGTACGAGAATTAATTATAATAAAGTTAATCTATACAGTACAGTACAGTAGGTACCTACTAGTAGTTCAAATAGATACTTAATATGGTACCTAAATAATTACCTATACTTTATGGAATTTGAGGAAAACCTACTATTTAAAACAACTGTGACAATAGGAATTGAAAAGAAAAGAAATGTGCTATCATTTGCCACTGTGATTTGCCAATACATATTTAAAATTTCTTTTACTGCTTAGAAACCTAATTCAACAATATGCATAGGTACTCCCTACAAATAATTCTTTCAATACAAAATCCAAAGCTACATTCTGCAAAATAGTAGAGTCAATATTATTTTTTTCGATATCTATAAATGGTTCACCCTACAACATTAACATATAAAAGGGAACCTTATAAGCTTATTCAGTAGGAGTGTTTAAAATTAATTCGTTAACGATAGCACCATTGTCGGCGTTAATTGCATTACAAGAGTCGGCCGGCGTCCCGACAAAGGTTCCATTAACTTTAGATGAACAAGTGACAGTGCGAGTCCACCCGCACCTCCCCTTGGCCATTGAGAAGCACTCGAGCGGCAAATATGGTTGCCAGCGGCAGACTCCCGGGCGACGTATACCCATTCCTCGAACACAACCTTGTCATTTCACGTCTACAAAGAGATTAGTGTTGTTCTTTTGTGTTCTACTCATTGTATTTGGTTTAACTCAGTTGATGCTCAACTTAATTTATTAAATACCTGTACCACACATACTTGTCTATACCAAAAAGCATATATGTATCTATTATATTCTCCCTGTGTGTACAAATGAATTTGCTACCTTCGAATAGAAAATGCTTAATGTGTAAATGTAACCAGTTAAAGCCTCTACAATGATTGACTGAAATAAATGTTCGACGTGACCGTTGACGTTACAACATGTAAAATGTACTTCATAGACTTAGTTTAAATTACACCAATAATTGACATTGTTGGGAATAAAACTACAAATTCTAGCACTAAATACTATCGGTGGTGGCGATGCGACGCCAAGAAGTCTACCAAATATTTTTAAATTTTCTATACCATTCAGTGATGTTCTTTCTGATCAGCTTTAATCAAATTTTTTCACAAACAAAGGTCTTTTATGTTTGGGTATCTGTTTATATCAACAATGATGATCAGAATATTAAAGATTTTCTACATATTTAGAGCTATCTTTTGTTATAAACACAATAAACCAACATCTGTGCAAATATATTTAATCCGTTACAGATTTTTTTCAGAAATATTTTTATACTACCAATAATATTTGGAATTAACCACGAATGGTTGATTCTATATGAATGAAATTGTAATTTAAATATAACATAGATGTATGTCAACATATTGTAAAAGAGATGAGGGATTATAAATTGTATTGAAACAGATTTATAAGATTGGAAAGTAGGCCGCGTATTCCGGACAATGTTGTGACGGCTAGGTGCTACAATAGGCTGTTGGCCGACCACCCGCAGTCTGAGAACATCTCCACACTTGTGTCCGACCACTCGAGTGGAAGTATCCAGTACTAACCTACCGGGAAATATCAATGATTGCCGAACACAACAATACACTTTTTATGTCGTATTTCAGTAGCTCGGTCAATGTTTGCTACAGAATTGGGTCGTTTCAATCGTCCGTAGATAACATGGTGTGTAACAATCGATTGATGTTCTCATATTGACTACTGAATCGTTTAATATTTTTGAATATTCGATTTGTGATATAACACCAGAGAATTTTGTTATTATTGTTGCTAAAATACAATAGATTTATGGTACACTAAAGTTAGATGAATGAATTATCTCGTCTTAGTGTGGGTTTACTATAAAAATTTATGATGTTAATTACAATGGCTTTTATTAGTATAGTATTCAAGATAAAGAAATATCTAAATTGGAAAAGCTAAAAAAAGCAATAGAGTCAGGAATACAATATATACTTACCTACCTATAATCCGGTAATGTTTTTTTATCATTCATTGGTACCGATATATTCTACGTGCACAACTAAACTTGACTAAAAATGAAAATTGACAGTGTCAATAACACAATTCAGCAATTTTACCAGAACTATTTTATGAAAAAATCTGTATATTAGAGACTAACGTCACTAACGATTTTTATTAATAAAAATGTGCACAACGAAATAGCCAATTAATCAAAAGATGCCATAGTTGTTTTAATTTTTTAGTTAAGTTTAGTTGTGTAAGTGTACGGAGACTTAGTACCGTTGTCGTATATTCTTAAACTAAGCGATGACTAGAGTATGTGATTATTACCCTTATAATATGTACTTTGTAGGACTTTGTGTGGAAGGAACAAACTCATGACCTCTTAGGCGCTAATCACGCTCGCTCGGTTTTTTTTACCTACGCCACAAAGCCCATTTTATGATTTATGCTGAAATTTAATCAAGTTGAAAGATAATATTTGACATGAATCACAGTTATTTTAGCCTCAATTAATATTTAACAGCATTATATCAAGGCTCGGATCTCAAGCACACTTACAATCTTATTATGTCAAGAGTTTTTAAATATTTAATCTGTTCTTATTTTGTAGGTGTGGTTTAAGAATCGCAGAGCGAAATGGCGTAAGCAGAAGCGTGAAGAACAGGAAAGGATAAGGAAACTGCAGGAGGAAAGAGCTTGTGGGAGAGCTTCCTTACTCGCTCATTCACCGCCTTCTCATGTATCACACGCACCACCTACGCCACGAGCATATACTGACGACTCTGATTCAGACCTAGAGGTCGCTTAACCAACAAACGTGCATTAAAAAAAATGCTTCCGACTGATAAACTTTACACATAGCACGAAACCTCTTTTTGAGAAAAAAAAAACATTGTTATAGTGCCAGCGTGGTTAGTGACTGTTTGTGAAAAAAAAAAAGGTCTATGGTGTAGTTAAATTAGTTATATCTTGACTGGTAGTTATTTAAATTGTGAATTTAACTCAATATTGCATAGTAGATAAATATAGAAAATTGAGTTAATTGTATATTTATAAGGTAATTAAAAAAAAAAAATCAAATCATCAAATAATTTGTTTAGTTTAAAAATTAAAAACACGTATGAAAATCCTAGATATTTTTTTTTATGTTCATCATAAAATCACTAAAATGTCATCTACCTTTAAAGCACAAAATTTAAGTAGGGTACAGGAGTAGTGTCACGATAGCTTAATTCTACTCTCTACTGAGCTATCGTATCGTAAGTGTAATCAAAGATCAATTCAATATATTTACAACTACCTTTAAATATACAATTAACCATCATATAATTAAGGATGTATAATGTTTAGATGTATCTATATATAATATATGTACTTATGTAGAATATATTATCTTAATAATTTAATATTATAATGTAATGTTTATTTCTATGTAGAAAAAAATATATAAAATTAAGTGAATACATACAATTAAATGTCGCTTCGCCTAAATTTCTTTTCTAGGGGCTTACTACAATCTTGTAAGGGAGTATCGTCTTTACATAAGAACGGGTGACATTATTTTTAACAGTTTAATTGCTTCATTATGTAATAAATAATAAATAAATATTCATGGACATATCACACAACGTCCTCTGATCACAAGCTAAGCTTATATGCTTGTGTTACCAGAATACATAATACATTATATATTAAACACCTAGACGCATTTGTATGACAATTATAAATACCACACAAATGATTGTCAAATGAATCACGAGCGGGTATAGAACCCGCGAACTCGTAAACGGCAGTCCATTACATGAACCACTCGGCCACGGAGCCCGTCTGGGTATCATTTTATTTCTGAACTAAATTACAATACAGGAACAAAACACCACTTTCATACTCTATTTATTTAACGTCCTCTGGTCACGATCTAAGCATATTTGCTAAATAAGAAAACGTTTTGCATTTTCTTTAACTTAAACAAGTCGTTATTTTTGTATGTATGTCCCTATGTGAGCTTCATCTCATCTTCATCTCTAAAAACTACGCAACGGATTTTCATGCGGTTTTCTTTAATAAATAGAGTGGTTCAGAAGGATTTTTTTTAAATAACTTGTTAGGGTTTTGTCTCTAAGTTTCACATGTACCTACGGAGTTACTGGCCACAGCTAGTTTAGATATAAAACTGTGATGCCATGTCGGTACATGTACCTAAAAGCGGCTTATAACTTACTTTGACTTACTTGACTGTAGTAAGCCCCTTGTTAGTTTAAAAATGTGATCATTATTTTAAAATGCGCATAAACTTATAAACATAATGGTACCAATTCTACGTGTATAACTAAACTTAACTAAAACATGAAAATGGATACTGTCAATATATCTATTTATTGCTATTTCGTTGTTCACATTCATAATAATCAAAATCGTTAGTCAAAATACACAGTTTATATAATAAGAAACTTCAGTTAACATTGCCAAATTGTGCTATTGACACTATCTATTTTCATTTTTTAGTTAAGTTTAATTGTGCGCGTAGAATCGGTAACATTGTGAGCTGACATTATAATATCGAAACATTGTGTTTACACAACACGCACCTTATAGGTAACGCGTAATGTCTTTTATGAAACTATCATATGACAAAATATAATGGAAGCAGAATCTATACTAAAAAATTTAAATTCAAAGTGTCAATAACACAATACGGCAATGTTAAGAGAACTTTCTAACTGTAAAAACTATGTATTATATAGACTAATGATTTTAATTAATATACTTACGTGTCTAAGTACAATGAAACAGCCAAATAATCAGAATACATCATAGTGGTTTTCATTTTAGTTAAAACCTAACTGACACATCAGAATTGGCCTCTTTAGCGCTTGTACTATTTCACTGAACTGTGTATAAAATAATGACTTGCAGTCTAAAACCAAGTGTACCTAATTAGCGAGAGACAACCACAGGCAACTGCAATAATTTCTATTTGACCTCAAATTAATGCTCTGGAATATTCTAGAAGGCAAAATTTTTTGTTTGCGCAAATCGCAAATTTAGATTTGATTTGATAATCTTTGTATCAATGTTTGTTGAGACGGTTTAGGAATAGTGGCTGCCTGGAAAGCAGGTGAAAAATTTATTAATTTTACAAACATCGTAGCATTATCCTTTTTTTAAATTCCAGATTTAAGAAGTAATATTTGCTTTAATTTATACAATACTTAGTACGTAAATAAATAATTTAAAAAAGTAATATAGAGCCTGACAATCTGTGTAAATATTCGTGCGTCGATAGTTCAGCTCATGTCAAGCAACAAGAAGGTACATGTTGTGTAAAATCAATGTTCAGAAAACTTATTATGCAAATTAGTCATTTATAAATAAGATAGACACCAAAATAATAATCTACAATAATAAACAATCATTAAAATCAATATGACGTTTAATTATAGACTATTTACACTCATAACTCTGACTTTTTTACGTAGTAAGGTACAGACTGCTGTTATGTGGATACCGCCAACTGGTAAGTGGTACCACAGATAATATAATAAAGACAGATACACGAATTAGAACATTAATATGATACCACCCTAAGTCGGGCTAAGCATCAGTTTATTTGACATTCCTGCGATTTTCAACAGATGGTGGTACTAACTAACTTCGGATTGAGGGTTTAGAGTAGGTGTTTTAGGTGGTTTTAGAAGTTTCAACAAGAGGATTGTGTGGTTCAAGGAATAATTAAGACTTGAGGAATGTGTATTAACCTAAATCAGTGCCAGTTCAGCAAGACAAATTTTAAAAATGGTTAACTAAATGTACAAGGCATTCTTACTGTTCACTTAAATACATCAATTGATTTTATTACAGGCCTACAGAAAACATACACTTTCAACTCCAGAAACTCTTTCAGTGAATCTTATTAAATTATGGCGTAAAATATGAGCTCGTCCTAATTACATTTAACCTCTCGTTAATACGATGATAATCTCGTACACATTAATAACATGAATGGTTCCCAAAATGGACAAGTTGTAGCATTGTGTTGTCAATAACTACTGATGTACCTACTGCATACCAATGAGGCATGCACTAATATTACGTCCTTGTACATAACTACACTATTCTGTCATTGGTACCAATTCTAAACGCACAACTACACTAAACTTAAGAGCCTACATTAATATTTTAGCACTTGTAATAGGGCGTGGCCTACTACGCTTCTCTCTCTCTTCGGTCGGTCTCGGTAGTTATCGGTACTTTCACGGCGGACGAACGCGATTGGCTGTTTGCTCGCGCGTTACTTGGCTAGAACTTTCATTCATATCCGCTTGGCCGAATGGTTAAGAGCGCCGATTTATCTAAACAGACGATCCGGAGTTCGATCCCAAGTGTAATGTTAACATTTTTGTAATTTTTTATATCTTTTAATGTTTTTTTGAAATTTTGTATAATCTTTTGATTTTTGATAATCTTTTGACATTTTTAAATTCTTTGGTACTTATGTTTATTATTTTGGTTTTATTAACTAAAGCTTTTTAAATGTCATTAAACACCGACAAAAGACACTTCTTGTACCTATATAAAACCTAATATAATTGTTATAACGTGTGAATAACAAACCTAATAACTTCATACACAGAAGTCCATCAGATATAAACATATTTATAAAGATACTAGCTGACCCGGCAAACATTATTTTGCCATACAAATATCGGTTTGAAAAATAGATAGTAGCCGATTCTCAGACTTATTGAATACGCATAAAAATAACTGTGACACGAAATTTTATTTAGAGATGAAAACGATATCTTTATCTTTACTTATTATAAAACAAAGTCGTAATTTTTGTATGTATCTCCCTATGTGATCTATATCTTCAAAATTACGCAACGGATCTTGATGT
This sequence comes from Orgyia antiqua, assembly GCA_916999025.1. Lineage (NCBI taxonomy): Eukaryota > Metazoa > Arthropoda > Insecta > Lepidoptera > Erebidae > Orgyia > Orgyia antiqua. Next base: position 998,341 of record OU779865.1, read on the forward strand.
GGTTTTTTAACAGATGGAATGGTTCAAGAGGATGGCTTTTTTGCATAATTGGTTGAGGTTTGTTGTATATTGGATGAGATATGATTAAATATACTGAGAATTTCGGACGAGCGCGAGCTTTATATGAAAACGCTGCCTTATCCATGTGAGATACAACTAAGTAATGTATAAAGGAATTGTTCTTCAAAAAAGCAAAAAAAATATCTAATTCAATATGGTGTTTTCAAAAGCTATTTATGTGTATATAGTAATATTTTTTATCAAATTAAATACCTTAGTTAGCTTACACGCTTAATAGAGATTATAACTGCTGTTTACAGCATGCAATTTAAATGAATATCCTAAGAGATATGACGAAAAAAGAATTACGCGCGACAAAATAAAATACTAAACTGTTGGCCGAGCAACGGGAACGTTTTCTCGGTCTTCTATCCATACTCTAATGTAAGGATGTTTGTTGTTCTTTCACGTAAAGACTACTGGATAGATTTTCATGAAACTTTCCTAAATTCCACGCGTACGGAGTCGCGGGCAACAGCTAGTTCTATATAAAATAGTTACTTCAGCAGATTCAGTAAACGTTGTACATGGCTCAATTATATGTATACACTAGCTGTTCCGGCAAACGTTGTTTTGCCATATGAAAAAAAAAGGTTTGAAAATAGATGTTGGCCGATTCTCAGACCTACTGAATATGCATGTAAAATTTCATAAAAATCGGTCTAGCCGTTTCGGAGGAGTACGGTAACTAACACTGTGACACGTGAATTTTATATATTAGATTTTATTTAAAAGATATACCCATACTTTGTACCCAAACAATACTATTTTTTTACGGATTTGTTTTACATTTAAAATTATAAATTTGTAAAACTTAAATCGCGCAGTTGCAGTGGTAGCGATTATGACATAAATGTACTAGCTGGTTAGCTACTGCTACTACTGCTACTAGCCCCGCGGTGTTACCCGCGCTAAAAAGGATAAAAAATCTGTACGTTTTTTATCATCCCACCGGAACACTGCATTCTTTTGGGATAAAAAGTAGTCTATAACTTATTCTTATGTATGCATAAGCTACATTATTGTAAAGTTTCATTAGAATCAATTCAGTAGTTTCTTTCGTATGAGTAAAAAGCATCAAAACATCTTCGCAAATTTTCATATTTATAATATTACTATCTATACTAATATTATAAAGCTGAAGAGTCTGTTTGTTTGTAGATTACGCGCAGGTACCACTGGTCCGATATGAAAAATTCTTTCAGTGTTGGATAGTATATTTGTCGAGGAAGGCTATGGACTATATAAATAAATAATTATTCACGGACATTTCACACAACGTCCACTGGTCCCAAGCTAAGCTTATATGCTTGAGTTCTAGGTACCAGAATGCGGATATACTACATATTATACTACTTTTCTTTTGTAAATACATACTTATAATACTTCGAAACACCCAGACGCAGAACAAACATTTGTTTTGTATGACATTTAAAACATCACAAAAATTAAAGTTGGTATTTTTATTTTCTGGAATTGATAAATTAATGTAGCTTTTTTGAAGAATTAAAAATATTTTCAAATTAAGTACATACTCGTATGTCTTTTTGATAACAGAAACTTTTATTGATTAATGAATTTTTCTAAAATTGGAGAATTATCCAATAACACTAATTAATTTTAATTTAAAAGAACAATTTTTGAATAGATATCAAAACTATCAAAATAAAATTTAAGTCATAGGGCGGAATTTTTTTCAGTGCCCCAGGGTGGCACATATTTAAATCCGGCCCTGCACAGACTACGACTTTTTTGCGGAACCAACTTACTCTAGCGTTCTCATTCGATTATCGATAAATCCATGACCAGATTTTATAATTATTTTAATTCAAAAAAATACAAAAACGACAAAAAGAAAAAAATGTGTCAAGTATGCAGCGCGGATATTGAACAGTTTTATTTCTTACGTCTCTGAATGTAAAACGTTTTCTAGGCGTAACCGGTGTGTAATATTATCAGCATTATATGTGATATTACTGAGATATAATTATAGATTATATATTACAAGATAGTTTTACAAAAAGTGACAGGATATAACACAAAAAAAGTTCAAAACTTTTTATTGTTTAAAATTCGACTTTAATGGCCGTCGATTGTTTATTTTTGGTAATTTTTTTATCATATATTATAAAAAAATATAATTATATTGTTTGAAATACACATATGTTATTAGCTTATTTATCTATGAACGTAATTTGACGGATAGTTGCTCAAATCCTTGCACATTGTTATCGTGATCGTATTTTTAAGTGTTTTGGTCGACTCAAGTGTTCTGAGTGTTATGATAACAATGGCGGCCTTTTGACGTCGTAAATAAAAACGTTTTGTGAAGTATTTATGATTTTCAAGGGACTGTATGGTGTTAACTTTTATTTGTTCTATGTTGTTAATTTCACTAGAGTGTTAGTGATAAGTGTTTCTGCAGGAGAGTATGATACGTATAAATGTGGAATACGAATACGGGTAAGCGAATAAAAATTATAGAAAAATTAATATATTGCACTTCTGCGACTTCGGGTATATTTGTATATTATTTTATAAATATTATTTATAGATAAGTAGGTAGATGGATAAATAACGAAGTCAATCTGATATAAATCTTATAATATAATTATATTTGTATATTATAAAAATAAAGTATTTTGACGCCCTATACAAAATACGCGAATAAATACGTTACACAAGCGGTCTCGAAATGTCATTTTGCGGGACGTAGCAAAAGTTAAAAAAGCCGTTCAGGGAATAGTTTAATGACATACGCGTGTACAGACGAATTTATACCTTTATAAAGATAGATTTTCATATAAAAATTGTTTTACGTAAAGTTAAAAAACAAAAATTACTTAAAAAATAATTCGGATTCGAACCCCTAACCTTCCACCTCACATCGCACTCGCTTACACACGCGCGCCACTATTGCCTTGAACGGTGGATGCGAAATTATGGTATCTAATCCAAGCCATTGCCATTGGAGCCATTGGATGCAAACGGCATAATAAACGGATAAGTGTGTATTTACAAAAATTGGATAGGTATATGTTGTATATCCATATTTCGGTATCTACCCGTAAGACAAGCATAGAATTATAGCTTAGTTTGGGATCAACGGATATTGTGTAAAATTTCTACAATTATATTTATTAAATATTTACCAAAACACTACCTACACAAAATTTCATTAAAATTGGTCCAGCCGTTCTAGAATACTTCAGTGGCTTCCACATGTACAGGAGAATTTTGTACCTTTATAAATATAGATAACCAAAAAATTGAGATAAGTAGGTATAAAGTATCATACAATATTTAAATAAATTTTAATTCATTGTAAAAAGAATATTATTATCACCACAATTAGGTATAAATATGAATAAACGTCATGTATAAGCGTTGTTCGTACACACACAGACTCACACACAGCATTTACGCACGCAAGTCACGCCCCCAAAAATTATGAATGAAAAATACGTAAAATATAACGAAATAATCATGTAAAATCCGACATACGTCCGCACCGGTGAGAGCCTCACGCTCGACTGGGAGAAAGGAAGGCAAATATTAAATGCAGGTGAAACGTGAGAGGGCGTATCGCCATGTACCTATTATTACAGCTAGTAGGTATAGAAAATGAAGAATTTGGGATATTTTTTTTGTTTACTCAAAATCTACTAAATATCTTTTAATTCTGATTTACGTGTTTCTATATATAATAGTTACTTATGTTTTTAAAGTTATTTCATTAGTTAATACGCGATAATAGACCGACAAATGACAAAAAATAAAAAATGAGAGAGGTTGTTTCGCTAAGATTTTCTATCGAGAAAACTTTTTTCAATCGCGTTTCTGAGTTTATGATATCCTAGATTATATATTGAAAAAACATATACTTAAAAATTAGAGCTCTAGCCATTCAATCTAAAGAAACAATGAAATCTTCGTACATAGAAAAATGCACGAAGCTATTTTGGTATCGTCTTAACTAAAAAACGAATTTTAATAGAGTCGATAAAACAATTTAAAAAATTAAGATTTAAGATTTGAATTAATATGAACGTGCTCTACAAAATAACCAATTATTCAAAATACACTAATAGTTGTTTTAATTTTTTAGTTAAGTTATATTTAGTTGTGCACGTAGAATTGGCACCATTGACTATATTTAAGGTTTAAGATCATGTCATCTTGATATGAGTAATTGCTGTTCTTAGTCTGTTGGGACTAAAAATATGGTCTTAGATCATGGGGATTTTGTAACACAAACGTGTATACTATGTAGTGACACAAACTTCCGGTCATTACGCCATTTTAAAACATATTCTTCGTCGTTCTCTGTATGTTTTCTGTGTTTATAAACAAACTTTAATGTATCTTATGTTACCTATATATGGTCTTATTCATAATGACTTATCGGAGGTTTAAACGGAGATTTAAACGGAGATAATAAACGTTTTATCGTAAAAAGACTATTATGAATAAAAAGTTTTGACAATTTTCGCGAACCGATTTTAACGAACTTTTAAACCTCCGATAAGTCATTATGAATAAGACCAATAATCTTTACTTATTATAAAGCAAAGTGATTATTTTTGTATGTAAGTAGCCCCTTTGTGAGCTTATATCTTCAAAACTACGCAACAGATTTTGATGCGTTTTTTTTTAATAGATAGATCCTCTTGAACCACCCTATGGTGGTTCAAGAGGGTCGCGGTTTTGTACAATTTGGAAAGGATACCTTTTACCATCAAAATTCCACGCGTTCGAAGTTGCGGGCAACAGCTTTATGGTAGGTATATCATATTAATTACTCTAATCACAACAATTCCGCTAAGTTTAGGATAACATCCTCTTAATTTAGGACTAGTTATGGAAGTGTGTGTATTTTTAAGTCATACATTTGTCATTTTTAATTGCTTAGATACAACTTTGAGACAGACTAGCAGACATAATAGCAGATATTAACAAAATGCTCGTCAATTTGTAAAAACTAATGCCTAGCCGCCATCGTCCATCAATTACAATAACTTTGAGTTAAAATGGTAAGTCGACTTCTTATTAGTTTCATATTGTGTTCAGTTTGTGACGTCACGTTAGATTGTAATGTAAATCAGCTCCATCTATTGTTTACTAACGACGTGACAAATGTGTTATATCTCTATTCAATAGCACATTACGTATGTACTGTTTTGGTGACACATCTCTATACAGATTTAAATATTATGTTTCCTTGGGAAAATCCAAAAATTAGCCATGTTAGAGTTGATTGTTGTATTATCAATGTGGTGATGGGTCAAATGATTAAGAATATTATTATGTATAGGTATCAACCTGTTCCTGCTTTAGACATTCCCCCGTCACCGCGTTCTAAGCTTTCTTTCAAGTCTTTGAGCTAAACATTTTAAACGAATAATCCCTACTGCAAGCGATGCTAAACTTAAAAATATATCCTACAACCTGTGCCTACAACAATTACACGCCCTGTGTGTGTATTTATTTTTCTTCATTTATTTTTTTAAGACGATACCAAAATAGCTTCGTGCATTTTTCTACGTACGAAGTTTTCATTTTTTCTTTAGATTGAAGGGCTAGAGCTCTAATTATTAAGTATATGTTTTTTCAATATATGATCTAGGGTCGCATAAACTCAGAAACACGATTGAAAAAAGTTTTCTCGATAGAAAATCTTAGCGAAACAACCTCTCTAATTTTTTATTTTTTTCATTTGTCGGTCTATTATCGCGTATTAACTAATGAAATAACATTAAAAACATAAGTAACTATTATATATAGAAACACGTAAATCAGAATTAAAATATATTTAGTAGATTTTGAGTAAATAGGAAAAGTATCCCTAATTCTTCATTTTCTGTGCCTACTGGCTGTGTTAATATGTACGTGTCGGCGATGATATACGATAATATTGATGTAGGCCCTTAAGACTTTAAATAGCCCTATTGTTAGCATACATACATTTGTTTTAGGTTTAGTTGACGAAATACACTGCAGCTGGCTTGCGTCCAATGGAGACGTTTAAAACCGCTAATAGTTTTTCATGTAAACCACAGCAGCCATACGTTTTTGAAAATAAATAACAAACATGTAAAATATTAATGACTTTAATAATAATACCCGATTAACTTAGAATAAACATAATATTATATATCACAATAAAACGGACGGATACAATCCATTAAATACTGATTAGATTTTAAAATCATTGTGAGCCTAGGGCCCTCCATACGATAGCAGTTTCAGCTTATTCAGAATATAATATTCAATAAGCCCACAATAATATGTATGTTAGTTACCCAATATACTTTTAAGTTGTTTACACAGGCTGGACTTCATAAAAAACATACTTTGAGATAAACCCATGTCGGTAAAAAAAAGAAATTTGAAAGTCCGTCGTTAAAAAACGAATTTCTAGCCAAAAAGAAAAGTTATAGTCAACCGAATCGAAAACTATTAACCTCCCAGTTTCAAAGACCGGTAAACAAATGTAAATATTATTATTTACTTTTTAAAGTAACATCGTGATAATTATTACATTGGTGGGTTATAATTGTGATAATGTTAGCGCTAGTAATAAGCTAATGGGTAACTGTAAGAATAGGCGTATGGGTAAGAATAAGAGTAGGCCAGTGGTGCGCTGTAGGACGACACGTAGGCGGCAGGTGCGTAGTACCCGTAGTCAACTAGCACCTGGGGCTTCGCCACGGCAGGGCTGAACACCATGGCTGCTGCGAAAGTTATCAGCATTACCTGAAATTATATAATATTGAAACATTATTCTCTAAAGCTTGCGCGAGTCATTTATTCAAAAAAACCCACATTTTACGGATTTAGACTCGTATAATAGTTGTTTTAATATTTATACTGACGTTTAGGAGACTTTTCAATTACCATGGTCACAGGCGAGACTAGCCCGTGACGATTAACACAAATATGCACGCCCAAATCTTTTAATACTTTTAAGGCCATTTTAAATTACTTTTTAATTTTCTTCTTGTCTTAAAATTTGATTCAAAATTAGCCTAGCACATCTAACTCACATAAATAGCGTCTTAAAACATAAAAATTAGAACAAAAATAACAGTCATTTAAAAAATAACATCTCTTTTTGAAACAAAACGTTAGTAATTTAACATGATTATTTAACATAATATTATTTATTTATTTATTTACACTTTATTGTACACCATAAACTTAATGAGGATTGTTCATTATTTTTGACCTACTGTTTTTATATTCTTTTCAGAAAATATAGACTATTTTAAGCAACTAAATTCAATATTATTGAAATATTCACTATACAGAATTTTTTTAAAATTCTTGAAATGTTCTCTTTAAATGTTGTGACGTCATCGTTTTACGCAATCTGTCTATAGACTTTTCTTGATAGACTTAATACAGATTGCACTTTATCTTTTCAAAGTTGACAAGTTGATATAATAGACCAATTTCAACTCCACTTCAGAGTAGTATATCCCTAAAAACGTCTTAATATTTTAAGTCATTTGCTTTTTTGGAAAAATAATCGTTAATATAGCAAATTTTCCGAAAAAAACTAATGGATCATGATCAGAAACTCTATTCCCCGAAATGGTTTTCGAATTAAGAGTTTAAAAAAAATATGAACAATGCCCATTAACTAGACATTTATTAGCCTTATCGCTAATAGTGATTTCTACCAGGCAACCTTTGGAAGGAGACATGCCTGCAGGAAAGAGTGGTAGTTGTTGATGTACTAAAAGATATTATAAACTACATACAACGCTAAATAATATAATATAAACACATATCCAAAATATAAATACACATACATATACAATAATAACATTATGTTCCGGAATCATGACTGCATTTCTAGGTAGTGATTTTTGACCCTTGATTTAAATGTAGCTGGTGTCTGAGATCGTCTAACTTCTTCAGGCAATGCATTCTATAATCGAATAGCTGTGACAGTGAACGATTTACCATAGAAATTCGTGGATATGGTATATTTTCATTTTCGAATCCTCTGATAATCTAAGGTATCTATTGAGAGTGTCATGGATGTACTCAAAACGACCCTTAAGATAAGAGGGAGTGGTGGGATTGAATAATATATTATATAACTAATTGAAAATAAATTTATGTGTGTCAAACTATTTTCAAACTTAAAAAGTTGTTGAGATACATACATTACAGGGTAGTAAAATAGGGTCGAAACGTCGGGCAATATATATCAAAATGTTTATTACCAAAACAAACTATACGTTAAGGGCCTACATCAATATTATCGTATATCATCGCCGACACGTACATATTAACACAGCCAGTAGGCACAGAAAATGAAGAATTAGGGATACTTTTCCTATTTACTCAAAATCTAGTAAATATATTTTAATTCTGATTTACGTGTTTCTATATATAATAGTTACTTATGTTTTTAAAGTTATTTCATTAGTTAATATGCGATAATAGACCGACAAATGAAAAAAATAAAAAATTAGAGAGGTTGTTTCGCTAAGATTTTCTATCGAGAAAACTTTTTTCAATCGTGTTTCTGAGTTTATGCAATCCTAGATCATATATTGAAAAAACATATACTTAAAAATTAGAGCTCTAGCCATTCAATCTAAAGAAACAATAAAAACTTCGTACGTAGAAAAATGCACGAAGCTATTTTGGTATCGTCTTAAGCTTAGTTATAAACCTTAAAATACTATACAAAATATGTAGTTATTTATATTTAAATAAAAAATCCTAGATAAAAATCTATTAAAATTAAAACTTACCAATTTGAACATTTTGTTTTTATTATTATTAACAAATCACAGTTAAACTAGTCAAACAAATCTAGTATTGTCACTAGACGGGACTGTTAGCTGCGCTCACCACGAATGATATGCATCTCCCAGCTTCGCTTCCCTTATATACAAGCTACGAGGTCCGGTGTATACTCCGTGATTGGAAAACCTAATGATCATCACACCGTCCTCAACTAGCTATAAAGGATGTAAAAAATATAATACACAATGTCACATTACTTGTTAATAGTCAACCATTACCATAAGAAGCCGGATCATGTATACTACAATAGACACGGCGACAGATTAATAGCTGAAAAAATAAATAGTTGTTTTGTTTAAATGGAATAAGAGTACGTCTGTTTGTATTGGGTTTTTTTAAGTGTCTATAAATATATATGCAAATAGAAATGTAAATAGGAACGTCTACAAGGACGTTTTTAGCCTCTGGTTAAGTAATTACGTTAATAAGATCATGGGAAAAGTAAAAACACTTCTTTTTCAGATTGCCTATAAGTACAACTCATAATAGTTTACATACATGGCACAATAGAGGTTCTGGATACATTACGCTGTGACCTATTAGACATAAGCAGAAAAATATGACGAAGTAGGGACTAGCGGTCCTCTAATAATCAGGACACCCAGGGCTCTTCTTCAATACCCAAGGCCAGTCTTCTTGGCTTGGGTATATAAGGTTTAAATAAATTATATTCTCTTATTTGTAGCCTTATATTTTATAGTTTCTTGGGTGACTCGCAGTTGGAAGGTACCTATACCTGAAAGAAGGACTAACGGACTGGTAAGGGACGCGGGAAACTATTAGATATGAGCAACGTGAGACGTTGCTGTGGAGACCCTTAAGAAAAATATTTCTAGTGGAGGACATCTCTTGGCTGATTTGTAAGAAACTCGTTCATGATCTTGAGTTAGACGGCATTTACATCTATTAATTTAATATCGTCATGACCTTTTTCGAATTTTAAGCAAATAACGCTTTTGTTCACGTTAGTAGGTATGTTAATAAAAGCGTTATGTTGAGCGTTATAAGTGGTACACGTGGGCGTAATCACCATTTAGTTTGGGAAGGGAGAAATTCCTATTTTGAGGATAAAGTTTGAACCGCCAACCTCTAACTACGCCTATGTGAGTTGCCCAAGTGCTAGTGTGACTCGCAACTAAGGAACTCCATAGGTAGGTATATATCGATCGTAATTGTATGGACAACACACTTTTTTCGAAATATAAATTGCATACAAAACAAACACACGCACGAGTACAAACGTACTTAAGTATTTAGTTTGTTGCTACTGTAGCCTGTAGCATAACTTGTACATGTTATTGTAATTTACGAATATCTATAAAAGTACAATTGCGATTCTTTGAAGAATTCAGATCCGCATCCTAAAACCAGAGTGGTATATTGAATACTAAGTAAGTGATGTTTTGCTGTGGGCCACTTGACTCTATTATCATACATGTTTCACGGTCCTGTCATGGATATATTTTTACAATGTTCGTCATTTAATACTATTTTGAATACAATGTGCTGTGATTTAATTATTATTGACTCATAGACCATATATTTTATGCCGTAATTGCGAAGTACCTATGTAAAGGTCTTAGAATAAGACTGTGGTAAAGCATGTATTTATCACAGAATACTCAAGTCCTCTCCCATCTCAGCCGAAGAGCTCCTCAAACAAAATGTTAGAGAATGTATCACCGAGTTTTCGTTTACCGCAGTTAATGACATAGATATTATAAGTACTTTCAAAACAATTGATAAAAAAATAAACCATAGACCTATGGGGATTGTCTGTTAAAACCATTGAAAATATTATAGGAATAATAGCCCCTTGCCTGGCTGAAATTTTTAATTGTTGTATTGATTTAGGTGTGTTTCCAGATCTCATGAAACACAGCAAAGTAATACCTTTGTTTAAGTCTGGTGATTCTTCGGATCCAACGAATTTCCGACCTGTTTCTATACTTCCTTCTTTAAGTAAAATATTTGTAAAAATTATTCTAAATCAGCTCCTCAAGCACTTTAATGCTAATAAATTATTAGATAAGAAACAGTTTGGATTTACGAAAGGATGTTCAACTACAGATGCAGGGGTTGAACTGTTAAAAGGTCTCGGCCTGGGAGAACTCGCAAGATTCGTTAGGTGTTTTTTTGCGATTTGTCCAAAGCTTTGACTGTGTACAACATGAAACCTTAGTTAGGAAACTACATCATTATGGTATCAGAAATAAAGCACTCTATCTTTTAAACTCTTTTTTAGACAATAGAATTCAGAAAGTTGATGTTAACGGTAAACTCCATCCGGTGATCCCCAGGAGCTGCTGTTACATTGGGCGTCCCACAGGGCTCCATTCTTGGCCCATTCCTTACTTATATTAATGACTTACCGTATTATTATTATTATTATTGTCTTGTTTTATGGCAATCTGCTGATTTGTATAGTCAATCAGCAATTACTGCCAGCGTCATGTCATGGATACTCATGGGTTTCTTAAAAGTTAGGGTAAATTTACAATATAAAAAGCATCCAATTGTGGCAGCAGTAGTGGGGCCTGAAACAATTACAAACACAAAATAGTTGTTAGTAAATATAATACATATGAATGAATAACATTTATATACAGTGGTAAACTAAATAGATTATAATCTTATGTTGTTAGTGTCAATAAATTTAATAAAAGCATTTACTATACTAGGGGATGGGAATAGTGCTAAGAGGTGTCGAATATTAACTGGTCTGGGAATTTTTAATTTGGAAATAGTGAGGTCTAGAGGATTGGAAGAATTCAGGGGGCAGTCTAAGAAGATGTGGTCAATAGTTCCGTCATCCAGCCCACATTCACAAATAGAGTTGTCACGAATTCTAATCTTGTGAAGGAACACTGGCGAACAGCAGTGACCCAAGCGGATCCTGCATATAACTGAAGTTACCAATTTAGGGGCTTTTTTAAATTTTTGAAACCACGGACGTCTAGGTATATTTTCCTGAATGGAAGCATACAAAGCTCCCTTAACCCTGCTGGACTCCGTCCAGTCTGATTGCCATGAGTTCAACAAATCAGATTTGGCCAAGTGTAGCAAGTCATAAACATGAATACTATTGTATTTAGGATCCGCTATGCTACTCGTTACGGCATCTTTGGCCATCTCATCTGCCATCTCATTGCCTACAATGCCCACGTGGGCCGGAATCCATACCAGAATCACTTCAATATTTTTCTTAGAACATAAAAATAAACATAATCGGATTTCATGAACGATGGGACTACGGAGATTATCCTTAAATGGATTTTTTAAAATAGCCTCCAGAGCGCTTCTGGAGTCTGAGAATATCACTGCTTTTGTAATAGCACTGTGTGAGAGAATAAATAGGCATGCTTCTAGAATACCAATGCACTCCCCAGTAAAAACAGAAGACTGAGGAGGGCATTGGAATTGGAGGAAAATTTGAGAGTTTTCATAATATACTGCTATGCCTGTTTTACCATCTGGAGACAGTTTCGAAGCATCCGTAAAGAATTTGTGGTATCCAGGCCATCTAGAGTCAATAACATATGAAAACTCTGTGTTAGCTTGTACGGTGTCTTTGTACAAGCCAATTGATGGGATATAATTTGGAATAAAATGTAAAGTTTCATATGGGTACTCATAAAGGGGAAATTTAGAACATTGCCAAATAGGGGAAGCTTCTTCAACTAAGCGAATTTTTCTAAAAGAATTTAATAAGAGGGGGGGAACCTTATGTTTCCAGTAGTTTTCGCGCCTGCATAAATTGTCTAGTTGAGATAGTCTAGTGAGTAGCCTATGATTTTTGTTAAAAAATGCTTTGAATATAAATCTATCCGCAAGGTATTGTCTGCGGTGTGGAAGAGGAGGATCTACGCTCTCTACTTGTAATGCATTACAAGGAGTGGATTTCATGCAGCCCAATACAATGCGGAGAGATTTAGCCTGGATTTTATTTAATTTAGTAATAGCCGTCTTGTTACATGGTTCTAGGAGGAATGAACCATAGTCCATTAGACTCCTTACAGTCGCATTATAAACTAATTTTAAGGCAAAGGGATGAGCCCCCCACCATACACCAGCGAGAGCTCGAAGCATGTTGATGTTTTTCTCACATTTTTCGGTGATGTAGTTGAAATGGCCTATGCCTGATAGTTTTGGATCTAATATGACACCAAGGAATTTAACTTGATTCTCGACCTTAACGGGAGAGCCGTCTATTTCCAGATGTATAGTAGGAATATCTCTTTTGCGGGAAAATACTATGATCGAGCTCTTCGACGGAGATAGAAGTAAACCGTGGAGTGAAAGCCATTGATTTAGGGAGTTTAGTGATATTTGAATGGACTCCGCAGCCGACATGATAGATGGGTTGGTTATGTAAAGACATATATCATCGGCGTATTGTATTATGTTGCAGTTGGAATTTAATGATTTGGGGAGATCTAATGTATACAAGTTATATAGCAACGGGCTTAATACTGAGCCTTGAGGGAGACCCCTCCAGACCATACGGGGTTCTATGGGATCATCTCCAGGAATGCGAATGGTTACCGTGCGACCAGCAAGGAGGTTGCATATGCAATTACGCATCTTAGCCGGGACACTCAGCTGTCGTAGCTTACTTCTGAGTGTGGCAAGAAGGACACTATCATATGCGGATGATATGTCTAAGAATGTAGATACCACAGATTCATTCTTGCTGAACGCAATGCGCACGTCCGTTAGTAAAGTCCCTATGCCATCCATAGTACTTAGCCCTTTTCTGAACCCAAACTGAGTATTATCAAAGAGACCTTTGTTTTCAACATACCACTCTAGCCTGTTCTTAATTAGATGTTCTAGTATTTTTACTATGACAGGGGAAAGTGCAATAGGGCGGTAGTGATCGGGGTGATCGGGAGATTTACCCGGTTTGAGTATAGGGATAACAGTTTGGGACTTCCAGTTAGCTGGAATATAACCTAAAGTGAAACATTTATTTAGTAAGTTAAGTAAAAATTGACGACAATTGGGGCCAAGATTTTTATAGAAAGAATATGGGAAACCGTCTAATCCAGGAGCTGAATCCTTTACATAATTAAGCACGACATCAAGTTCGTTTTTGGAGAATGGACTGTCCAAAGGATCAGATGAAGGAGAAGTATCTGAGGAAATTGATGGGCATTCATCCTCTAAGGGAACAAAAGGGGGGGCTAATTTAGCTGAAAATTGGGAAGCAATGTTTTTAGGGATAGAAGGGAAATTTTGGTTCGAACAACCACGCCTGTAATTCTTTAAATTCTGCCAAATTAAGGAGGGGGGAGATTGAGGGGATAAGGATGAACAGAATTTCTTCCAACCCTCTCTTTTTTTTTTCCTAAAGAGTCGTCGCGATTTTGCTAATATACGCTTGTATTCAAAGAAATTATCAAAGCTCATATTCCTAGCGTAGTTTCTTTCAGCCTGCTTGCGTGACTTAATCATGTCCGAGCATTCTCTGTCCCACCAGGGTGGAGAGGAAACCCGCCCTGAAGCGGAGTTCTTTAATGGAATGCTAAAGTCAGCAGCTGCCGAAATAGCCTCAGAGAACTGAGACAGTAGTGAGTCTAGGTTGGATTGGGAAATCTGGGGAAAGGAAAGGATTATATTTTCTAATGATTGTTTGTAAGTGTCCCAATCAGCATTAGAAATGCGGTACTTTAGAAGAGGTGATTTATTTATACTTGGAAGAGATCGGTTCAATAAGGTAGAGCAAATAGGGTAATGATCGCTACCATATGTATAGTCAAGACGCTTCCAATCAAACAAAGACGACAACGGTGATGAGCATAGTGTTAGGTCAACACAGCTTTTGTTTTGACCAGGTCTAAGAATTCTGGTATTCGAGCCATCGTTTAGCACACATAATCCAAACTCATCCATCAAATCAACCAGTTCACAACCCCAAACATCACAGTGTTCAGATCCCCAAATAGTGTGGTGAGAGTTAAAATCTCCTAAGAAGACAACTGAGGAATATAGATTACATACATCTTTGAGAAATTGAATACATAAATTATTAGGGGAGGGAATGTAAACAGATATGAAATTGATGCCATGGACAGAAACACCAATGGCATTGATTTCATCTCCGTGTGGGGGGAGGGGAAGGGGGGAAGAAGGTAATACGTTATTAACGAGTATAGCAACTCCGCCATACCCGTCGTCACGGTCATCACGGAATGTGCTATACCCCGAAATTCTAAAATTGAGATGTGGCATAAGCCACGTCTCAGATACAGCAAATATTGCTGGTGAGTGTGAGTTAATTAAATGGAGAATGTCATGTTTTTTGGGAAGGGCACTTCTAGCATTCCATTGGAGGAGTTTGTAATCCATGATTGTGTGATAAAATTAGTTGCATAATGCTTTGGGCAACGTGGTCCGGTATGTTGATTTTTGCAAGAAGGGTGTGAAGAATAGAAATTATGGATTGAGTTTCCTCAGGAGAGGAATTTTCAGAAAGCTGGGAATTGGAGTTCAGAGCACAGCCATTTGTGGAGGGGGAAAATGAATAGTTATTTAAAATTTCTCTATGGGCTCTTTGATCGTAACCTGGAGAAAGAGGAGTTGGTGTTCTGGGTTTAGTAAAAATGGTTTTTTTGTATGAAGATGGGGCTGGGCGTTGAGTTAGAGAGTTAGAGGAATTTGGAGAAGGAAGGTTGGCCTGGGGAGAAGATAAAGTAGAGGCAGCTATATCAGAGTAGGATCTGGATACAGATGGGAATAATTTAGAGGCATCAGAATAGGACAGGTTTTTTTCTGCCATAGCAGCTTTAATATTTTTCTGACGAAGGAACTCTGGGCATTGCTTGCTATTCGCTGAGTGAGCACCTGAGCAATAAAAGCAGCGGGCAATCTCCGATGAGCAGCTGTCACCTAAGTGGTTGTCACCACAGCGGTAACAACGGGGCTTGGACCGACATTGATTTCTTGTGTGCCCATACTTGCAGCATGCAAAACATTGAACTGTAGGAAAATAATAAATGTCGACAGGGAGAGAGTTAAAGCAACAGAATACACGCTTTGGGAGGGACTGTCCATCAAATGTCAACACAACTGCAGAAGTGGGTTTCCACTCGGAAACACCATCATTGACTACTTTATGGTTTAACCTTCTAATTTTTAATATAGGTCCACAACCCGATGGGGGTTTTATGTTTTCTAAAACCTCTTCATCTGACCATTCACTGGGGACACCCCTAACCACTCCCATTCTGGAGATGTTATAAGATGGAATTGAAGAGATGTAACCATTACTAGATAGCTGAGTATTAGACAAAAAGCCGTTAGCATCTTCTGGAGTGTTAAATTCAATTGATACCCTATTTCTACCAACTTTTTTAATACCGTCCGGTAAAATATTCTTAATGTTATTGTTTATTAAGTACTGGCCAAATTTGATAGGATGAAGCGAGGAACCAGAAGCAGGGTCTGTTTCCAGACGGGAAACATGCACTAAGTATGGTTTAGAGTCACGTGCGGAATATCGAGAGCGACTGTATCTTTGAGGAACCGATTGACGTTGTTGTTTTGATGCTGGAGTATTGGTATCAATAGATGACTCTAAATCTAGTCCACGCTTACGTCTAAAAGCTGTCTCGACAGCTTCAAAATTCTTCAAAGGAGCAGTTATGACCGGAGTGATAGCAATGTCGTTAGGATTATCGTCATCGTCATTCAGAGAAAAGTCGGGATCTGGGGGGCGACCAGGGGGTCGGTCTTCAACCTCCATGGTCGTCTCGCATTACCCAAAACACGTAATTAAGTAAAAATTAAGTCTTACCTATGATATAAACACACAATTATATAAACACAACAATAAGGACAACACAAATATATAAAGGCCACAAAAACAACACCAAAATTAATTAAAAACCCTCTGAAATTAAAAGAGAAAACTGTTCCACATGTGTCTACCATAAACACTTACCGAGCAGTCACTTACCGTATTATGTTGGGAACGATCAAGAGATTGTTCTGTTTGCTGATGATACTTCCTTGACTTTTAAAATTAATAGACAAATGCGTGATTATGACGAGGTAAACAGTGCACTCTCAAAACTTGTACAATGGTTTAATGTTAATAACTTATTATTAAATTCTAAGAAAACTAAAGTAATAAAATTCTCTATGCCAAATGTCTCCTAAGTAGAAACCAATGTACATTTGATTGGAGCGAGATTGGAACCAGTACAGTCAACTATATTTTTAGGAATCACTATTGATTCGGAATTACAGTGGGGCCCACAAATTGAAAAAATGTCTGGCAAACTTAGCTCTGCGGCATATGCGGTGAAAAGAATTAGAAGACTTACGGATGTAGATACGGCTAGAATGGTTTACTTTAGTTATTTTCACAGTGTAATGTGCTATGGAATTCTTTTTTGGGGAAGCTGTGCGGACATTAATCGGATATTTGTGCTCCAGAAACGCGCTGTTAGAGCTATATATAACCTAGGTCCTCGGGATTCTCTAAGGGAGAAATTCAAAGACATAAATATTTTAACGGTCGCTTTGCAATATATGTATGAAAATTTATTGTATGTTCATAAAAATATTCATAACTTTACAAAAAAAAGCGACCACCATAATGTTAATACAAGGCATAAACACAATCTTGTAATGTATGTAACCCGTCTCCACAAAATATGTAACTCTTTCATGGGTCATTGTATACGATTTTATAATAAACTCCCTATTGATGTAAGAGAATTAAATAATTCTAAATTTAAAATATTTATTAAAACTAAATTATGTAAAAAGGCGTATTATAAAATTTCTGATTATATTAAACATGATAAAGTTTGGGAGTAAGTTGCTCTGGAGCAATACATATTCTATATTGTAAAGTTTTATTAGCATTGTAAGTATATTGATATTGAAATTTAATTAAAAAATATTGATTTGATTAAAAGCTCTGCTGAGTTTCTTACCAGCAGAGTTCTTTTCAGCAGATTGCGTCCTGAACCGGTGGTAGGGAAAAAAAATTTGGACATGTCATAAGCACATCATTTTTAGGGTTCCGTACCCAAAGGGTAAAAACGGGACCCTATTACTGAGACTTCGCTGTCCGTCCGTCCGTCCGTCTGTCACCAGGCTGTATCTCAAGAACGGTGATAGCTAGAGAGTTGAAATTTTCACAGATGATGTATTTCTATTGCCGCTATAACAACAAATACTAAAAATAAAATAAAATAAATATTTAAGGGGGGCTCCCATACAACAAACATGATTTTTAGGGTTCCGTACCCAGTATCTCAAGAACGGTGATAGCTAGACAGTTGAAATTTTCACAGATGATGTATTTCTATTGCCGCTATAACAACAAATACTAAAAATAAAATAAAATAAATATTTAAGGGGGGCTCCCATACAACAAACATGATTTTTTTACCGTTTCTTGCTCGATACTAATAACGTTGCCTTATGTTGCATAGATAATGGTACGGAACCCTTCGTGCGCGAGTCCGACTCGCACTTGACCAATTATTCTGAAAAATTGTGTCCACTTGATTAAATGATTTTTCATTTCATTTCAATATTTATAAAAAAAATCTGATTTAAGTTACCCACTCGGATTTCTCTTGTGGATTCTGAGATAACACATCGAACACACGTACCTACCTCTCTCAATATGTATGCCTGTTAACAAAAATACCCAAATAAGTAGTAATCGTTTCATCTTATAAGAACGTCATACTTATCCACAATCACACACTTATTAAATAAGCAAACAATATAACCGTTAAACTACCAACAGCCCTCTTTTTTAATCAGGGCTTAAATCCCAAAGTAATCTAATAAAGTTATTGTTAACAATCTCATCTCATTAAATAAGTGATAGAAAACATTTTCAATTTGGGGTGAGTTCATTTTGTTATTGAAGTGAAGACTTACAAGAAGAGTTCTTAATTACGACTGCTACGGGTTCGCGGTGACAACGGGATTGTGATGTTTGTGTAGCGAAATATTTTATAATTTTTTGTTGATTTGGCGAAGTTAGGAGGTGTAGACCAAAAAAATCTATACTTATAATAAATCTGTAGAGAGTTCAATTCTGTACATGAAATATATTTTCAAAATAACTATCAGGGGGTAATTAGTGATCGATACTGTTGCCAAAAATGCAATCAGTTAAATTTTTGTCTGTCTGTCTATCTGTCCGTCTGTATGTTCCTTATAGAAACAAAAACTACTCGACGGATTTTAACGAAACTTGGTACAATTATTCTTCATACTCCTGGGCAGGTTATAGTATACTTTTCATCACGCTACAATCAATAGGAGCAGAGTAGTGAAGGGAAATGTTGGCAAAACGGGAAAAGGTGCTCCATTTTTTAAGCTTTCGTCGCGTGTGCAGCCTTAATGGTTAAAGTTACATAGAAATCATGTATGACGAAAATATTCTTCATAAAATTGTCTAAAAAATATCCCGAAACAGCACATATCTATATTTTATGGTTGACTCACAATAACACGTGTAACTCCTGATAGCTTAGCAGTTTGTTCATTCTGATTATATTTGTTTACTCTTACGTTTATAATACTCTCACTCAAGCAGTAGTTAAAAATGTTGCAAAAACGGGGAAAATTTCCTAAATTCTACGCGGACGGAGTCGAGGGCAACAGCTAGTAGTACACAATAACTAAGTTGCATTTATGAGCTTATGGGTTTGATGCCTAAACAAAATTTGTGTTTTGGGTTTGTCTTTGTTTATTTTATAAGCATCTACTTATTTACAAAGAGTAGTGTTACGTGTGTGTTAACTTGGTAATTATACAAACTCGTGGGTACTAATCCCCGTCACGACACAGCTAAAGAAATTTACTATAATTTTGAGATCAGAGAATATTGTGTAAAATGTTACGAAACCCGAAACCCTTCTTTGTCCCACTTTGGTTACAACGCAAATGATAAATAAATTCAGTCCAATACTAAAACGTATTGATATAAATGATAAGCGTTGGTATAATAGAAAAATCAACTTATTATGGCGCTGAGTTCCTTGGCTTATCTATAACACTAGACATAAAGAAAATATTACGAAATGTTTCGATATTCGTCGCACATGATCTGAATTGTAATTACAAATTATGACAACAAAATATGTATACTATTTATTAACTAGCTGTTGAGCCAGTTAATTGTATTGTTTATAGAAGTCTAGTTAATTAAAGTTGTTCGAAAGAATTTGAACTTGTAATTAGTCCGAATAGTTTCATAATCCTAAAACCTAATAAGTACCTACATCAATCACGGAAGGCCGTGATAGAGAACGCCACGCTGCGACGAATAGGAGCGGAGCTGAATTAACTTATTGATAGTATTAGTAAGTATATTGGTACATTGGTAAAGGATTAATAATACAACTGTCACCACCATATTTCGTCCCCAGGATGCTATAAAAGCTAACTAAAAACCCAAAATTATACCCTATGTCAGCCAGGTTAGCAAGGCGTAAGTTATGATTTCTATAAAACTACTTTTTACGGATTTAGACGCGTATATTTGTTTTAAATTTTGGCCCGACGTTTCGGAGACTTTGCAGTCACCATGGTCACGGGTGAGACTATAGGGTGTTAGAAAATATTATTATTTCTAGTCAATAATCATGGACATTTCAAACAATATCCTCTGGTCCCAAGCTAAGCTTATTTGCTTGTGTTTAAGTGTATCTGAATACGCATTAAATAATATTATTATGTAGTACATACTTAAGTAGGTACCTACTACATATTATTATAATAATTTTCTTTTGTAAATACATACTTATTTAAAAAAGAAAACACACAGACGCAGTATATATATATATTTATTTATGTTACAAATACTAGAAATACTTTACTGTGCAGGGACCGAACCCGCATCCTCGTGAACGGCACATGAACTACTAAATCGCAAGGCTCTTCGATCAAGTAAACCATAATAGGTATCTGTGGTTCATGTAACGGACTGCCGATCAAGAGGTCTCGGGTTCGATTCCCGCTCGGGACAATCATTTGTGTGATATTTTAAAAGGGGTAACTCATCATCAAATAAATAATACTAGTATACTTCCAGTATCATTATTATACATTTATTATCAAATATTTATGAATCTTCAATAATAGTTGTTACTTTCATTTTTATTTAAAAATGGTGACACATGGTAAATACATAGTTGTTACTTTTATAAATCCAACACAAGCAATGACAACTGCCAAAATATTCGTATTTCGAAAAACACTTCAACGCATAGACGACCTCCTTCCCAAATTATGTTCCATACAAAAGTATGGGTATCGTACTACCGTTTTTTCTTCGCGAAAGTTAAACCGATTTTAATAGTTTTTCCGTTTATTATAGATAAAGAGTATATCTATGCTTCTATCACTTTCTTTTTTTTTTCAAAACATAACAACTAAAAGAAATATGACGATCCGAATAACTCACTTTTTTCGGTTTTCTTTAGATAAAGTTGCAGCGTCTATCACACAAATTTGGTAAAGTTTTACCACCAAAGAAAGTGATAGAAGCATAGATATACTCTTTATCTATAATATAACGCAAAAACTATTAAAATCGGTTTAACTTTCGCGAAAAGAAAATGGAAGTACGAAACGTTTTTTTTTCAAAGAATTTGTAGGTAAAATCCGCTTCATCTATATTTGTCCCTTTCAGCGCGGCGCTCGGAAATAGGGATAGCAATACCTAAATGAGGAGTACAGTACCCTCTTAAATGATATTCTCTTTGGTGTATCTTACAATTTATACATACAATTGTTTGTACTGCGTCTGGGTGTTTCTATCTATAACTAATATAAAGCGTAAGCGTAATATAATATAAAACTAATATAATATAAAGCGGAAGAGTTAGTTGAACGCGCTAATCTCAAGAACCACTGGGCCGATTTGAAAAATTCATTAATTGTCAGTGGGCATTTATCGTGGAAGGCTTTAGGCTAACATCACAATACGACCAGTAGAAGCGAATCAGTAGTGAAAAATGTTGCAAAAACGGGGAAAATTTTCTAAACTCCACGCGGAAAGAGTCGCGGGCAACAGCTAGTATTATAAGTACTTATGTATTTACAAAAGAAAAGTAGTATATGTAGGATACCCGTATTCTGGTATATTTATTTATAATTATTATCTTCCAAAGATCAAGCAAGCCTGTGCCCAACAGTGGGGCGTCAGGGGCGTCATTGGGCTGGGAGGGAGAATATAGTTACAAAATTAAAACAACTATAGTATCAATCATCATCTAATTTTTGTCTAATATTTCTCTTATTATTGTTAAACTTTCTCTTCTTAAACTCGACAGGTCCATCTCCTAGAGATTGTACTCTCTTCTCAGTAAACTCTACTCTCTCTGGTTGAACGATCACTGGAGGAGGGGCTGGTAGCTTCTCTGGAGTGGGTAGTTGAAGGTCAATGTTCTCAGCAGGCCTGTCATAGAATTTATTGATTTAGTTCATTCATTTATTAATAAAATGGTAAAGTTTGTAATTATGTATGTGCGGTCTAAAAATATAATGGTCTAATCATAATTTCTTTTTAACTAATAGGAGCGCTATAATCCTTATAGTTAAAAATATAATCAATATTTATTATTTTCATATGTAGTGGCTAACTGCTGCCCGCCAGTCGCGTAGAATATAGAAAATTTTCCCGTTTCCCGTTTTTGGAAAATTTTTCACTACTGCTTCACTCCTATTGGTCGCAGCGTGATGTTATATAGCCTATAGCCTTCCGCAATAAATGGACTATCGAACACATAAAATATTTTTTCAATTCGAACCAGTAGTTCAAACAAACTCTTCAGCTTTATAATCAATCTTACATATAAAATTCACGTGTTACAGTGTTAGTTACCGTACTCCTCTGAAACGGCTTGACCGATTTTTATGAAATTTTACATGCATATTCAGTAGGTCTGAGAATCGGACCTATTTATCAACCCCCCCCCCACCCCCACTACGTTTGCCGGGACAGCTAGTATCAGTATACATTTGACATTGGTGTCGATTCTGTGTCCAAGAACTTAACTAAACTTAACTAAAAATTGATTTATTCCTGTCAAATCTCACTTTCTTATTCTGAAAGACACAACTTCACTTAAATTAAGTTTGACAGGACCAAAATTAGTCAATCTATACAATTTAGTGATAATGCTATTCTGGTGTACATCATAAATGTCAAAAATTCACTTAATTTAGTGAGTTCTCGACTTATTTAGTCGGGATGTCAGTAGGTACCGACTTAAATTCACTAAATTTTATCATGGCTTTTTGAACATTAAAAGTTGATTTTCTGATTAAATATTGAATAATAAATGTTTGTTAGCAAATAAAAAATATTTATAAATTAAAATTATACTTGATAAATTAAATATTGGCGCCAAAATTGAGGTTAAACAAAGCGCGAAAAACAGACGAATCACAGTCAAGTGCGGAGATCCGTAGAACTAATTATTTAGGTATTTCTTTGTTTACTTAATTTTTGTCGAAATAGTTTTGTAATTTACATACATAATATAATACGTATTTTTACTTAGCCATAGAATTCTAAGACATCATATTATATTATGTAAGTATACAAGTTATCGTAAAAATATTATAAACATATATAATTTAATACAAAGTGAACGATTTTGAGGTTAATGGCGTCTAATGATAAATATAACTTTTTTCCAGGTCATGCAGGGGAAAATAAATGTCCAGTTGGTGGCCTAATGGAAAATTGTGGTCCAGTACCTATAAATGCAGTTGCTACCAATTATATTAAGTGAACTACAGGAAAAATCTAGAAATCTTTGGAACCATAGTTTGGAACATTGAAACTAGTGATAAAAAATGTGTATTTGTGTGTGTCTGCCTAAAGTTATGTAAATATTGTAGTGTCCACGCCAATATGATAGGAAAGTAGAATATAATACTTAATTGGCTCGGCAACGCACCACCACGCTCTGTCCGGTTCGCGGCATTCATAATGTCATCTGACATATCGTTCCCTCTCTTGGCGGGTCGTACCACAGACTAACCACTTGCCACAGACTACTACCGGACTACACTGTATGTGACGTATGCGCTCGAGACAAATAATAAGTATATTTACATATACTATATCCACATATACTACATCCCTTCCTTATTTTATTTTTTGGAATAAAAGAAATAAAATACATTTATCACTTTAATCACTGTGTATTTAATAGTTGTTTTATTTTTATAATTAATCCTACTTATCACCTAATCATCAGTTAATTTTAATTAACAAAATTATTCGTATGCCTCTTTTAGCATCTCCTTTTCTTGACCAATGTAAATCAAATAATAAGCTGCTAGATGAATTTCCTTTCTTCTCATTCTGGGTTTTCATCTTCTAAACTAATTGATGTTTGTGTTTTTTCCAAGTCATTATTACTTACTTTATCACCTGCAATTCTCCATTCTCCTCCGATCTTCTTTAAGTGAACCACATTCCTTCTTAGTATCTGTCCCGTCAAATCATTACGAACTTCTATATCTCCCCCTATTCTTTTCTCAACTGTATGAGGGGTCGAATCATAATTAAGAGTCAGCTTGTTATTTTTAATCATGTTTTTTATGTAAACCTTATCCCCTAGTTCTAAGTCACATTCTTTTGCCTTCCGTTTGATATCTGCATATTCCTTTCCTAACTGCTTTTTTTTCTTTATCCTTATCTCTAACCTCTGAGTACTCAGAATGACGATTTATATCGCTCATCATTGGTATCTTGTCACGAAATTGTCGATTAAAAAATAATTCAGCAGGAGGTTTTCCCGTCACGGTGTGTGGAGTGCTGTTATACATTTGTAAATATTCTTCTAAACCAGTTTTAATATCAGTATTCTGAGCCTTGCTAATTTTTAATCGTTTAAGTATATCTCTGTTTTGGCGCTCTACTTCACCATTTTGTTGCGGCCAATATGGTATGGTGTTAAATAAGAATATATTTCTCTCGGTGCAAAACTGTTTAAATTCGTCACTACTGAATTGTTTTCCATTGTCAGCAGTGATTGATGATGGATTTCCTAATCGACTAAAAATTTCTTTTAATAGTTGTATTACATCGAAGCTGGTTATCTTGCGTGTGATTTTTACTTCTTTATACCTACTAAAGTAGTCAACCACTACGAACAAGTAGTCTCCGTTTGGTAGAGGTCCCATTAAATCAATAGCTACATCTACCCAAGGTGCGTCTGGCAACTCTCGTCTCTTCAGAGGGTTTGGTGGATTAGGTGCCGAGACTAAGGTGCAACCTTTGCAGGACTTTACCAATGTTTCGGCGTCCCTATCGTATTTAGGCCACCACACTTTAGTTCTTAGCCTTGACTTCATTAAAACTATGCCCGGATGACCCTCGTGAGCTGCCATCAAGACTTGGTGTCTTAGTTTACAGGGTATGACAATTCTAGTGCCCCTTAATAAGACTCCTTCGTAAAAACATAATTCATTCTCAAATAACTTATAATTTTTTACAGTATCATCCCATTTTCCATTGTAAATACCTTCCTTAACTTTCAAAAGTTCTTGATCTTCATTTGAACATTTAACAAGGTCTTTTAA
Source organism: Orgyia antiqua (assembly GCA_916999025.1). Classification (NCBI taxonomy): domain Eukaryota; kingdom Metazoa; phylum Arthropoda; class Insecta; order Lepidoptera; family Erebidae; genus Orgyia; species Orgyia antiqua. The sequence goes on from OU779865.1 coordinate 1,023,817, forward strand.
GTTCACTGCTGTAGGTTTTGCTTCCTCGACTATTCGATGTATGTAATCTTCCTCTTCCTTTGCTGTATTCATTCCCAGGTTGCACAGTCTTGATAAAGAATCTGCTATATTGTCCTTGCCTGGTCTATACAATACTTTAAACTGATAAGCCTGAAGCCGTAAAATCCATCGTTCTATTCTGGCACATGGTTTGGATTTTGGTCCAAATATGACCTCCAGAGGTTTGTGGTCCGTTATTAGTTCGAAATCTTTACCGTACAGAAAAACGTGAAAGTGCTCTACAGCCCACCCCAATGCTAACGCTTCCTTCTCTGTTTGACAGTACCGGCGTTCACAATTTGTCAGCGTTTTATGTCCATATGCTATAATTCGTGGTCCTTTGTTATCTATTTGTACCAATACACCCCCTAGTGCTACTGGACTGGCATCAGCTATTACTAAAGTACGATCCTTTACATCATAGTAGCCCAAGGTAGGAATAGTAGAGAGGGCTAATTTTAAATCATTGAACGACCTTCCTTGTTTTAATCCCCAAGCTTTACTAATTTCAGCTCCTTTTCCTTTGTTATCCCTAAGCAACTCTTTGAGAGGTTCTGTTCTGGTTGCTAAATTGGGTATCCATTTCCCGATATAGTTTATGAGGCCCAAGAAGCTCTGTAGCTCGCCTATGTTTATAGGTTGTCGAAATTCTTGGATGCTCGATACATATTTCTGTAATGGTCTAACTCCTATGTCCGAAAACTCATGTCCAAGGAATTGTATTTTAGTTTTCCGAAATAAACATTTATCTTTCCTAAGAACAATATTATGTCGTTCTAAAGTCTGTATAGTTATTTTTAACCTCTTATCGTGTTCCAATATATCCTTTCCGTACACCAAAATATCGTCGATGAAATTAATTGTACCTTCGCATCCCAAAAGGATTTTTTCTAAGGTTTTTTGAAAGATTTCAGGTGCGCATGTAATACCAAACATCAAACGTTTATATCTATAAAGTCCATTACTTGTAATAAAAGTTGTAATAAAACGGGATTTTGGGTGCAATTCAAGTTGATAAAATGCGTCCTTAATATCAAGTTTGCTAAAGAATTTTGCATTTTTTATTTTCGGTAATAATTTATCCATTGTTGGAAGTGGGTGGTTCTCTCGCATTATAGCCTTATTGGCTCGCCTCATATCCACACATAGACGAACCTCCCCATTATCTTTCAAAACAGGCACTATTGGAGATACCCATTTTGAAGGGATATGGACCTCCTCAATGATATCTTTATCTAATAGCTCCTTGATTTTCTTACTCACTTTTTCTTCGAGAGGTATTGGTATCCTTCTTAGTGGTTGTGAAACTGGTTGTACTTTACTATCTATAGCTATCTCAATCTGAACATCCTTAATCTTTGGAAATGGTTTAACTGTCTCCATTTGATTTATGTCTAATCCAATCTTAAGAATGCCCATATTTATAGCAGTCTCCTTCCCTAATAAATTTCTTGTTCCATTCTTTATAATATAGAATGTAGCAGATTCTGATCTGTCCCCTACTGTAACACAAGCCTCAAAAGCCCCTAGAAGTTTTAAAGGTTCATTGCTGCCATAGCCATAAAATGTTTTTGTAGGGTTTTTAATCTGATTAGACACCATCACTTTACTCTCTTTCATTATTTGCCATGTATCACTGGTAATGAGATTAAATTTACATCCTGAGTCAATGAGCATTTTGATGTTCACTCCACCGATGTTACATTCTAATTCAGTATCATCGGATGAGGAGCGTGAACTAGAATTTATCTTAAATACATAATGAATCTCATCACGATTTTTCATTTGTTGAGCTTCGCCATCCCTATTGTGTAATTTAGGTTTCTTTTCAGTTCTAAAATCTTTACTGCTTTCACCTTTCCTTTTCATTAGCTGCCTAGTTCTACAAAACTGTCGAAAATGTCCTTTCAATCCACACCTTAAGCATCCTTTGTCTCTAGCCGGACACTTGTTATCTAGAGATCCATGCTGTTTACTTCCGCATCTGCCACAAGCAAATGTATCTACTCCTTTCTCCTGATGTTTCCTTCCTCCTCTTATTTTGAAATCCACTTTGTTTATTTCCTCACTTTTCCTTGTGTCAGTTCCAAAGTCATCCATCTGTCGACTAACCACTTCAAGTGCATTTGCCTCCGATATAATGCTGTCTAATGTTATTGAGTCCCCCGTTTGCAAGATCTTCTTCCGTAACTCTTTCAATAAACATTTTTCTGTAATTTGATCTATTATTTGATCATCTTTATCCTTAAATTGACATTTATCTGCCTGCTGTCGTAGACGTACCAAAAATTTTTCAAATTTTTCGTTACTCTCTTGTTTAATCAGCCGAAATAAGTGTCGTTCGTAGACTTTACTTTGTTTAGGTGTAAAGTACGCATCCAGTTTATTTAATGCGTTTTTGAAAACATCACTCACGTCTGTAGAGGATGTGTTAGCATCAGGAAGATTATAAAATATTTCTTGCAATTCAAAGCCGCCGAAGTGCAATAGACAAGCTCTTTTCTTCTCGCTTTTGTCAATGCTGGAAGCATTAAGGTAAATAAGTAGAGCCCGCTTCCAACGTTCCCATCTGACGCCGACTGAGGAAGAGTCCCCATCGCAGTCAAACTTCTCGAGTGTGAGCTGAGACATTGCAGGATACCTAGAACCAACCAATTTGCCAGTTCAATGCCAATTAAATGGCCAGACGAGTCTGCTTAATGTCGTCAATTTAATGACCAGACGAGTCTGCTGAGGATAATAGCATACTTGACTATCCTTTGAGTATTGGATTATTTTCAAATGATGTCAATTTAATGACCAGCAATCGCTGCTTAAATTTGTTCCAATTTAATGGACAGTATTGAGCCAACACTGCAAGTTTATATATATATAGTAATACATACATACATGTATTTTATTATATTTTTGCCAATTTAATGGCCAGGCATTTTACAGCCCGCTGGTCACTAGTCAATTATGAAACTAGTGTATACAAGGTAAAACATAATGCGAAGTTTATTTGTAGACTACATTTATTGTATTAGGATATCCCTACCCCTTGGACCCTATCAAGGTGGATGTTTATTTATTTATTTTTTAGACACAATTAGAATAAATAAACAACAGGTATTATTATATATTTATCAAATATCATTATAGCTTCTCAACTTCTTAACTCCTTAGTTTTATATATTTATTGAGATTCTAACTATTCTGTATTAATGAATATAGAGGTGACTGATACATGCTATTTCCTATGACCTAAAATATATAAATTACTAGCTGACCCGGAAAACGTTGTTTTGCCATACTAAAAAAAAAGTTTGAAAAATAGATGTTGGCCGATTCTCAGACCTACTGAATATGTATGTAAAATTTGAGAAGAATCGGTCAAGCCGTTTTGGAGGAGTACGGTAACTAACACTGTGACACGTGAATTTTATATATTAGATGTTTAATGAGAGAAATAAAAGTTCCATGTTGTATTGTTTACCAATACAATTATAATAGTTAGTAGTTAAAAGATTTAGTATTCCTTCCCTTCCTTTTTCTTTTGTTTGACCTATGTGTTAAACACCGTAAAAAGTAAAAGTAAAAATCTTCATCGAGACCAAATAACATAACAAACAATTATATCAACATATCTTCTCTGTCTCCTGAATTAGGTCAGCAACTGTGTCTCAGAAGACAGATGTTCTTGAAGTAGTGTGCTAACCGTTCAAATTGTTTATGTGTGTTATTTATGTATAGTATGTAAACTGTAGTATGTAGCTGATAAGTAGGGTAAGTTTTTTTTTTTTTTTTTTTTTTTTTTTTTTTTTTTATATATTTTTTATTGAGTACTTTTATATTGCTTTTACATCTCATAATTTCATTGTTTTAGAATTCCATAATGATATAAAATATGTATATACCAATTTACCATTAAATAAATGCACACAATTATGTTGGCTGTGTCATATTAGCAAAGACTTAATAACTTGTTCATATAATATTATAAATAACTCATCAAATTAAAGTTTTCATAATGTTTTCAGTGACTGTGGTGTGACATGAAGGGGTATTTTAGTAGGAATCAGTGCGGTTATATCAAAGCATGCCAATTGTTACAAGAACCACATTCCCTGTACATAGTAACCAAATAAGTTACTTTATGTGACATAGTATTAAGGAATTAATGGAAGCTTTTAGGGTCGTCTCATTGTACAACATTGTAAGAGTTAAGGAACTACAGTTGTATCATTTACTTGAATATTGAACAAAATTTGTGAATGCCTCTTTGAACCTAATATGTTGCTTCCTTTCCTTTCATTTTGCGATCACATAGTTAGTTAAGGTATAATGCAGTACCTAAATACTTGTTGAAATAAGGAAAACCGAGTTAGTAATGTTTTATCAAGAAGATACCAGTAGCCATTATACAATTTTGCATAAGTAGGTAGGTAATGCTCCTATCAATTTCAGGTATCAAGTTCATATAAAGTGTAAACTACTTACGTCTATTTTTTATCCTCGTCGCCAATTTGTAGTGTCCACGCCAATATGATAGGAAAGTAGAATATAATACTTAATTGGCTCGGCAACGCACCACCACGCTCTGTCCGGTTCGCGGCATTCATAATGTCATCTGACATATCGTTCCCTCTCTTGGCGGGTCGTACCACAGACTAACCACTTGCCACAGACTACTACCGGACTACACTGTATGTGACGTATGCGCTCGAGACAAATAATAAGTATATTTACATATACTATATCCACATATACTACAAATATCATTAAATAGTAGAAATAATAATTGTAGCCAGTCTTAAAACTATACCTACCAAATGGTGCTACTTGAACTGTGATACTTAATAAGGTTTCTAACAGTTTGTCTCTAGAACAGTGAGCTATATTTTTTATCAGTAGGTTTCTAAATTTATTATTAAAAATAACTAATGAAGAAATGAATAGAATCAGCCAAGCCAAGCCAGAGAGTTCAGTGGACCAACATTTATTTATATGTACTCGGAAAACATTCACATTTATTTAGTAAAACATGTATTTAAACAAATATTGCATTTTTATTTGTATAATAAGTAAGTATTAAGCCTCTTACTATATCAAAAAGTAATGTGTTATGCATATATGTAATTTATTGGAATTCTTAACATTCTAATAATCCATATAGATTGTTTGTAAGAATTCATAGATACATAAATACTGTTTTGTAGCTTATAGCTAGATCAGAATACTTAACACATAGGCTATATTATAGTAACCACTAGCAGGCTTAGCTAAGTTAGAAATAAAGTATATAATTTATTGGAATTCTTAACATTCTATTAATCTAAATATGTTTGTAAGAATTCATGGATATATGTTGCCCTTAAGAAAAGACTATGATGAATGAATTACTGTTGTGTAGGTAGCTTAAAGATCAGAATACTTAACATATACAACTACATACTGAACTTAACACACTTTTATAAGTTATAAATAAAAGTAGAAATAAATTATTAGGTTCATTTAATATCTCTTGCATAATTATACACCACATGATATCACAAATTTTTATAAATACAGAGCTTCATGTTTCCATAAATACACTTTTTGGCTTTTGTCATTGTTATCTTGATAATTATGAGTTTCCGTCATCAGTTTATAGTAGATGAGAAGTAAATATTTGCTTATAAGCATATTTTTCCTTAGTTGCTGTAATTATTTACACTAAACACCTATTACAATAAATAATTAACGAATTTAATTGTTTGTTTTTTGTATAAAGTAATCAAGGAAAGTAATATAGGCATACCACAGAGTAAAAGTAGTGCTAATCACTCCACAGATAACCTAAAAGATTTGATGCTCACTATGCTCATATCTAAGATGAGAAATACACTGAAATAAGGCCGCCAACTAATTAAATTATTAATAAATGTTCATAACAATGATGCTGAAATAGTTGTAAATATTTATAAATAACTATATTGCTCAAATAACGTTTGAAAAGGAATTTTATATTAGTTATTTTTTTATTCATTCATTCATTCGTTCACTATAAAAGGCATTTTTGTCTGTTAGTGGGCAGCTTTAAATGATTATGTCAAAATCAAATAAGTGCTGTCAACTAAAATTTTAAGTTTAATTTCTGTTTGAAACAGAATAGGTATATCACTAAAACCAAACCAAAAATAGTTTATTTATGGTTAAGTTTAGTCAAGTTGGATTTGCACTGGAATCGACACCATTATACGTATACAAAGTTGCTCGCGGCCAACAGCTACATTATTTATAAATAGCGCGCCAAGGAATGTCATTTGGAGGAAATTACGAAAATTCTTTTTTAATTAGGTAAAATAACACTTATTAGGTCCGTGTGGTGACGGATTAAGATTACAAGTGTCACCACCCCATTTTTTACCCAGAGTGCTGTAACAGCCAGCTAAGGGACAATATAAGCAGTTTACGTCTACTGTGAGAGACGGAAAACTCGAAACTAAACTCTGTGTCTGGTCAGCGCGGCACAGTAGACCACGACCCCTCCGAAAGTGGAGGAGGCCCGTGCCCAACAGTGGGACGTAAATGGACTGGAGAGGAGGAAACAACAAACAAGTACATACTGATTAACAACAGGTGTCCAAGAACCATAAGGTTTAACAGCGCGCGGTGCTGGTCCATAGTCAGACGAGGACCTGGTGGAAGATGGCTCATCCTTCACAGCAAACTCTTTCATCTTCTCTCTCGCTAAATGTGCATTCACTTCTTTGAATACCTCCTTTTGGGACTGTTTTTGTTTCTTTTCTCTGTATATTAAATAAATAAATTACTTTCTTTACGTTTTATATATAACCTCTAGTCCAAAACTAAGCGTACTATGATTGCGTATATAAAACATACTGTCTTTTTATCTTTACTTCTTATAAAACAAAGTCGTAATTTTTGTATGTATGTCCCTATGTGAGCTTATATCTTCAAAAATACGCAACGGATCTTGATGCGGTTTCTTTTAATAGATAGAATGGTTCAAGAGGATGGCTTTTTTGCATAATCTGTAGGGGTTTGCTGTATATTGGATGAGATATGATTTAATTTGCCGAGAATCTCGGACGCGTACGAGCTATAAATGAAAACGCTGCCTTATCTATGTGAGGTACAACAAATTACTCGTAATGTATGGAGGAATAGTTTGTTACCTATAGTTCTTCAAAAAAGTCCGCGCAGCGGGTTTCTCTTAAAAGATAGACATATGCCCATGTCTATCTTTTAAGCTAAGCCGCTGCGCCCATAATAATGTCGAAAAAAATATCAAATTTAATAGGGTGTTTTCAAAAGCTATTAATGTGTATATAGTAATATTTTTATCAAATTCTATATGCTTAGTTAGCTTACGTAATTTATATAGATTATAACTGCTCTGTACAGCATGCAATTTAACTGAATATCTTAGGAGATATGGCGAAAAAAAGTATTACGCGCGACAAAATAAGATACTTAAACTGTTGGCTGAGAAACGCGAACGTTTCCTCGAGAAGACCATACTCCAATGTTTGTTTAACGCGTTCAATGCTGAATAATTTGCGAATTTATAGCCAATGCTAAAAAAAGAGTCATTCGCCCAGTGCTGAGAACGCGTATGTGCGTTCAAAAAATTTTTCGCGTAGTGCTAAGAACGCTTATATGCGTTCATAGAAAACTCGCGTAGTGCGGCTGGACGCTATAGCGCGTTGTCTTTTACCTTCCCGCAGTGCGGCCGACGCTTATGTGCGTTCGGTAACTTTCGAGTTTTATGACTGTCATATAACAATTACGGGTCATATAAATGTGTTGGATGGATAAAGGTGCTTCCACACTAGTGTTTATTTGTAAGAGATTTTGTGAAGTTTACGCCATAATATATCTTCGTTCGGTTTTGTTAAAATAGTAAGTTCCTTAATAAAACAGTAATAGTAAAGGTACCTTCTCCCGAAAGCCCTTTTATTCTTAATTTTTTTTTAATATACGACTTTTCGCCCGCCTCGTAATAGACTCGCTCTTTTAACTAAACTAATAGGTAGTTTTAGTCTATTTATAAATGGATAAATAGACTAAAACTACCTATTAGTTTAGTTAAAAGAGCGAGTCATAATAAAATTATTTCAATAATCTATTGTACTAAATTAGCTTATTGTTGTCGTCGCCGCCGCCCCCCCCCCCCTGCAAGATTCGTAGCAGAAACCTGACTAGTGTGTAGTCTCCTTTACAATTCCACATTTTACGACCGCTTCGAAACAATAGACACCCAGAATACACGCTATAAACGCACAGGTGCGGCGCACCCCGCTTGCCTACAGATTTTTTTTTTGTATGGACGCGTATACGCGTCGGCCCGCACTTGGTGAAGATCAGAAAAACGCGCATAAGCGTTAGCCGCACTGAACGTATTAAGTAAGGATGTTTATTGTGCTTTCACGTAAAGACTACTGGATGGATTTTCATGAAACTTTCCAATGGAAAATGGAATACAAAATGAACTTTTTTTTCCTTTCTACCGCGGGTAACACCGCGGGGCACAGCTAGTAAATAGATAAAAAACATCTTGAATTCTAGACACAACACAAAAATTTATATCAGTTATATATTTAAATGTTCCACATGTTATTAAGTTAATTACAACGACATCTAACGACATACGGTCTTATTCATAATGACTTATCGGAGGTTTCAACGATTTTATCAGAGAGATAAAAAAGTACTATGAGCCCTCTATTTCAGTGGTGGGGTTTATTATATAATTGTACGTACTCTAGAGATCAAGCTCGTCGCGTCATCATGCATTCAAAAAACGTTTTTAACGTTATTCGTTAACAGTGTGAACTCACTTTATTTTAAGTTTCTTTTTCTCCTGTTTTTCTTCATTTAATTTCTGTTTCTCCTGATCAGCTATTGATAGGTAATCGTCTGGAGGGTCCCATGTTGTCTCTGTAGTATATTATTTGTTAATACATCAGTATTAATGGTATAAAGAACATTATTAGATGCTTTTCTCCATCCATGTAGTTCAACCGATTTAAACAAAATATCAAGTAGCGCCATCTATTGATGGAAACTGATAAAAATTAAGTATTCTAAACCAAAAAGGTAAGAAAGGACCCCATTACTGAAATCCTGCTATCCGTCTGTCTGAACGTCACCAGGCTGTATATTACGAACGGTAATAGGTAGTTGATTTTTATAGAGATGATGTATTTCTGTTAATGCTATAATAACAAATACTAAAACCCAGAACACAATAAATATTAAAGAATCTCAACAACAAACGTTTTCAGCATAACATGATGACAATAATGATTTTATGATAATAATGATATGGAACCCATTATGAGTGAGTCTAACTCACACTTTGCCTGTAAGCTATTTAAGATTATATCGTTGAATAAAAAAAACAGTAAATTATAAACATTACCATTAGTGACAGTATTCCAGAAGTAAGAGCTTCCATCGTCATTTTTCACCTCATTCCAGACGGGTGGTGATTTCTTAGTGGACTGGTTGTTAACTACAATAGTTGTATTCTCACCATCCATACTCTGATTAACCATCTCATTGATACTCTGAAAATAACAGTTATGATAAGACTAGCTGTAGACCTCGACTATGCATGTGTGGAATTTAGAAAAAAGTTCCGATTTTTGCAACATTTTTCACTGATGCTTCACTCTTATTGGTCGCATCATGATGTTATATAGCCTTCCTCGATAAATTAAATCAGACTAGTCGATCCTGAGATTAATGTGTTCAAACAAATAAACTTTTCAGCTTTATTATTCAGCTTATGACAAAATTTATGAATACAAATGAAGCCAAAGAAAAGTGTAGAAGAGAACATTCCTATAGTTTCCAACTCCTATAGAAAAAGTTATGTTTGCAACTTACAAGGGAAAAGAAATTCATAGAAATAAATACATTTATAAGTATAGTAAAAAGGGGCAAAACTAAAAGGGGTGCATGCATAAGTTTAGACTTCATAATATTGATTTTTTTATCATTACTCTGTAATGCACCATATAAAATATAACATTGTATTTTTTTCTTAAGAGGATACCAAAATAGCTTTGTGCATTTTTCTACGTACGAAGTTTTCATTGTTTCTTTAGATTGAATGGCTAGAGCTCTAATTTTTAAGTATATGTTTTTTCAATATATGATCTAGGATCGCATAAACTCAGAAACGAGATTGGAAAAAGTTTTCTCGATAGAAAATCTTAGCGAAACAACCTCTCAAATTTTTTATTTTTTTCATTTGTCGGTCTATTATCGCGTATTAACTAAGAAAATAACTTTAAAACATAAGTAACTATTATAAGAAACACGTAAATCAGAATTAAAATATATTTAGTAGATTTTGAGTAAATAGGAAAAGTATCCCTAATTCTTCATTTTCTGTGCCTACTGGCTGTGTTAATATGTACGTGTCGGCGATGATATTGAATAATATTGATGTAGGCCCTTAATGTAATATATTATTTATAAAACAATGTGTACCTGTGATGTAAGGTCAGCATTATTTTGTACATCTTTCAAGTAAGCAGCCATTGCTGCTTTTTCCATTTTCTTAATATCATCATCCATTTTTTCCTTCTGTTTAAGATCTTTAGTGCTTTTCTTTGTGAGTGTTGATATGTGTTTCTGTACGTTCTCTTTGTGGCGTTTCCCATTTTCATGAAATGATATTGACTAGAAAATAAATAAATAATAATAATAAATATTCATGGACATTTCACACAACGTCCTCTGGTCCCAAGCTAAGCTTATATGCTTGTGTTATGGGTTCCAGAATACGGATAGAATAGATAAACTACTTTTCTTTTGTAAATACATACTTATTATACATAGTAAACACCCAGACGCGGAACAAACATTTGTATGATATTTATAAACATCACACAAATGAATATCCGAGGCGGGAATCGAATCCGCGGCCTCGTGAACGGCAGTCCGTTATATAAACGACTAGACCACGAAGCCCGTCATGTTTATGTTGTTATAAATGTTTATAAATGAAGATAAAGATATATTTATTTGTAAAAACATGTGTGGGTTACAATAATAATACATAGGCATTGCTTATCATAGATGTTAAATAGGTAAAGAGATAGGTACAACATGTTCAACCATGAAATGGTGTACAAATATGTGAATGAGTAGGTACATCATTCAAATACAATCTTACATTTAGCACACACAAACAAACAAATTAGATCAGTAATGCAATCTATGTTTTGACCAATTAAAAATACAAGTGTCACCATTCCATTTCTTCACCAGCGTAATGTAAGAGCCAGCTCAGAACATGCTATTAGCGTTGTCTAAGCAGTAAGTTTCCCAGACTGTTGTATGATTCTATGCAATGATGTATTATCTCAACAGTTCTATGTGTTTATCCTGTACTAGATCTGGTAGTATCATCAATCAATATATTATACTTTTTCATAAAAATTCCCCAGATCCTAGTTTGGTAGGGTGCCGTCCAGCAGGAGTTCATAGCAACAATTTAGGGCTGCAAAGCTAACCTAAACCAATAGAAAAAACCATTTACTCACAACTTTATTATCAGCAAACCAGCATTTACAAAATTCGCAATATTTTCTTGCTTGTGATTTCCAATATTCTGTCCTAAAATAAATAGGTAATTGGTTAGAAAAAAATAGATTCTAATATTTAGAAAAATTAAACAAAAAACAACTTACATTATGTCTGTAAAAACTAATTGACAAATATATAGTAAAACACGTATTAGTAAAATATAAAAATGCTTTAACTTAATTTTGTTTTATTTAATTTAATTATTAATTAAATTCACTGTTATTTTGGTCATTTTTAGAGAACCGGAAAACAGAGTAGAGTACTAAACAGAGCAGGAAGGCCAGGAAGTAGAAATGTAGAATAGAAGAGAACAGAATATGCTAGTTTTCCAATTACAGAGCATAGTGCCGCACAATGCTGAACTATGCTGACGCTTAATTGGAACATGAATTAGTTTTCAAATGCACCAGCAGAGTGCGCTAAGTACAGTGTTGAAAAAAAAATACTAAAATAAAATTGTATTCACATTAAAAGTGTGGAATGTATAAAAGTCATTGTTTGTACCTTCATCCATACTTATATTTATTTTTTTTAAACGCAGCTTGAATTAACTTTGATTATTTCCAGAAAACTCCGACGAAACGAAAGCCTTAAAAATTTTTTTAACAATAAATAATATTACTAACGATAATATATTAAATAAAATTTCAAACAATGCCAATTTAAAGAAAAAATACTTGTTAATTTTCTGTGGCTGAAGTTGGTATGGATTGCATGCATCACTTTTGAGAGTGCTTGATTCTGCGATGCGTTGCTGTAGTCGAACACTCAACGTTGAGCATTGTGCCGCATAATGCGCTCTTGTGCTTTAATTGGAAAACGGGGTATATGAATTTTCTCTATGGTATTTCTGCGTCATTCAGTGTACTCTGTGATAGGGCTGCCAAATGAAATGAATTATCGCCAGTTTGGCTAGTTCCGTCCACAGAACATTAATACTCTAACGAGAAGAATGAAGACTACATAGAAAAAAAATGCAAACATCTTGCGATACTAGCGCTCCAACAATTGCCTTATGAAACTATTTTTGGCGCGAGGTTTTGAACTGATGATATAAAATAATGATGAATAATGTAATTGTTGTATCATGAAAACAAACCGAAATTCAGATATTTAACTGAATTTCGGTTTGTTTTCATGATACATACATATATAAGGAAGGTATTATAAATTAAACCAGTTTCTAAGCATTTTTTAATATATTTATTTTTCTTTTTACAGATTTTTTTGAAGCTTCGTCGGTAAACAACCTATTTTTTAAAATACAATGTATTTTTATGCTAATACAAACTGTTGATATAATTATATGCATTTTATTTTTATCATAATGCTCAGAACAATGGAGCAACCATTCGAAATATAATTTTTCTTTTAAAATTTCTATTATTTGACTTTTTATGTCCATTTTACACCCCTGCTCATTCAAAAATGTATTAACAATTGTTGCAGCAAACTCTACTGTCTCTGTAAAATTTTTATTAACATAATTTAGACTGTTGCACATTGAATTGTATTCTTTAAAATTCGTAAATAAAGGACTCACGTCAGTATTCTGGTTAGCAAGCATTGCGGTTTTGCACTGACAGCAAGTGGTTCCTAATTTTTTTATCATAAAACCGCATACATATGCGCATGCTTGCAGTTCCCCAGAACACTGAGGTATTACAGTATTACACGATTCTACATTTTCTGTTACATCAAATTCCTTATCAGTAATTATTTTTCTATTTTTGGAGTAACTTTTTGTTAAAAAACATTTTAAATCATTAAGAATTAAATTTTGATCTTCTTTGCAATTATTATTTTTACTGCTATGCAATAAATTATTTAAAATAGATGTTTTTAGAGCTGCAACAAATTGTACGGTATTTGGGTTTGGGTTACATCCACAATTGCTGCGAATGCAACCAAAACAATTTTCCAATGGGTCTTGATTGAGTCTGCGCGTTGATAAACTCTTTATATGGTACCTTTTTTCTAGATTTAAAAATAAACGCTCGACTGCATTCAATGTTCTTATAAAACCTTCTTGCGAAGGGGGCTTGCATCTGGCTCCAATAAATTCAAATTTACCAAACATACTTTTCATTTCCTGAAAATAATTAAGATGTGGACTTCTTCTGGTTAAATTAGTCAAGAATTTCTTTCCCCTTTTTTGATCAGGCGTATCGCCATTTAATGTGTCGAACAGCTGGTCCATTTTTTCTATGAGCATGGCTGTTGTTGTCGCTTCAGAAGGCAATTCATCTGGAAGGCAAACACTTGTTTTTATACTATATTGCGAAAAATTAAATAAAACACAAGACAAAAGACAAGTCGCAATTTAAGCTAAATTTCACTATCACTACATATTATAAAACAAAGTCCTCCGCCGCGTCTGCCTGTCTGTTCACGATAAACTTAATCATTTGTGTGATATTCATAAATGTCATACAAATGTTTGTACTACATCTGGGTGTTTTCTATGTATTATAAGTATGTATTTAGGTACAAAAGAAAAGTAGTATATGTAGTATATCCGTATTCTGGTACCCATAACACAAGTATATAAGCTTAGCTTGGGACCAGAGGACGTTGTGTGAAATGTCCATGAATATTTATTATTATTATTATTAACTTATATTAACCATTCATTATACAAGGAGTGTTCGTATGGCAACGTATTACGAAAACACAGGTCAACACCCCATTTCCGCCCATGAGGCGATCTTATTCGAGAGTAAAAACTTGAAATGAAAACCTATACCAATAAGCTTTGTTAGTGTATTGTATTAGACCAAATACCCTCGATTTATGGAGGAGGCCAGTGTCCAATAGTGGGTCGATTTTAGCTGATAAGTATACTTATAAGTAAAATTCAAAAGGAATATCAAACATGACAGTTTGAAACAGTTTAACTTACTGTTTGCAATCTTTGCAAGCATGCCTGCGGCGACTGAGTGGCTAAATACTTGGCAAGCAAACTTAACCTTCATCTTTTGCTTAAAGTTTGGTTCTATATGTTGCTTGGTTAAAGCAGGTGCAAAAACAAAATTTGGATTTGCACTGTCTTAGTGTTGATTTTCATAACATTTAGTATAAAAAATAGTCATAATATATTTTTGAAGTTATTTTCGCTATTTAATAAAGATAATTACCTGCCACAGCTTTACCATCATTTTGGAACACTTCAGGACATTTGATATTGTATTTCAGCAAATTATTTCTGAAACATTTGATAAGGTGAGGTGGGTCCATAATTGTGACAATTTCGTGGCCTTTAAAGTCAAAATATGGACGAGTCACAGAGGATCCAAGGGAGTTTAATGCCTTGATGTTTACACCTAAGTTATCTGAAACAGTAGCAGCAACATCCAGTCCAGCTTGCAAGCTTGCATCAAGCACCTATAAATAAAAAAATAAAAAAACATTACATACTGTGTATGTTTTAATTAACTTATTAACTGTGAAATTAATTACGCTAGAGATCGCCTGTTGCTCAAAATTCCAGAGCCATTTATTTAAATAACATACAATAAAACCTTTTTTAAAAGTAATAAGTACTTTTATTACTCTTTTCTTATTATTGAAAGACAATAAAATTTACATTTCTTATATTTCCTTTGCAAAACTATGCATGTGTTAAAATAATGTAATTAGCACTATTAAAAAAATTGGTCAAGTGCGAGTCGTACTCGCGCACGAAGGGTTCCGTACCATTATCTATGCAACATAAGGCAACGTTATTAGTATCGAGCAAGAAACGGTAAAAAAATCATGTTTGTTGTATGGGAGCCCCCCTTAAATATTTATTTCATTTTATTTTTAGTATTTGTTGTTATAGCGGCAATAGAAATACATCATCTGTGAAAATTTCAACTGTCTAGCTATCACCGTTCTTGCCTGATACAGCCTGGTGACAGACGGACGGACGGACGGACGGACGGACAGCGAAGTCTCAGTAATAGGGTCCCGTATTTACCCTTCGGGTACGGAACCCTAAAATGATAGCATTCTAGCCTCTTCCTGCATATAAACTATAGCTGGGCCAAATTTCATAATCTTCGGTTTGCATAATTTTCATAAAAAGAGGGACAAAGTTTTCGCCTCTCATATAACATATTATTAATATATGCCATGATATTACATACCTCTTTTATAAGAACAGATAATCTATCGGCTGTAACGCAATCGCCAGAAAAGTAGAATGCCAAAGGTTGCTTCCAATTCTTTCGAATTCCGATAGCCATAAACAACAGTGCATGTGTGGCTGGCTCCATAGTTCTGCCTTGATTTCCATGATCTTGATAACCATCAATAATGTCTTGTTTACCATTATACTGTAAATTTTTTCGTATAGACATTTCATCGAATGCCAAAATGCACAGATTTTCTTCAGGTTCTCGCTTAGCAGTTACATCTTTAATTGTTTCGAATATTTGGCTATTTATACCACATTTCATCGGAATTTTATTAAGAAGCTGTTTTAGTGTACCTTCACTTGGTAGACAAAAAAGTCGTCTCAGCAGTCTATAGCAGGCCGTAGACCTTTTGTAGATGCTTAAAGCCATAACTTTGTCGTCTATAGTCCATCTCCGACCAGTCAGTTTTCTGGGAGTATTTTGAAGTTGACTTTGCAACAATAAAGCAAATGACCCTGACATGTTTTTATTCAAGAGACTTTTGACATTTGAATCTGTTGTAAGTGTCTTGAATAGGGCACGTGGTTGTTTCTTAATTTTTTGTCTTAATCTTATTATTTCACTCAAGTTTCTTCTACATTTTTTGTAAAGTTTGAGTTTTTTAGGGGTCAATTGTACTGACTTGTTTATATCCAGCTCCCTCAAAATGCCTTTAGTCTTTGGTACCTGGAAATATAAAATGTATTATTAGTAAAGTATATCCTAAGCCTAGTAAAATATAACCTAGCATCTATTTATAAGTGAAAATGACTTTACTACAAGTGAAAATGACGATTTTATAAGTGAAAATGACTTTACTACAAACCTTATAACTAGTAGAGGGTTCACATATGGTAGGCACCTGAACAGGCAATGTAGTTTCCATTGTCACTAGCACCTGAAATTGAAATTAAATAATAGGTGAACAGATGAATTTTAGTAATTTTATTTTAAACCAGCTGACTCACGAAACTTCGTTACTAATACTATTTATTATCAACATAATAACATCATCTGGATAGTGATTTTCACTATCCAGATGATGTTTTTAAGTTTTTAAGCCTCACTTAATTAATTTTATCCTGTTTTTAATCCTGTTTTTATATCGGCAACAGAAATACATTGTCTGTGAACATTTCAACTATCTAGTTATCACGGTTTATGAGATACAGCCTGGTGACAGACAGACCTACAAAAAAAGTATTGTAGTCGTAAGTATTGTATATGACCAGAGGTTGTTGTGTGAAAAGTCCATAAATATTTATTACTATTTAAATATTTATTATTATTCAGAACATTTTGTTAAAGCATCTTTTAAATTTTACAATTTATTTATTTAAGTTTATCATTTTACTTTGATTTTTATTTTAGGGCAATTACGAACCCCACAAGGTACGCCTTAAACTTAACAGGACTTTTTTGGTAATCTTATACTATTTTAAATGCGAAAGTTTGTATGTGTGTATGTTTGTTACTTCTTCACAGTCAAACGGTTCAACAGATTTGATTGAAATTTGGTACTAAGATAGCTTAGATTCTAGATTAACAATATAGGCTACTTTTAATCCCGGAAAAATGCAGTGACCCTGTCGGATAATTGATTACAGAGTGAGTAGTCTGTGTCTTTAAAACTTTTTACCACAGGTATCATAGCAGGGCGCTGCTAGTACTTACATATAATACATGTAAAAGATACACATTTGCAATAAATTATTGAGGCACACTAAACCATAGACCTTAAATTAGGTAAAATAAGACACAGCAGTTTTATTTGATTCGATCACTCACAAAAGTATTATAGAAAATTTTGGGTTAGGTACTTTTTTGACTGGACTTATTAATTCAAATCACGTACATATTTTCAAGCTTTAATATTAGGGGAGTTTTGAGTGACAAAGTATGCTAATGTTACACTTACTTGAGGATTCTCAACTGAGATATTTGTGTCTTCATTACTTCCACTTGTACTTGCACATTGTTCTTGGCGATACTTTATCAATAATTCTTGTGCTCCAATTGGGATTGCATAATTGTTCAATCGTTTCCTAGCACTGCTTGTAAACGAGGAGTCGTCAAAGTGCTTACTACATAGCAACTTGTGTTGCGAGTGCAAATCTTTTAGCTGTTTTTCAGTCGGCCACTGTCCAGTGGGATAACAGTATTCAGCCCAAATAGATGCCCTATAATTATCGAATAAATTAGATTTTCATCTAATCAACTATTGCTCATACAGAAGCACACAAACAAAGGGAAAATAATGCAGCTAATAAGTTTTCTATGAATTTTATTAGATAGCCAAAGGGACTTTAAGGTTTTAGCTAATTTGTGGAAATAATATATAAATATTTACAGACAATTTATGTAACATCCTCTAGTCCCAAATTAATTGCGATTGTATATTATGCCTGTGTTATGGCTACCAGATTACTGCTGAATAACTTTTGATTTGTAAATACATAGAAAACACCCAGACACAGTACAATTATTTGTGTTTATCAAACAAATATTAGTCCTGTGCAGGAATCAAACCCGCCACCGCTTGAACGAAAGTCAGTTACACTACCAATATGCCACTGGCAGCCACTGGGCCCGTCATAAATGGAGAAACTAAGAACGATTAAAAATAGGTTAGTTACTTACTTCATTAAGGTATGTTTACCGGGGAGAGGAAATCTGTGGAAACTCAAGTTTCCATCTTCTGCTGCCGTGATATTACACTTAGCACACTTTCTGCTAAGTTCATTACGCGTGTGGCGAGACATTTTAAGATGCACAGAACCGTACACAAAATATGAAAATGAGTCTCTATCTCGAAAGTTGTTTCGTGTCACAAGATACGAAAAACACAGTGTCCAAGAACAAAAACACAAAAATAATATTAAATTTATATAGGATTTTCAAATAAGCCTCTACGCAAATTTAGCAAAAACAAAGATATAAACAAAACAACTTCAACTTCAACTTCTTCTTAGTTTGGCCCAGCTACTCGTTTTAGCAACTTTCGCGATTCTGCCAGTGTCCGAGTCACGATAGATTCATAAACTGAAGCGAGTTATGCATTGTATTGTAGAATATGACCGGTTAAAATCGATGGGATGAAGTCTTCGACCAAGGTGATTTATCTACAACAAACACAGGACAACACAATGTTAGAAGGTTAGTAGAGGATATATTATGTACAATACAATAAATAAAGTGTTAGTTGGTTTTAGTTAGTCTATACTACTTAAAAAATATTTACAGCTTTATACGGTTCCTTTTTACAAATTTACAAAGAATTTGGGGAATAGGAGGGGAGAATATTAGGGAAAGAAGGCATTTTAGAGAAGTAGGACGAGGGATTTCTGGGGGAAGGAAGTCGTGAAGTGATTCGCGAGTATTAGGACAGGAGAAGAATATATGATTTTCGTCGGCTTCGTCGAGACCACATTCACACAACGCAGTACTCCTGATCCTAAGTTTGGCGAGGAATACGGGGGTACAACAATGGCCCAATCTGAGACGACAAATGACGGAGGTTGCTCTCTTGTCGGCCTTGCGGAATTTAAAAAACCACGGTGTGGGGGGTATCTCCGGTTGTATATCAGCAAAGTGCTTGCCCTTAGTAACCTTGGATGTGTTCCATGTAGCTTTCCAAGACTTCGAGAGTACCGAGTTGGCAAGTAGGCATAGGTCGTGGGAGTAGGTTTGGTAGTATTCTAGAGTACCATAATGAACAGCTGATTTAGCACAAGAGTCTGCGGTCTCATTTCCGGAAATTCCAACGTGTCCAGGTATCCAGGCTAAGACTACGTTAATATTAAGATTATGGCATTCTAGGAGGGATTCTCTAATTTTTAAGATTAAAGGGAAGCGGGAAATGGAGAGGAAGGGGTTGGCCAAGATTGATTGGAGGGAGCTCTTCGAATCTGTAAATATAATTGTGTTATTAAGTAGGTGAGATTTAACAAAGAGGATTGCTTCGAGCAGAGCTAAAGTTTCGCCGGTGAAGACGGAAGAGGAGGAGGGACATTTAAAAAGGAGGGATAGTTTGGAGGAGGGGATCCAGACTGCTGCACCGACTACACTATCTGTAGATAATTTTGAAGCGTCCGTAAAGACAGTGTGCCATCCACGGAAGTGAAGATCCATGTTATAAGAAAAGGTACGTTGGGCGTCAACAGAATCTTTGTATATGCCAAAATCTAGGATGATTTGAGGGATGTATACTAACGCCTCGTAGGAGGTGAGGAAAAGAGGGAATATTGGGAATTGGACGACCGGGTATGGGAGTTGAAGGAGGGTTTTAAGACTGTTGAGTAGACACGGAATTTTTGGTGAGGATTGTAGTAATTCGAAAAGGAGTCTAAGTTTTTGAAGAAGAGGATGGTTAAAGTTTTGGGCAATTTTGAAAAGAAAACGGTCAGAAAGGAACTGTCTACGTAAATCCAGGGGGGGTTCGCCGCATTCTACCTGCATCGCGTTTATCGGAGAGGACTTCATTGTGCCTAGGATTATACGTAGACATTTATTTTGGATTTTTTGCAGCATTTCGAGGTTTGTTTTATTAAAAGCGTTAAAAAGAAGGGAACCATAATCAAGATGGCTACGTATTATGGCGTTGTATAGGAGTTTTTGGGAATAAGGATGGGAGCCCCACCATACCCCTGACAAGGAACGAAGGATGTTAATATTTCTTTCACACTTTTGTGAAATTGATATGGAGTGCTCAGTACCTGTCATTCGAGAATCCAGTGAGACACCTAAGAATTTGGAAGTGTTAGTTTGGGAAATGACCTCATTGTTGATGTTAATAGTAACTGTAGGGATGGTTCTTTTTTTAGTAAAGACTACGACGGCACTTTTGGAAGGGGAGATGGTCAGACCGTGGTCTTCGAGCCAGTTGACGAGATAGGCTAATGCCGAATTCAATCGGTTGGCGGCATCTTCTATAGACGAGGAGGAGACATAAATGGCAAGGTCATCGGCATATTGAAGGATATGGGAAAAGGATTCTACTGTTAGCTCAAGATCATAGGTGTAAATGTTATAAAGGAGGGGACTTAGGACGGAGCCTTGGGGTAAACCTTTCCAGACGGTACGCGGGGGTAGAAGACTTGAATTAGATTTCACGGTAACGGTCCTTTCCGAAAACAAAACAATGAACCACCATTTTAATTTTCTTGTCAGTGTTCGGTGTTGCTGCTGAATAAAAAAAAACAAATTATTTCTAAAATAATAAGTAATTTATGAGTAATTAAGCAAATTTATTCAAAATCGTGCATTGCACATGAATTTAATTATAAACTAAATAATGAGATAAACAACAAGTTATTGAGAATGTAGTAACCGCCATTAAAAAAAATCTACCATTACGGTACGAATTTTTAAACTGATTGTGCAAAACACTGATAGTGATTTCTCTGTCTAGCGTATATCGTTGTCTCTGTTTCGTTTAGTTTGCCCAATGTTGGCATAGACTACCTACAGAGCTGACTCCCTCTGGTTCCGTCCAAGATTTAAACAAAGACCAAAAATTCCAGCCTCTTGAGTTGGGCTACTTAGTATTAGTACTTATCCAGTTTTATATCCATAAATGCTATGTTTACGCAAAATATATGCCATCTTTTGTACCAAGTACTTAAAGCAGTGTAGTGCAGATGCAGAGGAAGTGGTTTTGAAAAATTAAAAATAAAATTTGATACGGGACCCTAGAAATTTAACATGTAATAAGGCATTTGCTATGCACCGAAAATAATAAATAGCTTTATCACCTCAAAAAGTGACTTTGTTTTGTATATTTGAAAAATATTTGAAAAATATAAAATAATAAAAAGACCTTTTGCGATAAGTTTTATTAATAGTGAAATCAAAAGCAGGCTTTAATAATTCAGTCAGTGAATTACTGCTCAGTTTTTGATATGGCTACATAATAGTAAAAATATTGGGATAACTAAGACGAGCTAGGCTGGACCTCGTAAGCTGACAACACTGTTTTGGTTTTGGTTACATTGTGATGTCGTCGTCGAATTTCGAGTGTCGTCGTCTTTTGTAGAATTTTATCAAGGTATTATTTTTATAACAATTTATTAATATCAATTTTATGTTTATTGTATTTCCCAAAAAATATTTATCAGCCTTGTTAATGTCCGTATTCTATGATCTACATAACTACTTGTCAGTTTTTGATTTCTTGGCGGCCATATTAAGTTTTTGAAGATAAATCTACGACTTCTCTTTTATCCCATGTAATCTTTTGAATCATAATACGTTTGTATCTATTTATTAGACGAAATATTAATTATTCATATGTACTATAATTTGTACTAATTAGTTGGAGATAATATTGTTGTTATTACATTGCACTATTTATTTGTACTTATTTGCGCTTGTTGACGCGTCTGCGTCTTAGAAAATTTCAATTAGATTTCATTCTGACCGAATGTAATTAATTGGATTTTTTCTCCTTTCAGATAACCCCGGACTTAATTGGTGAACGTGATAAACTTCTAAATAGCATATGTGTCTAAAAGTGATTTTATGTAAAATTTGTTTAGTGTTGGACTTGAACAAAGCATTGTGATTCTAAGTTTCTAATTTTAGTCTTGTCCCTAGTGGGATAATTTGGCAAAATGATGACAGAAAATAGAATTACTTCAAGTAATCACGTCGGAAACAGTATGACGAGTCAGAATAAGGGGTTCGTATAATTTTATTCTTTTACATTTTTTGGTTTCCTGATATCTTCCTAAAGTGGGTGTATATTTTCACAGAGATGTCGACAAAAGTATCGAAGACATCGGTTGGAAATCAAAATTAAAAATACCCCCGAAAGACAGGAGAATAAAGACTAGTGTAAGTAATTTTAATTTACCCTCATATTTTTTCGTCGCCTTATTGAATGCTCTTTTACAAAATGACTGACGCTATCAGAAACGAATGCTTTACTTTTATCAATATTTTTATTGACAATATGAGTTATCTTTTGTAGCAGATTATGTTATTTAGGTTACACTAAAACAATTATTTGTTTTTAAACTAATCAGAATATTTGTGCTTGCAACCATGGTGGCTGGAAGTTTTGTATTAATAATTTTAGACCAAATTACACACATCTGAGTTTTTAAAGTGTTTATACATATATACATTTAATCATTAATTGGCTATATTTAAAATATAAAATTCCATTAGTCAATAGTAGTATGTCAATAGCAACCTATTTGATTACAATAATCATCTATTCATTAAATAAAATTAGTAAGTCTCCCATGCCAGTGAGTAATTAATTTAAATTTATTGAGCTACTGATTACCTAACATCTGATAATGAACAGAAATTTGTTATAAGAAATTATGTTTACATATTTATTGTTTGATAACACAGTACATGTTGTATGAAATAAATATGAGATACTGTAGCTACCTAATGATGAAGATTTTTGAAAAATGATTAAGTAGGTAATTTCACAGACTTCATTTCAAACAAACAGATAAATCTTTCCTATTTATAATAATCTTTATATATATAAATCTCCTGTCACTATGTTTGTCCGCAATGGATTCCTAAACTACTTAACTGATTTTAAATTAAATTGGCTCACGGTGTGCATTTCGATCCAACTTGAAAGATAGGATAGCTTACATTTAAATTTATAGTCGCAATATTATTTTATTGCAAATTGTTTGTCTACCCCTGACATAATCTGTATGGCAACGTTTGCCGGGTCAGCTATTGCATATAAATTCCCAAATTAAATTAATAAGTTAAGTAGAACCACTTTTTACAGATTTAGTAGACAAGTATATTTGTTTTAATTTTAGCCTGATTTTTCGGAGACCTTTCATTCACTGGTCATGTGTGAAACTGAGTTGTAGTGTCCTCTGTTTATAATAAATGTTTATTTTTGTCTAAAGGATGTAACAGACACAAGAGGCAATGAGTTTGAAGAGTTCTGTCTAAAACGAGAACTGTTGATGGGCATTTTTGAGAAAGGCTGGGAGAAACCTTCCCCAATTCAAGAGGCTTCTATTCCCATTGCACTTAGTGGTAAAGACGTCCTTGCCAGAGCCAAAAATGGTACTGGTAAAACTGGTGCATATTGTATTCCAGTTTTAGAACAGGTTTGTTCATAGTATTTTTGTTTACAACTAACAGTAGCTTTTTTATTTATTTTTGATGACTAGAATGTTCATAATTTGTTTCAAACAATAGTTATGATATAAACTGTTATTTTTGAAATGTATGAACACTAGGTAAACATTTAATAAAAGATGTATTCAGAATGATGATATTTTGGATTCCCCTTCACTTGTTGATAAGTGACAAAACCCGTATATACTGACTTACCATAAATTAGTTTAATTTCATAGTATTCTTTATTCCGGGTTTATTTAAGCTGTATGGTTTCTAGGTGGATCCCAAAAAAGATGCTATTCAAGCTTTAATTGTGGTACCAACTAGAGAACTAGCACTGCAAACATCACAAATATGTATAGAGCTGGCAAAGCACACAGATATACGTGTTATGGTCACAACGGGAGGCACCAACCTCCGGGATGACATCATGCGTATATATCAAAATGGTAAGCTTATATGTATATTTTTCATTCAGCCTGTAAGACTCAATGTTGTTATCGTGAGCCTTTGCGTTTAGCCACGCCCACTTTCTACATTTATCCACAATACAATGTGTTTTGTCCTTGAAAGGACCATAAAAATCTTGGTTATTGAACTTGCAGCAAAATCAAATCACTGGTAGTTTTGGTTCTTAGTAAAATGCTAACAAACACAGAGATAAGCTGTTGTGTGAAAAGTTGATAAGATTTGAAGTAATATTTATGTTTTCATTTTTATCATACAAGTCAGTTTTTTTTTGTTTCACTCTAAATCGGTTTTAGTTTATTTGGTTCAATATATTTGTGCCTTATCTAATTTTCAAGCATTCATATATATTATGTAATTAACATTTAAATAAAGAATGATCTTGTTACTGTATTTTAACATGCTTTTATTAGCTCAGTATGTATCTATCAATGTATTAATCAATTAAATGGAATCTTTTAAAGTGATTTTCACCCACTTGCGGTAGTTAGATTGATCTGAACTTATACACATTAGGGACCAATGACAATGCAATAATAAAAAAATATATTCATGATTTTCAAGCCGGTTTTTTAGTTTTAGAACTAAGAAAATTATATTCTTTTCTTGATTTGCACAGTTAGCTTTTATTCTGTTTATCACCATTCACATTTATTTAAAATTATTGCTTGGTTTTGCTATTGTTATCTGTTTGTTGGCCAGAGTTCAAGTGTACAAGTTCAGAATAAAAACAAACACTAAAACAACTGTCACTAAATGTCACTAGAACAACTACATATTTTGAATTTTTCTTGACAATATTAAATACTTTATTGCATCACTAGAATCTTAATTTTGACATTTTTAGGGTTCCGTACCCAAAGGGTAAAAACGGGACCCTATTACTGAGACTTCGCTGTCCGTCCGTCCGTCCGTCCGTCCGTCCGTCCGTCCGTCCGTCCGTCCGTCTGTCACCAGGCTGTATCTCAAGAACGGTGATAGCTAGAGAGTTGAAATTTTCACAGATGATGTATTTCTATTGCCGCTATAACAACAAATACTAAAAATAAAATAAAATAAATATTTAAGGGGGGCTCCCATACAACAAACATGATTTTTAGGGTTCCGTACCCAGTATCTCAAGAACGATGATAGCTAGACAGTTGAAATTTTCACAGATGATGTATTTCTATTGCCGCTATAACAACAAATACTAAAAATAAAATAAAATAAATATTTAAGGGGGGCTCCCATACAACAAACATGATTTTTAGGGTTCCGTACGCAGTATCTCAAGAACGGTGATAGCTAGACAGTTGAAATTTTCACAGATGATGTATTTCTATTGCCGCTATAACAACAAATACTAAAAATAAAATAAAATAAATATTTAAGGGGGGCTCCCATACAACAAACATGATTTTTTTACCGTTTCTTGCTCGATACTAATAACGTTGCCTTATGTTGCATAGATAATGGTACGGAACCCTTCGTGCGCGAGTCCAACTCGCACTTGACCAATTATTTCATTTAGTGGTCATTGGATAACACTAAATATGAATTTATTCCATTTGTGGTTAGTTTTGAGATGCAACAGTATAATTGCATAAAATTCCATGCAATATGCCAATCGGTTCTGAATGTCGTGTGACTCGGTACTCTGTGAAACACTTATGAAAAGTGGGTGTGGCAACTGCACAGGTTTTGGGTCGCGCTATTTGCGTCAGTAGTACGGCCGATATAAATATATAATGATTGTTTTATCTTTCTTCATATATTACTAAAGCATTACCTACCATGACCTACCTGAGAACATAAAAAAACAAATAAAAGAAACCAATATAAAATACAAGTTAAAAAACTACTTCTTATCTAAATTCATGTAAAAAAAAAAAAAAAATAATAATAATAATAATAATAAAAAAAAATAAAATAAAAAAAAAAAAAATTATAAATACTTACTAAATAAAATTAGTCATCATAATATTCACCCGTGTGTTTTCACCGTGCGAGCTGCCGCCGTATTCGTATAAGCGGTATTCAGTGAGATAAAAACAATAAGATAACATTGTACCTACCCACAAACTAAACTTGTAACTTACTCGTAGATGTTAATCTTACGTGATGCTAGACAAAGCGGTGATATACATACACTGTTTTGTTTGGCATCATGTGTTATAATACAATATATAAATTTACGTCAAGACGAATACCAGTGTGCGGAAAAACCAATGTTTGGTTTATGCTACACTGTTAATATTAAGTTAGATTTAATAACAACTGTATGTATTTTACTTAAATAAATAAAAAAAATAAATTAGTAATGTGTAAATCGTTTGTTTCAGTTCAAGTAATAATTGCTACGCCAGGTCGTATGATTGATCTCATGGATAAACAAGTTGCTAAGATGGAACAGTGCCGGATGTTGGTTCTCGATGAGGCAGACAAACTTCTATCTCAGGACTTCAAAGGAATGCTGGACATGGTTATTTCACGGTATGTAGACATTATAGCATGCTAACTGTTGCCCGCAACTTCATATGTGTCGAATTTAGACATCAAATCTTAACAAACTACCACACAAAGCTTTGTCTGGAATCAATAATAATAAATAAATAAAAAAACTTTAGTGTACACCATATAAACCACAAAAACACTTATTAGAATAGATATTGTACAATTGGGATTGTTCATAATTTTTAACCTATTTTATATTCTTTTCAGAAAATATAGACTATTTTAAGCAACTAATTTCAACATTATTGAAATATTCACTATACAGAATTTTTTAAAAATTCTTGAAGATATTACTTTAAATGTTGTGACGTCATCGTTTTACGCAATCTGTGTATAGACTTTTCTTGATAGACTTAATACAGATTGCACTTTATCTTTTCAAAGTTGACAAGTTGATATAATAGACCAATTTCAATTCCACTTCAGAGTAGTATATCCCTAAAAACGCCTTAATATTTTAAGTCCTTCATTTCAAGGGCAAATAGAGATCATTTGCTTTTTTGGAAAAATAATCGTTAATATAGCAAATTTTCCGAAAAAAACTAATGGATCATGATCAGAATCTTTATTCCCCGAAATGGTTTTCGAATTAAGAGTTTTAAAAAAATATGAACAATGCCCATTGGCGGTCTTATCGCTCAAGGCAATCTATTCTAGACAACCATTGGATGGAGTGAGATGAATGTATGTTGTGTACAGAGTTGATAAAATTTATATTTACATAAAAATAATTATTGGTAATTATACATGTAACTATTATATTCATAAAATAAATATAATATATTAGAGAAATATAAATATTCAAAAATACATATTACTGTTAAAATGCTATAATATCATGTTTCAAGATAGTAATTCTTGACTAGTTTCTTAAAATTACTCAGTTTTTGCTTGCCTTATGTTGAATTAAAATTCGTTGCACAGTTTAATACTTTAAGTTCACATAGGAACATACAATACAGAAAATCATGACTGCTTTATAGTATAGGTATGAGTTATAACTTGTTTATCATAAAAAATTAAAACAAAATAGTACAGCCTTGATTCGGCGACACTAATAGGAATTAAATTGGCATTGTTAATTTTTTTTATAAACTTTTGGGGAATTTTGGGAATTTTTGAACCATTTTGGGGAATAGAGTTTCTGATCATAATCCATTAGTTTATTTTAGTAAATTTGATAAACTTAAGATTATTTTTTTAGATTAGTCTCCACAACACAGGGAATCCTAGTGTGGAGACTAAAAAAGTTCTTTTTAGCTGTATAACTTTTTCTTAAACAATAAACATAATTTTTTTTTTTCGAAAAAAGCAAATGACCTTTGTTTGCCCTTGTAATAAACGATTTACAATTTTTAAGCGTACTTAGAGACAGTAATTGTTATTGTTGTTAATGACAATTTTGAAAGATACAGTTACACCTAGTCTGTGGTTACGACTTACGTCAGCGCTGTCAAACAAAAATAAAAACAAGTAAACAATGTAAAACTTTTATCTATGTGTAAAACAATAATTTATAAAAAAGTACAAAGTAAAAGTAATAAAAAATCTGGAGATTTTTTATGATAAGTATACTAAAAATAAAGCAAAAATAGACAAAAAACAAGATAAAAATAAAGCAATTTAAAAGTTTACGTGACAGACTTCCGCATAGAATAATAAATCAACGTGACAAGATATAGATTAATGTGTTGTAAAAGTTTATTAGGCAAAGGCAATACACAGTCTGCCTACAACTATGACGTCACAACATTGGAAGAAAATATTTTCTTAAAGTATTTTTTTTTAATTCAATATATTGAATATTTCGATAATATTGAAATTAGTTTCTTAAAGTAGCCTATATTTTCTAAAAAAAATATATAAAAACAGCAGGTCAAAAATTATGAACTATGCCAATTGTTAATTGCCCTAATTTTTGGCTGTATTTGAAAGTTTGTTAAACTTGACTTAAATAGCAAATATTTACAGGTTACCCAAAGAGCGCCAGATCTTGCTGTTTTCAGCCACTTTCCCACTAAGCGTGAAACAATTTATGGAGAAGCACTTACGAGAGCCCTATGAGATTAACCTTATGGAGGAGCTTACATTAAAAGGTGTCACACAGTACTACGCGTTTGTTCAAGAAAGACAAAAAGTGCATTGTTTAAATACACTATTTTCAAAGGTATATATTTTGTATTAGTTAAAAGCTGTTGTTGTTAATGGTTTCTCTCTCGTTAATAATTGCCCCACTTATTGGCCTTTCATGTGATCATTAGTTGTCGTTCTTGTTTAAAAAGATTATGTAGCCGTGAAGATATACTAAAATTCAATTGGTAACATTTGCAAGACAACTGAGATGAAATACATTCAGATTTTCATAACTTTTTTCAAACTTGGTGATTGTAATCACATAATGTAACTGTGAATTATAAAGCAATTGTGAATGTTTGTTTGTTCCAGCTACAAATAAATCAATCTATAATATTTTGTAATTCAACTCAACGTGTGGAGCTTCTCGCCAAGAAGATAACAGAGCTGGGCTACTGCTGCTACTACATCCACGCGCGGATGGCGCAGGCGCACCGCAACAGAGTGTTTCACGATTTCCGCGCGGGACTGTGCCGCAACCTGGTGTGCTCCGACCTGTTCACGCGCGGTATTGACGTGCAGGCAGTCAACGTGGTCATCAACTTTGATTTCCCGCGCATGGCGGAGACATACCTCCACCGTATTGGTCGCTCAGGACGATTCGGCCACCTCGGTATTGCCATCAATCTCATCACCTATGAAGATCGTTTTGCTCTACACCGCATTGAACAAGAGCTGGGCACAGAAATCAAACCCATTCCTAAAGTGATTGACCCGGCACTATATGTATCTCGGCCAGATGATGATGCCGATAAGTAACGCCGCTCGTATAAACTTAATTAACTGGACTTGCTGACCTGTGTAACTACAACTTAAAAAAACTTATTTGTAAAAAAGTGTAATGAATTTAACAAAATGTGAGTGAGTGTAAATAGTTATTGTGATAAGACTTGGCCCCCTTGCACGGGCAACTTTTTTAAAGTGTAAATATAACCGTACATCAGGACGATTGAAATAATGGTATGTTGCGTACTCTGTCCATATTGGATATTGTAAGTGAATTCCTACAATTGTTGAAATATAAAAAAATATTTATTTGAGCATCTATGAGAGTCTACCTAGATTTGTCAATCATCTTACATAAATTGTGGTTGACTTTCTGTTGATTGAATAACGAATGCCTACCTGCACTAAGTATACGTTCGAGCTAGCGCCAGGTTATTTTTAGTAAACAAAAACTTAAAATACAGTGGAGCGGGTAGGCAGTCAGACTAGCTTGAACAGCATTTAATTGTGAAAAAATCTAATATTTCTGTGTATCATGGTTGTTCTGCGCCGCTCGGGACAACATAACTCATCAAGCCGTGTTCTATACAAGCTAGCTGTAATGATACAACACTTCTATTGGGCTATAGAATTCTCTAAATCTGAGTGTAATCATAATGCAAAAGTTCAGTCTTCAATTTTCGTGTTAAAGTATCACTACAGCCAAGCTTTACTTGTGGTTTATTGTCATCTTAATTTTTATTTTATTGTTAGCGGTTTTGTCACAGTATGTAGTTTTCAGATTATTTAAAAGCTTATGATGGGAGTTTTACTGATAAGAAAACATGAATCAGTATAATAATTAACTTCTAGGCCCATCATTATGCTGTTGGTAAAAGTAACTTATACACAATAACCTTGCTAATAAACTGTGACAGAAGTGGGGCGTGAGCTATTCTGTTGTGGCTTGCAGGTATAGCTTATTGCCTTACTCAAGGGTATATGAGAGCATTTGTTCAATTCACAAAAATAATATCAAGCTCTCTGGGGATATAAAACATTCGGGATGTCAAGTGAAGAGTTAAAACAAAATTGGTCATCATACTTATACATATATTGAGTACAAACAATATACACCCTTAATATATATTTTTACATAGTTTTGTTTATAATATTCTGAAAATTTTGACTGTTAGTAGTCCAGCAATTAATGCCCTGCTCAGGTTTATATTGTTAAATTTCAATGCATTTAATAAACATTAAAAATTATTTGTGGGATATTCAAGGTAAAATGAAAATGTGTGTTTCATATTTATAGATAGATGAATAGAGTCAAATATTTTATTAGCCTGTCTAAAAAATAATGGCGTTGTGTGTGATCAAAGTATGTTCCGTGTTATATGTGGTTTGGTACCAAAAATTTTAATTGTTAATGGAAAGATTTTTTTGCTGACTGTACTAGTTATAGGGAGAGGAGTAGAAATATGAAAAATCGAATTTGTAAATTTGAAGGATTTTGTAGAAAATGTTTGAGTTGATTATCTGTGATATGGAATAATAGTTTTATGGTACACCCAGCAACATTGTAATTTGTGGTCGAAATTAATATAGAAATCTAATCTATGGATTATAGCAGTGGTCGGCGACACGAGACGCGTATGTCTCTCTTGATGTTGATTTGGCAATATAGAAGTGCAAAAATAAAAATTACATATGAAAACTTTTATCCCAATGAAGTTGCTGACCCATGGATTAGGTAGTCCAGTTTTACTTCTGTTTTAAATATCTCTTATATGTAAAAATTTGAAAAAAAAAATGTGTCCTTGATATAGAGAGATATTTCACTCGACTGGTTGTTATTAATTCCGACTGTATTTAGTTTAAAAAATTCGAATTCTAGGAAAAAGTAAACGAATAGTGTTGCTGACTGATAATAATTGAGATTAGGCTTTGTGTGTACCTGTTAACTATATTTAATATAATTATTTAGTCTTCCGATAATCTCGAAATATTAACTGGACGCAGGTTAATAAAATAAATGGAACATTCTATACCTAATATTGACTCATGGTGTAAATTGATCAATTTTAGATTCTAGTGTGATTTTATAATATTATTATCATCTGTACACAGCATCATTGCTTTAATCCGATTGTCAAGCTCACATGTGTTTAATGTGATCTCTATTTTTCAGTTATAATATTTAATGGTACACTTTGAGACTTGACAGACCAAATGCATGAGATGATGTATTGGTGATAACATCACGAGTCAATGTTACATTTAAATTGATAAATTAATGTTTATAGACAATTTTGCTGTTTATATTAATTACTCAGTATTTGTTTAAATATTATTTAAAAAGAAGCTTGTATTTTTGACGAAAATGCATTGTTATTTATGTACAAACAAGCCATTAACAGATACCGACGCCCAGTAAAAAAAAAATTAAAATAGAACTAGAAAGCGTCGTAATGGCACTGAATATAGTTTGGATCATTATTCATTATTCGTTTTTAGTAATTTGGCGAAAATTGGTTACGTATTTATATTTTTAGTATTTTCTGTAAATAAAGTACTTATGTGTATATTTGGCACTATTTTTACAGTGAAATTGTCTATTGTGATAACATAATGTTGAAATGTAAAGCATATCATATGTCATTTTATAGTTGTTATAAATTTCGGTACCTAAATCATGCATCTTGTATACAAATGTATGGAAATATAAACATTGTGACCTCTAGTGGCAGTGGCATAATCTGTGTTCTATTTATTTACGTATCTCGTTTTATCTATTACAGAAATATATTGTTGTTAAAAATAAACTCTTCACGCCATTTTATTGTTTCAATTGACGATAACCTAATCTCGTTGTTACGCAGATTTTTCTCCAGTATGTCTGTTCTGAACATGAGGAAAATTAGCGTGATTTGAATGTATATCTCATTTTAATTTCGCTTTTCATATTAGCTGATCTTATTTCTGCCTTTGCCTTTTCTTAGCCTTTACTTTGTGTACCAAATATCATTTATTTTAGTTCACGTGTGAATACGACGCACAATTAGTAAGAAATAAATATCCTAAAATGCTGATACAAAAGCTACGTTAACGTATCAGTATTGTGTTCGTTGCGCTTATCATAATGAGGTCACGAGATTACCGCAACTGAAACATTTCATTCACGAGATAGGTACATCACAAGATCCGTGTTTTGTTTGACAAGTTAGTAAACTTGTTAGCGAATCATTGCAAGTTGATGTCAATATTTTAAAATATTGATCAACGTAGTATTTAAGATCACCCTCCTTCGTGGGCTTGCGCCCAGAAGTGGAACATTTATGGGCTAAGAATCACTAAAACACAAAGAATAAAGAAAACACAAGTTATTTAATAAAAGTATTTAATGAATATCAGTCATAATTAAGTACATGGTTATGATGTGTCGAAAGCACTCGTCTCTCGAATGTTCTATGCTTTAGGTACATCTAATGATTACAGCTATTGTTTACACAAATAATGTTCAAACAAATATTTATGATACACAAGAAAGTTAGGAGTTAAGCTATGAACTATTACTAATATAATTTAGGCGGGTTCGAATCTTACGTTCTCGATTTCATTGGACAGACTAGGACTTACGGACTGCAGTAATTTAAAATGGACGCGTGGGATAAATATTATAGCACTTTAATTATATAGGTACCTACTGACTTTCTGTTGTTTTAAAGTTCTGACAATACCATGCACATGTATATAAAGTAGAGATGAAACTGATAGTAGTTTGGCCGGATACCGGATATTCGGCGAGCTACTAGGCCGGAGCGCTGGATATCCGGCTGTCGGATATTCGGCCCTTTATTGCGTTGACGCGATCAGTTTGATTTGAATATTGGCGCGGTGAACGAGATCGGGAATATTCAGGCGCATTCGAGTCGCACGTAAGCGGAGATTGGGTCGACTTGGGGGCGTTCGAGTGTTATCGCGCATGTCAGTTTGTGTTTGTTTCTCAGTTCGTTTGTTGTTTATTTCATTGTTTATCACTTGTCGTCGTGATTTTATGTTTGAATTCTGATAGATTAACAAGAAATGTCATTATCAAAAACACGATCGCCAATTTGGCAATATTTTTATTTAAACAGTGACGATAACAAGTACGCGGCATGTTTATTGTGTCAGGTTAAAATTTTCTCGAGGTGGTGAAGCAAAAAAGGCGTATTACACTAATAATTAAAGAAACAAACATTTTTGATGTGCTATTATAAAAATGAACGGTGTCCAAAACTTATTGCCTATTGTATGATTTGCCTTGTGTAAAATACTGAGATTTTTTAAAATTTTACTATCCGGTATCCGGCCGGATAGTGAGAACAAGGTCGGATACCGGATAGTTACCGGATATCCGTTTCATCTCTAATATAAAGTATTGCCAGCTCTAAAACGAAAAAAAAAACATTAAAATCTTAAGCAGTCAAATTTCACCTAAGAATAAATCAGATTACAGTCTGAGACACGTTACATTCATAATACCGACGCCTTTTTCCTATGGGAGTAGGCAGAGAACCATAAATAAAATTTGACTGCCTAAGGTTAAGGTTTAAAAGAAAATTATCTAAATCAGTTAAATAACTGAAATAGTTACATTTAAAAACCCAGTTTTAATACAATGCTTTCAGTACTAAACCTACTACATACTAACTTATACATAAAACATGAATTATTTTCCGCAGCTTAACAACCAACTTTGTTATATTGTTTCCTTTAACAAGAGATATGTTTGTTATTTTAACAATATAAGTATTATTTTGTGAGCTTGTAGCCCTATACTATCTGGTATAGCTCGTATGACTGGAGACCAATTCCGCTAATTTAAAACATATTTTACATTCAAATTTGCGAAATTGAGTTCTGATTGTAGACAACAGTGAATGCCTACAATTATATATTTTTCCATTTTTCTGCCATGACAAATTTTAGAGTATCAAACACTCCATAGTTCATAATAAATACATAAACGCTATAAAAAGAATAAAAATACAATAAACAGTTCCAACGTTATAATAAAAATTGAACACAATAAAATTCTTAAAACTAAACTATATTAATTTCTTAATTTAATTAATGAATAAATAAAAATATAAAAGATAGCTGTCTTTAATAGAAACGACTGCAGGTGGGGTGTGGAATATATTATTATGTATTTCGTATATCAACGCTTATTTGCCTCGAGTGTAAATAAATAATAAAGTAATACCAACAGGAGTTGTTATCGGTTGTCAGGTCGCGGTGGGGTGACGAGGTAACGCTCAAACGCACGCACTATCCGGCCTAGGTAGTTTCACGCGCACTAAGAGAACAATGTCCGTACATTATAAGTATGAGCATTGCTCTCGTCTCGGTGATCGCCAGACAATATCAACTCACGTTGGATTAATGCTTTAAGTTATCACTCTGATTAGTGTTAATTGCATCGTTGATTGAATGTTTGATACACTCAATGATATGTGCGAATACGCGTATACAAATAACACTTGCAAAATTGACTAATCAAAATGTAAACACGCCTATATAGTAAGTATAAATATTAAGTATCAGGTCCCTATATGAACGGGTGTTAGTTAAAATATAAAAAGTTATAAATATAGAGAAAATAAATAAATTATTACATAAAAATTCATCATGAAAATTACAGTACAAAAGTAATACGCAAAGTTAAATTGAAGATAATTCAATTTACAGTTTTTTGTCATCAAAATACCTGCATATCAAAAACTAAGTATACATTTTAAGTAAAAAAAATATGTAAATATTATTCACAAAACGCACACTAAAACACTAAATTAATATTAAAAACCAAATTTCATGCATATTTCTAATTAATAAAACCACAACAAACGTACATCTTAAAAGAGATCTAAAAGTTTTCTAAGTACAAAAATATTAGCAAACCATTTATTAGCGCATTTAGAATTAAATTATTTTTAAATAAGTATAGAAAAAAGCACAAATGTCAAAAAAGTCCAGGATTATGTGCTCAATTTCAAAATGGCGGAACGATCTGTTTAATAAAAAAGGAATAATTTACACAACATTTCTGGTCCATAACTGAGTCTAACTATTGAGATATGGCTGCCAGTCAGTGACTAAGTTTGCTCAATTTTGGACTAGATAACGTTGTATCAATTATACTAATATTTAGTCTTACATTAATACTTACAAAGTATGAAATATGAACTAAGAGCCAGGCGAACATCGACCTACAATGACGTACATCCATTTGACAACCAAAAGACAATTTTTTTTTATTGAACCATCCAATTTACCGAAGATTTATAAAATAAAATAAATTAAATTGTAGTGTAAATATCAAGTCCGAAACTTTCGTATTGATTTGGGATAGGCCAATTATGGTATAAACTATAAAGAATAAAGCACTAGATCTTTTGAAATCTTAATTTGATATTTTCTAACACTTGCGCGACTCATCTGTTTAAATGTTATTTAAATCTTAATTTGACAATAGAATACAGAAAGTTGATGTTAACGGTAAAAGATCTCCAGGAGCTGCTGTTACTTTGGGCGTCCCACAGGGCTCCATTCTCGGCCCATTCCTTTTTCTCACATATATTAATGACTTACTATGTCGCAATATGGTTCCCTAATGACTGACCAAAAAATTATTGACAAATGATCATTTGACAAACAACGTTTCAACAAATGATCATTATATTAAATTCAAAAGAATACATCTATCACAACCCAGCGGGGAGCTCAGTTTTTTCGCCAGACGTAGATCAAGGCCGCGCTGGCAGAGCCAACTGAGGGGAAAAAAATAAAATTGTAAATAAAACATCTTTTTACGAATTTAAATCCGTAAAATATAGTTTCATATAAACAAATGAGTCGCGCAAATGTTAGAGAATAGAGTTTTAATTAAAAAAATAACCATAAAATTTTTTTGGCCGTCAAGATATCATTCAGAAATCAATAAAATTTCATAGATTATTATTTACCTTTTTGGTTATCAGATGAATGCCGAGATTTTCTTATGGCAAATGTTATGCAAACTAGCCTATTAGTACATTTTTAAAACCTAAGGACGTTTTAATTAATTATTGGACTTATTATTAAAAATATGGCATATTGTAAGTTTGTAGACACTCATACAATCTTATCAAATTGAAATTACATACAAACATTAATTTTAATCCTATCTACTTTTACATCATACATACATTATATATTTATATGGATTTATATATAACACCTTTGCAATTGCATTATATACATAGGTATCCACAAACAAATGCTTATATTAGGACCACGCCACTGTCCATCTGTCAAACATATTTACGGTTCCCACGTGAAGAATAACTAAAGGCCATCTTTTACTAACAAATAATGAAATAAAAACAAGTCATACTTTGGTTACAAATTGATTTTTGCAGTTAAATTGTAGGCGTTAACCTATAAGTTAATTACAAAATTAAGTTTGGATTATATTTTGTAGGTACGGCTTTAGCATGCCTTGCATTTTTCATAAAATATTAGGGTTGCCTAACTAGTATATTAATAAATGTCAGGTTGTCTGAGCGTAGCTCGAGATGGATTTTTGTGAAATTATTCATATTAAGGGAAGTCTCAGTAATAGGGTCCCATTTAATATTTTAGTACGGAACCCTAAAAACTCAAACGCTACCACAACAATTACTAAAAATTCTCACCATCCTGCCCTTACCCCATTATTTGATGTCCTGTTATCTCTGGAATTGTGATAGCTAGAGAGATTACCTAGTCCAAAACTGCTCAAACTAAGTTTGCAACATTTCTAGAATATTCTAATCATCTAGTCGTATATGTATTACATTATGATATTTGCGAATATATATTAATACTTATTAACACTCGATTCTACGATCCAAGATTTTCGATTCTAATTATCTGTTTATATATAAGTAGCAATTATTGTTTTGTACATATTTCACTTGTGCTTAAACAATAAATAAATAAAATATAATATAAAGTACGATGTTACACTCGAGTAAATTCGAAAATACTCGAGTTAAACTGCAATCTTGCTCGTGGACATAATTGTGGCAAAAAATAAATACTGTAAAAGTTAAATATGAACTTCTTTAGGGTGTAGTTATAATCGTACTCGATTATATAATCGATTCAAGTAGAATAAGATCATGGGTGTAGTTAGGAGGGGTTCAGAGTTCAAATTACTTCCAAAATCTCGAAAATTGAGTGATTTAACACAATTTTCGTATTTTTTTTTGTCTCAAGATCTAAAATTCTTCTCTGAAACCATATTTTGGCCTATAAGTAACATTTATTTACCCTCGAAGGCTCATACCAGCCAGAGAATGTAATAAAATTACCTGTTTTATTGCAGATAACTGTTATGGTGTTATTCAATGGCAAGTTGTGACATGATTAGTTCAGGGGGCGGCGGTAGTCCAGGTTGTAGAGTAACCGCCACTCCACGGTTCAAAGATACAGCTGGATAGAACGCACCGCGGAGACCTGTGAACGCTATGTCACCCTAAAAAATAAAAATATTTATTATTAATACTAGATTAGCATCAACGATAATGAATTTATCGACGATAGGTATTTAGTTTTTCGATGCGACCGAGACCGCGACGCCACTAACAAGTTAGAGGGCGGTGGAGTGCTGATAGCAGTACTCCGTGAACTGCGTCCTATTACTGTGGAAATTAACCTTTCTCCTGACAGCTATGAACATGTTGTAATAAAGTTGCCTGCGTCGCGGCCGGGTAGGTATCATTTAATCAGTGCAGTTTATGTGCCGCCTCGTTCTTGCGATGACGTATACTTGTCTCACTTCGACATGCTTTATAATTTAGTATGCGACGTAAGCATCGAGTCGTTTTATATAGTAGGAGATTACAACTTGCCGGACATAAATTGGCAGTCTAATGACGATAATGTTTCAGTTCAACCGACAAATATTGTTTCTCGTCAAATTATAGACTTCATGTCTATCACCAATGCCTCTCAATTTAATTCTATTGTAAACCCGCTAGGACGTATACTTGATTTGGTTATAAGTAATGCGGACTGTCAGCAAAAGTCATGTGAACAACTGTTGTCTCCCGACACGCATCATCCACCATTTACTATATTTACCTACTTGGAGTCGTATTACATTCCTATGAAGCGTAATAATAAAACTAAATATAATTTCTATAAAGCAAATTACGAAAAAATTAATAATGAACTAGATGCGTTCGACTGGGATGTCTCATTTGTAAATATTACAGCTGATGAAGCAGTCGAAAGATTTTATAATTTGATTTATAGCTTAGTTAAAACTCATACACCACCTTTGCAGCATAGGAGCGGTAGATTCCCGGTCTGGTTTAGTGGTGGATTGATCAGATTGTTTAGAAACAAAGAACGTGCTTGGGTTATGTGGAAGAAATATAATAATATATCTCATTATGAAACCTTTTCCAACTATCGTCGACGGTTTAAGCGCTTGTCTAAAGAATGTTTTGCGAGATATATGCACTCAATCGAGAATAGTATACCTTCCAACGTTAAGCACTTCTGGCGATTTATAGCTAATCGCAAAGGAAAATCAAGCTATCCCGCTAATATGTATTACAGAGATATTTCCGGTGTTAATCCGATAGATGCATGTAACTTGTTCTCAGCGTTTTTTAAGTCGGTCTATGAGTCTTCTGACTTCGACCCTGAGAATTGGTGCGCTCCTGATTGCTCGACACCTAACGCTCCCTATATGGCCAACATAAGTATATCTCTGGATAGTGTACAGGCGTCTCTTTCAGCCTTAGACACTACCAAGGGAGCTGGCCCAGATGGCCTGCCTCCTATTTTTTTAAAACATACAGCCAATAGTATTTGTAAGCCATTGCATATTTTGTTCAATAAATGTCTGTCAACCGGTAGTTTTCCATGTGTATGGAAGAAAGCTTTTATAACTCCCATTTACAAGAGCGGTGACAAAGCTAATGTTGAAAATTATCGTCCTATCTGTATTCTATCTGTTTTGTCTAAGATATTCGAGGGACTGGTGCATGGCATAGTATACTCATCTATACGTCATCTAATTATACCAGAACAACATGGGTTTGTAAAATCACGTTCCACTACTACCAATCTATTGGTTTTTACTGACTATATATTTGAAAACATGGACAACAGGATACCTGTAGATGCTGTGTACACAGATCTAAAAAAAGCTTTTGACAGGGTAGATCACAAGTTGCTTCTTGATAAATTAGCGTTTAACGGCATCAGAGGGAACTTGTTGAGATGGTTCACATCGTATATCTACAAAAGAACCCAAACTGTTGTGATTAACGGCTATGAGTCTGACTGCATAGTTGTGGAGTCCGGTGTGCCCCAAGGTTCAGTGCTCGGTCCTCTTCTTTTTATACTCTTTATTAACGATGTTAAAACATGTTTTAAAAATTCAAAATTTTTGGTATACGCTGATGACATAAAAATCTTTAGGTCATGCAAGAGCATCGGTGATTGTATGCTGCTTCAAGACGATCTTAACAGGTTTTCTCAATATTGCTTTACTAACAGACTTCAAATTAGCTTACCTAAATGTCAGTTTATTTGCTTTACTAAAAATAAAACTAAACACGATTTTAATTACAGTCTTAATGGTACTTTTTTGGACACAGTTGACTCTGTTCGTGACCTGGGCATTCAGCTTGACTCGAAACTACATTTAGACATTCATATAAATAATATAATTAGTAAAGCTTACCAAATGTATGGTTTTGTTATGCGTTCCTCTGCAGATTTCAAAAGACCTTCTACTTTCATTTATTTATTTAAAGCCTTAATACGTTCTCAACTTGAATACGCGGTTTCAATATGGAATCCTTTTTATGCAAAATATACACATTACCTTGAAATGGTACAAAAAAAGTTTTTACGCACAATGCAATACAAATGCTTCCATAGCAGGGTGCCATATTCTAATTTATTAGACAAATATAAAATGTTAAGCTTAGAGTCTCGACGCACGCTGCTTAGTGTTATGGTATTGTACGGCATATGTAACAATAATTATGACTGTATTGATCTCACAAATAAATTGAGCTATGTAGTACCTAGAACAGTACGACGAGCAGTGCGTGCCCCGCGCTTATTTCACACTGTAAAATGTAGGACAAACGCTGGTGTAAGGGCACCTCTGCGTCGTTTAGTAGATACGTATAATACTTACTTCTCGGAGATAGATATTTTTGCAGAATCTCAGTGTAAATTCAAAAAGTTAACAATTACAGCACTTAAAGATGTTTCTTGAATTGGTTCGATGTTTAAACTTCTATTACCTGTTTGTTACTAGTATATTAAATTTAGTTTATTCATTTATCTGTATTTATGTGTAGTGTATTCTGTTCATTTATCTGTTATTTATATTTGTGTATTTCGAATTGCTCCTCACTCGTTTCTTTATATGTCGTGGACAATTGTGTGGGTTATACTTTTATCAAAACTGTACATATTGTCATAACCATAAGTTTAAATTTTAATGTATAACTGTTTATTGTTCCAAATAAATAAAATAAAATAAAATAAAAAATAGATCTAACTTCATTTATACATTTTACAAGCTTATTCTTAGAGGTTTTTTGATAATGTACCTGCGGTCTATCATCAACAGTGAACCGTAGAGTACCTCTAGTGAGGTCCAACAGTACTCCCACAGCTGATCCTCTAGTGATCCCTCCGGCCGCACGACCTCCGTGTGCTCCTCCGTGAACGAACCATGAACGTGATCCGTCTATGTACATGGCCCAGCCGAGAGCGTCGCTACCTGCACATATTATCCTTACTAATTTATAAATGCAAAAATCTAAATTAAATACTAAAAATCTTAACGAGCTTAAGTGTTAATGTGTGTAACCAAACCATAGTGCGATTTAAAATAACTATACAACGCCATCTATCGAGTGATATGGTAAACTTCTGTTTGTTAAGGTTTAATTTCTAAATTTCATGCGTACGAAGTCGCGGGCATCAGCTAGTATTCAATAAAACATAAACTATTGCTGTGATATAGTAAAACAATGACAACATCGTCAAACGTGTGGGCCTATGTACAGCAGTGAACGAAGTCAATTGAGGGATATTGTAAACAGATAATAATTCTCTGTAAGAGACGCAAACCTCGAAATAAAACTCAATACCAAGATGTCTGGTCAGCAGGGCATAGTAGAGCAAAATCCAGGGAGAGGTAATGCAAATACCATGGTCCACTGAGCTGAGCCCCACATAATGGGGCCACCCCTTGCTGGGTCACGGTCAGGTTCCGGGCACACACCATGGCCCGGTCAGGGCGAGAAGAAAAATGTATAAAAAAAATTAGTAGACCAAAAGCCCTTCCAAAACGGAGGAAGCTGGTGCCCAACAGAAGGACGGTAATGGGTTGGAATTAAATAATAATATAACATACCAAGCATTTTATCCCTCGCTACATCAGCTCTAGCTACTCCAAAAGCTGGATCAGCATCGCCATCATATTTGTCCAACACCAGTCTCCAGTAATGCAGTCCTCGGGCTAATGGCTGGTCAGCGAGAGCGACACGAGGTTGCCAGCCTGCTGCTGAGGCACGGAGCCCCTCGGAACTAAGAGAGACTCCTCCCTCGCCGATAGAACAACGTGCATCCCATGTGAACCATGCCACTGAAACAAGATAATTTGTTTAGTTTAAAAACTAAAAAAATACGTTTGAAAATACTAGAACATAGAAGTAATCTATCAATCCACACATTTTTAATTTAAATGTTTTTTTTTTCACCATTCCTTTGGCAACAGGGTTGGCTTTGCTTTGCATTAGCCAGAAACAATGGCATTAAGAGCGTCTTCGCTATAGTAAGAATATAGTGTTCACACAAACCTGGTGATGTTTGTAATCCAATAACTTCACTATAAGGTCCTTCACCAGCTCCATTGAATGCTTTCACTCGAGCACTGTACAGTGAGGCATAGTGCAGTCCGTCTATAGTGCATACTGTCTCACGACCGCAGTATACTTCCTGTTAAGTTAACTTCATTAAATTAGCAAGTTTAGTGAATTATAAGAATTACATCTAAGCAATAGATAAGAAAATCATAAAGAGGTAAAGTTAGTGGCAACTACCCCTCAACGGAACTCAAACTTAGAGAAAACATTTTCTGCCGGTGATTGTGAAATGTCTCCTGGTCATAATAGACAACTAGGCGGCATTTCATATATAAAAGTAGTGACCCGATCCAAAAAGTTTTTTCACTGACAGGAAACTACAGTCTTCGAGAGTCCTAATGCCTATATAATATGAAAATTACAGTTAATTAACCAAACAAAGTCTGCATAAATAAAACTGCTTTTTACGGATTTTGACGCGTATATTTATGAGACTTTGAGAAAGTCTCCGAAACGTCGGGCTAAAATTAAAACAAATATACGCGTCTAAATCCGTAAAAAGCAGTTTTATTTATGCAAATGAGTCGCGCAAGTGTTAGAAAACAAAGTCTGGGTAAAGAACTATCTGTCTAACTAGGTAGTTAGTATATTGTCCTTATGATGATGGATGGTCAGCGTCATATTACACCATAATACCTCCTAAAATGGAAGAGGCCCGTGCCCAATAGTAGGGCGTTATCGAGCTGGAGAGAGCGTATTCTTACCCTGAATGGTCCCGCTAGTCCATCGTCCAGTTCCAGCACATATCCCCGAACTGCTGCGGGCGCGGCGGGCGGACGCCAAGCTAACGTGCAAGAACAACCGCGAGCCGCGCACGCTTCTACCGCCATTTCTGGTGCACCCGGGGCTGAATACCATACAAATGTTGTTGAAATTCTTCCTACATCCGAAAAATCGTAAAAATGCGCCCACGGAATAATAGTAGATTGTACACCAAGGGGATAAAGCACTGTATTATGTCACGGGCGCGATATTGAATCCTGAGCGTAACGAAGGACTCCAGATTTAACTCCCGAGCGTAGCGAGGGGGTTTTAATTTAATTATGAATTAAAATGGAGTCCTGAGAGCAGTGAAGGATTTAAGCGCGCCCAAGGCAAAATCAGTTTTATCCCTGAGGAGTATACTCTACTTTTCTCACTTTTTGCGAGACAATAAAAACCAAGGCTACTAGAAAAAGTATTTTATTTATTAAAATACTGTTTTCATTACTAATTATATATAATTGGCAAGTTTTGTCTGATATTGATTGCACCGTATTGAAATACTCGCGGCTTTTGTTTTAAGTATTGATTTTTTTTCGTTCGGCTTGCCGTGGCGTGGCCAGCTCGATTTTCGAATAAGTTCGATTTTCAAATAAATGAGGCGCGATTTTGACGAAATTAGACTTTAAATGCATAACAATAAGAACTAAGAGAAGTGAGAATCACATTACTGCCCGGCGGGTTATAATGAAATTCAGTACAACATTACACCCCGGCAAAAGACAAGGGCTATAATGATTTACTTTGAGTAAGATTTGCATGATATATAATGAGGCATTTTCGAGCAGGTGGTGTGAAAAGATGTTTATTTCTTTTTACGCAATAACTAGTACATCTAATGAA
The DNA here is from genome assembly GCA_916999025.1 of Orgyia antiqua. Taxonomy (NCBI): domain Eukaryota; kingdom Metazoa; phylum Arthropoda; class Insecta; order Lepidoptera; family Erebidae; genus Orgyia; species Orgyia antiqua. The sequence goes on from OU779865.1 coordinate 1,068,107, forward strand.
ACTTTTAACTTCACACAATGTGTAATATAATGTAGTATGTATGTCCTAAGCTAAACTTATATATGCTTATTGGGTACCCTTAGAATATACATAGAGTACATAAACGTAGTACAAACATCTGAACGACAAAAACAAATACTTTCATTGTGCGCGGAGCGAACCCGCAACCTTGTGGACGATAATCCGGGACATGAACCACAAGACCACGACGTCAATAATAATTTTCTTTTTTTATAAATTTGAATACTTACACAAAACTAAGCTACCTCAATTCAATACAAAATTTTTACATTACCAAAATGCTCACATGCGAATATTGTTTAAAATTTACCTGATGTTTGCATAAGTTTTTCTGGCGCTGAAGTTTCCGTGAAGGCACAAATAACAGTTAAAAATAAGTTAATTTTCAGTTAGCAGTCAAGTATTACACATTTACATAGGGAATTCACACGGTCCTCATTTTTAGACATGTAATCAAACTCCTGGTCCCAAAATTAGAGCGTAATTTATCCCAGAGATGGCCAATACAGCCCACAATATCTTTTGTAGATACATACTCAAAGTAGGTCCATTGATACGTCGTTAAAATACAGCTAAAATAAAATTAGGGTTTCTTGTTTTTACGGAACTCTAAAAACATTTAAAAATAATATAATTATGCAAACTTACGTATACATTCAACAAAGTTCATGCTTCTAACTGTACGAATAACAGGTTCGATATCCAGTGTAAGCGCGGGCGCGGTAGGCGGTGAATCTAACGACGAACAAAGATTTGACGCTGTCTCTTGGGCCCGCGCAGACAATATGTTACCAACCTATGTAAATATTAATTAATTATGGTTAATGTACACTCCGTGTGGTGACGGATTAAGAATACAAATGTCATCACCCCATCTCCTCCTAAGGGTGCTGTAAAAGTCAGCTAAGGGATATTGCGCACAGATAACACCCTCTGTGAGAGACGGAAAACTCGAAAATAAACCATGTGCCAACACGCCTGGTCAGCGCGGCATTGTAGACCATAATCCCTCCCAAAGTGAAGGAGGCCCGTGCCCAACAGTGGGACGTAAATGGGCTGGAGAGAGAGAGAATGTATACTTATTTATAATGTACGTTAGTTAGCCTGTAAAATATTCAATTAAGAGGGCACGAACTGGAACTTTGTTATTTTATCTTTTTCATATATATTATTTAAATTATATAAAGCACTAGGCCTAAGTATATTAACTAACTAACTAGCCAGATATTGTATGTGGAAGCCTGTTTCACCGTGATACAGTTTTAAAACTAGTACGGGAAATAGTTCGCATATTTATATAGCCACTGGGTTTTCAAAAAAATATGTGTATCTAAGTTAACATAAATGTATAAACCTGTTTTATTGCAATAAATATTTGTTATTTGTTATTTGATACCAAATTCCATACAAACATATGGGCATCGTAGTCCCCTTTTCAAAACATAATAACTAAAAGAAATATGACCGTCCGAAAATCTCGTTTTTTTCGGTTTTCTTTAGCTAATGTTTCAGCGTCTATCACACATATTTGGTAAGGTTTTGCCAAAAAAGAAAGTGATACAAGCATAGATATACTCTTCATCTATAATATAGCGTAAAAACAATTAAAATCGGTTTAACTAACGCGAAGAAAAAAGGGGACTACGAAACGTCTTTTTTTCAAAGAATTTGTTCGGCGCTCGGGAATAGGGATAGCAATACTTAAGGCAAATACCTAAATTAAGAGTACAGTACCCTCTTAAATTTGTAACACTTATGCTCAACATTTAAACGAATGTAGCGCGTTCATTTGAGGATTTATATTCCAACAAATCTCCAGTACCTAAATAGCCCAACAAATATGAAACATTAACTGTTGCCCGCGACACCGTCCGCGTGGTACTTAATTTTTTGCAACATTTTTCACTAATACTTCGCTCCTATTTATCGCAGCGTGATGTTATATGGCATGTTGCCTTCCTCGATAAATGGACTATCCAACACAAAAATATTTTTTCAATTCGAACATGTAGTTCCTGAGATTAGTGCGTTCAAACAAACAAACTCTTCAGCTTTGTACTGCACAGTACTGTACACTGTACTTTGTGAGAGTCGGAAAACTCGAAATTAGTAAGTAGTAGGAATAGCGGTGAGTGTAGTGACGGATTACGAATACAAGTGTCACCACCCCATTTCTTTCCCAGGGGGCTGTAAGATCCAGCTAAGGAACAATATAAGCAGTTAACGTCTACTGCCAGAGACGGGAAACTTTAAACTAAACCCTGTGTCAACACACCTGGTCAGCGCGGCACAGTAGACCATAATCCCTCCCAAAGTGGAGGAGGCCTGTGCCCAACAGTGGGACGTAAATGGGCTGGAGAGAGAGGGGAATAGCAAACCAGTAATCCTCCCTAATGTGGAAGAGGCTCATGTCCAACAGTTGGACGTATTATTTGGCTAAGAATAACCAACTTTAAAAATGGGGTGTATTACATCATTGGTACAAAAAAAGTAACTTTTTCAAAACAAACTCAGTGCACAGTCCAACCTCTGATTGTTAGAAAAAGTAGGTATAATGATAGCGATTGTAATAATACAATACAATGGGTGTGTCTGTAATCATATATTCAATGTGTCATGGAGTGTATTATTGAAAACAATCATATACATATTTATCAGCACTTTATCAATACATATACCAATAGCATTTTACTCTAGTGTTATTATCATAACTATTAACTTGTTTGATGGATTAATTAGGTACCTACTATTTAATATGACACGATTTGTGGCAGAATTAAGTACGATGTGGATTTCAGTTAATAGGTTTTGGCTTCAATTCTCGTCATATAACAACTTTGACACAAAATGATTTGGTTTTGTATCCCACACAGACCAGTTCACTAAATAAGCGATAAATAAGAGTTTAGTTACATTTATTTACATTTCTTTTAGGACATTGTGTGAAATGTCCATGAATATTTATAAAAAAAAAAAATTATTTAATTGCGTTGGAACGTGACAATATTTTCCCGTTTCCGACAGTCAGATATGTTACAACTTATGGCGTTTTGGCAAACTCATCCGCGCATTTCATTTATTTTAATTTATTAATAACTTATGGAATACTTACTATTCATGAATTAATAAATTATACAATGCTATTATTTTTACAATAAAGTTTTGTATTTTGGGCAAAAATATGGCAGAAACTAGGTTGTACACCTATGTACATATAAAACCACCTTAGAGCATGAATCACACAGGAGTTAAGATTGTAAGGCGACCGACTCCCCCCTGATCACCTCGCCGACGCGGCAGTATTTTAGCCAATGCAAGCAGAGTGTGTAATAGCTTCTATTGATTTAAAACTCAAAGAAAACAATGTACCTGTAAGAAAGCAGCATGATCTGATTCCTTAAGTGCTTCTATAGAGAAATGTAGTAACGCAGTAGCTTCTCTTAGTTTCTGAGCAGCATGCGATGTTAAAGATTTCATATTTGTTATAGCTTGTGTTCTGGTATTGCGGGCAGCTCTAATCAGTTCATCACGTCTTCTGTCTATGGCACGAGTTACTTCTGCACAAGCCTGGTCTATTTGTTTTTCTAATTCTTCACAAGATTCCTGTATATAAATGCACTGTTTAAGTTCTGTAGCCAAATAACACAACTGGAGTTACCAGGTGGAATAAGTAATAGAATATTTTTTTTTTAACAGTTAATGAGTATAACTTACATTAATCTTGTCTCCTGTTCCTTTAACTAATTGTATATACTCTGTCATTGCTTTGGCTTGCTCCGAAAGATGCTGGAGTGATTGTGATAATTCAGTCTAAAAATAAATTCACAAAAATATTTCAAACTTTTAGGCTAATAAGCTAATATTTTAAGATAAAATTAATTTAGCTAAATTGTGTTTATACAGAAGCATTTAATATAATAAAAAAAATAATGCATATGTTAGGATAGGCTAGGCTATGTTTTAAGTAGTTGTAAAAGAATACATGCATATTGATAAGAAGACAAACAATATAAAGAGAAATGGTTTTGACCATGGAGTGGCTTTTTAATAAAATGTAATACATATTAAGGTACCTTATGCGCTCTGGCTGCTATGGACAGTGCCTGTGTTTCATGTGCAGAATGTCTTTCAGCATGACAGCGCTGACATATTGGTACTAAACATGTGTTGCAGAATAACACCGGTGGACAGCCATGGTCTGAACAAGTAGTGCCCAGAGCGCGTAGCTCGTGTTGTGCCAGAGGACCGCGAGTAGGATGCCAGGCGTCACGGCATCCAGCACAGTATCGCACAGAACACTGCTCACAACGTACCACTGCTGCCCTACGATCACCTTCACACATCTGACAAGCCTCTTCAGCAGGAGGCGCCCCAGTAACACCACCAAATCTCTCAACAATCGTTCGCATAACACGAAACGGTGGTAAACCTTCAGCTCCATTATCATCTAAATATACTAACTTATTACACGATGGACATGTTATTGTAAATGCTGCACTACCGTAAGCGGGTGCGGCCGGGGTTCCTGCGTAACTATTAGGCCTTGATCCACATACAACACCACTATCAGTTTCACTAGACACGGACGCTTTGTCCGCCTCCTGATAATCATTCGATGCTGCCGAGTTATCCACCTCATGTATATGAACCTGTAAATTCACGGCACAAACTCTACAAAGTGCATGACCGCACGGCAGAAGTACTGGCTCCTTGTAAAATTCTTTACAAACAATACATCTTATTTCTTCTTCCATTGTGTAAGTGTTGATTTTAGGCTGAATAGAGAGCAACCGATAAATTAATGCACATATTCTATTTTACATGTTTATTGTAGATAATTAATAAATCTATGTCAAAGAAGCTAAACAACAAAATCTAATAAAAAACAAATTAGAAAAATTTATCTGCATCGGGAACACCACAGATGGGTAATTCCCACCACAGAATAGATAGAAGATGATTCCCACGTAATTCCCACGAAGTATAGATACAAGGAGTCCGAACGTAATGTTGAACGAATGGTCTCAAATTAAGCGACAGATTTTTGCCGGTAGAGTGCGCCATTTTTCAAGAAGTACTCGTTTGAACTATTGACACTTGTGGAAAAAAATATTCTGAGAAACGTGGATATAAATATAAGTTTTAGGAAATTTTTCGAGTGCTTTAAACCCAACAATACAGAGAAGGTCAAGAGATATTCTGATATTCTATACTAGCATCGGTACGTCCTGAATACTTGCGCAGCCAGTGGCAGAAAATAGAACTATGATCTGGGTTGATTATTGTGTACACGAAATATTATGGAAAAGCCTATACCGTTCGGACTCCTTGTATCTATACTTCGTGGTAATTCCACAGAAAAATATTATCACAGAATATTATGCAAGCATAGAGTAATGCATGCCATTGCATGCTGGATGCAGTTAGCGCAAAACCGCACATTGAAATACAAATTACTAATTACTTTTGAGTGGAGTAATTGAAATACAAATTACAAAATACAGTATTTTGGGTATTCGTAATTGAAATACAAAATACAAATTACAAAAGACATTTTGACCCAACTTTAAAAAACAAGAGGTTTTTTTTTAATATTTGTTCACGGATAACTTTGTCGTTTATGAACCGATTTTAATGCTTCTTTTTTGTTGGAAAGTAAATGTTTCAGAGGTGGTTTTATGATAGGGAAAATAGGTTTTCGTGATGGCAGTCCAGGGAATTAGATAGCAACTTTCAAAGATCATATGGCACTGTTTGAGGTTGGTTTTTTATTACTAAAAGCTATGATATGAAAAAGGATAAATTTTATAATATTAATATTTATGTAGGGATTATCTCTGAAAATATTGTCCGTGGTGACGTATTAAGAATACAAGCGTTACCACCCCCATCTTCCGTGAGCAGGCGGTCCGCCTAGTCCTCGTGACTGGGTCAAGGCAAGGCACTGGGATCTGACGTACCACCTCACCCAGCTCCTCACGGGTCATGGCTGTTTCGCCAAGTCACCGTGGGAGCTGGTTGGTATTGAGTCAGATCCCGAGTGCTGCAATTGTGGGAGTGGAACCAAGGACACAGCGTAGCACACTCTCGCCGTGTGCAAGGCTTGGGACACCTAGCGTGTTGACCTCGTCGACGTGCTGGGCAAGGATTCGTCACCCTCAATGAACAATGTTGGGCTGCCGTCACCTCCTTCGCCAGGGAGGTGATGGCGGCAAAGAAACCTTGTCACCCTGCAGGGCCCCAGGCAGAGGTTGTCGGCGCGCAATAGCCGACGGCTTCCCCCAACGAGGTTTCTGAGTACTGATTCGCCGCGAAAATGTGGCTGTCAGCCACAACAACACGGCGGTGGAACCGCCGTCGGGTCGGGACCCGATTAGCGGGGCCACCTCTCGCCGGTTCGTGGTAAAGCTTAAGGCATCATCATGGCGCGTCAGGGCAGAAAGCGGTTATAGAAAATAAACAAAACAAAATCCACCCCTTCTTCTCCCCAGGCTGCTCTATAAGCCAGTTATGGAATATTCTGGACAGATTTAAGAGACCCTTTGAGAGACGGAAAACTTGAAAATAAACCTTGCCATCAACTATCACGTCAGGTCAGCGCGGCACAATAAACCAAAACCCTCACATAGTGGAAGGGGCCCGTGCTCGAAGGCCTTTCATGGGCTGGAGAGCGATAGAGAGAGGACTTTTTGTAAAGGTGTTGATCCAATCCTGATATTTTGTGCACTAAATTTGTGAAAAAAATATCAGGATTTGATAAATACTTTTGGAGATAACCCCTCTCTCTAATAGATCGAGATGCGAGAGGTGAAATTTTTTATTTATTTATTTATTTATTTATAAACACTTTATGCACAAAAAGGTACAATGGCGGACTTAATGCCCTAGGCATTATCTACCAGCCAACCGCTGTGTGACTGTGCCGCGCTGGAGATTACAGTCTACTGTGCCGCGTTGGAGATTATAGTCTACTGTGCCGCGCTGACCAGGTGCTCAAGTCCACTATTTTGGAACAATTGTCATACCGGCACAATACCGGCACGATACCGTTGCAATTGAAGTCAAATATCCGTAGTCTGCTATATGCCGTCATAACGGTCTTTCAATGGTAATAGAATTGTCGATCTCTTTTATCTATGCATTGAATTTTCGGTCTCTTTTATCTATGGATTGTGTTAGAATGGTATGTATGTGTTGCCGTTTTTAAAAAATGCGTTAGTTGAAGTGATTTTCGAAAAACTACTAATAAATTTAAACATTTAATCATGCTAGACTTCGTTTAAATATATTTGGACATACTATTTATTAGTATAAAAAGCAATGTGAAGTTTAGGAGATTAGTAAATTGCAATAAATTACAAAGAACAATTTCTAATATTTCTATCTATCTATTTTTTATTTATGGCAATCTGTCGACACAGGACAATTTAAAAATATTACTGTCAAATTCAAAATAGCAGACTACCGAAACATTTCAGTCATTGAATTGCAATTGTGAAGCAGTTGTGTACGAGACTAGCAATTTATGTCACTTTGACAATTGTAAGACAATGATGAAGTCGTTATGACGACACATTAATAGTAGACTACCAAAAACTTTACTATTGCACCATAATGGTACAATAATGGTACAGTTGTGACACCGTTGAAATACCCGACTCAGGGCCCAGGCGTGTTGGCATAGGGTTTATTTTCGAGGTTTCCGTCTCTCACAGAGGATGTTATCTGTGTGCAATATCCCTTAGGTGACTTTTACAGCACCCTTGGGGGGAGATGGGGTGGTGACACTTAATTCTTAATCCGTCATCACACAGAGAACCAGCATAAAAAACACCATCCGTAACTATTACCAGCCTTTAGCAGCACTACCTTTCATCAGTCAGTACTTTCATCAAAAGCTTCAAAGGTTCCAAAATATTTTTATAACTTGTTTAACTTACAGTAATATATTGACTTCATATCTGTATATCAATTTACTGTAGTTACCCCAAAGAGAGCAAAAATATAAGCCTCCATGAGGTTATCGTATTTGTGGCAAACAATCATTTTCGGCACCGACGTCAAACTAATGATGGTAAATTAAAATTTTATGGGTCGTCGTTACCTCATTGACAATTTGCGTTCTGGTAACCAATTTCGGCGTACAGCTTATTTAACGGGCACAGTGTTGCAGCTAATAGCTACTTTAGCTACATTAAGTGACGGTTGTAAATGTATTTTAAAAATGTATTTTGAAGCCTCAAGTAATTTATACTAATTACAAATTACTTCGACGTCTGGTAATTGAAATACAAATACAAAATACGTAATTGTATTTCAATTACGTATTTCAAATACATGTAATTGAAATACTGCCCAACCCTGTAGATATATAAATTTATTTTATTCAATAACTTATCGAATTAACGAGCTTGCTATGCGACAAAAGAATGCCAGTGAGAGTGAAAGGCAAGGTATACAAAACTGCCGTCCGCCCTGCTCTCACTTATGGTGCCGAATATTGGCCCTTGAAAAAGACCCACACTAAAAAGATACATGCCACTGAGATGAGGATGCTGAGATGGGCGGGAGGTGTCACTTTGCTGGATAGGGTGAGAAACGAACATATCCGTGGCAGCTTCAAGATTCACCCAATAGAAGAAAAACTCGCCGAGACCCGTCTTAGGTGGCATACCACCTAAGACGGGTCTCGGCGAGTTTTTTAATGAGATAGAATTTTGTAATGAGAAGACCAGAATATCACATGACCCGGCGAGCACTAGATATGTACACTGGCCCGAAAAGGCGTGGTAGACCCTTTCTAACCTGGCTGTCGGTAGTCAAAAACGACCTGAAGAAAGCTCTAGTAGATAGCACGACGACCCAAGACAGGCGTGTTTGGCGAAGGATGACGAGGAAAGCCGACCCCAAGTGAAATGGGACAAGGCTAGGCAGAGAAGAAGAATAACTAAATATTTCTAAAAAATATTGCAAAATATCCAGAAACAGAATTGCAGGAAGGTACCAAAATACAATATAATTTTTTTACCTCTAACAAAAATAGGCTATGATCGGAGAAATAAACTTTAAGTGATCTTAAAGATCACAAACATGACAAAAAATGTTTGGCAAAACAATGAATTCGCCTATTGATCATTTTACAAATGCTTCATTTTGCCAAATGATCAACACTTAAATTGACTTTTTACAAATGATTACTTTACAAAACTAACATTTGGCAACTGAGTTATCAGATAAATCTACTATTGGTTACTATTTGACGGGCTTCGTGGCGTAGTGGTTCATGTACTGGACTGCCGTTCACAAGGTCGCGGGTTCGATTCCCGCTTGGGACAATTATTTGTGTGATATTCATAAATGTCATACAAATGTTTGTACTACGTCTGGGTGTTTTCTATGTATTATAAGTATGTATTTACAAAAGAAAAGTAGTATATGTATTATATCCGTATTCTGGTACCCATAACACAAGCATAATAAGCTTAGCTTGGGACCAGAGGACGATGTGTGAAATGTCCATGAATATTTATATTTATATTATTTATTTATATTGGTCTAAAAATTTGGTAAGTATTCTTGTTATATTGACCACATTTTGCACATTTTTTTGCAAAGCTACTGCACTAGGTTTTTCTAAAAGAAAACATTATAAGTATTAATCGATATATTTTATTAAATATAGATAGATAGATAGATTGAATGAAAAAAAAAGATATTGTTATGAACCAAACTATTGTTAAGAGGATACCAAAATAGCTTCGTGCATTTTTCTTTAGCTCTAATTTTTAAGTATATGTTTTTTCAATATATGATCTAGGATCGCATAAACTCAGAAACGCGATTGAAAAAAGTTTTCTCGATAGAAAATCTTAGCGAAACAACCTCTCTATTTTTTTATTTTTTTCATTTGTCGGTCTATTATCGCGTATTAACTAATAAAATAACTTTAAAAACATAAGTAACTATTATACTTATATAGAAACACGTAAATCAGAATTAAAATATATTTTGTAGATTTTGAGTAAATAGGAAAAGTATCCCTAATTCTTCATTTTCTGTGCCTACTGGCTGTGTTAATATGTACGTGTCGGCGATGATATACGATAATATTGATGTAGGCCCTTAAACTATCGTATTTAGTCTGCGTACGGACATCTCTAAGTAGTTGTAACATCACTATCGATGACGCGCGGCGCCCGGCGCTTAATTTGGGGCTCAATAAATTAATTAAAAAAGGAAAAAACAAAGGCTTTCCATGCCCCTATCAAGCTGTCATCGCTCAGGTTCATGGCCCCTACTATATTTTTTGACCCTCCGTATATTATTATGAAAAGTTTTCATGACTTTTTCTTTATTTTTCATATGAAATATTACTTTTATAGATGATATAACATCAAAAAAATCTTTTCCTTTCTCCGTGACGTCCCATTGTTGGACACGGCCCTTCCCCACTTTGGGAGGGATTATGGTCTACTATACAGCGCTAACCTAACCAATTTTTACGGATTATTTGAATATATTGTTCGGGCAAGTGTTAGAAACTTTTTTATTTATATTTTGTTTTTGTTTATAACGAATGAGGTACCTGTTTCTATAGCAGTGATATTAGGTCTATACTAGGTATGTATATAGTTTAGAACCTAATACCTATATGATCTAAAGTGGAAGTGTTGTTGAGAGAAATAATTGTTGTCACATTGATAATAAACGATCATTAATTGAAGATAACGTTATATTATTTTGTGAATTATCTTATTGTAAATATTAAAGAACCCAGAATCCATAATCAGTAGGTACAACATACATAGATAGAAACATATATAGAACTGGACTCATACACCTAGGGTTCCGTGCCATCATCATCATCATAGGAAGCCTCAGTAAACTTTCGGTGTGGAAGCCTGGAAAAGTAAATTAATAAATGAAATAACCTTATGACAATTCAAATATAATAATAGTGTACCTATATCTCGATAATATTTTTTTATTGTATTTTTATTTCATTTATTTTTGTTTAGGTTCTAAGCAGTCGAGTTCTTGTTTATTTTATTCATTTTAATTATGAAAACCAAGCCAGGTATTTACGAGAATAGATTTCCTATTAGCATTAGTGTACTTATGTACTGATCACAATCTCACTGGAATTTATGTTGTTAATAACTTTAAATCCATATAAAAATATTGTAAAAGTCGAATGGAAAATCATGTATTGAGACACAATTAAAAATGATTATTAAATACCTACCCATATAACGATACCCCACTTGAGGCCACTTGACATAATTTGTTGACTTTTATTTGTTTCATCTTCACATTATGTGTTCAGATTCGTTACTAGTATTTAGCCTAATTCTATAGCATCCAGTAGACGCCATATTGAACTTTCAGTAATGACGTCATGACTTTAGTGACACTTGCCGTTGCCTACGAATCGAATATTGACGTATTATGAATCATGAAAATCAGCCCAGGCACCTGGCCTTTATAGTACTACAAACAGTGGCGGATTTGCAGTCTCGGCCGCCCTAGGCCCCAAGCACCCCTTTCCTAGCTTCCACCATATAGACTACATAATGAAATTACTTCATTGTCAACTTTTATCTAAATAGATTTAGAAATTTAGGAGAAAAATGCCACTGACTACAAAGGAAAGTACATACATAATAATAAAAACAATACCACTCTTTTGCGTAGTGCAGTCGGGTTGAAATCCGTTGCGTAGTTTTAGAGATTGATAGTGATAGATATAGAGGCATACAGGAATAATGAATTTGCCATTAAAATAAGTAAAGATGTTTCGCTCTTTAATTTGATAGTTGTTTTACAGAAATAAATAAATAAATAGTACAAAAGAAACTCTCCTGAGAGTAACTGAACAATACTTGCAAAGAATAGTTACTAAGAGAAATATTAACAAAACTTGCTGTTGCAGCCTAAATACAGATTTACTAAATTTATCGGCATCTCACACCATCCTATGGTCCTCTGAAAAAAAATATGGAGGAATCGTAACATTACCAAAGCCACTAAGATCCGGCTCGTGCGGACACTCGTATTCCCCATATTCCTTTACGCAGCAGAGACATGGACAGTGCGTGAACTGGAAAAGGGGAAGATAAATAATTGTTGGATAGCTATAATTGGTCTATTTTTAAGTAATTCTAAATATGTAGATTTGTTTGTGAAGACTGTTGTTATCCTTAATAAATAAATAAATAAACGTATCCAAACCGAAAAAAAAAATGCTTTGGAGATGTGGTGCTGGAGGAAGATGCTTGGGATTTCATGGACGGCATTCCGCACCAACGTACCTATACTCCAGGAATTGGGTATCACACAGCGTTTGTCATCCGTAGTACAGTCACGTATACTGCAATATTTTGGCCAAGTCTCAAGGCGGAGTAATGACTCCATAGAGCGGTTAGTTGTTCAGGGCAAAGTGGAGGGCACTAAGTTCCAGTTTGTCCAAGCGGCAAATAGTGTAACAAATCGTCTCCACTTCCACCAATAACACGGATGCCTCAGCGTGACCACGACCGCTCTGACAAGAGCGAGACGACAGAGAAGAAGATGGTCCTCTTATCCCAAGCTAAGCTTATATTCTTGAATTATTGGTACCACAATGCGGGCCCATCACTATGTACGGAACCAGTCCGAGTGTATGTTTGCTTCACTTGTTTTGTACATTTTGGGTTTTTTTTATCATCATTATGGTCTTGCTGTGTGACCCTCTTATGAAAATCGTAAATAGAAATATAGATAAGCATCATAATATAAATACACTCATTGATTCACATTGTCATCAGATGCCTATCGTGTGCTAAAAGCAAGAAGACGTTCAAACATAACATCAAAATGTACAGCAATTTAATATTTTTAGTAATACTATGTCTACTTGGCGTCTCATTTGGTAAGTTCTTTAATATTTTTGATGACTATCACTAAGTCGAACGCTTAGTTATTTGTTTTTCATTTTTAAACTTTGCAGAGCTTTTTTACTCTCGGTCATAGAAACTGATGTTCATAAATCTAGACCTATATTATAAGCTTACGTACATTACATTCATATAAAGTTACATAGTTCATTTCACCACCTCAAGGGGTGATAAAAATATTTACGTAGTGTTCGTTAACAGTATTCAGTTTGTTTGGCTTTTAATAGCCCGTGTAATATCTACTACTAAGTATTTATAATTATTTACTAGGTGTTCAAGAATTTAGAAGTGACTGGACCAATCCTGATGAATCAAGTTTCAAATTTTATGAAACACCATTGAGCTGGGACAACGCTCGCACGTTCTGTCAAACTAGAGGTATGTTTATTAAAGATAATTTTATTTTGTAATTCAACAGTCATCCTCAGAACTTGTATGAATACTGTGTAAGATGTAGGTATCTATGTGAATTCATCTTGTTAAAGCCAGTTGATCATCTAATCATCTTTGCATAACATAATGTAGTGTATCTTATGAGTAATAATAAACTCTATTACAATAGAAGAGAACACGGTACATCTGAACAGAACAGACTCGTTTACAGACAATACACGTGTTGATACTCCAGTTCTCTTCCACATAATTATATAGATCTACTAAATAGTTACATGAAAGTTTCCTGTTTCATTTACAGATGGTATATTAGCTTCACCGATTACAACTAAAGTAAGAGATATAATGACCAAATTATTGAAGACAACTCGTAAAAGTGAAATCTACATCGGGGTTCACTCTACTTACAAAAAAGAAAGTTACAATTCTATTGATGGTAAGTTAGATAGATCTAATACTTTTGTTATATAAACTTTAGTATTGTATCATAGATAACACTAAATCCAATCTACGTAATGATTAGTAATAAAATTGAAAACATTCAATAGTTACCTAAATTAATTTATTTTATTTACAGGCATTCCACTTACTAGTATGCCTCAGTCCTGGACAGATCCTGACGTAGACACTCCAACTGATACAGAAAAATGTATAACTCTCAATAGAAATGGGCAAATGTCTTATGTAGCATGTAATAAGATGAAGTCATTTATATGCTATGAGAAATTATCTATTATCAAACCTGTCAAACTATGTGGAAACAAGGCGTCGGGTAAATATAAGTTTTTAAAAATGTAATTTGCTTTACAGAAATTAATGTTCAGTATTTTATTATGATATAAAACAAGAAAGACAGCTCATATCAATTATATAGATTCTTAATTTAATCTATACATTAATTTGAATATTACAGATTATTATATAGATGGTCGTACAGACAAATGTTACAAGTTTCATGACGAGCCGAAGAATTATAAAGAAGCTAGTCTAATTTGTTACGAAGAAGGCGGCCATCTTGCCATAATAAATGGTGAGGAAGAGGCGCAAGTAATCCGCGATATATTTGCTAGAAATCCAGCTGAATCTATTCCAGGAGACTTTGAGAAAAACCACGCTGCTATTGGCTTTTATTACTGGGGTGAAAATTCAAAATGGATGACATTACATGGTACGTCTTGACAGTACACTAACAAAATTTTGACTACTAAAAAAACTATTTTTTTTAATTTAAATTTAAAGTGACTGATCTATTTCTCTGAAAGCTCCTATTATATAATCTTTTGAGACAAGAGGATGTCGCCTGTTCTTAAAAAGTTACTAGTAATCTAATTGTTTAAATAATATTTACTTGCAGGTCAAACGATTCAAGAAGCTGGTTATGATAAGTTTGATATTGGAGAACCAAACAACCTGAATGAAGATGAATACTGTGGTTCAGTCGCACGTAATGGTTTACTTAACGATTCACCATGTACTTATAGATTCATGTTTATTTGTGAAAAGGATCCTGTCACAAATCTTGTTGCATCATCGTAGAACGATCCAACATCAACCTAGTATCTAACACTAGAACAATTGTTGTATATTTTAATATCTTTTTGAATAAATAATACTGCAATTTTTAATAAAAATGCTTTTAATCACCTTCTTATTGCCACTTAGTCTATAATGTGATTGCGACTACAATTTATGTTTTGTAATGTTCACTACCCATTCCTCTGTGATCAAATTCAGCTGTCGCAATGATCTCACGAACTATTAGGATTGTCGATATTAATGTACAGTTTGTACGAATGTTTCGAGTTAGCCTAAGACTGAGCTACAACATGTATTAGGCGTTTCGTACACAAAGGTATAACGACAGCTTATTACTAAGACTTCATTGTTTGTCCGTCTGTCTGTCACTAGGCTGTATCTTAATACCGGTGATAACTAGAAGGTGGAAATTTGCACACATGGTGCACCTACCTATATCAGTTGATGCTTTAACAACAAATACTGACAACCAGTATAGGTACAATAAATACTTAAGAGCCTCCCATGAAACTAGACTATACTCGATGAAACCCATAGAAGACATGAAAACGATGAAAGAATAAAAAGTAGGTATTGTATAGGTACATAATTTTATAGGTATTACAATTTAAGTGAAAGTATGGATGTTTGTAGCTCTTTCACGCAAAAACTACTTAATAGATCTTAATGAAACTTTGGAGACTTACGGCATGTCGGTCAGAATAACACATCGGCTTTATATCATCGCGCTAAAAGCAAAGAGTACAATAATATAGATATAACGCTAAAAGCCAAGGAGCGGGACAGTACCAATAAATGCGGATGAATCCACGGATACAAGCTAGTGCAGTAGGTAGAAAGAATGTTTCAGTCAATTAAGATACGTGATATGGGGCACCTACATCAGGTACATTCACAACATAGGCAACTGTTCCTATATCTTATTCTGTAAGTTTGTATAACTGAATTATAATATTAGATGGTTCGAAATTAGTAGGTATATAGAGTTCATGTACATTAAGATAGCAGCGGCTGCGTGAGCATTATTTACTTTAACAAAAGTAAATAATAGAATAAAAGGAGTGACCAGCTCCACGACAATTAGTCTGAGTTCAGGCATTCTAAAAACCCCCATACAATTTAAAGTACAAGTGTCTTGTAAATTTACTTTGGACGCGTTCCAGCATAAGTTTGTACTTGGCTTCATGCGGTGCCTAGGTGACTCCTCACTAATGCATCGTATAAAACTTTCACTGTAGTACCTAATATTTGCGAATACATGAGTCTGCCTTATTAAAAAACAAAAATTACTTTACCTCTTCTTACAACCAGTAACGATATGGTCCCGAAATTTTAAGTCTGGTTTGAATGTAGCACCTAGATCACGAACCTGTGTAATTCTGTCTATGGCTACAGTTTCTATTTTGTAATCATGGCGCAAGGGGTTCCACGACCGTTTATAGGTCATCGGTCATTTTGCTGAGTTAAAACTTAATTTGTTATCTTGACTCCACTAAACCACTCTGTTGATATCGTCTTGCAACAATTTACAATCGGACTGGTCCTTTATCTCTAGTAGTAACTCGAGATCATCTGCAAACAATATACATTTGTGATGTCTAATGACATTTGGCAGATCATTTATCATTAATGAAAATTGGAATGGCCCCAAATTGCTGCCCTGATTCACACCTGACCTTGTAAAGTATGGTTTTGATTCGAGCCCGTTATATTTCATATAATTAACAAAAAAGCATTGTAAATGTGGTGTTCACCCAATATTTGATTATTTTCTTAATAAAAGATCATGATCAAGAGTGTCAAAGGTTTTTTTATATCAAAGTATCCTGTATCTATTTGATTGCCGGCATCTACTGCTGGAATTACATGTGCCATAAAGTTGAGGAGATAATTGTATTGGTGCTTAGTTTTGGCCGGAATCCATGCTGACAGCTGTCCACTTACCATGTATAGGCCAAAAGCACATAAGAAGTGTTCAAAGTCCTTAATTTTATATCTAGTTTTTCCATAGTTTAACTAAATCAATGGTTTAATATGTACGGAACCTGCTGGAATGTAGGTGTGAACGACCGCGACACCACGTTCATGTTTTAATTTTCAAATATAACCTACTTTTACGGATTATTTGACAAATGGTTCGCGCAAGTATTAGAGACTTTTATATTTTGTTTTTGTTTATAACAAATGAGGTACCTGTTTCTATAGCAGTGATAGTAGGTCTATACTAGGTATATAGTAGAGATGTGCCGACTACTACTTTGACCGACTAGCCGACTAGCCGACTAGTCGGCTGCAAAGAGGCCGACTAGTCGGTACTCGGTTTCGGGGATTTCCGTACGACTTCGTCGTAACCTGTTTATGCGTGTTTTGTTTACTTCGCTAAAGTCGCTAATATAATAACAATAACTTCGCTAATAAAATAAGTTCATCTTTGCTTACGTGCGTGTCGTAGTGCCTTAGAAATATTTGTGTTCAAAATATGAAATGTTAATTTTTTAATTTGTTATTAATTAAAAAATACCTACTTTTTTAATTGATTACAAGTTAATAGATATTTTTTTAAGTTAAGAAGATATTATTTTTAAATTATGGTGGAAAAAGTGATTACCGCAAGCGGGACTTGAACCTACGACCTCGGAATACCGTTCCGTAGCTCTGCCAACTTAGATTATTGCGGTCGTGCTTTCAGTAATCAAATTAGGCTACTGCAATCGTCACTCGATTGAGTTTGTATCGTTTATTTTACGTATAACGCTATCTATCGAGAATGTTTAGCAACAACCTCGTTCAGCCACCTAGTATTCTTTACAGAATACAATTGGGTTGAAAATAATCACGAGACTTTCAGTACTAAAGTAATTTTACTTAATAATTTAAATGATGGTGGAAAAAGAAAGTAATAAGTAAAAGCATAGCATGTCAATTGCAAAATTAATAAATTACTTTAGATATTATTTCGTTTGTTAATTAATACCAATTTTAAGAAGGTACCAATTTTGTTTTGTTGATGTTATAGATATGTTTTCTCATGCATTCTTTTTAAGCCAATATATTTTAGAAAATTATTATAACGAAGAAAAGATTGGTTTGCTTTACTTGTCGAAATGTGTCAGATTGATTATAAAATCCAAATAATAATGAATAATAAAGGTTTTATTTCCAGTTATTGGTACCACAATGCGGGCCCATCAACATGTATGGAACCAGTCCGAGTGTAGGTTTGCTTCACTTGTTTTGTACATTTTGGGTTTTTTTTATCATCATTAAGGTCTTCTTATTTGACCCTCTTATCCACTGAGATAAATAGGTAGAGTAGCAATAGTGAACAAACAATCTTACAAAAAGCGTTACCAGTTTACGTCAAAAAGTGACAAGACATTGACATTGGTAACAATGGGGACAGTTGCCAGCGGTAAGAAAATTTTCCCTACAATGAGTGAATGAGTGAACGTATTTATTGATCAATTTACTGGGTCTGTATTTAACAAACTTTCAAAAGATTCAATACAAATCTCAAGAAATAAATAAAGAATAAATAAATTGTATAAATTTTGTAATTTGTTTAATATTATTATACATATAAACCCAAGAGACATAATCCACTAATTAATATTAAATTAGCGAGTACTAACTATAGACAGAATTCTTATTTATGGAGAGCGAGTAATAAATTTAACAACATACTAATGTTGTGAGAGTGGGCACAAAGGCACTCTAATATTGACCTATTCTGTACAAGTATAGCATCGGCTAGGCGGCTGTTGGGCAAAGAATTTTTCAAATAGACTATAGGATGGTGTATATGGGCGGATTTATTTTGCATTTTTGTAATTTATATATTAATTTCAAATGTTTATTATATAATCGCGAACACTGTCTACGATGTTTGCAATTGTGTTTGTTTACATACTTGTATAGTGTTTTTATCCGTGAGGACCTATAATTAGCTTGCTGATGTATATTTTTTTTTAATTCATAGTGATTGTAAAGCTGTTGGTCTTCCTTGTAATAAATAAATAAATAAATATTAATAACTTAATATTTAACCTAATATTTGTAAAATATATGAATTATCTCGTATTTTAATGTACCTTTGAATCAATTTAGCCTTACATTCGTCTTAATGGGTCTATATTTATTAGCATGACAACTTTTTAGCGACTTCAAAAGAGGAGGAGGTTCCCAATTCGTGTGTAAGTTTTTTTTGAAAATTTTTTTTGTTTGTTAGCTCATAACTTTTGACCGGAGGAAGCGATTTTAACAATTCGATTCCATTTGCACCAGGTCAAGATCTGATGGTTATCACCTGAGAAATCGATGAAAACCCTCAAATATCAAAGGCACACGAAGTCGGTTGAACTCTTTTTTGAAAAATCCTCAACTATTTCTTAAAATCAATAGTTTTGGCGTACGAGGCAAAAACCATTACACATCCACGCTAATCCGTAATATGTACCTATCTTATCTTATTATTATAAACGAGCAATTGATTTATACAACAATTGCTAAATATAATTCTCAAAAATATATACTGGGAATAATCTAGGAAACGGCTGCAACGATTTTCGTGAAATTTGGTATGCAGGAGATTTTGGGGGCGGTAAACCGATCTAGCTAGGTTTTATGTACATAAAATGTCTTTTTTCGGTGGTTTAGTACAATGAAGATTATATTTATCTCTGGAACGGTGACTAGAGAGTTGAAATTTTTACAGTTTGTCTATATTAGTTGATGCTACATTAACAAATACAAAAAATATCATTTTCCTTCCCTTACCCTATTATTTGGGGTCCTGTTATCTCTGGAACGGCGATACCCATTACTTTTTTGCATAGACTAATGGAAAACCTCCTCTAATAAAATTATATTGATTGCCGTCTTCTAGAGCCGCCACCTTGACAATCAATTAATTAAATACATACCAAATTTCACTCCATTCCAATAACGATGAATTTTATTTGCACTCAACGGAGTGCAAATAAAATAAAAATTCAAACAAAGAAACAAACTGACATCTTTATCATTTAAATTTTATGATTACAAAAATAACACAAATTTATAGTAATACCTTGACTAAGGGGCCCACATTTCACTAAACTCCCTAAAAAGTTGGAAAAAGAAATTAAGCATGGCCTGACAACATTGGTGACGTGGAAAATTTTATGATGAATTTTAATAAATTTTAATGTTATTTTAACAAACTTACACGTGAAAACTAATTCCACATGCTCTTATCACCTTTTCCGATCGTGAGGTAAACTTTTTCACCGTACATTTCACCTTTTTGTTCCCTTTTTAATTATTTTTGGCGTTGAGTTCGCGTTTAGTGACAGCTAGTGGACAACTAAAGGTGTCAGTGCCACGGGTCATACCCTCTATACGCGCAAGTAGGCGCGTTATACTTCGTATCTAGTGTTTTAATATATCATTGCTCCTATGAAAATCCTAAATAGAAATATAGATAAGCATCGTAATATATATATGCACATTTATTCACCTTGACAGCAGATGCCTATCGTGTGCTTAAAGAAAGAAGACGTTCAAACATAGCATTAAAATGTACATCAATTTAATATTTTTAGTAATATTATGTCTATTTGGCGTATCATTTGGTAAGTTATATAATATTTTTGCCGATGATACGAATTTTATTATAAATATCCTTCGCAAGTTTTAAAACTGTTACCCACTCGTCCGGTCTAATTTTATTATTTTGATTTGCTTGCGTGAAATTTTGCACTCAAAATAAAGAATCGAGGATATTGTAATAATTAAAAAAAAAAAAGTGTTTTTGAGCGTTTCTTAGTTCTTGAACTATGCAAATTATTTCATATCTTGTTAGCTTGTTTAAAAGATTAATTGTAGGCATTCATTTAATGCACATTGATATACATCTAATATATAAAATTCACGTGTCACAGTGTTAGTTACCGTACTCCTCCGAAACGGCTTGACCGATTCTTCTCAAATTTTGCATACATATTCAGTAGGTCTGAGAATCGGCCAACATCTATTTTTCAAACTATTTTTTTTTTGTATGGCAAAACAACGTTTGCCGGGTCAGCTAGTTAGGTATATAAAGTTACATAGTCCCGTTTCACCACCTCAAGGGTTTCAATTTTATAACAAAATTTAGTGTTCGTTATTATAAGAATACTTAATATGAAAATATAATAAGATCCTGAATTTAACAGACAGCAGACAAAATGAAATTTCAGATAGGGATATCTATAGCAAAATTAAGTTCTCCAAGTTTACGAAATTGGAAAATTGTTTGTCGTTAATATACCTACTGATGATAATAAACAAAATTTTTTTTTAATTATAAACATTTATTTAAAAAAAAAAACATGGGAAGCCCTCACCGTGGTGCCAATTGTTTTAAAAATCAAACTTTGAAATTCAGTACATTTTAGAATTTAGAAAAGGTTAAGTACTTAGTTTTTTTTTAATTTTGGCTTAATATAATCTAAATCAAAATCAAAAATATATCATGTCTTAATTTTTTAAAAGTCTAAAGATGATTTATCTCGATTTTTTTATTATTTTACTTTATTTTAATTTTTTAATTATTTTCTTGTTAAATTATCTGAATAAAAAAAGTCATCTCTTTGTTTTCAAAAAATCTAAAGGTTTTTAGGGTTCCGTACCCAAAGGGTAAAAACGGGACCCTATTACTGAGACTTCGCTGTCCGTCCGTACATCCGTCCGTCCGTCCGTCTGTCACCAGGCTGTATCTCAAGAACGGTGATAGCTAGACAGTTGTAATTTTCACAGATGATGTATTTCTATTGCCGCTATAACAACAAATACTAAAAATAAAATAAAATAAATATTTAAGGGGGGCTCCCATACAACAAACATGATTTTTTTACCGTTTCTTGCTCGATACTAATAACGTTGCCTTATGTTGCATAGATAATGATACGGAACCCTTCGTGCGCGAGTCCGACTCGCACTTGACCAATTTTTTGATTTTGATTTAGATTATTTTACCTTTGATCTTTTTGATCCCACTTCAAAATTTGCAAAGAAATCTAAACTTAGGGATATCTTACGACCCGACTAACAAATTCAAAATCAAAAAAATATCACCTTTAGATTTTTTAAAGACCAAGAGATGGCCATATTTTTTTTCTATTTTATTTTTCTGCTGATCATATATCAGGAAAAAAAAATAGAATGCTCTAAGCCAAAATTAAAAAAACTAAGTAACATCACCTTTTCTAAATACAAAAATAAACTAAATTTCGAAGTTTCAGATTTTTAAAACATTGGGCACCACGGTGAGATCTTCCCAAAATTGTTTTTTAGGGTTCCGTACCCAAAGGGTAAAAACGGAACCCTATTACTGAGACTTCACTGTCCGTCCGTCCGTCCGTCCGTCCGTCCGTCTGTCACCAGGCTGTATCTCAAGAACGGTGATAGCTAGACAGTTGAAATTTTCACAGATGATGTATTTCTATTGCCGCTATAACAACAAATACTAAAATTAAAATAAAATAAATATTTAAGGGGGGCTCCCATACAAAAAACTGATTTTTTTACCGTTTCTTGCTCGATACTAATAACGTTGCCTTATGTTGCATAGATAATGGTACGGAACCCTTCGTGCGCGAGTCCCACTCGCACTTGACCATTTTTTTTTTAAATAATTGTTTATAACTCAAAAAAAATTTTGTTTATTATCATCTGTAGGTATATTAACGACAAACAATTTTCCAATTTCGTAAACTTGGAGAACTTAATTTTGCTATAGATATCCCTATCTGAAATTTCATTTTGTCTGCTGTCTGTTAAATTCAGGGTCATGAACGTCATTCTGTTCTTTTGGCTTTTATAACCCGTGTATTATCTACTACTAAGTATTTATAATTATTTACTAGGTATTCAAGAATTTAGAAGTGACTGGACCAATCCTGATGAATCGAGTTTCAAATTTTATAATACACCGTTGACCTGGGACAACGCTCGTACGTTTTGTCAAACTAGAGGTATTCTATTTTGGAATTCAACAATGATCCTTAAAACTTGCTATGAATACTGTGTAAGATCATTGATTCAAGTATAGTGAGATGTATCTATGTGAGTGCGTGTTGTTGAAGCCAGTTAATCATTAGTGCATAAAACATTGTGGTGTATCTTATGAGAAATAGATTAAAACATTACACGGTACATCAGAACAGAACAGATTCGTTTACAGACAATACACGTGTTGATACTTCAGTTCTCTTCCACACAGTGTCACTAATAACTTGCCGCAGTTTCGATAAGAAAATAATTATATAGATCTACTAAATAGTTACATGAAAGTTTCCTGTTTCATTTACAGATGGTATATTAGCTTCACCGATTACAACTAAAGTAAGAGATATAATGACCAAATTATTGAAGACAACTCGTAAAAGTGAAATCTACATCGGGGTTCACTCTACTTACAAAAAAGAAAGTTATATCTCTTTAGATGGTAAGTTAGATAGTTCTACTGATACAATACTTAAGTTTATATGCCTAACAGATAATTAAAACAAAACTGATAATACCTAAATTTATTATTATTATTTACAGGCACTCCACTTACTAGTATGCCTCAGTCCTGGACAGATCCTGACATAGACACTCCGACTGATACAGAAAAATGTATAACTCTCAATACAAATGGGCAAATGTCATATGTAGCATGTAATAAGATGAGGTCATTTATATGCTATGAGAAATTAACTTTCATCAAATCTGTCAAACTATGTGGAAACAAGAAGTCGGATAAATGTAATTTTTTTTTTAAATGTATTTTGCTTTACAGAAACTAATGTTCAGTTTTATATTATGATCTAAAACAAGAAAGACAGCTCATATCTACTAAGTATATAAAAATAAGTCGGGTTTTCCTTCCTGACGCTATAACTCCAGAACGCACGGACCGATTTCCACGGTTTTGCATTCGTTGGAAAGGTCTCGGGCTCCGTGAGGTTTATAGTTCTTTTTTTTTTAAATTTTATTTAGACTTTTTTTTGGTATGGCAAAACAACGTTAGCTAGCTAGTCAATTATATAGATTCTTAATTTAATCTAGGTATACATTAATTTGAATATTACAGATTATTATATCGATGGTCGTACAGACAAATGTTACAAGTTCCATGACGAGCCGAAGAATTATAAAGAAGCTAGTCTAATTTGTTACGAAGAAGGCGGCCATCTTGCCATAATAAATGGTGAGGAAGAGGCGCAAGTAGTCCGCGATATATTTGCTAGAAATCCAACTGAATCTATTCCAGGAGACTTTGAGAAAAACCACGCTGCTATTGGCTTTTATTACTGGGGTGAAAATTCAAAATGGATGACATTACATGGTACGTCGTGACAGTACAGTAACAAAATTTTAACTACTAAAATAACTATTTTTATTACATTTAAATTTAAAGTAATCAGAGAAATAGATCAGTCATCTATTTCTCTGATTACGTAAATGTGTCCAAAAGTGTATTTCCCTCATTCACGTTATTTGTTCAGCAAAGCTCCTATTTTATTATATTTTGTGACAAGAGGATGTCGCGTGTCTTTAAAAAGTTACTAGTTAACTAATTGTTTAAATAATATTTACTTGCAGGTCACACGATTCAAGAAGCTGGTTATGACAAGTTTGATATTGGAGAACCAAACAACCTGAATGAAGATGAATACTGTGGTTCAGTCTCACGTAATGGTTTACTTAACGATTCACCATGTACTTATAGATTCATGTTTATTTGTGAAAAGGATCCTGTTACAAATCTTGTTGCATCATTGTAGAACGATCCAACATCAACCTAGTATCTAATCACTAGAACAATAATTGTTGTTGTATATTTTAATATCTTTTTGAATAAATAATACTACTGCAATATTTAAATAAAAATGCTTTTATTTACCTACTTATTGAGCTGCCAATTAGTCTATAATGTGATTGCGACTACAATTTATGTTTTGTAATGTTCACTACCTATATACACCTCTGTGATCAAATTCAGCTGTCGCAATGATCTCACGAACTATTAGGATTGTCGATATTAATGTACAGTTTGTACGAATGTTTCGAGTTAGGCTAAGACTGAGCTACAACATGTATTAGGCGTTTCGTACACAAAGGTATAACGACAGCTTATTACTAAGGCTGTATTGTCTGTCCGTCTGTCTGTCACTAGGCTGTATCTTAATACCAGTGATAACTAGAAGTTAGAAATTTGCTGCCTACCACCTACCCACCACCACTAACAACAAACACTGACAACCAGTATACAATATATTTGACGGTTGACGGTCTGATGAGATATTAAAAGTGAGACAGCGCTTACCAAGCGCAGTGGAACGGTTCCCTAATGATTGACCAAAAAATTTTTGACAAATGATCATTTGACAAACAACATTTCACCAAATGATCATTTGGCAAACAATACACTTGACAAAAGTATCATCTTACAAAAACTTACTTTGCAAATAATCCATTAGCAAACACTAGGTACACTTGACAAATGTGTTAAGTATTCACATCATCAAATGTCAATTGACCTTTTTGTATGTTTACCCATTATGTATCATTATCATCATGAATCAATATTAATTGGGAGAAATGCCCTAAAGTCGCTTCTGGCACTCGCCGGCCACTGCCGGGGCACGCTCGCTTTGCTCGCTCGGCTCATGCGATTGGGGTTAATGTTCTAACCTAACCTAACCCAATCTAATAAAAGAGATATAATTATTATATCTCCAAATACGGCATCCCGTGTACGGCAGCTAGCCGTCTGCAACGTTGGGCAATTAAATTAGCTGCATATGATTTTAAAATAGAATTTGTACGCACAAATGAGAATGTAGCTGATGCTCTCTCATGTCTGAATAAGACTCACAAGGAAAATTCGGGAAATGAAGACGAGTTGCCCGAGCGAACGTACCTTCATTTCGCATACGAGGCACTTCTTTTAGATTACAGTATTTTAAAAAGAGAGACTAGAACTGACCCTTTGTTGAGTCGCGTAATGAGTTATATACAAGATGGTTGGCCAACTGAATCGGATATAAGGGAACTTGAACCATATTTTAATTGTAGAAAGGAATTATATTCGGAATTGGGTTGCATTCTTTGGGGCCATAGATTGGTTATTCCTTCGTTTTGCAGGGATAGGGTTTTAAAGGAACTGCATGATTCTCACATGGGTATAGTGAAAACTAAAGCGTTAGCTCGTAGTTACGTGTGGTGGCCTGAAATTGATGAGCAGGTGGAGGCATTGCACAGGCTTGCGCTGTGTGCGCTGCAGTCGCTGTTGCGCCTCCGCATGAGGTGCCACACTCGTGGCCGTATCCTCTGAAACCTTGGTCCAGGTTGCATTTAGATTTCCTAGGTCCTATTGCAAACTTAAATTATTTAATAATAGTCGATTCATGTTCAAAGTGGATTGAGGCAGTTAATATGAAATCGACGACGTCTAGTTCAGTGATAAGAGTGTTACGAGATATTTGGTCGAGGTTTGGCCTGCCTCGACAGGTCAGTAAGTGATAACGCCACCGTCTTCTCAAGTGCCTAATTTAAAACTTTTTTAAGTCGTAATGGTATTCAACATATATTCTCAGCGCCATATCATCCAGCCTCTAATGGAGCTGCAGAGAATGCCGTAAAAATATGCAAAAAAGTTATCAAAAAGGCTCTATTGCAGAAGTTGGATACTGACACCACTCTGTGCAGGTTCTTGTTAACCTATAGAAACACTGAGCATTACTCGACCGGGGAGAGTCCGGCTAAAATTTTCTTAGGAAGGAAGTTGCGAATGAGGTTAGATTTATTAAGGCCTGACCGGGAAGCTTGAGTCGCGGAACCACCGACACTCAGTGAGGAGGCGGCCGGTGGAGCGCGACATCAATTTTCGCCAAATGAGCCAGTGTGGTATAGGGACTATGGGGGTGCAAATAAGTGGACAGCAGGTCATGTAGAGTCGATATTAGGTAGTACTGATTATGTGATAAGATCACAATTTGGAACCGAGGTACATAGACATGTTGATCAGTTAAGACGTAGGTACGAGTTGGTGGAGGCGATGGATCCTTCGAGGGGCGGTCGTCCTCTTAGTTCCCTAGTTTATCCTGAAGTTGCCCAGGAGAGGTTCGGGGATCCTGTCGACTGGCAATCGCAGCCTGATGCAGTAGTCACTCCTGAATTGACGACTGACTCGGTGCAACGAGATCTACATGATCACGTGGCTACTACGCCGTCGCAGGAGCTGCCATTCAATGTGTCTGACCGGACGGGTCTAGATAGTGGCACCCAGAATATAAATTCTCCAACGAGGACTAAGAATAGACAGGCTAGAGTTTGCAGACCTCCTCAGCGCTATGGGTGGGACTAACTTTGGTTGTTTGGTTAATTATATGTCTAGTGTAGTAGTTAGCTTGTTTATTTATATATTGTTATTAGTTTAAGTTATTTTTTTAATTTAATTGATAGTTGTAATTTAGGGTGGGGGTGTTATATGTATATGCTATGTTAAGTATATTATTATACTCTTTAGTTCTATGTTTAAAAAAAATTATTGTCCTCACTCACTGTCACTCACTCTCAATGGTTTCATTATTCCATATTTGATTCAGTAATAAAATGAATTCCGAAATACAATGAAGTATCTTTTTTTTTCCATATGATTGCTCTGTGCTCTAGGTGACGCCTCACTAAACGCAAATACTTGTGAAATACGGTAATTAAATAATTGTACCGCCACATGTACCGCCATCTTGTATAATTTTACAGTTGTCATAGCAACTTACAGAATCCGTCGTCGGCTTATAGGTATTTTTTATTTATTTGGCCATGAAGGTTTTGGTGCCAGACATGCGATTTACGCGGTTGTTCGGACTAGAAACTTTTTGTGTGGTACTTAGTTCCAATTTCTTTTATTATTGAAATGATTTCCTATTTAAAGAGGTTGGAATAGTTAAGTATTTATATACTATACCTATTACTTTTATTTTTTTTTGCAATATTGAATTAATAATTTCTTACAATTTTAATAACAATTAAACTTAGTCTTTATTTTGTTTCGAATTTTGAAACCAATCGTAGCTGTCATTTTGGTATCGTATTAAACTTTGATTTTAGTAGTTAAACATAGTATTTTGTTTTGATTGGGTTGGGCAATATGTAGGAAACTACGTCGGGTTTTATCTACGGGATCAGAGGAATGGGTAGTGAACATTACAAAACATAAATTGTAGTCGCAATCACATTATAGACTAATTGGCAGCTCAATAAGTAGGTAATTAAAAGCATTTTTATTTAAAAATTGCAGTAGTATTATTTATTCAAAAAGATATTAAAATATACAACAACAATTATTGTTCTAGTGATTAGACACTAGGTTGATGTTGGATCGTTCTACAATGATGCAACAAGATTTGTGACAGGATCCTTTTCACAAATAAACATGAATCTATAAGTACATGGTGAATCGTTAAGTAAACCATTACGTGAGACTGAACCACAGTATTCATCTTCATTCAGGTTGTTTGGTTCTCCAATATCAAACTTATCATAACCAGCTTCTTGAATCGTGTGACCTGCAAGTAAATATAATTTAAACAATTAGATAACTAGTAACTTTTTAAAGACACGCGACATCCTCTTGTCACAAAATATGATATAATAGGAGCTTTCACATTAACAACTTAGAGCGCTGCTGAACAAATAACATGAATGAGGGAAATACACTTTTGGACACATTTACGTAATCAGAGAAATAGACCAGTCACTTCAAATTTAAATTACAAAAAATAGTTATTTTAGTAGTCAAAATTTTGTGAGTGTACTGTCAAGACGTACCATGTAATGTCATCCATTTTGAATTTTCACCCCAGTAATAAAAGCCAATAGCAGCGTGATTTTTCTCAAAGTCTCCTGGAATAGATTCAGCTGGATTTCTAGCAAATATATCGCGGATTACTTGCGCCTCTTCCTCACCATTTATTATGGCAAGATGGCCGCCTTCTTCGTAACAAATTAGACTAGCTTCTTTATAATTCTTCGGCTCGTCATGAAACTTGTAACATTTGTCTGTACGACCATCTATATAATAATCTGTAATATTCAAATTAATGTATAGATTAAATTAAGAATCTATATAATTGATATGAGCTGTCTTTCTTGTTTTATATCATAATAAAATACTGAACATTAATTTCTGTAAAGCAAATTACATTTTTAAAAACTTATATTTACCCGACGCCTTGTTTCCACATAGTTTGACAGGTTTGATAATAGATAATTTCTCATAGCATATAAATGACTTCATCTTATTACACGCTACGTAAGACATTTGCCCATTTCTATTGAGAGTTATACATTTTTCTGTATCAGTTGGAGTGTCTACGTCAGGATCTGTCCAGGACTGAGGCATACTAGTTAGTGGAATGCCTGTAAATAAAATAAATTAATTTAGGTAACTATTGAATGTTTTCAATTTTATTACTAATCATTACGTAGATTGGATTTAGTATTATCTATGATACAATACTTAAGTTTATATAACAAAAGTATTAGATCTATCTAACTTACCATCAATAGAATTGTAACTTTCTTTTTTGTAAGTAGAGTGAACCCCGATGTAGATTTCACTTTTAAGAGTTGTCTTCAATAATTTGGTCATTATATCTTTTACTTTAGTTGTAATCGGTGAAGCTAATATACCATCTGTAAATGAAACAGGAAACGGCAAGTTATTAGTGACACTGTGTGGAAGAGAAGTATCAACACGTGTATTGTCTGTAAACGAGTCTGTTCTGTTCAGATGTGGTACATCTGAACAGAACAGACTCGTTTACACTCTATTAACTCTCTTACAATAGAAACTCTATTACAATAGAAGAGAACACGGTAGTGTTCTCTTCTATTGTAATAGAGTTTATTATTACTCATAAGATACACTACATTATGTTATGCAAAGATGATTAGATGACCAACTGGCTTCAACAAGACGAACTCACATAGATACCTACATCTTACACAGTATTCATAAAAGTTTTGAGGATGACTGTTGAATTCCAAAATAAAATTATCTTTAATAAATATACCTCTAGTTTGACAGAACGTGCGAGCGTTGTCCCAGTTCAACGGTGTTTCATAAAATTTGAAACTTGATTCATCAGGATTGGTCCAGTCACTTCTAAATTCTTGAACACCTAGTAAATAATTATAAATACTTAGTAGTAGATATTACACGGGCTATTAAAAGCCAAACAAACTAAATAGCGTTGATCGACTTTCATACTGTTATCAAACACTACGTAAATATTTTTATCAGCCCTTGAGGTGGTGAAATGAACTGTGTAACTTTATATGAATGTAATGTACGTAAGCTTTTAATATAGGGTCTAGATTTATAAACGGGTGAATTTCAACAAATCGTTTTTTTGTATCATTTCGGTGAGATTTTCATATACAATGCTTTTTACATATGTTTTGTAATTAAAATAAACTTTAACCTTATTTGTAACATATGCGTGAGTGGTCATCATGTAACATCAAAACTAACCGAAATATTTAGGTTTGAATTTTCGGGAGTCCACTGAAATGAAAAGTGCCCACTGAAATGATAAATTAGTCCATGGAAATGAAAATTTCACCACTGAAATGACTAAACTGTGCACAGAGATGATACTAGCCCACTGAAATGATACCGCCAAGCACGTCATTTATTTATAGCGGGATTCCGTAGGTTGTCTGAAACAAATCTAAATAAATTTCTGTAGTGATATCACTAGACTGCATTTGTGATATTTATTAAATATGAGATCAAACTATTATCTTAGGCGTATATGTTAGATATTTATATTTGCGCAAATATTATAAATCTGAAGAGTTTGTTGTTTGTTTGAACGCGGTTTTCGCAGGAACCTTTAGTCAAATTCGAAAAATTTTAGTTCTAGGACAGAAACATTTATCGAGGAGGGCGATAGGCTGCGTAACATATCGCTGTGATTAATAGGAGCAAAGCGTCAAAAAAAAAGCGTGAAAAATGTCGGGAAAACGGGTAAAATTATCCATATTCTTCTGTTGCGTCCGCTGCATTATAGGTTTAAATGTATCATTTGTTTTGATATATCATTTGTTTTGGCATGTCACTATCATTTCAGTGTACTGTTATCGGTATAACAGCCCACCGAATCCTCTGAAAAGATAACACCGAGATGATAAAGTTAATAAATTTTACATTTAACTCCGATATCATAATTATTTTGAAAATGTCAATACTGCTGTAACAAAACAAAACTTACGGCGAATCTATAACACAATTTTGAAATATATGAATTGAACCTAACACGAGATATAACGGCCACCGATATGAGAAGATTTTTGTCCCCACATCACTGGAATGATATATTTACCTTTTTCTTGGACTTCACGCATGGGGGGCTGCAGGAACGTAATGTTGACGAAGATATTATGTTACTAATACGTATTACCCACCAGAATGATAAGTTTTCTCAGGACAAAAGTTAAATGCTTGTCAAATGTGTTTTTGATGGGTTATACAAACAAAATGATTACACGCTTTTTTTTAATATGAGTTATAATATTATGTATTGATACAAAACTCATTTTTAGACAAAATAATAAATGCAACTACAGGGTTAGCTATTTTTCGAGGGAAAGTCGGACGGGGACAGGCCACCGCGATGATAAAAAAAAATTATAATGTAATACTGGATAAAACTCAATGAACTTTTTTGCCATGGTAGAGGAGAATCTATTTTACTAAAAAAAGTAGTCAGAATCATAAAACTAAGACCTTGCACTACCGTTCTCACGTTTTCCGTGTATTTTTTCTGCCTTTACAATTCACCCAAACATTAGTTTCTATGACCGAAAGTAAAAAAGCTCTGCAAAGTTTAAAAATAAAAATCAAATAACTAACCGTTCGACTTAGTGACCGTCAGCAAAAATATTAAAGAACTTACCAAATGACACGCCAAGTAGACATAGTATTACTAAAAATATTAAATTGCTGTACATTTTGATGTTATGTTTGAACGTCTTCTTTCTTTTAGCACAAGATAGGCATCTGATGACAATGTGAATCAATGAGTGTATTTATATTATGATGCTTATCTATATTTCTATTTACGATTTTCATAAGAGGGTCAAATAGCAAGACCATAATGATGATAAAAAAACCCAAAATGTGCAAAACAAGTGAAGCAAACATACACTTTGACTGGTTCCGTACATAGTGATGGGCCCGCATTGTGGTACCAATTTTTCCAGAATAATATGCTTAGCTTAGGCCCAGAGGTCCGGAGGGTGGTGTAAAATGTCCATGAATATTCATTTATTTCTATTTATTTGTTTTTTATTTACATTTAATTTATTTATATTATACATTGTCTGTAACATCAATTATTCTACTAGAGATAAATCTATATTTTGGTATATATATATCTTTTATCTTGGTCTTTATATATTTAGTAAATATGTATTGAATCGTACGAAGTCGCCTGCAAAAGCTAGTATTGTTTATATTTCTGTTAGCAACTATTCGTTGGCATTATTATTGTTATGCTTTTAGGCGAATTTTTTTTGTACTTTTTATTTATTTAATACAACCAACAAATTAAACAGCGAATCATCGTTACCTACTTATTTTAATGGCGAATTCGTTATTCCTGTATGCTATCTATCCCTATCAATCTCTAAAACGCAACTACGTAACGGATTTCAACCTGACTGCACCACGCAAAAGAGTGGTATTGTGTTTATTATTATGTATGTAACTTCCTTTGCAGTACTATACAGGTCAGGTGTCTGGGCTTATTTTCATGATTGATAAAACGTCAATATTCGATTCGTAGGCAGCGGCGAGTGTCGCTAAAGTCATGACGTCATCACTGAAAGTTTAATATGGCGACTACTGGATGTTATAGAATTAGGCTAATTAATAACGAGTCTGATCACATAATGTGAAGATGAAAAAAATAAAAGTCAACTAATTATGTCAAGTGGCCTCAAGTGGGGTATCGTTAAACGGGGTAGGTTTAATAATCATTCTTAGTTGTTTCTCAACACGTGTTTTCCCAGTCGACTTTTAGAATCCTTGTGTATGGATTTAAAGTTATTAACAGTTAAATACCAGTGAGATTGTGATTAGTACCTAGGTAAACTAATGCCAATAGGAAATCTATTTTGGTAAATAGCTGGCTTGGTTTTCACAATTAAAACGAATTAAATGTAAATTAAAATGGGACTAAACAAGAAAACAATTAGGAAACATTTATAGGAAAAATATTATTTAAACAATATTATTATATTTGAATTGTCATTAGGTTATTTCATTTGTTAATTTACTTTTTCAGGCTCAGTCCTCAGTATAGGCCTCAGTAAACTTTCGATGTGTACCTAATCTACAGTTTACTGAGGGTTCCTATGATGATGATAATGGCACGGAACCCTAGGTGCACGAGTCCAATTCTTATGTTTCTATCTATGTATGTTGTACCTACAGATTACATTGGGTTTTTTTATATTTTATTGTAAATATTAAAAAACCCATATAATTCACAATAATACCTATAACGTTATCTTCAATTAATGATCGTTTATTTATCAATCTGACAACAATTATTTCTCGCAGCAACACTTCCACTTTAGATCTTATAGGTATTAAGTAGATACTACACAATTCGACAGTATGTACCTATATCACTGCTATAAAAACAGGTATTCGTCATAATAAAATTAAAAAAAAACAAAATATAAAAGTCTCTAAAACTTGCGCGAACAATTTATTCAAATAACTGCCTGTGCCCACGACTCCGTCCGCTTGGATCGGTTTTCTTTTCGTTCGACCTAATCAATTTTTTGATTCTTTTTTAGCTACTAGATGGCGTTGTAAGTAACCAAATTGAGAAATTTCGTATTATGTAAATATCTCTTGAAACAAAAACTAAGTAATACCTTGAGTTATGTACAATTTTTACGTATAACTTTTATATTTATAAGTGTTGTAATTTTTTGTTTATGCGTGCACAGACAAACATCTAAACAGACAAACAGACAAAATTTCTAAAATACTGTAAATGGTTTCTGTTGGTTGTCCTTTAACCATCTGACTATTTTTTTTGAAAATATATTCAATGTACAAAAATTTTTTTTTTCTATAGTTTTATTACATGTATCGACTAGCTGACCCGGCAAACGTTGTTTTGCCATACAAATGTTTCAATGAAAGTTCAATTAAATGGTATCATTTGTAACAAAAAATAACAATAGACTACCAAACTTGTTAAATTCGCCACTAAGCAATCAGTTATTGCATTTGTTGATTGCATAGTGGCGAATTTTGTCAAGTTTGGTGGTCTATTGTTATTTTTTTGTAGTCTTGAGAGAGTAGAAGTAGTGGGTCTCAAATCGAACTAACGAAAAATAATATATATCCCACATAGATTTAATATCATTTAAAGTATTTAGTTGTAAATCAAAGTGCTGCTGTGTTGTACTGTTTATATTTTGACGGGCTTCGTGGCGTAGTGGTTCATGTACTGGACTGCAGCTCACAAGGTCGCGGGTTCGATTCCCGCTTGGGACAATCATTTGTGTGATATTCATAAATGTCATACAAATGTTTGTACTACGTCTGTGTGTTTTCTATGTATTATAAGTATGTATTTACAAAAGAAAAGTAGTTTATGTATTATATCCGTATTCTGGTACCCATAACACAAGCATAATAAGCTTAGCTTGGAACCAGAGGACGTTGTGTGAAATGTCCATGAATATTTATTTATTTATTTATTATTATATTTATATAATTGTGGGTGACTGTTTGCTTGTTTATAATTTATTTATTTTTGTAAAATTGGCATTGACACTTTGCTCTGCATAGTGGTGTTTTTGTAAAACTGTTTTTTATATTTTGTATTTTTTTCTCCTCGCATAAATCACCATTGTGCTTTGCACGGTTATGCTCTTAGTTTGCTGGGTATATAAATTTGTAACTTCTTTTCCACCTATTTATAACAATGCATTGTATGTAATATTCGGCACTTGTCTGTCAAGGGTCAAAACCGTGGGGACCGTTGAAAAGCAGCGCTCGGCACTAATCTCCCCGCATTATGCTGAACGTGTTCCCTTTTGGCGCAACCGTGGGGCATGCAAAAGGTTCAAAACTATTGTTCATCGTTGTACTAGCTTTAATTAACCCCGCTGTTCGCCAAATAAACGTTTTTTCTTTCTTTCTTCCTTTCTTTTTTTCTAGATCTAGACTTTGCAGTCACCATGGTCACGGGTGAGACTGGGCTGTAATGTGTCTTCTACGATCAGTTATTACAGGGTTTACCCACATTCACCCAAAATTTAAACAAATATACGCGTCTAAATCCGTAAAAAGTAGTTATAATTGAGACACTTGTACTTTAAAATGTAAGGGGGCTTTCAGAATGCCTGAACCCAGTAATTGACGTGGAGTTGGTCATTCCTTTTTGTCTCACGCAGCCGCTGCTATCTTAATATACATGAACTCTATATACCTACTAATTTCGAACCATCTATTATTATAATTCAGTTATACAACCTTACAGAATAAGATATAGGAACAGTTGCCTAGGTTTTGAATGTTCCTGATTTAGGTGTCCCATAAATATATCTTAATTGACTGAAACATTCTATCTACCTACTGCACTAGCTTGTATCTGTGGATTCATGTGCATTTATTGATACTGTCATGCTCCTTAGCTTTTAGCGCTATGACATAAAGCCGATGTGTTGTTCTGACCTATATGCCGTAAGTCTCCAAAGTTTCATTAAAATCTATATAGTAGTTTCTGCGTGAAAGAGCTACAAACATCCATACTTCCACTTAAATTGTATTGAACCAACTTTTTATTCTTTCATTGTTTTCATGTCTTCTATGGGTATCATCAAGTATCTACTAGTTTCATGGGAGGCTCTTAAATATATTGTATACTGGTTGTCAGTATTTGTTGTTAGTGGTGGTGGGTAGGTGGTAGGTGGCAAATTTCTACCTTCTAGTTATCACTGGTATTAAGATACAGCCTAGTGACAGGCAGACGGACAGACAACACAGTCTTAGTAATAAGCTGTCGTTATACCTTTGTGTACGAAACGCCTAATGCATGTTTACAGCTCAGTCTTAGGCTAACTCGAAACATTCGTACAAACTGTACATTAATATCGACAATCCTAATAGTTCGTGAGATCATTGCGACAGATAAATTTAATCACAGAGGAATGGGTAGTGAACATTACATAACATAAATTGTAGTCGCAATCACATTATAGACTAATTGGCAGCTCAATAAGTAGGTAATTAAAAGCATTTTTATTAAAAAATTGCAGTAGTATTATTTATTCAAAAAAATATTAAAATATACAGCAACAATTGTTCTAGTGATTAGATACTAGGTTGATGTTGGATCGTTCTACAATGATGCAACAAGATTTGTGACAGGATCCTTTTCACAAATAAACATGAATCTATAAGTACATGGTGAATCGTTAAGTAAACCATTACGTGAGACTGAACCACAGTATTCATCTTCGTTCAGGTTGTTTGGTTCTCCAATATCAAACTTATCATAACCAGCTTCTTGAATCGATTGACCTGCAAGTAAATATTATTTAAACAATTAGATAACTAGTGTAACTTTTGAAAGACACGCGACATCCTCTTGTGACAAAATATGATATAGGTAATAGGAGCTTTCACATTAACAACTTAGAGCGCTGCTGAACAAATAACATGAATGAGGGAAATACACTTTTGGACACATTTACGTAATCAGAGAAATAGACCAGTCACTTCAAATTTAAATTTAAAAAAAAAGTTTTTTTAGTAGTCAAAATTTTGTTACTGTACTGTCAAGACGTACCATGTAATGTCATCCATTTTGAATTTTCGCCCCAGTAATAAAAGCCAATAGCAGCGTGATTTTTCTCAAAGTCTCCTGGAATAGATTCAGCTGGATTTCTAGCAAATATATCGCGGATTACTTGCGCCTCTTCCTCACCATTTATTATGGCAAGATGGCCGCCTTCTTCGTAACAAATTAGACTAGCTTCTTTATAATTCTTCGGCTCGTCATGAAACTTGTAACATTTGTCTGTACGACCATCTATATAATAATCTGTAATATTCAAATTAATGTATAGATTAAATTAAGAATCTATATAATTGATATGAGCTGTCTTTCTTGTTTTATATCATAATAAAATACTGAACATTAATTTCTGTAAAGCAAATTACATTTTTAAAAACTTATATTTACCCGACGCCTTGTTTCCACATAGTTTGACAGGTTTGATAATAGATAATTTCTCATAGCATATAAATGACTTCATCTTATTACACGCTACGTAAGACATTTGCCCATTTCTATTGAGAGTTATACATTTTTCTGTATCAGTTGGAGTGTCTACGTCAGGATCTGTCCAGGACTGAGGCATACTAGTAAGTGGAATGCCTGTAAATAGTAATAATTAATTTAGGTAACTATTGAATGTTTTCAATTTTATTACTAATCATTACGTAGATTTGATTTAGTGTTATCTATGATACAATACTAAAGTTTATATAACAAAAGTATTAGATCTATCTAACTTACCATCAATAGAATTGTAACTTTCTTTTTTGTAAGTAGAGTGAACCCCGATGTAGATTTCACTTTTATGAGTTGTCTTCAATAATTTGGTCATTATATCTTTTACTTTAGTTGTAATCGGTGAAGCTAATATACCATCTGTAAATGAAACAGGAAACTTTCATGTAAGTATTTAGTAGATCTATATAATTATTTTCTTATCGAGACTGCGGCAAGTTATTACTGACACTGTGTGGAAGAGAAGGAAAGTATCAACACGTGTATTGTCTGTAAACGAGTCTGTTCTGTTCTGATGTACCGTGTTCTCTTCTATTGTAATAGAGTTTATTATTACTCATAAGATACACTACATTATGTTATGCAAAGATGATTAGATGACCAACTGGCTTCAACAAGACGAACTCACATAGATACCTACATCTTACACAGTATTCATAAAAGTTTTGAGGATGACTGTTGAATTCCAAAATAAAATTATCTTTAATAAACATACCTCTAGTTTGACAGAACGTGCGAGCGTTGTCCCAGTTCAACGGTGTTTCATAAAATTTGAAACTTGATTCATCAGGATTGGTCCAGTTACTTCTAAATTCTTGAACACCTAGTAAATAATTATAAATACTTAGTAGTAGATATTACACGGGCTATTAAAAGCCAAACAAACTAAATAGCGTTGATCGACTTTCATACTGTTATCAAACACTACGTAAATATTTTTATCAGCCCTTGAGGTGGTGAAATGAACTATGTAACTTTATATGAAAGTAATGTACGTAAGCTTTTAATATAGGTCTAGATTTATAAACGGGTGAATTTCAACAAATCGTTTTTTTGTATCATTTCGGTGAGATTTTTATATACAATGCTTTTTACATATGTTTTGTAATAAAAATAAAC
The DNA here is from genome assembly GCA_916999025.1 of Orgyia antiqua. Classification (NCBI taxonomy): domain Eukaryota; kingdom Metazoa; phylum Arthropoda; class Insecta; order Lepidoptera; family Erebidae; genus Orgyia; species Orgyia antiqua. Next base: position 1,106,520 of record OU779865.1, read on the forward strand.
TTTAACCTTATTTGTAACATATGAGTGAGTGAGTGGTCATCATGTAACATCAAAACTAACCGAAATATTTAGGTTTGAATTTTCGGGAGTCCACTGAAATGAAAAGTGCCCACTGAAATGATAAATTAGTCCATGGAAATGAAAATTTCACCACTGAAATGACTAAACTGTGCACAGAGATGATACTAGCCCACTGAAATGATACCGCCAAGCACGTCATTTATTTATAGGGGGATTCCGTAGGTTGTCTGAAACAAATCTAAATAAATTTCTGTAGTGATATCACTAGACTGCATTTGTGATATTTATTAAATATGAGATCAAACTATTATCTTAGGCGTATATGTTAGATATTTATATTTGCGCAAATATTATAAATCTGAAGAGTTTGTTGTTTGTTTGAACGCGGTTTTCGCAGGAACTTTTAGTCAAATTCGAAAAATTTTAGTTCTAGGACAGAAACATTTATCGAGGAGGGCGATAGGCTGCGTAACATATCGCATAGGAGCAAAGCTTCAGTGAAAAATGTCGGGAAAACGGGTAAAATTATCCATATTCTTCTGTTGCGTCCGCTGCATTATAGGTTTAAATGTATCATTTGTTTTGATATATCATTTGTTTTGGCATGTCACTATCATTTCAGTGTACTGTTATCGGTATAACAGTCCACCGAATCCTCTGAAAAGATAACACCGAGATGATAAATTTAATAAATTTTACATTTAACTCCGATATCATAATTATTTTGAAAATGAAATTATTTTGTGTCAATACTGCTGTAACAAAACAAAACTTACGGCGAATCTATAACACAATTTTGAAATATATGAATTAAACCTAACACGAGATATAACGGCCACCGATATGAGAAGATTTTTGTCCCCACATCACTGGAATGATATATTTACCTTTTTCTTGGACTTCACGTTGTAGTTATTGCGCGCGCATGCACAATAGAAGTGGACTGATTGGAAGTGAGAAAAGGCATGGAGGCTGCAGGAACGTAATGTTGACGAAGATATTATGTTACTAATACGTATTACCCACCAGAATGATAAGTTTTCTCAGGACAAAAGTTAAATGCTTGTCAAATGTGTTTTTGATGGGTTATACAAATAAAATGAGTTTTTTTATATAAGTTATAATATTATGTATTGATACAAAACTCATTTTTAGACAAAATAATAAATGCAACTACAGGGTAAGCTATTTTTCGAGGGAAAGTCGGACGGGGACAGGCCACCGCGATGATAAAAAAAAATTATAATGTAATACTGGATAAAACTCAATGAACTTTTTTGCCATGGTAGAGGAGAATCTATTTTACTAAAAAAAGTAGTCAGAATCATAAAACTAAGACCTTGCACTACCGTTCTCACGTTTTCCGCGTATTTTTTCTGCCTTTGCAATTCACCCAAACATTAGTTTCTATGACCGAAAGTAAAAAAGCTCTGCAAAGTTTAAAAATAAAAATCAAATAACTAACCGTTCGACTTAGTGACCGTCAGCAAAAATATTAAAGAACTTACCAAATGACACGCCAAGTAGACATAGTATTACTAAAAATATTAAATTGCTGTACATTTTGATGTTATGTTTGAACGTCTTCTTTCTTTTAGCACAAGATAGGCATCTGATGACAATGTGAATCAATGAGTGTATTTATATTATGATGCTTATCTATATTTCTATTTACGATTTTCATAAGAGGGTCAAATAGCAAGACCATAATGATGATAAAAAAAACCCAAAATGTGCAAAACAAGTGAAGCAAACATACACTTGGACTGGTTCCGTACATAGTGATGGGCCCGCATTGTGGTACCAATTTTTCCAGAATAATATGCTTAGCTTAGGCCCAGAGGTCCGGAGGGTGGTGTAAAATGTCCATGAATATTCATTTATTTCTATTTATTTGTTTTTTATTTACATTTAATTTATTTATATTATACATTGTCTGTAACATCAAAAATTCTACTAGAGATAAATCTATATTTTGGTATATATATATCTTTAATCTTGGTCTTTATATATTTAGTAAATATGTATTGAATCGCACGAAGTCGCCTGCAAAAGCTAGTATTGTTTATATTTCTGTTAGCAACTATTCGTTGGCATTATTATTGTTATGCTTTTAGGCGAGTTTGTCTTGTACTTTTTATTTATTTAAAACAACCAACAAATTAAACAGCGAATCATCGTTACCTACTTATTTTAATGGCAAATTCGTTATTCCTGTATGCTATCTATCCCTATCAATCTCTAAAACGCAACTACGCAACGGATTTCAACCCGACTGCACTACGCATAAGAGTGGTATTGTGTTTATTATTATGTATCTAACTTCCTTTGCAGTACTATACAGGTCAGGTGCCTGGGCTTATTTTCATGATTCATAATACGTCAATATTAGATTCGTAGGCAGCGGCGAGTGTCGCTAAAGTCATGACGTCTTTTGTGGTGCTTTTTGCTGACACACATACTATTTTTACACATTACAACTATACAATTTTGCAATAATACAAATTTTATTTATTTACAGTTTTATTGACACGAGTTATTATTTTACTTAATTTTACAATTTTTACATTTTATTTTATACATTTTATACCTTACTTTGACCAGTTAAATTTACCAATATAAAACTATTATTTTAGCTTATATTACAGGATTGAAAATCTGCTAGGATCAAATTATTAAATAATAAAATTATTGCGAAAAGCGCCATCTAGTACCGAATAGATACACTAAAAGGGGCGTATTAGTGGGTGGAGTCGACTAGCTGCACGGAATAGAAATCAAGTGGAATTGCGAAGTAGGCGTGGCACGCGTGTCACAATTAAGCACTGTTGCGCTTATTTGATCTCCAGTCGCACAAGTACTTACCTAGTCGTATTCAGACTGTTCTAACGATAACTCGTGTTTTTAATATCGCGACAAGCTCGTTTCGCTGTAGATATGCCGTATTGTTCAGTTTTGGAGTGCAAGAATAATAGTAGGAGAAGAAATCTTAAAAATGGAGGTATTTCGTACCATCGGTAAGTACAATATCATTTGATTCTAATACATTTTTGTTAATTCCAATTTACTAATAATTTATTGGAACGTCTTGTTAAAATCAACCTTATGTCATTTAGATAAAGTTTATTTTATATTGATTATATTCATTATTTCGTTCTTGAAAGTTCTTCGCTACTCAATTAGTGATGTACTTAGGTCAGATTTGAGTTTATCGATAAATGCCGATATTACAAAATTCGTAATTCACTAGGGTTATAATTAAACATTTTAAAACAATGTACAGAAAATAAGTTGTTAGAAAAATGATAGCTGATATAGAACAAAATACGATTTCTTCTATCAATGTTCTTCAAGCAATGAGGATGGTGGTTAATGCTTGGCGAAACGTAACACCTCTTGCAGTAAAAAACTGCTTTAACCTGTGGTTTTTATTCAGAACCTCAAGAAATTATTGAAGAGGAAGATAATAATGTGCCTGAAGAATAGAATAAACATATCTGGGTCAAATATTACTTTTGAAGACTTCGTTTTGAAGACTCGAAGCGAATCATCGTTACCTACTTATTTTAATGGCAAATTCGTTATTCCTGTATGCTATCTATCCCTATCAATCTCTAAAACGCAACTACGCAACGGATTTCAACCCGACTGCACTACGCAAAAGAGTGGTATTGTGTTTATTATTATGTATGTAACTTCCTTTGCAGTACTATACAGGTCAGGTGTCTGGGCTTATTTTCATGATTCATAATACGTCAATATTCGATTCGTAGGCAGCGGCGAGTGTCGCTAAAGTCATGACGTCATCACTGAAAGTTTAATATGGCGACTACTGGATGTTATAGAATTAGGCCAATTAATAACGAATCTGATCACATAATGTGAAGATGAAAAAAATAAAAGTCAACTAATTATGTCAAGTGGCCTCAAGTGGGGTATCGTTAAACGGGGTAGGTTTAATAATCATTCTTAGTTGTTTCTCAATACTTACGTGTTTTCCCAGTCGACTTTTGGAATCTTTGTGTATGGATTTAAAGTTATTAACAGTTAAATACCAGTGAGATTGTGATTAGTACCTAGGTAAACTAATGCCAATAGGAAATCTATTTTGGTAAATAGCTGGCTTGGTTTTCACAATTAAAACGAATTAAAAGGGAAATTAAATGGGACTAAACAAGAAAACAATTAGGAAACATTTATAGGAAAAATATTATTTAAACAATATTATTATATTTGAATTGTCATTAGGTTATTTCATTTGTTAATTTACTTTTTCAGGCTCAGTCCTCAGTATAGGCCTCAGTAGACTTTCGATGTGTACCTAATCTACAGTTTACTGAGGGTTCCTATGATGATGATAATGGCACGGAACCCTAGGTGCACGAGTCCAATTCTTATGTTTCTATCTATGTATGTTGTACCTACAGATTACATTGGGTTTTTTAATATTTTATTGTAAATATTAAAAAACCCATATAATTCACAATAATACCTATAACGTTATCTTCAATTAATGATCGTTTATTTATCAATCTGACAACAATTATTTCTCGCAGCAACACTTCCACTTTAGATCTTATAGGTATTAAGTAGATACTACACAATTCGACAGTATGTACCTATATCACTGCTATAAAAACAGGTATTCGTCATAATAAAATTGAAAAAAAAAACAAAATATAAAAGTCTCTAAAACTTGCGCGAACAATTTATTCAAATAACTGGCTGTGCCCACGACTCCGTCCGCTTGGATCGATTTTCTTTTCGTTCGACCTAATCAATTTTTTGATTCTTTTTTAGCTACTAGATGGCGTTGTAAGTAACCAAATTGAGAAATTTCGTATTATGTAAATATCTCTTGATTGAGTGGACCGATTGCGATGAAACAAAAACTAAGTAATACCTTGAGTTATGTACAATTTTTACGTATAACTTTTATATTTATAAGTGTTGTAATTTTTTGTTTATGCGTGCACAGACAAACATCTAAACAGACAAACAGACAAAATTTCTAAAATACTGTAAATGGTTTCTGTTGGTTGTCCTTTAACCATCTGACTATTTTTTTTGAAAATATATTCAATGTACAAAAATTTTTTTTTTCTATAGTTTTATTACATGTATCGACTAGCTGACCCGGCAAACGTTGTTTTGCCATACAAATGTTTCAATGAAAGTTCAATTAAATGGTATCATTTGTAACAAAAAATAACAATAGACTACCAAACTTGTTAAATTCGCCACTAAGCAATCAGTTATTGCATTTGTTGATTGCATAGTGGCGAATTGTGTCAAGTTTGGTGGTCTATTGTTATTTTTTTGTAGTCTTGAGAGAGTAGAAGTAGTGGGTCTCAAATCGAACTAACGAAAAATAATATATATCCCACATAGATTTAATATCATTTAAAGTATTTAGTTGTAAATCAAAGTGCTGCTGTGTTGTACTGTTTATATTTATGTAATTGTGGCTGACTGTTTGCTTGTTTATAATTTATTTATTTTTGTAAAATTGGCATTGACACTTTGCTCTGCATAGTGGTGTTTTTGTAAAACTGTTTTTTATATTTTGTATTTTTTTCTCCTCGCATAAATCACCATTGTGCTTTGCACGGTTATGCTCTTAGTTTGCTGGGTATATAAATTTGTAACTTCTTTTCCACCTATTTATAACAATGCATTGTATGTAATATTCGGGACTTGTCTGTCAAGGGTCAAAACCGTGGGGACCGTTGAAAAGCAGCGCTCGGCACTAATCTCCCCGCATTATGCTGAACGTGTTCCCTTTTGGCGCAGCCGTGGGGCATGCAAAAGGTTCAAAACTATTGTTCATCGTTGTACTAGCTTTAATTAACCCCGCTGTTCGCCAAATAAACGTTTTTTCTTTCTTTCTTCCTTTCTTTTTTTCTAGATCTAGACTTTGCAGTCACCATGGTCACGGGTGAGACTGGGCTGTAATGTGTCTTCTACGATCAGTTATTACAGGGTTTACCCACATTCACCCAAAATTTAAACAAATATACGCGTCTAAATCCGTAAAAAGTAGTTATAATTGAGACACTTGTACTTTAAAATGTAAGGGGGCTTTCAGAATGCCTGAACCCAGTAATTGACGTGGAGTTGGTCATTCCTTTTTGTCTCACGCAGCCGCTGCTATCTTAATATACATGAACTCTATATACCTACTAATTTCGAACCATCTATTATTATAATTCAGTTATACAACCTTACAGAATAAGATATAGGAACAGTTGCCTAGGTTTTGAATGTTCCTGATTTAGGTGTCCCATAAATATATCTTAATTGACTGAAACATTCTATCTACCTACTGCACTAGCTTGTATCTGTGGATTCATGTGCATTTATTGATACTGTCATGCTCCTTAGCTTTTAGCGCTATGACATAAAGCCGATGTGTTGTTCTGACCTATATGCCGTAAGTCTCCAAAGTTTCATTAAAATCTATATAGTAGTTTCTGCGTGAAAGAGCTACAAACATCCATACTTCCACTTAAATTGTATTGAACCAACTTTTTATTCTTTCATTGTTTTCATGTCTTCTATGGGTATCATCAAGTATCTACTAGTTTCATGGGAGGCTCTTAAATATATTGTATACTGGTTGTCAGTATTTGTTGTTAGTGGTGGTGGGTAGGTGGTAGGTGGCAAATTTCTACCTTCTAGTTATCACTGGTATTAAGATACAGCCTAGTGACAGGCAGACGGACAGACAACACAGTCTTAGTAATAAGCTGTCGTTATACCTTTGTGTACGAAACGCCTAATGCATGTTTACAGCTCAGTCTTAGGCTAACTCGAAACATTCGTACAAACTGTACATTAATATCGACAATCCTAATAGTTCGTGAGATCATTGCGACAGATAAATTTAATCACAGAGGAATGGGTAGTGAACATTACATAACATAAATTGTAGTCGCAATCACATTATAGACTAATTGGCAGCTCAATAAGTAGGTAATTAAAAGCATTTTTATTAAAAAATTGCAGTAGTATTATTTATTCAAAAAAATATTAAAATATACAGCAACAATTGTTCTAGTGATTAGATACTAGGTTGATGTTGGATCGTTCTACAATGATGCAACAAGATTTGTGACAGGATCCTTTTCACAAATAAACATGAATCTATAAGTACATGGTGAATCGTTAAGTAAACCATTACGTGAGACTGAACCACAGTATTCATCTTCGTTCAGGTTGTTTGGTTCTCCAATATCAAACTTATCATAACCAGCTTCTTGAATCGATTGACCTGCAAGTAAATATTATTTAAACAATTAGATAACTAGTGTAACTTTTGAAAGACACGCGACATCCTCTTGTGACAAAATATGATATAGGTAATAGGAGCTTTCACATTAACAACTTAGAGCGCTGCTGAACAAATAACATGAATGAGGGAAATACACTTTTGGACACATTTACGTAATCAGAGAAATAGACCAGTCACTTCAAATTTAAATTACAAAAAATAGTTATTTTAGTAGTCAAAATTTTGTTAGTGTACTGTCAAGACGTACCATGTAATGTCATCCATTTTGAATTTTCACCCCAGTAATAAAAGCCAATAGCAGCGTGATTTTTCTCAAAGTCTCCTGGAATAGATTCAGCTGGATTTCTAGCAAATATATCGCGGATTACTTGCGCCTCTTCCTCACCATTTATTATGGCAAGATGGCCGCCTTCTTCGTAACAAATTAGACTAGCTTCTTTATAATTCTTCGGCTCGTCATGAAACTTGTAACATTTGTCTGTACGACCATCTATATAATAATCTGTAATATTCAAATTAATGTATAGATTAAATTAAGAATCTATATAATTGATATGAGCTGTCTTTCTTGTTTTATATCATAATAAAATACTGAACATTAATTTCTGTAAAGCAAATTACATTTTTAAAAACTTATATTTACCCGACGCCTTGTTTCCACATAGTTTGACAGGTTTGATAATAGATAATTTCTCATAGCATATAAATGACTTCATCTTATTACACGCTACGTAAGACATTTGCCCATTTCTATTGAGAGTTATACATTTTTCTGTATCAGTTGGAGTGTCTACGTCAGGATCTGTCCAGGACTGAGGCATACTAGTAAGTGGAATGCCTGTAAATAGTAATAATTAATTTAGGTAACTATTGAATGTTTTCAATTTTATTACTAATCATTACGTAGATTTGATTTAGTGTTATCTATGATACAATACTAAAGTTTATATAACAAAAGTATTAGATCTATCTAACTTACCATCAATAGAATTGTAACTTTCTTTTTTGTAAGTAGAGTGAACCCCGATGTAGATTTCACTTTTATGAGTTGTCTTCAATAATTTGGTCATTATATCTTTTACTTTAGTTGTAATCGGTGAAGCTAATATACCATCTGTAAATGAAACAGGAAACTTTCATGTAAGTATTTAGTAGATCTATATAATTATTTTCTTATCGAGACTGCGGCAAGTTATTAGTGACACTGTGTGGAAGAGAAGGAAAGTATCAACACGTGTATTGTCTGTAAACGAGTCTGTTCTGTTCTGATGTACCGTGTTCTCTTCTATTGTAATAGAGTTTATTATTACTCATAAGATACACTACATTATGTTATGTAAAGATGATTCGATGATCAACTGGCTTCAACAAGACGAACTCACATAGATACCTACATCTTACACAGTATTCATAAAAGTTTTGAGGATGACTGCTGAATTCCAAAATAAAATTATCTTTAATAAACATACCTCTAGTTTGACAGAACGTGCGAGCGTTGTCCCAGTTCAACGGTGTTTCATAAAATTTGAAACTTGATTCATCAGGATTGGTCCAGTCACTTCTAAATTCTTGAACACCTAGTAAATAATTATAAATACTTAGTAGTAGATATTACACGGGCTATTAAAAGCCAAACAAACTAAATAGCGTTGATCGACTTTCATACTGTTATCAAACACTACGTAAATATTTTTATCAGCCCTTGAGGTGGTGAAATGAACTATGTAACTTTATATGAAAGTAATGTACGTAAGCTTTTAATATAGGTCTAGATTTATGAACATCAGTTTCTATGACCGACAGTAAAAAAGCTGTGCAAAGTTTAAAAATAAAAAACAAATAACTAAGCGTTCGACTTAGTGATAGTCATCAAAAATATTAAAGAACTTACCAAATGAGACGCCAAATAGACATAGTATTACTAAAAATATTAAATTGCTGTACATTTTGATGTTATGTTTGAACGTCTTCTTTCTTTTAGCACAAGATAGGCATCTGATGACAATGTGAATCAATGAGTGTATTTATATTATGATACTTATCTATATTTATATTTACGATTTTCATAAGAGGGTCACACGGCAAGACCATAATGATGATAAAAAAACCCAAAATGTACAAAACAAGTGAAGCAAACATACACTCGGACTGGTTCCGTACATAGTGATGGGCCCGCATTGTGGTACCAATAATTCAAGAATAATATGCTTAGCTTAGGCCCAGAGGACCGAAGGATGGTGTGAAATGTCCATGAATATTCATTTATTTCTATTTATTTGTTTTTTTATTTACATTTAATTTATTTATATTAAACATTGTCTGTAACATCAAAAATCTACTAGAGATAAATCTATATTTAGGTATATACTCATATATCTTTTATCTTGGTCTTTATATATTTAGTAAATATGTATTGAATCGCACGAAGTCGCCTGTAAAAGCTAGTATTGTTTATATTTCTGTTAGCAATTATTCGTTGGCATTATTATTTTTATGCTTTTAGGCGAGTTTGTTTTGTACTTTTTATTTATTTAAAACAACCAACAAATTAAACAGCGAATCATCGTTACTTATTTTAATGGCAAATTCGTTATTCCTGTGTAATAATAATAATAATAATAATAAGTATTTAATTGTACCTAAAAATTACATAGGTTGTTGCATAGTTTACTAAATCACATTTTTACTTATAAATATGTATTAACTAGATTCATTTAAGTTAATGGTTAATGGTTGTAAAAAAGAAAATTCATATAACTAAACAAAACCATGTAGCTAAAAATTTAAAACCTGTCACTTGAACTAGGCGGGCCTGTATCCCAAGTGACAGGATTCAATCACAGTGCTTGTTACAATTAAATAATATTAATTACAATAACTTTAGATATCATTGTTGTATTGTGTTGCTTTTGTGCTTGCACAACGCCTGTGTGCTGCTGTCGTCACTATCTCTCTCTCTCTCTCACTATCTCTAGTTATGTGTGTTTTGAAATGTGTGTGTGTATGTGTTCACTTACAATTAGTCTGACACTCCTAAGGAGCCCCGGGGTCATCCATGGTTTTATTGCTCTTTCTCTTTTGATGTCATTATTTCAATATGTATGCTATCTATCCCTATCAATCTCTAAAACTACGCAACGGATTTCAAGCCGACTGCACTACGCAAAAGAGTGGTATTGTGTTTATTATTATGTATGTAACTTCCTTTGCAGTACTATACAGGTCAGGTGCCTGGGCTTATTTTCATGATTCTTAATACGTCAATATTCGATTCGTAGGCAGCGGCGAGTGTCACTAAAGACATGACGTCATCACTGAAAGTTCAATATCGCGACTACTGGATGTTATAGAATTAGGCTAAATACTAACGAATCTATAATACTATAGAATACTAACGAAGAATACTAACACATAATGTGAAGATGAAAAAAATAAAAGTCAACTAATTATGTCAAGTGGCCTCAAGTGGGGTATCGTTAAATGGGTAGGTTTTGACGGGCTTCGTGGCGTAGTGGTTCATGTAATGGACTGTCGTTCACAAGGTCGCGGGTTCGATTCCCGCTTGGGACAATCATTTGTGTGATATCCAAAAATGTCATACAAATGTTTGTACTACGTCCGGGTGTTTCTCTGTATTATAAGTATGTATGTATTTACAAAAGAAAAGTAGTTTATGTATTCTATCCGTATTCTGGTACCCATAACACAAGCATAATAAGCTTAGCTTGGGACCAGAGGACGTTGTGTGAAACGGCCGTGAATATTTTATTTAATAATCATTTTTGGTTGTTAATCAATACATGTTTTCCCAGTCGACTTTTAGAATCTTTGTGTATGGATTTAAAGTTATTAACAGTTAAATACCAGTGAGATTGTGATTAGTACCTAGGTAAACTAATGCCAATAGGAAATCTATTTTGGTAAATAGCCTGGCTTGGTTTTCATAATTAAAACGAATTAAAAGGGAAATAAAAGGGACTAAACAAGAAAATAATTAGGAAACATTTATAGAAAAAATGTTATCTATACAATATTATGTGTAATCTACAGTTTACTGAGGGTTCCTATGATAATGATAATGGCACGGAACCCTAGGTGCACGAGTCCAGTTCTCTTTGTTTCTATCTATGTACAGATTACATTGGGTTTTTTAATATTTGCAATAAGATATTTCACAATAATATAACGTTATCGTCAATTAATGATCGTTTTTTATCAATGTGACAACAATTAGGTATTTCTCTCAGCAACACTTCCACTTTAGATCACATAGGTATTAAGTAGATACTACACTTAATTCGACTGTATGTAGCTACTATCACTGTTATAAAAACAGGTATTCGTCATAATAAAAACTAAAGTAATAAAATTCTCTATGCCAAATGTCTCCCAAGTAGAAACCAATGTACATTTGAGTGGAGCGAGATTGGCACCAGTACAGTACACTGCAAACATGTTTATAGATTCCTGACTACTAGTTATGTATGTTTAAATATGTAAGTATATGTATTATTGTATATGTAGGTATATGTATATTATGTATAGGTATATTATGGTATTTATGTATAAGTATAATTTGTGCATCATTTTTATAAATAATTATAACCTTTTATTTATTTTGTATTCACCTATAGTAATTGTTTAGATTAAGTTGATGTTTAGTTTAAGTTTATTTGGTTCTTGTTTTGTCTTTTGATATTTTTTGTATTTGGCACCCACACTGTTGCTCTGTACTATCACTGGTTGGCTGGTAGATAATGCCCAAGGCATTAAGCCCGCCATTGTACTCTGTATGTGCATGAAGTATTAATAAATAAATACAGTCAACTATATTTTTAGGAATCACTATTGATTCGAAATTACAGTGGGGCCCACAAATTGAAAAAATGTCTGGCAAACTTAGCTCTGCGGCATATGCGGTGAAAACAATTAGAAGAGTTACGGATGTAGATACGGCTAGAATGGTTTACTTTAGTTATTTTCACAGTGTAAGTGCTATGGAATTCTTCTTTGGGGAAGCTGTGCGGACATTAATCGGATATTTGTGCTCCAGAAACGCGCTGTTAGAGCTATATATAACCTAGGTCCTCGGGATTCTCTAAGGGAGAAATTCAAAGACATAAATATTTTAACGGTCGCTTCGCAATATATATATGAAAATTTATTATATGTTCATAAAAATATTCATAACTTTACAATAAAAAAGCGACCACCATAATGTTAATACAAGGCATAAACACAATCTTGTAATGCATGTAACCCGTCTCCACAAAATATGTAACTCTAACATGGGTCATTGTATACGATTTTATAATAAACTCCCTATTGATGTAAGAGAATTTAAATTTCATTTCAATAAAATAAAAAAACCAAATTATTAAAGTCTCTAAAACTTGCGCGAACAATTTATTCAAATAACTAGCTCTGCCCACGACTCCGTACGCGTGGATCGATTTTCTTTTCGTTCGACCCAATCGACTCAATAAATTTTTTGATTCTTTTTGAGCTACTAAATGGCGTTGCAAGTAACCAAATTGAGAAATTTCGTATTATGTAAATATCTCTTGATTGAGTGGACCGATTGCGATGAAACAAAAACTAAGTAATACCTTGAGTTATGTACAATTTTTACGTATAACATTTATATTTATAAGAATTGTACATTTTACTTGATGCGTGCACAGACAAACATCTAAACAGGCTAACAGACAAAATTTCTAAAATGCTGTAAATGGTTTCTGTTGGTTGTCCTTTAACCATCTGACTATTTTTTGTTGAAAATATATTCAATGTTCAAAAATTTTTTTTTCTATTCTTCTTCTTTTCCTTTTTTGAATATGGCAACCCAGTTTCTTGCGAGAGCAATTCTTGCCAGATTTTCTATTCTTTTATTATATGTATTGACTAGCTGACCCGGCAAACGTTGTTTTGCCATACAAATGTTTCAACGAAAGTTCAATTGAATGGTATCATTTGTAACAAAAATAATAATAGACTACCAAAATTGTTAAATTCGCCACTAAGCAATCAGTTATTGCATTTGTTGATTGCATAGTGGCGAATTTTGTCAAGTTTGGTGGTCTATTGTTATTTTTTTGTAGTCTTGAGAGAGTAGAAGTAGTGGGTCTCAAATCGAACTAACGCAAAATATACCACATAGATTTAATATCATTTAAAGTACTTAGTTGTAAATCAAAGTGCTGCTGTGTTGTGCTGTTTATATTTATATAATTGTGGGTGACTGTTTGCTTGTTTATCATTTATTTATTTTTGTAAAATTGGCATAGACACTTTGCTCTGCATAGTGGTGTTTCTTAAACTGTTTTTTATATTTTGTATTTTTTTTTCTCCTCGCATGAATCACCATTGTGCTTTGCACGGTTATGCTCTTATTTGCTGGGTATATAAATTTGTAACTTCTTTTCCACCTATTTATAACATTGCATTGTATGTAATAAATAAATTATATTAATAAATTGTAGGAAAACAAATATCATTCAAGTTTAAAAGAAATTTAGAAGAAACTAGCTGACCCGGCAATCGTTGTTTTGCCATACTAAAAAAAAAAAGTTTGAAAAATAGATGTTGGCCGATTCTCAGACCTACTGAATATGTATGTAAAATTTGAGAAGAATCGGTCAAGCCGTTTCGGAAGAGTACGGTAACTAACACTGTGACACGTGAATTTTATATATTAGAAGAAGATAAACAGACGGATAGCCACAACATGGAAAAAATACTGGGCCCATAAGGAAATATTGAAATCAAAGTTACCAATGAAATTCAAGAAGACTATTATGGACTCTGTGATACTGCTTTGTTTAAGCTATGGCTGCCAAACATGGGTATTTGACAAAAAAGCAAAAACAAAAATCCAAACCACACAAAGAGCAATGGAGAGAAGCTGTGTGTAAGGGACAAAATGAGAGCAACTGATATCCGCAAGAAAACTAAGGTTATTGATGCAAAAACCCTCACCCAAAAGCTGAAATGGAAATGGGCTGGCCATGTGGCAAGTTATAAAGACCAAAGGTGGACATATACAGTAACATTATGGAAGGGACCGCATGGGGCTAGACGCAGAGGTAGACCATGCTCCAGATGGATAGATGGAGTCAAGGCAGTAGCGGGAAACAACTGGCTGGAAATCGCCCAAGACAAAAAGAAATGGTACTCATTGGAGGAGGCTTTTACCCGAGAGGGGTCCATACATGAAGATGATGAGGAAGACAGAACACATGACTGATTTATATTTTAAATGACCAAAGGAATTAATTATTTGACATTTTTTTACATGGAATGCATTTACGCCACCCGCTCCTGTCATTGCGGTCATCACCGTCATGGTAGGAGCAGGTAGTGTCGGACTCACCGACGTCCGGATGGTTCGAACGACGGAATACCGACTAAACCTAACTGGCGCTCCAAGATGACGAGGAGAGCGCCGCAGAGGTTCTCTGTTCTGTACTCTCTCTTACGCCCCGACGTTGGCTTGGCGGCACAACACCCGGTGTCGCAACACATTAAGGCGGGGGGTGGAGGCGAGCGTATTCGCGTCGCCTACTCTCTGGCCTTGCTCTGCGGAGGGGGTCTGCATCGGCAGCTGCCTCGCGCTCCCGCTACGCGGCCTCCTTCAGGAGCATGACGGCTTCGCTGAAGTCGGCGACCGCTTGCCAGCATGGGCGTGCGCTCCATAAAGGCAGAAAACCGCTGCTTTACTTGCCATTCACAAATATTTTAATAAAACGTTCGTATGTTTTAGATGACTTTATTCATTTATTTACTATTAATTAAACAATATTATAACTTAAAAACGCCTAATAATTCATAAATAGCACCAATATGTGCTTGCAAATTGCTTTTTGCCAGGCGTTTGGCGAAGGAATAATATTGGTCAGACGGACGAAAGCGTAGGACAAGCTCGACACCACCCGCCTGCCATGAGTTAATAATAATAATAATATAATAATATTCATGGACATTTCACACAACGTCCTCTGGTCCCAAGCTAAGCTTATATGCTTGTGTTATGGGTACCAGAATACGGATATAATACATAAACTACTTTTCTTTTGTAAATACATACTTATAATACATAGAAAACACCCAGACGCAGTACAAACATTTGTATGACAATTAAAAACATCACACAAATGATTGTCCTGACCGGGAATCGAACCCGAGACTCCATGATCGGCAGTCCGTTATATGAACCACTACACCACGAGGCCCGTCATATGTGTGTAGAAATTTTGGTGTCCATGCACAGTTTACAAACGCACACAGGGTTGCATTAGTGATGTGAACCGATTACAATTTTTAACACCGGTATATACCGATTAGTTATTTACAAAAACCGGTTTTTAAGGTTATCCTAGGTTTTTTCTAAAATAAATACTTGTTTTTAATTATTTTAGTTTTTTATTAATGCATATTAATTATTCATTTTTCTTAATTAGGTACAATTATAATCACAAAAAATTGTCATCGAACACGCAGGAAACTACCAGGGAATTTATACTTTGCCTGTTTCTAACAAATCGTACTTAGTTCTGATTTATGAAACAAATTTGATCCACAGCATCTGCTTGTAGCCTGCTCCTTCTAGAGGATAATACATATCCTGATTTAGAGAATATCCTCTCCGAAGGTACCGATGTCGCTGGTATGGACAAATACTTGAGCGCTATTATATTTAATGGCTCCAAGTGTTTGTTTTTTTTCTACTAACTAATCAGCAACTAATCTGTAAATTTCAAAGAATTCGCGGGCAGAACTGAAATGTTTTAGTATAATGAAGTTAGTCGCATATTAAACAGGATTTTGGGTGATTCCCCTACCATAGACAACATTTATACGGAACAGACTCATGTTCGGATACATATCGAAGACATTGTGATTGTTGCCGGTTTATGAATCAGAATCGGTGCTTATCGGTTTTCACAAAAACCGGTTTATTAAAGGTTTTTATGAAACCGGTTCACATCACTAGCTTGCATATTGAAGACGCCTTGAACCGTTTGAGTTTCTATAATTTAATAATTGTATGGATTTTCGTTTGTTGATTTTAAAATGTTATTTGATTGTGAAATGTGTGTTGATAGTGTGTGTTTGTTAAAAATTAAAAATAACAAGTTCTCACAATTGTCATTCAGTAAAAAGATTCAAATTGTGAGAGGACAACTAAGCCAGCAAAAAGGTAGGTAATGTAACTCGAAAATTTCATGTTAAAAGTTATGAAACGTATGTACATACGTACATGTACGAATGTATGTACGTACGTAGTTATTGTTTAGTAATTCTAGTACAGTGTGGACTGATTCGGGATATTCAGATTTAAATTTGTTCTGTTGGCATGGTTTCCGACTTAGAGATCCGTCACGTGGCTATGCTAAAAATCTATAAAAGAAAAAGTTTTTGTGCCTGAGTACAGCGCCGCATACCCTGTGTGATATTCCTGTGCACGCCACTGCTTGCCAGTACCTGTCGCTGTTAAGCATAGCACTGACTACTGCTTTCAGCGACAGGTCCCCACCTATCTCCTGGGTGAGGGCCGTACGCTGTGCCTGCCAGGCAGCGCAACTCTCCATGGTGTGGCGCGCTGTATCCTCGGGCGCACCACACGACTTGCAAGAGGGCGAGGACTCCTGATAATAAGTACCTACCTACATAGTATAAATCCTATCTTAAATCCAATCATGCCAGAAACCTATATACATTCAAACACTCACTCACTTGCACACATGCACACATACACACTCACTCACCACGGACATTGTAGCCTTACCAACTTCAAATTATAAGTGTAACTCTATATAAATTTTAATCTATTTCTGTGTATCTAATTGCACTATTGATTTATCTTATGAATTTATAGTACTTACTTTGTTGTTGAACGTCGCTGTAAAGAAGATCACTATCTCCCATAATACAGATCACTCTAGTTTGGGAGACAGAAGATTACTTACTTGTCTTGTTTCTGACGTCATAATGTTTGTAAAAATATTGTAAAATTTACGATTGTTGTTTAATAAACTTTATTATTATTAAAAAAAAATTTAATAAAGCTTTTTTTTTATTGTATGTAATATTCGGGACTTGTCTGTCAAGGCGTGGGGACCGTTGAAAAAAAAAATCAGCGCTCGGCACTAATCTGCCCGGCATAATGCTGAACGTGTTCCCTTTTGGCGCAGCCGTGGGGCATGCAAAAGGTTCAAAACTATTGTTCATCGTTGTACTAGCTTTAATTAACCCCACTGTTCGCCAAATAAAAGTGTTTGCTTTCTTTTGTTCTTTCTAGATCTAGACTTTGCAGTCACCATGGTCACGGGTGAGACTGGGCTGTAATGTGTCTTCTACGATCAGTTATTACAGGGTTTACCCACATTCACCCAAAATTTAAACAAATATACGCGTCTAAATCCCTTAAAAGTAATTTTTTCAAGACACTTGTACTTTAAACTGTAAGGGGGCTTTTAGAATGCCTGAACTCAGATTAATTGACGTGGTGTTGGTCGTTCTTTTTATCTCACGCAGCTGCTGCTATCATATTGAAGGTACATAAATTCTATATACCTATCTACTGTGCAATGAGCAAAAATATCTCAAAACTTTAGAACCATCTAATATTTCGAACACTCGATTATATTTAATACTTTTAAGTCCCTTGAATTTTGAATTAACGAGAGTCGACTCTACTATTATAATTCAGTATTTATACAAACTTACAAAATAGATATAGGAACAGTTGCCTAGGTTTCGAATGTTCCTGATTTAGGTGCCCCATATTATGTATCTTAGTTGACTGAAACGTTTTATTTACCTACTGCATTAGCTTGTATCCGTGGATTTATGTGCATCCATTGGTACTGTCATGCTCCTTAGCTTTTAGCGCGATGACATAAACCGATGTGTTATTCTGACCTACACGCCGTATGTCTCCAAAGTTTCATTAAAATCTATATAGTAGTTTCTGCGTGAAAGAGCTACAAACATCCATACTTCCACTTAAATTGTATTGAACCAACTTTTTATTCTTTCATTGTTTTCATGTCTTCTATGGGTATCATCAAGTACCTACTAGTTTCATGGGAGGCTCTTAAATATATTGTATACTGGTTGTCAGTATTTGTTGTTAGTGGTGGTGGGTAGGTGGTAAGTGGCAAATTTCCACCTTCTGGTTATCACTGGTATTAAGATACAGCCTAGTGACAGACAGATGGACAGACAATACAGTCTTAGTAATAAGCTGTCGTTATACTTTTGTGTATGAAACGCCTAATGCATGTTTACAGCTTAGTCTTAGGCTAACTCGAAACATTCGTACAAACTGTAGGTACATTAATATCGACAATCCTAATAGTTCGTGAGATCATTGCGACAGATTAATTTGATCACAGAGGAATGAGTAGTGAACATTACAAAACATAAATTGAAGTCGCAATCACATTATAGACTAATTGGCAGCTCAATAAGTAGGTCATTAAAAGCATTTTTATTTAAAAATTGCAGTAGTATTATTTATTCAAAAAGATATTAAAATATACAACAACAATTATTGTTCTAGTGATTAGACACTAGGTTGATATTGGATCGTTCTACAATGATGCAACAAGATTTGTGACAGGATCCTTTTCACAAATAAACATGAATCTATAAGTACATGGTGAATCGTTAAGTAAACCATTACGTGAGACTGAACCACAGTATTCATCTTCGTTCAGGTTGTTTGGTTCTCCAATATCAAACTTATCATAACCAGCTTCTTGAATCGATTGACCTGCAAGTAAATATTATTTAAACAATTAGATAACTAGTGTAACTTTTGAAAGACACGCGACATCCTCTTGTCACAAAATATGATATAATAGGAGCTTTCACATTAACAACTTAGAGCGCTGCTGAACAAATAACATGAATGAGGGAAATACACTTTTGGACACATTTACGTAATCAGAGAAATAGACCAGTCACTTCAAATTTAAATTTAAAAAAAAAGTTTTTTTAGTAGTCAAAATTTTGTTACTGTACTGTCAAGACGTACCATGTAATGTCATCCATTTTGAATTTTCGCCCCAGTAATAAAAGCCAATAGCAGCGTGATTTTTCTCAAAGTCTCCTGGAATAGATTCAGCTGGATTTCTAGCAAATATATCGCGGATTACTTGCGCCTCTTCCTCACCATTTATTATGGCAAGATGGCCGCCTTCTTCGTAACAAATTAGACTAGCTTCTTTATAATTCTTCGGCTCGTCATGAAACTTGTAACATTTGTCTGTACGACCATCTATATAATAATCTGTAATATTCAAATTAATGTATAGATTAAATTAAGAATCTATATAATTGATATGAGCTGTCTTTCTTGTTTTATATCATAATAAAATACTGAACATTAATTTCTGTAAAGCAAATTACATTTTTAAAAACTTATATTTACCCGACGCCTTGTTTCCACATAGTTTGACAGGTTTGATAATAGATAATTTCTCATAGCATATAAATGACTTCATCTTATTACACGCTACGTAAGACATTTGCCCATTTCTATTGAGAGTTATACATTTTTCTGTATCAGTTGGAGTGTCTACGTCAGGATCTGTCCAGGACTGAGGCATACTAGTAAGTGGAATGCCTGTAAATAGTAATAATTAATTTAGGTAACTATTGAATGTTTTCAATTTTATTACTAATCATTACGTAGATTTGATTTAGTGTTATCTATGATACAATACTAAAGTTTATATCACGAAGTATAGATACAAGGAGTCCGAACGTAATGTTGAACGAATGGTCTCAATTTAAGGGACAGATTTTTGCCGGTAGAGTGCGCCATTTTTCAAGAAGTACTCGTTTGAACTATTGACACTTGTGGAAAAAAATATTCTGAGAAACGTGGATATAAATATAAGTTTTAGGAAATTTTTCGAGTGCTTTAAACCCAACAATACAGAGAAGGTCAAGAGATATTCTGATATTCTATACTAGCATCGGTACGTCCTGAATACTTGCGCAGCCAGTGGCAGAAAATAGAACTATGATCTGGGTTGATTATTGTGTACACGAAATATTATGGAAAAGCCTATACCGTTCGGACTCCTTGTATCTATACTTCGTGGTTTATATAACAAAAGTATTAGATCTATCTAACTTACCATCAATAGAATTGTAACTTTCTTTTTTGTAAGTAGAGTGAACCCCGATGTAGATTTCATTTTTATGAGTTGTCTTCAATAATTTGGTCATTATATCTTTTACTTTCGTTGTAATCGGTGAAGCTAATATACCATCTGTAAATGAAACAGGAAACTTTCATGTAAGTATTTAGTAGATCTATATAATTATTTTCTTATCGAGACTGCGGCAAGTTATTAGTGACACTGTGTGGAAGAGAAGGAAAGTATCAACACGTGTATTGTCTGTAAACGAGTCTGTTCTGTTCTGATGTACCGTGTTCTCTTCTATTGTAATAGAGTTTATTATTACTCATAAGATACACTACATTATGTTATGCAAAGATGATTAGATGACCAACTGGCTTCAACAAGACGAACTCACATAGATACCTACATCTTACACAGTATTCATAAAAGTTTTGAGGATGACTGTTGAATTCCAAAATAAAATTATCTTTAATAAACATACCTCTAGTTTGACAGAACGTGCGAGCGTTGTCCCAGTTCAACGGTGTTTCATAAAATTTGAAACTTGATTCATCAGGATTGGTCCAGTCACTTCTAAATTCTTGAACACCTAGTAAATAATTATAAATACTTAGTAGTAGATATTACACGGGCTATTAAAAGCCAAACAAACTAAATAGCGTTGATCGACTTTCATACTGTTATCAAACACTACGTAAATATTTTTATCAGCCCTTGAGGTGGTGAAATGAACTATGTAACTTTATATGAAAGTAATGTACGTAAGCTTTTAATATAGGTCTAGATTTATAAACGGGTGAATTTCAACAAATCGTTTTTTTGTATCATTTCGGTGAGATTTTTATAAACAATGCTTTTTACATATGTTTTGTAATAAAAATAAACTTTAACCTTATTTGTAACATATGCGTGAGTGAGTGGTCATCATGTAACATCAAATCTAACCGAAATATTTAGGTTTGAATTTTCGGGAGTCCACTGAAATGAAAAGTGCCCACTGAAATGATAAATTAGTCCATGGAAATGAAAATTTCACCACTGAAATGACTAAACTGTGCACAGAGATGATACTAGCCCACTGAAATGATACCGCCAAGCACGTCATTTATTTATAGGGGGATTCCGTAGGTTGTCTGAAACAAATCTAAATAAATTTCTGTAGTGATATCACTAGACTGCATTTTTGATATTTATTAAATATGAGATCAAACTATTATCTTAGGCGTATATGTTAGATATTTAAATTTGCGCAAATATTATAAATCTGAAGAGTTTGTTGTTTGTTTGAACGCGGTTTTCGCAGGAACCTTTAGTCAAATTCGAAAAATTTTAGTTCTAGGACAGAAACATTTATCGAGGAGGGCGATAGGCTGCGTAACATAACGCTGTGATTAATAGGAGCAAAGCTTCAGTGAAAAATGTCGGGAAAACGGGTAAAATTATCCATATTCTTCTGTTGCGTCCGCTGCATTATAGGTTTAAATGTATCATTTGTTTTGATATATCATTTGTTTTGGCATGTCACTATCATTTCAGTGTACTGTTATCGGTATAACAGTCCACCGAATCCTCTGAAAAGATAACACCGAGATGATAAATTTAATAAATTTTACATTTAACTCCGGTATCATAATTATTTTGAAAATGAAATTATTTTGTGTCAATACTGCTGTAACAAAACAAAACTTACGGCGAATCTATAACACAATTTTGAAATATATGAATTGAACCTAACACGAGATATAACGGCCACCGATATGAGAAGATTTTTGTCCCCACATCACTGGAATGATATATTTACCTTTTTCTTGGACTTCACGTTGTAGTTATTGCGCGTGCATGCACAATAGAAGTGGACTGATTGGAAGTGAGAAAAGGCATGGGGGGCTGCAGGAACGTAATGTTGACGAAGATATTATGTTACTAATACGTATTACCCACCAGAATGATAAGTTTTCTCAGGACAAAAGTTAAATGCTTGTCAAATGTGTTTTTGATGGGTTATACAAACAAAATGAGTTTTTTTATATAAGTTATAATATTATGTATTGATACAAAACTCATTTTTAGACAAAATAATAAATTCAACTACAGGGTAAGCTATTTTTCGAGGGAAAGTCGGACGGGGACAGGCCACCGCGATGATAAAAAAAAATTATAATGTAATACTGGATAAAACTCAATGAACTTTTTTGCCATGGTAGAGGAGAATCTATTTTACTAAAAAAAGTAGTCAGAATCATAAAACTAAGACCTTGCACTACCGTTCTCACGTTTTCCGCGTATTTTTTCTGCCTGTGCAATTCACCCAAACATTAGTTTCTATGACCGAAAGTAAAAAAGCTCTGCAAAGTTTAAAAATAAAAATCAAATAACTAAGCGTTCGACTTAGTGACCGTCAGCAAAAATATTAAAGAACTTACCAAATGAGACGCCAAGTAGACATAGTATTACTAAAAATATTAAATTGCTGTACATTTTGATGTTATGTTTGAACGTCTTCTTTCTTTTAGCACAAGATAGGCATCTGATGACAATGTGAATCAATGAGTGTATTTATATTATGATGCTTATCTATATTTCTATTTACGATTTTCATAAGAGGGTCAAATAGCAAGACCATAATGATGATAAAAAAAACCCAAAATGTGCAAAACAAGTGAAGCAAACATACACTTGGACTGGTTCCG
Organism: Orgyia antiqua; assembly: GCA_916999025.1. Taxonomy (NCBI): domain Eukaryota; kingdom Metazoa; phylum Arthropoda; class Insecta; order Lepidoptera; family Erebidae; genus Orgyia; species Orgyia antiqua. Next base: position 1,129,688 of record OU779865.1, read on the forward strand.
TACATAGTGATGGGCCCGCATTGTGGTACCAATTTTTCCAGAATAATATGCTTAGCTTAGGCCCAGAGGTCCGGAGGGTGGTGTAAAATGTCCATGAATATTCATTTATTTCTATTTATTTGGTTTTTATTTACATTTAATTTATTTATATTATACATTGTCTGTAACATCAAAAAATCTACTAGAGATAAATCTATATTTTGGTATATATAGTAAATATGTATTGAATCGCACGAAGTCGCCTGCAAAAGCTAGTATTGTTTATATTTCTGTTAGCAACTATTCGTTGGCATTATTATTTTTATGCTTTTAGGCGAGTTTGTTTTGTACTTTTTATTTATTTAAAACAACCAACAAATTAAACAGCGAATCATCGTTACCTACTTATTTTAATGGCAAATTCGTTATTCCTGTATGCTATCTATCCCTATCAATCTCTAAAACGCAACTACGTAACGGATTTCAACCCGACTGCACTACGCAAAAGAGTGGTATTGTGTTTATTATTATGTATGTAACTTCCTTTGCAGTACTATACAGGTCAGGTGCCTGGGCTTATTTTCATGATTGATAATACGTCAATATTAGATTCGTAGGCAGCGGCGAGTGTCGCTAAAGTCATGACGTCTTTTGTGGTGCTTTTTGCTGACACACATACTATTTTTACACATTACAACTATACAATTTTGCAATAATACAAATTTTATTTATTTACAGTTTTATTGACACGAGTTATTATTTTACTTAATTTTACAGTTTTTACATTTTATTTTATACATTTTATACCTTACTTTGACCAGTTAAATTTACCAATATAAAACTATTATTTTAGCTTATATTACAGGATTGAAAATCTGCTAGGATCAAATTATTAAATAATAAAATTATTGCGAAAAGCGCCATCTAGTACCGAATAGATACACTAAAAGGGGCGTATTAGTGGGTGGAGTCGACTAGCTGCACGGAATAGAAATCAAGTGGAATTGCGAAGTAGGCGTGGCACGCGTGTCACAATTAAGCACTGTTGCGCTTATTTGATCTCCAGTCGCACAAGTACTTACCTAGTCGTATTCAGACTGTTCTAACGATAACTCGTGTTTTTAATATCGCGACAAGCTCGTTTCGCTGTAGATATGCCGTATTGTTCAGTTTTGGAGTGCAAGAATAATAGTAGGAGAAGAAATCTTAAAAATGGAGGTATTTCGTACCATCGGTAAGTACAATATCATTTGATTCTAATACATTTTTGTTAATTCCAATTTACTAATAATTTATTGGAACGTCTTGTTAAAATCAACCTTATGTCATTTAGATAAAGTTTATTTTATATTGATTATATTCATTATTTCGTTCTTGAAAGTTCTTCGCTACTCAATTAGTGATGTACTTAGGTCAGATTTGAGTTTATCGATAAATGCCGATATTACAAAATTCGTAATTCACTAGGGTTATAATTAAACATTTTAAAACAATGTACAGAAAATAAGTTGTTAGAAAAATGATAGCTGATATAGAACAAAATACGATTTCTTCTATCAATGTTCTTCAAGCAATGAGGATGGTGGTTAATGCTTGGCGAAACGTAACACCTCTTGCAGTACAAAACTGCTTTAACCTGTGGTTTTTATTCAGAACCTCAAGAAATTATTGAAGAGGAAGATAATAATGTGCCTGAAGAATAGAATAAACATATCTGGGTCAAACATTACTTTTGAAGACTTCGTTTTGAAGACTCGAAGCGAATCATCGTTACCTACTTATTTTAATGGCAAATTCGTTATTCCTGTATGCTATCTATCCCTATCAATCTCTAAAACGCAACTACGCAACGGATTTCAACCCGACTGCACTACGCAAAAGAGTGGTATTGTGTTTATTATTATGTATCTAACTTCCTTTGCAGTACTATACAGGTCAGGTGCCTGGGCTTATTTTCATGATTCATAATACGTCAATATTCGATTCGTAGGCAGCGGCGAGTGTCGCTAAAGTCATGACGTCATCACTGAAAGTTTAATATGGCGACTACTGGATGTTATAGAATTAGGCCAATTAATAACGAATCTGATCACATAATGTGAAGATGAAAAAAATAAAAGTCAACTAATTATGTCAAGTGGCCTCAAGTGGGGTATCGTTAAACGGGGTAGGTTTAATAATCATTCTTAGTTGTTTCTCAATACTTACGTGTTTTCCCAGTCGACTTTTGGAATCTTTGTGTATGGATTTAAAGTTATTAACAGTTAAATACCAGTGAGATTGTGATTAGTACCTAGGTAAACTAATGCCAATAGGAAATCTATTTTGGTAAATAGCTGGCTTGGTTTTCACAATTAAAACGAATAGGGAAATTAAATGGGACTAAACAAGAAAACAATTAGGAAACATTTATAGGAAAAATATTATTTAAACAATATTGTTATATTTGAATTGTCATTAGGTTATTTCATTTGTTAATTTACTTTTTCAAGCTCAGTCCTCAGTATAGGCCTCAGTAAACTTTCGATGTGTACCTAATCTACAGTTTACTGAGGGTTCCTATGATGATGATAATGGCACGGAACCCTAGGTGCACGAGTCCAATTCTTATGTTTCTATCTATGTATGTTGTACCTACAGATTACATTGGGTTTTTTAATATTTTATTGTAAATATTAAAAAACCCATATAATTCACAGTAATACCTATAACGTCATCTTCAATTAATGATCGTTTATTTATCAATCTGACAACAATTATTTCTCGCAGCAACACTTCCACTTTAGATCTTATAGGTATTAAGTAGATACTACACAATTCGACAGTATGTACCTATATCACTGCTATAAAAACAGGTATTCGTCATAATAAAATTTAAAAAAAACAAAATATAAAAGTCTCTAAAACTTGCGCGAACAATTTATTCAAATAACTGCCTGTGCCCACGACTCCGTCCGCTTGGATCGATTTTCTTTTCGTTCGACCTAATCAATTTTTTGATTCTTTTTTAGCTACTAGATGGCGTTCTAAGTAACCAAATTGAGAAATTTCGTATTATGTAAATATCTCTTGATTGAGTGGACCGATTGCGATGAAACAAAAACTAAGTAATACCTTGAGTTATGTACAATTTTTACGTATATGTTTTATATTTATAAGTGTTGTAATTTTTTTTTATGCGTGCACAGACAAACATCTAAACAGACAAACAGACAAAATTTCTAAAATACTGTAAATGGTTTCTGTTGGTTGTCCTTTAACCATCTGACTATTTTTTTTGAAAATATATTCAATGTACAAAAATTTTTTTTTTCTATAGTTTTATTACATGTATCGACTAGCTGACCCGGCAAACGTTGTTTTGCCATACAAATGTTTCAATGAAAGTTCAATTAAATGGTATCATTTGTAACAAAAAAATAACAATAGACTACCAAACTTGTTAAATTCGCCACTAAGCAATCAGTTATTGCATTTGTTGATTGCATAGTGGCGAATTTTGTCAAGTTTGGTGGTCTATTGTTATTTTTTTGTAGTCTTGAGAGAGTAGAAGTAGTGGGTCTCAAATCGAACTAACGAAAAATATATCCCAAATAGATTTAATATCATTTAAAGTATTTAGTTGTAAATCAAAGTGCTGCTGTGTTGTACTGTTTATATTTATGTAATTGTGGCTGACTGTTTGCTTGTTTATAATTTATTTATTTTTGTAAAATTGGCATTGACACTTTGCTCTGCATAGTGGTGTTTTTGTAAAACTGTTTTTTATATTTTGTATTTTTTTCTCCTCGCATAAATCACCATTGTGCTTTGCACGGTTATGCTCTTAGTTTGCTGGGTATATAAATTTGTAACTTCTTTTCCACCTATTTATAACAATGCATTGTATGTAATATTCGGCACTTGTCTGTCAAGGGTCAAAACCGTGGGGACCGTTGAAAAGCAGCGCTCGGCACTAATCTCCCCGCATTATACTGAACGTGTTCCCTTTTGTCGCAGCCTTGGGGCATGCAAAAGGTTCAAAACTATTGTTCATCGTTGTACTAGCTTTAATTAACCCCGCTGTTCGCCAAATAAACGTTTTTTCTTTCTTTCTTCCTTTCTTTTTTTCTAGATCTAGACTTTGCAGTCACCATGGTCACGGGTGAGACTGGGCTGTAATGTGTCTTCTACGATCAGTTATTACAGGGTTTACCCACATTCACCCAAAATTTAAACAAATATACGCGTCTAAATCCGTAAAAAGTAGTTATAATTGAGACACTTGTACTTTAAAATGTAAGGGGGCTTTCAGAATGCCTGAACTCAGTAATTGACGTGGAGTTGGTCATTCCTTTTTGTCTCACGCAGCCGCTGCTATCTTAATATACATGAACTCTATATACCTACTAATTTCGAACCATCTAATATTATAATTCAGTTATACAACCTTACAGAATAAGATATAGGAACAGTTGCCTAGGTTTTGAATGTTCCTGATTTAGGTGTCCCATAAATATATCTTAATTGACTGAAACATTCTATCTACCTACTGCACTAGCTTGTATCTGTGGATTCATGTGCATTTATTGATACTGTCATGCTCCTTAGCTTTTAGCGCGATGACATAAAGCCGATGTGTTGTTCTGACCTACATGCCGTAAGTCTCCAAAGTTTCATTAAAATCTATATAGTAGTTTCTGCGTGAAAGAGCTACAAACATCCATACTTCCACTTAAATTGTATTGAACCAACTTTTTATTCTTTCATTGTTTTCATGTCTTCTATGGGTATCATCAAGTACCTACTAGTTTCATGGGAGGCTCTTAAATATATTGTATACTGGTTGTCAGTATTTGTTGTTAGTGGTGGTGGGTAGGTGGTAGGTGGCAAATTTCTACCTTCTAGTTATCACTGGTATTAAGATACAGCCTAGTGACAGGCAGACGGACAGACAACACAGTCTTAGTAATAAGCTGTCGTTATACCTTTGTGTACGAAACGCCTAATGCATGTTTACAGCTCAGTCTTAGGCTAACTCGAAACATTCGTACAAACTGTACATTAATATCGACAATCCTAATAGTTCGTGAGATCATTGCGACAGATAAATTTAATCACAGAGGAATGGGTAGTGAACATTACATAACATAAATTGTAGTCGCAATCACATTATAGACTAATTGGCAGCTCAATAAGTAGGTAATTAAAAGCATTTTTATTAAAAAATTGCAGTAGTATTATTTATTCAAAAAAATATTAAAATATACAGCAACAATTGTTCTAGTGATTAGATACTAGGTTGATGTTGGATCGTTCTACAATGATGCAACAAGATTTGTGACAGGATCCTTTTCACAAATAAACATGAATCTATAAGTACATGGTGAATCGTTAAGTAAACCATTACGTGAGACTGAACCACAGTATTCATCTTCGTTCAGGTTGTTTGGTTCTCCAATATCAAACTTATCATAACCAGCTTCTTGAATCGATTGACCTGCAAGTAAATATTATTTAAACAATTAGATAACTAGTGTAACTTTTGAAAGACACGCGACATCCTCTTGTCACAAAATATGATATAATAGGAGCTTTCACATTAACAACTTAGAGCGCTGCTGAACAAATAACATGAATGAGGGAAATACACTTTTGGACACATTTACGTAATCAGAGAAATAGACCAGTCACTTCAAATTTAAATTTAAAAAAAAAGTTTTTTTAGTAGTCAAAATTTTGTTACTGTACTGTCAAGACGTACCATGTAATGTCATCCATTTTGAATTTTCGCCCCAGTAATAAAAGCCAATAGCAGCGTGATTTTTCTCAAAGTCTCCTGGAATAGATTCAGCTGGATTTCTAGCAAATATATCGCGGATTACTTGCGCCTCTTCCTCACCATTTATTATGGCAAGATGGCCGCCTTCTTCGTAACAAATTAGACTAGCTTCTTTATAATTCTTCGGCTCGTCATGAAACTTGTAACATTTGTCTGTACGACCATCTATATAATAATCTGTAATATTCAAATTAATGTATAGATTAAATTAAGAATCTATATAATTGATATGAGCTGTCTTTCTTGTTTTATATCATAATAAAATACTGAACATTAATTTCTGTAAAGCAAATTACATTTTTAAAAACTTATATTTACCCGACGCCTTGTTTCCACATAGTTTGACAGGTTTGATAATAGATAATTTCTCATAGCATATAAATGACTTCATCTTATTACACGCTACGTAAGACATTTGCCCATTTCTATTGAGAGTTATACATTTTTCTGTATCAGTTGGAGTGTCTACGTCAGGATCTGTCCAGGACTGAGGCATACTAGTAAGTGGAATGCCTGTAAATAGTAATAATTAATTTAGGTAACTATTGAATGTTTTCAATTTTATTACTAATCATTACGTAGATTTGATTTAGTGTTATCTATGATACAATACTAAAGTTTATATAACAAAAGTATTAGATCTATCTAACTTACCATCAATAGAATTGTAACTTTCTTTTTTGTAAGTAGAGTGAACCCCGATGTAGATTTCACTTTTATGAGTTGTCTTCAATAATTTGGTCATTATATCTTTTACTTTAGTTGTAATCGGTGAAGCTAATATACCATCTGTAAATGAAACAGGAAACTTTCATGTAAGTATTTAGTAGATCTATATAATTATTTTCTTATCGAGACTGCGGCAAGTTATTAGTGACACTGTGTGGAAGAGAAGGAAAGTATCAACACGTGTATTGTCTGTAAACGAGTCTGTTCTGTTCTGATGTACCGTGTTCTCTTCTATTGTAATAGAGTTTATTATTACTCATAAGATACACTACATTATGTTATGCAAAGATGATTAGATGACCTTGGCTTGGATGGCTTCAACAAGACGAACTCACATAGATACCTACATCTTACACAGTATTCATAAAAGTTTTGAGGATGACTGTTGAATTCCAAAATAAAATTATCTTTAATAAACATACCTCTAGTTTGACAGAACGTGCGAGCGTTGTCCCAGTTCAACGGTGTTTCATAAAATTTGAAACTTGATTCATCAGGATTGGTCCAGTCACTTCTAAATTCTTGAACACCTAGTAAATAATTATAAATACTTAGTAGTAGATATTACACGGGCTATTAAAAGCCAAACAAACTAAATAGCGTTGATCGACTTTCATACTGTTATCAAACACTACGTAAATATTTTTATCAGCCCTTGAGGTGGTGAAATGAACTATGTAACTTTATATGAAAGTAATGTACGTAAGCTTTTAATATAGGTCTAGATTTATAAACGGGTGAATTTCAACAAATCGTTTTTTTGTATCATTTCGGTGAGATTTTTATATACAATGCTTTTTACATATGTTTTGTAATAAAAATAAACTTTAACCTTATTTGTAACATATGAGTGAGTGAGTGGTCATCATGTAACATCAAAACTAACCGAAATATTTAGGTTTGAATTTTCGGGAGTCCACTGAAATGAAAAGTGCCCACTGAAATGATAAATTAGTCCATGGAAATGAAAATTTCACCACTGAAATGACTAAACTGTGCACAGAGATGATACTAGCCCACTGAAATGATACCGCCAAGCACGTCATTTATTTATAGGGGGATTCCGTAGGTTGTCTGAAACAAATCTAAATAAATTTCTGTAGTGATATCACTAGACTGCATTTGTGATATTTATTAAATATGAGATCAAACTATTATCTTAGGCGTATATGTTAGATATTTATATTTGCGCAAATATTATAAATCTGAAGAGTTTGTTGTTTGTTTGAACGCGGTTTTCGCAGGAACTTTTAGTCAAATTTGAAAAATTTTAGTTCTAGGACAGAAACATTTATCGAGGAGGGCGATAGGCTGCGTAACATATCGCATAGGAGCAAAGCTTCAGTGAAAAATGTCGGGAAAACGGGTAAAATTATCCATATTCTTCTGTTGCGTCCGCTGCATTATAGGTTTAAATGTATCATTTGTTTTGATATATCATTTGTTTTGGCATGTCACTATCATTTCAGTGTACTGTTATCGGTATAACAGTCCACCGAATCCTCTGAAAAGATAACACCGAGATGATAAATTTAATAAATTTTACATTTAACTCCGATATCATAATTATTTTGAAAATGAAATTATTTTGTGTCAATACTGCTGTAACAAAACAAAACTTACGGCGAATCTATAACACAATTTTGAAATATATGAATTAAACCTAACACGAGATATAACGGCCACCGATATGAGAAGATTTTTGTGTATTTATATTATGATGCTTATCTATATTTCTATTTACGATTTTCATAAGAGGGTCAAATAGCAAGACCATAATGATGATAAAAAAAACCCAAAAAGTGCAAAACAAGTGAAGCAAACATACACTTGGACTGGTTCCGTACATAGTGATGGGCCCGCATTGTGGTACCAATTTTTCCAGAATAATATGCTTAGCTTAGGCCCAGAGGTCCGGAGGGTGGTGTAAAATGTCCATGAATATTCATTTATTTCTATTTATTTGTTTTTTATTTACATTTAATTTATTTATATTATACATTGTCTGTAACATCAAAAATTCTACTAGAGATAAATCTATATTTTGGTATATATATATCTTTAATCTTGGTCTTTATATATTTAGTAAATATGTATTGAATCGCACGAAGTCGCCTGCAAAAGCTAGTATTGTTTATATTTCTGTTAGCAACTATTCGTTGGCATTATTATTGTTATGCTTTTAGGCGAGTTTGTCTTGTACTTTTTATTTATTTAAAACAACCAACAAATTAAACAGCGAATCATCGTTACCTACTTATTTTAATGGCAAATTCGTTATTCCTGTATGCTATCTATCCCTATCAATCTCTAAAACGCAACTACGCAACGGATTTCAACCTGACTGCACCACGCAAAAGAGTGGTATTGTGTTTATTATTATGTATGTAACTTCCTTTGCAGTACTATACAGGTCAGGTGCCTGGGCTTATTTTCATGATTCATAATACGTCAATATTAGATTCGTAGGCAGCGGCGAGTGTCGCTAAAGTCATGACGTCTTTTGTGGTGCTTTTTGCTGACACACATACTATTTTTACACATTACAACTATACAATTTTGCAATAATACAAATTTTATTTATTTACAGTTTTATTGACACGAGTTATTATTTTACTTAATTTTACAATTTTTACATTTTATTTTATACATTTTATACCTTACTTTGACCAGTTAAATTTACCAATATAAAACTATTATTTTAGCTTATATTACAGGATTGAAAATCTGCTAGGATCAAATTATTAAATAATAAAATTATTGCGAAAAGCGCCATCTAGTACCGAATAGATACACTAAAAGGGGCGTATTAGTGGGTGGAGTCGACTAGCTGCACGGAATAGAAATCAAGTGGAATTGCGAAGTAGGCGTGGCACGCGTGTCACAATTAAGCACTGTTGCGCTTATTTGATCTCCAGTCGCACAAGTACTTACCTAGTCGTATTCAGACTGTTCTAACGATAACTCGTGTTTTTAATATCGCGACAAGCTCGTTTCGCTGTAGATATGCCGTATTGTTCAGTTTTGGAGTGCAAGAATAATAGTAGGAGAAGAAATCTTAAAAATGGAGGTATTTCGTACCATCGGTAAGTACAATATCATTTGATTCTAATACATTTTTGTTAATTCCAATTTACTAATAATTTATTGGAACGTCTTGTTAAAATCAACCTTATGTCATTTAGATAAAGTTTATTTTATATTGATTATATTCATTATTTCGTTCTTGAAAGTTCTTCGCTACTCAATTAGTGATGTACTTAGGTCAGATTTGAGTTTATCGATAAATGCCGATATTACAAAATTCGTAATTCACTAGGGTTATAATTAAACATTTTAAAACAATGTACAGAAAATAAGTTGTTAGAAAAATGATAGCTGATATAGAACAAAATACGATTTCTTCTATCAATGTTCTTCAAGCAATGAGGATGGTGGTTAATGCTTGGCGAAACGTAACACCTCTTGCAGTAAAAAACTGCTTTAACCTGTGGTTTTTATTCAGAACCTCAAGAAATTATTGAAGAGGAAGATAATAATGTGCCTGAAGAATAGAATAAACATATCTGGGTCAAACATTACTTTTGAAGACTTCATTTTGAAGACTCGAAGCGAATCATCGTTACCTACTTATTTTAATGGCAAATTCGTTATTCCTGTATGCTATCTATCCCTATCAATCTCTAAAATGCAACTACGCAACGGATTTCAACCCGACTGCACTACGCAAAAGAGTGGTATTGTGTTTATTATTATGTATGTAACTTCCTTTGCAGTACTATACAGGTCAGGTGCCTGGGCTTATTTTCATGATTCATAATACGTCAATATTCGATTCGTAGGCAGCGGCGAGTGTCGCTAAAGTCATGACGTCATCACTGAAAGTTTAATATGGCGACTACTGGATGTTATAGAATTAGGCCAATTAATAACGAATCTGATCACATAATGTGAAGATGAAAAAAATAAAAGTCAACTAATTATGTCAAGTGGCCTCAAGTGGGGTATCGTTAAACGGGGTAGGTTTAATAATCATTCTTAGTTGTTTCTCAATACTTACGTGTTTTCCCAGTCGACTTTTGGAATCTTTGTGTATGGATTTAAAGTTATTAACAGTTAAATACCAGTGAGATTGTGATTAGTACCTAGGTAAACTAATGCCAATAGGAAATCTATTTTGGTAAATAGCTGGCTTGGTTTTCACAATTAAAACGAATTAAAAGGGAAATTAAATGGGACTAAACAAGAAAACAATTAGGAAACATTTATAGGAAAAATATTATTTAAACAATATTATTATATTTGAATTGTCATTAGGTTATTTCATTTGTTAATTTACTTTTTCAGGCTCAGTCCTCAGTATAGGCCTCAGTAGACTTTCGATGTGTACCTAATCTACAGTTTACTGAGGGTTCCTATGATGATGATAATGGCACGGAACCCTAGGTGCACGAGTCCAATTCTTATGTTTCTATCTATGTATGTTGTACCTACAGATTACATTGGGTTTTTTAATATTTTATTGTAAATATTAAAAAATCCATATAATTCACAATAATACCTATAACGTTATCTTCAATTAATGATCGTTTATTTATCAATCTGACAACAATTATTTCTCGCAGCAACACTTCCACTTTAGATCTTATAGGTATTAAGTAGATACTACACAATTCGACAGTATGTACCTATATCACTGCTATAAAAACAGGTATTCGACATAATAAAATTGAAAAAAAAAAAAAAATATAAAAGTCTCTAAAACTTGCGCGAACAATTTATTCAAATAACTGGCTGTGCCCACGACTCCGTCCGCTTGGATCGATTTTCTTTTCGTTCGACCTAATCAATTTTTTGATTCTTTTTTAGCTACTAGATGGCGTTGTAAGTAACCAAATTGAGAAATTTCGTATTATGTAAATATCTCTTGATTGAGTGGACCGATTGCGATGAAACAAAAACTAAGTAATACCTTGAGTTATGTACAATTTTTACGTATAACTTTTATATTTATAAGTGTTGTAATTTTTTGTTTATGCGTGCACAGACAAACATCTAAACAGACAAACAGACAAAATTTCTAAAATACTGTAAATGGTTTCTGTTGGTTGTCCTTTAACCATCTGACTATTTTTTTTGAAAATATATTCAATGTACAAAAATTTTTTTTTTCTATAGTTTTATTACATGTATCGACTAGCTGACCCGGCAAACGTTGTTTTGCCATACAAATGTTTCAATGAAAGTTCAATTAAATGGTATCATTTGTAACAAAAAAATAACAATAGACTACCAAACTTGTTAAATTCGCCACTAAGCAATCAGTTATTGCATTTGTTGATTGCATAGTGGCGAATTTTGTCAAGTTTGGTGGTCTATTGTTATTTTTTTGTAGTCTTGAGAGAGTAGAAGTAGTGGGTCTCTAATCGAACTAACGAAAAATATATCCCACATAGATTTAATATCATTTAAAGTATTTAGTTGTAAATCAAAGTGCTGCTGTGTTGTACTGTTTATATTTATGTAATTGTGGCTGACTGTTTGCTTGTTTATAATTTATTTATTTTTGTAAAATTGGCATTGACACTTTGCTCTGCATAGTGGTGTTTTTGTAAAACTGTTTTTTATATTTTGTATTTTTTTCTCCTCGCATAAATCACCATTGTGCTTTGCACGGTTATGCTCTTAGTTTGCTGGGTATATAAATTTGTAACTTCTTTTCCACCTATTTATAACAATGCATTGTATGTAATATTCGGCACTTGTCTGTCAAGGGTCAAAACCGTGGGGACCGTTGAAAAGCAGCGCTCGGCACTAATCTCCCCGCATTATACTGAACGTGTTCCCTTTTGTCGCAGCCTTGGGGCATGCAAAAGGTTCAAAACTATTGTTCATCGTTGTACTAGCTTTAATTAACCCCGCTGTTCGCCAAATAAACGTTTTTTCTTTCTTTCTTCCTTTCTTTTTTTCTAGATCTAGACTTTGCAGTCACCATGGTCACGGGTGAGACTGGGCTGTAATGTGTCTTCTACGATCAGTTATTACAGGGTTTACCCACATTCACCCAAAATTTAAACAAATATACGCGTCTAAATCCGTAAAAAGTAGTTATAATTGAGACACTTGTACTTTAAAATGTAAGGGGGCTTTCAGAATGCCTGAACTCAGTAATTGACTTGGAGTTGGTCATTCCTTTTTGTCTCACGCAGCCGCTGCTATCTTAATATACATGAACTCTATATACCTACTAATTTTGAACCATCTAATATTATAATTCAGTTATACAACCTTACAGAATAAGATATAGGAACAGTTGCCTAGGTTTTGAATGTTCCTGATTTAGGTGTCCCATAAATATATCTTAATTGACTGAAACATTCTATCTACCTACTGCACTAGCTTGTATCTGTGGATTCATGTGCATTTATTGATACTGTCATGCTCCTTAGCTTTTAGCGCGATGACATAAAGCCGATGTGTTGTTCTGACCTACATGCCGTAAGTCTCCAAAGTTTCATTAAAATCTATATAGTAGTTTCTGCGTGAAAGAGCTACAAACATCCATACTTCCACTTAAATTGTATTGAACCAACTTTTTATTCTTTCATTGTTTTCATGTCTTCTATGGGTATCATCAAGTACCTACTAGTTTCATGGGAGGCTCTTAAATATATTGTATACTGGTTGTCAGTATTTGTTGTTAGTGGTGGTGGGTAGGTGGTAGGTGGCAAATTTCTACCTTCTAGTTATCACTGGTATTAAGATACAGCCTAGTGACAGGCAGACGGACAGACAACACAGTCTTAGTAATAAGCTGTCGTTATACCTTTGTGTACGAAACGCCTAATGCATGTTTACAGCTCAGTCTTAGGCTAACTCGAAACATTCGTACAAACTGTACATTAATATCGACAATCCTAATAGTTCGTGAGATCATTGCGACAGATAAATTTAATCACAGAGGAATGGGTAGTGAACATTACATAACATAAATTGTAGTCGCAATCACATTATAGACTAATTGGCAGCTCAATAAGTAGGTAATTAAAAGCATTTTTATTAAAAAATTGCAGTAGTATTATTTATTCAAAAAAATATTAAAATATACAGCAACAATTGTTCTAGTGATTAGATACTAGGTTGATGTTGGATCGTTCTACAATGATGCAACAAGATTTGTGACAGGATCCTTTTCACAAATAAACATGAATCTATAAGTACATGGTGAATCGTTAAGTAAACCATTACGTGAGACTGAACCACAGTATTCATCTTCGTTCAGGTTGTTTGGTTCTCCAATATCAAACTTATCATAACCAGCTTCTTGAATCGATTGACCTGCAAGTAAATATTATTTAAACAATTAGATAACTAGTGTAACTTTTGAAAGACACGCGACATCCTCTTGTCACAAAATATGATATAATAGGAGCTTTCACATTAACAACTTAGAGCGCTGCTGAACAAATAACATGAATGAGGGAAATACACTTTTGGACACATTTACGTAATCAGAGAAATAGACCAGTCACTTCAAATTTAAATTTAAAAAAAAAGTTTTTTTAGTAGTCAAAATTTTGTTACTGTACTGTCAAGACGTACCATGTAATGTCATCCATTTTGAATTTTCGCCCCAGTAATAAAAGCCAATAGCAGCGTGATTTTTCTCAAAGTCTCCTGGAATAGATTCAGCTGGATTTCTAGCAAATATATCGCGGATTACTTGCGCCTCTTCCTCACCATTTATTATGGCAAGATGGCCGCCTTCTTCGTAACAAATTAGACTAGCTTCTTTATAATTCTTCGGCTCGTCATGAAACTTGTAACATTTGTCTGTACGACCATCTATATAATAATCTGTAATATTCAAATTAATGTATAGATTAAATTAAGAATCTATATAATTGATATGAGCTGTCTTTCTTGTTTTATATCATAATAAAATACTGAACATTAATTTCTGTAAAGCAAATTACATTTTTAAAAACTTATATTTACCCGACGCCTTGTTTCCACATAGTTTGACAGGTTTGATAATAGATAATTTCTCATAGCATATAAATGACTTCATCTTATTACACGCTACGTAAGACATTTGCCCATTTCTATTGAGAGTTATACATTTTTCTGTATCAGTTGGAGTGTCTACGTCAGGATCTGTCCAGGACTGAGGCATACTAGTAAGTGGAATGCCTGTAAATAGTAATAATTAATTTAGGTAACTATTGAATGTTTTCAATTTTATTACTAATCATTACGTAGATTTGATTTAGTGTTATCTATGATACAATACTAAAGTTTATATAACAAAAGTATTAGATCTATGTAACTTACCATCAATAGAATTGTAACTTTCTTTTTTGTAAGTAGAGTGAACCCCGATGTAGATTTCACTTTTATGAGTTGTCTTCAATAATTTGGTCATTATATCTTTTACTTTAGTTGTAATCGGTGAAGCTAATATACCATCTGTAAATGAAACAGGAAACTTTCATGTAAGTATTTAGTAGATCTATATAATTATTTTCTTATCGAGACTGCGGCAAGTTATTAGTGACACTGTGTGGAAGAGAAGGAAAGTATCAACACGTGTATTGTCTGTAAACGAGTCTGTTCTGTTCTGATGTACCGTGTTCTCTTCTATTGTAATAGAGTTTATTATTACTCATAAGATACACTACATTATGTTATGCAAAGATGATTAGATGACCTTGGCTTGGATGGCTTCAACAAGATGAACTCACATAGATACCTACATCTTACACAGTATTCATAAAAGTTTTGAGGATGACTGTTGAATTCCAAAATAAAATTATCTTTAATAAACATACCTCTAGTTTGACAGAACGTGCGAGCGTTGTCCCAGTTCAACGGTGTTTCATAAAATTTGAAACTTGATTCATCAGGATTGGTCCAGTCACTTCTAAATTCTTGAACACCTAGTAAATAATTATAAATACTTAGTAGTAGATATTACACGGGCTATTAAAAGCCAAACAAACTAAATAGCGTTGATCGACTTTCATACTGTTATCAAACACTACGTAAATATTTTTATCAGCCCTTGAGGTGGTGAAATGAACTATGTAACTTTATATGAAAGTAATGTACGTAAGCTTTTAATATAGGTCTAGATTTATAAACGGGTGAATTTCAACAAATCGTTTTTTTGTATCATTTCGGTGAGATTTTTATATACAATGCTTTTTACATATGTTTTGTAATAAAAATAAACTTTAACCTTATTTGTAACATATGAGTGAGTGAGTGGTCATCATGTAACATCAAAACTAACCGAAATATTTAGGTTTGAATTTTCGGGAGTCCACTGAAATGAAAAGTGCCCACTGAAATGATAAATTAGTCCATGGAAATGAAAATTTCACCACTGAAATGACTAAACTGTGCACAGAGATGATACTAGCCCACTGAAATGATACCGCCAAGCACGTCATTTATTTATAGGGGGATTCCGTAGGTTGTTTGAAACAAATCTAAATAAATTTCTGTAGTGATATCACTAGACTGCATTTGTGATATTTATTAAATATGAGATCAAACTATTATCTTAGGCGTATATGTTAGATATTTATATTTGCGCAAATATTATAAATCTGAAGAGTTTGTTGTTTGTTTGAACGCGGTTTTCGCAGGAACCTTTAGTCAAATTCGAAAAATTTTAGTTCTAGGACAGAAACATTTATCGAGGAGGGCGATAGGCTGCGTAACATATCGCATAGGAGCAAAGCTTCAGTGAAAAATGTCGGGAAAACGGGTAAAATTATCCATATTCTTCTGTTGCGTCCGCTGCACTATAGGTTTAAATGTATCATTTGTTTTGATATATCATTTGTTTTGGCATGTCACTATCATTTCAGTGTACTGTTATCGGTATAACAGTCCACCGAATCCTCTGAAAAGATAACACCGAGATGATAAATTTAATAAATTTTACATTTAACTCCGATATCATAATTATTTTGAAAATGAAATTATTTTGTGTCAATACTGCTGTAACAAAACAAAACTTACGGCGAATCTATAACACAATTTTGAAATATATGAATTGAACCTAACACGAGATATAACGGCCACCGATATGAGAAGATTTTTGTCCCCACATCACTGGAATGATATATTTACCTTTTTCTTGGACTTCACGTTGTAGTTATTGCGCGTGCATGCACAATAGAAGTGGACTGATTGGAAGTGAGAAAAGGCATGGAGGCTGCAGGAACGTAATGTTGACGAAGATATTATGTTACTAATACGTATTACCCACCAGAATGATAAGTTTTCTCAGGACAAAAGTTAAATGCTTGTCAAATGTGTTTTTGATGGGTTATACAAATAAAATGAGTTTTTTTATATAAGTTATAATATTATGTATTGATACAAAACTCATTTTTAGACAAAATAATAAATGCAACTACAGGGTAAGCTATTTTTCGAGGGAAAGTCGGACGGGGACAGGCCACCGCGATGATAAAAAAAAATTATAATGTAATACTGGATAAAACTCAATGAACTTTTTTGCCATGGTAGAGGAGAATCTATTTTACTAAAAAAAGTAGTCAGAATCATAAAACTAAGACCTTGCACTACCGTTCTCACGTTTTCCGCGTATTTTTTCTGCCTTTGCAATTCACCCAAACATTAGTTTCTATGACCGAAAGTAAAAAAGCTCTGCAAAGTTTAAAAATAAAAATCAAATAACTAACCGTTCGACTTAGTGACCGTCAGCAAAAATATTAAAGAACTTACCAAATGAGACGCCAAGTAGACATAGTATTACTAAAAATATTAAATTGCTGTACATTTTGATGTTATGTTTGAACGTCTTCTTTCTTTTAGCACAAGATAGGCATCTGATGACAATGTGAATCAATGAGTGTATTTATATTATGATGCTTATCTATATTTCTATTTACGATTTTCATAAGAGGGTCAAATAGCAAGACCATAATGATGATAAAAAAAACCCAAAATGTGCAAAACAAGTGAAGCAAACATACACTTGGACTGGTTCCGTACATAGTGATGGGCCCGCATTGTGGTACCAATTTTTCCAGAATAATATGCTTAGCTTAGGCCCAGAGGTCCGGAGGGTGGTGTAAAATGTCCATGAATATTCATTTATTTCTATTTATTTGTTTTTTATTTACATTTAATTTATTTATATTATACATTGTCTGTAACATCAAAAATTCTACTAGAGATAAATCTATATTTTGGTATATATATATCTTTAATCTTGGTCTTTATATATTTAGTAAATATGTATTGAATCGCACGAAGTCGCCTGCAAAAGCTAGTATTGTTTATATTTCTGTTAGCAACTATTCGTTGGCATTATTATTGTTATGCTTTTAGGCGAGTTTGTCTTGTACTTTTTATTTATTTAAAACAACCAACAAATTAAACAGCGAATCATCGTTACCTACTTATTTTAATGGCAAATTCGTTATTCCTGTATGCTATCTATCCCTATCAATCTCTAAAACGCAACTACGCAACGGATTTCAACCCGACTGCACTACGCAAAAGAGTGGTATTGTGTTTATTATTATGTATCTAACTTCCTTTGCAGTACTATACAGGTCAGGTGCCTGGGCTTATTTTCATGATTCATAATACGTCAATATTAGATTCGTAGGCAGCGGCGAGTGTCGCTAAAGTCATGACGTCTTTTGTGGTGCTTTTTGCTGACACACATACTATTTTTACACATTACAACTATACAATTTTGCAATAATACAAATTTTATTTATTTACAGTTTTATTGACACGAGTTATTATTTTACTTAATTTTACAATTTTTACATTTTATTTTATACATTTTATACCTTACTTTGACCAGTTAAATTTACCAATATAAAACTATTATTTTAGCTTATATTACAGGATTGAAAATCTGCTAGGATCAAATTATTAAATAATAAAATTATTGCGAAAAGCGCCATCTAGTACCGAATAGATACACTAAAAGGGGCGTATTAGTGGGTGGAGTCGACTAGCTGCACGGAATAGAAATCAAGTGGAATTGCGAAGTAGGCGTGGCACGCGTGTCACAATTAAGCACTGTTGCGCTTATTTGATCTCCAGTCGCACAAGTACTTACCTAGTCGTATTCAGACTGTTCTAACGATAACTCGTGTTTTTAATATCGCGACAAGCTCGTTTCGCTGTAGATATGCCGTATTGTTCAGTTTTGGAGTGCAAGAATAATAGTAGGAGAAGAAATCTTAAAAATGGAGGTATTTCGTACCATCGGTAAGTACAATATCATTTGATTCTAATACATTTTTGTTAATTCCAATTTACTAATAATTTATTGGAACGTCTTGTTAAAATCAACCTTATGTCATTTAGATAAAGTTTATTTTATATTGATTATATTCATTATTTCGTTCTTGAAAGTTCTTCGCTACTCAATTAGTGATGTACTTAGGTCAGATTTGAGTTTGTCGATAAATGCCGATATTACAAAATTCGTAATTCACTAGGGTTATAATTAAACATTTTAAAACAATGTACAGAAAATAAGTTGTTAGAAAAATGAAAGCTGATATAGAACAAAATACGATTTCTTCTATCAATGTTCTTCAAGCAATGAGGATGGTGGTTAATGCTTGGCGAAACGTAACACCTCTTGCAGTAAAAAACTGCTTTAACCTGTGGTTTTTATTCAGAACCTCAAGAAATTATTGAAGAGGAAGATAATAATGTGCCTGAAGAATAGAATAAACATATCTGGGTCAAACATTACTTTTGAAGACTTCATTTTGAAGACTCGAAGCGAATCATCGTTACCTACTTATTTTAATGGCAAATTCGTTATTCCTGTATGCTATCTATCCCTATCAATCTCTAAAATGCAACTACGCAACGGATTTCAACCCGTCTGCACTACGCAAAAGAGTGGTATTGTGTTTATTATTATGTATGTAACTTCCTTTGCAGTACTATACAGGTCAGGTGCCTGGGCTTATTTTCATGATTCATAATACGTCAATATTCGATTCGTAGGCAGCGGCGAGTGTCGCTAAAGTCATGACGTCATCACTGAAAGTTTAATATGGCGACTACTGGATGTTATAGAATTAGGCCAATTAATAACGAATCTGATCACATAATGTGAAGATGAAAAAAATAAAAGTCAACTAATTATGTCAAGTGGCCTCAAGTGGGGTATCGTTAAACGGGGTAGGTTTAATAATCATTCTTAGTTGTTTCTCAATACTTACGTGTTTTCCCAGTCGACTTTTGGAATCTTTGTGTATGGATTTAAAGTTATTAACAGTTAAATACCAGTGAGATTGTGATTAGTACCTAGGTAAACTAATGCCAATAGGAAATCTATTTTGGTAAATAGCTGGCTTGGTTTTCACAATTAAAACGAATTAAAAGGGAAATTAAATGGGACTAAACAAGAAAACAATTAGGAAACATTTATAGGAAAAATATTATTTAAACAATATTATTATATTTGAATTGTCATTAGGTTATTTCATTTGTTAATTTACTTTTTCAGGCTCAGTCCTCAGTATAGGCCTCAGTAGACTTTCGATGTGTACCTAATCTACAGTTTACTGAGGGTTCCTATGATGATGATAATGGCACGGAACCCTAGGTGCACGAGTCCAATTCTTATGTTTCTATCTATGTATGTTGTACCTACAGATTACATTGGGTTTTTTAATATTTTATTGTAAATATTAAAAAACCCATATAATTCACAATAATACCTATAACGTTATCTTCAATTAATGATCGTTTATTTATCAATCTGACAACAATTATTTCTCGCAGCAACACTTCCACTTTAGATCTTATAGGTATTAAGTAGATACTACACAATTCGACAGTATGTACCTATATCACTGCTATAAAAACAGGTATTCGTCATAATAAAATTGAAAAAAAAAACAAAATATAAAAGTCTCTAAAACTTGCGCGAACAATTTATTCAAATAACTGGCTGGGCCCACGACTCCGTCCGCTTGGATCGATTTTCTTTTCGTTCGACCTAATCAATTTTTTGATTCTTTTTTAGCTACTAGATGGCGTTGTAAGTAACCAAATTGAGAAATATCGTATTATGTTTTTTTTTTTTTTTTTTTTTTTTTTTTTAACCATCTGCAATCGGCTATATAGCCATAATCAGATTTTTTCCAGGAAATTCAAGATGCTGACAACATTACATTAAATGCCATCAATTACGTTAATTTTAAATTCTCTGGTCTATATCCAAAATGTGCCATCTTTTCAGACGTCTTAAGTCTCCAGTTGTGTCTAGTAGGCTTCTAGCCAGTTCATTTGAGTGTTCATTAAGTCTCGCTTTGTAACTCTTGCTGTTCCTATTGACTTCTTCCCTGACAGATGGAATTTCCAAATATTCATGAATCTCAGTATTTCGAATAAACCAGTGTGCATTGCAAATAATTCTTAGTGCTATGTTCTGAAATCTCTGTAGGATTTCGATATTAGAGTTACTAGCGGAACCCCACAGTTCTATTCCATAAGTCCAGATAGGTTTTATAATAGTTTTGTAGACCAGGAGCTTGTTGCTCAGTGATAATGGGGATCGGCGCCCCAGTAGCCAGTTCAGAGAGAGTAACTGCAGGTTCGCTTCTTTCTTTTTTCCTTTTATGTGATTCGCCCAGGTTAATCTTCTATCGAGGTGAAGTCCCAAATACTTGACGGTGTCAGCTCTTGGTAGAGTGTTCCCTTCCATGTAAACAGCGGCACAGTTGCCTTTTCGAAGAGTGAAGGTTACCTGTGTAGACTTAGTTACACTAGGTTTTAGTCGCCATCTCTGCAGCCAGGCATCTACTTTATCAAGCTGTACTTGTAGTTTTAATGATGCATAATATGGATCTGTGTCACTTGCTAGGCAAGCTGTGTCATCAGCATAGGTTGCGGTAACAACACCTTGTGATTGAGGTAGGTCTGAGGTATAGATAGAGAACAGGACTGGACCAAGAACTGATCCCTGGGGAACGGAAGCATTGATGTCATACAGCTTCGAACAGTCTTCTCCGTGCTTGACTTGAAATTTTCTGTTACTTAAATAAGATCTCAGGATCATGAAAAATGGGTTTGGTAAGAGAGTTTTCAATTTGTAAAGGAGGCCCTTATGCCACACCTTATCAAAGGCCTGCTTTATATCAATGAATGCTGCAGAGCAGTATTCCTTCTTTTCTAAGGACTGTCGAATCTTATGAACCACTCTGTGCACTTGTTCGACCGTAGAGTGTTTAGCCCGAAATCCAAATTGATGATCCGGTATTATCTTCTCCTGGTCAAGAACCGGTTGCAATCTTTTCAGCAATACTGTTTCAAATACCTTAGATAAAACAGGCAGAAGACTTATGGGCCTATATGAGCTCGGATCTGAAGGAGGCTTTCCAGGTTTTAAAACCATGCAGACTTGTGCGATTTGCCAAAGTTTTGGATAATAATGTATTCTGAGGATAGCGTTGAATAGCATTGTTAAGAATACTATTACTTTTTTTAGGCAATTTCTTGAGTACTTCGCCAGTTATAAGGTCAAAGCCAGGGGCTTTTTTATTTTTAAGCGTCTGTATACATTGTGCTATCTCTCTGGGTGTTACAGGTTTAAGAGGCATGGTTAGTTGCTGGTCACTGGTAATTGTGATATCGACTTCTTTTTCAAAGTCCTCCATTAGTGACTGGTTAGGGGTGAATGTGTCATATAGGTACTCTGCAAACAATTCAGCCTTTTCGGTTGAACTCTTAGCCCAAGCGTCTGTTGCAGATTTCCTCATGGGTGGAATGTGATTTTTTGGCCTTTTGAAGTTTTTAGTGACCTTCCATAGGGAATAATTATCTTTCTTACAAGCTGAAAGGCCTGATACTTTATGATCAAATATTTGATTTATGGATTCATTTATTAATTCTTTTAGTTCTCTGGAGGTTTTATTGAATTCTTTTCTGTCCGTATTGGATCTAGTCATATGGAGTTGTCTTCTTAGCTTTCTCTTCTCTTGGAGCTTTTGTCTTATTTCTAAAGGTATATTATTTTTGTCAATATAGCTACTTAAGGTTGGAGTGGAATGCCAAGCGGCAGTTTGGATGAGGTTAGTGATATAAAATGTTGCATCATCTATATCATCCTCCGTTTTAAGTTTAATTCTCAGGTTAATTTCATCCTCTAAGTAGTCACCGAATGAGCTCCAGTCTGTTTTATGATTATATAAGACTTCTTTTCGTTCTTTTTGAATAGGCGAGATACTGAATGTTGCTATAACAGGAGTATGATCGGAGACGGAATCAAGAGATGACTCTACATCGAAATAAACAGATGATAGACCCTTTATTATGAAAAAGTCCACTAGGTCTGGTAGCCTGTTTGGGTCAGTTGGCCAGTATGTGGGTTCACCTGTTCCGAGAATTGTTAGGTTGTAATCATCAACACTCTTTTTCAGTTCACGCCCTTTTGTGGTTGTCAACCGTGACCCCCAGTATTTATTTTTGCAATTCCAATCGCCTCCACTTATAAATTTGTTACCCAAGCTTTTAAAGTACCTGTTGAACATATCTTGCTTTGGATTGTGTTTGGGAGGACAATAGATTGCACTGATGTTAATGGGTCCAAACTTCTCGTTTATAGTTATGGTAGTGGCTTGGAGCCATTCCTCTCTAAATACACTATGCAGATGGTGCTTTATGTTTGTTTTAATAATAACGGCTGATCCTCCGTGTGAAGTCCCATCAGGATGATTTGTGTTATATATTATGTAGTTGTCTATCAAAATTTTTTTGTGGTCATTAAGATGGGTTTCTGATATCAGTGCGATATCTATTTTATTAATTCTGAGCAAAATTTCTAGCTCCGGTTTGTTTGGTGCCAACCCATTGACATTCCAAGTAGCAATGCGTAGGGAGAGCATTATGGATTTTTACTCATGAGTGTAATGATGAGATTCATCATTGTATTTAACTGTGTTACAAGTTGGTCAATTCTTTCAGATTGTCTTGTTATGAGATCTTCTAGCGTCAATATTTGTTCTTGTGTATTATTAATATCTATTTTTCTAAACTGTGTTCTCCGCGATTTCTCGTCATCGCTGTATTTTATAATTGGTTTCTGTGTTTGGTGGTTATTAATTCTATCCTTTTTAGATGTTTCTGTATAGCTATCTGTATACCGCATTGTTTGGTGACAGTGTATATTGTCTTTAAGATTCCTTGGACTGTACGGGACTATCGACTCTCTGACAGATATATTTCCAGGATTGTTTTTAACAACCTCGCTATATTGTTTTGGATTATCTTCAGCTATAGCATTCCTTTTGGTACCTATTACTTTTCGATTGTTGTCATTTTCTGTTTGGGTATTAGTTTTAGAAGTATTTGTTGGTGAATTATACACGGCTGGATATTTTCTAATATGATTGTTGGTTTTGTGTGTGGTATAGGGTTTGTTAGCCATTTTTTCCTTGCAAGCATTTCTTTATACACCATGCATCCTTTATAACTGGCAGGATGACTTCCTGAGCAGAGTGTGCACACAGCTGGGGTGTTTTTGTCTACAGTGCATGAGGTTGTTTTGTGTGGGCCAGCACACTTTACGCACCTATATGGGCGCATACAGTAATTTTTACTGTGTCCATATTGCTGGCATCTTGTACATTGAACTATGGTTGTCTTTCTCTTCGGGTCTTCTATCTTTACTCTTTGGTGGTAAATGAACTTTATATCCTTGACATTTTTATTGTTTTCGTGAGATGCTATGTTGACGAAAAATGTGTTTAATGGTTCTTTAGTGCCCGGCTTTCGTGCGGTTACTATTTCTCCTACCACTTTGTTACCAGTATTTTCTATTGCTTCAATGATGACATCTTTTGGCGTGCTGAAGTGTAGATGTTTAATAACTATTCGCATGTTTTTTTGATCTTTTCGTGTGAATGTATGGCCTATTAATCCTTTGGCCCTGATATGTTCTATTAGGACTTTATATTTCTCAACCGTGGCAGAAGATATGATGAGCTGGTCTTTGGATACTACTTTAAAAGTGTAATCGTTATTTTCCAATACTTGTTCTACTAAGTCTGTTAATTTGGCAAGGTCTTCGATACCGTATAGTATAATGGGTGGTGGCTTAGGAACCTTTTTTTGTAGAGAAGAGTCATCAACTTCCACATCTAATATTGAATAACGGTTGCTTGTTTCTATTTCAGGACTTGGTTTATCTATTGTTTCAGTGGCGTCTTTATTTTGAGTATTCAGTTGATTTCTTTTAGGTAGTCTTTTGGCTTTATTAGATATTTGAAGAGAACCTTCCTCAGGAGAACGGTTTCTTTTTTGAATTGGCATTCTTTGCCACGAAATATTTGGATTGTGTGTATCAGTAACACTGATTCCCTGTTCATTGACATTTTCTTTTTGTTGGTCTGTAGGTATCTTATTTAGTTCATTGGCGTCGCTTAACGAAGCCGATCGTTGACGATTAAAAAGACCCGGGTGAAATAGCTGTTGGGTCAAAGTCTTAGATGGTTTTTCCATAGACAGCACTACTTTGCCCCCCCCAGAATACGTGGGGCGGCCTGAGCTATGCTCAGGGACGGATTCTCCGGCATCGCCGGTACCTTCCTGGGGTACTCTCTCTTTAAGTCTTGCTTCCATGTGGTTGATTTTTTTTTTTTTTAAGGGTTAACTTCCCCTAGCCAACTGATTCGGTTATAGCGCCGAAGACTCGCTATCGCACTTCATATTTAGCTACTATGTTCCCGAGGTAAATGAGATTGACGGAACTCGTTAAGGAACATAGCATTTCCGGAGGGGACGGCCCACAAAGGTGTAGATATGTGGGCCCATCACAGATGCAATGTGATGGCGAGGACGTATATGAAGCACTTGCCGGTGCGCGCCTTATAGCCTAATTCCGTAATTAGGCGTACGCTGCTAGCAGATTAGCATTTTTTAGGTACGAGTTCGCTGGCAGAACTCATCCCACTAATGCTTAACACCGACCCACCCCCTCGTATTATGTAAATATCTCTTGATTGAGTGGACCGATTGCGATGAAACAAAAACTAAGTAATACCTTGAGTTATGTACAATTTTTACGTATAACTTTTATATTTATAAGTGTTGTAATTTTTTGTTTATGCGTGCACAGACAAACATCTAAACAGACAAACAGACAAAATTTCTAAAATACTGTAAATGGTTTCTGTTGGTTGTCCTTTAACCATCTGACTATTTTTTTTGAAAATATATTCAATGTACAAAAATTTTTTTTTTCTATAGTTTTATTACATGTATCGACTAGCTGACCCGGCAAACGTTGTTTTGCCATACAAATGTTTCAATGAAAGTTCAATTAAATGGTATCATTTGTAACAAAAAAATAACAATAGACTACCAAACTTGTTAAATTCGCCACTAAGCAATCAGTTATTGCATTTGTTGATTGCATAGTGGCGAATTTTGTCAAGTTTGGTGGTCTATTGTTATTTTTTTGTAGTCTTGAGAGAGTAGAAGTAGTGGGTCTCAAATCGAACTAACGAAAAATATATCCCACATAGATTTAATATCATTTAAAGTATTTAGTTGTAAATCAAAGTGCTGCTGTGTTGTACTGTTTATATTTATGTAATTGTGGCTGACTGTTTGCTTGTTTATAATTTATTTATTTTTGTAAAATTGGCATTGACACTTTGCTCTGCATAGTGGTGTTTTTGTAAAACTGTTTTTTATATTTTGTATTTTTTTCTCCTCGCATAAATCACCATTGTGCTTTGCACGGTTATGCTCTTAGTTTGCTGGGTATATAAATTTGTAACTTCTTTTCCACCTATTTATAACAATGCATTGTATGTAATATTCGGGACTTGTCTGTCAAGGGTCAAAACCGTGGGGACCGTTGAAAAGCAGCGCTCGGCACTAATCTCCCCGCATTATACTGAACGTGTTCCCTTTTGGCGCAGCCTTGGGGCATGCAAAAGGTTCAAAACTATTGTTCATCGTTGTACTAGCTTTAATTAACCCCGCTGTTCGCCAAATAAACGTTTTTTCTTTCTTTCTTCCTTTCTTTTTTTCTAGATCTAGACTTTGCAGTCACCATGGTCACGGGTGAGACTGGGCTGTAATGTGTCTTCTACGATCAGTTATTACAGGGTTTACCCACATTCACCCAAAATTTAAACAAATATACGCGTCTAAATCCGTAAAAAGTAGTTATAATTGAGACACTTGTACTTTAAAATGTAAGGGGGCTTTCAGAATGCCTGAACTCAGTAATTGACGTGGAGTTGGTCATTCCTTTTTGTCTCACGCAGCCGCTGCTATCTTAATATACATGAACTCTATATACCTACTAATTTCGAACCATCTAATATTATAATTCAGTTATACAACCTTACAGAATAAGATATAGGAACAGTTGCCTAGGTTTTGAATGTTCCTGATTTAGGTGTCCCATAAATATATCTTAATTGACTGAAACATTCTATCTACCTACTGCACTAGCTTGTATCTGTGGATTCATGTGCATTTATTGATACTGTCATGCTCCTTAGCTTTTAGCGCGATGACATAAAGCCGATGTGTTGTTCTGACCTACATGCCGTAAGTCTCCAAAGTTTCATTAAAATCTATATAGTAGTTTCTGCGTGAAAGAGCTACAAACATCCATACTTCCACTTAAATTGTATTGAACCAACTTTTTATTCTTTCATTGTTTTCATGTCTTCTATGGGTATCATCAAGTACCTACTAGTTTCATGGGAGGCTCTTAAATATATTGTATACTGGTTGTCAGTATTTGTTGTTAGTGGTGGTGGGTAGGTGGTAGGTGGCAAATTTCTACCTTCTAGTTATCACTGGTATTAAGATACAGCCTAGTGACAGGCAGACGGACAGACAACACAGTCTTAGTAATAAGCTGTCGTTATACCTTTGTGTACGAAACGCCTAATGCATGTTTACAGCTCAGTCTTAGGCTAACTCGAAACATTCGTACAAACTGTACATTAATATCGACAATCCTAATAGTTCGTGAGATCATTGCGACAGATAAATTTAATCACAGAGGAATGGGTAGTGAACATTACATAACATAAATTGTAGTCGCAATCACATTATAGACTAATTGGCAGCTCAATAAGTAGGTAATTAAAAGCATTTTTATTAAAAAATTGCAGTAGTATTATTTATTCAAAAAAATATTAAAATATACAGCAACAATTGTTCTAGTGATTAGATACTAGGTTGATGTTGGATCGTTCTACAATGATGCAACAAGATTTGTGACAGGATCCTTTTCACAAATAAACATGAATCTATAAGTACATGGTGAATCGTTAAGTAAACCATTACGTGAGACTGAACCACAGTATTCATCTTCGTTCAGGTTGTTTGGTTCTCCAATATCAAACTTATCATAACCAGCTTCTTGAATCGATTGACCTGCAAGTAAATATTATTTAAACAATTAGATAACTAGTGTAACTTTTGAAAGACACGCGACATCCTCTTGTGACAAAATATGATATAATAGGAGCTTTCACATTAACAACTTAGAGCGCTGCTGAACAAATAACATGAATGAGGGAAATACACTTTTGGACACATTTACGTAATCAGAGAAATAGACCAGTCACTTCAAATTTAAATTTAAAAAAAAAGTTTTTTAGTAGTCAAAATTTTGTTACTGTACTGTCAAGACGTACCATGTAATGTCATCCATTTTGAATTTTCGCCCCAGTAATAAAAGCCAATGGCAGCGTGATTTTTCTCAAAGTCTCCTGGAATAGATTCAGCTGGATTTCTAGCAAATATATCGCGGATTACTTGCGCCTCTTCCTCACCATTTATTATGGCAAGATGGCCGCCTTCTTCGTAACAAATTAGACTAGCTTCTTTATAATTCTTCGGCTCGTCATGAAACTTGTAACATTTGTCTGTACGACCATCTATATAATAATCTGTAATATTCAAATTAATGTATAGATTAAATTAAGAATCTATATAATTGATATGAGCTGTCTTTCTTGTTTTATATCATAATAAAATACTGAACATTAATTTCTGTAAAGCAAATTACATTTTTAAAAACTTATATTTACCCGACGCCTTGTTTCCACATAGTTTGACAGGTTTGATAATAGATAATTTCTCATAGCATATAAATGACTTCATCTTATTACATGCTACATAAGACATTTGCCCATTTCTATTGAGAGTTATACATTTTTCTGTATCAGTTGGAGTGTCTACGTCAGGATCTGTCCAGGACTGAGGCATACTAGTAAGTGGAATGCCTGTAAATAGTAATAATTAATTTAGGTAACTATTGAATGTTTTCAATTTTATTACTAATCATTACGTAGATTTGATTTAGTGTTATCTATGATACAATACTAAAGTTTATATAACAAAAGTATTAGATCTATCTAACTTACCATCAATAGAATTGTAACTTTCTTTTTTGTAAGTAGAGTGAACCCCGATGTAGATTTCACTTTTATGAGTTGTCTTCAATAATTTGGTCATTATATCTTTTACTTTAGTTGTAATCGGTGAAGCTAATATACCATCTGTAAATGAAACAGGAAACTTTCATGTAAGTATTTAGTAGATCTATATAATTATTTTCTTATCGAGACTGCGGCAAGTTATTAGTGACACTGTGTGGAAGAGAAGGAAAGTATCAACACGTGTATTGTCTGTAAACGAGTCTGTTCTGTTCTGATGTACCGCGTTCTCTTCTATTGTAATAGAGTTTATTATTACTCATAAGATACACTACATTATGTTATGCAAAGATGATTAGATGACCAACTGGCTTCAACAAGACGAACTCACATAGATACCTACATCTTACACAGTATTCATAAAAGTTTTGAGGATGACTGTTGAATTCCAAAATAAAATTATCTTTAATAAACATACCTCTAGTTTGACAGAACGTGCGAGCGTTGTCCCAGTTCAACGGTGTTTCATAAAATTTGAAACTTGATTCATCAGGATTGGTCCAGTCACTTCTAAATTCTTGAACACCTAGTAAATAATTATAAATACTTAGTAGTAGATATTACACGGGCTATTAAAAGCCAAACAAACTAAATAGCGTTGATCGACTTTCATACTGTTATCAAACACTACGTAAATATTTTTATCAGCCCTTGAGGTGGTGAAATGAACTTTGTAACTTTATATGAATGTAATGTACGTAAGCTATTAATATAGGTTTAGATTTATAAACGGGTGAATTTCAACAAATCGTTTTTTTGTATCATTTCTGTGAGATTTTTATATACAATGCTTTTTACATATGTTTTGTAATAAAAATAAACTTTAACCTTATTTGTAACATATGCGTGAGTGGTCATCATGTAACATCAAAACTAACCGAAATATTTAGGTTTGAATTTTCGGGAGTCCCCTGAAATGAAAAGTGCCCACTGAAATGATAAATTAGTCCATGGAAATGAAAATTTCACCACTGAAATGACTAAACTGTGCACAAAGATGATACTAGCCCACTGAAATGATACCGCCAAGCACGTCATTTATTTATAGGGGGATTCTGTAGGTTGTCTAAAACAAATCTAAATAAATTTCTGTAGTGATATCACTAGACTGCATTTGTGATATTTATTAAATATGAGATCAAACTATTATCTTAGACGTATTAAGTTAGATATTTATATTTACGCAAATATTATGAAGCTGAAGAGTTTGTTGTTTGTTTGAACGCGGTTTTCGCAGGAACCTTTAGTCAAATTCGAAAAATTTTTGTTCTAGGACAGAAACATTTATCGAGGAGGGCGATAGGCTGCGTAACATATCGCTGTGATTAATAGGAGCAAAGCGTCAGTGAAAAATGTCGGGAAAACGGGTAAAATTATCCATATTCTTCTGTTGCGTCCGCTGCATTATAGGTTTAAATGTATCATTTGTTTTGATATATCATTTGTTTTGGCATATCTCTTCCCTGTCTTTTCCAAGAAACTCTCTGCATGTAACGTATAAAGTCTTCGCAAAAATCTGTCCGTTGGGCAGAGCCATCTAACCAAACTGAAGACCGACAACGGCACTATCATTTGTTCCAAAGATGAGATCTTGAGTGAGGTTGAGCAGTTCTATGGACAGTTGTACGAGACATTCCAAACTCCTGTTGTCGGCTTGTGTGGCAGACTCGACTAGGGCACGTCCAGTACCCGGAGCCGACTTTTACCAAACTAGTGACACGGGCCTTTACAGGTACAAGTACCTCGCTGGTTGACCAATATCCCACGCACCCCTAAATGCGTTAAAGAGGAAACTTCCACACTTGCATCAATGAAAGACCAATCCTTAATTAGAAGAGGTGGCAGTCTTCTGAGATCAATCTTTATTTCTGCGACTTTTATCCCTTTTGTTGTTATCCTTTCTTGTTCGATCGTGTTCGTATCGAGTTCATTCGAGTTCGTAATTAATCAAAGTAAGAGCCCTGCTTAGGTGGCTCGGCCCCTTACCGTATTGACGGCCTTGTAATTCTGACCCTTTTGTCTTTCAATTTTTACTTGATTGACCTCTTAAGATTCCTTCCCTCTCTTTTATTATTATAAATATCCATATAAATCTTATGTTGTTAAATACGTCTTACCTTACTATATTATGTAATATAGCAATAACCCTTATTAGTCTAGAATATAAAAACTTAAAACTATCATAGTTTCATTAATACGAAGAAAAGAAAGAACAAACTTAAAACTATCATAGTTTCATTAATACGAAGTCAATCTACATGATGTAAACGTTATTTTCATCTCTAAACCCTACCCATTATCATCAAACTTAAAGGGTGAGCATTTGTTTAATAATAAGGGACCATACTGTCGTAATTCAAAATTTACATAGTACAAATTCTTATTGCTAAATTACTAAGTAAAACCTTATAAATTAACACTTATTACAGCCCTGCCACACAATACTTCTTACCACACATAATGTTTCATTGTTTGGTCCTCGTCATCCTCGGGGGCATTGTTCTTTAGGCTTGGACTAGGAGCGTGGTAGTGCTGTTTTTCAAGAAGGGTGATAAAACCCGCTTGAGAAACTATAGGCCTATCTCGCTCCTGACCCACGTCTATACGACGACTTTCAGTCTCCCGAACAAGCCGGTTTCCGAAAATGTTTAGTACTATAGATCACATACATACACTGCGTCAGATCATAGTGCAGAAGGCGGAGGAGTATAATTGGCCTCTGTGTCTAGTGTATGTGGACTAAGAGAAAGTCTTCGATTCGGTCGAGACTTGGCCGGTGCTGTAGTCCCTCCAGCGGTGCTAAAGTGACTATCGGTATATCGAAGCGTTGAAGTGTTTGTATAATAGAAACGAAACACTATGTCAGTCTGAATCCAAGACAAAGGTACCATTGCAGTAGGGTTTCCGAGAGAGGGACGTAATTTCCCCAATATTGTTCACAGCTGTATCGGAAGATGTCTTCAAGCTCCTCGATTGGACCGGACTCGACATTAACATCAAAGGCGAATACATCACTCACCTTTGATTTGCAGACGATATCGTGGTCATCGCGGAATCCTTGGAAGACCTTAGCCACAATGCTCAATGACCTCAACAGTCTTTCCAAAGGATTGGTTTAAGGATTAACATGGATAACTACGAGGTCATGTTCAATGTCCATGTCACTCCGGCACCAGTATCTATTGGGTATGCGATTCTCAAAGTTGTTGATCATTATGTCTACCTAGGACGAACAGTCCAGCTGGGCAAATCCAACTTCGAGAAAGAGTTCAACTTTTTAAATAAAACTACTTTTTACGGATTTAGACGCGTATATTTGTTTTATATAGAGAGAAGACGGTTGGGATCTGGCACCTAGTTGGGATCCTGTAATTAGTTTAATAAAATCCAAAACACACTCGGTTTCAAAACAGCAAGACACCGTTAGCACATTTTGCAGACAACAAGACTTAAAATCCCCTTAACTTCCCCTTGAGTTTTCTTGCCAGATCTTTCTCAAGTGGGACGCGTTCCGATCTAGTGGTAGTATATTAGATAAAATAATAAAAACTAAATAATTAAAATAAATACTAATTTTCTATAAATTCAAATAAAAATTAACAATTTTTTCTTTTTAATATAAACCAATTTAAATCTTAAACCAACAATTATTTTTAAAATTTCTTGTTATTATGTAAATATTATTGTATTTAAGTATATAAACTTAGTTTTGCTTGCTATATTGTATACTACCTCTATAATAATTAAAACTTTAGTCTATGATAAAATTATGTATGTTATACCTTATATAATTTAAAATTTCCTTTATATTG
Source organism: Orgyia antiqua (assembly GCA_916999025.1). NCBI lineage: Eukaryota > Metazoa > Arthropoda > Insecta > Lepidoptera > Erebidae > Orgyia > Orgyia antiqua. Next base: position 1,162,534 of record OU779865.1, read on the forward strand.
TTACAATTGACGAGCCTCGTGGTTGAGTGGTTTATGTAACAGACTGCCGATCAAGAGGTCGCGGGTTCGATTCCCGCTCGGGACAATCATTTGTGTGATTTTTCTAATTGTCATACAAATGTTTGTACTGCGTCTGGGTGTTTCTATGTATTTTAAGTATGTATTTACAAAAGAAAAGTAGTATATGTATTCTATCCGTATTCTGGTACCCATAACACAAGCATATAAGCTTAGCTTGGGACCAGAGGACGTTGTGTGAAATGTCCGTGAATATTTATTATTTATTTATTTATTTATTTGTTAATGTATTTTAGAAACTAAAATAATGTTATTGATTTTAAGTAGTCTGAGCACAATGTAATATGATAAAGTTTATAGTAAAAGTCTATCTTTATGGTCAATGTAAAATTAAAATCGAATGTGGGTAAACCCTGTAATAAGTGATCGTAGAAGACACATTACAGCTCAGTCTCACCCGTGACCATGGTGATTGCAAAGTCTCCGAAACGTCGGGCCAAAATTTAAAACAAATATACGCGTCTAAATCCGTAAAAAGTAGTTTTATTTAAATAGATGAGTCGCGCAAGTGTTAGTAAATAAGAGTTCAACTGACAAATTCAACTCAGTGACTCGGGCAATGTTCGGGAATCTTAGGCTCATTCTTATATCCAATATACCCTAGTACCTGAAAAGAAAGGTCTTTGCCTAGTGTGTGTTACTAATCATGACTTATGGGACTGAGCCGTGATCTCTGAATGGCGGCCTCATAATGAAACTCAGAATAGCATGGCGTGCTATGGAGAGGGCTATGCTTGTTGTTTCCCTACGTGATAAGATCCGGAACGTGGAGAGATCCGTAGAAAGACCGGTGTGTGTGACATAGCCCGAACAGTTAGCACGCTGAAGTGCCAATGGGCAAGCCACGAAGCTAGACGACCTGATAACTGTTGGGGACGGAAGGTCCTCGAGTGGCGACCACGCACCGGACAACGCAGCGTGGGGCGGCCCCCAATAAGGTGGACTGACGATATCGTAAAATATGCCGGGGGCCATATGCTGGATCCACGCATTGTTACGTTCTATGGGGAAGGCTAATGTCTAGCAATGGATGAAGAAAGGTTGATGGATGAATGGAATCCACATTGTAATAGATAAATCTTAAAAAAGTCCAAATATTTACAAATCAAATTAATCCGATATATCGAACCTACAAAATCTAGAATTATATCACCAAATTGAAATGATTCAATATTGGATACAAGGATCTCTAAAAACTTACGGATTTATCATTCCCATGTTACATATCATTTCAGTGTACTGTTATCGGTATAACAGTCCACCGAATCCTCTGAAAAGATAACACCAAGATGATAAATTTAATAAATTTTACATTTAACTCCGATATCATAATTATTTTGAAAATGTCAATACTGCTGTAACAAAGCAAAACTTACGGCGAATCTATAACACAATTTTGAAATATATGAATTGAACCTAACACGAGATATTATAACGGCCACCGATATGAGAAGATTTTTGTCCCCACATCACTGGACTGATATATTTACCTTTTTCTTGGACTTCACGTTGTAGTTATTGCGCGTGCATGCACAATAGAAGCGGACTGATTGGAAGTGAGAAAAGGCATGGGGGCTGCAGGAACGTAATGTTGACGACGAAGATATGTTACTAAAACTTACTACCCACCAGAATGATAAGTTTTCTCAGGACAAAAGTTAAATGCTTGTCAAATGCGTTTTTGATGGGTTATACAAACAAAATGAGTTTTTTTTTATATAAGTTATAATATTATGTATTGATACAAAAGTCATATTTAGACAAAATAATAAATGCAACTACAGGGTAAGCTATTTTTCGAGCGAAAGTCGGTCGGGGACAGGCCACCGCGATGATAAAAAAAAATTTTTAATGTAATACTGAATAAAACTAGATGAACTTTTTTGCCATGGTAGAGAAGAATCTATTTTACTATAAAAAGTAGTCAGAATCATAAAACTAAGACCTTGCACTACCGTTCTCACGTTTGCCGCGTATTTTTTCTGCCTGTGCAATTCACCCAAACATTAGTTTCTATGACCGAAAGTAAAAAAGCTCTGCAAAGTTTAAAAATAAAAATCAAATAACTAACCGTTCGACTTAGTGACCGTCAGCAAAAATATTAAAGAACTTACCAAATGAGACGCCAAGTAGACATAGTATTACTAAAAATATTAAATTGCTGTACATTTTGATGTTATGTTTGAACGTCTTCTTTCTTTTAGCACAAGATAGGCATCTGATGACAATGTGAATCAATGAGTGTATTTATATTATGATGCTTATCTATATTTCTATTTACGATTTTCATAAGAGGGTCAAATAGCAAGACCATAATGATGATAAAAAAAACCCAAAATGTGCAAAACAAGTGAAGCAAACATACACTCGGACTGGTTCCGTACATAGTGATGGGCCCGCATAGTGGTACCAATTTATTCAGAAAAATATGCTTAGCTTAGGCCCAGAGGACCGGAGGATGGTGTGAAATGTCCATGAATATTCATGTATTTCTATTTATTTGTTTTTTTATTTACATTTAATTTATTTATATTATACATTGTCTGTAACATCAAAAATTCTACTAGAGATAAATCTATATTTTGGTATATATATATCTTTTATCTTGGTCTTTATATATTTAGTAAATATGTATTGAATCGCACGAAGTCGCCTGCAAAAGCTAGTATTGTTTATATTTCTGTTAGCAACTATTCGTTGGCATTATTATTGTTATGCTTTTAGGCGAGTTTGTTTTGTACTTTTTATTTATTTAAAACAACCAACAAATTAAACAGCGAATCATCGTTACCTACTTATTTTAATGGCAAATTCGTTATTCCTGTATGCTATCTATCCCTATCAATCTCTAAAACGCAACTACGTAACGGATTTCAACCCGACTGCACCACGCAAAAGAGTGGTATTGTGTTTATTATTATGTATGTAACTTCCTTTGCAGTACTATACAGGTCAGGTGCCTGGGCTTATTTTCATGATTCTTAATACGTCAATATTCGATTCGTAGGCAGCGGCGAGTGTCGCTAAAGTCATGACGTCATCACTGAAAGTTTAATATGGCGACTACTGGATGTTATAGAATTAGGCCAATTAATAACGAATCTGATCACATAATGTGAAGATGAAAAAAATAAAAGTCAACTAATTATGTCAAGTGGCCTCAAGTGGGGTATCGTTAAACGGGGTAGGTTTAATAATCATTCTTAGTTGTTTCTCAATACGTGTTTTCCCAGTCGACTTTTAGAATCTTTGTGTATGGATTTAAAGTTATTAACAGTTAAATACCAGTGAGATTGTGATTAGTACCTACGAGTAGGTAAACTAATGCCAATAGGAGATCTATTTTGGTAAATGGCTGGCTTGGTTTTCACAATTAAAACGAATTAAAAGGGAAATTAAATGGGACTAAACAAGAAAACAATTAGGAAACATTTATAGGAAAAATATTATTTAAACAATATTATTATATTTGAATTGTCATTAGGTTATTTCATTTGTTAATTTACTTTTTCAGGCTCAGTCCTCAGTATAGGCCTCAGTAAACTTTCGATGTGTACCTAATCTACAGTTTACTGAGGGTTCCTATGATGATGATAATGGCACGGAACCCTAGGTGCACGAGTCCAATTCTTATGTTTCTATCTATGTATGTTGTACCTACAGATTACATTGGGTTTTTTAATATTTTAATGTAAATATTAAAAAACCCATATAATTCACAATAATACCTATAACGTTATCTTCAATTAATGATCGTTTATTTATCAATCTGACAACAATTATTTCTCGCAGCAACACTTCCACTTTAGATCTTAAAGGTATTAAGTAGATACTACACAATTCGACAGTATGTACCTATATCACTGCTATAAAAACAGGTATTCCTCATAATAAAAAAAATATATTTAAAAAAGTCTAAAACTTGCGCGAACAATTTATTCAAATAACTGGCTGTGCCCACGACTCCGTCCGCGTGGATCGATTTTCTTTTTGTTTGACCATGGGGTACGAATTAGAACCTTTTGTAATTGATTTATATAAACGATCAATAGGTGGCATTACGAGCACGTTTGTAAATTATAAAATGTAAATAAGCCGAATTAAGTAGAAATATTGAGTTAAAAATAAAGAATAGCAAATTTAATAAACAAAACTTCAAATCCACCATAATTTAACTACGAAATATAAAGATTAGAAACACCATTGTCAAAGAGCAACAATAATGTTATGCCAAAGCTTTATTTATTTATGTAAACTGTTTACGTTAAACGCCAATAGATGGCGCCACAATGCATTTATTAAGTCGATATAGCTTACTTCATAATATTTGTTTTTAAATTAGAATATTTTTGGTCAATATAACCAGCTTTAGATCAGTATACAATATTGGTTTTATTTGAGAACAACCTTATTAGTATACCCAACAAGGTCAAGTTTAAAAAGACCATTCGGCCTTTAACATTTGGTCCATCTCGCCGGATAAGAGATCGTTTTTTGAGTGCCAAAGCGGTGCCTAGTGTACCCCCCGCAGCACTGCAGTGGATCGCTGCAGAAAGTGCGCGGACCCCGCAGTTCCAGCAGCAATACCGCCCGAAAGCGGCGGACGAGCTCAGCGACAGCGGGACGATTTCAACCATTCCAACAGAGGACATCACCAGTGGGAAGTCATCCCATAGCAGTAGAGTGAGTGAGGTGCAATTGTGAGTACATTTAAATATTTACATAGTGATTTGTCAAGCAATTTTCAACTTTATTTGTGTGAAGAACCAAACTTAGAAAAATTTCCATCATTCATCAGGAACTTAGAATATTTTGCATGTTAGTTAAGAACTTAGAATAATTTTGAATGTTAATTAAGGACTTAGAATAGTTTCGAAAAAAACGGAGGTACGGGGAATCCATGCCCAATTTCCACTAAATTTTATAAAAGTTTAAAACACTTGTAAAATTTTAAACATTTTTTAGGACTTAGAAAAATTTCATCATTTTGTTGTTTTGCATTGAGTTTGTGTAGTTAATTAGTTAAAGATATTAACTCTTATATTTTTAATTAAATTTATTGTTGTGTTTACGCTTAACTACCTAAACTTAAATTTAATTTACGTAATTGTGTTTATTGCTGAACTGATTTGTATAATATTTATAAAACATGGAGGGCAGTATTAATGTTTTGAAAAATTTACAAAACGTAATTAATAAAGGATTGATAAACTTTAAGAAGTGTTCTAAAGATAGGTTAACTAAAGAATATATAGAGACGAAACAGGAATTATTAGAGAAAGATTGGAATTTGTTTTCTGAGACTAATTCTAAATTATATCAGCAATTTGCGATTGAAGATGTAGGTCAAAAGGTTGTTGATATTTATGATTATACGGAAGATACATATATTAATTACAAAAGTTTGATGAAGTCTACGTTAAATAAAATCTGTGTATCTAATGAACCAGTACAAAAGCAGCAACAGACTAGCAACACTTCTAGTTCTCAGTCTGAGTCGTCAAATTCTCTCCTGAAATTGCCTAAGATTTCTATTCCCATTTTCTCAGGAATATATTCCGAATGGACGACTTTTTACGATTTGTTTATGTCTTTAGTTCATAAAAATGATACGTTAGATAATGTACAAAAATTACATTATCTAAAAAGTCATCTTACAGGTGAGGCCGAACAATTGATAAGGCACACACCAATAACGGAGGCTAATTACAAACAATGTTGGTCAATTTTAGAGAAAAGGTACAACAACAAAAAATATCTGAGTAACTGTATTCTACAAAGATTATTTGGTCAAAAACGTATGTTTGTAGAAAACGCGAAATCCTTAAAAGAACTCATAGATACAACTTCCGACTGTTTAAACGCGCTTAAAACTCTTGACGTAGATGTGAGCACATGGGATATAATAATCATTCACATAGTGTCCTACAAATTAGATTCGGAAACCCGTAAACAATGGGAATTACATATTTCAACGTCATCAGAGTTGAATAAGTTGCCAACGTTTCAGCAGTTTAAAGATTTTATAGAAAGTCGTTTTCGTGCATTAGAATTCGTTGATAATAAGAGGCCTGCACAACAGCCAAGTAGTGGTTCTTTTGGTATCAGACCGAAAAGTATGTTGGTAGCAAAGTCAGCTGGAATGAGTTGTGAATTCTGTTCAGAAAAACATAAATTATGTTTTTGCAAAAAATTCGCCAATCAAGAGTGCGCAAAAAGGCGCGAATTTGTTGCAAAACGGCCTATTTGTTTTAATTGCTTGGGTAGCAATCATACAGTTTACAACTGCAGAAAGCCTACTACTTGCAAGGTTTGTAATAGGCGCCATCATTCCTTGCTGCATATGGAAATTGAAACGGATTCTTCCAATATGATCCCAAAGAACAATGATGAAGGTTCTGGCGCACAAACAACTAACAAACCCATTGTATCTTGTTTGTCGACTGACAAAGCATTTCGACCTGGTCAGGTTTTATTAGCAACAGCACTTATAAAAGCTGAGTCCAGGTCAGGTCGGTTTCAGTTAGTCAGAGCCTTACTTGATCAAGGTTCACAGGCCTGCTTTATAACAGAGGCCACAGTGCAATTCCTCGGCCTGAAAAGAATCCCGATAAACGGACATGTTTCAGGTCTGGGTGGTAATAGTTCAACCATGGTGAAGTACATGGTACGTCTAGCGATCAAGTCACGTTTAGATCCAGATTTCAACCTGCTAGTTAATGCTTACGTGTTAAGTAATATAACTTCGTACTTACCGGAGCGAAGCGTTAGTTCAGAAACTATTGATTGGTTGGGTATTCAACAAGAATGTTTTGCAGATCCGCAGTTCGACACGCCCAATAAAATAAATGTTCTGTTGGGCGCTGAAGCTTATAGTAGCCTGATTCAGGATGGCTTAGTGAAGAGTCCTACTGGCACACTGATAGCACAGAACACTACTTTGGGGTGGGTTCTGTCAGGTGCTATTCCTGCAAACCAAGATGTTTTAAGGTGTCATGTTACAGCAATGCATGTTCAGCTGATGGATGAGAAAGATGATGACATATTAAAGAAGTTTTGGGAAATCGAAGAGGGAAGCAGTTCAAAAAAGATACTTACAGCTGAAGAGAAAAAATGTGAAGAATTTTACGTTAAGACTACTAAAAGAGATTGCAGTGGTAGATACGTAGTAAAATTACCTTTTCGTGATGAAGATCCTCCCTGCAAGTCTGGAAAGTCTCGTGCCATAGCTGAAAGACAATTCAAATCATTAGAAATGAGGTTAGAAAAGGACAGAGAGTTAAAGAAAAATTACACTGAAGTCATACATGAATATCTAGAGTTAGGACATATGAAACAGGTGAAGGAAGATGATGGTAAAGGGAATGTAGCTGTTTACTTACCGCATCACGCCGTTCTAAGGAACGATAAGAGCACAACAAAGGTTCGTGTTGTGTTTAATGCATCACAGAAAAACGTTAATGGAGTATCACTAAACGATACGCTGATGGTTGGTCCAACATTACAAGCTGATCTGAGACATACAGTTTTAAAATGGAGAGTACATTCTATTGCAATTGTGGCGGACATAATTAAAATGTACCGTCAAATTAAAATTGATGAAGAAGACGCAATGTTTCAGCGAATACTTTGGCGCGATAGCCGTGATGAAGAAATTAAGGATTACGAACTAATAACAGTAACGTTTGGAACAGCTTCAGCTCCATATCAAGCAGTGAGAACGTTACATCAGGTGGCATATGACGAAGGTGAAAATTATCCTCTCGCAGCTGACAAAGTCTTAAATGGTTTCTATATGGATGACTTAATGATAGGGTGCGATAGAATAGATATAGGTATGGAAATATGTAGACAAATGAAAGGATTATTGGAAAAAGGAGGATTCATGCTACAGAAGTGGAACAGTAATAATAAAGAGATATTGGAAAAGATTAGGTTAATGGAAGGGAGTGAAGATATAGGACAAACAAAGGATATGGAAATACAGGACAACAGAGAAGGAGGAAAGGAAGCGATGGAAATAAAACTAGATAATACAATAAAAATTCTAGGACTTACCTGGAACCGCAACGATGACACCTTCCAGTACTCGGTGAATCTCCCGCCGTTGACGACTGCACCTGTAACTAAAAGAACAATTATTTCGGACATAGCTCGACTGTTCGACCCATTGGGCTGGTTAGCGCCTAGTGTGGTCTTGGCTAAGGTCTTTATACAAAGGTTATGGCTCGCGGGGGTAGGTTGGGATGATTCGCTAAATACTAATCTAACAAAGGAATGGAGTACTTACCGAAAAGAGCTGCAGCTTCTTACCAAAGTACGGATACCGCGCTGGCTTGGCACAAAACTGCATCACAGCCTAGAGCTTCATGGGTTCAGTGACGCATCAAAAACAGCGTACTCAGCCGTAATTTATTTAAGGATGATCGATGTAGACGGCAATGCTCATGTCAAGTTGTTGGTTGCAAAAACCAGAGTAGCTCCTGTTAAGCAAATCAGTATACCACGTTTAGAGTTATGTGGTGCAGTACTTCTGTCGAAACTATTGACAGAGACTGCTGAGATATTGAACATTTCCAAGGATAACATTAAGGCATGGACGGACTCAACTGTCGTCTTAGCCTGGTTAAATAGTCATCCCAGTAGGTGGAAGACGTTTGTTGGCAACCGAACCTCTGAAATCTTAACCACCATGAAAACATCTCAGTGGTTTCACGTGTCAACGAAGGATAACCCAGCAGACTGTGCTTCTAGGGGACTACTACCCAGTGGATTAATTGACAATTCCGTGTGGTTCGCGGGACCATTATTTCTGAAACAGAAAACTATTATTTATAACAGGCCAAAGGAGTTAGCTACGGATTTAGAAGAATCGATCAAGGTCCACACTGCAACGGTAGAATCACGATGTGCAATATTCGAACGTTTTTCTTCTTTGCAAAGGTTGATACGCGTAATTGCATACTGCCGCAGGTTCTTGATAAGAGTCCCAAAAATAAAGGAAAGAAAGAATTATTTACAAAAGTTAGAACTACAAGAAGCTTTAGAGGTTTGTATACAAATAACACAAAGAGAATTATTTACACAAGAATATTTACAATTGCAAAACAAGGGATACCTAAAATCTAAGTCAAGCAAATTGAAATCTCTCAGTCCTTACCTCGATGATAAGGGTATAATAAGGGTTAGAGGTAGAATCGAGAAGGCACAATTGGATGATCAGACGAAGCATCCAATAGTGCTACCAAACTCTGGCCATCTGACTCACCTTATTATAGCTGATGCCCATAGCAAGACGCTACATGGAGGCCCTCAGTTAATGACAAACTATTTAAGGACAGCATATTGGGTTATCGGAGTAAGAAATCTGGTCAAAAGCCATGTTCACAGATGTGTGACATGCGCCAGACAACGGGCAAGTTCACAGTGTCAACTAATGGGTTCTTTACCTGCAGTTCGTTGCACTCCAGCTCGACCGTTTTTACATAGCGGAGTCGACTACGCTGGACCTATATTTCTCAGGACGACCAAAGGTAGAGGACACCGATCATATAAAGGCTACATATGTCTATTCATATGTATGTCTACTAGAGCCATTCACTTGGAGGTTGTCTCAGACATGAGTACGCAGGGGTTCTTGGCGGCCTTTAGACGATTCGTGGCTCGGCGAGGTCACTGTTCGCAAATATGGAGTGACAATGGTACGACGTTTGTAGGGGCTTCTCGTGAGCTGCAACAATTGACTTCTTTACAGTCGTCTTTAGCTGAAACCCTAGAAGCGACCGGTACCGAATGGCACTTCATCCCACCTCACAGTCCCAATTTTGGAGGACTTTGGGAGGCGGGCGTAAAGTCCACAAAGTTCCATTTAAAACGGGTCATTGGCGAGGCTACATTAACATACGAGGAAATGGCAACACTTCTCTCTCAAGTTGAAGCTTGTTTGAATTCTCGGCCGATAAGCATTCTCAAGCTTGCGGACCCAGAAGAACCATTACCGCTGACACCTGGGCATTTTTTAATCGGAGAGCCGCTGGTAGGCGTGCCTGAGGAGAACTATGTTAGTTTAAATGTAAATTCTTTGACGCGTTGGCAACTCCTTCAACGCATGCTACAATCTTTTTGGAGACGCTGGTCACAAGAATATATGTCCAATCTTATGAACCGGTACAAATGGGCTAAGCGTATTCCAGAGCCGCAAATTGGAGACGTCGTCTTAATAAAAGAAGATGACTTACCACCTAGTCGTTGGTTATTAGCTCGCGTAGTAGAAAAACATCCTGGGAGTGACAATATTACCCGTGTGGTCACATTACGTACTAGGTCATCTACTATTAAAAGACCAACATCAAAGATATGTGTTTTACCTATAGAAGCGCATTAAAATTAGGCATGTTCCTGTTAATATTGTACTGTTCATAGTACACAATGTTTCTTTTGGGCTAATGGAGTAATTTAGATTTAAGTATCATTGTCACCTTTATAAATGTTACCTTTTAAGACAATTAATTGTTATTTTTATATTTCATTGTTGACATAACGTCACGTCTATTATAATTTCATTGGTATTTAGTTTAGTTCATTTTTTATTATTTAATCTATAAGGTATGTACAAGGATTTGTAACTTATAAATTTAGTTTCTATATTTCATGTTAGATCAAGGATGTTAAATTGAAATTAGTGTTAATTTCTAGATTCTATTTGTGTATCTAAGTATAGCTTAAGAAGGACATTCCTTCAGTAATGTCCTTGGCGGGCGGTATGTCAAAGAGCAACAATAATGTTATGCCAAAGCTTTATTTATTTATGTAAACTGTTTACGTTAAACGCCAATAGATGGCGCCACAATGCATTTATTAAGTCGATATAGCTTACTTCATAATATTTGTTTTTAAATTAGAATATTTTTGGTCAATATAACCAGCTTTAGATCAGTATACAATATTGGTTTTATTTGAGAACAACCTTATTAGTATACCCAACAAGGTCAAGTTTAAAAAGACCATTCGGCCTTTAACAACCATAAATAATCGATTGAAAATACCAAAGTTTTTTTTTTTTTTATGGCTAGACGCTATTTGCGCATTGCCAAAGACAAAAACGGGGAAACGGTACCACCACGAAGTATAGATAGAAGGAGTCCGAACGGTATAGGCTTTTCCATAATATTTCGTGTACACATTAATAAACCCAGATCATAGTTCTATTTTCTGCCACTGGCTGCGCAAGTGTTCAGGGCGTACCGATGCTATTATTATTATTACATGTAAACACGCGCTGGCTCGTGAAAGTTGAATTTAATTTAATTATTATTATTAAATTAAATATTAATTTAATTAAATATTAATTTAATTAAATATTTTTTTCCACAGGTGTCAATAGCAATAAAATTTCCCGCGTAAGAATTCAAACGAGTACTCCTTGAAAAATGGCGCGCTCTACCGGCAAAAAATCTGTCCCTTAAATTGAGACCATTCGTTCAACATTACGTTCGAACTCCTTCTATCTATACTTCGTGGGTACCACTATAAAATTATTAAAAAAAATAACGAAATTTTGGATTAAGGACGAGTTGTATAGGATCAGGTTTATAATAATATATAACTAAATAATTACATATTTACAATCGAATATTATTTAAAGAAATAAATAATGCAATATGTCTATATACATTAGAGTCATTAGAAGATAGTAGTATGGGTATAGATAGAAGTAGGAAAAGGAACACAACAGGAAAGTAAAGAATTATAGAATTGGTCATGGTAATACCAAAGTTTATGGCACTTACGTATATAATTTAGCTTTGAGATTCATGTTGTGTTTTTCAATTATAACGCTAGGTGGCGCAAACATTAAAATGCACCTAACAACTGTATTTTGCATGAAGTATAGATACTTCGTGGTATTTTGGAACATGGCGAATTATGATTTTATGTCCTGTAGCTAGGGATATTGATATTTAAAATAGGTACATCGATACAATAATAATTTTGGTCACAAGAGCTAAAGCTTGTTAAAATTTTATGCAAATGTTTTTAAACAATTGAAACAAAAAAAAATGGAAATATCAAGATCTAAAAATGATAAAATAATCATTTTAACGCATGCTTAATGATGCTATTATAGTTATTGAATCATTAATGTCTAATCCTTACTTTTATCAGAATACGCCATTCGCTTTCTTTGTTTGGGTTGTTATTAAAATAAGAAGCTTAATTTCGCAATTAAGTATCATAACATGACAGCTCGTTGGTTTAAGAGAGCAGTAATGATTTTGTAGGATCGGGTTCGATTCTCAGCGATGAGAGCTTTAAGTCTGTTCATTTTGTTTTTTTAACGTAAAAAGTTAGCTCGGTACTAAAAGGTAAAAAGTTTTTTCCTTATTTTTTTTTCCAAAATATCAATTTATGCAGCAGGTATTTTATGCTACAACAAAAATGGGGCATTAAAATTTTTGGAGCGGTAATTTCTAGAGAGCTGCTAAAAGTTTCATAATTTCTCAGCTCTCTCAGCTTTGGTTAACAGATCGTAGCTCGGGATGGATTTTGGGAAATTATTCATATTAAGTAATTAAATTAGTTTGGTACGGAAACCTAAAAACCAAAAAATTAAAATAAATCGATTTATATAAAATATTAAAATCCTTGTCCAATGTCATCGCCGGGATACTCCAAAAGGGGCAAGTGCGTAGTACTTACAACCGTCGGGCATGTAGAGTCCGTGCCACAACTCAAGTCCGTTAGCCGCGGCGCTGTATTTGCACAACTAAATGTTGCCAGTAACATAAAAAAAATTTACAAAGTTATGACTAACATAAATCACATTTAATATGCATAATATTTTGTAACTAATTTTATTATTAAATGCCTGTAAGAACTTAAATAGGAATTTAAGGATCATAACACTTACATCATCATCACAGTCAATGAATGTCACCTTGGAGTGTATTCTACATCTTAGTCCATCTCCATACAGACACTATGTTTTATATCATTTCTCAGATTTCTCATAGAATAAAACAAAATTTTTGTGAATCATTATTTTGTATTATTTAAAATATTTGTTGTTAAATCAAAGTCATCTAAATTATTTTTTTTTGTTACTGTCGATTTTAGCCCGGTGTAACAATTTTCTTAGATGTACTTTCTGCTTCTTTGCCTTGTTTGGCAATTCGAGCAACTGTTTTCACAGATACACCTGAAAGAAAGAAAAAGGTAAAATTATTCTCAAATCACTTTTAAAATGTGTTATGGAATCCCAAATTAATATTATCCGTTTCATAAAATATTTTTTACACCATTTTTCTATAATTATAGTGAGATTATGATAAGTCACAACGGTTACAGTTAAATATTAAAATTTTTAGTCATTTTAAAAAATAAAAATAAATATTCATGGACATTTCACACAACGTCCTCTGGTCCCAAGCTAAGCTTATATGCTTATGTTATGGGTACCAGAATACGGATAGAATACATATTATACTACATATTTTAACAATAAAATATGTATTATTATTTCACCCACTAATTAAACAAAAACTTATGATTGTGGTAACCCTAAAAAATTACCTGCCATGGCGGCGACCCTCATCTGCACTTTATTTAATGGTATTTAAAGGGTTTATTCTTCTGTTCTAATTCACAAAACTCTTTTATTTTGAGAACTAACTCACGAGCTGCACTTTTCATCACTTTGCGCTCCATTAATGTATTTATTTCACTCAAAACAATAAAAAAATTCAAATGACAATAATGACAATATGGCGCGCTTGTCTAAGTTAGTTCCAGTTTTTGCCGTCGGACTTGAGTCGTGGCGCGGACTCTATGAACAGATGTATGAGTGTGGATGAAGCCAAGGAAGTGTGCTTCGATCGTGGCAGATGGCGCTCTATAGTCTCTGCCTACCCCCATGGAAAAAGGCGTGATGTTATGATTAAAATCCAAAATTTTACAATAAGTGTATTTGGTAAACACTCAGGATCGAACTCGTCTTCCGTTTCTTCGCCCTACCATCTTAACCACTTTGTCACTGTCAGTGGCGAATTTTATCAAGTTTGGTAGTCTATTGTTAATTTTTTGAGGTTATAATGTGTCATTGTGATGCAATTGTGAGACCATTGAAATACGGGACTTGAGGCACTGTTCGAAGTTTCGGCACGAGACTGGAACCAGTACAATCAACTGTATTTCTAGGAATCACTATTGATTCGAAATTACAGTGGGGCCCACATATTGATAAAATGTCCGGAAAACTTAGCTCTGCGGCATATGCGGTAAAAACAATTAGACGGCTTACAGATGTAGATACGACTAGAATAGTTTACTTTAGTTATTTTCATAGTGTAATGTGTTATGGAATTCTTCTTTGGGGAAGCTGTGCGGACGTTAATCGGATATTTGTGCTCCAGAAACGCGCTGTTAGAGCTATAAATAACCTAGGCCCTCGGGATTCCCTAAGGGAGAAATTCAAGGACATAAATATCTTGACAGTCGCTTCACAATATATATATGAAAATTTAATGTACATTCATAATAATATTCAGCACTTTAAAAAGAAAAGCGACTATCATAATGTTAACACGAGAAATAAGCACAATCTTGTAATGCATGTTACTCGTCTCCACAAAATAAGTAACTCTTTCATGGGGCATGGTATACGTTTTTGTAACAAACTTCCTAATGATGTGAAAGAATTAAATAAATCTAAGTTTAAAAAATTTGTAAAATCTAAACTATGTAAAAAGGCGTATTATAAAATTTCAGACTATGTTAATGACAATAAAGCTTGGGAGTAAGTTGTTCCAGAGCAACACATATTATTATAATTGTAATTTGTATAAATTGTAAGAACCATTGTAATTATTATTTAAAAAAAGATTAATATGACAAAAGATAACGATATCTTCTGAGTTTCTTACGCCGGTTCTTCTCAGCGGATTAAAGTCCTGAACCGGTGGTAGGGAAAAAAATTTTTGGACATATCATACGAGCTTATTTTTTTTGGCAAAAAGAGAATATGCCTACGTGAATAAATGATTTTTGATTTTGATTTTTGATTTTGGCATGTTTACCGTCGGAACTGAAACTCTGATTTTTGCCAACACTCGATCGAACTCACACACGAAGGGTTTCGTACATGTCATAAACAAAAATCAACTTAAATCAATTCTACAATTCTACATGCAAAACTTAATTTAACCAAAAATGAAATTTGATACCTAGTATAAGCCACGCAAATTGGTAATGCGCTGGAACCTTGTCAAATTAACGCCCTTGTGACGTCATCAGCAAAGAAAAAGTATAGCTAACAAAATGTAATATTCTCATCTATACGTCACTATGACGTCACCAACATGGCCGCCAGGCGCATTACCAATTTGTGTGGCTTATAGTAGTGTCAATAACACGATTCAGAAATGTTAGCTGAACTTTGTTATTAGCGAAACAATAATAAAGACTAACGAATTTATTTAATATAATATGTGTAAAACGAAATGGACAATCTAAATACACCTTGTTTTAATTTTAGTTAGGTTAAGTTTTTGCCGCAACAGAATTGACCCACTACCTCTCCGATGTACATATTATAACCTATAATAGCGTACGAAACTTTAATTGAATACGCCACGAAGTATTTCGTGGAATACGCACTGGCCAGCGGCGGACGTGAGTAGGTAAACAACGTAGCGCTATCTACAAAGCGGACATGGCAAGTAGTCTACTGCTAGTGTTAGCTATTGTTACTAGATGGCAATACATTTATGTGTATTAATTGATACCATCTGTTGAAAATCGTAGGAAAGAAAATAGCCAGTTAAATAACCAGAGTTAGGGTGATCTAATATTAATGTTCTAATTCGTGTATCTGTCCTTATTATATTATCTGTGCTTCTAACTAATAGATGACAATTTTAACATAATAATATTATGTATTAGTATAACTTACAGATATCAAATATGTACCTAATATACTGAATGAAAATAAATATTCTTGTCTGTTTATCTCATTACGATTAATTTTTGGAACAAATGCTTAGCTTAGCTTCTGACGTATCAAATATTAAAATAAAATTATTGAACATTGTTTTTTACGTAATTTGCGTAACTTTGCGAAGGTACCTACTCGATGTCTAGAACGAAAACCACGAAGTATAGATACAAGGAGTCCGAACGTAATGTTGAACGAATGGTCTCAATTTAAGGGACAGATTTTTTGCCGGTAGAGCGCGCCATTTTTCAAGAAGTACTCGTTTGAACTATTGACACCTGTGGAAAAAAATATTCTGAGAAACATAGAGTTAAATATAAGTTTTAGGAAATTTTTAGAAATTTTTGAGTGCTTTAAACCCAACAATACAGAGAAGGTCAAGAGATATTCTGATATTCTATAATAGCATCGGTACGTCCTGAATACTTGCGCAGCCAGTGGCAGAAAATAGAACTATGATCTGGGTTTATTATTGTGTACACGAAATATTATGGAAAAGCCTATACCGTTCGGACTCCTTGTATCTATACTTCGTGACGAAAACCATCGATGTGTCTTCGATGCTGAAGTAAGTGAAGTACTAACAAAGCATCGATTTTAATATGATTCATCGTTACAACATTATCGGAATCGGATGTTTTTAATACATCGATGTATATCGTCCATCCCTAATCTGTCGATAGTAGAGTTGTAGATTTTTGTTTATTGTTTTGTAATAAAATAATCAATGTTTGTAAATTAATACTGTATAAATTTAGTACCAAGGTAGTTTATAATAGCAAGACTAAGAATCAGAGCGGTTAGATAATCACGATGGAGTCCGCTGTTCTGTCGTCTGATGATAGTTGTGATTCCGAAATGAAGGCGATAAGAAGCGAATTGATCGGTAAATTTTGTTGACGTGTATTTACGATCACAATTGCAATAATATCGCTATTAAGGACCAACAGAAACAATGAATTAGGTTTACAATTATTTATACGAAATGATATTTCAATAAAATTTCGCTGTTTAGCAAAAAAATACCTTAAATGAGGGTTCTCGTCTGTCTGACTGGTCTGACATATCTCAGGAACACTGATAATGAGAGAGTTGAAATTTTGTTGATGACATAAAAATGTATATGTAATAATGCTATGTCAATAAATATTACAAGCAGTGTAACCTGGTGATACCCTTAGGCGACATGATTATGATGGTATGATAAATACTGCGCCATAAAAGTACCGAACCCCATGTAAATAATACATATTTCTATTGATAGGATTGTATTGGTGGCATTATTTTATTTTAAATTAATAACCAGGGCTGTTAAGGCCATACCTACTCTGGGCCCATAAGATAGAATGGCCTCCAAAGGAAGTAAACAATTTCTTAAAAAGTATTCTTTTTAACAAATATTGAAACAGGGCTACTAAAAGACATTCTAACACTGTTGGTGACAATAGAAGGTGTATTTCAATTTTAAAAATATAAAAAGGAATAATGTGTCAAGGCAACTTCTTACTTTTCAATTGTCATAAAATAGGTATAAACCTCTTTTTTTAAATTATCTATGTACATAATAAAAAAAAGAAATTTAAAAAATTAAGAATAAAAAAAAATTGCAAAGGAACGTTGACACTTCTATATATTTTTATGAGACCATCACCATCTTTAATAGGTTCTATAGAAATATCAATCAACAAATACATGGTGTTCATAAAAAAATATATTAACGTGTGCCTGTGGTATATATATTAAGTAATATTTTATAATTTCAGATTTTGGTCTTGATGATGAGAACATGTCCAAGGATGAAATGAGAGATCTTCTGAAAGCTTTGAAAGATTCAAAATCAGAAATGGATGAAGCATTTGCACGTAATGTTAGTATTTATTGTTGTTAGTATTTTATTACATGACCTATTATTGTATTTCTTTTATGGCTTAGATTTGACTGCAATCCATAGTTAGTTGTGATATTTAAGTCTATGTGGTGATGTATTAGGAAAATGTATCACCACCTCATATCCTCCTCAGGATGTTGTAAGAGACAACTAAGGAGTATTAGAAGCAAATACCATCTTCGAAAGAAATAAGACTTAAAAAATACCCTGTATATTAAATAAATATCCTTGCAAAGGTTAAGTGACTCATGGCTGGCAGGATATTACTGAGCTGAGAAGTTATATATATTTCTAAGTATATTTTGTAATAACAATGTAAACTTGACAACTATAGTTCATTTTTTATAATCTCATTGCACATGCATGGAAGAATAGTGTGGCCATACGACAGCATGAATTATGGTATAAATTACATTTAAATTTTGAAACGTGAAATACAGCCACAATATTACCTACCATAGACAATTCGAATTTGTTATTCGCAACTGCGAGTGCCCGACTAAACCATATTAAGCATATTGTATATTTCAGACACATGATGTCACCGATAGCAAACCAACAGTTTCAAATCCTCTAAAAAGACAATATAAAAATGTAAGAGACAGGCGTTTGCCATGGAGTCTTTTCTCAAGGACCTTAACACAAGCCGAGAAAGCACGAACACTTGCCGTCTATATTAAGTTAATGGCTATAAATAGTCATCGCCAGGCTAGACAGTCACCTAAGTTTTCTGTTTGGCCCCCACCCATTCAAATTGTTGAAGAATCTACCAGAACTCTACCGCTTCGATCTACGAGGAGTGGTAGATCGGTCCCTGTGTATGCAGACTTTGATGATGACTCAACTGATATGGACTTTGTTATTACAAAACCCAAAAAGAGAAAGTTATCTGCCAGTGACCATAATGGAACAGATGGTATTTATTTAAATAAAGTACATAGTTTAAAGAGAAAGAATAAAGAGGACAGTGATAGACCTACAAAGGAAGTCAAAATTAGTACAGAGGATGATATAATCATTGAGGAAAATATTGTATCTTTAATCAAAGACTGAACAGGGAATGACTTCAAAAGGATAAATTACAAAGTGTGTGAATACTTGTGTAAATAAAATTTTCTTCTATGGCAATGTGCAAGTCATATTTGACCATTAAGAAAAGAAGTAAAACTTCTTTATTTAAAAATATGCGTTTGTTGTCTTCTGCATAGACAAGGCTGCTGCAGTAGAGGCTATACAGCCAGTACTTTTTTGCGATATTCGTTCCAAATGCATATATTATTAAAAAATAAATTACGCATTTATTAAAAAATAAAATACGCAATGTATTTTGTATGTAATTTAGCATTGGTCAAATTAGTCGTAGACATAGACTTAGGATATAGATCTAGACGTAACACTCAGTACAACGAATCCGGCCTGCTGCTTTTTTTAGTTGAACACATTATGAAAAATAAATGATTTAGTAGCCTTTCTAACTCTTTCTTTTTAAGCGGGAGTAAAAGAGAATGCAAGGCTACTATTTACTATTTTACTTTTAAACCATATACAAGGGCGGCCCTGCCTTGGAACAAATCTATGTTCCCGAGTTGTTACTCCCTATTTATAACCTTCTTGGTCGTAGTGCTTTCTTGTATATACGTTTGATATAAGTATATCACTATATTGCTTGCAATTTTATAAGTACTACGGCTGTATTCTAAATACGCGTATTATGCCAAATTGAATAAAGCAAAGATTTGCTTTAAATTTTAGATTTTAATAAAAATAGTTTTTATCTTGATAGTATTAAATTACCTACATTAAAAATATACCCAGCAAAAACCCACATTGCCAATTAGAGTTCGCTTTCTTTACAACCAAATAATTGTCTTTTAATCATAGACAAGTTTCTTTTTTAATAATTTTATTGTTGTTACAGTATGGCAATTATAAAAAAAATTATATTAAAATATTGGCTATTAAAAAAAATTGGTCAAGTGCGAGTCGGACTCGCGCACGAAGGGTTCCGTACCATTATCTATGCAACATAAGGCAACGTTATTAGTATCGAGCAAGAAACGGTAAAAAAATCATGTTTGTTGTATGGGAGCCCCCCTTAAATCTCTATTTTATTTTATTTTTAGTATTTGTTGTTATAGCGGCAATAGAAATACATCATCTGTGAAAATTTCAACTGTCTAGCTATCACCGTTCTTGAGATACAGCCTGGTGACAGACGGACGGACGGACGGACGGACAGACAGCGAAGTCTCAGTAATAGGGTCCCGTTTTTACCCTTTGGGTACGGAACCCTAAAAACAAGGACAAGGACTTGAAATATTTGCAGAAATTTTAAATGCGTGGGTATCATGTGGGTATCCACAACGCGTATCTATTAAAGATCTGGAACTAAAGGGGTTCAGTAATAGGGTCCCATTGTTACCCTTTGGGTACATACTATGGTATGCTATGAAGTATACATTTAGTCATTGATATAATTGATATTTATGGCTGAGATAAATTTTTTAAGAGTATTTATTTTATTAGTCATAGAAATAAATATAAATAATTATTATTTACTTTGTTTTTCGGTGCTGTGTTTGTGATTTTATTTATTATACTGGGTGGTTGGTGAAAGATTGTAGGTATTGAAAGTATTCAAGAGTTTGATTTTGGAACCGATTCTTCGCGCACAACTAAATTTAACTAAAAATTAAAATATATCATGTTAATATCACAATTCGGCAATGTTATCGGCAAAATATGGGACTTATATTTACTTTCTCAGGATGTATTAAATACTTTTATACGTTTGCGTTGTTGATAGGGCATCATAAGTCCTGAACAAGTTGCGACTATACAATATACATACTATATATACTATATTTACCTTAGGTCCCAAAATAAGCATAATTTCTCAACTAAATCTAGGTACTAGAAATTTGAAATTATACGTACCAAAAGGTACTAGAAAGGTACTTACTAAATTTTAGTATATACCAAACACTATGTTGGTCCAGACAACCTGACTGAACCTGACGTTCACGATTAGTAGTAATAAACTTATCGACGTTCGGAAAGCTTGCTCACGGAACTGCATAGGGCATGATCTTGGCGAGCAACATGGAAGGTTATTTCCAACGCAAGCACATTAGGCAATACATTAACAAAATAAAAAAAAGTTAGAAACTGTTTCTACAAAACTAAAACTATATATTCTAACGCTAAGCCCAAAGTCACTGCGGCGAAAAAGATACATTACTCAGCTTTGTTGGAGGAACGTGAGATGTCATCCCAACGCTGATTTTCAGTAATGCCCTACTTTCTAAGTATGACGTCTAGTAGCACATTTTTTACTCATTACCTACTTTATACTCGTCGTCCTCTTTCAAAACGTACTGTGATTCTGTGACAGCTCTCTAACTAAATTTAGGTATAACTACAACAGTAAATTAGTTATACGAATAAGTTGTGCAACTAACTTGAATTTAACTAAAAAAGAAATATTTTCTATTTAGATTAATTATGTATTTTGTTTTGTATATTTCTATTAATTAAATGGTTTAGTCTATAATACACAGTTTTACAAAAAAAGTTCAGTTAATCAATGTTCATTTTTTTTAGTTGTGCATGTAGAATCGGTATCATTAGCTATAATATGTGTCCTTCAATATGTACATTGTTTCACTAGTCACCTTTATAATACTTTAAATATTAATTTGTATTAAAAGATTGTATAATATGCCCATGTTTTCACATTCCGTGCGTATCCCACCAGTTTTGTTTCATTAAATATAGAGCAGTCGATGCCTACCAAAGGTCAACAAGGAACAGTGATAAGCGTGGCGTTCCTTCCAATATAGTTATTATATCTTTGTAAACCAATAGGGAAATAAATATATAACAATCCAAAATTTGTGTTATTATTAACCGACTTCAAAAAAGGAAGAGGTTCTCAATTCATCTGTATGTTTTTATTTTATTTTTTATGTCCGTTACCTATCTCATAACTTTTAACTGGACGAAGCGATTTTAATGATTCTTTTTTATATGAAAGCTGGTGGTTCCCAAGTCGCATTGACCGGGATCTGATCTTGCTAGTGTCGATAACTCACATTACCTAGATCGTTACCTAGATCTTGTACACTTTAAGCTTCCGCCCTTTTGTTAAATAGGTAGTAAGGATTATTATTTTAAAACAAAATCGTTATTTCTGTACGTCTCCATCTCTATAATTTCGTTTTTTTTAATATATAGTGGTGAAATACCGAAACGAAATTACTATAGTATACTTTCAATGCTACATTATTTAGGTCATGTATATTTGTAAGATGACTATTAAATTTTAATAAATCAATTAGAAAAAAAAAATAGTCTTACAAAAAAAATGTATTATTTTTCAATTTCTTTTGTTAGACAACCCTGACTTTATAAACACCGGACAATGTGGGGCGAGTCAATGGCGCCAAAATGGGGCGGAATCAATGTTTGTAAACAAATCAAAAGAACTTACCATCGATCTTATTTATATCCTAGGCAGCTTTGTTATTTGCTATTTAATTAATCCAGTAAATAATGAATAATTTATTTAGTTTATTTAGTAAAAGCATAGCAAGTCAATTGCAAAAATTCATAAATTAATGTAATCCAGTACAGTTACATCACAATCACAACACAATCACAGGTTAAGTAACTATACCACTAAGTCGGCCCGTACTTGGTCACGGTACCATGCACAGAAGTTATAACCAACGGAACCTACGGACCTACCTAACCTTCGGAAATAATCGTACGAGGGAAGTCTTCTGTTCATGTACCATCACTGCCGCGCTGGTATAATTCACTAATACACAGTATTGTTATTTCTCACATTTGCCATGTTTATTACGAAAAAATCACTGCAATCCAATACAACCGCCTGTAGGGTTACTCTTGAAAACAATTCCGATCCATTAGCATTGAGATTATGACGTTTCATCACGTTTCGTACTCTTGAACACAACACTAGCGCCATATTGTGTTAATACTGAGCGGATATTGAGTGAACTAAACATCAATGTATGTCGTATGTACTCTTGACGCCTTTTGACAGCTCCGTATTGAAATAGAAATTGCGTTAGAGAATTGGAATTATAGTGGTATTGCGATTGTTTTCAAGAGTAACCCTACTGGTCAAAGCACAGACGGGCGACTAATTATTTTATTAGAATAATTTTTGTCATTACCTAGGTACCTATAATACTGTAAAAGGGTTGTGCTCATGCACTTTAGCTATGCCCACATACATATCGATACTATGGTAATTCGATACAATAGAATACACTTAATATTTGTATCGGTAAAAACAATACTATGTGTTATTTATGTGCTATCAAATTTGTATATTAACCTACAATTTATTTCGAAACTTCTCCTGAAATCGAATCTTAGCTACAACCATATTGTGTTTGCAATTTGAGTAACTATTACTAGCATGTAAAAAAGTTTATCGGATTTCAATGGAATGAAATAAGTTTATAAGAAAATGTTACAACGAATAATTATAAGCCAATATGAATAATATTTGTTGTGGACAGACCATGTTTTACAATACGATATTTATTAAATAAACACCAGCGATACGATACGACGATCACTTTATCGTGTGATCTAGTATTTTACCCCGTTCATGTTGTATTGATTTGATACAATAAAATATCGATACATAATAGAGATGACCCATCTCTATGTACACGTGCCTTCATGTCGGTTATTCCCCGACTATCAGAGCGGCGCGGGCGGCACATTGACATCAAAGGAAGTCGGTTTCTTTTGACAAACCTTTGTCAAAAGAAACCCAATATCTATAATAAACAATTTTCCTCACAGAGGCAATGAGCAGTTAGGCATATTACGTTAATCTCTATTACGGGACATGATCACTATTAGGTCAAATAGAGTTCATAAAAACAGCTGATTAGGGTTGTGCAACGTAAAAATTTTGCAAAAACTTACAACATCAAAAATCGTATTAAATTATAATGCAAGTTAATTTCTAACTTTACGTAGTCATTACTGATTTCAAGCATAACATAGGAGTTTTGTTTCACGTTGTATATTAGATATTATGTACAAAGTACTTGTAAGGTGCTTAAGCCTTGTATTAATGTTTAAAATCTTACAGCAGGTATGGGGCAAGTAATGTTCCGTACTTTCAAAATCGATCCAATGTAGGGCTCATTATTGATCATGACGCATAGTTTCTCATGATACTCGATGAAAGACCGACGATATTCATTTTGCAAAAACTCCCTGAACACTATATCTACTTGAAAAATTTATTAATCTTTACTTAAGTATTATATAACAATGTCGTCATTGTTCGTCGTCATAAAAAAAAAATACTTTGACTTGACTTGACGTTTTTGTATGTATTAGGGATATACATACAAAGTTATTATCTTATGTATGTATGTATTATACAGGGTGTTCCAAAAGTTGACGTCAAGCCGAAATCGCATGATGGGTAAGGTCATAACAGTTATCAGAAAAATATAAAAAAAAATTATGTCTAGTATATTTAAAATTATAGCAAAAAACATTTTATTTGGGAAAATGTACACCCTGTAACAGTTTTTACCTTCCTGTTGCTACAAATCTTTACTTTTGGCCATTTTTTTTTACTTATTTCATCCTGAATAGTGCTTCTGTAATTTGTAACCTTAAAATCTGAGCTAACTGGTCCAGCTTGAAAGAAGATGTCATGTTTTGCAGAACCACGTTTTGAAAATCGACGTTCGAGTAGCAGTAATCTTAAGATAAAAAAAATTGAAATTGACAAAAGATACTCGTAACTATTACTTGACAATTAACGCTAATCGTTATGTAACTAATCAACGCTTTACTTGAAGATGGTGAACGAGGCCCTAAGTAAAACTGACTTAATAATAAAATTGCCATGTTGGAGCAAGTCGACCAGTCCTTGTTACTCTTGTTAGTCTGTATAGCTAGTCCAGTATAGTTTAGTACCTATCACAGTACCTATAGCGTAATATGTAATATGTCAGATTGACATGACCTGATGCTGATTTTCAAATGGGCCATCCACGTAGGCCATGGTCAAAATGCCTTAACATTAGTTCTCTAAATTACCTAGTTTCTAAAGCCCTTAAAATCTTACCATCATATTATTTCCAAATGTTACTTTACTTTCACCCCATAAATTTCAATAATATGGCGACTTTCTGCTGTAGCGTCTCACGTTCGCAAACGCATTAACTAGGTATTTTTTATTGTAATACGTGAAATTTGCTCGTTCAGGAAACACTGTCAAGCTCTAGAAAAAAAAAATAGAATTTCTATCCCTCTTACCAACCTCTACTTTAGAAGGGATTATGGTTTACTAAACCGCTCTGACCAGGCTTTGACATAGGGTTTTATTTTGAGTTTTCCGTCTCTCATCATACAGGATGTTAACTGCGAACAATATTCCTTAACTGGCTTTTATAGCATCCTGGAAAGAAAAAGGGGTGGAGATATTTGTATTCTTAATCTACATGGATAAGGCTACGACTCCGGAAGTGTTGTAGTGTGATTTCTGAAAAGAAATAATATTCTTTTGGCCTCTTTACACGTATGTAGTGGTGAAGGTAAGTACAGACAATAATAAAGCAATACTTACATCAACATAGATCCAAGTTAAACAAGTTAATATTGCAACAAGCTGCAGTACATAAAATTGCTTGAGGAAACACATTTTCCACCAATGTTCGTATCTAGTTGCGCGCGTACCTATCAAGCTAAAAACCAAAGTAAACCACTAGATGATAAATCACAACGTTTATTAATAATATATTTTTTGGATAAGCAATATTTATTAATAACTTTCGTAAGAAAATATATTGTTATCTTGCGATCCCTTAACACGAGTTTCTAAGCTTATGGCTTGTGTTATGGCTGCCAGTTAGTGCATAATAATTTTTAAGTTTGTAAATATATTTACAATACCTCGAATTTCAGAAAATTCAATAACATAAAAAATTTTGTACTAACAAAATATTAATAAATAAAGGCAATGAACCCTGTCGTTTATACCCGTTTAAAACGATTCAATAAAAATAAAACATATAGTTAGTACTGATAGTAAAAAAATTATCAACTAAAATCACCGAGGCTGGATGTCTAGATCTATAAACATTTATTTACACAAATACTTTTCTCAAGTAGATTAATATTTTTAGAATAAAATAGGTAGGTACCTATTTGTTTTAACTAAAGTGCGACGCGTAGGTATTACAAAGAACTTGTACCTAAATGCACAATAGGTAGCAAATATTTATAACGAACACTAAATTAAATATACATATTTATTAATATAATTGAATTCTAATCTATCTTTATCTATACTTTCTATAATAATATTATAAAGCGAAAGAGTTTGTTTGTTTGTGTGTTTGTTTGTTTGTTTAAACGCGGTAATCTCAGGATACGGTGGTCCGATTTGAAAAATTCTTTCAGTGTTGGATAGTACATTTATCGAGAAAGGCTATAGGCATAACATCACGCTGCAACGAATAGAAGCGAAGCTTCAGTGTAAAATGTTGCAAGAAACGGGGAAAATAATCACGCGCGCGAGCTTTAAATGAAAACGCTGCCTTATTCATGTGAGTTATAACAAAGTAATGTATGGAGAAATTGATTGTTAAATAAAGATCTTTAAAAAATTCCGCGAGGCCATATGTCTATCTTTTAAGGATAACCTGCTGTACCCATAAGAACGTAAAAAAAATTATCAAATTCAATAGGGTGTTTTCAAAAGCTATTTATGTGTATATGGTAACATTTTTTATCAAATTAAATACCTTAGTTAGCTTACGCATTTAATATAGATTATAACTGCTTTTTACAGCATACAATTTAAATGAAAATCTTAGGAGATATGACGAAAAAAGAATTACGCGCAGCAAAATAAAATACTTAAACTGTTGGCTGAGCAACACGAACGTTTCCTCGGTCTTCTATCCATACTCCAATGTTTTGATGTTTGGTTAATGTTGGATGTATGAATGTAAGGATGTTTGTGGTTCTTTTATGTAAAGACTGCTGGATGGATTTTCATGAAACTTTCCAATAATATAGCTTACAGGTCGTTACGCTGCTCAATCCCCGACGTATCGGTGTTGAGTTGGTCTTTATAGGCGTCGGCGTCGGCGTATGGTCGTTACGCTGCTCAAATTCCGACGTATCGGTGCTAAGTTGGTTTTTATAGGCGTCGGCGTATGATTGTTACGCTACTCAAATCCCGACGTATCGGTGCTGAGTTGGTTTTTAGAGGCGTCGTCGTCGGCGTATGGTCGTTACGCTGCTCAAATCCCGACGTATCGGTGTTGAGTTGGTTTTTATAGGCGTCGGCGTCGGCGTATGCTCGTTACGCTGCTCAAATCCCGACGTATCGGTGGTGAGTTGGTTTTTATATGCGTCGGCGTATGGTCGTTACGCTACTCAAATCCCGACGTATCGGTGCTGAGTTGGTTTTTAGAGGCGTCGGCGTCGGCGTATGGTCGTTACGCTGCTTAAGTCCCGGCGTATCGATGCTGAGTTTCAATGCATTTTGTTTATGCATAATCCAAATAGTGTAATTTTCATAAATAAAAGCATTTTTTGTGTTATGTAATTGCGGTTTCCGCAATTTAAGTGTATTCGCTTAATAAACATCTATTTTATGTGTTTGCATACGTGTTTACTGTGTATATTTATTATTAGTCGATTAAACAAAGATTGAATTGAAATTATTGGTACCTACTGTTGACTCCTTACCGCATTAATATTTAATTATAAATTTATTAACTTTTCTGACATACCGTCATGTCAGAAAAGTCGTAAAAAAGTCGTGAGTCAGAAAGTGCGTCCTTGGAAAATACCTAAATCATGAATCCTCTCAATCCTTAATTGAAGCTGAAGATGAGGGAAATGAATGCGTTTTGACGGCTGAATAAATAAATTATAAATATTTTAGACATTACACATAACGTCCTTTGGTACCATTTCAAGCTATATTTCTACGCTTGTGTTACGGGTGCCAGAATACAGATAAACTTCGCTTTTTGTAAAATATGTACATACTTATAATAGATAGAAAACACCCAGTGGGAAATATATAAATTATTATAGTGTGCGGGGATCGAACCCGCGACCTCGTAAACGGTAGTCCGTTTCACAGGGCCCGTCGAATTGATGTATGATAGCCTTAAACATAATAAACATAGGTACACAGGGTGGTATAAAGAAGTACAACATATTCATTTAAAATTATATTTATTTATTAAAATAAAATATTTACATTTCCTATAAAATATTGTAATGAATCTAATGTTTGTATTGTGGATCTCCTCTTGCATTAGCTACTGCTTGTACAAGGGAAGACGATGCTTGCTTCATATCGTATGCCCAACCAATCTTGGCGAAGTAATTTAGTATTGTTGTGGTTATGTTCAAAGGCATACCCAGTTCAGACGCCTTGTAGTCCCACGGGAAGGTGTGGTGGTAGTTGTGCCAGCCTTCACCCATGGCTACAGCTGATACACCCCAATTTTCTACTGGCATTATGTGTCTGAAACAGTAGGTATATTGTAGATCTTGTGGTGCAAGGAATCAGAGAAATTTTACTCACAGTGCGTATAAAGTCATATGAGTCGAAGATAATAGCGCCTATCATTAAATTCACAGTCAAAATCTGGTGTCATAATAGGCCGTTTGCCTACAACATTCATGATTTCTGATGAGACTATGTCTAGTTAGAGAATGAGTATGCAGGTACAACAATGTTTAAAAGGTTAAGAATATCACTGTGCTGTTAAAAAAATTTATGTATGTTTGATTCCATAGGCAGGAAGAAATTACCCGAAGTAATTATAGCTCATGATAGCTAGGATAGACGTTGATCTCGGAATTCACACCACCCTCTACGTACTTACTTATATGAGTAAATCTTGAAAACGGAAACTAAATATTAACATCAGACAGTATTTCCTACACATTTATACCTTTTCTATGAAATGGAACATAGAATTTAAGAACATTACTTGAAATGGAACATAGATATCCCCAAACTAAATCCCAAACAACATCGAAACACAGTTCGGAGAAAAATACTTACCTATCATAAGGTTTATTCCCCCAGAGATGTGCGAAACTGTTGACTGACCAGGTAAAGTTGAGGCTGAGCACATATCGTATGACGCACTGCGATACGATGGCCACCTCCCACGTCTCGTCCCATAACATCACGGGAATCACTGAGGGTATCACCCAGCACAATGCTATCTTAAATAACCAAAAGTATCTGCAATCATGACATTTTACAACTTATTTACAAAACGTTCTAGTTTATTTTTTGTTTCTGGCATGATGACCTAAGTGTGATTAGTTTAAATATTATCATGAAAATAAAAAATGGGAAAATAAGATCTCTGTAACGAAATGTAACTACTATGTAGTAAATAACACGGACTCGTAATGTCAGGTTTCCTATCTACTCATGGGTGGAAATGGAGTTGTGACACCTTTTCATAACTATTTCTTACCTGCTGTGAAACTGCACAAGGGGATCATTAACTATATCGCTAAGGTCCATTTTAGATCCTTTCTCTACAACATCTGGATGTTTCTTCATCATGAGCCAGCCCACGTGTGAGTAGAAGAAGCCACGGTTAGCGTCGTGAGGGTCTGCTGATGTCTCTGAATATTTGTGGTGAACTCTGTGGTCACGGACCCATTCGTAGATGGTATTCTAAAAGAAAAGATTTATTTTAAAATATACAGCTACGAACATTTACTAACCATCAAAATATTTGTCATATTTGTAAGAGAAGCAAATCTTTTACTTAGTAGGACCCGTCTAGTAATCATCTACTTTTAGGTTGTAAAAAGACGACAAAATAACCGAAAGTTCCTCGGAATCAAAATTCTAGCTGCGTCCTCGCGTTGCTGTGTGAAATGTCGCTTAAATATTATGTATTTCGTCTTACCTGTCCAGCTACAGAGTAGCATAAAAGAAGTATCCATTGTAGCGGAAGCGTGGCTTTGTAGGAACGATGACACCAATACCTGTGCACTCCACCGGTCACGCCGAACCCGGCGAGTTGTCCCATTACATAACCTGCAATAAATAATAAGTAAAATGTTCATAAGTAACCCAATGGTAACCAAAGACCTATTTCACAACGGGAGGGAAATATTCCCTATCCCTGTATCATTAGTACTGTTGATATGGGAAAGCTATGCTCCTGACTGTATCTACAACAACTGCACTTACTAGGTACAACTGCACTTACTAGGTACAACTGCACTTACTAGGTACTTTTGTTATTCAAATTTCAGCTGGCGAGAAACGGTTTATGTCGTGACGATGTAGCATACAGAATAAACTACCACATTACTTCCGACAAGTATAACGAAAAATCTAATCACAGAACATCTTTGGTAAGTAAATTTAGCAGTAAATATTAGCGTTATTAAAATAAATATGTGTCTATAAACTTACCAAATATTGCAGTAAGGAATTTGACTGGTTTAGCTTTAGTTAATACACAGACCGCATAGAAAACAGTTAAAATGTGTATAATAATTAACGGTATGATATTTGCCCATCGCAGAGGTGTCAGGAAACCCATACTTTTTTCTAATTTTCGTATTGGTTTCATAATTTTCGGTTCGGGTTTCAACATTCTGTCGTAAACACTCATAGAACAAGTTCTTCCATTCGACATAATTTTAGTAGATTCCGTAGCACGATTATTTAGTTTACTTTCTATCCAGTCATTAGTATGCATAGGTACTTCCAGTTCTGTCTCCGTAAATGTTATGGGCGCCATCTTGGTTTCCTGAGGATAGCAAAAAGAAAAGCATTAAATAGTAGCTAGTTGATTAGTTTATCATTTTATTTTGTTAGAAAAACAATTTTAGATTTAGTTAGATTAAATAATAATATATATTTCATATGATATGATACAATGGGGTTGACATGTCCATATGGTCAAAAACCCCTAATTCTAGTTTGTAAGTTAGATTAAAAAAAAAAAAAAAAAAAAAGCATTAAAAAGCCGTAGATACTAAATCAGAGGAGTTCTTTTGCTAGTTTCGCTTCTTGCTCTTACTTCGTGCTCCATTTATCGTGCATATCTACTCGTATGTGACGGAATCTTTAAAAGCAATTTTTACCTATTTGCAGTTGTCGGATTGATATAAAATTTGACACACATATTATGGACCGATGACAATGCAACAATTTAAAAAATGTATATGGATATTCATGCGTATTTTAAGTTTATAAACTGAGCAAATATTTTGTAAGGGGATGTTAATAGGTGTATACCCTGCTATATCAGATTGAACATTAACTGCCTTATTCATAATGAGTTATTGGAGGTTTAAACGGTGATTTTATTGGAGAGATAATAAACGTTTTAGCGTAAAAAGACTATTATGAATAACAAGTTTTGACAATTTTCGCGAGCTGATTTTAGCGAACTTTTAAACCTCCGATAAGACCAATAGACTATAGACAAACATTTAATTTAGAGATTTCTTCTTTTAAAAGCTGTTAATTGCTTCGTTTATTTTTTGGTTGACGCATTCTCACATTGGATAAGGTGAGATGGGTGAGATGTTATTCATAAACCAATCAAAACCAAAATGGCATAAAAATTGTGAGCAATAAGTGGGCATTGCCGGGCAGGCAGAGTTATTTAAATATTATGCCTAAATCTTTGGATAATAACTGTTCTATTTAGCAAATAAATGTAAATTATTTTTGTACACATAATGGGTTAATTCTAACGGAAATAATAAAGATCAAGGTAATATAATTGTAAATAGGGTAACATTTTTTGAGAATAATGAACATCAAAGTGTTCCAAACCGAAAAATACCTTTATTTTCCCTTTGCAGTATCAACTGAACTGACATTTTCCTTGAGCAAGGGCAAAGAGAAATATTATCAAAATTTGAAGCGGAAGTTATTTATGTACCTACTAACTTATGTTACATAACTAAAGAAAGAAGCTAACTAAATGACTGGCCTTAGCAATACTGTAGTCGAATAATAAGAAAGGAGTGTTATGGAAGAACAGAGTGTTTGAAATGAAAGACATTTCACGACACAAATTCGACTTTTTATCGATTTTTACTAGGTATTATAGTTATTCAGTATCTTGATAGTAATGATGAATAATGATGATCAGTTGATAGTAATGTGATAGTAACACAATTATGAAAAACCTAATGATAAGAGACATAGCAGTAGTTTTTACAAATTTTCTTGAAAAGACTGTCAAAGTAAATATAAATAATACTCTATTTATTCAATGAGATGGTATAGGTTACTCTTTAGTTAACCTTCAAGCAAGTTCCCACACGAGCTCACATACATTTCAAATAACATTCTCTTACAATGCGCGGTTTGTTATTGTTTGTGAATCACGCGCTGTCACATACAACGTATTGTATTGTGTACTAATAATTAATTGGAATATGCTCTATTTGTAGTACACGTTGTTATAATAGTCGGATATATTAATCAACTTGTTTACTTCGACACATAAAATTTATCTGACGGCTTATTCATTCAAAAATATTATTAAAAAAAATGCTAAAGTTATGTAATGAAATTTTTGGCAAACTTATTGGCAAATATTCAAATATTAATAATTGATCATCATATATACATATATGATAAATTTGATACTAGGTAATCTTTACTTATTATAAAACAAAGTCGTTATTTTTGATGTACCTATGTCCCTATGTGAGCTTATATTTTCCAAACTACGCAACGGGTTATGCTGCGGTTTTTTTTTAATAGATAGAGTGGTTTAAGAGAATAAATAAATAAATAAAATAAAAAAATAAATATTTAAGGACATTTCACACAACGTCCTTAATCTTTACGGGGCGCCCATCTGGGCGAAGGAGGGCCTCCTTCGCCCAGATGGGCGATGGAGGCCGAAAACACGACTGGACGACTGCGACGTCCGCAGCGGGTTATGGCGCAGAGGGCTTCCAGAGCGTACAGCAGAGAGAGGAATATAAAAAAAAAACAAAGTCCTTAATATTAATACGTCTTTAGAATACCTTTTTTGTGCAATTTGTTAAGGTTTAATGTACATTAGGATAGAGAGCTCAAATCAAATCAAATCAAATTTAATTTATTAATAAATTAAATGTACCTCTGTACCTCTTTTACCAAAGAGGTACAAAAATATAAAATACAGTATCACTATGTCCTGCTTAACGAGCATACAATATTTAAAAACAAAAAATAAAGATATACACAATTAATATTATTATTATCATTAATTTATTAAACTATTAATTAATAATCGCTCGATCATTAAAGTATTCTTGAATAGTATAATACGCCTTGTCATATAAAAATGTCAGTAAGTTTTTTTTAAAACTTTTTATGTCAGAGGTTTGTAAAATAGTTTGTGGTAATTTATTAAAGATTTTCGATGTCATACCGATAAATAATTAAATGTTTAATTAATTTATTAATATAGCCGTGGGTGAAATCGCGTGCATTAACTAGTCTTTTATAAATAAACTAGCTGACCCGGCAAACGTTGTTTTGCCATACTAAAAAAAAAACTTTGAAAAATAGATGTTAGCCGATTCTCAGACCTACTGAATGTGCATACAAAATTTGATAAGAATCGGTCTAGCCGTTTCGGAGGAGTACGGTAACTAACACTGTGACACGTGAATTTTATATATTAGAAGATAAAGCATGAAAATTAATTCCTACGAGCGGGACTTGAATCGAATTTCCTCGTAAAAACAATTTTTCTGCTCTAAGTAGTTGCTTATAGTTATGCATATCATTTGCAATGTATTGATTTTTAGGGTTCCGTACCCAAAGGGTAAAAACGGGACCCTATTAGTGAGACCTCGCTGTCCGTCCGTCCGTCCGTCCGTCTGTCACCAGGCTGTATCTCAAGAACGGTGATAGCTAGAGAGTTGAAATTTTCACAGATGATGTATTTCTATTGCCGCTATAACAACAAATACTAAAAATAAAATCAAATAAATATTTATTTCCATACATTAAACATGATTTTTTTACCGTTTCTTGCTCGATACTAATAACGTTGCCTTATGTTGCATAGATAATGGTACGGAACCCTTCGTGCGCGAGTCCGACTCGCACTTGACCAATTATTTCCAAAACTTCTCTAACAAACTATTGCATAACCTCTTACATAATTTTCTACCGCTCACTTCGAAGGTTGCGCTTGCAAAATCACTTCTTCCGATTTTTGATAAATCCTACGTCAGCTATTTCGATTTTACCGAAGATCGACTAAACAAACTTGAGTGTTTTCAAAATGTTTGCATTAGTTTCATATTTAGGTTATGTAAATATGACCATGTCATATCGCAATATCAATGTTCAAGTAGCTACTTAAACATTTCTACATCTTTGCTAAAATTTTTAACATTCACACTATATTTAGTTATTATTTACTGTCTACTTTTAGTTGAAGATTTTATGATAAGCTAGCTGTTACCCGCGACTTCGTACGCGTGGAATATAGAAAATATTTCCCGTTTTTGCAACATTTTCTGCTACTGCCTCTCTCTCTTTCCAGCCCATTTACGTCCGACTGTTGGGACGGGCCTCCTCCACTTTGGAGGGATTATAGTCTACTGTGCCGCGCTGACCAAGCGTGTTGGCACAGGGTTTTTTTTCGAGTTTTCTGTCTCTCACAGAGGATGTTATCTGTGCAATATCCCTTAGCTGACTTTTACAGCACCTTTGGGAGGAGATAGGGTGGTGACACTTGTATTCTTAATCCGTCACCACACGGACTGCTACTGCCTAGCACCTTTTAATCGCAGCGTGATGTTTTATAGCCTATAGCCTTCCTTGATAGATGTTGTATTCAACAGTGAAAGAATTTTTCAAATCGGACCAGTGCAGTGGTTCCTGAGATTAGCGCGTTTAAACAAACAAACAAACAAACTCTTCAGTCCGTACTGGTTAACATAATATTTTCTACTGGTTAACACTTGCGCGACTCATCTTTTTAAATAAAACTACTTTTTACGGATTTAGACGCGTATATTATTTAGAAGCGTCTCACCCGTGACCATGGTGACTGAAAAGTCTCCGAAACGTCGGGCCAAAATTTAAAACAAATATACGCGTCTAAATCCGTAAAAAGTAATTTTATTTAAACTCTTCAGCTTTATAGTATTACTATAGATAGAAGATTTCTTGCACAACTAAAACCCAAGGAATTTCTATCTAAAACCTAATGTAACTATGATCGTTAGGAAATGCCATGTTGGAATTGTAAACATGAATCTATCTCATTAATAGGGTTCGTCAACAAACCATGCTCCATACAAAAATGTGGACATCATACTCCGTTGTTTTCTTCGTGGATATTTCCTCCAGAGCAAGTATTTTTCAAACAGTTTCTACACTTTCTGTTTTTGAATACTTAATAACCAAAAGAAATAATAATATGACCATTCATAAGGACTGTCTTTTACGCGTTTCTATAGATGAACTTGCAAATTTGGCAAAAAAATTTGGTAAAGCTTTTCAAAAAATGTAAGTTATATGAGCATTTTTGTTTTTTATTGCCGTTTATGTAATCTAATATATAAAATTCACGTGTCACAGTGTTAGTTACCGTACTCCTCCGATACGGCTAGACCGATCTTTATGAAATTTTACATACATATTCAGTAGGTCTGAGAATCGGCCAACATTTATTTTTCAAACCTTTTTTTTTACTATGGCAAAATAACGTTTGCCGGGTCAGCTAGTAATATATAAAGTAAAGGCCAAGATAAGTGACAAACTTAATTTTGTGGTCAAAATAGTATGATATCGATCATTCTATTATTTAGTAGAGTCGTTCTTATAACAAAGTGTAAACTCTAAATACACCTATACTATCTACATTTACCATTGTCTTGTTTTGATTAATGAATGTTTAATAGCAGTTGTTACAGGTTATGGGCGCAGTAGTCCGTATTCAGTGTGGTAAAGATATTTCGTGAGTGGCTTGTGGATTCAATAGTATTAGAAGGAATCTTCTCTTAATTTTTTAAGTAAAAAATGAGGTAAATTACATCAAAGTGTCTTTGTGAAAAACTTAAATTTATTTGTATTGTATCTGAGTTTTTATCACGTTTGATATAGTTTCGTTTATATTTATATATTTATGTAATAAACCTTTGAAAGTTTTACCCTATTAGCAATAGACGGATTGATCTGAAATTTTACACAAGTATTAAGCACCGATGATAATGTAATAAAAAAAAAATACAGTATCCTCAAGCCCGTAATCTAAGCAAAATATTTGTGCACTTTGTAAGTAATAAGCATGTATAACTATCAGTCAGTACTTTAGATTAAAATAAGATTGTAATTTTATTTTACATATTTAAAATGGCTACGACAGCTCTGCGTGAGAAATTGTAGATAGGCAGTATCTTATCTATACCTAAGTGTAATAATTTATATTAACTTATGAAGTGTGCTCTTGAGCTAGAGACGTACTAGAAATATATAAGATCATCGAACAAGGAATTAATCTATTGATTTTTAACTTAGGTGAATAATGTTGCAAAAGCGGGAAAATTTTCAAAAATCCACGCGTACGTAGTCGCGGCCCACAACTAGTGTCCAATAAAAGTATAATATAACAGATATATACTAATCGTCTTATTCATAATGACTTATCGGAGGTTTAAAAGTTCGCTAAAATAGGTTTGCGAAAATTGTCAAAACTTGTTATTCATAATAGTCTTTTTATGCTAAAACTTTTATTATCTCTCCGATAAAATCTCCGTTTAAACCTCCGATAAGTCATTATGAATAAGACCGTTAATCTAAAGATTTACATAGACAGAGTGATCTAACTACGCTTTCCAATCAATTCTATTGTTCACATCTGAAAAGAAGGAGACAGTCTACATATTCTTCAATCGTGTTTATGTAGAAGAATGAGTGTTGAAAAAGCGAAAGATGTAAGAACAGAACTAGAAAGGTATCGACAACATCAGCAAAACGTGTAGGCTCTGTTAACTGGTTACAATTTAGAGGACTTTCTTATGCTTGTTT
Organism: Orgyia antiqua; assembly: GCA_916999025.1. Classification (NCBI taxonomy): domain Eukaryota; kingdom Metazoa; phylum Arthropoda; class Insecta; order Lepidoptera; family Erebidae; genus Orgyia; species Orgyia antiqua. The sequence goes on from OU779865.1 coordinate 1,199,587, forward strand.
GTCACTTCAGTTATATTAAGAATGTCTGTTGTTTTTGCTGCTTATCTCATAAGAGAACTTCCGTAATGATGTGTTTAGAAATAAGAATTAAAATTGATCTCCAACATAGTAATAAGTTAAGTTAAAAGGTTAATACCGCTACTCTTTGCAATATCAGTTGACTAATTGCTATTCGCGACTTCGTATGCGTGGAATTTGGTATTTTTTTTCTCGTTTATGAAACCTTTTTCACTAATACTTCGCTCCTATTGGTCACAGCGTGATGTTATATAGTCTTCCTTGATAAATGTACTATACGACACTGAAAGAATTTTTCAATTCTGACCAGTAGTTCCTGAGATTAGCGCCTTAAAACAAACAAACCCTTCAGCTTTTTAATATTAGTATAGATATGAATTCAAATATCGTTTCAGATGGTTCAGCAGTCATTATGTATTTTATTATTATATGCTTTTTATATCAACTAATGTGTTGGCATATTGTCCTCAAAGTGCTTTGTCTTCATTACCCTTCGTATTGGAGTATGTTTTGTGGCGAGGATGGCACCAAGCTCTGATATATTCACCAGGCATTGAACAAGGTATATGTAAAGATTTTTACAGAAAATTTGTGACTTGACGCTAAGAGACACATGAGGTTTTAGACTGCTAAGCCTTGATTTTATCTACGTAGCTACGACTATGTTTTGTAGTTATCCGCGTGGTGACGGATTATGAATACAATATTGTCATCACCCCTTTTCCTTCCCAGGGTGCTGTAAAAGCCAGCTAAGGGATATTGTGTATACAGATAACATCCGTTGTGAGAGATGGAGAAGTCGAAAATTAATCCTGTGCCAACACACCTGGACAGCGCGGCGCAGTAGGTACTCGTAATATATGCCCATAATGCCTTCCAAAATGGAAGAAGCCCGTGCCCAACAGTGGGACGTTATTGGCTAGAGAGAGAAAGAGATTACGTTTCGACTTAAATTATAGTAAAGATATAAAATTTATAGATTATTGAGTTTCAGTGTTTTATGGAGTACCTACTAGCGAACACCCGCGAAAGAATCGCGTGGATTTCAGTTTCCGCGTTTATCTTTATAAATTCTAGCCTATGTGTTATTCTGATGTTTATGCTACATTATTGTAAAGTTTCATTATAATCCATTCAGTAGTTTTTGCGTGAAAGAGTACCAAACATCCAAACGTCCATACTCACAAACTTTCATATTTATAATTATTATCAGTAAGAGAATACTTATTATGTTAGTACAGGTACCCAGTGGCTTTGTGTTAATCTAACTTTTTATAATTGCTGTTCACTTTATTGAATAGAAATTTCAATAAAGTTAATAACTAATTGTTATTTCGCAATATGTTTTCTACCACTAACTAAACCGTAGGCGCTAATTCGAAATCAGATTTTTAACTTTACAGTCTCCTAAAATATTATGCTTAGCAACTATTTTATGTATTGAATAATAAATAAAAAGTATGTTTGTACTTACAGTTTGACTGTTCCGTAGATGATTTCAACAATCAAAGCCACTATTCACAAATATATACATTTAATATTAACTGCGTGTGTATTCGCGGGCGTGCTTATGCCAACGTTGTATTAAGACTGTCACGATGGATGTACATTGTACAAAAATAGCTACTAAACATTTCAGAGTAGGTATTTGAAGCAGCCTATTGCAGTCTTTGAAAAACCGGCTAAGCACAATTTGGGTAAATACGAAAAGTTCTGTACCATTATCTTTATAATAATATTCATCATCTTAAATGACACCGCGTCATAATTTTGTCGTCTAAGCGTATCATTATCAAGTTAAAATAAAAACGTTTATTGTTTGGGAACAGCCCTAATTATTAACGGTCAAATCTCTTTTTAGGTATTTCACTTGTAATCAGTCACCACACGGGCTTTTTTCACACGCTAATATTAGTTCGGTAGGTATTGTAAAGGTCGTGATCATTGAATATAACCTATTCAATGATAAAGGCCACATATGGTTTATTTTTTAAAAAAAGTAATAAAATTTTTTAAAAAGGAATAAGAAAAAAAAGAGAGGTTTGAGGATTCGAGAGGACATTAAAAATGATGTAAAAATAGATATTGTGAAACAAATATGAATTTAAAAAGAATACAATTATTTATAAAGCCTTAAATGTTTTTATTTTGTAAGTGTAACAAGTCCTAGAAGGGAAATAAATGTATTGTTCTACAAGAAGAAGGTTTATGTGAAGCATGAGGCATCACAGTATCTATCAATGTATTAATCTATGTAACGGAATCTTTAAAAGTGAGTTTCACCCACTTAAAGTAGTCGGATCGATCTATAATTTTGCACACATATAAAATTTTCCCCTTTTTTGCAACATTTTTCACTACTCCCTCGCTCCTGTTGGTCGTAGCGTGATGTTATATAGCATATAGCCTTCCGCTATAAATGTACTATTCAACACTGCAAGTATTTTTCAAATCAGGTCCGTGGTTCCTGACATTAGCGTGTTCAAACAAACAAACTCTTCAGCTTTATAATATTAGATATTAAGAGGATACCAAAATAGCTTCGTGCATTTTTCTATGTACGAAGTTTTCATTGTTTCTTTAGATTGAATGGCTAGAGCTCTAATTTTTAAGTATATGTTTTTTCAATATATAATCTAGGATCGCATAAACTCAGAAACGCGATTGAAAAAGTTTTCTCGATAGAAAATCTTAGCGAAACAACCTCTCTAATTTTTTATTTTTTTCATTTGTCGGTCTATTATCGCGTATTAACTAATGAAATAACTTTAAAAACATAAGTAACTATTATATATAGAAACACGTAAATCAGAATTAAAATATATTTAGTAGATTTTGAGTAAATAGGAAAAGTATCCCTAATTCTTCATTTTCTGTGCCTACTGGCTGTGTTAATATGTACGTGTCGGCGATGATATACGATAATATTGATGTAGGCCCTTAATATAGATGACAAAACACAAAATTTTATAAGAATCGCTCAAATCGTTTCGGAGGTGGACAACGCAAACACGAAACATTAATTGCTTTCAGTTAATTTCCAATAACTACTCTGAAGTGCGTAGTAGCTCGGTGTACAATGTGTCTGTTAGTCACGTTTGTTTATCTTACGTGAATAAGAGATTGTTCAGAATGTGTTCGCGGCACAAGTTCGTCACGTACTTTCACTGAGCACATACCTGACTATTACAATATGACTCATGACATGTATCAAGCTTAGTTATAACAACATATTATCCTAATCTTTACTTATTATAAAACAAAGTCGTAATTTTTGTATGTATGTCCCTATGTGAGCTTATATCTTCAAAAATAGCCGTTGGATCTTGATGCGATTTTTTTTTATAGATAGAACGTTTCAAGTGGATGGCTTTTTTGCATAATATGTTGGGGTTTGCTGTATATTGGATGAGATATGATTAAATTTTCTGATGTGAGGGACAACAAAATAATGTAATGTACCGCGGGGCACAGCTAGTAATATAATAAATGTGAAAGTTTGTGATTATGGATGTTTGGATGTTTGTTACTCTTTCACGCAAAAACTACTGAATGGATTTTAATGAAACTTTTCAATAACGTAGCTTATACATCAGAATAACACGTAGTCTACTTTTTATCACGAAATAATGCAATGTTCCCGTGGGATGATAAAAAATTGGCCAAGTGCGAGTCGGACTCGCGCACGAAGGGTTCCGTACCATTATCTATGCAACATAAGGCAACGTTATTAGTATCGAGCAAGAAACGGTAAAAAAATCAGTTTTTTGTATGGGAGCCCCCCTTAAATATTTATTTTATTTTATTTTTAGTATTTGTTGTTATAGCGGCCATAGAAATACATCATCTGTGAAAATTTCAACTGTCTAGCTATCACCGTTCTTGAGGTACAGCCTGGTGACAGACGGACGGACGGACGGACGGACGGACGGACAGCGAAGTCTCAGTAATAGGGTCCCGTTTTTACCCATTGGGTACGGAACCCTAAAAATAACAGATTAACATAAAATTTTCATGGATGAAAATTCGTAAGCATGTTGTAGTTATACAATAATAAATAAAGTTACCAATTCTACATGCACAAATAAACTAAACTTAACTAAAAAAATGAAATTTGATTGTGTTAATAACACAACTCGGCAATGTTAACTGAATTTTCATATCATAAATCTGTATAATATAGAATAACAATTTTAATTATTGTGAATATGATACAGCATAATAAATCAAATTGTGGTGGAAAAAGTTGATCACCGAAAGCGGGACTTGAACCCACGACCTCGGAATACCGTTACCTCGTTCTGCCAACTGAGCTTATTGCGGTCGTGCTAACAGTAACCAAATTAGACCACCACAATCGTCACTCGATAGAGTTTACATCGTATTTTGACGTACAACGCCATCAATCGAGAATATTTTGCAACAATCTCGACCAGCCACCTAGTATTCTTTACAGAATACAATTGGGCTGAATTGATATTATTAGTCATTTGTAAAGAGCGACACCTGTCGCTCTTTACAAATGACTCAAGTAGCTAATCAGGTAATACAATTGGTTGACGTATTTCTAATATTAACCAATCACGATTCGTCAAAAGTGATTAAATTATTTAGAGTGGATAGTCGCCTTTCGCATATGTGACTTTTTTACCTAACATAATTTTATGAAAAATTATATCATCGTTAATATGTCAATATCTTCGCTCCCCTCGTCACATTTTGCTAGTAGTTGACACTTAACTTTTCCTCAATTCACGTTCGTCATCTTCGACATGCAATTATTCATTATTTTTTCGGTAATATTACTCCTCAAAAAACTCGCTCATTTTTGTATTCTTCTCGCTTTTCTTTCATCAACATCCAACAAAATTTTCTTCACCATCATGGAAAAATTTAAACAATTTTCCTCACAGAGGCAATGAGCAGTTAGGCATATTACGTTAATCTCTATTACGGGACATGATCACTATTAGGTCAAATAGAGTTCATAAAAACAGCTGATTAGGGTTGTGCAACGTAAAAATTTTGCAAAAACTTACAACATCAAAAATCGTATTAAATTATAATGCAAGTTAATTTCTAACTTTACGTAGTCATTACTGATTTCAAGCATAACATAGGAGTTTTGTTTCACGTTGTATATTAGATATTATGTACAAAGTACTTGTAAGGTGCTTAAGCCTTGTATTAATGTTTAAAATCTTACAGCAGGTATGGGGCAAGTAATGTTCCGTACTTTCAAAATCGATCCAATGTAGGGCTCATTATTGATCATGACGCATAGTTTCTCATGATACTCGATGAAAGACCGACGATATTCATTTTGCAAAAACTCCGTGAACACTATATCTACTTGAAAAATTTATTAATCTTTACTTAAGTATTATATAACAATGTCGTCATTGTTCGTCGTCATAAAAAAAAAATACTTTGACTTGACTTGACGTTTTTGTATGTATTAGGGATATACATACAAAGTTATTATCTTATGTATGTATGTATTATACAGGGTGTTCCAAAAGTTGACGTCAAGCCGAAATCGCATGATGGGTAAGGTCATAACAGTTATCAGAAAAATATAAAAAAAAATTATGTCTAGTATATTTAAAATTATAGCAAAAAACATTTTATTTGGGAAAATGTACACCCTGTAACAGTTTTTACCTTCCTGTTGCTACAAATCTTTACTTTTGGCCATTTTTTTTTACTTATTTCATCCTGAATAGTGCTTCTGTAATTTGTAACCTTAAAATCTGAGCTAACTGGTCCAGCTTGAAAGAAGATGTCATGTTTTGCAGAACCACGTTTTGAAAATCGACGTTCGAGTAGCAGTAATCTTAAGATAAAAAAAATTGAAATTGACAAAAGATACTCGTAACTATTACTTGACAATTAACGCTAATCGTTATGTAACTAATCAACGCTTTACTTGAAGATGGTGAACGAGGCCCTAAGTAAAACTGACTTAATAATAAAATTGCCATGTTGGAGCAAGTCGACCAGTCCTTGTTACTCTTGTTAGTCTGTATAGCTAGTCCAGTATAGTTTAGTACCTATCACAGTACCTATAGCGTAATATGTAATATGTCAGATTGACATGACCTGATGCTGATTTTCAAATGGGCCATCCACGTAGGCCATGGTCAAAATGCCTTAACATTAGTTCTCTAAATTACCTAGTTTCTAAAGCCCTTAAAATCTTACCATCATATTATTTCCAAATGTTACTTTACTTTCACCCCATAAATTTCAATAATATGGCGACTTTCTGCTGTAGCGTCTCACGTTCGCAAACGCATTAACTAGGTATTTTTTATTGTAATACGTGAAATTTGCTCGTTCAGGAAACACTGTCAAGCTCTAGAAAAAAAAAATAGAATTTCTATCCCTCTTACCAACCTCTACTTTAGAAGGGATTATGGTTTACTAAACCGCTCTGACCAGGCTTTGACATAGGGTTTTATTTTGAGTTTTCCGTCTCTCATCATACAGGATGTTAACTGCGAACAATATTCCTTAACTGGCTTTTATAGCATCCTGGAAAGAAAAAGGGGTGGAGATATTTGTATTCTTAATCTACATGGATAAGGCTACGACTCCGGAAGTGTTGTAGTGTGATTTCTGAAAAGAAATAATATTCTTTTGGCCTCTTTACACGTATGTAGTGGTGAAGGTAAGTACAGACAATAATAAAGCAATACTTACATCAACATAGATCCAAGTTAAACAAGTTAATATTGCAACAAGCTGCAGTACATAAAATTGCTTGAGGAAACACATTTTCCACCAATGTTCGTATCTAGTTGCGCGCGTACCTATCAAGCTAAAAACCAAAGTAAACCACTAGATGATAAATCACAACGTTTATTAATAATATATTTTTTGGATAAGCAATATTTATTAATAACTTTCGTAAGAAAATATATTGTTATCTTGCGATCCCTTAACACGAGTTTCTAAGCTTATGGCTTGTGTTATGGCTGCCAGTTAGTGCATAATAATTTTTAAGTTTGTAAATATATTTACAATACCTCGAATTTCAGAAAATTCAATAACATAAAAAATTTTGTACTAACAAAATATTAATAAATAAAGGCAATGAACCCTGTCGTTTATACCCGTTTAAAACGATTCAATAAAAATAAAACATATAGTTAGTACTGATAGTAAAAAAATTATCAACTAAAATCACCGAGGCTGGATGTCTAGATCTATAAACATTTATTTACACAAATACTTTTCTCAAGTAGATTAATATTTTTAGAATAAAATAGGTAGGTACCTATTTGTTTTAACTAAAGTGCGACGCGTAGGTATTACAAAGAACTTGTACCTAAATGCACAATAGGTAGCAAATATTTATAACGAACACTAAATTAAATATACATATTTATTAATATAATTGAATTCTAATCTATCTTTATCTATACTTTCTATAATAATATTATAAAGCGAAAGAGTTTGTTTGTTTGTGTGTTTGTTTGTTTGTTTAAACGCGGTAATCTCAGGATACGGTGGTCCGATTTGAAAAATTCTTTCAGTGTTGGATAGTACATTTATCGAGAAAGGCTATAGGCATAACATCACGCTGCAACGAATAGAAGCGAAGCTTCAGTGTAAAATGTTGCAAGAAACGGGGAAAATAATCACGCGCGCGAGCTTTAAATGAAAACGCTGCCTTATTCATGTGAGTTATAACAAAGTAATGTATGGAGAAATTGATTGTTAAATAAAGATCTTTAAAAAATTCCGCGAGGCCATATGTCTATCTTTTAAGGATAACCTGCTGTACCCATAAGAACGTAAAAAAAATTATCAAATTCAATAGGGTGTTTTCAAAAGCTATTTATGTGTATATGGTAACATTTTTTATCAAATTAAATACCTTAGTTAGCTTACGCATTTAATATAGATTATAACTGCTTTTTACAGCATACAATTTAAATGAAAATCTTAGGAGATATGACGAAAAAAGAATTACGCGCAGCAAAATAAAATACTTAAACTGTTGGCTGAGCAACACGAACGTTTCCTCGGTCTTCTATCCATACTCCAATGTTTTGATGTTTGGTTAATGTTGGATGTATGAATGTAAGGATGTTTGTGGTTCTTTTATGTAAAGACTGCTGGATGGATTTTCATGAAACTTTCCAATAATATAGCTTACAGGTCGTTACGCTGCTCAATCCCCGACGTATCGGTGTTGAGTTGGTCTTTATAGGCGTCGGCGTCGGCGTATGGTCGTTACGCTGCTCAAATTCCGACGTATCGGTGCTAAGTTGGTTTTTATAGGCGTCGGCGTATGATTGTTACGCTACTCAAATCCCGACGTATCGGTGCTGAGTTGGTTTTTAGAGGCGTCGTCGTCGGCGTATGGTCGTTACGCTGCTCAAGCCCCGACGTATCGGTGCTGAGTTGGTTTTTATAGGCGTCGGCGTCGGCGTATGCTCGTTACGCTGCTCAAATCCCGACGTATCGGTGGTGAGTTGGTTTTTATATGCGTCGGCGTATGGTCGTTACGCTACTCAAATCCCGACGTATCGGTGCTGAGTTGGTTTTTAGAGGCGTCGGCGTCGGCGTATGGTCGTTACGCTGCTTAAGTCCCGGCGTATCGATGCTGAGTTTCAATGCATTTTGTTTATGCATAATCCAAATAGTGTAATTTTCATAAATAAAAGCATTTTTTGTGTTATGTAATTGCGGTTTCCGCAATTTAAGTGTATTCGCTTAATAAACATCTATTTTATGTGTTTGCATACGTGTTTACTGTGTATATTTATTATTAGTCGATTAAACAAAGATTGAATTGAAATTATTGGTACCTACTGTTGACTCCTTACCGCATTAATATTTAATTATAAATTTATTAACTTTTCTGACATACCGTCATGTCAGAAAAGTCGTAAAAAAGTCGTGAGTCAGAAAGTGCGTCCTTGGAAAATACCTAAATCATGAATCCTCTCAATCCTTAATTGAAGCTGAAGATGAGGGAAATGAATGCGTTTTGACGGCTGAATAAATAAATTATAAATATTTTAGACATTACACATAACGTCCTTTGGTACCATTTCAAGCTATATTTCTACGCTTGTGTTACGGGTGCCAGAATACAGATAAACTTCGCTTTTTGTAAAATATGTACATACTTATAATAGATAGAAAACACCCAGTGGGAAATATATAAATTATTATAGTGTGCGGGGATCGAACCCGCGACCTCGTAAACGGTAGTCCGTTTCACAGGGCCCGTCGAATTGATGTATGATAGCCTTAAACATAATAAACATAGGTACACAGGGTGGTATAAAGAAGTACAACATATTCATTTAAAATTATATTTATTTATTAAAATAAAATATTTACATTTCCTATAAAATATTGTAATGAATCTAATGTTTGTATTGTGGATCTCCTCTTGCATTAGCTACTGCTTGTACAAGGGAAGACGATGCTTGCTTCATATCGTATGCCCAACCAATCTTGGCGAAGTAATTTAGTATTGTTGTGGTTATGTTCAAAGGCATACCCAGTTCAGACGCCTTGTAGTCCCACGGGAAGGTGTGGTGGTAGTTGTGCCAGCCTTCACCCATGGCTACAGCTGATACACCCCAATTTTCTACTGGCATTATGTGTCTGAAACAGTAGGTATATTGTAGATCTTGTGGTGCAAGGAATCAGAGAAATTTTACTCACAGTGCGTATAAAGTCATATGAGTCGAAGATAATAGCGCCTATCATTAAATTCACAGTCAAAATCTGGTGTCATAATAGGCCGTTTGCCTACAACATTCATGATTTCTGATGAGACTATGTCTAGTTAGAGAATGAGTATGCAGGTACAACCATGTTTAAAAGGTTAAGAATATCACTGTGCTGTTAAAAAAATTTATGTATGTTTGATTCCATAGGCAGGAAGAAATTACCCGAAGTAATTATAGCTCATGATAGCTAGGATAGACGTTGATCTCGGAATTCACACCACCCTCTACGTACTTACTTATATGAGTAAATCTTGAAAACGGAAACTAAATATTAACATCAGACAGTATTTCCTACACATTTATACCTTTTCTATGAAATGGAACATAGAATTTAAGAACATTACTTGAAATGGAACATAGATATCCCCAAACTAAATCCCAAACAACATCGAAACACAGTTCGGAGAAAAATACTTACCTATCATAAGGTTTATTCCCCCAGAGATGTGCGAAACTGTTGACTGACCAGGTAAAGTTGAGGCTGAGCACATATCGTATGACGCACTGCGATACGATGGCCACCTCCCACGTCTCGTCCCATAACATCACGGGAATCACTGAGGGTATCACCCAGCACAATGCTATCTTAAATAACCAAAAGTATCTGCAATCATGACATTTTACAACTTATTTACAAAACGTTCTAGTTTATTTTTTGTTTCTGGCATGATGACCTAAGTGTGATTAGTTTAAATATTATCATGAAAATAAAAAATGGGAAAATAAGATCTCTGTAACGAAATGTAACTACTATGTAGTAAATAACACGGACTCGTAATGTCAGGTTTCCTATCTACTCATGGGTGGAAATGGAGTTGTGACACCTTTTCATAACTATTTCTTACCTGCTGTGAAACTGCACAAGGGGATCATTAACTATATCGCTAAGGTCCATTTTAGATCCTTTCTCTACAACATCTGGATGTTTCTTCATCATGAGCCAGCCCACGTGTGAGTAGAAGAAGCCACGGTTAGCGTCGTGAGGGTCTGCTGATGTCTCTGAATATTTGTGGTGAACTCTGTGGTCACGGACCCATTCGTAGATGGTATTCTAAAAGAAAAGATTTATTTTAAAATATACAGCTACGAACATTTACTAACCATCAAAATATTTGTCATATTTGTAAGAGAAGCAAATCTTTTACTTAGTAGGACCCGTCTAGTAATCATCTACTTTTAGGTTGTAAAAAGACGACAAAATAACCGAAAGTTCCTCGGAATCAAAATTCTAGCTGCGTCCTCGCGTTGCTGTGTGAAATGTCGCTTAAATATTATGTATTTCGTCTTACCTGTCCAGCTACAGAGTAGCATAAAAGAAGTATCCATTGTAGCGGAAGCGTGGCTTTGTAGGAACGATGACACCAATACCTGTGCACTCCACCGGTCACGCCGAACCCGGCGAGTTGTCCCATTACATAACCTGCAATAAATAATAAGTAAAATGTTCATAAGTAACCCAATGGTAACCAAAGACCTATTTCACAACGGGAGGGAAATATTCCCTATCCCTGTATCATTAGTACTGTTGATATGGGAAAGCTATGCTCCTGACTGTATCTACAACAACTGCACTTACTAGGTACAACTGCACTTACTAGGTACAACTGCACTTACTAGGTACTTTTGTTATTCAAATTTCAGCTGGCGAGAAACGGTTTATGTCGTGACGATGTAGCATACAGAATAAACTACCACATTACTTCCGACAAGTATAACGAAAAATCTAATCACAGAACATCTTTGGTAAGTAAATTTAGCAGTAAATATTAGCGTTATTAAAATAAATATGTGTCTATAAACTTACCAAATATTGCAGTAAGGAATTTGACTGGTTTAGCTTTAGTTAATACACAGACCGCATAGAAAACAGTTAAAATGTGTATAATAATTAACGGTATGATATTTGCCCATCGCAGAGGTGTCAGGAAACCCATACTTTTTTCTAATTTTCGTATTGGTTTCATAATTTTCGGTTCGGGTTTCAACATTCTGTCGTAAACACTCATAGAACAAGTTCTTCCATTCGACATAATTTTAGTAGATTCCGTAGCACGATTATTTAGTTTACTTTCTATCCAGTCATTAGTATGCATAGGTACTTCCAGTTCTGTCTCCGTAAATGTTATGGGCGCCATCTTGGTTTCCTGAGGATAGCAAAAAGAAAAGCATTAAATAGTAGCTAGTTGATTAGTTTATCATTTTATTTTGTTAGAAAAACAATTTTAGATTTAGTTAGATTAAATAATAATATATATTTCATATGATATGATACAATGGGGTTGACATGTCCATATGGTCAAAAACCCCTAATTCTAGTTTGTAAGTTAGATTAAAAAAAAAAAAAAAAAAAAAGCATTAAAAAGCCGTAGATACTAAATCAGAGGAGTTCTTTTGCTAGTTTCGCTTCTTGCTCTTACTTCGTGCTCCATTTATCGTGCATATCTACTCGTATGTGACGGAATCTTTAAAAGCAATTTTTACCTATTTGCAGTTGTCGGATTGATATAAAATTTGACACACATATTATGGACCGATGACAATGCAACAATTTAAAAAATGTATATGGATATTCATGCGTATTTTAAGTTTATAAACTGAGCAAATATTTTGTAAGGGGATGTTAATAGGTGTATACCCTGCTATATCAGATTGAACATTAACTGCCTTATTCATAATGAGTTATTGGAGGTTTAAACGGTGATTTTATTGGAGAGATAATAAACGTTTTAGCGTAAAAAGACTATTATGAATAACAAGTTTTGACAATTTTCGCGAGCTGATTTTAGCGAACTTTTAAACCTCCGATAAGACCAATAGACTATAGACAAACATTTAATTTAGAGATTTCTTCTTTTAAAAGCTGTTAATTGCTTCGTTTATTTTTTGGTTGACGCATTCTCACATTGGATAAGGTGAGATGGGTGAGATGTTATTCATAAACCAATCAAAACCAAAATGGCATAAAAATTGTGAGCAATAAGTGGGCATTGCCGGGCAGGCAGAGTTATTTAAATATTATGCCTAAATCTTTGGATAATAACTGTTCTATTTAGCAAATAAATGTAAATTATTTTTGTACACATAATGGGTTAATTCTAACGGAAATAATAAAGATCAAGGTAATATAATTGTAAATAGGGTAACATTTTTTGAGAATAATGAACATCAAAGTGTTCCAAACCGAAAAATACCTTTATTTTCCCTTTGCAGTATCAACTGAACTGACATTTTCCTTGAGCAAGGGCAAAGAGAAATATTATCAAAATTTGAAGCGGAAGTTATTTATGTACCTACTAACTTATGTTACATAACTAAAGAAAGAAGCTAACTAAATGACTGGCCTTAGCAATACTGTAGTCGAATAATAAGAAAGGAGTGTTATGGAAGAACAGAGTGTTTGAAATGAAAGAAATTTCACGACACAAATTCGACTTTTTATCGATTTTTACTAGGTATTATAGTTATTCAGTATCTTGATAGTAATGATGAATAATGATGATCAGTTGATAGTAATGTGATAGTAACACAATTATGAAAAACCTAATGATAAGAGACATAGCAGTAGTTTTTACAAATTTTCTTGAAAAGACTGTCAAAGTAAATATAAATAATACTCTATTTATTCAATGAGATGGTATAGGTTACTCTTTAGTTAACCTTCAAGCAAGTTCCCACACGAGCTCACATACATTTCAAATAACATTCTCTTACAATGCGCGGTTTGTTATTGTTTGTGAATCACGCGCTGTCACATACAACGTATTGTATTGTGTACTAATAATTAATTGGAATATGCTCTATTTGTAGTACACGTTGTTATAATAGTCGGATATATTAATCAACTTGTTTACTTCGACACATAAAATTTATCTGACGGCTTATTCATTCAAAAATATTATTAAAAAAAATGCTAAAGTTATGTAATGAAATTTTTGGCAAACTTATTGGCAAATATTCAAATATTAATAATTGATCATCATATATACATATATGATAAATTTGATACTAGGTAATCTTTACTTATTATAAAACAAAGTCGTTATTTTTGATGTACCTATGTCCCTATGTGAGCTTATATTTTCCAAACTACGCAACGGGTTATGCTGCGGTTTTTTTTTAATAGATAGAGTGGTTTAAGAGAATAAATAAATAAATAAAATAAAAAAATAAATATTTAAGGACATTTCACACAACGTCCTTAATCTTTACGGGGCGCCCATCTGGGCGAAGGAGGGCCTCCTTCGCCCAGATGGGCGATGGAGGCCGAAAACACGACTGGACGACTGCGACGTCCGCAGCGGGTTATGGCGCAGAGGGCTTCCAGAGCGTACAGCAGAGAGAGGAATATAAAAAAAAAACAAAGTCCTTAATATTAATACGTCTTTAGAATACCTTTTTTGTGCAATTTGTTAAGGTTTAATGTACATTAGGATAGAGAGCTCAAATCAAATCAAATCAAATTTAATTTATTAATAAATTAAATGTACCTCTGTACCTCTTTTACCAAAGAGGTACAAAAATATAAAATACAGTATCACTATGTCCTGCTTAACGAGCATACAATATTTAAAAACAAAAAATAAAGATATACACAATTAATATTATTATTATCATTAATTTATTAAACTATTAATTAATAATCGCTCGATCATTAAAGTATTCTTGAATAGTATAATACGCCTTGTCATATAAAAATGTCAGTAAGTTTTTTTTAAAACTTTTTATGTCAGAGGTTTGTAAAATAGTTTGTGGTAATTTATTAAAGATTTTCGATGTCATACCGATAAATAATTAAATGTTTAATTAATTTATTAATATAGCCGTGGGTGAAATCGCGTGCATTAACTAGTCTTTTATAAATAAACTAGCTGACCCGGCAAACGTTGTTTTGCCATACTAAAAAAAAAACTTTGAAAAATAGATGTTAGCCGATTCTCAGACCTACTGAATGTGCATACAAAATTTGATAAGAATCGGTCTAGCCGTTTCGGAGGAGTACGGTAACTAACACTGTGACACGTGAATTTTATATATTAGAAGATAAAGCATGAAAATTAATTCCTACGAGCGGGACTTGAATCGAATTTCCTCGTAAAAACAATTTTTCTGCTCTAAGTAGTTGCTTATAGTTATGCATATCATTTGCAATGTATTGATTTTTAGGGTTCCGTACCCAAAGGGTAAAAACGGGACCCTATTAGTGAGACCTCGCTGTCCGTCCGTCCGTCCGTCCGTCTGTCACCAGGCTGTATCTCAAGAACGGTGATAGCTAGAGAGTTGAAATTTTCACAGATGATGTATTTCTATTGCCGCTATAACAACAAATACTAAAAATAAAATCAAATAAATATTTATTTCCATACATTAAACATGATTTTTTTACCGTTTCTTGCTCGATACTAATAACGTTGCCTTATGTTGCATAGATAATGGTACGGAACCCTTCGTGCGCGAGTCCGACTCGCACTTGACCAATTATTTCCAAAACTTCTCTAACAAACTATTGCATAACCTCTTACATAATTTTCTACCGCTCACTTCGAAGGTTGCGCTTGCAAAATCACTTCTTCCGATTTTTGATAAATCCTACGTCAGCTATTTCGATTTTACCGAAGATCGACTAAACAAACTTGAGTGTTTTCAAAATGTTTGCATTAGTTTCATATTTAGGTTATGTAAATATGACCATGTCATATCGCAATATCAATGTTCAAGTAGCTACTTAAACATTTCTACATCTTTGCTAAAATTTTTAACATTCACACTATATTTAGTTATTATTTACTGTCTACTTTTAGTTGAAGATTTTATGATAAGCTAGCTGTTACCCGCGACTTCGTACGCGTGGAATATAGAAAATATTTCCCGTTTTTGCAACATTTTCTGCTACTGCCTCTCTCTCTTTCCAGCCCATTTACGTCCGACTGTTGGGACGGGCCTCCTCCACTTTGGAGGGATTATAGTCTACTGTGCCGCGCTGACCAAGCGTGTTGGCACAGGGTTTTTTTTCGAGTTTTCTGTCTCTCACAGAGGATGTTATCTGTGCAATATCCCTTAGCTGACTTTTACAGCACCTTTGGGAGGAGATAGGGTGGTGACACTTGTATTCTTAATCCGTCACCACACGGACTGCTACTGCCTAGCACCTTTTAATCGCAGCGTGATGTTTTATAGCCTATAGCCTTCCTTGATAGATGTTGTATTCAACAGTGAAAGAATTTTTCAAATCGGACCAGTGCAGTGGTTCCTGAGATTAGCGCGTTTAAACAAACAAACAAACAAACTCTTCAGTCCGTACTGGTTAACATAATATTTTCTACTGGTTAACACTTGCGCGACTCATCTTTTTAAATAAAACTACTTTTTACGGATTTAGACGCGTATATTATTTAGAAGCGTCTCACCCGTGACCATGGTGACTGAAAAGTCTCCGAAACGTCGGGCCAAAATTTAAAACAAATATACGCGTCTAAATCCGTAAAAAGTAATTTTATTTAAACTCTTCAGCTTTATAGTATTACTATAGATAGAAGATTTCTTGCACAACTAAAACCCAAGGAATTTCTATCTAAAACCTAATGTAACTATGATCGTTAGGAAATGCCATGTTGGAATTGTAAACATGAATCTATCTCATTAATAGGGTTCGTCAACAAACCATGCTCCATACAAAAATGTGGACATCATACTCCGTTGTTTTCTTCGTGGATATTTCCTCCAGAGCAAGTATTTTTCAAACAGTTTCTACACTTTCTGTTTTTGAATACTTAATAACCAAAAGAAATAATAATATGACCATTCATAAGGACTGTCTTTTACGCGTTTCTATAGATGAACTTGCAAATTTGGCAAAAAAATTTGGTAAAGCTTTTCAAAAAATGTAAGTTATATGAGCATTTTTGTTTTTTATTGCCGTTTATGTAATCTAATATATAAAATTCACGTGTCACAGTGTTAGTTACCGTACTCCTCCGATACGGCTAGACCGATCTTTATGAAATTTTACATACATATTCAGTAGGTCTGAGAATCGGCCAACATTTATTTTTCAAACCTTTTTTTTTACTATGGCAAAATAACGTTTGCCGGGTCAGCTAGTAATATATAAAGTAAAGGCCAAGATAAGTGACAAACTTAATTTTGTGGTCAAAATAGTATGATATCGATCATTCTATTATTTAGTAGAGTCGTTCTTATAACAAAGTGTAAACTCTAAATACACCTATACTATCTACATTTACCATTGTCTTGTTTTGATTAATGAATGTTTAATAGCAGTTGTTACAGGTTATGGGCGCAGTAGTCCGTATTCAGTGTGGTAAAGATATTTCGTGAGTGGCTTGTGGATTCAATAGTATTAGAAGGAATCTTCTCTTAATTTTTTAAGTAAAAAATGAGGTAAATTACATCAAAGTGTCTTTGTGAAAAACTTAAATTTATTTGTATTGTATCTGAGTTTTTATCACGTTTGATATAGTTTCGTTTATATTTATATATTTATGTAATAAACCTTTGAAAGTTTTACCCTATTAGCAATAGACGGATTGATCTGAAATTTTACACAAGTATTAAGCACCGATGATAATGTAATAAAAAAAAAATACAGTATCCTCAAGCCCGTAATCTAAGCAAAATATTTGTGCACTTTGTAAGTAATAAGCATGTATAACTATCAGTCAGTACTTTAGATTAAAATAAGATTGTAATTTTATTTTACATATTTAAAATGGCTACGACAGCTCTGCGTGAGAAATTGTAGATAGGCAGTATCTTATCTATACCTAAGTGTAATAATTTATATTAACTTATGAAGTGTGCTCTTGAGCTAGAGACGTACTAGAAATATATAAGATCATCGAACAAGGAATTAATCTATTGATTTTTAACTTAGGTGAATAATGTTGCAAAAGCGGGAAAATTTTCAAAAATCCACGCGTACGTAGTCGCGGCCCACAACTAGTGTCCAATAAAAGTATAATATAACAGATATATACTAATCGTCTTATTCATAATGACTTATCGGAGGTTTAAAAGTTCGCTAAAATAGGTTTGCGAAAATTGTCAAAACTTGTTATTCATAATAGTCTTTTTATGCTAAAACTTTTATTATCTCTCCGATAAAATCTCCGTTTAAACCTCCGATAAGTCATTATGAATAAGACCGTTAATCTAAAGATTTACATAGACAGAGTGATCTAACTACGCTTTCCAATCAATTCTATTGTTCACATCTGAAAAGAAGGAGACAGTCTACATATTCTTCAATCGTGTTTATGTAGAAGAATGAGTGTTGAAAAAGCGAAAGATGTAAGAACAGAACTAGAAAGGTATCGACAACATCAGCAAAACGTGTAGGCTCTGTTAACTGGTTACAATTTAGAGGACTTTCTTATGCTTGTTTGTCACTTCAGTTATATTAAGAATGTCTGTTGTTTTTGCTGCTTATCTCATAAGAGAACTTCCGTAATGATGTGTTTAGAAATAAGAATTAAAATTGATCTCCAACATAGTAATAAGTTAAGTTAAAAGGTTAATACCGCTACTCTTTGCAATATCAGTTGACTAATTGCTATTCGCGACTTCGTATGCGTGGAATTTGGTATTTTTTTTCTCGTTTATGAAACCTTTTTCACTAATACTTCGCTCCTATTGGTCACAGCGTGATGTTATATAGTCTTCCTTGATAAATGTACTATACGACACTGAAAGAATTTTTCAATTCTGACCAGTAGTTCCTGAGATTAGCGCCTTAAAACAAACAAACCCTTCAGCTTTTTAATATTAGTATAGATATGAATTCAAATATCGTTTCAGATGGTTCAGCAGTCATTATGTATTTTATTATTATATGCTTTTTATATCAACTAATGTGTTGGCATATTGTCCTCAAAGTGCTTTGTCTTCATTACCCTTCGTATTGGAGTATGTTTTGTGGCGAGGATGGCACCAAGCTCTGATATATTCACCAGGCATTGAACAAGGTATATGTAAAGATTTTTACAGAAAATTTGTGACTTGACGCTAAGAGACACATGAGGTTTTAGACTGCTAAGCCTTGATTTTATCTACGTAGCTACGACTATGTTTTGTAGTTATCCGCGTGGTGACGGATTATGAATACAATATTGTCATCACCCCTTTTCCTTCCCAGGGTGCTGTAAAAGCCAGCTAAGGGATATTGTGTATACAGATAACATCCGTTGTGAGAGATGGAGAAGTCGAAAATTAATCCTGTGCCAACACACCTGGACAGCGCGGCGCAGTAGGTACTCGTAATATATGCCCATAATGCCTTCCAAAATGGAAGAAGCCCGTGCCCAACAGTGGGACGTTATTGGCTAGAGAGAGAAAGAGATTACGTTTCGACTTAAATTATAGTAAAGATATAAAATTTATAGATTATTGAGTTTCAGTGTTTTATGGAGTACCTACTAGCGAACACCCGCGAAAGAATCGCGTGGATTTCAGTTTCCGCGTTTATCTTTATAAATTCTAGCCTATGTGTTATTCTGATGTTTATGCTACATTATTGTAAAGTTTCATTATAATCCATTCAGTAGTTTTTGCGTGAAAGAGTACCAAACATCCAAACGTCCATACTCACAAACTTTCATATTTATAATTATTATCAGTAAGAGAATACTTATTATGTTAGTACAGGTACCCAGTGGCTTTGTGTTAATCTAACTTTTTATAATTGCTGTTCACTTTATTGAATAGAAATTTCAATAAAGTTAATAACTAATTGTTATTTCGCAATATGTTTTCTACCACTAACTAAACCGTAGGCGCTAATTCGAAATCAGATTTTTAACTTTACAGTCTCCTAAAATATTATGCTTAGCAACTATTTTATGTATTGAATAATAAATAAAAAGTATGTTTGTACTTACAGTTTGACTGTTCCGTAGATGATTTCAACAATCAAAGCCACTATTCACAAATATATATGTCGGCGCAACCACAACAATTAGTCTAGAGAACCTAGAATAATTAAGTTAAACCATTTGATTGTTCCAATATTAATTTATAAACCACCAAGTTGATTACTTTAGGGTTTATTACGATGTAAAAATAACGTCATTGTAAATTCAATACTTAACCTAAAAACTTACGAACACGTGCAGGTACGGCCGAATGACATGCACGTGCGCCGGCACTATAAATACCGCCGCACGGTGGGCAATCGAGGCAGTTACACTCGAGCCGCCGTACAGTACGGACCTTTCTTGGGAATCGTTACGCTGCTCGTTGCTATTTATAGTTAGTGATAAAGAGTTTATTCCGGTCATAATCGCGAGTGTATAATTATAAAGTGTGTATTTGTGAGAAAGTGTAAAGTGACGATTGAGAGGTGATGTTTTGTGTGAACATCATTATCCTGGTGGTAGAGGCGCAGGTTATAGGGGATTTGGTTGGAGACCTGCTGTGGAACCTTTTATGTGTGAAAGAGAATGTCAGATTGATGTATGAACATCTTAAAGACAGTGTCTACAATTTGTAGACTGATTTTAAAACATAGCAATTCCATCCTCATCTATGTTACTCCAACATCAGAAGTGTGGGATAAAAAACCCGAGAGGCGGCCCCTACGACTAACTCAATAAGTGTAAAACGTTTAAATTGTTAAAATCAAAAGTAAAAATATCGTGCAATTTTGTCGTCGTAATGATAAATAGTAGGATGTGCGCATAACCGCGTTCCTACCAATAATAAAAAGTAGTTAAAAACGTGTCTCCACAAGTGAGTAAAATTTATTACTTTCAAATAGTCGTCATAGTAAGCAAAGGTGATATTTAAAGCAGCAACTTGTGGCTATGGAACCACGTCATCATACTCGGTAAGCAGTATCATTCTTCTATTAAATAAGAGAGAAAGATAAAAACAAAAGTCATTTGCAATAATAAGCTGTGGTGCAGTAAAAATACCAAAATTCGACATGAAATTTCATATTGTTATGACATTTCATATGCCTAGTTCATCTTTGTAATAAGAAAATAAAACGTCACGTAACAAAGCTAAGTTTATTGTAAAATTGCGCAATACACAGATTTAATAGACACTTTTTATATTGCTTTGATTATCTTCAAAGTAAGATTGATAAAACAAGCCACAAGTACTTACCCCATATTATAACTGCGTAAATTAAAACGTATTCACAATGCTTTTTCACTTCACTTATCTCTTTCCATAAAACTACTCAATTTGTTTAAAATTTATCACAAAACACTTAATTGATAGATCACCACATATTCAGTACACTCATTATAAAAAAAAAAACAATGTTCTCTGATTATCTTTTAAAACTGAATAAGTTTCACAATAACACCACGTAATTTTATCGCTTAGATGCGCTTCGTTCGTAATCAACGTTTTCACTACCGGTTGCTACACTACCGAAATGAACTTTATAATAATATGATTTTGTTGAACTACCGTCATTAATTTTGACTTGGTAGAAAAGTTAACAATTGTGATGAAATCGATGGATTTTGTATTCGACAATTACACACACATTGTAAAATGATAAACAAAGTTGAGAATTTCATTTTGATAACGAAGACGTTACCGTAACTAGAATATAGTGCACCAGTTTTCATCAATTCAAAAATATAGTGCAGTTTTCAATCTTTATAGATAACGTTTTGATTTATTTTAATTTTATCATCGAGACATCGTTCGAATAAGAGGAGAGTCGATTTGTAATAGCCAATTAAATTAATCTGTTTGAAACAAAACAAAAATCATTTAAACATTAAACCTTTTACTTTTTGTAAGTAAATTTCAAATATTTGTAGTTCTAAGAACTCTACGGGAACCTCCGAGATTCATTTATTCATTTTATTTCATTCATTTCATTCCATTTACTATTATATTACCCCGATATCAGTACACAATTACATCTCTGTAATAATAATCTACGAGAACCAAATATCTGGAGAGTGGTACCTCTGAGCTAAACCATGTGTTACCCTTGAGCTAACCACGGATCCTTGATGCATCCACATGTGAACCATGAGATACCGTTGGGACGCCTTGTGGAGCCATGTGTGGACACGTACACACCACAGATACTAAATGAATAAGTCAGTACATTGGAAATGTCTTTGTGTACTGTCCTAACAATAACCCTTTCAAAATGAGCAACATGGGTTGCTTACAGATACCGATCTCAGAGAAAACTCTTAATTTCAGATAACACACATCACATCGCAGCCAGGTGCAGAGCGCGCACCGCCTGTCAGAATGGCCGTGTCGGCGCAACCACAACAATTAGTCTAGAGAACCTAGAATAATTAAGTTAAACCATTTGATTGTTCCAATATTAATTTATAAACCACCAAGTTGATTACTTTAGGGTTTATTACGATGTAAAAATAACGTCATTGTAAATTCAATACTTAACCTAAAAACTTACGAACACGTGCAGGTACGGCCGAATGACATGCACGTGCGCCGGCACTATAAATACCGCCGCACGGTGGGCAATCGAGGCAGTTACACTCGAGCCGCCGTACAGTACGGACCTTTCTTGGGAATCGTTACGCTGCTCGTTGCTATTTATAGTTAGTGATAAAGAGTTTATTCCGGTCATAATCGCGAGTGTATAATTATAAAGTGTGTATTTGTGAGAAAGTGTAAAGTGACGATTGAGAGGTGATGTTTTGTGTGAACATCATTATCCTGGTGGTAGAGGCGCAGGTTATAGGGGATTTGGTTGGAGACCTGCTGTGGAACCTTTTATGTGTGAAAGAGAATGTCAGATTGATGTATGAACATCTTAAAGACAGTGTCTACAATTTGTAGACTGATTTTAAAACATAGCAATTCCATCCTCATCTATGTTACTCCAACATATACATTTAATATTAACTGCGTGTGTATTCGCGGGCGTGCTTATGCCAACGTTGTATTAAGACTGTCACGATGGATGTACATTGTACAAAAATAGCTACTAAACATTTCAGAGTAGGTATTTGAAGCAGCCTATTGCAGTCTTTGAAAAACCGGCTAAGCACAATTTGGGTAAATACGAAAAGTTCTGTACCATTATCTTTATAATAATATTCATCATCTTAAATGACACCGCGTCATAATTTTGTCGTCTAAGCGTATCATTATCAAGTTAAAATAAAAACGTTTATTGTTTGGGAACAGCCCTAATTATTAACGGTCAAATCTCTTTTTAGGTATTTCACTTGTAATCAGTCACCACACGGGCTTTTTTCACACGCTAATATTAGTTCGGTAGGTATTGTAAAGGTCGTGATCATTGAATATAACCTATTCAATGATAAAGGCCACATATGGTTTATTTTTTAAAAAAAGTAATAAAATTTTTTAAAAAGGAATAAGAAAAAAAAGAGAGGTTTGAGGATTCGAGAGGACATTAAAAATGATGTAAAAATAGATATTGTGAAACAAATATGAATTTAAAAAGAATACAATTATTTATAAAGCCTTAAATGTTTTTATTTTGTAAGTGTAACAAGTCCTAGAAGGGAAATAAATGTATTGTTCTACAAGAAGAAGGTTTATGTGAAGCATGAGGCATCACAGTATCTATCAATGTATTAATCTATGTAACGGAATCTTTAAAAGTGAGTTTCACCCACTTAAAGTAGTCGGATCGATCTATAATTTTGCACACATATAAAATTTTCCCCTTTTTTGCAACATTTTTCACTACTCCCTCGCTCCTGTTGGTCGTAGCGTGATGTTATATAGC
This sequence comes from Orgyia antiqua, assembly GCA_916999025.1. Lineage (NCBI taxonomy): Eukaryota > Metazoa > Arthropoda > Insecta > Lepidoptera > Erebidae > Orgyia > Orgyia antiqua. Next base: position 1,223,095 of record OU779865.1, read on the forward strand.
ATATAGCCTTCCGCTATAAATGTACTATTCAACACTGCAAGTATTTTTCAAATCAGGTCCGTGGTTCCTGACATTAGCGTGTTCAAACAAACAAACTCTTCAGCTTTATAATATTAGATATTAAGAGGATACCAAAATAGCTTCGTGCATTTTTCTATGTACGAAGTTTTCATTGTTTCTTTAGATTGAATGGCTAGAGCTCTAATTTTTAAGTATATGTTTTTTCAATATATAATCTAGGATCGCATAAACTCAGAAACGCGATTGAAAAAGTTTTCTCGATAGAAAATCTTAGCGAAACAACCTCTCTAATTTTTTATTTTTTTCATTTGTCGGTCTATTATCGCGTATTAACTAATGAAATAACTTTAAAAACATAAGTAACTATTATATATAGAAACACGTAAATCAGAATTAAAATATATTTAGTAGATTTTGAGTAAATAGGAAAAGTATCCCTAATTCTTCATTTTCTGTGCCTACTGGCTGTGTTAATATGTACGTGTCGGCGATGATATACGATAATATTGATGTAGGCCCTTAATATAGATGACAAAACACAAAATTTTATAAGAATCGCTCAAATCGTTTCGGAGGTGGACAACGCAAACACGAAACATTAATTGCTTTCAGTTAATTTCCAATAACTACTCTGAAGTGCGTAGTAGCTCGGTGTACAATGTGTCTGTTAGTCACGTTTGTTTATCTTACGTGAATAAGAGATTGTTCAGAATGTGTTCGCGGCACAAGTTCGTCACGTACTTTCACTGAGCACATACCTGACTATTACAATATGACTCATGACATGTATCAAGCTTAGTTATAACAACATATTATCCTAATCTTTACTTATTATAAAACAAAGTCGTAATTTTTGTATGTATGTCCCTATGTGAGCTTATATCTTCAAAAATAGCCGTTGGATCTTGATGCGATTTTTTTTTATAGATAGAACGTTTCAAGTGGATGGCTTTTTTGCATAATATGTTGGGGTTTGCTGTATATTGGATGAGATATGATTAAATTTTCTGATGTGAGGGACAACAAAATAATGTAATGTACCGCGGGGCACAGCTAGTAATATAATAAATGTGAAAGTTTGTGATTATGGATGTTTGGATGTTTGTTACTCTTTCACGCAAAAACTACTGAATGGATTTTAATGAAACTTTTCAATAACGTAGCTTATACATCAGAATAACACGTAGTCTACTTTTTATCACGAAATAATGCAATGTTCCCGTGGGATGATAAAAAATTGGCCAAGTGCGAGTCGGACTCGCGCACGAAGGGTTCCGTACCATTATCTATGCAACATAAGGCAACGTTATTAGTATCGAGCAAGAAACGGTAAAAAAATCAGTTTTTTGTATGGGAGCCCCCCTTAAATATTTATTTTATTTTATTTTTAGTATTTGTTGTTATAGCGGCCATAGAAATACATCATCTGTGAAAATTTCAACTGTCTAGCTATCACCGTTCTTGAGGTACAGCCTGGTGACAGACGGACGGACGGACGGACGGACGGACGGACAGCGAAGTCTCAGTAATAGGGTCCCGTTTTTACCCATTGGGTACGGAACCCTAAAAATAACAGATTAACATAAAATTTTCATGGATGAAAATTCGTAAGCATGTTGTAGTTATACAATAATAAATAAAGTTACCAATTCTACATGCACAAATAAACTAAACTTAACTAAAAAAATGAAATTTGATTGTGTTAATAACACAACTCGGCAATGTTAACTGAATTTTCATATCATAAATCTGTATAATATAGAATAACAATTTTAATTATTGTGAATATGATACAGCATAATAAATCAAATTGTGGTGGAAAAAGTTGATCACCGAAAGCGGGACTTGAACCCACGACCTCGGAATACCGTTACCTCGTTCTGCCAACTGAGCTTATTGCGGTCGTGCTAACAGTAACCAAATTAGACCACCACAATCGTCACTCGATAGAGTTTACATCGTATTTTGACGTACAACGCCATCAATCGAGAATATTTTGCAACAATCTCGACCAGCCACCTAGTATTCTTTACAGAATACAATTGGGCTGAATTGATATTATTAGTCATTTGTAAAGAGCGACACCTGTCGCTCTTTACAAATGACTCAAGTAGCTAATCAGGTAATACAATTGGTTGACGTATTTCTAATATTAACCAATCACGATTCGTCAAAAGTGATTAAATTATTTAGAGTGGATAGTCGCCTTTCGCATATGTGACTTTTTTACCTAACATAATTTTATGAAAAATTATATCATCGTTAATATGTCAATATCTTCGCTCCCCTCGTCACATTTTGCTAGTAGTTGACACTTAACTTTTCCTCAATTCACGTTCGTCATCTTCGACATGCAATTATTCATTATTTTTTCGGTAATATTACTCCTCAAAAAACTCGCTCATTTTTGTATTCTTCTCGCTTTTCTTTCATCAACATCCAACAAAATTTTCTTCACCATCATGGAAAAATTTAAACAATTTTCCTCACAGAGGCAATGAGCAGTTAGGCATATTACGTTAATCTCTATTACGGGACATGATCACTATTAGGTCAAATAGAGTTCATAAAAACAGCTGATTAGGGTTGTGCAACGTAAAAATTTTGCAAAAACTTACAACATCAAAAATCGTATTAAATTATAATGCAAGTTAATTTCTAACTTTACGTAGTCATTACTGATTTCAAGCATAACATAGGAGTTTTGTTTCACGTTGTATATTAGATATTATGTACAAAGTACTTGTAAGGTGCTTAAGCCTTGTATTAATGTTTAAAATCTTACAGCAGGTATGGGGCAAGTAATGTTCCGTACTTTCAAAATCGATCCAATGTAGGGCTCATTATTGATCATGACGCATAGTTTCTCATGATACTCGATGAAAGACCGACGATATTCATTTTGCAAAAACTCCGTGAACACTATATCTACTTGAAAAATTTATTAATCTTTACTTAAGTATTATATAACAATGTCGTCATTGTTCGTCGTCATAAAAAAAAAATACTTTGACTTGACTTGACGTTTTTGTATGTATTAGGGATATACATACAAAGTTATTATCTTATGTATGTATGTATTATACAGGGTGTTCCAAAAGTTGACGTCAAGCCGAAATCGCATGATGGGTAAGGTCATAACAGTTATCAGAAAAATATAAAAAAAAATTATGTCTAGTATATTTAAAATTATAGCAAAAAACATTTTATTTGGGAAAATGTACACCCTGTAACAGTTTTTACCTTCCTGTTGCTACAAATCTTTACTTTTGGCCATTTTTTTTTACTTATTTCATCCTGAATAGTGCTTCTGTAATTTGTAACCTTAAAATCTGAGCTAACTGGTCCAGCTTGAAAGAAGATGTCATGTTTTGCAGAACCACGTTTTGAAAATCGACGTTCGAGTAGCAGTAATCTTAAGATAAAAAAAATTGAAATTGACAAAAGATACTCGTAACTATTACTTGACAATTAACGCTAATCGTTATGTAACTAATCAACGCTTTACTTGAAGATGGTGAACGAGGCCCTAAGTAAAACTGACTTAATAATAAAATTGCCATGTTGGAGCAAGTCGACCAGTCCTTGTTACTCTTGTTAGTCTGTATAGCTAGTCCAGTATAGTTTAGTACCTATCACAGTACCTATAGCGTAATATGTAATATGTCAGATTGACATGACCTGATGCTGATTTTCAAATGGGCCATCCACGTAGGCCATGGTCAAAATGCCTTAACATTAGTTCTCTAAATTACCTAGTTTCTAAAGCCCTTAAAATCTTACCATCATATTATTTCCAAATGTTACTTTACTTTCACCCCATAAATTTCAATAATATGGCGACTTTCTGCTGTAGCGTCTCACGTTCGCAAACGCATTAACTAGGTATTTTTTATTGTAATACGTGAAATTTGCTCGTTCAGGAAACACTGTCAAGCTCTAGAAAAAAAAAATAGAATTTCTATCCCTCTTACCAACCTCTACTTTAGAAGGGATTATGGTTTACTAAACCGCTCTGACCAGGCTTTGACATAGGGTTTTATTTTGAGTTTTCCGTCTCTCATCATACAGGATGTTAACTGCGAACAATATTCCTTAACTGGCTTTTATAGCATCCTGGAAAGAAAAAGGGGTGGAGATATTTGTATTCTTAATCTACATGGATAAGGCTACGACTCCGGAAGTGTTGTAGTGTGATTTCTGAAAAGAAATAATATTCTTTTGGCCTCTTTACACGTATGTAGTGGTGAAGGTAAGTACAGACAATAATAAAGCAATACTTACATCAACATAGATCCAAGTTAAACAAGTTAATATTGCAACAAGCTGCAGTACATAAAATTGCTTGAGGAAACACATTTTCCACCAATGTTCGTATCTAGTTGCGCGCGTACCTATCAAGCTAAAAACCAAAGTAAACCACTAGATGATAAATCACAACGTTTATTAATAATATATTTTTTGGATAAGCAATATTTATTAATAACTTTCGTAAGAAAATATATTGTTATCTTGCGATCCCTTAACACGAGTTTCTAAGCTTATGGCTTGTGTTATGGCTGCCAGTTAGTGCATAATAATTTTTAAGTTTGTAAATATATTTACAATACCTCGAATTTCAGAAAATTCAATAACATAAAAAATTTTGTACTAACAAAATATTAATAAATAAAGGCAATGAACCCTGTCGTTTATACCCGTTTAAAACGATTCAATAAAAATAAAACATATAGTTAGTACTGATAGTAAAAAAATTATCAACTAAAATCACCGAGGCTGGATGTCTAGATCTATAAACATTTATTTACACAAATACTTTTCTCAAGTAGATTAATATTTTTAGAATAAAATAGGTAGGTACCTATTTGTTTTAACTAAAGTGCGACGCGTAGGTATTACAAAGAACTTGTACCTAAATGCACAATAGGTAGCAAATATTTATAACGAACACTAAATTAAATATACATATTTATTAATATAATTGAATTCTAATCTATCTTTATCTATACTTTCTATAATAATATTATAAAGCGAAAGAGTTTGTTTGTTTGTGTGTTTGTTTGTTTGTTTAAACGCGGTAATCTCAGGATACGGTGGTCCGATTTGAAAAATTCTTTCAGTGTTGGATAGTACATTTATCGAGAAAGGCTATAGGCATAACATCACGCTGCAACGAATAGAAGCGAAGCTTCAGTGTAAAATGTTGCAAGAAACGGGGAAAATAATCACGCGCGCGAGCTTTAAATGAAAACGCTGCCTTATTCATGTGAGTTATAACAAAGTAATGTATGGAGAAATTGATTGTTAAATAAAGATCTTTAAAAAATTCCGCGAGGCCATATGTCTATCTTTTAAGGATAACCTGCTGTACCCATAAGAACGTAAAAAAAATTATCAAATTCAATAGGGTGTTTTCAAAAGCTATTTATGTGTATATGGTAACATTTTTTATCAAATTAAATACCTTAGTTAGCTTACGCATTTAATATAGATTATAACTGCTTTTTACAGCATACAATTTAAATGAAAATCTTAGGAGATATGACGAAAAAAGAATTACGCGCAGCAAAATAAAATACTTAAACTGTTGGCTGAGCAACACGAACGTTTCCTCGGTCTTCTATCCATACTCCAATGTTTTGATGTTTGGTTAATGTTGGATGTATGAATGTAAGGATGTTTGTGGTTCTTTTATGTAAAGACTGCTGGATGGATTTTCATGAAACTTTCCAATAATATAGCTTACAGGTCGTTACGCTGCTCAATCCCCGACGTATCGGTGTTGAGTTGGTCTTTATAGGCGTCGGCGTCGGCGTATGGTCGTTACGCTGCTCAAATTCCGACGTATCGGTGCTAAGTTGGTTTTTATAGGCGTCGGCGTATGATTGTTACGCTACTCAAATCCCGACGTATCGGTGCTGAGTTGGTTTTTAGAGGCGTCGTCGTCGGCGTATGGTCGTTACGCTGCTCAAATCCCGACGTATCGGTGCTGAGTTGGTTTTTATAGGCGTCGGCGTCGGCGTATGCTCGTTACGCTGCTCAAATCCCGACGTATCGGTGGTGAGTTGGTTTTTATATGCGTCGGCGTATGGTCGTTACGCTACTCAAATCCCGACGTATCGGTGCTGAGTTGGTTTTTAGAGGCGTCGGCGTCGGCGTATGGTCGTTACGCTGCTTAAGTCCCGGCGTATCGATGCTGAGTTTCAATGCATTTTGTTTATGCATAATCCAAATAGTGTAATTTTCATAAATAAAAGCATTTTTTGTGTTATGTAATTGCGGTTTCCGCAATTTAAGTGTATTCGCTTAATAAACATCTATTTTATGTGTTTGCATACGTGTTTACTGTGTATATTTATTATTAGTCGATTAAACAAAGATTGAATTGAAATTATTGGTACCTACTGTTGACTCCTTACCGCATTAATATTTAATTATAAATTTATTAACTTTTCTGACATACCGTCATGTCAGAAAAGTCGTAAAAAAGTCGTGAGTCAGAAAGTGCGTCCTTGGAAAATACCTAAATCATGAATCCTCTCAATCCTTAATTGAAGCTGAAGATGAGGGAAATGAATGCGTTTTGACGGCTGAATAAATAAATTATAAATATTTTAGACATTACACATAACGTCCTTTGGTACCATTTCAAGCTATATTTCTACGCTTGTGTTACGGGTGCCAGAATACAGATAAACTTCGCTTTTTGTAAAATATGTACATACTTATAATAGATAGAAAACACCCAGTGGGAAATATATAAATTATTATAGTGTGCGGGGATCGAACCCGCGACCTCGTAAACGGTAGTCCGTTTCACAGGGCCCGTCGAATTGATGTATGATAGCCTTAAACATAATAAACATAGGTACACAGGGTGGTATAAAGAAGTACAACATATTCATTTAAAATTATATTTATTTATTAAAATAAAATATTTACATTTCCTATAAAATATTGTAATGAATCTAATGTTTGTATTGTGGATCTCCTCTTGCATTAGCTACTGCTTGTACAAGGGAAGACGATGCTTGCTTCATATCGTATGCCCAACCAATCTTGGCGAAGTAATTTAGTATTGTTGTGGTTATGTTCAAAGGCATACCCAGTTCAGACGCCTTGTAGTCCCACGGGAAGGTGTGGTGGTAGTTGTGCCAGCCTTCACCCATGGCTACAGCTGATACACCCCAATTTTCTACTGGCATTATGTGTCTGAAACAGTAGGTATATTGTAGATCTTGTGGTGCAAGGAATCAGAGAAATTTTACTCACAGTGCGTATAAAGTCATATGAGTCGAAGATAATAGCGCCTATCATTAAATTCACAGTCAAAATCTGGTGTCATAATAGGCCGTTTGCCTACAACATTCATGATTTCTGATGAGACTATGTCTAGTTAGAGAATGAGTATGCAGGTACAACCATGTTTAAAAGGTTAAGAATATCACTGTGCTGTTAAAAAAATTTATGTATGTTTGATTCCATAGGCAGGAAGAAATTACCCGAAGTAATTATAGCTCATGATAGCTAGGATAGACGTTGATCTCGGAATTCACACCACCCTCTACGTACTTACTTATATGAGTAAATCTTGAAAACGGAAACTAAATATTAACATCAGACAGTATTTCCTACACATTTATACCTTTTCTATGAAATGGAACATAGAATTTAAGAACATTACTTGAAATGGAACATAGATATCCCCAAACTAAATCCCAAACAACATCGAAACACAGTTCGGAGAAAAATACTTACCTATCATAAGGTTTATTCCCCCAGAGATGTGCGAAACTGTTGACTGACCAGGTAAAGTTGAGGCTGAGCACATATCGTATGACGCACTGCGATACGATGGCCACCTCCCACGTCTCGTCCCATAACATCACGGGAATCACTGAGGGTATCACCCAGCACAATGCTATCTTAAATAACCAAAAGTATCTGCAATCATGACATTTTACAACTTATTTACAAAACGTTCTAGTTTATTTTTTGTTTCTGGCATGATGACCTAAGTGTGATTAGTTTAAATATTATCATGAAAATAAAAAATGGGAAAATAAGATCTCTGTAACGAAATGTAACTACTATGTAGTAAATAACACGGACTCGTAATGTCAGGTTTCCTATCTACTCATGGGTGGAAATGGAGTTGTGACACCTTTTCATAACTATTTCTTACCTGCTGTGAAACTGCACAAGGGGATCATTAACTATATCGCTAAGGTCCATTTTAGATCCTTTCTCTACAACATCTGGATGTTTCTTCATCATGAGCCAGCCCACGTGTGAGTAGAAGAAGCCACGGTTAGCGTCGTGAGGGTCTGCTGATGTCTCTGAATATTTGTGGTGAACTCTGTGGTCACGGACCCATTCGTAGATGGTATTCTAAAAGAAAAGATTTATTTTAAAATATACAGCTACGAACATTTACTAACCATCAAAATATTTGTCATATTTGTAAGAGAAGCAAATCTTTTACTTAGTAGGACCCGTCTAGTAATCATCTACTTTTAGGTTGTAAAAAGACGACAAAATAACCGAAAGTTCCTCGGAATCAAAATTCTAGCTGCGTCCTCGCGTTGCTGTGTGAAATGTCGCTTAAATATTATGTATTTCGTCTTACCTGTCCAGCTACAGAGTAGCATAAAAGAAGTATCCATTGTAGCGGAAGCGTGGCTTTGTAGGAACGATGACACCAATACCTGTGCACTCCACCGGTCACGCCGAACCCGGCGAGTTGTCCCATTACATAACCTGCAATAAATAATAAGTAAAATGTTCATAAGTAACCCAATGGTAACCAAAGACCTATTTCACAACGGGAGGGAAATATTCCCTATCCCTGTATCATTAGTACTGTTGATATGGGAAAGCTATGCTCCTGACTGTATCTACAACAACTGCACTTACTAGGTACAACTGCACTTACTAGGTACAACTGCACTTACTAGGTACTTTTGTTATTCAAATTTCAGCTGGCGAGAAACGGTTTATGTCGTGACGATGTAGCATACAGAATAAACTACCACATTACTTCCGACAAGTATAACGAAAAATCTAATCACAGAACATCTTTGGTAAGTAAATTTAGCAGTAAATATTAGCGTTATTAAAATAAATATGTGTCTATAAACTTACCAAATATTGCAGTAAGGAATTTGACTGGTTTAGCTTTAGTTAATACACAGACCGCATAGAAAACAGTTAAAATGTGTATAATAATTAACGGTATGATATTTGCCCATCGCAGAGGTGTCAGGAAACCCATACTTTTTTCTAATTTTCGTATTGGTTTCATAATTTTCGGTTCGGGTTTCAACATTCTGTCGTAAACACTCATAGAACAAGTTCTTCCATTCGACATAATTTTAGTAGATTCCGTAGCACGATTATTTAGTTTACTTTCTATCCAGTCATTAGTATGCATAGGTACTTCCAGTTCTGTCTCCGTAAATGTTATGGGCGCCATCTTGGTTTCCTGAGGATAGCAAAAAGAAAAGCATTAAATAGTAGCTAGTTGATTAGTTTATCATTTTATTTTGTTAGAAAAACAATTTTAGATTTAGTTAGATTAAATAATAATATATATTTCATATGATATGATACAATGGGGTTGACATGTCCATATGGTCAAAAACCCCTAATTCTAGTTTGTAAGTTAGATTAAAAAAAAAAAAAAAAAAAAAGCATTAAAAAGCCGTAGATACTAAATCAGAGGAGTTCTTTTGCTAGTTTCGCTTCTTGCTCTTACTTCGTGCTCCATTTATCGTGCATATCTACTCGTATGTGACGGAATCTTTAAAAGCAATTTTTACCTATTTGCAGTTGTCGGATTGATATAAAATTTGACACACATATTATGGACCGATGACAATGCAACAATTTAAAAAATGTATATGGATATTCATGCGTATTTTAAGTTTATAAACTGAGCAAATATTTTGTAAGGGGATGTTAATAGGTGTATACCCTGCTATATCAGATTGAACATTAACTGCCTTATTCATAATGAGTTATTGGAGGTTTAAACGGTGATTTTATTGGAGAGATAATAAACGTTTTAGCGTAAAAAGACTATTATGAATAACAAGTTTTGACAATTTTCGCGAGCTGATTTTAGCGAACTTTTAAACCTCCGATAAGACCAATAGACTATAGACAAACATTTAATTTAGAGATTTCTTCTTTTAAAAGCTGTTAATTGCTTCGTTTATTTTTTGGTTGACGCATTCTCACATTGGATAAGGTGAGATGGGTGAGATGTTATTCATAAACCAATCAAAACCAAAATGGCATAAAAATTGTGAGCAATAAGTGGGCATTGCCGGGCAGGCAGAGTTATTTAAATATTATGCCTAAATCTTTGGATAATAACTGTTCTATTTAGCAAATAAATGTAAATTATTTTTGTACACATAATGGGTTAATTCTAACGGAAATAATAAAGATCAAGGTAATATAATTGTAAATAGGGTAACATTTTTTGAGAATAATGAACATCAAAGTGTTCCAAACCGAAAAATACCTTTATTTTCCCTTTGCAGTATCAACTGAACTGACATTTTCCTTGAGCAAGGGCAAAGAGAAATATTATCAAAATTTGAAGCGGAAGTTATTTATGTACCTACTAACTTATGTTACATAACTAAAGAAAGAAGCTAACTAAATGACTGGCCTTAGCAATACTGTAGTCGAATAATAAGAAAGGAGTGTTATGGAAGAACAGAGTGTTTGAAATGAAAGAAATTTCACGACACAAATTCGACTTTTTATCGATTTTTACTAGGTATTATAGTTATTCAGTATCTTGATAGTAATGATGAATAATGATGATCAGTTGATAGTAATGTGATAGTAACACAATTATGAAAAACCTAATGATAAGAGACATAGCAGTAGTTTTTACAAATTTTCTTGAAAAGACTGTCAAAGTAAATATAAATAATACTCTATTTATTCAATGAGATGGTATAGGTTACTCTTTAGTTAACCTTCAAGCAAGTTCCCACACGAGCTCACATACATTTCAAATAACATTCTCTTACAATGCGCGGTTTGTTATTGTTTGTGAATCACGCGCTGTCACATACAACGTATTGTATTGTGTACTAATAATTAATTGGAATATGCTCTATTTGTAGTACACGTTGTTATAATAGTCGGATATATTAATCAACTTGTTTACTTCGACACATAAAATTTATCTGACGGCTTATTCATTCAAAAATATTATTAAAAAAAATGCTAAAGTTATGTAATGAAATTTTTGGCAAACTTATTGGCAAATATTCAAATATTAATAATTGATCATCATATATACATATATGATAAATTTGATACTAGGTAATCTTTACTTATTATAAAACAAAGTCGTTATTTTTGATGTACCTATGTCCCTATGTGAGCTTATATTTTCCAAACTACGCAACGGGTTATGCTGCGGTTTTTTTTTAATAGATAGAGTGGTTTAAGAGAATAAATAAATAAATAAAATAAAAAAATAAATATTTAAGGACATTTCACACAACGTCCTTAATCTTTACGGGGCGCCCATCTGGGCGAAGGAGGGCCTCCTTCGCCCAGATGGGCGATGGAGGCCGAAAACACGACTGGACGACTGCGACGTCCGCAGCGGGTTATGGCGCAGAGGGCTTCCAGAGCGTACAGCAGAGAGAGGAATATAAAAAAAAAACAAAGTCCTTAATATTAATACGTCTTTAGAATACCTTTTTTGTGCAATTTGTTAAGGTTTAATGTACATTAGGATAGAGAGCTCAAATCAAATCAAATCAAATTTAATTTATTAATAAATTAAATGTACCTCTGTACCTCTTTTACCAAAGAGGTACAAAAATATAAAATACAGTATCACTATGTCCTGCTTAACGAGCATACAATATTTAAAAACAAAAAATAAAGATATACACAATTAATATTATTATTATCATTAATTTATTAAACTATTAATTAATAATCGCTCGATCATTAAAGTATTCTTGAATAGTATAATACGCCTTGTCATATAAAAATGTCAGTAAGTTTTTTTTAAAACTTTTTATGTCAGAGGTTTGTAAAATAGTTTGTGGTAATTTATTAAAGATTTTCGATGTCATACCGATAAATAATTAAATGTTTAATTAATTTATTAATATAGCCGTGGGTGAAATCGCGTGCATTAACTAGTCTTTTATAAATAAACTAGCTGACCCGGCAAACGTTGTTTTGCCATACTAAAAAAAAAACTTTGAAAAATAGATGTTAGCCGATTCTCAGACCTACTGAATGTGCATACAAAATTTGATAAGAATCGGTCTAGCCGTTTCGGAGGAGTACGGTAACTAACACTGTGACACGTGAATTTTATATATTAGAAGATAAAGCATGAAAATTAATTCCTACGAGCGGGACTTGAATCGAATTTCCTCGTAAAAACAATTTTTCTGCTCTAAGTAGTTGCTTATAGTTATGCATATCATTTGCAATGTATTGATTTTTAGGGTTCCGTACCCAAAGGGTAAAAACGGGACCCTATTAGTGAGACCTCGCTGTCCGTCCGTCCGTCCGTCCGTCTGTCACCAGGCTGTATCTCAAGAACGGTGATAGCTAGAGAGTTGAAATTTTCACAGATGATGTATTTCTATTGCCGCTATAACAACAAATACTAAAAATAAAATCAAATAAATATTTATTTCCATACATTAAACATGATTTTTTTACCGTTTCTTGCTCGATACTAATAACGTTGCCTTATGTTGCATAGATAATGGTACGGAACCCTTCGTGCGCGAGTCCGACTCGCACTTGACCAATTATTTCCAAAACTTCTCTAACAAACTATTGCATAACCTCTTACATAATTTTCTACCGCTCACTTCGAAGGTTGCGCTTGCAAAATCACTTCTTCCGATTTTTGATAAATCCTACGTCAGCTATTTCGATTTTACCGAAGATCGACTAAACAAACTTGAGTGTTTTCAAAATGTTTGCATTAGTTTCATATTTAGGTTATGTAAATATGACCATGTCATATCGCAATATCAATGTTCAAGTAGCTACTTAAACATTTCTACATCTTTGCTAAAATTTTTAACATTCACACTATATTTAGTTATTATTTACTGTCTACTTTTAGTTGAAGATTTTATGATAAGCTAGCTGTTACCCGCGACTTCGTACGCGTGGAATATAGAAAATATTTCCCGTTTTTGCAACATTTTCTGCTACTGCCTCTCTCTCTTTCCAGCCCATTTACGTCCGACTGTTGGGACGGGCCTCCTCCACTTTGGAGGGATTATAGTCTACTGTGCCGCGCTGACCAAGCGTGTTGGCACAGGGTTTTTTTTCGAGTTTTCTGTCTCTCACAGAGGATGTTATCTGTGCAATATCCCTTAGCTGACTTTTACAGCACCTTTGGGAGGAGATAGGGTGGTGACACTTGTATTCTTAATCCGTCACCACACGGACTGCTACTGCCTAGCACCTTTTAATCGCAGCGTGATGTTTTATAGCCTATAGCCTTCCTTGATAGATGTTGTATTCAACAGTGAAAGAATTTTTCAAATCGGACCAGTGCAGTGGTTCCTGAGATTAGCGCGTTTAAACAAACAAACAAACAAACTCTTCAGTCCGTACTGGTTAACATAATATTTTCTACTGGTTAACACTTGCGCGACTCATCTTTTTAAATAAAACTACTTTTTACGGATTTAGACGCGTATATTATTTAGAAGCGTCTCACCCGTGACCATGGTGACTGAAAAGTCTCCGAAACGTCGGGCCAAAATTTAAAACAAATATACGCGTCTAAATCCGTAAAAAGTAATTTTATTTAAACTCTTCAGCTTTATAGTATTACTATAGATAGAAGATTTCTTGCACAACTAAAACCCAAGGAATTTCTATCTAAAACCTAATGTAACTATGATCGTTAGGAAATGCCATGTTGGAATTGTAAACATGAATCTATCTCATTAATAGGGTTCGTCAACAAACCATGCTCCATACAAAAATGTGGACATCATACTCCGTTGTTTTCTTCGTGGATATTTCCTCCAGAGCAAGTATTTTTCAAACAGTTTCTACACTTTCTGTTTTTGAATACTTAATAACCAAAAGAAATAATAATATGACCATTCATAAGGACTGTCTTTTACGCGTTTCTATAGATGAACTTGCAAATTTGGCAAAAAAATTTGGTAAAGCTTTTCAAAAAATGTAAGTTATATGAGCATTTTTGTTTTTTATTGCCGTTTATGTAATCTAATATATAAAATTCACGTGTCACAGTGTTAGTTACCGTACTCCTCCGATACGGCTAGACCGATCTTTATGAAATTTTACATACATATTCAGTAGGTCTGAGAATCGGCCAACATTTATTTTTCAAACCTTTTTTTTTACTATGGCAAAATAACGTTTGCCGGGTCAGCTAGTAATATATAAAGTAAAGGCCAAGATAAGTGACAAACTTAATTTTGTGGTCAAAATAGTATGATATCGATCATTCTATTATTTAGTAGAGTCGTTCTTATAACAAAGTGTAAACTCTAAATACACCTATACTATCTACATTTACCATTGTCTTGTTTTGATTAATGAATGTTTAATAGCAGTTGTTACAGGTTATGGGCGCAGTAGTCCGTATTCAGTGTGGTAAAGATATTTCGTGAGTGGCTTGTGGATTCAATAGTATTAGAAGGAATCTTCTCTTAATTTTTTAAGTAAAAAATGAGGTAAATTACATCAAAGTGTCTTTGTGAAAAACTTAAATTTATTTGTATTGTATCTGAGTTTTTATCACGTTTGATATAGTTTCGTTTATATTTATATATTTATGTAATAAACCTTTGAAAGTTTTACCCTATTAGCAATAGACGGATTGATCTGAAATTTTACACAAGTATTAAGCACCGATGATAATGTAATAAAAAAAAAATACAGTATCCTCAAGCCCGTAATCTAAGCAAAATATTTGTGCACTTTGTAAGTAATAAGCATGTATAACTATCAGTCAGTACTTTAGATTAAAATAAGATTGTAATTTTATTTTACATATTTAAAATGGCTACGACAGCTCTGCGTGAGAAATTGTAGATAGGCAGTATCTTATCTATACCTAAGTGTAATAATTTATATTAACTTATGAAGTGTGCTCTTGAGCTAGAGACGTACTAGAAATATATAAGATCATCGAACAAGGAATTAATCTATTGATTTTTAACTTAGGTGAATAATGTTGCAAAAGCGGGAAAATTTTCAAAAATCCACGCGTACGTAGTCGCGGCCCACAACTAGTGTCCAATAAAAGTATAATATAACAGATATATACTAATCGTCTTATTCATAATGACTTATCGGAGGTTTAAAAGTTCGCTAAAATAGGTTTGCGAAAATTGTCAAAACTTGTTATTCATAATAGTCTTTTTATGCTAAAACTTTTATTATCTCTCCGATAAAATCTCCGTTTAAACCTCCGATAAGTCATTATGAATAAGACCGTTAATCTAAAGATTTACATAGACAGAGTGATCTAACTACGCTTTCCAATCAATTCTATTGTTCACATCTGAAAAGAAGGAGACAGTCTACATATTCTTCAATCGTGTTTATGTAGAAGAATGAGTGTTGAAAAAGCGAAAGATGTAAGAACAGAACTAGAAAGGTATCGACAACATCAGCAAAACGTGTAGGCTCTGTTAACTGGTTACAATTTAGAGGACTTTCTTATGCTTGTTTGTCACTTCAGTTATATTAAGAATGTCTGTTGTTTTTGCTGCTTATCTCATAAGAGAACTTCCGTAATGATGTGTTTAGAAATAAGAATTAAAATTGATCTCCAACATAGTAATAAGTTAAGTTAAAAGGTTAATACCGCTACTCTTTGCAATATCAGTTGACTAATTGCTATTCGCGACTTCGTATGCGTGGAATTTGGTATTTTTTTTCTCGTTTATGAAACCTTTTTCACTAATACTTCGCTCCTATTGGTCACAGCGTGATGTTATATAGTCTTCCTTGATAAATGTACTATACGACACTGAAAGAATTTTTCAATTCTGACCAGTAGTTCCTGAGATTAGCGCCTTAAAACAAACAAACCCTTCAGCTTTTTAATATTAGTATAGATATGAATTCAAATATCGTTTCAGATGGTTCAGCAGTCATTATGTATTTTATTATTATATGCTTTTTATATCAACTAATGTGTTGGCATATTGTCCTCAAAGTGCTTTGTCTTCATTACCCTTCGTATTGGAGTATGTTTTGTGGCGAGGATGGCACCAAGCTCTGATATATTCACCAGGCATTGAACAAGGTATATGTAAAGATTTTTACAGAAAATTTGTGACTTGACGCTAAGAGACACATGAGGTTTTAGACTGCTAAGCCTTGATTTTATCTACGTAGCTACGACTATGTTTTGTAGTTATCCGCGTGGTGACGGATTATGAATACAATATTGTCATCACCCCTTTTCCTTCCCAGGGTGCTGTAAAAGCCAGCTAAGGGATATTGTGTATACAGATAACATCCGTTGTGAGAGATGGAGAAGTCGAAAATTAATCCTGTGCCAACACACCTGGACAGCGCGGCGCAGTAGGTACTCGTAATATATGCCCATAATGCCTTCCAAAATGGAAGAAGCCCGTGCCCAACAGTGGGACGTTATTGGCTAGAGAGAGAAAGAGATTACGTTTCGACTTAAATTATAGTAAAGATATAAAATTTATAGATTATTGAGTTTCAGTGTTTTATGGAGTACCTACTAGCGAACACCCGCGAAAGAATCGCGTGGATTTCAGTTTCCGCGTTTATCTTTATAAATTCTAGCCTATGTGTTATTCTGATGTTTATGCTACATTATTGTAAAGTTTCATTATAATCCATTCAGTAGTTTTTGCGTGAAAGAGTACCAAACATCCAAACGTCCATACTCACAAACTTTCATATTTATAATTATTATCAGTAAGAGAATACTTATTATGTTAGTACAGGTACCCAGTGGCTTTGTGTTAATCTAACTTTTTATAATTGCTGTTCACTTTATTGAATAGAAATTTCAATAAAGTTAATAACTAATTGTTATTTCGCAATATGTTTTCTACCACTAACTAAACCGTAGGCGCTAATTCGAAATCAGATTTTTAACTTTACAGTCTCCTAAAATATTATGCTTAGCAACTATTTTATGTATTGAATAATAAATAAAAAGTATGTTTGTACTTACAGTTTGACTGTTCCGTAGATGATTTCAACAATCAAAGCCACTATTCACAAATATATACATTTAATATTAACTGCGTGTGTATTCGCGGGCGTGCTTATGCCAACGTTGTATTAAGACTGTCACGATGGATGTACATTGTACAAAAATAGCTACTAAACATTTCAGAGTAGGTATTTGAAGCAGCCTATTGCAGTCTTTGAAAAACCGGCTAAGCACAATTTGGGTAAATACGAAAAGTTCTGTACCATTATCTTTATAATAATATTCATCATCTTAAATGACACCGCGTCATAATTTTGTCGTCTAAGCGTATCATTATCAAGTTAAAATAAAAACGTTTATTGTTTGGGAACAGCCCTAATTATTAACGGTCAAATCTCTTTTTAGGTATTTCACTTGTAATCAGTCACCACACGGGCTTTTTTCACACGCTAATATTAGTTCGGTAGGTATTGTAAAGGTCGTGATCATTGAATATAACCTATTCAATGATAAAGGCCACATATGGTTTATTTTTTAAAAAAAGTAATAAAATTTTTTAAAAAGGAATAAGAAAAAAAAGAGAGGTTTGAGGATTCGAGAGGACATTAAAAATGATGTAAAAATAGATATTGTGAAACAAATATGAATTTAAAAAGAATACAATTATTTATAAAGCCTTAAATGTTTTTATTTTGTAAGTGTAACAAGTCCTAGAAGGGAAATAAATGTATTGTTCTACAAGAAGAAGGTTTATGTGAAGCATGAGGCATCACAGTATCTATCAATGTATTAATCTATGTAACGGAATCTTTAAAAGTGAGTTTCACCCACTTAAAGTAGTCGGATCGATCTATAATTTTGCACACATATAAAATTTTCCCCTTTTTTGCAACATTTTTCACTACTCCCTCGCTCCTGTTGGTCGTAGCGTGATGTTATATAGCATATAGCCTTCCGCTATAAATGTACTATTCAACACTGCAAGTATTTTTCAAATCAGGTCCGTGGTTCCTGACATTAGCGTGTTCAAACAAACAAACTCTTCAGCTTTATAATATTAGATATTAAGAGGATACCAAAATAGCTTCGTGCATTTTTCTATGTACGAAGTTTTCATTGTTTCTTTAGATTGAATGGCTAGAGCTCTAATTTTTAAGTATATGTTTTTTCAATATATAATCTAGGATCGCATAAACTCAGAAACGCGATTGAAAAAGTTTTCTCGATAGAAAATCTTAGCGAAACAACCTCTCTAATTTTTTATTTTTTTCATTTGTCGGTCTATTATCGCGTATTAACTAATGAAATAACTTTAAAAACATAAGTAACTATTATATATAGAAACACGTAAATCAGAATTAAAATATATTTAGTAGATTTTGAGTAAATAGGAAAAGTATCCCTAATTCTTCATTTTCTGTGCCTACTGGCTGTGTTAATATGTACGTGTCGGCGATGATATACGATAATATTGATGTAGGCCCTTAATATAGATGACAAAACACAAAATTTTATAAGAATCGCTCAAATCGTTTCGGAGGTGGACAACGCAAACACGAAACATTAATTGCTTTCAGTTAATTTCCAATAACTACTCTGAAGTGCGTAGTAGCTCGGTGTACAATGTGTCTGTTAGTCACGTTTGTTTATCTTACGTGAATAAGAGATTGTTCAGAATGTGTTCGCGGCACAAGTTCGTCACGTACTTTCACTGAGCACATACCTGACTATTACAATATGACTCATGACATGTATCAAGCTTAGTTATAACAACATATTATCCTAATCTTTACTTATTATAAAACAAAGTCGTAATTTTTGTATGTATGTCCCTATGTGAGCTTATATCTTCAAAAATAGCCGTTGGATCTTGATGCGATTTTTTTTTATAGATAGAACGTTTCAAGTGGATGGCTTTTTTGCATAATATGTTGGGGTTTGCTGTATATTGGATGAGATATGATTAAATTTTCTGATGTGAGGGACAACAAAATAATGTAATGTACCGCGGGGCACAGCTAGTAATATAATAAATGTGAAAGTTTGTGATTATGGATGTTTGGATGTTTGTTACTCTTTCACGCAAAAACTACTGAATGGATTTTAATGAAACTTTTCAATAACGTAGCTTATACATCAGAATAACACGTAGTCTACTTTTTATCACGAAATAATGCAATGTTCCCGTGGGATGATAAAAAATTGGCCAAGTGCGAGTCGGACTCGCGCACGAAGGGTTCCGTACCATTATCTATGCAACATAAGGCAACGTTATTAGTATCGAGCAAGAAACGGTAAAAAAATCAGTTTTTTGTATGGGAGCCCCCCTTAAATATTTATTTTATTTTATTTTTAGTATTTGTTGTTATAGCGGCCATAGAAATACATCATCTGTGAAAATTTCAACTGTCTAGCTATCACCGTTCTTGAGGTACAGCCTGGTGACAGACGGACGGACGGACGGACGGACGGACGGACAGCGAAGTCTCAGTAATAGGGTCCCGTTTTTACCCTTTGGGTACGGAACCCTAAAAATAACAGATTAACATAAAATTTTCATGGATGAAAATTCGTAAGCATGTTGTAGTTATACAATAATAAATAAAGTTACCAATTCTACATGCACAAATAAACTAAACTTAACTAAAAAAATGAAATTTGATTGTGTTAATAACACAACTCGGCAATGTTAACTGAATTTTCATATCATAAATCTGTATAATATAGAATAACAATTTTAATTATTGTGAATATGATACAGCATAATAAATCAAATTGTGGTGGAAAAAGTTGATCACCGAAAGCGGGACTTGAACCCACGACCTCGGAATACCGTTACCTCGTTCTGCCAACTGAGCTTATTGCGGTCGTGCTAACAGTAACCAAATTAGACCACCACAATCGTCACTCGATAGAGTTTACATCGTATTTTGACGTACAACGCCATCAATCGAGAATATTTTGCAACAATCTCGACCAGCCACCTAGTATTCTTTACAGAATACAATTGGGCTGAAAATAATGACGCGACTGTTATTACTAAAGAAATCTATTAATTTTGCAGTTGACATGCTATGCTTTTACTTAATAAATCAAATTGTGGTGGAAAAAGTTGATCACCGAAAGCGGGACTTGAACCCACGACCTCGGAATACCGTTCCGTAACTCTGCCAACTGAGCTTATTGCGGTCGTGCTAACAGTAACCAAATTAATAAGTAAAAGCATAGCATGTCAATTGCAAAATTAATAAATTACTTTAATGATAAAGCATAGTCTTTTTATTTTTAGTTAAGTTTAGTTGTGCATGTAGAATTGGTACCTATATATATTTACTGCACATAACAGGTTGTCAATGGGCAGTTGTTCGGTTAATGAAGTGTTTAAGTGTCAATGGAGTGGCTTCATCTTCTAATTCATTAAATAACGTCCGAATTCAAGCACATTTAGGTATCGTTATCTTATCACCACGTCTCCGAAGAAATGCAACGGGGAATCTTTCTGATCTTGTTAAGAAAGTTAGTATTTTTTTTATTTTATATATAAAGAATAGGATGATGGATTCTTTGTCAACCTAAACTCACCATTCAGTCTTAGTCTACTCTACTATTGGAGAATATTTGGTGACCTACACCTCCCTTTATCATGCTGATTAAGACTAGGTATTGTTCTATTTACATTGCAATCAGATTCAAGATACTCTCTCACAAAGAAAAGGCAACTAAAGAAATGCTAAAAAAAGTCATTGAATTAACTCTAATATTATAGCCGCCTAGCCTTTATAATATTAGAGTTAATTCATTGACTTTTTCTAACAATTACATTAAATATTTTAGTTGCACAAATTACAAATGGATACATCTTCATACGACTGGTTAATCACGGCTAGATCAGAACAAGATTTTGGATTTATCAACGAGATACTAAATGCGACTGCAGTAAGATTTGATCAAAACCTAATGGTTGGTTATGCTAACAAAAAACTTAAGACCAAAAGAAACACTCTGAACCTTTGCGATAATAATTTTATTTATAATAATAATCAAGGTTTTCATGAAAGTGGTCAAAGAGAACGTTACTGTCAAAATTGTAGAAATGAATACAAAAGTCTTTATAAAAAATCCGAATATGAAATTAACTACTATCGCAGTTCTGCAAGATTTAAGAACCTAACAAGATATAAAACTTATAAAAGAGATGGCAGTATCAAACCTCTCTTTCAATCTGGAGTGATAAATTATAATTATTCAAGAATATTCGATATGATTAACGCGAGTAAATTCTCGATTAATAACAATCGATTAACTAAAATGGATGCAGCGAAAAATTTTAATTCTACACCGTATGTTATCTCTGTTATACAGTACTTTAAAGTGAGGATCAATTCTACATTGTATGCCTATTTTTTAGGTAAGCATTTTGTTGTTGTCTTTAACCGAATCATTATTAATTGTTCTGTGGTCACCAATGATATCTTAACCAATAACCACATCCCTGCAATCTACAAAAAGGGGGCAAGCTTGATACTTGATACGTACGTTTGTAGGTCTAGAAGAAGAACTTTACTTGAATGAGATTTTGAACTAAATATCTATATCTATCTACATATATCTATACTAAAAAGTCGATGTCCGCACTTTGAAAATATTTAAAAAAAATGGTTATAATAATAAATAATAAATAAATAAATATTTAGGACATTTCACACAACGTCCTCTGGTCCCAAAGTAAGCTATATTTTTATGCTTGTATTATGAGAATCAGATACGGATATACCAGACGCAGTACAAACATTTGTATGACATTTATGCATATCACACAAATGATTGTCCCAACCGGAAATCGAACCCGCGACCTCGTGATCGGCAGTCCATTACATAAACCACTCCACCACGAAGCCTGCTGCTACTGCGTCTGGGGGTTTACTATGTATTATAAGTATGTATTTACAAGAGAAAAGTAGTATATGTAGTCTATCCGTATCTGATTCTCATAATACAAGCATAAAAATATAGCTTACTTTGGGACCAGAAGACGTTGTGTGAAATGTCCTAAATATTTATCTATTTATTTAATATTATTTACTTATTTAATAATAATTTTAGATAAGCTACAAGATTCAGAAGAAGTTCTAGAAAATTCAATACCTACTTTAATTTTACAGGTATTTGGAGTCGAGAGAGCTCTATGTCAGCTATAGAGACACCGTATCCAGTAGAAGCTCGCAACTTCTTAGGTGAAGAGCTCGTAGTAGGGAGGTGTAACTCGACCGGAGATGGCAGTCCTTCACTTGATGATGATGCTCCAACGGCAGGTCCTATTTTGGACGATATTCTTCACTTTCTGACTGTACGGCTAAACTCTACGTTAGTATATTCTTTGCAATTTTATTTATTGAATATCGTGAACTGTTTTATAGTTACTGCTCTTTTTAGGGTTTCGTTCAAAAAAAGCCCTTATAGTCTCACTTCAGTGTCCGTCTATCTGTCTGTCCGTCCGTCTAACTTTTTGTACTCAGCAACGGCTGAAGTTATCAATTTGAAACTCATACGATGTGTAGATCTATTCACTCTTGCTGCAAAGAATACAGTCAATTCACATACAAAAGTAATTAAATACGTAAGTGGCATCATATGTACCCATATAAGCCATTTTATTAACTTAAGTATTTCTACAGGCAAATTTCCTGATGATTTAAAAATAACAATAATAAAACCATTGCATAAAAAAACGATACAAATTTAATGGAAAACTACAGACCCATCGCACTCATTCCAGTGATATCAAGAATTTATGAAAAGTACCTGTACGCCATTACGCATATTTAGAAAAAAATAATATACTATGCAAGGAACAAAAAGGGTTTAGGAAAAATAAAACAATAAATATGGCTATTTACGACTTCTTACTTACAGTTACTACTAATGTCGATAGAAACACACCTCTTTGTGCCATGTATTGCGATATGACACAAGCTTTCGACTATGTGGACCATAAAATATTAATAGATAAATTAAATCATTACGGTATAAGAGGTATAATGTGTCAGACTTAATTGCATCATATTTATCTAATCGCAAACAAATTACAGTAATAGATAGAATAAATAATAAAAACAAATTTGAGACAACTTATGTCACAAAAGAACGTGAAATAAAATTTGGTGTACCCCAGGGTAGCGTACTGAGACCTCTTCTATTTATTATTTATAAATGACTTACCTAGAACAATTACTCACCCCATGACATTGTTCGCTGATGACAGTAATATAGTAGTAGCCTCTAATAAATTTGACGTATATGAAACCGACATAAACGTATCTTTGACATCAATAATATCTTATCTTTATAACAATAATTTAAAAATAAATAATAAAAAAACTAATATAATGCATTTCAGTCAACGAAATCCAAACAAAGAATTTTTGGGTCTTACTGTAGATAACCGGGCGCACATAGAGAACGTCTGTAAGAGGGTCAGCAGTGCCGCTTACGGTTTGTACAGACTCTCTTCAATTGTTAGTACTGATACATTACTTGTCGCCTACCACGGACTTGTTGCCTCGATATTGCGTTATGGTGTTATTTTCTGGGGAAACTCCACTAATAAAGATATTA
Organism: Orgyia antiqua; assembly: GCA_916999025.1. Taxonomy (NCBI): domain Eukaryota; kingdom Metazoa; phylum Arthropoda; class Insecta; order Lepidoptera; family Erebidae; genus Orgyia; species Orgyia antiqua. The sequence continues at coordinate 1,246,946 of OU779865.1, forward strand.
TTTTTAAAACTCAAAAGCGGTGCATAAGAGCAATGTTTGGTTTGAAAACAACAGATAGTTGTAGATCTTATTTTATAAAACACAAAATTCTAACACTTCCGTCACTATATATTTACGAAACAGCACTGTTTGTAAAATGTAACCAACATTTGTTCACGCGGTTAGCAGAGGGTGCCACCCGTAGTCAACGGGACACCATTAGGTTACGAGTGCGGCCTGCTAAAACTAAATTCATGACCAAGAGCATTTTTTGTATTGCTCCCATTATATATATCAAAATACCTGACAAAATTAAAAACTAATATTAATTCCTTTAAAACTCAATTAAGAAAAATGCTAGTTGAGAAATGCTATTATAGAGTTTCTGACTTTTTACATGACTAGTCTTTTTATTTATATAGTTGCTTGGAGCTCTATATTTATTTTTTCACCACCAATATTTTATACCTGTTTTATATCCCATGTTTTTAACAAATAAAGAAATTTTGAATTTGAATTGAATTTGATGTAAGCATAAGTAAATAAGGATTATTAATCTTATTTTAGTTTATGGTCTTTAGATTCTTGCCGTGAGTCTTTTGCCTTACAGTCATCTGGTACATGGTCGCGTTACCAGATGACTGATGCAAGGCTGATTAAGTTCTACTGTATAAAGGAAAAGGTTCACAGCAGGAATGCAAAAACTACCGCGGCAATAGCCTTTTATTTTTTTATTTATTTATTTAAAACTTTCGGCACAATTAAGTACATAGGCGGAATTAATGCTAAAAGCATTACCTACCAGTCAACCTTGGGTGATGCAGAGACATTTGTAGTAGGTGCTTTACTAACTTAAAAGAATCATGCAATATCATTATGTATTTTATGCTAATTTATGTATTTTACTTAGTTTAGCAATACTAAGTAAAATACAGCCATAATAAACTACACCTTTTAAGTGTTGTAGCCTAATTGTACGCTAAGGTCTTGATTAATAGAGTGATGAGTATGACAGATCAAAAACTATGGAATGTACAAGCAGGATTTTCAAAGGGAATGTGATGTGTAGATCAGGTTTTCTCCGTAAGGTGTATAGCTGAAAAACATCTGGCTAATCACAAGAAAGTCTACTGCGCTTTCATAGACTTGGAGAAAGCGTATGATAGCGTGTGGAGAGATGAATTGTGGTCGACACTATCTATATATGGAGTTGGCGAGCGCTTGGTGCAGGCACTGAAATCTCTTCAAAGGGATTCCAGAGCCTGTGTCAGGATAAATGGAGCATACACAGACTGGTTCAGCATCTCTAGGGGTGTGAGACAGAGATGTGTAGCGTCACCATGGCTGTTTAATCTACACATAGATAATTGCCTGGTAGTTTTGAGAGAGGATGATGATGGATTGGTTGAGTTGTCTATTAAGTGTTTTCTTTACGCGAATGATCAAGTTCTACCTGCACCATCTCCGGAAGAACTGCAAGATATGGTAACTAGAACGAATGAAGCATTTAGATTAAAAGTAATGAAAGTAAACGTAAGCAAGACGCAAGTTATGGTGTTTTACAACGAGGAGTGTATGTCTGTGTGTAAAATTAAAATAGATGATGAAAGTGTTGAATAGGTACAAGAGTTTGTTTATTTGGGAAGTGTTTTACAAGAGACGGCAAGGTTGGTGCTAATGTGGAAAGAGGGTTATAACTGAATGGTGCCTTGTATGCTATTGCGGCTAGCCAAGCGATTACTGAAAAGGCTCGAATGGTGATCCACAATGGCGTATTGTTACCCACGCTTATGTATGGATGTGAATGTTGGGTGTGGCAGAAGAAGCATGAAAGTAGAGTAAATGCTGTAGAGATGCGCTCTTTGAGAAGTATGTGTGGTGTGACTTTGAAAGAGAGATTAAGAAATGAAGTTATAAGAGAACGTTGCGGTCTGAAAGAGGATGTAGTGACTAAGGTGGAGGAAAGTATGCTTAGGTGGTTTGGTCATGTGGAGAGGATTGACGATAGACGATTAACGCCCGAGAAAATTATACTCCGATGTCATCGCCGGTATACTCCAAAAGGGGCAAGTGCGTAGCACTTACAACCGTCGGGCATGTATGACCAGATGTATGAGTGTGGACGAAGCCAAGGAAGTATGTTTGGATCGAAACAGATGGCGGTCTATAATCTCTGCCACCCCCATGGGAAATACGCGTTATGTTATGATGACTATGATAAAAATGTTTAGATAATCAGAAAGTATCGACCACTTTAATTGGCGGTACGAAGTTCGCCGGGGCAGCTAGTTTAATATATTAGGTATTATTTATTAGCTGATGCCTGCTACGTGTTACGCGCGGATTTAAAAACCAAATCTTAACAAATTAAAATTATACAAATATAAAAGCCATCCTTTTGAACCACTCTATGTATTAAAAAAAAGCGCATCATATTCCGTGCGTGGTTTTGAAGATATTAGCTCACATACATTACATACCAAATAACGACTATATTTTTATCTATACTATACTATCTATACTATAATATTATAAAGCTGAAGAGTTTGTTTGTTTGTTTATTTGAACGCGCTAATCGCAGGAACCACTATTCCGATTTGAAAAATTCTTTCATACATTTATCGAGGAAGGTTATAGGATATATTAACATCACGCTGCGACTAATAGGAGTGTATTACTAGTGAAAAATGTTTTTAAAACGGGGAATTTTTCAAAATTCTATGCGTACGAAGTCGCCAGCAATAGCTAGTAATAAATAAAGATATTGTAGTGAAAATTTGCACTTGTATAATAATAATAATAAATATTTATGGACATTTCACATAACGTCCTCTGGTCCCAAGCTAAGCTTATTATGCTTGTATAATGGGTACCAGTAGTACCAGTACACGGATAGAATACATAAACTACTTTTTTTTTGTAAATACATACTTATTATACATAGTAAACACCCAGACGCAGAACAAACATTTGTACGACATTTATAAACATCACACAAATTAATGTCCGAGGCGGGAATCGAACCCGCGACCTCGTGAACTGCAGTCCGTTATATGAACCACTAGACCACGAAGCCCGTCAATATAATCAAGGTAAAATATATTATAACCTATGTTATACATAAATAAATCTGAATCTGAATATAATAATGGTATATTTCTAACAGGTCATTAATCCGTTATTATGGTAAGTTAGGATTCCGTACATACGAGGGTACATGGACTGGTCTTCTGGGAGCATTAATGGACCATACAGTTGATATAGCGCTGGAACCCGTCACAGTACATACCGCTCGAAGACAGGATATGGATTTTATATTCCCAATAGCCGAAACTATGTGAGTTTAGAAATCTATCCTACTATTATAAAGCTAAGAGTTTGATTGTTTGTTTGAACGCATTAATCTCAGGAACTACTGGTACGATTTGAAAAATTCTTTTAGTTTTGGATAGTGCATTTATCGACCAATGCTATATAACATAACGCGGCGATGAATAGGAGCAAAGCATAAGTGAAAAATGCAAAGGCGTATTTTGAAAATTAGCGCCCCGGGCCATTTGATTTGATACCCTGGGCTAATTCAATTAGCCGCCCTATAAATTAATAGAGATAGAGCAAATTTTTAAACTTTAAGGCTTTCGCCGCCATTTTCAGGCTGGCCGCTCCGGGCCATGGCCCTCTATAGCCCTAGGGTAAATACGCCTCTGGAAAAATGATACAAAAATTGAGAAAATTATCCATATTTTTCTGTTGCGTGCGCTGTGTTAGGGGTTTACGTATGTGTTAGGGGTAAATGTGAAAGTAACTCTGACCCACGGAACCGATGTAAATGAAATTTGGTACACAGATAGATTAGAGCCTGACAAAGAACATTAGCAAAAGATATCTTACAAATTTTTTTTTAGTTGATGATTAATAATTATTTTATTGATTGATTGATTTTTCTGTTATACGAGGGTCAAACTGAAAGTTCTTAGAAAATCAAAAACTAAGCATTCTAGCAAGTTATTAGTTTTATTATAACTTTTCAAAATAGCGTCCATTTACATCAATACATCGCTGCATTCGATGGAACCATTGAGAAAAGCACCTTGCCCACTCGGCCTTAGGGGTCTCTTCGACGGCGTTTTGAAACGCAGCCACTGCTTCTTCGGCGTCCATAAAATGTTTTCCTCGAAGTTTTTCTTTTATTTTCAGGAATAAATAAAAATCGCAGGGTGCGAGGTCGGGGCTATACGGCGGGTGACCCAGTAATTCCACGTCTGAGGTCGCCAAATAGTCGATCGTTTGCCTGGCGGTGTGCGACGAGGCATTGTCGTGATGAAGGAGGATCCTGCTGCGAGGTCGTTTCTCTCGAACTTTTTCCAAGACAAGTGGCAAACAGTTGTTAGTGTACCACTCTGCATTAACCGTTTTCTGATCCTCTAAGACAACTGTCGCGTAATGACCTGTCTTTCCGAAAAACGAGGCCACCATCTTTTTTCCAACACTTCGACCTCTCTTCACTTTAGTTGGCAACTCTTCGGAAGGAAACACCCACTGAGCAGACTGTCTTTTGGTTTCCGGATCATAACAGTAAATCCAGCTTTCGTCACCCGTTAGTATGTCGAACACAGCATTTGAGTCACCTCCGTTAAATTTTTGGATCATTTCTCGGCACCAATCAACACGGCGGAGTTTTTGAGCCTCGGTCAAATTATGCGGTATCCAGCGGGCACAAAGCTTCCTGACCGCTAAATGTTCATGGAGGATTTTGTGCACTTGACTCATACCTATGCCTAGACTTGTCCGAATCTGCTGATAGGTCACTCTTTTGTCAGTCTCTATCATACGCCGCACAACACTGATATTATCTTCAGTCGTCGCTGTAGAAGGCCGTCCCTCACGCAAATCATCGGTGAGATTAGTTCGACCACGTTTGAATTCATTAAACCAGTTGTAAACTGTGGCACGAGATGGGGCTTCATCGTGAAAAGCCAATCGAAGTCTATCATAACTTTCTTGTTGACTTATATGACATCGAAAGTCATAAAAAACCATTGCACGAAAATTTTCTCGGCTTAAATTCATTCTGACGTGCACAGACAATTTTCAATTTGCCGCCAAATCGTAAAACAAATGACAAATGAATGAAATGTATACTCAATATTATTGGTAAAGAGTTCTATTTTCAAAATTTAAACTTATTTTTTTAATATAATGCTTTTAAGTTGCCAGTTCTAAAAACTTTCAGTTTGGCCCTCGTATGTTTCTCATTAGTTCTCCTACTGTGAGCATGGTGTGGTTGGTAGACTTTTTTACGTTGTAGCCTTGTGACTACATTTTGCACCAACCACAGACTAAACTAAGAAAACTACTTATGTCTTTTTTGCTTTTAACTATTTTGGAAGGTTCCGTACCAAACGGTGAAACGGGACCCTGACCCTGATACTGAGACTTTGTAGCCGTCCGTTCGTCCGTCTGTCTGTCACCAGGCTGTATCTCAGAATCCGTAATAGCTGGAGTATCAAAAACTTCACAATTTGCGTATATCAGTTGAAGTTACATCAAATACTCATCATCATTCCTATCCTCATCCCATGTTTGTGGTTCCGTTACTTGGAGGTTCCGAACCCTTCATTTGCGAGTGTCTCAAGAGTACGTAGAGTACGTGTCCACTGTCCAACTCGTCCATGACCCGTGTTTTTTTATGTTTAGGTGCAATATTTACATTCGTCAACAAGAAACATCCACTGTTCGTGATATCTTCTTAGCTCCGTTCAGTCTTCGCTTGGTATTATGTGTGGTAGGGATCGCTGTGATAGCAGCTATCACTATTGTCATCATTAGCCGAGTGACGTCACAAACACGTGATAGTATTAGACGGATGGGTTATACCGAAGCACTGTTGTGGTCTACTGGTATTCTATGTCAACAAGGTTAGTAGCATTAATCGTACTAATTCTAAGTGCACAAGTAAACTGAACTAAAATATAAAAATTGATAGTGTCAGTAACACAATTCGGAAATGTTAACTGAACTTTCTTAGTATATAAACTGTGTAATAAATAGACTAAAATAATATATAATTAATATGAATATGAACAACAAAATAGCCAATTAATTAGAATACACTGTAGTTGTTTTCATTTTTTAGTTAAATTAATTGTGCACGTGAAATTGGTACCATAATCTATTATTTACAGCTGATTAGTCAAACACCTAAGTTAGTTTCATTTTGGATTAGTTTAGTTCTTGTCGCAACAGAATTGGTATTATGACGTAGCAGAGCAGTATAGAGCTGGCGCAACGTGTCAATTGTTCGTGTCATCACATTTTATTGCTATAATTGCAATGTTCAATTATTTACCTATATTATTGATTAGTTCTGCACAATTACATCGTTTATACAATTATATGCACATATCATCACGTTGTCCCACAGCTGGCTCTTACAGCATCATGTGAAAGAAATGGGGTGGTGACACTTGTATTCTTCTGATAAAGTATCTGTGGCTATATCGCTTACTCGGCTTGAAGCCAAGTAAATGTTTGCGAGCGTGAATTACGTTCTATGTGTGTATACGATTACAACTTGACCAGGGGGTCAAGTTGATTCATAGACTAATGAAACAGGTTTTCCCTTCCCAATGGAATACTTGATAAAATGCTTGTAAAAGTGATGTTTGTAGTTTGCAGAAACTGCTAAAGTTGTACTCGCCATAGACTAACCATACTATAGCTTAACTATATTTAGACCAAAGAGTACCATTTAGCCAGGCTAAAGTTATGTGAACTTATGTGTCTTCAAAATTGAACGCAAATACACTATCACTAGGTATATGTGTTAACAACGACTTTTTTTGCATTTTACACAAACATTAATACTTTACCAGGTGGTACATGGACTCCATCAAACCCAGCTGCCAGCGTGCTGCTAATTGTGTGTCTACTATTCGCCGTGGTCACATATAATGCATATGCAGCGTTCATAACATCAGTATTGTCTGTACGAGTGGCGAGTGTTGATACTATCGGAGCTGTACTACATTCACCACATTTCAAGATAGGATATATTAGAAACGGAGCTGATCAAATGTATCTTATGGTAAAGTTACATCGTCATCATTATACCATCAATACGCCTTTTACTCTATAGGCAGAGACTATAAAGCGCCATCTGCTAGGATCTAAACACACTTCCTTGACTTCCTTTATTCTCATACTAGTCATACATTTTATACGACTGCCACGGATCGCCATACCTAAACCGTTGGGGAAGGAAGGTCCTTGAGTGGTCATGCACCAGACGGTTAAGCGTAGGGCACCCTTAATAGGTAGGAGCAATGATATCTACAAGTTCTCAGGTAGCCACTAGATGTAAGCTTGTATGGCGCGTTGTGGCGTTTCAAAACGCAGGCCTATGTTCAGCAGTGGATGGAGAAAGTTTGATGGATGAATACCCGATCTTTTATTTAATATTTATATTTATAGAGATCTTTCTTTCTTCCTTTCTTTCTAGAGCCAGCTAAGGAACATTATAAGTTGAATACAATTTTGGTGAGAAAAAGAAAAACTTGAAACCAAAATCTATTGACATAGGTTTAGTACCAAGTTTGGTCAGCGTAGCGTAAATAGACCAGAACATGTCCAAAATGGAGAAGAAGTGTTCTCAGCAGTGGGACATAAATGGGCTGACAAGATATGGCTTCTATATAATAATTGTTAAATACCGATTTTGTTTTTACTAATCTCATTTAAAAATTGCATAATTATAATTTTAATTAACCGATATTTGCACATGTGAATGGCAAAACATGTTTGAACTTGAAATAGTGTAACACCTTGCATGCATTCTATTGTTTACATTTATTGTTTGTATGTATACACGTGTTTTAGCAAACAAATATATCTATCTATCTATCTATCTAAGAAGAAAAGAAGAATTATTGTGTATTTTTAATTAATTGTACGTTTGTTACAGTCAACTAAAGATGTACAATTGAACGCGTTCTACATCCGCGGTTATTCCAACGCTGACAATTTGGTATCATCAGCTGAAGAAGGACTGGCCCGGGCAGCCATGCAAGATTATGCTTTCTTTGCTGGACAAAGAGTAGCGAGGACTACATTACGGTATTGCAGTTACTATTTTTCTTTACAAGGGAACTTTATTTATGTGTTAAACAAATTTAATAATCCCCGTGGACGCCAAATACAGTGGACGTGTTTAAAGTGCTCTTAAATAAAATTTTAATTTATAAATTTATTAAAATAAATTACAAAAATCACAGTGAAGTACCAGGTGCGCATAACTACATACAAAGCTAATCAATGATGTGGTGGGAAGTCACATTTACATAAAGTACAACTGCAGTCGTCTACATTAAATTCATAGTGAAGTACTAGGTGAACATAAATACGAAGCTACTTTGTGGTGAGCTATTGCACATACATATCTGTATTTGTCTATGAGAAATAGGTTAACGCCTATTATTGACGTGATTCGCACACGCAGTATCCCAGCCCCTCTAAAACAGGCGCCTGCGCAGGGGCGTTTCTGGGGGCGGATCGCATCGCTGCTTGGGGTGGGACCGAGTTGTAGGGGTGGAGCTTATTTGTAAGACAACATTTTATTCATATATATCGTAAAGTTTGTTACTTCTACGTATTTACAAACCATGCCTAAAAAATCACCAACAAAACTCAGCGTAATTAATGCGCCATCACGCTCCGACTCGGACCTTACTAGGCTATGTGAGGACGAACATTCTTTGAATATTAGCCCTATAAACATTAAACAACGTGCAAAGCGTCAATGTCCATCGACTGAAAAGTCCACCGACGAGCTAGCAGAGTTAAAAATTGATATTACGCAAGAAATAAAATCTCTTATCGGTGATCTAATCTTGGCCCAAAACGCCCGGCTAGACAAATTGGAAAACCATTTCCTCGAACTTCTACCTAAATTTTCCTCAATAGAAAACTCGAATAGAGATATAGAAAAGTCCATATCGTTCTTGTCCGATCAGCTTTCTACTCTTGAGACTAAAATCTGTGGGCTCGAAAAAGAACGCACTTGCGCGAGTAACAAGCTTTCTTTGCTCGAAGAAAAACTTGAGTTATTCGACCGGAACCTCATAAAAAGCTGTATCGAAACTCGCAATGTGCCGAAGAAACCTCGAGAAACCAAGAAGGACCTATTTGATATGGTAACTTACTTAGCCAAGGAATTGAAAATCGAAATACCTATTAATTCTATTCGAGACGTGTCTAGGCTTGTCATAGCTTAATATCAACTATAAAACAAGTAAACTCAGCCAAACATCAATCTCACATTAACTGCATACACCAAATATGTTGCCATGCTTTATCTCATACTTTCATTCCTTTACTTCCTTGGTTAACCCTACGCTCTCTAGCTAAGCTTAAAATTACAACAAATTGTAATGTCACATTTGTACTGTTCATTTTTAAAATTTTATCAATGGTTGATTCAATTAACAATTTATTAAATAGTGTTGATCAACTTTCTGTATCTGATTCTAAGTTCTGTACACCCGAGGAATGTAATCAGGATATAGTAACCAACCAAAAGGACTGTTTGTCTATTTTCACTCAAAACATACGGTCTATTAATTGCAACTTTTTAAATCTTCAGTCCTGTCTTGCACGTCTCTCCTTCAACTGTCAAGTCATTGTCTTAACAGAGTGCTGGCTTGACTGCTATAATAACACTAATATACCAACATTACAAAACTATTGTTCTTTTAAAACTACAAAACATCTTAACCAAAGTGACGGTATAGTGGTATATGTCAAATCGGATCTTTCAATTGCTGTTAACGAGCCTGACTTTCAAAATTCTGCCTCTGGTTTAATCGTTCGTATAAACTCTGATTTGGCTGTACTATGTTTTTATCGGTCACCTTCTATAGACAACATAAACACTTTCTTATCTGCGCTAAATAACGTCCTCCCCACGCTCTCTCAAATAAAAACCGTTGTTTTGACGAGTGATATTAATATTGAAGTAAATTCGTTTTCTAATAAACAATCCCATGATTATCTTAACTGTCTTGCTTTTCATGGATTTTAATTTTGGAGGTGAAAGCTGCCTAGACCATGTTTTCCTAAACACTTAACATTTGGCAAGTACTTGTCTACTATGTCTTAGATACTACGATCACCGACCATCACTCAACACTACTGTGTATTAATTATTTCAAACCTTTAATAAAACCTAAAACAGTACGGAAAATCAACTTTGAAATGCTGGATAAATCCATACATACCCTCGATTATATACCCTTAGCATCTATTTCAGATCCTGATTCCGCTATGGAACTTCTTACAGACATGCTTTCCACAGCCATTCGTAATAATTCGTCTAACATCAAGATTACTGCTAAGACTAGAACAATAAAACCCTGGATTTCTCCCGGGCTATTGAGATGTGTTAGACATAGAAATTATCTAAACAAGCAACTTAGACTGTCGCCTTTTAATGAAGTATTACGTGTTACATACAAGAGGTATCGAAATTTTTGCGGAAGGCTAAAAACCAGTATGATACCGAGCAGCATAAAAACATCAGAAAAAGATCCAAAAGCTCTCTGGGACACTATAAGACATATCACGCATACTTCTAAGCCTAAAGTAACACCTAAGGAGCTTTTGAACCTGGCTTCATCCCTCTATCCCCTAACGCCTCTTGTAATGTGGTTAATGATTATTTTGTTAGTATCGGCAAAGATTTAGCTGATGACATCAGAAACTTATTTCCACATAGACCAACAGCCAATAAAGATAGTTTTAGTCATCAGACTTCTTTTGTGCTCCAGGATACAGATGCGAGTGAAATATTAAGTCTCATAAATTCGCTTCGCTCCAGCGCAGCAACTGGCTGGGACGACATTCCTTTAATAGTTCTGAGAAGATACGGACGTATTCTGGCACCAATTTTAAGCTCAATATTTAATTTATGTTTTCAGAAATCTACCTTTCCATATTCACTTACTTACACTTACTCACGAGCTATAATACATCCAATTTTTAAAAGTGGCGATAGGACACTAGTATCAAATTACCGTCCAATAGCCGTTCTCTCTGCACTCTCTAAGGTTCTCGAGCGTCTAGTAAACAATAGACTGGTCCTATACCTGAATAGTTACAACCTGATTTCATCACAGCAGTATGGATTTCGTAAAAAAAGTCAACTTCGGATGCCGTCCAAGACCTCATCACCTATATTGTCCAAAACCTCAATGACAAGAAAAAGGTCCTTACCGTATTCCTGGACCTCAAAAAGGCTTTTGACACGGTTCCCATAGACACGTTGTTACACAAGTTAGAACTAATGGGTGTGAGAGGTGCTCAGCTTGACTTACCTACACAAAAGTTACCTTTTGTGTAGGACTCAGTCTGTTAAGATAGGTGAACATTTGAGTGATGTAAAACCAATCTTTTACGGCGTGCCCCAGGGCAGTATCTTGGGACCTACTTTGTTTTTAGTTTTTATAAATGACCTTTGTAATTTAAAGCTTTCGAAGGCAAAAGTTGTCTGCTATGCAGATGACACCGCTATCACTTTTGTGGCGGATTCCTTTTCTGAGCTTCAATCAAATGCTCAATTGGGCTTAAATACTGTTGTTGATTGGCTCGTGCTACACTCTTTGACACTTAACTTGGCAAAGACTCAGTGCATTAATTTTTCCCCGAAGCCTTATGCTCAATCTAACACTCCTCTAAATCTGTCCCTTCATTCATGTCAGCGAAATACACTATCATGCGAATGTCCTACTATAACTTTTGTAGATACTATTAAGTACCTAGGCATTGTCTTAGATAATACATTAAATTTTAAGGCACATATTGATCAACTAACTTGTAGGGTTAGAAAGCTCATATTTGTTTTTAAGTCTTTAACGTCAAGTTGCTAGCCAATTTATAATAAGACGTGTTTATAGAGCCTTGTGCCTGTCTATACATGGGGAGGGACACATAAAACTTCACTTAAACCGCTTGAAGTCGCCCATAGAGCTATACTAAAAGTCTCTACTTTTCGTCCAATATTGTTTCCAACTGCAGAGCTTTATAAGAAATGTGATGTTCTTAATATTAGACAGCTATATATTTACCACGCCCTATTACAACAACATATCTGTACTCCTTATTTAACAATTTCCAAACGCCGAAAGGACATCATCTGTGACGTTCCTAAGATTAACTTGACTTTTACTAAAAGATTCCTATATTTCTTAGGTCCATATCTATATAACAAAGTAAATAAAAATCTTTCTATTTATCATCTACCTGTACGTGATTGTAAACGAGCTTTACTCAATTTTTTAAAAACTAAATCTTACGATGAAACGGAATTTTTTTTCTTACCACCACTTTATACCACTCATATACCTACTTTAATCCTACTAATATTATAAAGGCGAAAGTTTGTAAGTATGGATGTATGTATGGATGTTTGTTACTCTTTCACGTAAAAACTACTGAATGGATTTGAATGAAACTTTACCACAATATAGCTTATACATCAGAATAACACATAGGCTACAAATTGGCTGGACCGATTTTGATGAAATTTTAACTTATACAGAATTGTATGGCAAAACAACGTTTGCCGGGGCAGCTAGTTTAAAATATTATGGTTAATATGGTTATAACAACACTCAATCATAACTACAAACACACAAACACACACACACAAACACTCTCATAAACATACACAAAACACAAAACATAACATACTCATTTAGGTTTATTCTTTACTGCATGCTGCATGTAACTATTGCTATTCTGAGATTATAAATAAGTATTAAAATGTATTTTTTATAACTATAGTACGTACACGCACAATATATTGTAAACTATAATATAATGACAGGGGGTTAGGTACTGTATCCTAAACACAGGCTAAACTCTTGGCCTAGTTAGGCAATACAGGGTCAAACCCGGAAATTCGCCAAAGATTCTTGTAAATCTTTACTCACCAACTTTGTACTACTGTATAATGTAATATCTACACCTATATGTTTTTTGTGAAATCTTGTGTTTGTGAAATAAAGCTTATTTTATTTTATTTTTTTATTTTAATATATTTGTACCGCTAGCTAATACTGCGTGCGCTCCGCAATTACATATGCGTATTCACGGGCTACCCTTTATGACCTAGTTGTATTTCAAAGTCAAAGTCAAAGTCAAAATATTTTATTTCAAGTTGGCATGTTTTACAAGCTCTTTTTAAACGTCAGAAACTAGGTGTCTGTTCCAAACGCGGATCCTATGGAGAAGAACAGACAAGAAACTCCATGGATTTTTTTTTCCATTTCCTTTAATTTTTTTTTTCAACAATATTATACATAATTGTATCAGGGGTGTGAGAATGATGCCGATCAGTACTATCACGACTAACTAAAACTAACTTTTTTAAAACTAAAACTAACTTAATAATAAAATAGCCTTGTTGGAGCAAATCGACCAGTCCCAGCAGAAGGCACCCGTTCACGAGTATAACGCACACATCAGCCCCGCACAGCTCGACCATTTTGTAGGGAACCGTGCGACCCGACGTGCAACGCTACCAATGCGCGTATTAAAATAGACTTTGACCTATTCTCAGACTTACCCTATATTATATACTAGCTGTTGCCCGCGACTTCGTACGCGTATTATTTAGAAAAATTTCCCCGTTTTTGCAACATTTTTCACTTCTGCTTTGCTGCTATTGGTTGTAGCGTGATAATTGATGATGATTTATTGTTACTTTGTCATTTGGTCTTTGATAAATGTGTAAAACTGCAAATGCTTCGATTAAAACAAAGTTAATATTATAGCACAATAATCTATAGTACGTGTACCACGCCCATGCCTATGGTACAGGGCGGGACGACAGATTAAGAATGCAACTGTCAGCACTCCATGTCCCCCGAGGGAGCTGTAAGAGCCAACGAAGGGATATAGAAGAGATAATATCCGCTATGAGAGCGGGCAAACTCAAAAATTAATCTTTTAGCAACACGCCTGGGGGCCAAGTCTGCTATTCAATGTTGTCACAATGATCAGTCAGTGACGCCATTATGGCGCCATAATGGCGTCACTGACTGATCATTGTGACAACATTGAATAGCAGACTTGGCCCCCTGGTCAGCGCGGCGCAGTAGTGCGACATGTAATAAAGTACTTATTACTATGAACGTTATTGGGCTAGGGAGTCTCTATAGAGAGCAGTCTCTATAGTAATATTGAATAAGTGTGATAGTTAGAAGGGATATCGGCATAGTACCGCAATAGCAGGAAAACGTATTACATATATTACTAGCTGTCCCGGCAAACGTTGTTTTGCCATACTAAATTTTATAAAAGGTTTGAAAAATAGATGTTGGCCGATTCTCAGACCTACTGAATATGTATGTAAAATTTGAGAAGAATCGGTCAAGCCGTTTCGGAGGAGTACGGTAACTAACACTGTGACACGTGAATTTTATATATTAGATATTGCAGTCGGAAAAATATTATCCACTTAAATAACGTCTTCAATAACGACACCAGGTTATATATTCAATACTTTTGCGCACATTCTTAGAAATATATAACAAAAATGTATTCTTTTATTAGATATATACAACGTTGTTCAAAATATCTTACTTTCTACTGATGGAGGTACTTTGAAATTTAAATAAATTACAATAAGTACCTGTATTTTGTCCCGACGCCGACGTTCCGATTGACTTGTATCGACTGTAGGTACGCGTGAACCAGATAGAACTGTTTATATCACGAGAAAGATCCGGTCATTATATGTGTACAAGTCTTAAAAGTTTCAAAACATTAACAATTAATATTTTTTGTATTCTTTATTTAGATGTACTCATTATAAAATAACATCTTTAAATATAAAACAATTAAGTAATATATTTAAAAATATAAAATTACGCGGAGGCTGTACACCTCGCGATTATGGAGGGTCTTGGCATTAAGAAATCCTCGACCCACACATTTTCGCGGGATGTACAACTTCATAACCGAAGAACGAGGGTGATGCATTCGAAATGCAGTGAGCAGTGTCCGAACTTTTCCATCCAGTCCATTTGAATATGCAGGAGTACATCAACAGCGCCATGACCCAGCCATTGTAGGTGCGAACCTTATTGCCACACGACAAAAGGCTGTTTAAAACCTTCAGGCGGCCAAAAAAGTGATTCCGGAATGACTGTTTCATTTCCACCTCGCTGATGCACAAAGCCTGAGACATACCCATGTGTCAGTTGCAAGAAGTGGTCTGATCTGATTGTAGTCAGACAGTTGAATTTCCTCTAATTCCAGTATCCTTCCCCGCTTTACATACACACATAACTGCACATTTGTCCATGGTAAACTGCATCCTAATTCTTTTAATCTGTCCAGCACGTGGCCAGATCGTTTCGGTTACGACGAACTTTTTGGTTAATGGTCATTTCAATGAAGAGTAGCTCCTTAGTACCTTGAGACCCGTTTCTACATCCATTCTGAGAGTCATAGAATTTTGATAAATATTGTGATTATTACCATTATCAAACTTACCTTACATGACAAATTTCAACGGTTCAGCAAAAAAGGTACGAAACACTTAGTATTATTTGCATAGCAAAAAAGTACCTAACCATTTTATTTAATGTGTAATTACAAATATCTTTATTAACGATTGTTTGTAAAGGACACTGCCTTGCCCCGAAGGGCGACTCGATGTCCTCTAGAAAGGTCAATGGCAGTCCAGCATTCATTCTGCATCAGGGCTGTCATTGACTAACAATTGACGAGGAGCTTTTTGATGCACGGTGAGAGGCTCTTTGAGACCAAACCATTCACAGATACAATTATTGGGATGAGTTCTGAAGATGCCACCCTCAACATCCCTGTAACCTTGTATTCCTATATGGAATAGATTCACTAATATCTTAAGTAATTATTTGCTACAGGAGTGTCAGTCAAGCTCGAGGAAGATGTGCTTTAAGAGAACTTCCAGTGCAATCAACGCGGGCACACCTTGCGTTTCCACTGCCCAGATATTCACCATACGCTAGGCCTACACTTGTTTCGTAAGCATTCCTTTATTTATTTTTCTTCTACTCCTCCGATCGTTAATGCCCCACTATTTGGCGAGGAACAAGAGCCTCGATCGTACCTTAGAGAAGGTTTTTATTTTAGTTAGAGCACGCTGACCACGCGTATTGGCATATACATAGTTACGGTCTTTTAACTGGCACATAAACCACCTTGGGGAGAAAATGGCTTGACTTGTTCTATTCTTTGTGGTAACGGCTATGCCTTAATACCTCAGTAAATTATTCATGTTCTTAATTTGCACAGTTTCAAAAACACACCAAACAGAAATGCGATATAAATAGGTCATAACTTGGAAAAGCATTGTAAAAAATAAAAATTAGTTTTTTACTCTTCACTGAAACCTTTTAAATTTTTGTCATAGGCTACTACAATTACGTAGCAGTGGTGCCCTAGCGAGGCTAGAGGCTACCCTGGTGCCCGAGATGCCTCAGTGCGCTCCTCCACCAGGATTCGCTTCTGCTCGGGCCACCGATGTACGCTCTGCGCTCATACTCCTCATTATTGGACTCGTATCATCATTGCTTTTAGGTGAATATTGTATATAACAAACTGAATTGAGGGTTCATAAAAGTCCCAATACAAGCACATACAAAATATAATCTTTGGGTACAAAGTGCGAACAAATGACGGAAAAAATCTTTGGAAGAAAATTATTTCGATTTAGTGTATTTTAAAATTAACATCTGTGATTTACATTTATCTAATTAAGGTTACTTCGCTGTTGTAAAATGATAGCAATAAATATTTTTTTGACATTGGTTTCAAGGGAAATTGTAGAGATATCTTATATATAAAAATCAATTACTGTTCGTTAGTCTCGCTAAAACTCGAGAACGGCTGGGCCCATTTTGGTGATTTTGGTCTTGAAATATTCGTGAAGGTTCAGGGAAGGTTTAAAAGGTGACAAAATATATGGGAAACTAAAATTCCACGCGTACGGAGTAGCGGGCATCAGCTAGTCTTATATATAAAAATCAATTGCTGTTCGTTAGTCTCGCTAAAACTCGAAAACGGCTGGGTCGATTTTGATGATATTGGTCTTGAAATATTTGTGAAAGTCCAGGGAAGGTCTAAACTGTGACAAATTATGTGGGAATCAAAAATTCCACGCGTACGGAGTAGCGGGCATCAGCTATACATATATAAAAATCAATTGCTGTTCGTTAGTCTCGCTAAATCTCGAGAAAGGCTGGGCCAATTTTGGTGATTTTGGTCTTGAAATATTCGTGAAAGTCCAGGGAAGGTTTAAAAGGTTTAAACAAAATATATAGGTATCGAAAATTCCACGCGTACGGAGTAGCGGGCGTCAGCTAGTATATTATAGATTCACACATTTTATTTACTGGAATCTAAAAGCAAAGTAGACTCTATTAGCGGTTTAGGAATCTTGAGTAGATTATATAACCTATTTCACTATAAGTAACTAAACTCATTTTATTCTTTAAAAGCTTGCCTTTTTAACACGCTTTTATAAGTTCGGTATGTATCTATCAATGTATTCATATATTTCAATGTAATCTTTGAAAGTGATTTACACCCACTTACAGTAGTCGGATTGATCTGAAATTTTGCACACATATTAAGGACCGATGACAATGCAATAATATAAAAAAATCAGGACTTTATAGCGTGTGACCAACGAACGAATGGACGGCGATTAAATGGCAATAAATGGCATAGACCAAACGACTTCAGAAATTAAGTTCTTACTTATTCCCCTGTGAACAAGTTACCTAATTATAAATCCATAATATTCTTTGATAAAAATAATGTTAATTATATTTTCAGGTGTAGGCGAGTACTGGTGGAAGAACCGTCGCAAGTTGAAAACAGTTTCAGTTTCTTGTTACGTACGCTTAATAAATACCATTAAGCAGTAGGTAATGGAATGAAAATAAGCAAAATTAGTTTTCTTTATTAGGTGGTAGGTAGTACTTTGTGATGTTTCTAAGTATATATACCTACACACTTTTAAGAAATTTGTTATTTATCGAAAATTAAGTTGTTTTATTTTTAGATTTTCGCCGTATAATAAATATTTATGGACATTTCACACAACATCTTCTAGTCTCGATGTAAGCTATATTTCAATGCTTGTGTTACGGATACCTGATATGGTTAAATAACATAATTATACTTTTTTGTGAATACATTTATTTGTAATACATAGTAACCACCCAGACGCAGTACAAACATTTGTATGACAAATATCACACAAATAATTTGTCGTGTTAGATTTTATCTTTTGCAGATGTTTTCTGTTTAGATTTTCCATTACGTGACTCTTACAGCATCCAAAGGACGAAATAAAGTGATGACTTGGTGTATCCTTAATCCCAAAATTAGTCATAACAGATACCGTATTATATCTCTCTTTCTCAGCCCATAAACGTCCTACTGTTGGATACCGGCCTCTTCTACTTTTGTAGGCTTTTAGGCCTACCATGTCGCTCTGATCAAGCGTGTCGTATAGGGTTTTATTTCGAGTTTGCCGTCTTACACAGAGGATGTTTTCTGCTAACAATGTCCCTTAGCTGGATTTTATACACAGAGAAAAAGGGATGGTGATATTTGTATTCTTAATCCGTCACCACACGGACATCATTATGTTTCTATTTATGTCTTTCGCTTTACCGACTTAAATTAAAGCTTTTGATATGAAATAAAATATGCAACTGTTTTAAGTTAATAAGTACATTCCATTCCCTGGCGCATGGAGTTGCTCTGATATATTAACCTAATATAAACTGAAGTATGTATGCTTTTATCTTTGATATGACAAGAAATAAAAAATC
Source organism: Orgyia antiqua (assembly GCA_916999025.1). Taxonomy (NCBI): domain Eukaryota; kingdom Metazoa; phylum Arthropoda; class Insecta; order Lepidoptera; family Erebidae; genus Orgyia; species Orgyia antiqua. The sequence goes on from OU779865.1 coordinate 1,265,818, forward strand.
TGTCAAGAGCAAAGTAAACTCGCACGCTTAGGGTTTTTTTTTTGGATTGTCTCCTCACCCTAACCGGGCCACGGTGTGTGCCCTGAGCCTGACCATGAGCCGGCAAGGGGTAGCCCCATTACGAGGGGTCCACTCAGTGGGGGGAGCGTTAGGTCCCCCTATCGCGTGTGCCACATTCGGGACAGAAGCAGCCCGCCGCGCTCGGCCTCCTCTCCTGCCAAGGGCGCCAGCATTTGCCCACCGGCGGCCCCGAGTTGGGGCCCTGCGGGGAGGCAACGTGTCTCCGGCACGCTCGCGCTCCCGCAGGGCTTCTCTCTTAGCCGCCATCACCTCATGAGCATATGAGGTGACGGCAGCCCAGCACCGTTCCGTTCCGTTCAGCCATGGCTGATACAATGGCCGAGAGCGACAAGTCAGGCCCAACTGCATCCACAATTGTGGTGCGTTGGGCGGCCCAGCCCGTGCACACAGCGAGCGTATGCTTAGCCGTGTCCTATGAGTCCTATGACCTAATTTTTAGGGTTTCGTACACAAAAGAAACTCTCACTGTCCGTCCGTCAAACATTTATTACTCACCAACGGCCGAAGATATCAATTTGTAACTCATAACATATTATGTAGATCTAAGCGGTCCCTTGCTGCAGAAATTATAATCAACCTTTTAGATCTACGCATTTAATTTATTTATTTATAACTTATTAAATATTCTCAACAAATTTGTGGATGATAACAACTGCATTAGTTAAATAAAACTGTTTCGCAGCTATTAACGCCCACCTTCGAACAGGCGACAATAATGTAAAATAATAAGTTACTAATTTTACAAAACTTAAAAAAAATAATAATAATAACAATAATTAGCCGCCGACGTCACCACCACCAGCACGTCGGCGTGGGAGAGGCCGGCCACCGACCGGCTTGGGACCCCGAGGCTCACCGGCCTCATCCAGGGACCCGCTATCGGTGGACATGTGCAACGCATGAGATGGAATCAAAAAATGAATGAAAGTGTCATGCGTGCATATTATGGGGCAACAGAGGGAGGAACTAGACTCACAGCGTACCGTCATCGAATGCTTGTTCTGTTTCAGGGCCTTGAACCAACCATCAACGTTACTACACAAGGACTATCGGATCAGGTCCGGGCCATCCAAAGGTGTCAGATGTTGGATGCGGCCGTACTTGATAGGCTTCATTCCAGGGGGACAGTTTGAGTCCTCTTTGGTTCTGCCTAGCACTAAACCCTTTAAGTAAACTTTTGGAAGGTTCAGGGCTAGGCTGCAAGTTGCGTAGAGGTGGTCAGGTAATATCCCACCTACTTTATATGGATGACCTGAAACTATTTGCTCCATCTAAGCCCCAGTTAAAGGATTTGCTAAAGGTAACTGAAGCGTTTAGTAATTCTATTGGGGTTTGGTATGGACAAATGTGTGGTCATGCATATAAAGCGTGGCCGGGTGGTGGAATCAGAGGGCATTCAACTTTCTGATTCCACCTACCTTAGACCCCTTATCGTGACTGAGACCTATAAATACTTAGGTATGTCTCAGGCTTTGAACATCAACGAAGTGGAGGTGAAACGGACGTTGCGGGAGCGTTTCTTTGGCCGCCTGAAAAAGGTTCTTAATAGCAACTTGTCAGGTGGCAATCAGGTGCGCGCCTACAACGCCTGGGTCATGCCACTGTTGATGTACTCCTTTGGCATACTTAAGTGGACTCAAACCGAACTTGATGCTTTGGACAGGAAAGTCCGTACACTGCTGACTACCTCTCGTATGCATCATCCTCGCTCATCTGTAATGAGATTGTACATACCGCGAAAATGTGGTGGTCGTGGATTTCTCAATGCCAGAACCCTTCATAATCGCGAGGTGTGCAATCTCCGTGATCATTTTTTGCAGATGGGTGGAGATATGTATCGAGATGTGGTCCGAGCGGATACTGGGCTTACCCCTCTAGTCTTAAGAAAAGAGAACTGGCGAAAACCTGTGGTGCTCAGTACAACCGATCGTGAGACTGTATGGAAGAGTAAGGAGCTGCACGGTAGGTACTACAAGGCCCTACATGGGGCGGATGTAGACCTGATAGCTTCCGTGTCCTGGCTACGCTTTGGGGACCTCTTCGGAGAAACTGAAGGCTTTGTCTGTGCAATTGCTGACGAAGTTATCAAGACGAATAACTACCGGAAATATATCCTGAGGGATGGCACTGTTGATATATGCAGAGCATGCCACTGCGGTGAATCCCTCAGGCATATTGTTTCCTGCTGTTCACGTCTTGCTAAAGGCGAGTACTTGCATAGACATAACCAAGTAGCCAGGATAATCCACCAGCAGCTTGCTCTTCGATACAGTCTCATTGACTCGGAAGTGCCATGGTACCAGTGGCGTGCACAGGAATTTGACACTGGGTATGCGGAGCAGTACTCAGTCACAAAAACTTTTTCTTTTATAGATTTTTAGCATAGCCACGCGACGGATCTCTAAGTCGGAAACCATGCCAACAGAACAAATTAAAATCTGAATATCCCGAATCAGTCCACACTGTACTAGAATTACTAAACAATAACTACGTACGTACATACATACGTACATGTACGTATGTACATACGTTTCATAACTTTTAACATGAAATTTTCGAGTTACATTACCTACCTTTTCACTGAATGACAATTGTGAGAACTTGTTATTTTTAATTTTTAACAAACACACACTATCAACACACATTTCACAATCAAATAACATTTTAAAATCAACAAACGAAAATCCATACAATTATTAAATTATAGAAATTCAATATTAAACAGTTCAATGAATCACACGAAAAAATAAAATGGCCTCCGTCGAACCAAAATATTTCTGCTATTTAAATAAATAAAACCTTACTAAACAAAAACGCATACGTGATTTATTAGACTTCCGACTATTATATTTATTCGGATTATAATAGGTAACGAACGAACGCCGAATACTCGCGGAAACATCCGATCGCCAAAGCATACGGCAGGAGTTCCGGTTCAAGGCGTCTTCAATATGCAAGCCTGTGTGCGTTTGTAAACTGTGCACGGACACCAAAATTTCTACACACATATGAACTCATGGCAGGCGGGCGGTATCGAGCTTGTCCTACGCTTTAACGCTTTTTAAGCAATTTGCAAGCACATATTGGTGCTATTTATGAATTATTAGGCGTTTTTAAGTTATAATATTTTGTTTAATTAATAGTAAATAAATGAATAAAGTCATCTAAAACATACGAACGTTTTATTAAAATATCTGTGAATGGCAAGTAAAGCAGTGCTTTTCTGCCTTTATGGAGCGCACGCCCATGCATGGTACAGGTATGAACCCGAGCCGGTTCTCGAAAATGGTCATGCGACATTGTTCTGGGACCTACTATTATCACAGATAGAACTGTTGTAGCCAACAGGCCCGATATCGTGATAATAGATCGGTCAGAACGCCGCGCAGTGATTGTTGATGTCACGATCCCTCATGACGAGAACCTCGTGAAAGCTGAAAAAGATAAACAGATCAAATATCTTGAGTTAGCTCGCGAGGTTGTCGACGTGTGGTACGTTGACTCTTCAATCATTGTGCCGATAGTAATAACGGTGAATGGTCTGATTGCCAAGAGCCTCGACAAACATCTTGAGAGGCTCGCGTTCGGTGGTTGGATCAAGGGTGTGATGCAGAAGGCAGTTCTTCTCGATACGGCGCGAATCGTGAGGAAGTTCCTCTCTTTGGAACCCTGACCGCCGGTAGCTTGGTCCCTGTACCCGATACCGGTGGAGTACTATTTTTTATATTTTTAAATTGATTATTGTGTGTGTATGTGTTGTATATTGTGTTTGTAATAATGTTATGTGTGTTATAATCATTTTAAAAATGTAAAAGATAGGATGTTAAATAAATAAAGGGAACAATAATTAAATAAATAAATAAATATGTGTTCATAGACATTTCACACAACGTCCTCTGGTCCCAAGCTAAGCTTATTATGCTTGTGTTACTACTCTTTTGTAAATAAATACTTATAATACATAGAAACACCCAGACGCAGTACAAACATTTGTATGACAATTAGAAAAATCACACAAATGACGGTCCCGAGCGGAAATCGAACCCAATAATAACAATTCAGAAGATTTGTGTATGCATGCAATAGGACACTTAGTGATGGTAAATGTGTGAGTGTGAATGAATACGGATTTAGAAGATATAAACGAACTAGGGCCATTTTAAAACAATTTCGACTTACGCTAGGGAATCAAAACCTATAAGTTACTTCCCGTTGGCATACAGACTAGAGACTTGAAATTTGTCACGGACCAAGTGCTAATATAAAAAATAAAAAACTTGTAGTTTGTTATTATACCACACAAAGAAATTGTTTAATTTATATCAACTTAGGAAGTAACCAAAATGTAGGCGATTGCCTATATCTCAACTACAAAAAAAAGTTGGTGAATTGGTGTAAGGCTAATTAATGGTTTATTTGGCTACAGTTAATTGTTTTTCGGTTTAATATGTACGGTACCTTAAATGTGCGAGTTTATCTCGCTCTTGGCAGGTTTTTTTTTCATGAGTCTGTATTCTCCGTTGTGAAAAGTGCCAAGTTAAGCCATTTCGGGCTCTCTAGCCAACTCTAATAAGAGGCTATTGAATGCTTCATCAGCCTATGCATTACTCTAGGCTCTTATGACGGTACGATACCAAATTATGCTCCATACAAAAGTATGGGTATCGTACTTTCGTTTTTTCTTCGCGAAATTTAAACCGATTTTAATAGTTTTTACGTTATATTATAGATAAAGAGTATATCTATGCTTCTATCACTTTCTTTTTTCAAAACATAATAACTAAAAGAAATATGACGATCCGAAAAACCCACTTTTTTCGGTTTTCTTTAGATAAAATTGCAGCGTCTATCACACAAATTTGGATATATACTCTTTGTCTATAATATAACGCAAAAACTATTAAAGTCGGTTTAACTTTCACGAAAAAAAAAAAGGGAGGACGAAACGTCTTTTTTCAAAGAATTTGTAGGTAAAATCCGCTTCATCTATATTTGTCCCTTTCAGCGCGGCGCTCGGAAATAGGGATAGCAATACCTAAGGCAAATACCTAAATGAGGAGTACAGTACCCTCTTAAAGACGCGAGGCCTGTATCATTTGCAATAGCTAGTCCAAATATAGAAAAACATTGTTTGTAATTAAACGTATTTATTTTCTACAATCTAAAATTATTCAACTAATATTATACAGGAAAATCTGATCATTTTAACTAAGATAATATAACTAAGTATACTAACTAAGTTTAATCTTCCGAAATGCTTTACACACATCCTTTATTGAAAATAAAACCAGTCTATCGTATTTATTGGGAATTCCGACGTATTGGAAACTGTTCAGTCACTTACAGATGAGACTTACTACTAAATTCAGTGCAACAAAATGCTTAGCCACCTTGTCTACTGTCATATTCTTAGAGCATTTATACAACAAGAGTCGATTTTGCTACCGGTTCTACGTGCACAACTAAACTTAACTAAAAACTGAAAGTTGATAGTGTCAGTAACACAATTCGGCAATGTTAACAGAACTTTTTTATTAGAAAATCTGTATGTTATAGACTAACGATTTTAATTAATATAAATGTCAAAATACGCCATAGTTGTTTTTAATTTTTAGTTTAGTTGTTTATATAGAATTGGTACCATTATAAGGTGACTCCCGCTGCAAAAGGTATAAGAACAATGATCATTATCATTGTGTCTGTACACTGTCGTGTCTTAGTGTGCGTGAGGCGATTTTGGGCGAGGCGTGCGTAGCGACCGATAAAATGACGTTATAGTGTTCGTGTGCGTTACCACAGCGCCCCGCCGACGCGGTAGTATTTTTGTCAAAGCAAACACCTCCTGTTATTACTCTAAGGACATATATTCTGTTCTTAAAGCTAGCACTCATGGCAGGTTCTCAAGCGTTTACTGCTTATGCTATGAACATTTTCGAAAAGTCGGCGAATTGCAGCATTAAGAACAGTGAGATCATCGAGAAGTGAAGACCTAATATCGATAGAAGAGTAGTTTTATTGTAATAAATAGATTGCGCAATCGTTATTAAGTAGATAACCTGTATTTTACAAATATCTAAAAGAGAATTTATTCCCTATGTAGATAATGTTCGTCTGGGAGATCTTGTTCAAGACTAGCTGCATTCAGGCAAGTTTGAAAATCTGTGTTAGATTTGGCGAGTGCAGCTAACGCCCTCTGTATAGTGCTTGTTTCAACTGTGCGAAGTTTTGTTGCAAGTCCTAAAGCAGCCCAGACACGTATAAATGCACTTGAACAACCACAATCTGAAATATAAAGATATTTATAAATAAATATGTGGCGACAATTCAATACAATCTACTAAATCAGAATCCTATTACCTAATTTAATAAACAGTGAAGTTTGCAAGGATTTGTTAAGGGGTTTCGATGATTGTTAAATAATGGTACAAATTACGACGGCACGACTTAACCTAATTTAACTAAAACTTTGATAATGCACAACTAAACTTAACTAAAAACGAAAATTTATAGTGTCAATAACACAATTGGGATTGTTCATAATTTTTGACCTGCTGTTTTTATATTTTCTTTGAAAATAAAGACGCAACGAAAGATAATAAGCAACTAATTTCAATATTGTTGAAATATTCATATATTATATTAATATATATATATATAAATATTCATATATTATATTATATTAATAAATATTGTTGAATCAAATAAAAATACAGTTTGTGCGGTTTTATTTTAGTGAAGTTAGGTTATATTTTTAATGCATCAGAATTCGCGTCATATTTAAATATAATTTAATAATTGACCTTGTAATTAACCTTTGAAACTAAGATTGTAACAGAACATTTATAACAAAAATATTAATACGTATATATTGCCATAAAGTTAGTTAGGTAGAGTTAAATTTAATGGGATGCCAATTCTAATTGCACAACTAAAATAAAACCTTAATACTAATAACGTCATTAACACTTGAACATTAATGTTCTGACGAGTATATTTAGATTTTTCTCATCTTTTGGAACTATTTTCTTCATTTTTTGTTACCCGCGACTAAGTACACGTGGAACTTAAAAAAAATTCCTCATTTTGACAACATTTTTTACTGATGCTTAGCTCCTATTGGTCACAGCGTGATGTTATATAGCCTATAGCCTTCCTTGATAAATGTACTTTCCAATGCAGAAAGAATTTTCGAAGATTTCCTATATTGTTTTTTATCTTTTTTTTTTTACTTTTTATACAATAATTGTACAAAGGCGGTCTTATTGCCTGGGGCATTATCTACCAGTCAACCTTGGGAGGTGTAGAGAAGTTCTGTAGGTGTATTCAAAAGTTACAACTTAGAAAATAAAAATCCTAATAATTAGAAAATAATTATTTTGCGCGTTCAAGCAAAAAAACTCTTCAGCTATATAGGTATAGTTAAAATACTTACCATATGTCCCGTATTCACCTGACTTGTAATCATACGGAACCAGATAATGATAGTAAGGCCAAAATGTCTTATTTATTATGAACACGGAGTTGGAGTCTGGGGGTGACCTGCACAAAATTAAAAAAAATATTATGAGTAAACAATCCAGTTTAAATCCCTTCTTTCCCAGCCTATCAACATCCCAAATTTGGGCACGGACCGCCTCCTCTTTAGGAGGGTATACTGTGTCGCGCTCACCAAGTGTGTTGCCATAGGGTTTAGTTCCGAGGTTTCCGTCTCTCACAGTTGATGTTTACTGGTTATAATATTTCTTAACTGGCTTTTGCAACACCCTGGGAAGGAAAAGGACGGTGATACTTGTATTCTGAATTGATCACCACATGGAAAATTGGTGCTTTCATTATCTATATAAACAATAATATAATTTTATATAAACAATAATATATATTTTATATAAACAATAATATAAAAAAGAGACGAAGCTGACGACACAATAAAAATTTTGACGAGCTTAATGTTGATGTGTGGAACGAAACTATACTTAGCGCAATTTAAAAGACTGTCAACGCCACCTATCGACTGGAATAGTAAACTTCAGTTTGTTAAGGTTTGATTTCTAAATTTCACGCGTCCGAAGTCGCGGGCAACAGCTAGTAACGTTATAATTACGGTACGGAACTCATCGTGCTCGAGTTTTACTCGCATTTGATCGGTGTTTTATGATAAAGCTGATATTTTTCCTATTTTTGAACCGATTATTTGGCGTAATTTTTCCTTTAAAATTAGCATAATATTTTTCTTTCCTTTGTAGACTCTATTTTCACGAAATTCTTATAAATAAAGGATTTCTTTTTCCTTAAATGATATTTTATTATTCTGTTTGATTTTTCACTCGTTTTGGTATGAAACGTGCGAAATATTTGTGTGTCGAATCAAAACATGCTTAGATATTTATCGAGGTTAGATCCATTTATACTTCCTCGAATCGTTATTATAAATATCGTTTATATTTTATAAGAACCAGCGAAGTTACAGTTGGACTCACGCACGATTCCGTAACATTCATCATTATTCTCAAAGTCGAAGTCGAAATTTTTTATTTCATGTTGGCAATTTTTACAAGCTCTTTTGAAACGTCAGAAACTAGGTGTCTTGTTCCAAACGCGAATTCTATGGAGAAGAACAGACAAGAAACTCCATTCTCCTGCTCTTATCCCGTTGTACTTGTACATGTTGCAATATGATTTGGCTGATTATTACGACCGGCCGCCTGCCTGACGTCAACCTTCCTTGGGTCATGCAACATGATTCCTTGGGTTAGTTCTTATGACCTGCGCGGGCAAGATATGGGGAGGTGACACTTGTATTGTTTTTGTTCGTCACCCCATGGACATTATCATCATATTATTACGACTTCGGAATACTGTTCCGTTGCTCTCCCAACTGAGCTACCATTGGACCAGCACATGATAACCAAATTTTCCACTACAATATTTCTCAATGTGAGTTAAACATCGCTGGATGTTTTTGAACAACGCCATCTCATCACTTAGTGTTCTTTACAGACCGGTTGGGAGAGGAACGGAACGGTATTTCGAGGTCGTGAGTTCAAGTCCCGCTCATGGCGATAATTTTTTTCCACTATAATTGGAATTATTAAGTGAAAACATAGCAAGTCAATTGCCAAAAATGAATAAATTAAGTATTTGTTGCTAATGTTGTTATGGTAGCAATAGAAATACACATCTTCCATAAGAGTTTATATTATAGATTAATTAGAGATCAGAGGACGATGTGTGAAAAAAATATCTATTGTGCAAGTGTAAATTACCTTTTGTATCATGTTCTACCGTATTTATTATTTCAAATGGCATATTTTATCAAAGGAATTTATATTTCCTTGTAAGACCATGACAGTTTTCTTTAACGAGAATTTCTTTCAGCTTAGAAGAAACCCGAATGAACATCATTTAAAATAATTCAAAGAAAACACGTTAAAGAATTTATAAATAGACAAAAACTAGTATTAACTATGTATTAACATTATATCATAATATTGTCATTACTGTCCGTGTGATGACGGATTAAGAATACAAGTGTCACCACCCCTTTTCCCCCCAGGGTGCTGTAAAAGGGATATTTGTACATAGATAAAATCCTGAGACACGGAAAACATGAAAATAAATCCTGTGCCAACACGCTTGGTCAGCGCGGCATCGTGGACCATAATTCCTTTTTAAATTGGAGGAGGCCCGTAACCAACAGTGGGACGTTAATGGTAACGATTGACGTTGATGGTACTTCGTACGCGTGGAATTTAAACATTTTTCGCATTTTTTTTTCTATATTCTTTCACCGTTTAAACCTTAAACTTCTAAGAATATTCCAAGTAAATTAGCCAAATCGGTTTAGCAGTTCTTGAGTTTTAGCGAGACTTGAATACCTATAATTTTTTATATTTAAAGATTTTTATCCGTTCTCAATGCCGGTCAAAGATATTTATAACATATTGTGAGCAGTTTCGTTCAAACGTGTTCATAATGAATATAATAAAACAATTTAACAATATTTTGTACAATTACTTCTCAAAGTTAATTATAAACTTAATGTTGATGTTTTTTTGCAAATTTGTTGCTCACAAGAATCCTCGCGAGGATTGCCTTCCTTATTATTAAGACAAAATTATGAAAAAAATATAAGATTAACTATACAGCAATTAGCGATATTATAATATTGCTTAAACAAGGTTACTTTTTAAGAGGAAAGGTCAACAAACGTTGAAATTTTTTTTTTACTTGGACATTAAGTACACATGTATGATAACTAGCTGACCCGGCAAACGTTGTTTTGCCATAATAAAAAGTAAAATAAAAAAAAGGTTGAAAAATAGATGTTGGTCGATCCTCAGACCTACTGAATACGCATGTTAAATTTCATACAAATCGTTCAGGCCGTTTCGGAGGAGTACGGTAACTAACACTGTGACACGTGAATTTTATATATTAGACTAGCTGACCCGGCAAACGTTGTTTTGCCATACTAAAAAAAGTTTGAAAAATAGATGTTGGCCGATTCTCAGACCTACTGAATATCCATGTAAAATTTCATAAGAATCGGTCAAGCCGTTTCGGAGGAGTACGGTAACTAACACTGTGACACGTGAATTTTATATATTAGATATAATTCTAATATATTTCTAATATATGATATACTACTACTAGGTACTAAGTAATAATTTTTTGTCAAATCGTGTTTTTTTTTTCACAATTTTCAGCATTTAACTTAATTGAAACCCTAAAATTCTCCCCCTGACGACGCCCATCGTGGATCAAAGAATTGTCAAAACTTGTGGTAATTGGTCGCCCTTCGACCAGCGTGTAGTATTAGGACCGGTTTGTTTATAGTTATAAAATGTTGTCAAACTACTTACTTTTCACCCGGTTTTAGTCCCCAAACGCTGACAGAGCTCTCAATCAACAATGAAGCGTGGACTATGATCAGGTACCGTAGGAATCCAATAACGAATATCGAACTTAGGACCGTGTCGTCCCAATATTCCAGCGGAGCATTCAGTGGTAGAAGTACGAACAGTACACCGTATAGTAGCCAGTATATCCTGTAACAGAACAAATATAAATAATTTAGTTAAGAAACAAAATACTTTTTTGTCATAACAGCATTAATTCTGTGCATTGGTTTTTTCGTGATGCTGGTATTACATACAGACAGACAGACAAAAGCTGTAATGGTCTTTTCTTGGCACAGAGGTTATCAATTGCTATTCGACGTGGTAATGCCGCCAGCCTTCTGGGCACGTTGTCCATGGACATCGATGCAGAGGAATTTTTTGACACATAATATGTTTAAAAAATATTTTTATTTTCTTTAATTCTTTTCCCCCTTTTTTGTGTTTTGTATATATTATTGTAGATAGTTTAAGAAAATTTGAATCTCTATCTTATTTATTCTTCATAATCTTCAAAGCAATTAACAAAATACTTTGCTGTTATATGCTAATTTGCGGTCGTTTTTTTTAACGATGTAAAAAATTTATTCTAATCATGTTTTTTATAATTTGCCAAAATAGTCAAACTTCAACAAAAAATAGATGTGGGATAACTTAAAATAATATATAGCAGATGATGTACAATTATTAACTTCCACTCAAATAGGTTACGATGTTCAATGTGTTCGTGTTTCATAATAGTTTTAATTGCCTATTTAATTATTAAATCACATTACGTGGTGTGCAGCGTGACCTGACGGTATGTAATTTGTTATATCCTTATATGGAGTTTGATATTAGAGTTACTTTGTGCGATAAATAAGCCTATATTATGAGATACTGATCAGTAGTAAATCTTATTATGTATTATTTTTATCATCATTTAAAAAGGGCTCAGACTTTAGCGAATACGTCTTTGATAACGACATCTAGTTACAACTTAAGTATTAAATCAATTAGTTTATTATTCTAGAAGTTACAAATTGGTGCATAGAGATAGCGGATTATTTTTTATATTATATTTATTACATTGGAAACATCTACTACAAATATCTGTGACCATGACACAAAATAGAGCCGTGTCAAGTGTAAGTGCATCGAATCAAAGACTTTAAGCACCAATGGTTACGCCAGAAGATCAGTTAAAATTCCTAGCGATAGGAGAAATCTATTCAGTAAGACATACCGATTGTAGGACATAATGGCCCTGAACCCCGGTAATTGGAGAACAGGGTCATATGTCCAGTACTCGGTGATCGAACCACGCGAATCGATGGCCATGTACACCCACATCCCGAAAAGAATCATTATCTCGTTATCTCGTATTCTTCTTCTCAGATCATTAATGTTCCACTGTTGGGAACGGGCCTCCAACTTCGAGTGGATGTTAACTCTTCTATGCTGCGTTGATCAGGAGTGCTGGCACAGGTTTTAGTTTCGAGTTCTACGTCTCTTACAAAAGATGTTATTTACATAGGAATAATATCCCGCAGCCTACTATTGAGGCACCTTGGGAGAAAAAATCGGGTGGCGACACTAGTATCTTTTATTATTACTCTCTAGTTATATTACCAGTGATAAAAAAAGTTGTTGAAATAAATAGATTTGTGAAGATTTTGACAGAAAGCAGAAGCCTTATTTCAGTGATTCATAAGACTCCCAAAGAACAATACAAGCAAAACTTACTTTTTCTGTATCATAACAACAGAATCCTTTTCTAAATCCGACATATCAATAGAACTTAATAACTTCTCTTGATGTGGACTCAGTTTCCGAAGACGAGACCAGAAGTGTGAGTAGAGGAATCCTTTTGTATTGTCGTATGGGTCATCTGGTGTTTGGAAGTGAGCGTGGTGTAGTCTATGGTGTTGTACCCAGTCGTAAATTGGACCCTGAAAATATAAAAATTAGATGAAATTTGATATGGACGTTCAATTTAGCTCTTACGACCCAATTGAGCATGGACCTCTCGATTCAAGGCATATTTTAGATCGCTATCCAAAGGAAATTTCCTTAATAGCTATAAGATATTCAAATTATATTATTAACGTTCGATATATAAAGGAATATTTAATGCTATTAAGTATACTAAACGTAATGTTAAGATATTAAGTATACTTAATAGCATTAAGTATTCCTTTATAAGGGAGGGCTTACGTCTCCCAAGCTGTTTAATGCATACATAGACGGGCTCCTGGTGGAACTCAGCAGGGCTCGTGTCGGGTGCAGTGTCGATGGAGTTAAAATTAACATCATCAGCTATGCAGACGACATGGTACTGCTGGGACCGTCACCGGGAGCTATCAGAAATCTCATAAATATTTGTTAAACCTACGCTGCTGCACATGGTCTAATATACAATGCGAAAAAGTGTCAATACATGGTCTTTGAGGCCGAAGGCAAGTGTCGCTGCGACGACCCTAACTTTAACATAAATGGACAGAAAATAAGTAGGGTCTCCTCTTTTAAATCATCACGTCAACCTATCGCAGTCCACTGCTGGACATAGGTCTTTTAAATATCTGGGACATATTATCACCGCCGACCTCAAAGATGATGAAGATATTGAGAGGGAGCGCAGGGCCTTAGCGGTTCGCAGCAATATGCTGGCCCGCAGATTTGCTCGTTGTACGGGTGAAGTTAAAATCACCCTCTTCAAGGCGTACTGTCAAAATCTGTACACGAGCAATCTGTGGGTCGGTTACTGCAAAAGGACTTTGGATGTCGTGCGCGTCCAGTATAATAATGCTTTTAGGATGCTGTTGAAACTGCCTCGTTTCTGCAGTGCTTCGGGGATGTTTTCACTGGCGCGTACGGATGGCTTTCATGCCTTAATTAGGAAAAAGACATCCTCGTTGCTGCGGAGGGTGCGGGACAGTCGCAACAGCATCCTAAACACCGTAGCATGGAGTTTTAATTCTCTGATTTCAAAAACATTAATTTTAAGAACACTAACCACTACTAACATTACGCAATAAGATAATACATGTAATACTAACACATTTACTAACACAAATTGTAATTGAAATTTAATAATTATTGTAATATGGATCTTTGTTGTCCGAAATAAAAGTTTATTATTATTATTATAAGTAATTGAAATATTTCTCTATATAAATAAACCTGTAGTAGCTACTTTGAAGAAAATATAATTTATCCTAATCATGTATGTCACACACACACTCATAAACTTCTCACACTAACACACCCACACTCTCATACCACCTCCCAATCTTTCACACACATGCAGTAACTACACGTCATGTGCACACACTACACACCACCACATTACTATTCTCTGCTTTAGTTTATTGTATCTATCTTTAATGTAAAGGTGCTCCCTCACCGGGAGCATTCACGTGTATTGTAACATTATAGATTCGACTTTGAGCATTACATTACAATAATACCTCCCTGACTAACGAGCATTTGCGTGTAATGTAACATATTGATTCGACTTTGAGCATTTCATAGCAAGATGTCAGACGAAGTGGTCGTTATGCTGAGTGCGGCAATATTAATTCGACATTGTTATTTACGGGGGAAGTGGAGCGCAAGTTGTATCAAGATATTACACATTGTATCATTACAAGGTGCGCATTGTAATGCTCGGTTCTCCTCCTTCACTGATGTAATGCTCAAATCTGTAACGTTACATTACATGCGAATGCTCCCGGTGAGGGAGCACCTTAACTGAAATAAAATGTATTTGTTCACTCTAGCACATTACATATTAAGTGATAATATGTACAATTTTATTGTAACTTGTAACTACTACGGAATGGGCACTGGTGACCTGTAAACCTAAACCTGTAAACCTGGTGGTTTTTAAATAAACCCATAATAGGCACCAGCTCTCACGATGTTGTTTGCATTTATCTTGTCTGCTATTTAAAACTCATGCTTGTACATTGTGAGAAAATAAATCATTTATTAATATATTTATTTATTTATGTAATAGGAAACTTATTTTTCACTGTATTTTTTTTCTCACTTGTTCTTCTAAGACAACGAAATTTAGCACATACATATCAGAAATAAATACATAACATAGTACTTACAATACCAGCTAATGTTTGAAACAACATTAATGCAACTCGGAGTCCGGTGCTTGCTTGGTATGATCTATGCGCCCATAGTCTATGAGCTCCAGTCGTCATACCCAAGATAGCCACCATTATAAGAGACACAACTGGAAACAAAGCAATATAATAATATCAGACAGAGTATTGTATTCTCTCTCTCTCTCTCCAGCCCATTAAGACGGCACGATACCAAATTATGCTCCATACAAAGTATGGGTATCGTACTTCCGTTTTTTCTTCGCGAAAGTTAAACCAATTTTAATAGTTCTTGCGTTATATTATAGATAAAGAGTATATCTATGCTTTTATCACTTTCTTTTTTTCAAAACATAATAACTAAAATAAATATGACGATCCGAAAAACCCACTTTTTTCGGATTACTTTAGATAAAGTTGCAGCATCTATCACACAAATGTGGTAAAGTTTTACCACAAAAGAAAGTGATAGAAGCATAGATATACTCTTTATCTATACTATATAACGCAAAAACTATTAAAGTCGGTTTAAATTTCGCGAAAAAAAAAGCGGAAGTACGAAACGTCTATTTTCAAAGAATTTGTAGGTAAAATCCGCTTCATCTATATTTGTCCCTTTCAGCGCGGCGCTCGGAAATAGGGATAGCAATACCTAAGGCAAATACCTAAATTAGGAGTACAGTACCCTCTTAACGTCCCACTGCTGGGCACGGGCTCCCTCCGATTTGGCAAGGCCTTTGGTCTACTATGGTGCGCTAACCAGGCGTGTTTATTTTCAAGTTTTTTGTTTCACACAGACGATATTATCTGTGTAAATTGTCACTTAGCTGAGTTTTGTAGCAACCTGGCGAGGAAATGGTGTTGTGAAAATTGTTATTTGTTTAAAAATTTCTAATTTTGTAAACTTACACAGCACAATAGTGAGTATTTTCACTTCAAATAACAGCAGCCACATTCCATACAGTGATAGCAGATGAATGTGAATAAAGAACAGTACATTAGGCCAGTTTGCTTCTCTACTTTTGCTTAGAGTTGATTCTTCTGACGTCTCTCGCTGTGACGTCTCGCCCATGTTTTCTGATTTCTGTAAAAAAATAAAAGATATTTTGAAGATTCGTAAATTATCTGGTTGCAACATTGAGAACGACTATATTCTTCATAGTACCCCATATGAATCATAATATGAAGAATATGAATTGATTACATTTATAAAAGTGGTGATATGTTTAGGATGATATTGAAAAATAATATAGGTTAATAGGTTATATGACATCGTGGCTTTGTGGTGCAGTGGTTCATGTAACTGACTGCCGTTTACGATTCGATGCCGTCTAGGGTTCGATTCCCGCACAGGACAATCCTTTGTGTTTTTTTTTATAATTGTCATACAAATGTTTGTACTGCGTTTGGGTATTTCTATGTATTATAAGTATGTATTTACAAGAGAAAATTGTTTATATATATACATATCCGTATTCTGGTACCCATAACACAAGCGTATAAGCTTAGCTTGGGACCAGAGGACGTTGTGTGCAATGTCCTTAAATGTTTAATTTAATTTAATTAATAATGCAGTATGACCCTGATTGAGTTCCTGCGTCGCAGTACACTACGTTACTGTAAATCAGCATTACGTGGTGTCAAAACCACAACAAATGCCGAGTAACGATACAATGGGAACATCTATGTATTAATATGGGTCAGTGTTAACATTTTAAGATACAACAGTTGGACATTAATGGGCTAAGAAAACGGGGCAGATTTCAGAGAAACCGTTATCCCTTATAAGCAGAAGCACAAAATGCGTAAAAGCAATTGATTATATGTATACTAGCTGGCCCGGCAAACGTTGTTTCGCCATACCAAAAAAAAAAAAAAGAAAAAATAAATACTATAAACCTCACGCAGCCCGAGACCTTTCCAACGAATGCAAAACCGTGGAAATCGGTTCGTGCGTTCTGGAGTTATAGCGTCAGGAAGGAAAATCCGACTTATTTTTATATAGTAGATTTAGTGAAAGTGGTAAAGGCATACAATTTTACATTTACAAGATTTTTAGTATTCAGTAGGTACATGGTAATATAAAAGGCGTTATAAACAATAGATAACTGATGAATTAATGTATATTTTGGAGAACTGTTTAGGTCTCTAACAAACATGAAAACACAGGTTACTCGGGGTCAATAGGCAATCAACGGCATTTACTAAATACACAAACACGGTAACAATATAATTCTGATTGGAATACATAATATTTAGTTGTATTTTAGTTTCACCTCGCGACATTTGTAATCAAATTTTACAAGTTATAAAACCTATTTACATTGTGACGTGACGGACAAAAAGAATACAAGTGTCATGTCCCCATGTTTTGCCCGCGGGGGTCATAAGAACCGAGCCAGGGAATCACGTCGCATAACATCTGTGCCGCATTAACCCAAGGAGGGTTAACGTCAGGAAGGCGGCCAAACGTTAACACCAAAACCCACTGTAGCATGAAGAACAAGTCATGTTGGGCCGATTCCGAATAAAGGTATAAGGGCAGAACAATGATGATTAAGTTGTAAAAATTTTGATGTCAGTTTACACTTTAAAAATATGGTGTCGTGATAAATAGAATATTGACGTCCAATGACTTGATAAAATTGAATTATAATAACGATTGACATTTTAAGTTCAACTGATTACCATACAATACATTCGGTATTACTTTAATCAGAAACTAAATATATTGGTATTTAGATACCCTTTGTTATAAAAACAAGCTCGCTCGGCGACCTGATGACCGTTGGGGACGGAAGGTCCTCGAGTGGCGACCGCGTACCAGACAACGCAGCGTGGGGTGGCCCCCAACAAGGTGGAGTCACGATATCGTCAAATGATACAAAATAAATAAATATTTAAATAAATAAATACAAAATATTTCGTTGATAGTACTGTATCTATGTTCAATACTGGCTTTGTCGTGGACCGTCGATTTGTTAGTCACGTAAATTGTAAATAAAAAACGTGTTTAATTATTTAATAAATATTGGTCACTATCAGGTAGTATCAAATTATCTTAAATTAAAAATGATTTTGAAGAGATTTTAATTTGATTTACGTAAACAAAAGTCCTTCGTGTTACCACGTAAATAAATAGCAAAACAAAAAAATAAAAAAATTTTATTGAGAAACTTCTACCATATCTACCTATTCTACTATCGGCCATACTACCGCGGAAAGGTTGACGGATAGATACGTACCGAGCTAATATAAGAGCATATTAATTACTAATTAAAGAATGATTTTAGTGTAAAGAATTTGCTTACGGGCTATAAAGACAAATGTTAGCAAAAATACGTATACAATATAATCTTTACAATGTGGCTATAAGCATTTTATATTAATGATTTCTCAAATTACTATTACTCAATTTTAATAAACATATTGAGGTCACTATATTATGTACGCAAACATTATATAAACTGCAAAAGTATGCATAAATAAACGGAGTATTAAGAATATTTACTTATTATAAAACAAAGTCGTTATTTTTGTACGTATGTCCCTATGTGAGCTTATATCTTCCAAAACTACGAAACGGATATTGATGTGATTTTTTTAATAGAGTATTTCATGAGGTTGGAATTTTGGACAACTTTTTAAGTTTTAGTATATATAGACGACTCCGTCCGCGTGGTTCGATTTTTTTTCGATCAACCCAATCAATTTTGTTATTCTTTTTTTAGCCGCTAGATGGCGTTTCAAGTAACCAAATTGAGAAATTTCATATTTTGTAAATATCTCTTGATTGAGTGGACCGATTGCGATGAAACAAAGACTAAGTAATAACTTGATTTTTATGTACAATGTTTACGTATA
Organism: Orgyia antiqua; assembly: GCA_916999025.1. Classification (NCBI taxonomy): domain Eukaryota; kingdom Metazoa; phylum Arthropoda; class Insecta; order Lepidoptera; family Erebidae; genus Orgyia; species Orgyia antiqua. Next base: position 1,284,761 of record OU779865.1, read on the forward strand.
ACATTTTTAGTTATAAGTGTCGTACATTGTACGTGTTGCGTGCAAAGACAAACATATAAACAGACAAACAGACAATAATAGCTAGTATATATTTATTTAATCCGTTCGTCTGTCTGTATCTTTGGATCGGTGAACGCTAGAGACCAGTAGGGTTACTCTTGAAAACAATTCCGATCCATTAGCATTGAGATTATGACGTTTCATCACGTTTCGTACTCTTGAACACAACACTAGCGCCATATTGTGTTAATACTGAGCGGATATTGAGTGAACTAAACATCAATGTATGTCAATGTCGCCAAAACCGTACTCTTGACGCCTTTTGACAGCTCCGTATTGAAATAGAAATTGCGTTAGAGAATTGGAATTATAGTGGTATTGCGATTGTTTTCAAGAGTAACCCTACTGAAAATTTCAGCTTATGTGTATCAGTTGATGTTATCGGACCTCGTAGTCTAATGTTTCATATAATGGACTGCCATCCACGAGGTCGCCAGTTCGGTTTCCGCACGGTACAATAATTATGTGTGTTACAAATGTATGTAATGTATTTGTACTTTCGATATAAGCTACGTTACCGTAAATTATTATTTAAACCATTGTTTAGTTTTTGTGTAAAAGTTTAACAAAAACCCAGATTAATGTATGTTAAAAACATGAGAATATTTCAAAGTTGCATGCATTGTAAATAAATTAGCAAATTATTAGACCTGATTCTATCAATTTAGGGTTCCATAATCTAAGAGTAAAACTGCACTCTATTACTCAGATCCCTAAACTCTCTCCTCCTCTCCTCTTAAACTCTCTTAAACGGTGATAGCCAGAGAGACGAAAATTTCACAATTTGTGCACATCAGTTGATGCTACAACAACAAATACAATATCAATCTTCTCCCCTTATCCCATTACTTGGGGTTCTGTTATCTTTGGAACAGTTATAGCTATAGAGCAGAAAAATACATATAGAGCACAACTAAACTAAATGAGAACAACTTTGACGAGCCTCGTGGTTGAGTGGTTTATGTAACGAACTGCCGATCAAGAGGTCGCGGGTTCGATTCCCGCTCGGGACAATCATTTGTGTGATTTTTGTAATTGTCATTCAAATGTTTGTACTGCGTCTGGGTGTTTCTATGTATTCTATGTATGTATTTACAAAAGAAAAGTAGTATATGTATTCTATCCGTATTCTGGTACCCATAACACAAGCATAAGCTTAGCTTGGGACCAGAGGACGTTGTGTGAAAAAAAAAACTTTATTAAAAATTAATTTTAAAATTGTGTGATCGATACCGATCACACAGTTCGGTCTGTCGGACAAAACTGTTTATTACAGACTAAAGATTTGAATTAATATAAAAGTGCACAACAAGATATCCAAATAATCAAAATACCGAATAGATGTTTTCATTTTTTAGTCAAGTTAAGTTTTAAGCACGTAGAATTGGCACCATTGTATGTAGGTATATCAGTCTATACTACAGTAACAAATACATCATAATTCTCCTGCTCTTATCCCGTGATTTTTGGGTTCGGTATGACATATATATTATGATGATATCGGTACCTACGGAACCGTTTGTGTGCGAGCTCAACTCGTAATTGACCGTATTCTGACCGGATTTTTTTATGCAACTAAAGTTTATGTGCGAAATTAGGTATTTTAGTATTATTTTACGTATTACCATATTTAAGTACTAAATTGTAAAAACGGTTGGGTCGCAATCGTCATAACATAAAAAGCGTTAATGTTAATTACCTACTTATTAAACAGGGTGTCCAGTAAGAGTAGCGGGAGTTTGATTATTGGTTCACGGCGTCAAGTGAAGTAGCAGGGGCGCGGGGACATCAATTCGCAAACGAGGACAGGAACTAAACATCAAAAAATCTTCACTGCAGGTCATTTTGAAGAAAGATTTGCATCTCACAGCCTACAAAATCCAGTTAGTGCAAGCACAAACTAGATTTTTTTTCTTGAACTGAAAGATTCCGATTATGAAAGTCGGTTAAATTTTGCTACTGAAACGCTAGAGCGATTCAACAGCTTTGAAATATTCTGTTTAGCGATGAGGCCAACTTCCACCTAAACGGTCACGTTAACAAACAGAATTGTCGCTATTGGTCCAAGGAAAACCCTAAAACAAAACATCAACGGCCACTTCATAGTCCAAAGGTCATCGTTTGGGCCGCCTTTTCTGGGAGAGGCATAATTGGCCCCTTTTTAGGGTTCCGTACCCAAAGGGTAAAAACGGGACCCTATTACTGAGACTTCGCTGTCCGTCCGTCCGTCCGTCCGTCCGTCTGTCACCAGGCTGTATCTCAAGAACGGTGATAGCTAGAGAGTTGAAATTTTCACAGATGATGTATTTCTATTGCCGCTATAACAACAAATACTAAAAATAAAATAAAATAAATATTTAAGGGGGGCTCCCATACAACAAACATGATTTTTTTACCGTTTCTTGCTCGATACTAATAACGTTGCCTTATGTTGCATAGATAATGGTACGGAACCCTTCGTGCGTGAGTCCGACTCGCACTTGACCAATTTTTTATTCCATGAAGACAGACGTGGGCGAGCAGTTACGGTGAATACAGACCGTTATTGTGACATGTTAAGGACTTTTTTGACGCCAGCATTACAAGATTTCCCAGGGTTTAATTCAAGAACATGGTTTCAGCAAGATGGAGCCACATGCCACACCGCAGGGGCGTCAATAGAGGCTGTAAACGAATTGTTCCCAAACAAAGTTATCTCGCGTAGGGGCACCATTAACTGGCCCCCCAGAAGTCCAGATTCTTTAAACTGGATATACTAGTACTACATTTATAAGCACTGTACCAAAAATCAAATATAAATATATACAATAAATATATATTTACGAGTATATTTGATTAAATTAATATATACAAGCAATAGTTTAGACGCAAATTAGGTTAAAAGTTTTAGTACTATAAGAACACAATGTATCTTTCGTTACAGCTGATAAGTTTATAGGCAAAGGTCATCTACCTTACATTCTTACAACGATAAATTACGGTACATTTTACGATGCAAGTTGCCATTCTTCACTATTCAAATCACTTGCACTTTTATTATAAAAGTGACCAAAATAACAAAAAAGATGCGCTTGAAAGAGATAGAATGTTGCTATTGTACGTTAGATTATTTACACAGGGTGGTTGGAGTTAAAAGCTCTTTAGTTTGTTTGAAAAAAAAAATTCTCATTTTTGGTGCTATTTATTTTTATACTGTATCGAATTAATACTATACACATAAAGTAGGTATACGTAGTCTAATTTAATTACTCTATGTCGTATCAACTCTGTATATGTCGATATAAAGTCTACACAACACACAACTAAACTGAAACACAGTTTTTAGGGTTCCGTACCCAAAGGGTAAAAACGGGACCCTATTACTGAGACTTCGCTGTCCGTCCGTCCGTCCGTCCGTCCGTCTGTCACCAGGCTGTATCTCAAGAACGGTGATAGCTAGAGAGTTGAAATTTTCACAGATGATGTATTTCTATTGCCGCTATAACAACAAATACTAAAAATAAAATAAAATAAAATATTTAAGGGGGGCTCCCATACAACAAACATGATTTTTTTACCGTTTCTTGCTCGATACTAATAACGTTGACAGGTAGACGCTTTAACTATGTGCCTTATGTTGCATAGATAATGGTACGGAACCCTTCGTGCGCGAGTCCGACTCGCACTTGACCAATTTTATTTATAATGTAGAAAACACCATTAAGTAATGTTCCCCCATCCCATTCTGGTGCTGAGTGCTGTAAAAGACAGCTAAGAGACAATGAAACCGATTCTACGTGCATAACTAAACTTAACTAAAAAATTTGAGTTGATTGTGTCAATCTATACCAATATTATAAAGCGGAAGAGTTTGTTTGTTTGTTTGTTTAAACGCGCTAATTTCAGGAACTACTAGTCAGATTTGCAAAATTCTTTTTTGTTGATTAGTCCGTTTATAGGGGAAGGCTATATAACATCACGCTGCGATTACTTTCGAGATTTCCGTCTCTCACAGAGGATGTTATGTGTGTAAAATATTCCTTAGCTGGCTTTTACAGCACCCTGGGGAGGAGATGGGGTGGTCACACTTGTATTCTTAGTCCGTCACCACACGGACAGAAATCAATATACCTATACATCTAATATTTGCTATTTCGTTGTACATAGTTATCTAAATTTAAATCGTTAGTCTATAATTCATAGTTTTTATAATTAGAAAGTTTCCGTCAACATTGCCAAATTATGTTATTGACACTATCAATTTTATTTTTTAGTTAAGTTTAGTTCAGTTGTGCATGTAGAATCGTTACCATAGCTACCAGTGACTATCAATCGTGAGAAATGGAAAACTCGAAATTGCCAACACGCCTGGTCATAGCAAAAGCAAAGCAGACCATAATCCCTTCCAAAGTGAAGAAGGCTTGTGCCTAACTGTGGAGTGTTACTGGGCTGGAGAGAGAGAGAGACAGAGACAGAGAAAGAAATAACGAGAGAGCCCACTAAAGTTCTACACATGCCACATTGAACAAGAGTGTTGGGATTTTTTTTTTTTTTTTTTTTTTTTTTTTGTTCTCCGCTTTGCCCTACCGGGCCATGATGGTGCCTTGAGCTTTACCATGACCCGGTAAGGGATGGTCCCGTTAATCGGGGCCCGACCTGATGAGGGGAGCATTGGTCCCCCCTGTCGCGTTTGCTGCGGCGGGTCTCTGGATGCCAACCCGCCGCGCACGACCACCTCTTAGGGGAGGGCCGCCGGCTATTGCGCGCCGACGACCCCTACCCGGGGCCCTGCGGGGTGGCAAAGTTTCGCCAGCGCGTTCGCGCTCCCGCAGGGCCTCCCTCTTTGCCGCCATCACCTCCCCAGCGAAGGAGGCGACAGCGGCCCAACACTGTTCGCTCTCAGCCATAAGCGAAACGATGGCTGAGAGCGACAAGTCCTCACCCAGCACACCAACTAGTTCGGCGCGCTGGGCATCCCAGGCCGTGCACACGGCGAGGGTGTGCTCCGCCGTGTCCACGGCCCCACTTCTACAATTACAGCACTCGGGATCCGGCTCGATACCAACCAGCTCCCACAGGTACTTGGCGAAACAGCCATGACCCGTAAGGAGCTGGGTGAGATGATACGTCGGATCCCGGTGCCTCGCCTCGACCCAGTCCCTGAGGACCGGGCGGACCGCCTCGGCAAGCCGCCTGCTCGCAGAGGGGTTCTCCAACCTCTCCGCCCATCGTCGGAAGAGATCGTCACGCAATTCACTCCTCCAGCGAACGATCTCTTCCGCGGGGGGCTCTATTGTCTCCTGCCGCATCAGGGCCCTCCGGCGGTAGATCTCCGCTAGGACCTCGCCTTCAAGGTCCCACGGGAGGCTGCCCGCAATTATACAAGCCGCCTCGTAAGAGACGGTGCGGTACGCTCTGGAAGCCCTCTGCGCCATGACCCGCTGCGGACGTCGCAACAGGGTCATGTTCTCGGTGCTGAGGGCCTCCCTCGCCCATATGGGTGCTCCATATAATGCCATGGAGCGCACCACGCCGTCGTAGAGGCGGCGACCGACTCGGCCCGCCCCCCCACAATTAGGGAGCAGCCTCGCGAGCATCCCCGCGCACCTTAGCAACTTGGGACCCAGCGCGCGGAAATGCTCGTTGAACCTCCACCGACTGTCGAGCACGAGCCCAAGATATTTCATCGTGCCTTTGACAGCGATGGAGGCGCCACCCACCGCAATTGAGTACCCGGAGGGGGGCCTCGTCCGAGGACCGTGGAAGAACATGGCCTCGGACTTCTCGAGGGCAACCTCCAGGCCGAGGGCCCTGATGCGGCGAATTACGTGGGCCGTGCCAGCAGTGGCCAGCACACCCGCGTCTCTAAAAGTGGGGCCCCGCGCGGTCACCAGGGTGTCATCAGCGTAACAAATCACGTGGACACCCGGGAGATTGGCACCGCGCAGAGCCCAATCAAATCCGATGTTCCACAGGAGAGGGCCTAGAACCGACCCCTGTGGAACACCGCACGACATATCCCGGCGGACCACGCGGTCCCGGGTCGGATATTCGATGACCCGGTCCACGAAGTAGTCCGCCAGGATGCGTCTGAGGTAAGACGGAACGTTGTGGTACCTCAGCGCCTCCTTAATAGTGGACCAGGGGATGGTGTTGAAGGCGTTCGCGATGTCTAGCGACACCGCCAACAACACCTCCCCCCGGGAAACTGCATTTTCGACGCCGTCCCTAAGTCGCGAGATCGCGTCGAGGGTCGATCTCCCGCGGCGAAAGCCGAACTGGCCGTCGCCCAGGTTTGGGCCCACCCCCTCCAGGTGCTCGACGAGACGCGCAGCGAGCACGCGCTCGAAGAGTTTACACGCCTCATCGAGCAGAACGATGGGGCGGTAGGCCGACGGCAAGTCGGCGGGACGCCCATGCTTCCGGATCAGCACAAGCCTCCCTCTCTTCCAGCGCCGCGGGAACCTGCCAGATTCAAGGCAGGCTGACATAAGGGACAGTGTCTCCTCCTCGAGAACCGGCAGCGCGCGGGCAAGGGCTCGCCCAGGGATTCCATCCGGGCCCGGGGCGCGATGCTTCTCTGCGAGTTTGAAAATCGCAACCCCTAACTCGGCCTCGGACACGGGCGGCACGACATCGCTTGGTGCCGGTCCATCATCCAGAACGGGCGCCACCATTCTGGGTGGCACCCATTCTTCTCTACTTGGGAATAGGGAGCTGACCACCATTTCTAGCAGGAGTGGCTCGAGCGTCCGCGTCAGCGGGGGCGCCCACGGTCGAAGCTTCTGCGTCACGACCTTGTATGGGCGCCCCCATGGGTCTCTATTAAGCTCCTCGAGCCACTCCCGCCAGGCCTCCTGTTTGGCGGCTTTGACCGCGGAGGTGAAGGCTCTGCGAGCAGCCCGGTATGCGGTGAGCAATTCTTCTTCGTGGGCGAGATTCCTATTAGCCCTCCGGCGGCTGCGGGTGCACTTGCGGAGCGCCAACTGGCACTCGGCACGGAGACCGGCAAGGTGCGGTCTCCACCAGTACATCTGCTTCCGCGGGAGGGCTGGTCCCGCCCGGCTCATTGCCGCATCGCAGACGCGAGAGAGCTTTCCACAAAACCGCTCACATCTCGCGTCCACGTCTAGGCCGCTGTCAGCATTATGACCACCTCCGGCGATCCACCTTTCAACAATTGTTGCCTCGGTGGCCAGCTCCGGGTCCAGGGTGGACAACTTCCACCGTGGACCCTCCTCCGGTAAGGGACGGTCCAGCGCGACGGCTGGGGCATCCGTGGGGGATGGGACCAGGTCAAACCGTATATATCTGTGGTCTGATAGGGTCTCCATCCCCTCTTCGACCCGCCACCGCCTCGCTCGGCGGGCCAAGGCGGGGCTCACGAACGACAGGTCGACGATCGACCCGCCGTTGTGCCGAACACATGTCTGGACCGTCCCTTGATTCAGGAGGACTAGTCCCGTGGACACCGCCCACTCCTGCAAGGTCTCACCCCTGGCATTGCTCGCCGGGGATCCCCAAGCCTGGGATTTAGCATTGAAGTCCCCGGCGACGACCACAGGGGTGGGGTGTATCTCTGCGACGAGGTCGCCGACTTCAGCAAGAAGCCGTTCGAAGTCGGCGAGCTGTCTGTTAGGCGAGAAGTACACCCCGATCACTGCAACGTCGCCCAGCGACGCAAGAACACATCCGCGCCCTCTCAGCACCCTGCTGAAGGGGGGGAAGCCACCGTCGCGTCGCCAGGCGACGATAGCCACCGAGTCGTCGCGATCCCCGGCCCAGTCGTTCCTGGGACGCACTCTGTACGGCTCGGCGACTATGGCTACGTCGATTTGCCACTGCGCGGCCGTCTGCATCAGCATATCTTGAGCGGCCGCGCAATGGTTGACGTTCGCCTGCAGGATTGAAACCGTAGGAGCCATCTAATTGGTGGCGGTGTCCATCGCTTCTTCGGCAGCAGGCAGAGCTACTGCACTAGCCACGGCGGGGGGTCTAGGAGTGCCCCCACCCGACTTGTTTTTCGTCTTCGATTCGGCGCTGGCCAGCGCGGGACACTTTTTGTGTCCAAGACGGTGGCCGGCGTTGCTACCCTGCGTCAGGCATACCGCGCAGGCATAATCCGCCGCGCAGGTGGCCGCTTTGTGTCCGGGCTGTCCGCACCGGAAGCACAGTGCACTGCGGTCCGTCTCGCAGCGGCACTGCACCCCCAGATGCCCCTGCACCAGACAACGGAAGCACCGCTGGGGCCGTGCATCCAGAAGCATGGCCCGGGCAGTGGACCAGCCGATTTTAAGCCGGCCGGCCTCCGTGATCTTCTTGGCCGCCAGGACCGGGCACTTCACCCAGACAGTGCCCTGGCGGCCGGGTGGGCGGTTAATGGTGCCCACCTTTACCAACTCGAGGGGGCAGCCCCCCACGTTCGCCACCTGCGCGGCAACTGCTTGACTAGTGGTCGCGTCCCCTAAGCCGGAGATGCGCATTTCAGCGCACTGCTCCGGTCTGGAGACGCGAGCCACGGATCCGACGATCTCACGTAATTTAGAGGCGAGATCGTCGGCCTTCTTTGATTTGTCCGCGCCAGAGACCTCCATGACACGCCCACCAGTGCGGGCTGTGCGGAAGCGCACTCCATTGATGCCCAAGGCCGTGAGATCGATAGCCCCTTCGGCCTTGGACATCACTTCAGCGTATGTCGCCCCAGTGTTTTGGGGCAGCGTGACGACAACCGCTGCCGTCTTTGGGGTGCGCAGCCGGCGGGCATGTTTCGCCTTCTTCTTTTGTTTGGCCGCCACTGGAGCAGGCACTGCAACGGGAGTTAGGCCAGCAGGCCGGGGCGCCCTCTCTTTCCGCGCTACGACATTCCATGCCTCCCTTAGTGGAACGGGGAGTTTTGATGGTCGCGATGGATCTGCGGGTTGTGCTGCAGTGGACGCTGCGGCACTGTTGGCTGGCGCCTTGCGGGCCGCTTCAGCCTCGCGTGCTGCAAGACTCTTACCGGAGTTCTTTTTGTTCTTTTTAGTTTTCTTCCCCTTAGCCCCTGCAGACGACGTCGCATCGGGGGGGGGAGAGAGGGATTTCAAAGGCTCTCCAGCAGGAGTATTGACACGTGCTGAGGAAGACGAGGCGAGAATAGCAGCCGGGAAGGCTTTACGTGCATCCGTCGCCAGTGATGGACGCAGCCGCGGCTCCGGTAGGAGCCGATCTCTGATTCCTTCGAACCGGGAGTCAATCATGAACATGATTTCCTCCCGGCTTGTTGCAGCGGCAGCAGCGTCGGCCTTATCTTTAGCCTCTTGCCGGGCACGGAGCTCAGCAATCTCTTTGCGGAGGACCTTCGTCTCCTCCAGCTCCTTGGCTGCTGCGAATCGCTGAAGAGTGTTGGGATAGTGTTTAGTTTCGAGTTTTCAATTAAGTACCTAGCTTTTTCAATATCCTGGGGAGAAAATAGGGTGGTGACACTTTTTTTTTTTTAATCTGTCATTACTCGAATAAAAGCAAAATTAAATAAATTAATTTTTCATAAACTACTATCTACATATGTTGGTATATTCATAGGTATTTAAAACTCTCAACGCATCTCTAAACTATCTTTTCTTAATTTTTTTTTTCTGCATATATACCTACATACTTATAATGAATAGAAAATATTCAGATCCAGGAAATTATCGGTGATCCTAATAAATATATTTGTCGTAACCTAAAATATGAACCCCTAAACTCGTGAACGGTAGTCAGTAACACTTTACCGTAATTCCTATTAAAAATTTATTAAAGATAGTGTTTAAAACCTAGATGGCGTTGTATAAATAAAGCGATTTAAATCAATTAAAATAAATGAAAAACTCACTTTCCGACAGGCGGCTGTTTACAATGAACTAAACACAATGACTACGCATTAGTTATCAAGAACGGATACACAAACATTCATTTTGTATTCAACAATTACATAGGGCTGCCACTACTTTTTAAAATATAGTTCTTTTGGGGAATACGAAAAAAATATTAGAGAGAATTTTTACAATGCTCGAGCATGTCACCGCAAACTGTAGCCCTTGCATTTTGCAAAATTATGTGCTTTTGACATGTCCAAAATAAATTGGACATGTCAAAAGCAGATAATTTTTCTAAAAAATTATGTCTAGGTACTTGTTAAATGATTTTTCATTTCATTTCATTACAATTGGTTCCATTTTGTACTATTTAAAAAATCACATCGATGACACGAGACCTCAAGACTAAATGGACTATAAGTATGTAAGCAAGGTAATCTGTAGAAAATAGTGTCTTTACATTAGGCCCCTTTCTCAATACATTTCCATAAAGCTGTTTTTAGGGTTCCGTACCCAAAGGGTAAAAACGGGACCCTATTACTGAGACTTCGCTGTCTGTCCGTCCGTCCGTCCGTCCGTCTGTCACCAGGCTGTATCTCAAGAACGGTGATAGCTAGACAGTTGAAATTTTCACAGATGATGTATTTCTATTGCCGCTATAACAACAAATACTAAAAATAAAATAAAATAAATATTTAAGGGGGGCTCCCATACAACAAACATGATTTTTTTACCGTTTCTTGCTCGATACTAATAACGTTGCCTTATGTTGCATAGATAATGGTACGGAACCCTTCGTGCGCGAGTCCGACTCGCACTTGACCAATTTTTTATTACAAGCTGGAAATTATATCCTATGGACAATTATAGTATTTTGTTTCATTTTTCATTTTTCTTATGTTGACTTGGAAATTTTAACAAAGTGAAATCATTAAAAATCTAATAGTAGTTAATAATATGTTTAGTCTTATGGTCTTATTCATAATTACTTATCGGAGGTTTAAAAGTTCGCTAAAATTGGTTCGCGAAAATTGTCAAAACTTGTTGTTCTTAATAGTCTTTTTACGCTAAAACGTTTATTATCTCTCCGATAAAATCTCCGTTTAAACCTCCGATAAGTCATTATGAATAATACCGTTAGAATATTAAACCACTTGGAACAAAGCTCTAAATACCTATTTAGTGGTTTTTCTTTCTAACTATAAAAATGAGTTGATAAGGTAAAGCCACAATTATAAACTGAATACTAGACCGGTACTCTTATTGTGACCACTGTGACCAGACATTTAGGCCTTTACAAAACCCTACGTTTTGTAATCTTTTTGCTTGCCGAAATTTTATTTGGTTATCACGAATACCTACAAATACATACGGAATTTATAATAAATAAATATTTATGGACATTTCACTTTTACACACATTTAAACAACGTTCTCTGACCCCAAAATAAGCCGCTGAACATTTTTCTATATTTGGGAATTGACTGAATATTACGTCTATCACTCGGTGGTATACCATTCCATTTTGCCCATTATTTCATTTAATCAATTGATGGAAAGCGTGTAAGCAGTCTGCAAACTAAATATTCAAAAAAAGTCGGTAAGCCAAGCTTCGAAAATATAAAAATGTCACTTAAGAAATTATACGGTATTTTTAAAACGACTGTCTAAGTAGACGCGACGTTAATAAAATTATATTTATGTATATTTAATTAAAATGTCAACTACAGACTTTTATATTTAGTTCACATTTGATTTGTAGTCAGTCGACTAACGGTCTTATTCATAATGACTTATCGGAGGTTTAAAAGTTCGCTAAAATCGGTTCGCGAAAATTGTCAAAAGTTGTTCTTCATAATAGTCTTTTTACGCTAAAACAATATTTAACGCAATGTATTGATACGTAGCCCTGGTCAACACCGTAACGGTAGAAATGGATGGTTTCGAACTCGATGTTATCCAGGTCAACCAGACAACGGAATACCGACTAAACCTAAATGTGGCGATCTCCATGTTTTCTTGAAGCTTCAGAGGTTCCCTGTTCTGGACTCTCTGTAACGTCCTGACGCTAGCCTGACTGTAGGTACAACACCCAGTGTCGCAACACTTTAGGCTGGGGAGGAGGCGGGCGTACTCGCGTCGTTCATCTCTGACCTTGCTCTACGGCGCGGATCTGGACTGGTATCAGCCACGCACTCCCGCACCGCAGTCTGCATTAACAGCATTACGATTTCGATAACCTTAGTATAGCGCTGAATACTTCTTTCAGTGAAATGACTCCGCCTATCTCCTGGGTGAGGGCTATTTACGGTGCTTCACTTACTAAACCCCACAACAATGTAAATAATATTGAAAAAAAAAATGAATAACGTAAAACGAGAAAAATTAATAAATGGAGTTTCTTGTTTGTTTTTTTTTCATTAGATTCGCGTTTAGAACAGACACCTTTTTATGTGTGCAAGACGGTGCATGTTAGCAGCTTTATGAATGCTATGCGTTGCGAGTGTTGCGACTGCACTCGCCGTATAAATTTTATATCCAGTAGTAAATAAACACTCTTTACGTGAACACGCAATATCTTTTACATCTTGGTTAAAACATTGGACATCTATGTAGGTTTACCAAGGTCCCACATATGCATACAACAGGACCATCTTTTATTTATTTATTTAATTAAATTATTGCTAAAATCAATTTTTTAGTTAAGTGTAGTCGTCCGCGTAGAATTGGCCCCAATGTCAGCCGATTACAATGCAGTTGTGCAACCGTTGAAGGCAACCACGACATGCAAACTATTGATATTAAATAAAATATTAATAAATGTTAAACTTCAAATAAAACTACTTTTTACGGATTTAGACGCGTATATTTGTTTTAAATTTTGGCTCGACGTTTAATATACGCGTCTAAATCCGTAAAAAGTAGTTTTATTTGAACAGATGGGTCACGCAAGTGTTAGAAAATAAAATGTTAAACTTGCTAAAAATTATGGCTTTACCTACTTTTGATTTTACACAAAATTCATTAAGATTAAAAAATCTTTCTTAGAAAACGAATGTATTGTTTTCTGAACAATTGCTGATTGTTAATGTCCTTTGAGCATATAAGACGTTCACGGCCACATAGTCTATTTAGTCCAGTCAAATTACGGCTGAGAATGGGAAAAATAATCACTAAAATACCTAGTTTGGGAATTATGCAGGATCGATCGGGGGGTGTATTCTGAGCTTATATTCCAATTTGAGGGAATCTAGGGAGGTCAGCTCAAGGTCATTTCGATGAAAACGCGTTTAATTCGATATCTCGAGAACGGTTAGTGTTAGGCAAAAAATTGTAGAGACCTTTTCTCTTTTAAATTAAATTTACTAACTTTTTTATCCGAAACTTTTTTTTTATCATCAATATTTTTCAATTTATTGCTTCTGATAGGCAAAAATTTTACTTTTTTTCCTCCCTTTTTTTATTTTTTGCCATTTTCTCTCCAACCGTTAAATTTTATTAAATTTTACCCGAATATGAAAGTGTTGCTCTTTTAATTATGAACAACTTTATATGTAAACTTTTTTCTGTAATGCCAATACCTTCGGAGTTATATATTACTTTACCGAGCGAAATCCGTGCCACTGTCGCAATATCATCGACATCAGTGGGTATTTAGTATTTGAAAGAAATATTAAAGTATTCCATGATCATTTATTAGCCAACTTACCTGTATCAAAAGGTGAATCGATTAAACTATTAAAAAATTGAACTTCATTTAAATATAATATTTTGTAACAATTGAAATATCATTTAATTAAATAAAATAACAATTTGATGAGCCTCGTGGTTGAGTGGTTTATGTAACGGACTGCTGATCAAGAGGTTGCGGGTTCGATTCCCGCTCGGGACAATCATTTGTGTGATTTTTCTAATTGTCATACAAATGTTTGTACTGCGTCTGGGTGTTTCTATATATTATAAGTATGTATTTACAAAAGAAAAATAGTATATGTATTCTATCCGTATTCTGGTACCCATAACACAAGCATATAAGCTTAGCTTGGGACCAGAGGACGTTGTGTGTAAAGTCCGTGAATATTTATTATATTTATTATTTATTTATTTAAATATTGTACTTTTTCAATTTGGGTATTTTTTATTCCATTCAATGGGATAATAATGTGAATAAGGATAAGAAAAAGAAGTAAACGAATAATTGAAACTGTTTCACACATTTATTGATAAAAAAATAGGTCATAAAATTGGTAAAAATAAGTACGCGAGGTCGATGGAAGTGAATCGTCAATATTAAAGGCCCACACTAATGCACGCCACAGTGTCTGTGAATACGCGTCGCGACAGTGGCACGGATTTCGCTCGGTAAAGTAATATATAACTCCGAAGGTATTGGCATTACAGAAAAAAGTTTACATATAAAGTTGTTCATAATTAAAAGAGCAACACTTTCATATTCGGGTAAAATTTAATAAAATTGAACGGTTGGGGAGAAAATGGCGAAAAATAAAAAAAAGGGAAAGGAAAGTAAAATTTTTGCCTTTCGGAAGCAATAAATTGAAAAATATTGATAATAAAAAAAAAGTTTCGGATAAAATAGTTAGTAAATTTAATTTAGAAGAGAAAAGGTCTCTACAATTTTTTGCCTAACACTAACCGTTCTCGAGATATCGAATTAAACGCATTTTCATCGAAATGACCTTGAGCTGACCTCCCTAGATTCCCTCAAATTGGAATATAAGCTCAGAATACACCCCCCGATCGATCCTGCATAATTCCCAAACTAGGTATTTTAGTGATTATTTCTTTCGGTAATTTGACTGGACTAATTGATAAATCCATTAACCACATTTACGTGAACATCAAATAAAAATAGATTGCTTGATTGCAATATATTGATAAATTAATTAATATATCTATACAAATTAATATATGTAATTGATGTCTAATACACGGACTAATGGACGGGCCTCGTGGTCTAGTGGTTTATATAACGGACTGCCGATCACGAGGTCTCGGGTTCGATTCCCGGTCAGGACAATCATTTGTGTCATGTTTATACTAGTCATACAAATGTTTGTTCTGCGTCTGGGTGTTTTCCATGTATTATAAGTATGTATTTACAAAAGAAAAGTAGTTTATGTAGTATATCCGTATCTGGTACCCATAACAGAAGCATAGAAATATAGCTTACTTTGGGACCAGAGGACGTTGTGTGAAATGTCCAAAATATTTATTTAAATATTTATTTATTTATTTATCTGTTTGTAATTTTTAAATAACAGAGTTTTGTTAAAACTTATCTGAAAGGTAGTTTGTAGACACTATCTAGCGTTAGTCTCTTAAGAGGACACGACACCAAACTATGCTCCCTACAAAAATATGGGGATCGTAGTCCGCTTTCCTCATGATTGTTTCTCTCCCTCTCTCTCACTCTCTTTCTCTGTCTTTCTGTCTTTCTATTTCCATATCTTTATTTTCGCTATGACAATAATACTGTTTTACTTGAATGAGCGTCTTTGTTACATTATATGCGTCATTCTGCAAAAATATGACTCTTACACACGTGCCAGTTCATATCTACTAGAGAAAATAAGGAAATGAAAATGGTCGGCCATACTTTTATCAAACAATAGAAGAATGGCGAAAATAAAGTTCCCGTACAACAGTTTTTAGTAGCTTGATGTCCGAACTTTGAAGTTATTGAAAAAAAAAATTTATTAGACGGTCTTTAATAGATAACAGAAGTCAAAACAATGGTTTAAAGAACTTTTGCTTGTCTGTTTGTTCGCGCATCACGCTAAAACTACTGCATGGCATTGAATACTCTTTTCAGTGATATATTGGTAGACTTAAAAATATATATATGTTTCCGGCTAACACTCACTTTTATAGAATCGATGATGTCGACCCAGGTTGCGGGTGACACCGCTGCGCGCTCGTCCTGATGATGAGCATCGGATATGCTCGAAACCTGGGTCGACATCATCGATCCTATAAAAGTGAGTGTTAGCCGGTAACATATATATAATTTCGACGGCTTCGTGGTGGAGTGGTTTATGTAATGGACTGCCGATCACGAGGTCTCGGGTTCGATTCCCGGTCAGGACAATCATTTGTGTGATATCTATAAATGACATACAAATGTTTGTACTGCGTCTGGGTGTTTACTGTGTATTATAAGCATGTATTTACAAAAGAAAAGTAGTTTATGTATTATATCCGTATTCTGGTACCCATAACACAAGCATATAAGCTTAGCTTGGGACCAGAGGACGTTGTGTGAAATGTCCATGAATATTTATTATTATTATTATTATCCCGGGATAATACCTAATGCCTTCGGGAAAACCTGTTGTAAGTTTCTTATTGAACAGTCATCCAAATTTCACGCGAACGAAGTCGCGAACAAGAGCTAGTAATAAATAAAAATACTTATACTCACTCTAATAATAAATATTTTATTATATCCGTTATGCATTTTACACAAAATACAGCCGTTTTTTTACAAAAACACTTCAATAAAATAACACTAACAAGGATAAAGTAAGGAAACTATAGGTCACCGCTATTTAATACATTAATAAATTATTCTCAATAACATAATTTGACTGTTATTCGTAAGAAAGATAGACCCAAACTGACTCTGGTTAAATATGAATAAACAATAAAAAAATATTGTTCATAACAATCCTTAGAGCATCATTCCAACAGGAGTAGCGATCACGATAGGATAGCTACAGGATAGCTACGATAGGTAGATACAGCGCCGCGCCACAACTCAAGTCCGTTAGCCGCGGCGCTGTATTTGCACAACTAAATGTTGCCAGTAACATAAAAAAAATTTACAAAGTTATGACTAACATAAATCACATTTAATATGCATAATATTTTGTAACTAATTTTATTATTAAATACCTGTAAGAACTTAAATAGGAATTTAAGGATCATAACACTTACATCATCATCACAGTCAATGAATGTCACCTTGGAGTGTATTCTACATCTTAGTCCATCTCCATACAGACACTATGTTTTATATCATTTCTCAGATTTCTCATAGAATAAAACAAAATTTTTGTGAATCATTATTTTGTATTATTTAAAATATTTGTTGTTAAATCAAAGTCATCTAAATTATTTTTTTTTTGTTGCTGTCGATTTTAGCCCGGTGTAACAATTTTCTTAGATGTACTTTCTGCTTCTTTGCCTTGTTTGGCAATTCGAGCAACTGTTTTCACAGATACACCTGAAAGAAAGAAAAAGGTAAAATTATTCTCAAATCACTTTTAAAATGTGTTATGGAATCCCAAAATAATATTATCCGTTTCATAAAATATTTTTTACACCATTTTTCTATAATTATAGTGAGATTATGATAAGTCACAACGGTTACAGTTAAATATTAAAATTTTTAGTCATTTTAACAATAAAATATGTATTATTATTTCACCCACTAATTAAACAAAAACTTATGATTGTGGTAACCCTAAAAAATTACCTGCCATGGCGGCGACCCTCATCTGCACTTTATTTAATGGTATTAAAAGGGTTAATTCTTCTGTTCTAATTCACAAAACTCTTTTATTTTGAGAACTAACTCACGAGCTGCACTTTTCATCACTTTGCGCTCCATTAATGTATTTATTTCACTCAAAACAATAAAAAAATTCAAATGACAATAATGACAATATGGCGCGCTTGTCTAAGTTAGTTCCAGTTTTTGCCGTCGGACTTGAGTCGTGGCGCGGACTCTACTTATTGTGTACTGCCGTCTTTTATTTTGCGTGAAGCGTTATTATGAGTGTGTAGAGACCATTGCAATTACGTTACAGGGTTCGTGAGAGTTGTATCAACTTGCGTTGACGCAGCGAATTGTGTAAACATTTTGATATTTCGTGTGTAAAATGACACAGTGACAGCGCTATGTCGGCGTAGGTGTATGCCATTTGGGGTGGATAATTCTGAATATTTAGGTTTGCGTGCATTACTTCCGCACCCGACCGACTTTACGGTATATCTTCTTATTCTTATATATAAAAATCAATTGCTGTTCGTTAGTCTCGCTAAAACTCGAGAAAGTCTGGGCCGATTTTTGTGATTTTGGTCTTGAAATATTCGTGAAAGTCCAGGGAGAGTTTATACGGTGACAAAATATATGCGGATGTAAAATTCCACACGTACGGAGTAGCGGGCATCAGCTAGTTTGATAGTAAAAATAGTGTTTATAACACCTCCTGTTTCTTTAATGCTCCAAGTAACAATAAAATGACGTATGAATAAAATAAAGTATTTGAGTTCTTATTGTTTTTTGCAAGGTAGGGAAAAATTAATAAAGCAAAATATTTCTCAGGCCATCCGCTGCTGAACACGGCCGCACTGGCTTTCGGTATTTTGAGAAGATATTTGGTCTTCTATACTATGCCGATCACACTTGTTGGCATAGACTTTTTTTTCGAATCTGTACAGCCTGGTAACAGACGTAGTCTCAATGTTAGGTTGCTTTTACCTTTTGACGGGGTTCGTGGTGAAGTGGTTCATGTAACGGACTGCCGTTCACGAGGTCACGGGTTCGATTCTCGCACGGGACAATAATTTGTGTGATATTTATATATATCATACAAATGATTGACTTGACTGCGTTCAGACGCAGTACAAACATTGTAAACACCTGGGTGTTTACTATAAGTATGTATTTACAAAATTAAAGTAGTATATGTATTATATCCGTGCTCTGGTACCCATAACACAAGCATTTATGCTTAGCTTGGGACCAGAGGACGTTGTGTGAAATGGACATGAATATTTATTTATTTTATATTTACCTTTTGGTACGGAACCTTAAAAATCGACACCTTGAACTTAGTTACAAACGTTACGATAACGACGAGGATAAACACAGCAGTATAACTTCTTACGTAGACCTTCATAAGAATACCTTCATATGTACTTAGATACATACCTTTTTGGGGTACATACTAAAATGTGAAACGTGTTTCTATTGCTGGGACTCCGTCCGTCGGTCCGCATGTTACCAGGCTGTAACGGAGATAGCTAGAGAGCTGAAGGTTTATGTATGTTTATCAGTTTATCATCATCATTCTCCTGTCCTTATCCCGTTATTTAGAGTCGGGAATATGACCAATGTATTAAGATAATATCGGTTCGAAATCCTTCGTGTGGGAGCCCGACTCGTACTTGGCCGGGTGTTTATCGTAAATAAAAAAATATAAAATTTTTATTATTCCATCCATGTCGACACGGATGTTGTAACAGTTTTATATAATAACTAACTGTTGCCCGCAATAAGCGCGTGTTACAATATTAGTGTAAATTAAATAAGTATTATTTAATTTAGGGATATAATTTTGTAAAATAATCGTACTATTGATGACAAATCATAAAAACAAACTAAAATAGGAACATCAACGTAATTTTCTAATATGTGGGGGTAGTCTTGCTTTGCAACTCAAGCGGGGATTACATTATAAAAACAAGCCGCTAACGTTGAAGAGGGGCAGTCTGCAGTCTGTCGTGCTGTCCGATAGGTCACAAGTTACTCTCTCTACAAAGTATTTATATTAGTACTATTGTTAGTAAGTGGTGTTAATTATAGTTAATCATGGAGTGTTTTGTGATTGTGTCAATATTACATTATTGTTGGATAATTCCGGTAAGTACATGACGTGTAAGACTTTATATTATTTTAAGTGACTCTACAGTAATATTACAATACATAGTGACACTATGTACTTGCTGGGACATTATGGCGATTATAATAATGATATTGTATCGTATCGTATTTATATAAAACAGTAAGTCAATTGGGTTTCTTGTTGGTTCTTCCCAATTGATGAACATTTCCGAACCAACGGTAGTATAAAAGATTACACAATGGTAAATGAATCTATGATGTGTTTTATTTCAATAACCAAGAGTTACATTACATATTACAACCTCTGACGTGGATATACCTAGACAACAGTACATTTAATAGCCTATAACTAGCAATATTCATCCTGACTGATATAGAATACGACATAATATAACCCTAATAACTATAGTCTCATAACATCAGAAGTGTGGGATATGAACCTGATCTGAACGTAGCGCCTTGTTAACACAATTTTTTGCAAGTTTTCAGTGACATTAATGTAAAGAAGATTACACAGCTACAATGTGATAATCACAAGAAACAGGAAAACTATAAAGGTACCATTAAGTAACTACAGCCTAGTGGATTTTAAACTTAACTACATCAGGATAACAAAGCAGCAAAAGGAGGTCAAGGTATGAGAAGCTCTGTAATATCATGCGGCAAGATATGAGAAACAAATTAGTATAAACAGGATGACCAAACGGCTAAATGGATTTTGGTATGTGATAATTCTTATAGTTATAATTGATTCTGTAATTTCAATGTGCCTAAATTGAATTTCAAATACAAGTGTGGAACCACAAGACTATGTTAAGTATTTAAAAACGATCTAATAGTTACAATTATACCACAAAATTAAAAAAGTCAGACTATTACATATCTGTGTAGTAGTTTAAAATGAATCTTTAGTTATTCAATGTTAAGGAAAATAGTAGATAGTATTATTAATTGTACTTTTCCATAGTAAGAGGAATACAAAACTTATGATTTTTAAAACTACTTGATATAATAAATATCTTTGGGACTTGTTTAATGAGTTTCTAAAATGTAAAAATGTTTAAAGTATTTTTAAGAAGAAATCAATTTGATTAAAATGATGTAACTGTATTTCACAGTATCTTGTAATGTTGGTACAAAACGATAAGTAACTATTATGTAGAAAACTCTCCTCCATAAACTGTCATTATGGACTTCAGGAGATATCTTTGTCACATTCGCTTTTATAGTGTATTGTGATGTGAGTCATGAGTGGACAAACGTAGTATATCCAAGTAACTTAATCAATGGGTCTTAATACATATAAAAACAGAACTATAACCGTTTAAAAAAAAAGCAAACGGCTGGAACGTTTAGTAATACATTGGTATTTATTTTAAAAGGATTATAATCTACGAAAGTCGGATTTTTAGAAGTTTACATTTTATAGTTGGTCCAATTTGAAACATAGATAGACCTAGGAATACTAGACAACCCACACGAGGTGTGGTAGGGCACCAAGATTTTAGTGTCACTGTGTGAATTTGTTATAGGAATGTTTTATTTCTATTCGTTTTAGATCCTGGTAGACAGTACGAGACAGCGTTGTTCCATTAATTTGTTCAGTTTATCAGTACAGTTTATCTATATCTTCTAATATATAAAATTCACGTGTCACAGTGTTAGTTACCGTACTCCTCCGAAACGGCTAGACCGATGTTTATGAAATTTTACATACATATTCAGCAGGTCTGAGAATCGGCCAACATCTATTTTTCAAACTTTTTTAACTATGGCAAAACAACGTTTGCCGGGTCAGCTAGTATTTATATATATTTTATAACCCATCCCAACCCATTTTACATCCTAATACAATAATGTCGCTACTACATAATATTTATTTACTTTTGTTTTGTGCAGTACAACTAGTAATAAAAATAATAGGTGATAAATATTCGTGGTCATTTCACACAACGTCCTCCGGTCCCAAGGTAGGCTTATAGTGCTTGTGTTATGGGTACCTGAATACGGGTGGAATACATATGATGCTTTTCTTTTGTAAATATAGCACAGATGATAGTCCCGTAGTAGAGCACTAGTATAAGTGTGATATTAGGATATTGGTTTGATATTTCTGTATAGACGTTAGTCAGAACCACCGATTATTAAAAATAGGTTCCGTAAAGATACTATATTACTGATGGTAGTCGGGTGTCACTGATGATTTATGAATTAAATTGTGATCAACTAATGTTGCTTTGTCCGGTCATTCAAGTTATTGTTCTACAGACATAAACTTATATGATTTATTTTGATAAGTCTAGGTATATACTGCTGCAGACACTAGTAAATAATACTTTTCCAATAAAGTTCATGATAAAAACAGTTCAAGGAAGGAGTTGTACGTGTACTGTATTTTTGGGCTTAATATTTATGAACATTCATTTATTATTTTGTAGTGGTAGTTTTTGCTAGGTTTACAGGGGTGTAACAATGTCATGAACATGAATGGGATTAAATCAACAGTTTAGGCTCAGGCCTTCTTCTTTTTCAGTTCATATAATTTTTATTATCTAATCAGTGTAGTTATCGGATTATCATACTAAAAAAATACAATAGGTGGAGATCTAAGTACTAAAGAAAACTGTGCCTTTTTGTCTGCTACATGGTTGTAGTAAAAAAAAAAAAAAAATCCTTTGGGTTATTACTTTGGTCTTTTTGCTATGATAGTCATAAAAGAAATAAAATACAATACGTTACGATAATGTTTGTTGCAAACATTACTAAATATTCTTAGGAGTCTATAAAAATTATAACAATTGTGTACGTTTTGGTGTACTGTACTGTGGTTATTCATCATCGTCATACTTTATCAGTGGATAAAGGATGTTACGGGATACTGTAATAATTTAATGTTATTCATAACATGAATTGTGGACCTTAATGGTTATTGGTGGCATCATCATGATTATCTGAAACATGGGTACCTATAGACATATTACATTCACTGTAAGAAGCGTTTTAACAAACTTATTATAGCGTTATAACAGTTTTTAAATTATAACTACTGACAGACTTTATTACTATTGAAGCTATTTTTGATCACTAGTACTTTTTAATACCGATATATAATAACATCATGACTGTTTTGATATGACTGTTAGGAATATTATGACGGCCGTGGATATCATAACGATGATTAAGGCTTTGTCTTTACTGTGTCCGGCTGACACTGACGCGGGTGTTTGAGCAACTCTGACAGCGGGTGTCTAGCCGCATACAGTGAGACTTTACCATTGTGTATCTTACGATGATGATGATTATATGATGATGATTTGTCTTTACTACTATAAGTATTATAATGATAATTATCTATATTTTTGTCTTTACTGTATCCGGCTGTCACTAATGCGAGTGTTTGAGTAACTCTGACAGCGGGTGTCTAGCCGCATACAGTGAGACTTTATTAGAAGACTAATGTAAGATTTATGATTAGTATTATGATGAATACTATAATGATTACTATATTTGTGACTGTGATGATAACAAAAACATGTTCGTTGTTACAATTGGGATTGTTCATAATTCTTGTAATCCAGTTTTTATGTTTCTTTTTAAATGAAAATGAAGACTATTTTAAGTATCTCCAACGGTCGACACTTCTAAGTAAAGTTAAAAAGTTTCATATTATGATGAAGGTTAACATAACTCTCAATGGAAAATGCCTTCAAATTCTACAGTACTTTTAGGTAATGATAAGTAAAAAGTTTTTTGGGGACTGATGAACAATGCCAATTGAAAATTAAAAGGATGTATTATTTATCGATAAAAATTACTCGGTTACGAAGTGTATTCATGACTAGGATCTATAATGAACTTAAAACTTTACTTTTATGGTTAACTAATGATGACTTTGATATAGTTTGTAGGTATAACTATGATCATTTATTGGAAGTTAGTGAGAATTATTACAATTATTGTTGTACTAAGTTAGTGTGACCCGACACGTCCGATATGGTTTTTCAATGGCTAAATAGGTCCAATATAACTTATAAATGTGCAAATTTATCCCTGTTTCAGGATTAATACTAAAAGTACATTGCCTACAACCAAACATACGTAGAACATATCTAGAAAACGGTTTTGGCAATCAAGTCACTCTTTGTATTTATTAAACAGTTGTAAAAATTGTCTTGGTGGTATTAATAGTGAAGAATATTCATAATAATTCAAATTAAAAAAAAATACTTATTAATAATAACTATAGTGACTTATACTTTGGAACATAAGGTTATGTATGATATCTACAGTATCTTGATACATTTTAGCTCAATTGTACTAATTTGAAAAACTATTCGACATTGTCTAGCATCGCTCAAAATTTAATGATTTTAAAGATCCAAAAAGAAAATGTTATTGAAATATGATATGAATTTATGATATAATGAATATTTTTATGCCATTGTAATGATGGATACTTCGGGGACGAAGTATTTGTCAGTATGGCCGTGTTACAATATTAGTGTAAATTAAATAAGTATTATTTAATTTAGGGATATAATTTTGTAAAATAATCGTACTATTGATGACAAATCATAAAAACAAACTAAAATAGGAACATCAACGTAATTTTCTAATATGTGGGGGTAGTCTTGCTTTGCAACTCAAGCGGGGATTACATTATAAAAACAAGCCGCTAACGTTGAAGAGGGGCAGTCTGCAGTCTGTCGTGCTGTCCGATAGGTCACAAGTTACTCTCTCTACAAAGTATTTATATTAGTACTATTGTTAGTAAGTGGTGTTAATTATAGTTAATCATGGAGTGTTTTGTGATTGTGTCAATATTACATTATTGTTGGATAATTCCGGTAAGTACATGACGTGTAAGACTTTATATTATTTTAAGTGACTCTACAGTAATATTACAATACATAGTGACACTATGTACTTGCTGGGACATTATGGCGATTATAATAATGATATTGTATCGTATCGTATTTATATAAAACAGTAAGTCAATTGGGTTTCTTGTTGGTTCTTCCCAATTGATGAACATTTCCGAACCAACGGTAGTATAAAAGATTACACAATGGTAAATGAATCTATGATGTGTTTTATTTCAATAACCAAGAGTTACATTACATATTACAACCTCTGACGTGGATATACCTAGACAACAGTACATTTAATAGCCTATAACTAGCAATATTCATCCTGACTGATATAGAATACGACATAATATAACCCTAATAACTATAGTCTCATAACACGCGCAAGTAATTTATTTTTTGTGGACATTTCACACAACGTCCTCTGGTCCCAAGCTAAGCTTATATGCTTGTGTTATATAAAGAATACGGATATACTACATAAACTGCTTTTCTTTTGTAAATACATACTTATAATACATAGAAAATATCCAAACACAGTGCAATCATTTGACAATTTTATTATAAATATCACACAAACGATTGTCCCGAGCGAGAATCGAACACGCCACCGTGTGAACGGCAGTCCGTTACCTGAACTATTAGACTACAAGGCCCGTGAGGTTATACAAAAAATCTTCCTCATGAACCACTCTATCTAATAAAAAAGACCGCATCAAAATCTGTTGCGTAGTTATGAAGATATAAGCTACATACATACAAAAATAACCAATTTGTTTTATATTAAGTGAAGATTAGAATTCTTAACAATATTATCATTACGTTTATATGTACTGTAATTATGTGTTTGCTTATATGTGTGTATTAAAAATATGACAATGTGTGTTATGGCTATTATCTTAAACCATTTAAACCGTTTTTTTTTTAGCAAAAACCTTGGTAGATAGATACACGTTTTTCTTCATGTGATTTAAATAATTCTCTTACAATTTCAAATGTAAAGTACCTTTTTCATTTTTCTTTTACGCTATAATTACACCTTTCTTATTGTTAATGCATGTTAGGGAAACCTTTAATTAAGTCAGCAGTATGCTATGTAATATTTTGTTTTTAACTTTAATTATGATTCGCTGTATGATTTGTTGGTTGTTTTTAAATAAATAAATAAATAATTTTACGCTATAACAAAGCCTACAGCCTTCCTCGATAAATGTACTATCTAACACCGATAGAATTTTTCTAATTCATCTGAGTTTCTTGAGATTAGCGCGTTCTAACAAACAAATATGCTCTCATGCGACGTCCACTGGTCCTAAATTAAGCTACATTTCTATTCTTCCATTGTGTGTACCAGAATAGGAAAATACACATGCGTAAGTAGCATGTGTATTTTCATTTTTCATTTATTTTGGTAAATGCGTGTTTAAAATTCATAGAAAACACCCAAACACAGTGAAAACATTAATTGTTTGACAAACATAAAAACGAAATTATCATAATTCATTCGTCCTTTTACAGGCCTGAAAAAACAGGATAAGGGTGGGAGAATGATATATATCAGTATTTGTTGTTATAGTATTAACAGTTAAACATTTTTACTAAAACTTTAGCCGTCTATCTCTCACCGTTCCAGAGACGCAGCCTGGTGACAGACGGACAGCCACATCTCAGTAATAGGGTCACGATTATACTTTTGATAGGGATCTCCAAAATTAATTAAAATGAATAACAACCTACAACACTTGTACTGAAATATTAATATCAGTTTATTTTAAACTAGCTATTGGCCGCGTTTTTGTATGCATGAAGCTTAGAAATCAAACCCTAACAAATGGTACAAAAAACCACCCTCTTAAACCATTCTATCTTTTAAAAAGAACCGCATCAATATCCGTTCCATATTTATGAAGATATAAACTCACATAAAGACATACATAATATAGCGATAGTTTTATAACAAGTAAAGATTTGGTCAGATATACTAAATTATTTATCGTTGTATTAAAACATACAAAGTCTAATATTATGGCCACAAAATAAAAAATAATAATTGATAAGCGAAGGTTAGCCAAAAAACGATCCGATATTAACTGCTTAAGTAATTGATTTTATTTACAGACACAAAATTCTAATGGCCAACAATTGACGTCATAGATCTTTATTCGTTACTTAGTTATTTGAAGTTGAAGTTAAATCTTTACTTATTATAAAACAAAGTTGTTATTTTTGTAGGTATGTCCCCATGTGAGCTTATAACTTCAAAACTACCCAATGGATTTGGATTTTAACGGTTTTTAATAAATTGTTTGGTTCAAGAGGATGGCTTTTTTGTATATTTTTTAGGGTTTGTTTTCCAAATTCTACGCGTACGAAGTTGCGGGAAAAATCTAGCAGTTAATAAATTCATATTTACGGATATTTAACATGATTTGAACTGGTCCCAAGTTTGGCTTGCTGTTAACAATACAAAATCACAGATAACATCCTCTGTGAGAGATGGATAACTCGATAATAAACCCTATGCCAACACGCCTGGTTAGCGCGACATACTCGTAGTAAAGCATAATTCCTTTTGAAGTGGTGGAGGTCTGTGTTAAATGGTAAAAGAGAGACTGAACTGATTTTTAAGGAATTTGGGTAAATACATAGATAGATTTAGAGCCTGGCAAAGGACTTGAAAGGACGTAAGTTATTTTTTAATGCATATAGTATGTGATTCAGTTAACTGTTGATCTTTAAAGGTAAAGAAATAGTCACAACTGCACACAAATAAATAGTCACAACACAACAAGAAAATGAATAAATGTAACAACAACATTACAATAGTCACAACACAGCAAGAAAAATGAATGAATGCTATATATAACATTGATTTCTTTTATGTTGTATTTACCTGTAGCCATTGAAATTTTCCCTGTTTTTCACTAATGCTTCGTTCCTAATAGTCGCAGCGTGATGATATATAACCTATAGCCTTTCTCGACAAATGTGCTATCCAACATTGAAAGAATTTTTCAGTGGTTCCTGAGATTAGCGCGTTCAAACAAACAAACTCTTCAGTTTTATATTATTATTATTGATTATAGACCTACCTTAACTGAAAATAACAAACTTCATATGAATGAATTACTGGATATAACGCATATTTACGAATTCTCCACAGATTCGTCTTATCGAGGTTGCTCTGTATGTTAGAATCGAACAGGTGGTCTCATGAACTGTAGTCCGTTAAACTAACAAGCGCACCACGAGACCACTCGCCTCAAGTTTAAAATCAAGCCCGTGGTACATTATTACTACTCTTGGTAAAAAAATAGCATATATTTTTCATCTGACAACACACAAACAACATATCAATCATCAACACCTCGCAAATGTATAGAGATGATGGAAATGTCTCTCAACGGTTAATCAATAATGTTAATATACATACTTAGAGTATTTATCCCACAGGAGTTGCCAATTGTACCAGTTCTACATGCACAATTAAACATAACTAAAAATGAAAACAACTATGGCGTATTTTGATTAATTGGCTATGTCGTTGTGCACATTTTTATTAATTAAATTCATTATTCTATAATCTATAATAATATTATAAATCTGAAGAGTTTGTTTGTTTGAACGCGCTAATCTCAGGAACCACTGGGCTGATTTGAAAACTTCTTTCGGTGTTAGATAGGGCATTTATCGAGGAAGGCTTTAGGCTATATACCATTACG
The DNA here is from genome assembly GCA_916999025.1 of Orgyia antiqua. NCBI lineage: Eukaryota > Metazoa > Arthropoda > Insecta > Lepidoptera > Erebidae > Orgyia > Orgyia antiqua. The sequence goes on from OU779865.1 coordinate 1,312,874, forward strand.
CTATCACCACTAGAAACCAAGCAGTAGTGAAAAATGTTGCAAAAACGGGGAAAATTCTCTAAAACCCACGCGAACGGAGTCGCGGGCAACAGCTAGTATAATTATAATTTCTAATAAAAAAATCTGTTAACTGTGCCGAATTGTGTTGTTGACACTAACAATTTACATTTTTCAGTTAAGTTTTGTTGTGCATATAGAATCGGTACCACGACCACCGTCTGTGACGACTTTATGCAGTGCATGCACACTATTGGAATTAACTACGATCTGGCAGTATAGTTGTGATAGAAAATGGCAATACAGCATGTGCGTTCTTCCCTCCTGCTGGTTTAATACTCGAAGAATACTTCAAACCCGGATGACATAGATACTTTCTGAGTTGTATTCGAAGGATAATAAATATACAACGTGCCATGTAAAATATTTTAATAATACTAGCTGTGCCCCGCTGTGTTAGCCGCGGTATAAAAGACTAGCTGTTGCCCGCGACTCCGTACGCGTCGATTTTAGAAATTGCTTCGCTCCTATTGGTCACAGCGTGATGTTTCATAGCCTATAGCCTTTCCCTATAAATGTACTAACCAACAAAAAAAGAATTTTTCAAATTGGACCCGTAGTTCCTGAGATTAGCGCGTTTAAACAAACAAACAAACTCTTCCGCTTTATAATATTGAAGTATCTCTGTATTAAAAAATCTGTTAGTTTTTTATTATTCCACGGGAACATTTAATATACTTATAATTTATTCTGATGTATAAGCTACATTATTGTAAAGTTTCATCAAAATCCATTCAGTAGTTTTTGCGTGAAAAGTAACAAACACACATACAAACTTTCACATTTGTAATATTAATTATGTTGTCTGTATTTAGTATATCCATATCTTTCACCTACAACACAAGTAAGTACAAAAATATAGCTAAACTTGAACCAGCCGGCGCATTATGAGGTTTTTAAAATCATTCAAATTCCAGGCAGGCCGTAAACTGCATGGCTAAATTAGGTATTATTGCAAAAATAAATCTTTTAGTTGAAAATTTTTAGTTAGTACTTTAACTTTTATTTGTACCTTCTCCTTAAACATATTAATGTATGACTGGTTTAGCGAACTGACTGACTAATAATTTTGTTCATAATACGAATTTGCCAGACAGTCCATTTCACGGCGTAAACTGCCTGTAAATAAAAGCTCATAATACGGCCGCAGACGACGTGGTTTGAAATTCCCTTAGATATCTGTTAAAAAAATTGCAGAATATTCTATGCTCCTAAATTTTAGTTACGGCAATTCCAACATTTGATGTATTTTTAAAAAGTACTGTTAAAAATTAAGTAAGGCTTTCTTTACAGGGTTAAAGTATCAAAATGTCTTAAGATGCCAGAAGAAGATATTTTTTAGGCATCCTTGCTAACCAGGCCCTTATAAGGCCTGAATCTACGTAATTAGTAGTGGTCTTTATGGTAGTAGCCATGTGCCTAAATACAAATAACGGCAATTCCCACTTCTGAAGTATTAATGAAATTTGAATGTCTGTTGACGGATTAAAAGTACAAGTGTCAAGGGCTCTTTTCCTCCCCAGGGTGCTATTTAAAACAGCTATGTGGTAATAAGACAAGGGTGAAAAAGTGTTCTTTTTTTCTTCTTTTTCTACATATTATAAGCAGATAACATTTACTGTGAGCTAGAGACGGAAAACATGAAATTAAACCCTATTCCAAGACGCCTGGTAAGCGCGGCGTAGTAGACCCAAAGCCCTTTAAGCCAAAGCCCCCAAAGAAGAGTAAACCCGTGCCCAACTGTGGGACATTAATAGGTTAAAGAGAGAAAGAAATATAAACCTGAGCGCCTGTTCGATTGTTGTTAACCAAAGTCGAAAGCGTTATTCAATACCTAAATTGAATACACAACGTTCACATAATATTTTCTAACACTTGCGCGACTCATCTGTTTAAATATAACTACTTTTTACGGATTTAGACGGGTATATTTGTTTTAAATTTTGGCCCGACGTTTCGGAGACTTTGCAGTCACCATGGTCACGGGTGAGACTGACCGGGTCTCACCCGTGACCATGGTGACTGCAAAGTCTCCGAAACGTCGGGCCAAAATTTAAAACAAATACACTATTGTGCAGTACCAATTTGTTTCCATTAAACAAGGCATACGCCTAAGTTAAGACCAGAGGATGTTGTGTCTAATGTATATTATTGTATATCCTTAAATATTTATTGTGAATATAGGAATATTTCTTAAGATACATTCCTAAGTTATGTTATTTAAAGAATCACAACAGGTTACCTGCCACTTTGTCTGTCATAAATCAGTAGTTAACACAAATGGATATATAATTGTTCTATTACTATAGTAATTATCACATTCAGTAATAATATGAGTCATAATCAAGAGCTACTAAACGTTACAGAGTGGGTATCAGAACAATCGATGAATTATACATAATTACTTATGTATTGCGCATAACTTCTAGATGGCACAAAATTGGTATGTTCTTTTTCATACTTTATAGTTAGTTTAACATTTGTATTAAATAAAAATAAAAGAATACTGTTTACCAAAAAATAATTCTGGTGCTAAGAAATTCGCTAGGTTACTTGGTTAAGTTAGTAACATATTCGCCCTCTTTGGTCAGAATTGTTGATCTTTGTCGTAACAAATATTGGTCGTCATTTGATAGTTTATCCAGAAGTGACTAACTGAATATTACTTACTAGCTAATGCCCGCTTCTTCGTACGAATATTATATCTTCTCACCGTTCTCTGGACTTTTACAAATAATGCGACACAAAAATTAGCCAAATGAATTCTGACGTTCTCGAGTTTTATCAAGACTAACGTACTGCTTTTCATTTTTATATTTATATAGAGATAGAAATTTTCATGAATCTCTATTACGTCACATGGTGTAAAATTTACCCCAGAACCATGGCTCATGGCCATGGGGAGGCTCGAGTCCAATAATGCAACGTTGTACGGCCTCAATATGACGAATTCGAAGGGTACTCGTAAATATTCGTTATATCAAGTAATCCATTAATGTGAATTTTGTTATAATAAGGTCAGATAGGTCTAAACTTTGTTATTTATAGGTAAAGAAACAGTCACGACTGAATCACAAAATAGAGGTTGACGAAAAACGTTAAATAGAAGTTTTGAGTTAACAAATTTCATTAATTAGATGTACTCGTATTTACACTTTTTGATATTTGAAGAATTTTTCCTATTTATTAATGGACAATTCATACAACGTCCTCTGGTCCCAAAGTAAGCTATATTTCTATGCTTGTGTTATGAGTACCAGAATACGGATAGACATAAATATACTACTTTTCATTTGTAAATACATACTTATAATACATAGTAAACACCCAGACGCAGTACAAACATTTGTATGACAGTTATAAATATCACACAAATGATTTTCCCAAGCGGGAATCGAACCCGCGACCTCGTGAATGACAGTCCGTTACATAAACCCCTCGACCACGAGGCCTGTCAATTCGTTATATAAGAATTCGTTATAAAGAGGATGTTCGTAAAAACTATTCGTAATATAAAGGTACTTTTTGTACTGAATCTTAAGGAATTACAAAAAAATTGTCAAATCGAGGAATTCATCACATTGAGGTTCGCAGCAACTTGTATACCTATACAGTGCAACCTGAGTACGGCTTGGTCGGGTCATGGTAATACCTGAGTGACTACCATGGCCCGACTAAACGCGAGGAGGAACACCGTGGGGCTTAGTGGGTAGTCCGGCAGCTATAGTCCGGGAGTCCCACACCAAGCCTGAAGGTTGCCCCCGCAACCAGAATGGCGAAGTGCGTATGCATACCCACGTAAAAAAAAACCCTTAGTAAGGTTGCACTGTATATACAAGTTGCTACATATCCATCTGATATCGCTGAGGTGACATCTAGCCTCGTGCAGTGAACACAACCGTAGCTATTATTTTTACGAATACTCACTATGGTTGCTTTCCAATTAATACAAAAAGTGACGCAGTGTAACGCAGTGCTCGATAAAGTGCTTTCCATCAACGACACTGTGGAACACAGCCGTACACTGTTCGACACTCGAAAAAGTGGTGTTTGACAGATGCTTAGCAAGAATTACCAACAAATAAGAGAAGAATTCTTTTCTCCACTTATGAGTTTTAATTATTTAGATTAGTAGATTCGATTCGATTTACGGTAGATTCTAGTAGTATTATTTGAGATTATTAAATTGAGCTTGTCTGTTACTGCTAATTAAAATTTAATAAAAATGTTCAAATGTAAATATTGCACTATTGAAGTGAGCCCTGATAATGTGGCGAAACATGGTTGCTTTATAAATAAAAGTGAGATATTCATAGATGATGGTAACAATTTCTTCTACGACGGTAATAATAAGTTTTTTAAGTCTAAAAGCAGTATTGTGAATTGTATGTTTATAAATTATTGAGCCAAGACTTTGTCAAGGAACTTGCATTTAGGTAAAAAAACGCCCATAATTTTGCCATATTGATGCACTCTAGTGTTATTTTGAGACAACTAGCTGTTTCATTTAAACTTTTACACAGTGTTTGGCAGTGTATTACAATGTAACGCAGAGTCCCTCTGTGTTAACTAAATGGAAAGCAACCTATAACAGTAATAGCTCATTGAAATATTCAAGTAGTAACAACAGCAGGGACCTACAGTTAAGTAAAGTATCAATTATTTTTATATCCCACGTTCCGTTGTTACAAACATTGTATCGTTAATTCTACTGCATAATAAAGTTAGATGTTTATGTTTAACAGATTACCTATTAAAACTCCTCATAAACCAATTTACTACTTATATTTCGATTTGACATGTGTTATTGACACACGCTGCGACCAAAAGGCGTGAAGCAATAATGAAAAATGTTACAAAAACCATAGACAAAAACGGGGAAAGTTTTCTAAATTCCACGCATAAGAAGTTGCTGGCAATAGCTAGTATATATTAATTACATAAATAGAGTATGGTCTGTCAAACCTTTATCAATCAAACGAAACATGATATAGAAGAAAAATATGATTCATTTTAGTTCCTGGCGTGATTCCAATGTTTAATACAGCCTTCATACAGTATTGAAAACTTTGTTAGAAATTAAGTTTGTTATCAGGCTATTTAGAATTCCGTAAGAAAAATGAACCTTTGTCTATTCTTCTATACTATTACTAGCTGACCCGGCAAACATTGTTTTGCCATACTAAAAAAAAAAGGTTTGAAAAATAGATGTTGGCCGATTCTCAGACCTAGAGGATATGTACACAAAATTTCAGGAAAATCGGTCGAGCCGTTTCGGAGGAGTACGGTAACTAACACTGTGACACGTGAATTTTATATATTAGACTAGCTGACCCAGCAAACGTTGTTTTGCCATACAAAAAAAAAAGTTTGAAAAATAGATGTTAGCCGATTCTCAGACCTACTGAATATGTATGTAAAATTTGAGAAGAATCGGTCAAGCCGTTTCGGAGGAGTACGGTAACTAACACTGTGGCACGTGAATTTTATATATTAGATTATAAAGTATAAAGGACATAGAATTATATTGTTATAAATAAATTTGATTTGATTTGAAGTTTTTTGTTTTTAATTAACACGCTTTTATAAGTTCGGTATGTATCTATCAATGTATTAATCTATGTAACGGAATCTTTGAAAGTGATTTACACCCACTTACAGTAGTCGGATTGATTTGAAATTTTGCACACATCTTAAGGACCGATGACAATGCAATCCTACTAATATTATAAAGGCGAAAGTTTGTAAGTATGGATGTATGTATGGATGTTTGTTACTCTTTCACGTAAAAACTACTGAATGGATTTGAATGAAACTTTACCACAATATAGCTTATACATCAGAATAACACATAGGCTACAAATTGGCTGGACCGATTTTGATGAAATTTTATTTTATACAGAATTGTATGGCAAAACAACGTTTGCCGGGGCAGCTAGTAATATATAAAAATGTTCAGGATTTTCTCGCGTGTTTTATAGTTTTTGAACTAAACATATTTTATTTCGTTTAAACGCCCTAATCTCAGGTACCTCGGGTCCGATTGAAAAAAATATTTAAGTGTTGGATAGTATATTTATTGAGAAGGCTATGGACTATATAGCATCATGCTGCGACCAATAGGAGCGAAGCAGTAGTAAAAATGTTGCAAAAACAGGGCAATTTCCGAAATTACACGCGTACCTACTAAATATCGGGCTACAAATAATAGAATATAAAATAGGTACGTGAAGTATAATTATTTTTACTTTTTAGTGAGTTTTTAAATTTGAAGAACTTCTTATTTAAAAATAATTTTTCACCCAAATAAAACAAAAAATAAACAATTGTACCCACTTTATTGTTGTCATAAAACACATTTACACGTAATATAGGTACGCGTTTTGTAACAAGTAATTTGTACTTTTAAAACTAAATTAAGAAACTTTACAATATTTTTTAATTAAAACTATATGCACATAAGACGTACAATGGCGGACTTAATGCCAAAATAATACAATATAATACATAATATTTAATATAATAATAATACAATAATTAATATGAAAACAGATCATTAGTGTCACCACACCTTTTCCTTCCCAGGTTGCTGTGAAAACCGGCTAAGGAATAAATTTCACAGATAACTTCCTCTGTGAGAGACGGCTAACTTGAAAATAAACCCTGTGCTTGGTAAGCGCGGCACAGTAGACCATAATACCTTACAAAGTGGAGTCATATCCGAGGTAGAGTCGTTATCTGCTACCACTTCACTCTATATTCTCGTGTCACCGGAGTTAGTAGCTATTATCCTCTGAAACGGCTTGACCAATTCTTATGACATTTTGTGTGTATATTTAATAGGTTTGGGATACATTTTTTTATTATTATATACAAAGATTTACCAAATAGAGTGTTTGTGGCTATATCACTCACTCGACTTGAAGTCACATATAATGTGTTCATGAAATATATAGGTATCTATGTTTCTAATATTCTCTAACACTTGCGAGACTGGTTTCTATTCAAACTATATTATTCTCTATCGCATGTGGCAAATTTGATGAATCGATAACATTCGTCCGGGAATTTTCCACAAGCTAATGGCACATCTATCTCTTGTGTTTATTTATAATAACATTGAGTAGAATAAATCAAAGCATACTAATGTTTACGTTCAATTAGCAATCAGCCTTCAAATAAAACTCTTGTTAAGTTACAACATTATTATTGCAGTTGTAATTTATCTAACGGCTGTTATTCAAGCTGCTTAAGTAAGTTTTTAAATCCATAATAGATTCATGAAGAAAATATATTTAGTTAAAGTTTTGTATAAACTGGTGAAAAAATCTTTACTTATTATAAAACAAAGTCGTAATTATTATATGTAAATGTCACTTGTTGAATATTATTAAATATTCGTTACAGAATTCATTGAGGCGCATATATTTTTCGTAGGAAGTATGTCATTATTATCATGAATTTCGTAAAATGGTTAATACATAGGTATGTACTAACCATTTTACGAAATTCGAAGTTAATTTAAACTTGAAGTAATTCCTGTTACCTGTATTTATACATATTTAAAGATACTCAGAGATTTGCCCGTGCAAACGTTTGCAGCGTTAGCAAATTCAATAACAAAATAATCATGTATTATATTATCACAATATTTTATGTCATTAATGTATAGAATAAGAACTTAATTTCAATATAATCGCAACATACTATTACAATACATTCGATATAAAAATATTTTATTCACCCTGGGTGACGTCATCAATCGAAAGCTACGCCTGTTACGTGTATTCTTGATACATTTGTCAGTGTGGTGACATATTAAGAATACACCTGTCACCGCCCCTATAACTTCCCAAGGTGCTGTAATAGAAAGCTACGAAGTTAATGAGCTAGAGAGAGAGAGACAAAGAGGCATTTAAAAATATTACGGTTCTAATAAAATTTATCTAAGTAATGATGTAAACTTACTTAAATTTTTTTTTAAATAAACGAGATTATTTTTACATGAAATTCTCCACAAAACTTGCAAATATCCACCAATAACGTCACTTGAAGAGCTAATAAAAGATTAGAATTTTATAGAAATATAGTAAAAATCAGTAAGAAATTTTAATAAATAAACTAGGGTAAGATCAGAAACTCTATCTTCGTATTGAAATTTTCGCGAGTTCGAGTCATATTAGAAATACTTAACATCATTATTACTGGCATTATTACTCATTATTACTGGCTAACATCTTCGATCCCAAAACTGTGAGTGTTAACCGGTAATATAGTATTTCTAACTCTATCTTCCAAAATCGTTTTTTATTACAACAAATCAATTGTATATTCATATAATGTTTTAAGTATTTTAATGTTTGAATTTATCTGCGGACACTCCCAACCGAAATGAGTGACTTAAAACCGGATGTAGGACACATTACTTTAATATGGCCTGGTATTATTATGATTTAACACATATACTTTATATTTTAAACATGGTTTAACGTTTCTAAATACTTAATCATTAGTTTAAAAGAGAGCTATTATAATTATAGATAAATTCATAGATCTGGTTACCAATAACAACTGGGTATTAATTCATTCACCCATTATTACGGGAACATTGAATTTTTTCAGGATAAAAAGTAGCCTATATGTTATTCTGATGTATGTATAAGCTACATTATTGTAAAGTTTCATTAAAACACATTCAATAGTTTTTGCGTGAAGAAGTAACAAATATCTAAACATCCATACTCACCAACTTTCACATTTATACTATTAGTAGGATTAGGATTACAAGGATTTTTTATTCCAATTTAATATATCTGCATAATGTTTGCATTTACATTGGAAAATTATAAAACAAGTTCTATTCAATTAGCATTGTTCATAATTATTGACCTGCTGTATTTATATTTTTTGACGTGACAACGTCTTATAATTCGATAGAGCCGGCTGCACGCACGAAAAAACATGACTCATGCGGCGTTACCTCGCTCTGAGGCGTTCCATGTAAGGCTTGAAGTGCAAGCGTCTCGCTATCACTTGTCTCGCTTGCACGTTCTTTGTTACAAAAACGTTGTCACGTTCAACTATCGTCAGTAAACCGACTTTACAGACAACCAATTTTTTTTAGAAAATATAGACTATTTTATGCAATTAATTTCCATATTATTGAAATATTCAGTATATAGAATTTTTAAAAAATACTTAAAGATATTGTTTTAAATGTTGTGACGTCATCGTTGTACGCAATCTGTATATTGACTTTTCCTGATAGACTTAAGACAGATTGCAATACATCTTTTCAAAGTTGCCAAGTTGATATAATAGACCAATTCCAAGTCCACCACAGAGTAGTATATCCCTCAGAACGCCTTAATATTTTAAGTCCTTCATTTCAAGGGCAAATAGAGAACATTTGCTTTTTTGGAAAAATAATCGGTAATATAGCAAATTTTCCGAAAAAATCTAATGGATCATGATCAGAAACTCTATTCCCCGAAATGGTTTTTGTATTTGAGTTTAAAAAAAATATGAACAATGTCAATTGCTATTTATTTTTCCTTGTTATAGATAAATTCTAATATCTTTCGTAAAGTCAAGTATAGTCAGGAGCTGCCATCTGGAAAACCCTGTTATTATTTTAATTGTCTCGTTATATTAATCTACTATATAAAAATAAGTTGGATTTTCCTTCCTGACGCTATAACTCCAGAACGCACGAACCGATTTCCACGGTTTTACATTCGTTGGAAAGGTCTCGGGCTCCGTGAGGTTTATAGTTAATTTTTTTTTTTTACTTTTTTTTGGTATGGCAAGACAACGTTTGCCGGGTCAGCTAGTTTACTATATAATAAGTCATTTCGTGTGAAATTCTAAGAATACGTATAATTTTATGACTTATGTGTATTTTATCAAGCTAATCTTATTTTGCTCGTGTTAGGAGTTCCAGAACTCGAATATAATACATACCTAGACTATTTATTTAGGGATACGTACCAAAAGGTAAAACGGGACTCTATTAATATCAGAAACTACGCAGTTCTGTCACCAAGCTGTATCTACATATGAAAATGTGATAGCTAGAGAGCTGAATTGGACAATGGGCGGTTTCGTCCCAAGTGTTGTAACATTTTTCTACCTACATCATTTGAAAGATCTCAATAAGTGTTATGTTTTTTAGTATGGGCATAAACCGTATCTCGTGCAGGGAAACTGTTATAGTGGTATTATTAATTTCATAAAAATGTTAAATATATCTTAATTAATTAGTCTTTTAATAACTATAGGACTAAAACCTTTTCTGACAATATGCACAGATGGCTACATAGTAGATGTGACTGGCCCTCATGCTGCTACGACTTCAGATGCGACGATAATGAATGCCTATATTGAAAATGAAATAAATCCAATTCATTGTCCTTCAAAATAATGATACGTTTGTATTAGACAGAGGTTTCAGAGACGCCATATCAACCTTAGAGACTTGGGGCTATCAAGCCCACATGAGTACAGTAGAAGCTAGTAAATCAAGATTAGTTACAATCATGAGATGGGATGTAGAGGTAGTGAATGGGTGGATTAAGACCGATTTTAAAATATTCACACAAGAATATTTTAATCGGGCAATGACGCATTTATTCATTGATATAAGCGTTGCTGCTGCTCTTTTAAATACTTTTAGAGAGCCTTTAAAAGACCATCCTCGAGCTCACGAAATAATAGAAGTGCTAAATAGGAGAATTCATATGGCTAACAGTCTAAGTGACTATGTTATCGAAAATAATATAAATCGACAGCGAGCTTCTTTTGTACTTCACCGCAGATGACAATCAATTATTGCAATTTCCAATATTAGCAGAAGAAGACCTTTTATTAATTTCATTAGGAACTTATCAAATAAAACTTGCACGGTCTTATTTGAGTGAACACATAAGAAACGGCATATACACAATAGAAATATGCATAGGAGCTATTCCAAACCTTGTGTGATACAATATAAACATTTTATATGGTATTCTTTTGAGGGGGCGGATAAAATCGGGACACGTATCTGGTAGAATTTATTATTCGTACATTTTGAATAACAATAGAGCAGAAACACCGAGAGAATCAATTGCTCATTATTATTGCTCTTGTTTGACTGGGAAGAGAACAGTAGGTACTTGCGCTCACATAATGAGTATCATTTGGTACCTTGGCTGGGCAAGACACCAGCCAAGCATATTGTTACCGGCGACTTTTTTGGATGACATTGTTCTAGATAATGTCCATTATTAAAGGATAGGTAGGTACTACTAATATTAATAAATATAAATACTGTGATACGATAAAGAAACTGATTGTTGTATCACAAGTACCAGTGTATAAAGTGCATTGTTTAAGTTATTGAGAATTATTCAGGCATAATTGTACCATTTTCAACTGTATGTTTATTAATAACTGTCTAAAATAACGATTACTGGCTGTGATTACTGTACAATTATTATGAACGTAATAAGTACCTATGTGAGTATGTAACACAAAATGTAAAAAAGTCTGTAAAGCATTATTTAATACAAAAACAGTTTTTTTCATTTACACCCCAGAACTTTTGACCTGCACACAATTATAATAAAAACTTGAATTATTCATTAAAAAAAACCTTAAGTGAACATGTTTAAACTAGTCGCAACATGTTACAAGGGTTGGGACGCAACCCATACAATAATGCCCATTGTTCTTTAACAGTTTGTGTAGGTATATTAAACGACCTATTGCCTGCGACTTCGTACGCGTGAAATCAAGAAATCAAACCTTAACAAACAGAAGTTTACTATTCTGCTCAATAGATGGCGTTGTACAGTTTTTGAAATCGCGCTATGGTTTCGTTACACACGTTAACACGTTAGCTCGTCAAAATTTTTGTTGTGTTACCATCGCGTTTTCACAAATATAAATTAGTAAGGATAATGCTTTAACATAAATGTTCAGTCGTACTTTAAAATAGTTAGAAATTTACAATTTTCGTGGAATTTACAAAAAAACCTAATTGGTATCCCTTTTCATACAACCTAAAAATCACTTCTGTGTTTCATATTACATGACAAGAACTTGAGTATAAGATAATATTTTATTAAATAACTGACAAGGCAAATGTTGTTTTACCAAGAAATTTGTACTAAGAAACTTCAATTTTTGTTTTTACATTATAGTATAAGATGGAAGTTTGGGTGAAAGTTAAAAACAGGTCAACTACGAATTGTGCTCGAGCTCTTCGGGTTCCGTAGCGCGGTTGTAACTAAACTAACTTCAGTGTCGGTGTTTTTAGGACGGTATGAGCGAGCACCATAAACAATTATTATTAACACATTTTCCCTACAATATCAAATGAAGTAACACTTTAAAAATCATAAACATTGGTTTAACTGTTTTGAACGAGTTCGTCTTTTTTATACAAGCAAGCATAAGACTCGCTTGATGGGAAGCGATTACCGTGGCCTATGGATGTTTGCAACACCAGAGGTATCAGCCGCGCGTTGCGGATCCTTTTGGAACCCTTAAACGCCCTTTTTATAAAGCCCCATGCTATAGTCCTGAATAGAAACATGAGATTTTCTTTATATAATTTTTACACAACAATCGTCAACGACAATTAAAATTCTACCTTACTATCACACCTCTAAAACACTGATCATTTTCTATACAGTGTCATTTTTATATCCTTGCCATGGTATAAGAAACATGTTATTCCTCCTACATGACAATGCTGTTGTAAGGAAATCTTTCAAAATGATTTTCACCCACTTACAGTAGCCATATTGGTTTTAATTTCTGCACACGTGTTCTGGACCTATGTCAATGTAAAATGTGAAACTATTTATAGTTCTCTACACGCCTGTGCTAAATCTAGAAAAAGTGTTTATAGCTATATTTAATTTAATTAGTTAATTTTTTCTCTCGTGCTTATGAAAAAGTGTAGGACATTCTTAGAGCGGCTCTCATACTATTATGAAAGCGAACCATCCACGAAACGCTTTGCATTCGGCCTGAATATTATTACATTTTGCTTTATACTACAGGCAGGTCAATGAATGGTTAGCTTTATTACACAACAATGTCTTATAGTGGCTATTTCATGTTTTTATATTATATGTTCTTTACTTAACATAATTTTGCTTAAAACAATAACAATTAGCCATATTCCTTTTGCCTCTGCATTATTTTTAACTTAATTTCTTTATGATATTCCTCCTGGTCATCTTTTAAAGTGTCTTTTATGTAAACTGTATTATTTTCTAACACTACTGTTTCAGGCAGACTTGATATTTCAAGTGGACTTGATTTTTCAAGCGGAGTTGGTATATCAAGCGGAGTTGACATTTCAAGCGGACTTGACACATCAAGCGGAGTTTCTGGCGATGTCGGCGTGTGTTCATTCACAGCAGATACTGAAATATCTTGGTTATTGTTATTCTTATTGGTGTTTTCTTCAGTGGTAATAGGACTATGCTCTTTGTGTTTATCTCCAGGCGTAGTTAGAGTGGCTTTTCCATTAGGACAAACGTGGATAGTCGGTACATTAGATTCTCTGCTCTGTTGTCTTCGAAGATTAAAGCGGTTAATTGAATCTTGTCGCATGGAATTGCGCATTGAATTTCCTGTAAAAGAAAAAAAGTTATTTGCATGAGAAAGATAGCTGTAGGTACACCTAATAGGAGAAAAAAAAATTATGACTAGCTAACTTCAGTGTGTCGGTATTTTCGTGACGGTGAAAAATTCTTAACATTATTATCACAGGAATAATTTCAAAAATGTTATCTCTTTTTTCAATAGGTAGGTACTTAATAATGTTGTTGGTACTTTCTTTTTAAGGTTCCGTACCAAAAGATAAGTTGGAGCTGAAATTGAGGCTTCGCTCCGTCCGTCCGTCTGTCACCAGGCTGTATCTAGTCTGGGTAGGTGATAGCTAAAAAGAACTTTCCAAATTGAATTAGTAGTTCCTAAGATTAGCGCGTTCAAACAAACAAACTATTCAGATTTATAATATTACTAGCTGACCCGGCAAACGTTGTTTTGCCATACTAAAAAAAAAAAAGTTTGAGAAATAGATGTTGGCCGATTCTCAGACCTACTGAATATGTATGTAAAATTTGAGAAGAATCGGTCAAGCCGTTTCGGAGGAGTACGGTAACTAACACTGTGACACGTGGATTTTATATATAAGATATAAGATTATGGATGTTGTGACACTCGAATATTGCGATATTATCTCTCCATAACTGTTCGCACGAAATATCTATGTGTAATTAATTATGGTCTTATTTATAATGACTTATCGGAGGATTAAAAGTTCGCTAAAATCGATTCGCGAAAATTGTCCAAACTTGTTATTCATGATAGTCTTTTTACGCTAAAACGTTTATTATCTCTCCGAAAAAATCTCCGTTTAAAGCTCCGATAAGTCATTATGAATAAGACCGTTAATATATAATTTCAATTTAAATTAATATTTCAGTAGACATTTATTTTAATGCGGCTTAAAATCCGTATAATTACGAAACCGTATGAGCCGTCGTCGGTGTGATTGAATCTCCAATGTACTTATTGAATGAAAACTTAATCAAAATGGTGTTCATAATATTGGTATTAAAATTGCAGAATATTTTAATGAAATAAAACATATTTGAAACATTAATGATATTTGTGTGATGTCTGGTTGTTTTCATGGACAATCTAAGATTAGGGCTCAAGAGGGAACGACACCAAACCATGCTCCATACAAAAATATAGTCATCGTAGTACGCTGTTTTCTTCCTGGATATTACTTCTAGAGCAGGAGTGGCCAACAAGTCTATCGCGATCGACCGGTCGATCGCGCGACCAATTTTGGTCGATCACTCGCAAGTTCCATGAGGGGGACGCATTCAATGCCAAATGTTTATACTACTGGAATAAACATGTACGCAGCTCATGCTTCGAGTAGGGAGACGTTCAGCGTGACCACTTTTAGTAGTTATCTACTATTTTCAAGAGCGCACGGCGGTATAAAAGCACATTGCATAAACGTCCCCCTTCTTACCTCAGACAAAGGTCGATCGCAACTCAATTTTAAAATAAAAAGTTGATCTTATGTGCACAAAAGTTGGCCACACGAGTTTATCTCACATTATTTAAGTCTTATATATCTATTCTCCTATTACCTACTTTCTTTTTTTCCAAAACATAATAACTAAAAGAAATCTATCTATCAAAAATCCCGCTTTCATTTTTGGTTTTCTTTAGATGAACTTGCAGCGTCTACTATACATATTTGGTAAGGTTTTACTCATAATGGGTTTTATTTATAATGATTTATCGGAGGTTTAAACAATAACT
Organism: Orgyia antiqua; assembly: GCA_916999025.1. Lineage (NCBI taxonomy): Eukaryota > Metazoa > Arthropoda > Insecta > Lepidoptera > Erebidae > Orgyia > Orgyia antiqua. The sequence goes on from OU779865.1 coordinate 1,328,279, forward strand.
GTATCGGAGAGATAATTATACATTTTATCGTAAAAAGACATGTAAAATACATTATGAATAACAATTTTTGACAATTTTAGCGAAGATTTTAGCGAACTTTTAAACCTCCGATAAGTATTAAAATATAAAAATCTCGGATAAAAGTTCGGTTGCATTGATATTGTTCTTTATTCTCTCTCTCCAGACCATTAATGTCCCACTGTTGGACACGGACCTTCTTCACTTTGGGAGAGATTATGGTCTAAGCCTAAGCCGCGCTGCCGAGGCATGTTGGCATAGGATTTATTTTCGAGGTTTCCGTAGAATTTCATCTCAGTACTGTATTCCTTAGATGGCTTTTACAACCCCCTAGGAAAGAAAAAGGGCGGGAACACTTGCATTCTTAATGCGTTACGACACAGACAATTTTCTATAGGAATTAATCTCTATATGTAATATAAATTTATTTTATACTGTACATATTTTTTATACATAGTTTTATTTCATTAGTTTGCAATAAATTGAAGATTTTGAATATCACGTGAATTTATCTTAATTTAAATATTTCTTGAGTGCGTGTGTATGTGACTGAACTCCTCCTAAACGGCTGGACCGATTTTAATGAAATTTGTTGTGCGTATTCAAGGGGGTTTGAGGATGGTTTAGATTCACAATTGGCTGGACCGATTTTGATGAAATTTTTTGTTGTTGATTTTTACACAGAATTGTATGGCAAAACAACGTTTGCCGGGACAGCTAGTATCTACTATATAAAAATAAGTCGGGTTTTCCTTCCTGACGCTATAACTCCAGAACGCACGGACCGATTTCCACGGTTTTGCATTCGTTGGAAAGGCCTCAGGCTCCGTGAGGTTAATAGTTCATTTTTTTTAAATTTTATTTTTTTTTTACTTTTTTTTTGGTATGGCAAAACAACGTTTGCCGGGCCAGCTAGTTATTAATAATTGAGTATTTAAAGAAAAAAAATCCGATTTCATGTGCCTCTGAAGAGGGTTTTCCTTGATTTCTCAGAAGATAACCATCAGATCCTGACCTGGTGCCAATGGGACCAAACGGGAACCACCAGCTTTCAAATAAAAAAAGAATCACTTCGTTCAGTTAAGAGTTATAAGGTAAAAAACCTTAAAAAATATACAGACGAATTGAGAAATTTTCACTTTTTTAAAGTCGATTTAAAATAGGGATATACCCCAAAAGCTGACCTAACCAGAGGCTTAGCTGAGTAATTACTCTCTTGTTATAATGAAGGGTAATAACTACATATTAATTATAATATGAATCATTGGTTTTATGGTTGGCTGGCTCTTCTGCGAGTACTTGCCTTGACATTACCTGCACGCGAATATCATTAAGGTACTAGATAAACTTTTTAGCACGCGACAAACGATTACTGTATTCAGAACAATTATCTGTAGTCAGACTCTCACTCGGCTAGTATAAATAAATAAATAAATATTCATAGACATTTCACACAACGTCCTCTGGTCCCAAGCTAAGCTTATATGCTTGTTTTATGGGTACTAGAATACGAATAGAATACATAAACTACTCTTCTTTTGTAAATAATACATAGAAACACCCAGACGCAGTACAAACATTTGTATGACAATTATAAATATTACACAAATAATGTGTCCGTGTGGTGACGGATTAAGAATACAATTGTCACCACCCCATCTCCTCCCAAGGGTGCTGTAAAAGTCAGCTAAGGGATATTGAATACAGATAACATCCTCTGTAAGAGATGGAAAATTCGAAAATAAACCCTGTACAAACACGCCTGTTCAGCGCGGCACAGTAGAACATAATCCCTCCAAAGTGGAGGAGGCCCGTGCCTAAAAGTGGGACGTAAATGGGCTGGAAACAGAAAGAGAGGCACAAATAATAAATAAATAAATATTCACGAACATTTCACACAATGTCCTCTGGTCCCAAGCTAAGCTAATTATGCTTGTGGTATGGGTACCAGAATACGGATAGAATACATAAACTACTTTTCTTTTGTAAATACATACTTATATTACATTGAAACACCCAGACGCAGTACAAACATTTGTATGACAATTATAATATCACACAAATGATTGTCCCGAGCGGGAATCGAACCCGCGACCTCATGATCGGCAGTCCGTTACATGAACCACATAACCACGAGGCTCGTTATAACAGTTTTAATTACTAGCTGTTGCCCGGGACAACGTACGCGTGAAATTTAGAAAATTTCCCCTCGTTTGGTGCTATTTGCTGCAGCGTGATGTTATATAGCCTATAGCCCGCCTTAGTAAATGGACTATCCCACAAAAAGAATAAGGTTAAACACTAGACAAAGGCAGAAGAATAATGACGATGAGTCTGAGACCGATACAAACTTAAATATGAAAGTTTAAAATGTAACCTGAGTTAGCAGTGCCGCTGGAAGTACGATTTCTTGCAAATGCCATAGCTCTGTAGGAACAACGCTGGGGAGCGTTCTTGTCTCCAGATCCGCAACAATTTAGCATTGTACTCTGAAAAATAATAACTCTTCAATAAAAAATATCCAGCTATTATAACAGGCGATGATAAAATAAATTAAATAAATATTTATGGACAGCACACACAACATCCTGTGGTACAAAGCTAAAAGTTCGCTTTATTGCTTAAGACGATACCAAAATAGCTTCGTGCATTTTTCTACGTACGAAGTTTTCATTGTTTCTTTAGATTGAATGGCTAGAGCTCTAATTTTTAAGTATATGTTTTTTCAATATATGATCTAGGATCGCATAAACTCAGAAACACGATTGAAAAAAGTTTTCTCGATAGAAAATCTTAGCGAAACAACCTCTCTAATTTTTTATTTTTTTCATTTGTCGGTCTATTATCGCATATTAACTAATGAAATAACTTTAAAAACATAAGTAACTATTATATATAGAAACACGTAAATCAGAATTAAAATATATTTAGTAGATTTTGAGTAAATAGGAAAAGTATCCCTAATTCTTCATTTTCTGTGCCTACTGGCTGTGTTAATATGTACGTGTCGGCGATGATATACGATAATATTGATGTAGGCCCTTAATGAAAATAAATTATTTCCTCTTCAACTATAAAAATGTAATTTCTATTTTAATGTTTGTGCTTGTATTATACTTGTATCAAACACGCATACTGTTTAGATTCAATTCACTTGTGCATTGTCATAAATAAACCGCAAAAATAATTTATTGCTAAAGACAAAGAAATTATATCGATTTTTCTTAAGCAGTAACTACTCATCCTTATTTTTCAGCCTATAAATGTCAAAAGGGACTTTTTAGTTTATATGGAGTATAATTACGTTAATGCCGAGAAGAGTAGGTGTAAGTTACGTCACACATAAGTACCTATCACATCTGAATAGCGTTGAATTAGTGGGGTTATTATTCTCGTTCAAAACTACCTTAACACGACCCCCCTTACCCCAGCCCGCAAATATTGAATTTAAATAATAAAAAAAGTACTAATCGATGTATTTTTAATTGCACATTACGAATAACCTATTTGTTGTAATTGAACTCCCGTAGTTTTTTAATTAAAAATAAAAAAAGAAATGCGCTATATGTACTTTGGAAAAATACCTTTTTCTCGAGAAATATTACGTTGACCAAAATTCTATTGATGTTAAACAATTGAACCCTAGCCATTTGTAATTGAGACACCGCTTAATATTACAAAAAAAAGCATATATTTATCACAAAAGCTAAGAAATCATTTTTGAGGAATTCAGCATGTTCTTGATTTTTGCTTCATCATTTGATGCATTTTCTTCCTGAAATTTAGGTAAACATTGAAGTATAGTATTAAAATTCCATGTTACTAATACATCACTTACTAGATGTTATTACGAAATTGCTCCAAAATCACAGCTGCAACTCCGAATTCACTTTAGGTTAAGTGCAGCACTAAGTATTTTCCCCACTGCTGGACAGCTGCTCGCGCTTTGCCACGCTGACATGCTCGTAGTGGTTTGCGCATGCGCAATACGGTGTGCTGTATGTTTAATTACTCAAAAATGACTTTTTAGCTTTTTTGATAAATATATGCTTTTTTGCAATATTTAGCGGTGTCTCAAAGTCAAAGTCAAAGTCAAAATATTTTATTTCAAGTTGGCATGTTTTACAAAATACATCGATTAGTATTTTTCTTATTATATATATTCAATATTTGCGGGCAAGGGGTAAGGGGGGTACACGTCTATTGTTTGAGATGTTATTCATTAATAATGTGAAATGTCTTATTAAAGGGTTGTAGAGAAGTAACAATGATTTACTTAACTGTATCGGGGAACAATACGTCAGCTTACGTAATTAGTGGGTCTAAGGACTCTAAGGTCACACCACACCACTTACCATGTTATTTTTCTGAAAAAAAATTTTGTCTACCTGTTTAATTGATTTTTCATTTCGTGTCATTTCAAATGTTTATCTATATACCGGCCAAGAAAAAAAATTGTTGTGAGTGACACATAAAACATTTATAGTTTCTGTTGCTGTAATGTATTATTATTTAATATATTGTATTTCATACCAAGAATAAATAAAATTAAATAAAATAAAATTAGACGTGTGGCACTCGGGGACTGCCGCGGTAAAGCTATTGCATAGTATTTTTTATCAACTTATGCAATTATAATTATTTATTTATTTTATTTATGCAAGAATCTAAAAACCATAAACTAAAATAAGATTAATAATCCTTATTTTATAATATTAATTAATCATTCATCATATATTCATTTACTTAATAATCCTTATTAATATGCTTACATCTGTCCATTGTTTATGGTAAATAAGATAAAATAGCGATTGTCAATCAAATGTCAGTCTGCCGAAACTGACATGAGTCATAAAACGGCGTTACGACGCAGTAACGCCCGTTTTACGCCGATTACGCATGCTCAGTAGCACCGATAGTGTAAGGTTTTTTTCATTACATTATTTTCGTTACGGAATTTCTGGATTCGGTCTCCACGCTCAAGGCCGGCGATAGAAGCTATGCAATAGCTTAAAATTTAACCAAAATTACATTAAATTTCTTTCTATTATAAATATATCTTTTCTAAATGATTTAGCTTTGAAACAACAACAAGGTAACTCGAAAGTTTTAAAAGAGTAAAAGCCGGTGACTAAGCAAATGCTTCTGTCAAAATTTATGAACCGTATTTCGCAAATTTTATTTGTAATAATATTATGTTTATAAAAGTTTAAGGGAAATCCTAATGAGTAAAAATCATTTTAAATATTTTATCTCTTATCAATCCTTGCAACTGAAGTCGGCATTCTTATTTGAAAATTTGAGAGGAGATAGGAATATAATAAAAAATATACTGGTTATAAAGCTGAAGAGTTTGCTCGTTTGTTTGTTTGAACGCGCTAATCTCAGGAACCACTGGTCCGATTTGAAAAATTCTTTCCGCGTTGGATAGTACATATATTGAGGACTGTTATGTGCTATATATCATCACGCTGCGACCAAAAGAAGCGAATCGTCAGTAAAAAATGTTGCAACAGCGAGAAAAAAAATTCTAAACTCCACGCAACTCGCTGGCTACAGCTATTACTGATAAACGAGATCAATAATTTATTAAAAATGGCCATAAATCAAAAACATGTGTAAGACTATCATCATTCCGCCCTTCTTTCCAATCACTTGGGGATCAGCGGTTGTGGAAAATCGCTAATATAATCTATCCAACAGCCTTTCCTGTCCACTCCTGAGCAAAGGTTTCCCTCACAGAACTCTACAACGCGTGATTCTAAGCTATCTGCATCCAGCGTGCGTGACCCCTAACAAGATTAGACCTCATATTTTAAGCCAGTTATATTTTAGCGAGTGACAATTTCACTCACATGTTCACATTTAAGTGAAATATCCAAATATTTAACTCGGACTTGAAATTTAACTGATCGACAAGTTTATCTATTCACAAAGATGTTTGCGTTTCAAGTTTATCAAAGTGTTACATTGTATCGTTCCTTTTTCGTTGGAAACTCATTCGTAATAAGTATTTGCATTACGAAACAAGGTCTACCTACATATTTACTACTTCGTTTCCGCTTCTTTGTCCGTCAATTTATAGGTAGAAAGTAAGAGAAGCATATATAAGACCTAGATGGTGTAAAGTAGGGTTCAGAACCGGGAATTCCCTGGACCGAAAATCCCGGGAATACCCGGGAGTTTTGGGCTGTACAAGAACCGGGAATTACGATGCAGGAACCGGAAATTTCGGTACTTTCGGGAAATATAAAATTTATTAAAAATTCTTTAAAAAAAGTCTAATAAACAATCAAAATCCTTAATTTAATAAACAAATATGTTTAAATGAAGTGTAACGGATTACTTCTTTTATTTTATAATTTTGCATTTCTTTTTAGCCTTACAAAGTATTTGTTACTATACATTAATATCATTTTTTTAACCATCCAAAATATAACAATAGAAATATGTAGTTATAGTTAACTAACTATTGGAGATGGCAAGATGATTGCTCTTACTGGCTTGGTAAAAAGTTTTTGAAAACAAGCTAAGCAAACTCTATAATTTCATAATTTATTTTACTTAGTTAATATTACAGAATGATACTACTGAATTGAAGCTCATTAATTTTTTAATTATCTAAAATGGGGAAAAGGCCAAGCTAAAGCTAACTCTGTGCTATAGAGCTCATGTTTTCGCGTATCACTTCTTTGCATGGGTAATATTTTTGAATGTAAAACATAATAAAAACTTTCTAATGAACATTCAATAATGTAAAAATAAAAAATATTAAGTCGTTACTTTTGTGTGTATGTCCCTATGTGGAGTAAAATCCGGATTTTTAATAGTTATAGTGGTTCAAGATGATATTTTTTGTACAGTTTGTCATGTTTCAGTGTATATTGGGGGAGAAGGGGCTCAATTGCAGCTGCCCGCAGTGGAACCACGTCCATTGGGCTGTATATAATATATTCGTACAAGATGCTGACAAAGTAAAATTAAACTAAAGAGAGAAATAAAAAGTTTGTTGTTAGAATCTTACAAAAAGTCATATTTAGAAAATAAATAAGCACTCTATTGCCCTCTGTCGGTCAATCAACGCTATCGGCTGCGATCTAAACACCCTTCCTTGGTTTAATTTACACTCGTGTATGCGTTCAGATATGTGCAACATCTCTCTTTTTCTCTCCAGCCAGTAAACTCCCACTGTTGGATAAATGCCTCCTCCTCTTTGGGAGGGATTATGCTGTACTATCATTTGCAGACAGGGGCCCAAGTCTGGTATTCAATGTTGTCATTGTTGTCAATCATTATGACAAAAAATTAAAAGTAGACTACCAAACTTGATAAAATTCGCCATTATGCAATCAGTGACTGATCATTATGACAACAGTGTAATAGCAGACTTGGGCCCCAGGTGTATTGCTTATTAGGGTCTGTTTTCGAGTTTTCGGTCTTATATAGGATGTTATCTATGTGTATATTATCACTTACTTTAGTTACTTTTTCTTTTTAAAACATTCATCATGCGTCGATTGCGGATTCGATTCCCGTGCAGTACAATTTGCTTGTGTAATATTTGTAAATGTCATACCTATTAATGTTTGGACTGTGGTTGGGAGTTTACTATGTATCTATTATAAGTATGTATTTACAAAAACAAAGTAAATAATGAAGGTAGTAGGTACATCCAAATCTGGTACCCAGAACACAAGCATAGATATAGCTTGCTTTAGGACCAGAGGACGTTGTGTGAAATGCCCATGAATGATTATTTATATTACTTGCACAGAATAGACTATATGTAGGTACTTACCTTAAAAGCATCTCTGAACTTATTAGACATAATGTGATAGAATATAGGATTGATACACGTAGACATGTAGTAGAAAACACCAGATATATAAGTCAGGAGTGAGTACACAAAATGTAGTATAGGTGACTTCGCTAAATGATATTCCGTAGTTCCATAAATAGCCACCAGGCGCTGCGCGTGGAATGGCGCCCAGCATATAAAAAACGCCACCACAACAGCAACTGTAAAATAAAAATATAAATAAAGGTTCATTCCACTTAGGAATTAACATTTTATTCGTTATAATTACTGGTAACCGCTGTGATGTGTAGGTAATTTAACTATTATGATAATCATTAACTAGGACCAGAGATGTGTAAATTACGTTGTAACTTTTATACCTAAGAAAAAAAAGATGTGTGGCACTCGGGGACTATCGTGGTAAAGCTATTGCATAGCATTTTTTTATCAACTTATGTATTTATAATTATTTATTTATTTTATTTATGCAAGAATATATGTTTATTTTTATTTATTTATATAAGAATATATATATTTAATATATATATGCAGCTCATCCCTAGAAGTGTTCAAAAAAAGGACAAAGAAACATTTCTTATCACTGCTATAATATTATATTTATGTATGTGTATGTAGTATATTATAAGAAAGTATCAATATATATTCTGTATCGTATTGTATGTATGTAGGTCGTAGTATGTATGTATTTATACTCGTATGTTGCTAGATAATAAGAATGTTAGTTTTTAAGCTAGTAATTTTGTTGTGCACTGATATGCCCATATTCCTCAATTTTCTCCATCATTGTGGTTTGCTGGAAGAAAATTCATTATTGAATTAAGCTCGCCTTTGTACATGCTTTTTCTTTTATGTCTGTAATTTTTTTTTTTGTTTTTGTTTTGTATGTGTGCAATAAAGAATAAATAAAAAATAAAATAAATAAATAAAAATAAAGAATCTACATACTATAAACTAAAATAAGATTAATAATCCTTATTTACTGATGCTTACATCTGTCCATTGTATATGGTAATTATGATAAAATAGCGATTGTCAATCAAATGCCAATCTGTTTTAAATTAAATGTCAAATGTCAATCTGTTGGTATACAATTTTAGTTTTGACATTATTTTACATTATTAAAATCTAAAATACGCTGTTATCTGAACATTTAGGATATATTATGTCGATTCAAAATCCTTATTTTAATACGTTGTTTAATTTGACACATACACATTTACTGGGCTTCAAGCTGAATGAAGGATGTAGCCATAGACACACCGACGAGCCTCGTGGTCGAGTGGCTTAAGTAACGGACTGCCATTCACGAGGCAGTGGGTTCGATTCCCGCTCTGGACAATCATTTTTGTGATATTTATAATTGTCATACAAATGTTTGTACTGTGTCTGTGTGTTTCTATGTATTATAAGTATGTATTTACAGAAGAAAAGTAGTATATGTATTCTATCCGTATTCTGGTACCCATAACACAATGATATAAAGCTTAGCTTGGGACCAGAGGACGTTGAGTGAAATGTCTATAAATATTTATTTATTTATTATCTGGTAAATCTATTCTCTGTTATGACTAACTGAGCAATGATAAATAAACTTTCTTATTATTAAAACCGTATGTATTTAATAAATGTAAATGTGTACAACGAAATAGCAAACTAATCAAAATTGTGCTGACGGATTAAGAATACAAGTGTCACCACCCCATTTCCTCCCCAGGATGCTGTAAAAGCCAATTAAAGGATATTTTACACATATAACAGCCTCTGTGTGAGACGAAAGGCTAGTAACTAAGCCCAATGCCAACACACCTGGTCAGCATGGCAAAGTAGACCATAATCTCTCTCTAAGTGGCGGAGGCTCGTGCGCAACAGTGGGACGGTAATGGGGTTGGAGAGAGAAAAGTTGCTTGAAGTTATGTCTATCTATGTGACGCATTAGAATTGGCCCTATAGTCCAGTTTTCCACATTTTAAATTATAATATAGTGTTCAAGGTACAAGTTACGTAGTTATGTTATGTATGCCATGTGTCATAGTGTTATTGAGCGCACACGTGCCTATAATTTCATACGTTACGTATCGTATATGAAGCGTGTGCACTTAGATGCACATAATGCATATAAACAGCAAAAACATACCGTCTCGTCTGTCTAAAGCCCGGTTTCCACTGCGAAAGGGTAATGTGCGGAAAATGGTTAGGCGGAACGGACTCCTTTTTAATTAAATAGGTTTGAGTTTCCACCAACGAAGAGTTGGTGCTCCCTAGAACTGAGCGAGCTCATTTCTACTCTTTCTACACGCTCCGCTCGCAGTGGAAACCGGACGGAAACGGACCCATTAATGACTTCGTTAAACTCGCAAACGCAAACTGCATACTTGTATTTCCACCAACAAATAGTCGGACGGAAAGAGCCGAGCGTGTAGAAAGAGTAGAAATGAGCTCGCTCAGTTCTAGGGAGCACCAACTCTTTGTTGGTGGAAACTCAAACCTATTTAATTAAAAAGGAGTCCGTTCCGCCTAACCATTTTCCGCACATTACCCTTTCGCAGTGGAAACCGGGCTTAAGCCTTAAGCCAAGCGCGCTCTACGATTTTTTGTCGTGCGAGGATTTTATCGCAAAAATGAAACATAAATATGTGTTCATATGTCAGTGCACGCATATCAATAAAAATAATCACTGCGATTTTAAAATTGTTTTTTTACATTTTGGCGCGACTGCTCGCCACGCGATTGTCGTGAAAGTGAATTGCAGTATATGGAGCTGTATAGCGCCGCGCGCACTGCGATAATAAAATCGTAACCTTCGCCTTTTTTCAATTATAATTTTATTCCGCCATCTTGTATTTTTGTATTCAATATGAGGCCTATCGATTTTCAGTACTTAACTTGTCAAATGTTTAACTTATTTTTAACACGCTTTTATAAGTTTGGTGTTTATCTATCAATGTATTAATCTATATGTACTCGCAGTAGTAGGATTGATCTGAAATTTCGCATACCTAACAAGGACTCATGACAATGCAATAATTTAAAAGAATAATCCCATTTCCTTGTTCAGAATTACTAGAAGAGCATGTTGAAGTATCACTATGACCACACTTTTATATTTAACTATACACGTAATAGTTTAATTGTATATGAGCAGACTCACCAAGATTATTGTGTTTCTATGTATGCCTTTCTTATACAATCAGATAATTTCACATAAAAATGCTTTATTTATAGAATCAGATAAAAATGTCTTAAGGGCCTACATCAATATTATCGTCGACATGTACATATTAACACAGCTAGTAGGTATAGAAAATGAAGAATTAGGGATATTTTTTTTGTTTACTCAAAATCTACTAAATATATTTTAATTCTAATTTACGTGTTACTGACTATACGTGTATCTTATGTTTTTAAAGTTATTTCATTAGTTAATACGCGATAATAGACCGACAAATGAAAAAAATAAAAAATGAGAGAGGTTGTTTCGTTAAGATTTTCTATCGAGAAAACTTTTTTCTCAACGTCAAACAAAAAAAGTCAAAAAAAAGTCAACTTTTTTGTAAGTGGGTAGCATAGAATTAATATCACTGTAGCGACACTCCAGTATCTTAAGAGCTGCAATAGTAACATTATTACCCTAGTTTATGCATAGCCACTTGAGGACCAATTTTAAATTTAGTTTTTTGTCTAACATTTTGTTCTCACACTTTTATCAATATTAGTTACGAATTTATTGCTATAACTAGAATAGTGACTCTATGATCGATGACAATGCAATTATTAAAAAAAAATATTCAGGATTTTCAAGCGTGTTTTTTAGTTTTTAAACTAAGTAGATTATTTAGATTTAAAAAACTTTTGATATGCCTTTCAGCTGTAAAAGGATGAGTCCAATATTATTTCTTTTTTGTTTTTTTCTACTCCTTCGATAGAGAAATAAAGCAAGACAAGCAAGAGTGGTACGGAATCCATGTTTTTTTTTAAATTTTTTTATACATATAAAGGGCTTGGTCGCTTTGCGACTATTCGCCCTAAACGGAATCCATGTTGAGAATGAACAAATCATCGATGTATTCATCGCAGTGCGCGCATTGAATTTTCTGTGAGATTCATATAGCACGATTCTAAAATCGTGTCGCAAAATTAAAATCGTAGTGTGCGTTTGGCCTTACACGTTATTTATATGCATGTTATTTGTACTTGGAATAATTGGCATGATATTGTAACGATGTTTTTGCGTACCTATTTTTACAATTAACGAAGAGATAAAGTATGTAATATGTTTAAGTTAAAAATTTACAAAAGTATTGATTAACCGATAAAAAAGTATTTTCACTAATAGGAAGTTACAACAACATCCGTTCAACATCCATTGCGTAGTTTTGTAGATATAAGCTCACATAGGGACATACATACAAATATAAGGACTTCATGAAAAGTAAAAATTTTATTTGAATGTTTACGTTTTGAAGGCCGAGATATCGGCCTTCAAAGGGTAAAGAGTTACATAGTTTTGAACTCGTAAAAGTAAGAGATTTTTAATTTTTTACTAGCTGTTGCCTGCGACTTCGTTAGTTGCAGCCTTTCTCAATCAATGGTCACACAAAGAATTTTTCAATTGGAAGCCTTAGTTCCTGGGAGCGCGTTCAAACAAACAAACTCTGCAGCATTTTAATTTTTAAGCTATCGATTTGAAATTCATATCATTCTTAACTTGACGGGCTTCGTTGTCTAGTGGTTCATGTAACGGACTGCCATTCACGAGGTCGCGGGTTCGATTCCCGCTCGGGACAATTATTTGTGTGATGTTTATAAATGTCATACAAATGTTTGTACTGCGTCTGGGTGTTTCTATGTATTATAAGTATGTATTTACAAAACAAAAGTAGTATATGTATTCTATCCGTATTCTGGTACCTATAACACAAGCATAATATAAGCTTAGCTAGGGACCAGAGGACGTTGTGTGAAATTTTCGTGAATATTTATTATTTATTTATTATTAACTTAAAAAAACAATCTAATCCTCATTATTTTTGTCACGGCCTAATAATTTTTGCTAAATTAGGAACCCAGGAGGAGGCTGGTGCCGAACAGTGGGACGTTAGTAAGCTGGAGAGAGTAGTTCCGAAGAAGTCATATAAAATTTTTAATTTGACTTTATTTCGAATATAATTTTAACTTTATATTTTCATATTCAAATAACGTTTATATTACATCGTTTGTTGAACATAGTTTTTATTAAACGCTCGTAATATTCTACTTCACAATAAGCCTATACCTACAAAATGGAAGACTTATAATTAATAAAGTTCTCTTTGTTGTTTCTTGTAAAATGTTGTACAATGAAAATCTAAGTTATCTTCATGTAACAAAACTTTGTTCTATTGTTATTGTTAGTAAATACTAATATTATAAAGCTCAATAGTGTGTTTGTTTGAATGCACTTACCTCAGAAAACAAAGCATTGATTTGAAAAAATAATTTCGATGTTAGATAGTACATAATATCGAGGAAAGCTATAGACTATACAGGGTTACAGGAAAAGTCGTGCTAGATCTGTTAAGGGCGTGGAGTATCCATCATTTCTGACTTATTTCACTACGAAACACCCTACCCTAAGCTTAACCCTTTTCGAGATTTTCAACTTTTAATTTTTTTATTGAAAATTGCCGATTTTTAGGCTAATAATACAAATTTTGTATATTTTGTGTGTCTATTATTATTGCAGTTTTACATGTGTAATAAGATGCTTTAGGACGTCAATAATTAAAATAGTGCATAAATTAATTGAATAGGCCGCAATAGACAAGTGAAAGTTAAGAAATTTAAAAATATATTAAAAGTTTATTTTTCTTTAAGGGATATCTAAAAAAAATGATATGGCAGTTGTTCGGCAGATGTGTTTTAAAATATCTACGTTTCATCAGCTTTCTAACGAGGTATAACAATGTAGCGTTTTATTTAAATTCAATGAAAAAAACTTAGTTCATAGGCGACGGGGCGTAAGACGGTGCGATTAAGACGCACTGTGCGAGCGAGACAAATGACGATTTATGTAGGTGTGAATGAAAGAAAAAATGTGTAGAGACCGGTTAGGGCTGGAATACAACGTGGGATATTGTTTTGGTTGTCAGTCTGCTTTTGTGCTTAGTACATTTGGTGCGCTTAATGGGCTGGTGGAATCATTGGTCCGTACTTCTTCAAAAACGATGATGGGCAGAACGTTACAGTCAATGGTGATCGGTATAGAGCCATGATTACTTTTTCATTCCTGAATTGAACAACCATGATGTCGAGGAGCTGTAGTTCCAACAAGTCCTCTTAAGGATGCTGTTGGAGTCACCTAAGGGATAATAGGACCAGACATCCACTGTAAGGACATCTCCAAACTAAATCTTATGATAGCACGCCAGTAATATTCACGCCGTAATTAGACACTCAGAGTGCCGCAACGACTGGAAGAGGCTGATCAGAAATCTAGACCCTCAGTCATGAGGAACCGACGGAGAAGAACACTCCAGATCATCATTCCTAACTAGACCACCATACTCTGGGAATTTCTATTGGAAAGGACACATTGGGCTGGCAAGAAAAAACTTTATGCTAAACTTTTTATATAGACGGCGAAATACTGGTACCAATTCTATATGCACAACTAACCTAACTAAAAAATAAAAATTGATAGAGTCAATAACACAATTGGGCAATGTTAACAGAATTTTTTTATTATAAAAACTGTGCATGTGATAAACGATTTTAATTAATATATATGTACACGACGAAATAGCCAATAAATTGAATTACATACTGTTGTTTTCGTTTTCGTTAAGTTTTTCACGCATCAGAATTGACCTCATTATTGGATTAAAAAGTTAATAATACTATTAAATAAAGACTTAAAAATATATGCTTACCTAACATTTTAACGACCCTTCTGGTCGACTGACTATGTTTCCTTCTTAATTTGTGACTGTTTTTAATACTCCATTCAAAGTCCTTCTGATTCTCCTCTTTATTAACACTCGACTCTCTTAGTTTCAGACCAATAAATGCGTACAATACTGTTATCAACACCATAGGCGCAAAAAAGAATACAAAAGTTGATATTTCAAATGAATGCTCTATTATAACTCGAGTTTGCAAACACATTATAGCTCCTCTATTATCCTTAATTCCAAATTGTAATGCTTGTGGAAGCGCCAATCCTAATGCTACTATCCATAATAATAGCACATGTTTCGTGGCTCTTGAAAGCTTAGACATTTTATGTGACACAAATGGGTGACATATAGCCAAATATCTTTCCGCAGTAAACAAAGTTATTGTCAATATACTGGCATTTGTTGAGGTTTCAGCAGCCAATCCTCTTAACACACAAAAGCTATGCCCAAACACATAAGGCCATTTGGACCAAATAGAATACATTTCTTGAGGCATCCCACTTATAAGTAATAATAAATCTGATATTGCTAAACTAAACAAATAATAATTAGTCGCTGTATGCATACTTTTATTCCTAACTATTACTAGACAAGTAAATATGTTACCCAGAAGCCCTGTTATAAATATTATTGAATATATTATTGTTATTGGTACAACTATGTAGAGAGAATCTCTCTGTGGTCCTAAACTATGTAACACTGTTAAATTTAAGGTTTCGCTGTAATTAGTCATGGTGAATGTCGAAGACCCCTTCGTTTCAGTGATGTACTACTTCAGCATCTTGCGTGATCTCATCTGTAAAAGAAAATAATAAAATTTTAATCGTCATTAAAACTAAAGCTTTAGTCTCATCATTGTGGGCAAGGTAGATGGTAAAACGGATATTGAATCAAACAAAAAAGATTCACGGTCGCACTTCGAACAGAGAGGAATGGCGGGAGCTAATAAAGACATCCATAATTTGACTTCACTTTTAGTAAAATGAACATTGTGTCAAGGAAAAACAAGAGTCGTAATAAATTCCTTCATACATAGGTTTATTTTGCGAATTAGCAACAAACTTACTAGGAAAGTGATTTCATCGAGTTCATAGTAGAATATCGTTAACATTAAGTATAAGTGTATCGGACACTATTCTAGAAAGTTGAAAGTCTACGGGACCAACAATGAATGGTGAACCTTATTTAAAAAATTGCTCAATGTGGAAAACCATTGAATTTGTGATAATTAGCATTGTTTACTGCAACGCTAAGTGAATATCATTTCTCTTGCCATAATCCATTTTGTTTGTAAACAACATACAAATACATACAAAACATCATTTAGGTAAAGATGATTTAATTATAATTGTAAATGTATTAGATTTGGTAAAAACAAAGCAATCGCGAGAGTTTGTATATAAATAGAGGTATATTTTACCAGTAATTGGATTGCCATATCTCTTATGCTAATTTGGGAAATTCTGCTACTCATTGGAATAATAACCTAAAATCCTTTGTGGATTTAAGCAGTGGCTTATATTTATGGTATGTATAACGCTTGTATAATCTAGTGGTTATGCAGAAATGTACAAATATTTTTGCTACTTAGACGACTTGATAGTTTAAAGTTATGAAATGTTAATCGAATATTTTTGGATTACTACATTAATTTTTTAATTTTTGCAATTGACTTGCTATGCTTTTATTAAATAAACTAAATTATAGTGGAAAAAATGATAACCATGAGCGGGACTTGAACCCACGACCTCGGAATACCGTTCCGTTGCTCTCCCATCTGAGCTATCATGGTTCCCGCATATGTTTACCAAATCTACCACTACATTCTTCTCAATGTGAGTTAAACATCGTGCGATGTTTTGTGTACACCGCCATCTATAGAGCGGTTTGCACCAACTCGATCAATCGATCACTTTAGTATTCTTTACAACATTTTCGGTGTTTTTTGGTGCAAACCGGACTATAGATGGCGTTGTACACAAAACATCGCACGATGTTTAACTCACATTGAGAAGAATGTAGTGGAAGATTTGGTAAACATATGCGGGAACCATGATAGCTCAGATGGGAGAGCAACGGAACGGTATTTTTGGATTACTTTTGTTTAATATTGATTTTGTTAGTGTGGTCACGTATTTAGGATACAAGTGTCACCACTCGTTATCTTTCCCAGAGTGCTGTAAAAGGTAAGATACGGTACATACAGATATTATCACTATCTCCCATAATACAAGCATATATGCTTGGCTTGGGACCACAATACGGATATACTACATAAACTAATTTCTTTTGTAAATACATACATAATGGTTTAATTAGTTTTGTACCAAAGTAATTGTTATGTTAAAGGTACTAAATTATGGATACATAATTTTTTAGGGTTCCGTACCCAAAGGGTAAAAACGGGACCCTATTACTGAGACTTCGCTGTCCGTCCGTCCGTCCGTCCGTCTGTCACCAGGCTGTATCTCAAGAACGGTGATAGCTAGAGAGTTGAAATTTTCACAGATGATGTATTACTATTGCCGCTATAACAACAAATACTAAAAATAAAATAAAATAAATATTTAAGGGGGGCTCCCATACAACAAACATGATTTTTTTACCGTTTCTTGCTCTCATACAACAAACGTGATTAATTAAGTATTGTGTGTGTTGTTTGCTCATTTATTAATAACGTGCCTTATGTTGCATAGATAATGGTACGGAACCCTTCGTGCGCGAGTCCGACTCGCACTTGACCAATTTTTTTATACAGATAATATGTATCAATATCTCTATGTAGCACGAAGAGTTTCGAAATCGTAAAACCGGCTATACCAAAAAATGTCATGGCAAGGTAACGCTAAAAAGTATTTGTCGGCCCTTGAGCACAACTGGTTCAATTGAAAACTTCGGGAATGTCTTTAAGTACCTTCATAATAATTATTAAAAAGTAATAAAGTCACAATTCATTAAAATCACTGTATAACAATAAATAACTGTTGTACTAAATGGTCATCGAATCCAAAACCTCGTGTTCTGAATGCCATGTGGCAGTGCAAATTCCACTAAAATAATATTATGATCACTACTTACCTGCTAAAAATCTGTGTAAGCTACGTAATTGAGGCGGAAACATGAATAAAAATGACTATTTTATATCTTTTTGATTTCTTAATAATTAGAACGATCAACTCTTTCCGCGTTGCGATAATTACTAATGAATTGTGCAAGTTGTTTGACTGCATTGTCAGCGAGAATATGAGCTTGATATTTTATAGCTATACTAGTTGTCATACGCGACTTCGTACATTATCCCCGTTTTTGTAACATTTATCACTGATACTTTTTTTTTTTAAGTCATTTCACACAACGTCCTCTGGTCCCAAAGTAAGCTATCTTTCTATGCTTGTATTATGGGTACCAGATACGGATAGACTACATATACTACTTTTCTTTTTGTAAATACATACTCATAATACATAGGAAACACCCAAACGCAGTACAAACATTTGTATGACATTTATGGATATCACACAAATGATTGTCCCAAGCGGGAATCGAACCTGCGACCTCGTGATCGGCAGTCCATTACATAAACCACTCCACCCTGAAGCCCGTCGTAAACACTTTGATCCTAAAAGTCCCAGCGTGCTTTTATATAACCTATAACCCTCCTCGATAAATGTAGGTACTATCCAACACTGAAGAATTTTTCAAATAAGACCAACGTTTCCTGACATTAGCGCGTTCAAACAAACAAACAAACTCTTCAGCTTTATAATATATTAGTATATATTGCCTTATTCTATTTCTGTATGATACACGCTAATACAAACACTATTATCAAAATCTTATAAGGAATGTTTCAAGCAGCATTATTTATCAGCAATTTGATTTCATTTTAAATGTGTTTAGTTCAGTTTTTGGCGCAATAGAATAGGACGTTGAAAAAATATCTGTCGCGTAATTACTCTACATAAAAAAAAATGGTCAAGTGCGAGTCGGACTCGCGCACGAAGGGTTCCGTACCATTATCTATGCAACATAAGGCACGTTATTAATAAATGAGCAAACAACACACACAATACTTAATTAATCACGTTTGTTGTATGAGAGCAAGAAACGGTAAAAAAATCATATTTGTTGTATGGGAGCCCCCCTTAAATATTTATTTTATTTTATTTTTAGTATTTGTTGTTATAGCGGCAATAGAAATACATCATCTGTGAAAATTTCAACTCTCTAGCTATCACCGTTCTTGAGATACAGCCTGGTGACAGACGGACGGACGGACGGACAGCGAAGTCTCAGTAATAGGGTCCCGTTTTCACCCTTTGGGTACGGAACCCTAAAAACAACATAACTTTATACTCAGAAACTCATCAACCGATGCGGAGGTTTCCATGAATTTTTGTAAGCAGCTTTCAGGCTGATAGAACGTTAGCTTATTTATATTACTAGGAAAACACAAACGTTCGAACTCTCATGAGCTTGTGTTAGGCTGGCGTAATAAGATCGTTGTGTTTTGTATTACACTGTGGTATTACAATAGGAGCTGCTATTCCTTGAAAAATGACAGTATTCCTCAAGTCAAGCGTAAAATAGAACTGACTAGGTACTGAGGGTTTTGTACTTTTGAATGAAGAGAAAGACCTAAAACAATGCAATGGTTAAAGTATATATAGGATAAACGTTGTCGGGCTAACATCGACTTTCATAATGCCGAGATGAGACCTATATTATTTTATGAAACCTTATCAGATTCTTTGTAGGTATAACTTTTAATAAACAAGTTAACACAACATGTCTTGTTTTCAGTATAGTATTTTAGATGTTAGTCCAGCCCTATAATCCTCGTCGCCTAGTGGTTCATGTAACGCACTAGCGTTTATGATGTCGCGGGTTCGATTCCCATATGGGAGAACCAGTTGTGTGATATTTATAATTATCATACAAATGATTGTATTGCGTCTGCGTTTTCTAGGAATTATAAATATGTATTTACAAAAGAAAAGTAGTACTTATATTTCTATCCGTATTCTGGTACCCATAATACAAGCATGTAAGTTTAGCTTTGGACCAGAGGACGTTGTGAGAAATGATATTGAGTATTTATTTATTTATTATGTGTAATCACGCCTTTATAAATGGCCACCAGAGTGATGTAAGGTTCCTATGCTAATTCATGAATGATTAATGAATGAGTGTGTGATAAGGAAGAGTTAACGACCCATGGGACGGAACACGGGACTTGAAGTAATAAGTTCGCTAAGCTAACGAATCATTTCTTAAAAATTCAGAGTCAATCAAGTGCCAGGCATTCTAGGAGGTCCGTACTCAACTGTAGTATGTATGACTACAGTTTAATCGTGAGGGTGAGATATTTTGCCTCGAAACTCTATAAAAGAAGTATAATTTGTTAAGTGCGTATACATAAGTATTTAAAAAATATATAATACTTTCTATATTTGATAACTAGCTTTTGTCCGAGAATTCGTACGTTTAGAAAATACTCTCTCGTCCTCGTTTACGCAACATTTTAAATTTTTTTCACTTTTGCTACAAATGTTAGGGGTTACCCTTAACATTTAGGGTGATGAAAAATAGATGCTGTCCGATTCTCAGATCTAGCGGATATGTATACAAAATTTCACGAAAATCGGTCGAGCCATTTCAGAGGAGTAGGTATAATTACAAACACCGTGACAGGAGAATTTTATATATATGAAAGATTGAAACGTACAGTCCCTTGGAACTATCAATCTTTATACATATACATCTTTACTAATAGTAGAACAAAGTCGTTATTTTTTAGGTATGTCCCAATGTTCAAAACTACGCAACGGATTTTGATATGGTTTTTTACTAGTATTTTTTAGATTAGTATTTCTAGTAGGTAATTTACATAAACATTATTAACTAATAAAGTAACTAATTGAATCGATGTTAATTTAAAATACTTTTTTAAACAACTTATACAAACAATATTCCAAAGGACACTAAAATATGGTTCAGTGTAAATAACAGCCCGCATAATTCTGTTGTAAAAAGCCCTATTTCTACGAACCAAATTTCTTACGACGTGTGACGTAATCAGAAAATAAATACAATGTCTATCGCTTTGAGCAATCCAAGCGAGTATAATGTAGATTTATTTATCGCAAGAGTAAATAACTTATTACAAAGTTACGTATATTACAAAAAAGTAATAACTAGTTACAGAATAGATTGAATGCTAGGAGACGACGCCCGAGCAAAATATACTCAAATAAATATAGTCCAATGTCATCGCCGGTATACTTCAAAAGGAGCAAGTGCGTAGCACTTACAACCGTCGGGCATGTATGACCAGATGTATGAGTGTGGATGAAGCCAAGGAAATATGTTTGGATCGTAGCCGATGGCGCTCTATAATCTCTGCCTACCTCAATTGGAAAGAGGCGTGATGATATGATGATGATGATGACGATGAGAATAGATTAGGTATATCTATTTTACGACAAATAAGCTAGGTACGTCGCTTTCGTGTGTGTAAAAATTGAAAACACCGCACTTGCCTTTTTCGCATCAAAACCATCGGTATTTTTGGCCATAAAAGAGAGACAAATAGATACAAAGTTACTTACACATTTATTATACTATAACTATACAACCTGAAGGTGTTTCGGGGTTTATTTTTGTACGGAGCGCTAAAAGTAAGCACATGTTCATAAAATAATTTAGTTTTAAATATTTATGTCTCCATAATCAATTGAGTTTATGATTGAATTTTATTTGAAAAGAAAATTACTTTATCAATTCGTCAATTGATGTAGGTGTAAGCCTTCAAGCTCTTTATTAAATGATATAGCTATGAAGATTTATAAGCCCTTTGCGACATAAAGAGAGATTTTTTTAGCGTTGCTTTTTTTAAAAATCGAATATAACACTCAATTTGCATCATGTATTTTTTTATTGGAATCTATAATTAGGCTTTTGCCATTTATATTTCAAAGATAACATGTAAATGTTGCATGCGACTCCAATGTTGGTTGACTTTCAAGTGTTCCATTCGAAAGGTCCAATTTTGCGTCACTTTTTCGAGGTTTTCGGCTTGTATTACGCGTGTTATGTTTTCTCATAAGGCTTCAATTGTGTTCGGCCTGTTTACAAAGACTAACGATTTTACGTAACCCCACAAGAAATAATCAAGAGGCGTTAAATCATCGCAAAACACAATTTTTCGATAAAACAGCTGATTTTATGCAGCTGTTCCAAGGCCCATACACCAAAAATTAGATGTTGTCGTAGTTCATTCTGCATCAATTCTTGAAGAAGTTGAATTTTATAGGCCTTCAAATCCAAATCAACACGTAAAATTTTTCATGTGGTAGCATTTTGATGGTACTTAAATTTCTAAAATTTGCAATCGCTGCTCGTTTGTTAGTCTTTCCATGATGAAATAGCAGAGGTTACTGAAAAACATATCTCTTATAAAATCACCCATTATTTGTAGATAATTACGTTTCTTGTTATATATTTAGTACATTTAATTGAAAGGCGTTGGATATGCAAATAACTGGATTTTGAGGCATTCAACTGCTAAATATTAGTGACGCATTGAATATGTACTAATTGTTCATAACTCGTATTATCACTTTACTATAATTAATAATAATAAATAAATAAATATTTTGGACATTTCACACAACGTCCTCTGGTCCCAAAGTAAGCTATATTTCTATGCTTGTGTTATGGGTACCAGATACGGATATACTACATATAGATAGATAGATAGATAACTCTTTATTTGTACATATACTACTTTTCTTTTGTAAATACATACTTATAATACATAGAAACACCCAGACGCAGCACAAACATTTGTATGACAATTAGAAAAATCACACAAATGATTGTCCCGAGCGGGAATCGAACCCGCGACCTCTTGATCGGCAATCCGTTACATGAACCACTCAACCACGAGCCTCGTCAAATTAAGTGAATGTTATTTTTACTTATTTTATATCACGCTTGTATTATTTTATAGGGTAGGCAGCCTACTGCCTAGTATATATTTAACCGACTTCAAAAAGGAGAAAGTTCTCAATTCGCCTGCATGTTTTTTATTTTTATTTATTTATGTTTTTTGACAATGTTAGCAAACTTTTAAACCTCCGATCCGATAAGTTATTATGAATAAGACCATAGGAGTCTAAGCGTTTAATTATGTAAGTAGAATTGGTAGTTAACAAGCGCAGGTTATATTATAATATAGGTAACCTGAGAACTGGTATAATATCATAAACAAGTATAATAAACTGCATAGTTTTAATAACAGTAATACATATTTATAAGTGGAGGGATGTGGTAAGTCGGTGTCATTGCAATGCAATGCAATCAGTTACATAATTGTATTTAAATTTTGTGGCATTGAACATTCTATCATAATTATTATCATATAGTGGACATTTTTGATCAACATTTGAGGATGTTGTTTATTAACCGACTTCAAAAAGGAGGATGTTCTCAATTCGTCTATGTGTTGTTTTTATGTACCTCATAACTGGTCACTGGGCGAAGCGATTTTAATGATTCTATTTTTTGAAAGCTAGTGCTTCCCGTCTATGTCCATTGGCACCAGGTCAGGATCTGATGGTTATCTCCGAAGAAATCGAGGAAAACCCTCAAATTTCAAAGGCACTTGAGCTCGGTTTAATTTAAAAACCGGTCAAGTACGAGTTGGACTCGCACACTGAGGGTTTCGTAATTCGTATCTACTTATAGATTGAAAAGCGTAGATAAATTATAAACTACAGATAATTTTGGCGTTGTAAATGTGGTGGATACATTTTAGCTGCCAAATCATTATTACACACGCACACATCACACCAATTAATCAATCAATTCATAATGATAATTTCACGAAACAAAATCCTGTATTTGTGTAGTCTTAATAGGTACTTAAGTGCCAGAAAATTTTAAATGCAGTACAATTACCTACTAATTACACAACGAACATTTTAATAGCGAGAAATTAAATCAATTAGCGCCATCTACATACGAAATACAGTTCTACCGAGGAATATTATCATTTATAGAGGAATATTATCATATCAATTATATATTAAGTATTATTATTTTGTAGAACTATCGTTCTACAAAATAATAATACTTAACTATACAAACTGCTAAAAAAATTACTGGTACTCTAGTACTGTTAGTACTACTATATCTTTTATTTTTATAAAACATCTAATTTAATGCAATATCAATAATATGGAATAAGTTTTAGAAATGCAAGCGCTATGTTGTGACTGTTACGTGTTAGATGGCGCTTTTACAAACTTCATGTGCTGATCCTGGAAAAATATGACCTTTGGAAAATTAATGTTTTCGCGTAATGTGATAACAAATTTAAAGTTTACGGATTTTTCCCGATATGACCAGTATCTAGCCTAACTTTGAGCCAAATTTCATGTCTCTAGAGTAACGGTAAATAGGTGGGTAATTTTGATTCCTGAAATGCGGCGAAAACTAGTCAAATGTCGCTACTGTGCTCCTCATTTTTTTTAAATATTTTCTTATTGCTTAGACAAATCAGGTTGATTATATTTTTTGCAGTAAGGGACCGCGCAGATCTACATTTGGTATGAGTTTCAAGTTGATACCTTGAGCCATTGCTGAGTAAAAAAAGTTTGACAGACGGACAGACAGACAGACGGACACCGGAGTGATCCTATAAGGGTTTGTACGAAACCCTAAAAAAAAAACAATTATTATCACTATAATCTTTACGATCTTCGTGATCTAGCGATTCATGTAACGGACTGCCGTTCACACAGTCACGAGTCATGTCCATTAATACTAAAATGTATCTATCCTAATATTATAAAGCTGAAGAGTTTGTTTGTTTGTTTGTTTGAACGTGCTAATCTCAGGAACCTCTGGTCCGATTTTAGAAATTCTCTCAGTGTTGGATAGTCCATTTAGCGAGGAAGGCCATAGGCTATATAAAATCACGCTACAACTAATAGAAGAGAAGCAGTAGTGAAATATGTTACAAAAACGGGGAACATTTTTTAAATTCTACGCGTACGAAGTCGCGGGCGACAGCTAGTTTATTTATACAAGTAGTAATGCCGAACTTGGTTGTGTACGCGGAGGAACAAAACACTTTAGGATAGTACTAGTAGTAGGATAGTACTGAAAGTACTATGTAGTGTATTTTCAGTAGGTACGTACTATCCGAGCAGTTTTGTCGTCAACTTTATTTTATTAGTGTTTTAAATCCTAGTTTATACTTAAAAAATTGTACCAAAACTAGTTCTATTTTGGTACACTGGATTTGATTCATTACAAGTAGGCCCCAGTCCCCCAAACTAGGTTAACCTGTGTTGTGGCTGGACTTATTAATTGGTCCTGTTTTACCCCTTGGTATGGAACCCTAAAGACAATCACGCTTATATGTTTGTGCCGTGATAAAGTGTATGTAGAAAAACACTCCACAAAGTTTAGCTTTTTGCCAACATAAATATTTTAAGTTGCCGAAAGACTTCTATTATTTCTATCTACACAACAAGTAATAAAAGTATACTATAATATTGACAAAAATAACATGATCCTAGATTTCAGTACGAATGTCACAAGAACATACAGCGCACCAAGGTTCTATAATTGAAGTATCTACAATTGATTGAGTACTGCTCAAGATTTGAGTGACTCCTTCCAAAAAAATAAAAAATTACAGAAGTAGTCCGAAAGAGAGAAAGGGAGAGGACATACCTCGCTATTAACTGGTTTAAAAATTACGAGATATTTAATAATTATTTTGTCTATCACTCGATTTTACGAAAATGTCTGGGGAAAATTTGTATATTCTTTTGTATAAAACTGTCATCATTCAAGCCGTCTTATGGTGATTGTATCCTTGCAGTATCGAGAAAATTCTTTAAATGTAGGTACACATATACCACATTGCGAGCTTCGTGGTCTAGTGCTTCGTGTAACGGACTGCCGTTCACGAGGTTACGGGTTCGATTTCCGCTCGGGACAATCATTTGTGTGTTGTTTAGAAATGTCAAACAAATGTTTGTACTGCGTCTGGGTGTTTCTATCTATAATAAGTATGTAAACTACTCAAAACAAAATAGGGCCCACCCCACGATCGTCTACAAATTTGTTTACAAATATTTTGTACGGTTATCTTAAGATGACATAAGTACATAAACGTATAGTTGACATGTTTATGAGTCTGTACCAGCGTTTCTAACGATAACTTTAACAATATTCTCAAGTGGATAGTCAAATAAAGTGTAGGGCTAAAAAAAGTGATTAAATGCATATTTTTGTCGCTCGAGTTCTCAGTCGTATTGTAAACGTTGCTATTGAAGCTTATTTGGTAAACCATTTCCTTTGATTACGGCGTTAGTTCTAATCAATATGCCTGGTCCTCGTCGTCATATGAACATGGAAACTGCAGCTAGAGCAGTTGCACTGCTTCAGGAAGGGCACTCTCAGAGATCTGTTGCAATAACCATCGGCGTGTCCCGACGAGCTATCCGAAATCTGTGGGAACGCTATCAAGAGACCGGAAGTATTGCTAGGAGATCTGGATCTGGGAGAGCGAGAGCCACAACGGCCCAGGAAGACAGATATATCAGATTAACTGCGCGTCGGGAGCGTACAATCACCGCCCGAGCCTTACAGAATCAATTACGGCAGTCTACTGGAAGACGAGTGAGCGATCAAAGTATTCGCAATCGACTCCACGAAGATGGCCAACGTTCCAGGATGCGTGTTGTTCGGCTAAAACTGACGAGAGCTCATCGTGCAGCGCGCTTAAGGTTCGCACGTGAACATTTGGATTGGATAATGGATAACTGGAGATCCGTACTCTTTACAGACGAAAGTAAAGTCAAGTTTTACAGTGACGACAGACGAGTACGTGTGTGGAGAAGGGAAGGAGAACGTTTTTCAGAACCATGCATCCATGAAACTGACCGTTTTGGGGGTCCAAGTGTCATGGTTTGGGGCGGAATAAGCTTGCTAGGTAAAACAGAGCTGGTAATTCTGGATGGAGGTACCGTAACTGCCGCTAGTTACGTCGAGCGAGTAGTCCGACCTCATATTGTTCCATTTTCACAAAGAGTTGGCGCTAACTTTGTTTTAATGCAAGACAACGCTCGCGCTCACACAGCGCGTACCACACAGAATGCACTTTCTGAGGCCAATATTTCAGTTTTGCCTTGGCCAGCCATGAGCCCTGACCTCAACCCCATCGAACATTTATGGGATAAATTGAAAAGAAGCCTCAAAGAAAACTACAGCAGCGTGAATAGTCAACAAGAGCTAATAAACGCACTCAAATTGTGTTGGGAGCAAATACCGGAACAAAACATAGTGCATCTTATCGAAAGTGTTCCAAATAGACTCAGAGAGTGCATACGGAGCAGAGGAGGACCCACACGCTACTAAATTTAAGACTTTTGAACATATGGTCCCAGTGCAGTGATAAAATTTAAATTTAATGAATCCCATTATTTTACCAAAATATCGCCAAAAAGTGTTCTTTGTGCTTAAATTAAAAAAAAATTAACAAATTGTGTAATTTTTTAAGCTCATATAATCTGTGAATCCCTACTTCAATCATATCTAATTAGAAAAACTGAATAATTGTAAGTATTTTAAAATTAATACAATAAAACGTGGTGGGCCCTATTTTGTTTTGAGTAGACAAAAGAAAAATAGTATATGTGTTCTATCCGTAATCTGGTACCCATAACACAAGCATATAAGCTTAGCTTGGGACCAGAGGACGTTGTGTGAAATGTCCGTGAAGATATATTTATTTATTTATTATTATATAGTATCTAAGTTTCTCCTCTCAAAATTCATTGTAAGTCATTTTTAACTAATTCATTTCAAGGATTAATGTTGCTGTATATTTTATTCATATAAAAAGGAGATGAGAACGCTATAGGATTCTATATTGAGTAAACTATCTGCTGCACACGACTTCAAGCGTGTTTTGAAAATGTTCCTCGTTTTTGCGACATTTTTCACTAATGCCTCACTCCTAACCTCCTAAACTATAGGTCACAGCGTGATGTTATGTAGCCTATATCCTTCCTCAATAACTGGACTATCTAACGCAAAAAAAAATTTTCAATTCGAAACAGTAGTTCCTGAGATTGTGCGCGTTCAAACAAATAAACTCTTCTGCTTTATAATATTTTGAGTAAATGAGAACTGATAAAGTTAAATAAGTATGAATTTTGCAATTAAAGCATTAACACGTGTTGAACCCAATGCCTTTGGAATATCGTTCATACCGTAGTAAGTTTGTATAAAGTTCTCCTTCTGGTTAACGGTTTATACAGGGTGTCCCAGAACGTAACGTAGCTGGGAAGGGGGGTGATAGGGGGGGTCACAAGGGTCACCAGAAAAATAAAATAAAAATTCCCCTCTGGCTATTTAAAAAATAAATGGCATTTTTTTAAAAACTAAAAATTTTACACCTTGTGGGGCTATTTTGCTAACTGTACCTACAAATATAGCTGTTTAAAAAAAAAAAAGATGTTATGTAATCCTCAATAACCCTTCATCAAATTGAATTAAAAAAATAATACATATCCAACCAAGATTTTAAAGAAAATTAAGTTCTTTTCCAGTCAAGGACTTAGTAATTACAATTTCACTCAACTTTCTCCAAGTGTACTGAAAAAAAAATGTACTATGCAGCTCCGGCGTGTAACTTAAAAAGATAGGTAATTTTATTGCAATTCCAAAATGGTGTAACACTTATTTGAAAAAATCATACTTAGACATTTAAAAATAATTTTCGGGAACAATACCCCTGCAAAACAAAACATATCAATAAAACAATAGTCTCAAATTCCTAAAAAAATACATTTTTAAATGTCTCTTCTGTTCCTCTAATGTTACTGCCCGTTAATTCTCAAGATTGGAGTACTGTACATACCTCAAACACTCAAGTACAGTCTAGGCCAGATAAAGCTTTACCATATTTTATGACAGGGAATTTAAATGAAACTCGAAAATAAAACAAAATTGTAATTATTTATTCAAATTAAGTGCTCGAAATGTGCACCACCAACATAAATGCACGCCCTACATCGTTTTAAAAATGAGCGGGAAATGTGCCGAGCAAATCTTCTATTATTGATTGATTCCGCGGCCTCTGTGATCCTCGCCTTCAAGTCACCTAAGTCCCTGATGGGTTTCCCATAAACTTTTTCTTTTATAGCACCCCAGTAAAAGAAGTCCAACGGGTTTAAATCCGGTGAACGAGCTGGCCACGCTATAACACCGGCCCTTCCCATCCACCTACCAGGATATTCGTTGTTTAGGAAATCTCTTACTGGGCGTGCATAATGTGCTGGGCACCCATCATGCTGGAACCACATATTCCTTAATGTTTCCAGCGGCACATCTTCCAATAAATTGGGTAATTCGTTTTGTAAAAAGTGCAAGTACGCCTCGCCAGTCAGTGCCTCAGGTAACTCAAAGGGTCCGATTATTTTACCGTTCAGTATTCCGGTCCACATGTTCACTTTAAAACGATATTGGGATCGATCTTCTCTAATAAGGTGGGGATTTTCTACGTGCCACTCGTGTAAATTATGTAGGTTCATGTAGCCGTCCTTTTTAAAAGTAGACTCGTCGGACCACAATATTTTATTAAAAAATTGAGGGTCCTCCCTATGCATGCGCAGCATCCTACTACAAAATGCAAGTCTCGCAGGAAAATCGCGTGGTATCAGACTCTGTATGCGTTGCACGTGGTACGGGTGGAACTTTTCTGATTGTAATATGCGATGAGCAGTACTTTTTGATACACCTGTATTTGCTTCAATTGTCCGAACTGAAGTACTCGGGTTGTCTGCGACGGTTTGAAGCACTACATCTTGGACATCGAACCGAGATCTGCGTTCACTAACCATTTGATGTGGAAGTCGACCCTCAGACAATAGTCGGTGGACATTGACAAAAACACGGCTATCCGGGTGACGTGGGGCGTTCGGATATCTTTCTCGGTACAGTCTTGCTGCAGCACCGGCATTACATCTACATTCGCCGTAAATGAGATGCATGTTCGCATATTCATGTGGAGTGTACGTGGGTGACATGGTGGCACTGTATCACACACTTTAGTCCTTGAGAAAGCCAAGTCGTTGGAAGAAATCACAAACAATGTCCAAAATCACAAAGAAATAATCAAGTCCAGAAAGCGAAGCAAAGTTGTTAGTACTAAATGAACACAAACGAATACAAAGATGTGCAGTAAACGAGAGAGCTTAATGTACTGCCCGACTATTTGGCTAACCAGAGACAGCACCCCTACTTTTTCTCTTCCTTTAACGTATCTACCTGTCTCTTTCACTCCCTGAACTTGTTTTGTTTCATTGTTCTCGCGCATGGCTAACGGTACGAGAGGGGTACCTGCCTACCTGCCTGTACAAGGAACAGGAATATTTGCTTAGGAATTTGAGACTATTTATGTTGGTGGTGCACATTTGGAGCACTTTATTTGAATAAATAATTAGAATTATGTTTTATTTCCGAGTTTCATTTAAATTCCTTGTCATAAAATATGGTAAAGCTTTATCTGGCCTAGACTGTACTTGAGTGTTTGAGGTATGTACAGTACTCCAATCTTGAGTATTAACGGGCAGTAACATTAGAGGAACAGAAGAGACATTTAAAAATGTATTTTCTTAGGAATTTGAGACTATTGTTTTATTGATATGTTTTGTTTTGCAGGGGTATTGTTCCCGAAAATTATTTTTAAATGTCTAAGTATGATTTTTTCAAATAAGTGTTATACCATTTTGGAATTGCAATAAAATTACCTATCTTTTTAAGTTACACGCCGGAGCTGCATAGTACATTTTTTTTTCAGTACACTTGGAGAAAGTTGAGTGAAATTGTAATTACTAAGTCCTTGACTGGAAAAGAACTTAATTTTCTTTAAAATCTTGGTTGGATATGTATTATTTTTTTAATTCAATTTGATGAAGGGTTATTGAGGATTACATAACATCTTTTTTTTTTTTAAACAGCTATATTTGTAGGTACAGCTAGCAAAATAGCCCCACAAGGTGTAAAATTTTTAGTTTTAAAAAAAATGCCATTTATTTTTTAAATAGCCAGAGGGGAATTTTTATTTTATTTTTCTGGTGACCCTTGTGACTCCCCCTATCACCCCCCTTCCCAGCTACGTTACGTTCTGGGACACCCTGTATATTAGCTTTATGGTAATAAAGGATAGTAGTAGCTCATATTGTGATGTTTCTCTTATCGCCTATATTACGCCACAGTCACGTACCGCGACGCTAACTTACAAATATTTATTCACTACTAATGAACTTTGTTCTAGATGTATTAATAAAATATTTACTACCACACCTCTAGTAAGAAATGAGACGATGATAAATAAATGCTTAAAGTTTCACTACAGACGCAAAATAATTGTACCCTTTATGTTAAACTTACAGCATTTATGGAGGGAAATGAGACCGTGTCATGCACATTTGTTTTGCGATAAAAGAATATACGGCTTTTATAGCCACAAAAACATAAATGTGTATTTAAAAAAGAATATTAAAAACTATTTTTTGAAATAGAAACAGAAAATCGAACAAAATTTTGTTAGAAATTATGCCTGTGAATAAATTTTGAAGGTATATTTTTTTAAATATTTGCTGTTATTAAACTTTACATTAAAAGCTCTACCACTTATTTATTTTGAGTAATACTAGCTGTTGTCCATGACTTCGTACGCATGGATTTTAGAAAGTTATTCCAGTTTTGCAACATTTAATACTAGGTACTGCTTGTCTCCTAATGGTCGCAGCATATTGTGTTTAAAGATTTTTATTAAGGGCCTACATCAATATCATCGCCGACACGTACATATTAACACAGCCAGTAGGCACAGAAAATGAAGAATTAGGGATACTTTTCCTATTTACTCTAAATCTACTAAATATATTTTAATTCTGATCCACGTGTTTCTATACATAATAGTTACCTATGTTTTTAAAGTTATTTCATTAGTTAATACGCGATAATAGACCGATAAATGAAAAAAATAAAAAATTTGAGAGGTTGTTTCGCCAAGATTTTCTATCGAGAAAACTTTTTTCAATCGCGTTTCTGAGTTCATGCGATCCTAGATCATATATTGAAAAAACATATACTTAAAAATTAGAGCTCTAGCCATTCAATCTAAAGAAACAATGAAAACTTCGTACATAGAAAAATGCACGAAGCTATTTTGGTATCCTCTTAACTCAAGAACATTGAGACGGGACGATATCAAATTATGCTCTATACAAAAGTAAGGTAATCGTACTCCCGTTTTTTCTTCGCGAAAGTTAAACCGATTTTAATAGTTTATTTATAGATAATGTTTATATTATATTATAGATAAAGGTTATATCTATGCTTCTATTACTTTCTTTTTTTAATAATAATAATAACTAAAAGAAATATGACGATACGAAAAACCTACTTTTTCGGTTTTCTTTAGATAAAGTTGCAGCGTCTATCACACAAATTTGGTAAAGTTTTACCACAAAAGATAATGATAGAAGCATAGATATACTCTTTATCTATAATATAACGCAAAAACTATTAAAATCGGTTTAACTTTCGCGAAAAGAAAACGGAAGTACGAAACGTCTACTTTCAAAGAATTTGTAGGTAAAATCCGCTTCATCTATATTTGTCCCTTTCAGCGCGGCGCTCGGAAATAGGAATAGCAATACCTAAGGCAAATACCTAAATGAGGAGTATAGTACGCTCTTAAGTCCACTTAAAGAGTGTAGTTACTTACATATTTATTAGAAAAATCATTTGCATTTGTTCAACAACAGGTTTAATGACTCAAAGAAGCAATGTACAAATAGTTTTAATTAATAATTTACACATTATAGCCTTCTTCGATACATGTACTATCCAACAGTGAAAGATTTTTTCAAATCGGACCAGATGGGACCTGAGATTAGCGTGTTCAAACAAACAAACAAACTCTTTAGCTTTATAAAATCTTCTAATATATAAAATTCACGTGTCACAGTGTTAGTTACCGTACTCCTCCGAAACGGCTTGACCGATTCTTCTCAAATTTTACATACATATTCAGTAGGTCTGAGAATCGGCCAACATCTATTTTTCAAACTTTTTTTTTGTATGGCAAAACAACGTTTGCCGGGTCAGCTAGTCTAATATATAAAATTTCCATGTCACAATGTTAGTTACCGTACTCCTCCGAAGCGGCTTGACCGATTTTTATGAAATTTTTCATGCATATTCAGTAGGTCTGAGTATCGGACAACATCTATTTTTCAAACTTTTATTTTTTTAGTATGGCAAAACAATTTGCCGGGTCAGCTAGTATTATTATAGATGTTGAATAATTTCTACATGAAGTGCGAGAGGGTGTTTTGTATTACAATATTGGTAGCAGGGTTCAATTTAGAAAGATTTCTAATTTCTATTCTCAATTTCTAAAGAAAAGAATGAAAAAAACTATAGCTTATTTTGATTATTTGGCTATTTCGTTGTACACATTTGTATTAATTAAAATCTATAATATACAGATTTGCTAATAAAAAAAGTTCTATTTAACATTGCCGAGTTGTTGACACTATCGGTTTTCATTTTAGCACGCTTATATTAATTTGGTAGGTATATATCATTGTATTAATCTATGTGATAGAATCTTTGAAAGTGATTTTCACCCACTTGCAGTAGTCGGATTGATCTGAAATTTTGCTTACCTAACAAAGACCGTTGTCCGTGTGGTGACGGACTAAGAATACAAGTGTCACCAGCCCATCTCCTCCCAAGGGTGCTGTAAAAGTCAGCCAAGGGATATTTTACACAGATGACATTTTCGGTGAAAGACGGAAAACTCGAAAGTAAACCCTGTGCCAACAAGCCTGGTCAGCGCGGCACAGTAGACTATAATCCCTCCAAAAATGGAGGAGGCCCGTGCCCAACAGTGGGACGTAAATGGAAAAATCACGATTTTTCAAGCGTGTTTTGTAGTTTTTGAACTAATTAGATTATTTTAGCTAAGATTATATGTGCACGTAGAATCAGTATATAATAATAAATAAATATTCAGGACATTTCACACAACGTCCTCTGGTCCCAAAGTAAGCTATATTTCTATGCTTGTATTATGGGTACCAGATACGGATAGACTACATATACTACTTTTCTTTTGTAAATACATACTTATAATACATAGTAAACACGCAGTACAAACATATGTATGACATTTATGGATATCACACAAATAATTGTCCCACGCGGGAATCGAACCCGTGACCTCGTGATCGGCAGTCCATTACATAAACCACTCCACCATGAAGCCCGTCAAAATCTATCATTATATATCTTGGCAAACATTTTATAATGTACTGAAGCGTGGGTGAAAACTACAGATTATTATCAATAGATTTCGTACACGAGGCAATCAACACACACCAAACGTGTGTATATTCGAATATCGGATATGTAATGTATGAGAAGTCAGTGTGTATGTGTTTTTTTTTGTTTTACCCAGTGAAAATGCATTATTCAACCATCGCTTTCTTCCAACATTGGTGCGTTTAGTCATTAACAATCATCTCGTAATGCAATATCTGTTATGGATGATCTGTGGTGATAACAGTGGGTTTACTATTTACATGTATACAAGATTGGACCCATATCAACAGGACATATGTCTGAAATACGGACATTCTCGTACGTAACATATAGAACACTTTAATCTTAATATGTAATGGGTATTCTTGTAGACAACCCAGCCCGTATGGGTGACGGATTAAAAATACAATTGTCACCACCCCATTGCTTTCCCAAGGTGCTATAAAAGCCAGCTAAGGAAAGAAAGAAAGAAATATTTTTATTATCCCCCGTAGGAGGAATACATATTATTTAATACAACAGTAGTGGTTAGAACAAATATATAAGTAAATGTGTATAACTTGCTGAATGACTTTTTCCCTATGGGAAACAATATGAAGTTATTCAGCATAATGTTGTGGAATAAGGGACAATATAAACAGTTATCATCTACTGTGAGAGACGGAAAACTTGTTACTAAAGCCTACGCCAATGCGTGGTCAACGCGGCACAGTAGACTAGGTATAGTCCCTCTCCAAGTGGAGGAGTCCTGTGCCAGGACGTTAATAGTTAGTAGGACGTTAATAGGATGGAGAGGAAGAGGAAAGGAAGTAATACACCCTGGCTTCGCACGGGCAAAATAATTGACAAAAACTACTTACCGCGTGTTCAAACTGTAAGGCTGGACAGATTGCTAGGCCGAATGGTACGCGCTGACCGTCAGTCGGCGTCGCTATCTATGCAAGTATTTATATACTTATATTATATATTTATATTATATTTATATTATTATATATTTATATATATATACTTATATTATGTATTTATATAAATAAGCAATGAGTTATGCTGACATTGCGCGCGTGATTTCAGCGCTGACCGTACCACTGCTGTCAGCGTAATAATTTTATAGACAGAAATTCCTACCATAAGTGTTCCTATTTAAAAAAAAAGATCTCTAATTTAATATTTTCTAACACTTGCGCGATTCATTTGCTTAAATAAAACTACTTTTTACGGATTTAGACGCGTGTATTTGTTTCAAGTTTTGACCCGACGTTTCGGAGACTTTGCATTCACCATGATGACGGGTGAGAGATAGACATGCCTCTTTTTAGTCTAAGTCTTCTTACTTTTACCAACTGTTGCCCCCAATTTTTTGTTTATTTTTGCAACATTTTTTACTAATGCGCGAAGCATTAGTAAAAAATGTTGTCCTATTGGTTGTAGCGTAATGTATAGTCTAATAGCCTTCCCCAATAAATTTACTATACAACACAAAAATATTTTTTCAATTCGAACCGATAGTTCCTGAGATTAGCACGTTCAAACAAACAAACAAACTCTTCAGCAACTACGTAACTATACTATACTATATACTATACTATACTTATAAATAAATATGGAAAATTTATATCGATGTCGGAGTTCTAGAAAAAAGCTAGTACCTACCTATCAAAAATGTTTATGTAAAAATAGTATTAAAATAAAGAGTTCCTTATTATATTAAAAACCAAATAAAGATAAAAGAGCTATAAAGTGGAAAATAAAGTTAGAAAAACACAATACATTAATAAACCAAGGCTAAACTCGCTATGAAACTAATTCTTTCATGGAAACGGGCTAGACAGCTACAGAATTTAAATAAATGTTTGACATTTCATACTACGTACTCTGGTCCCAAGCTTAGCTTATATGCTTGTGTTATGGGTATCAAAATACGTATATACTACATAAACTACTTTTATTTTGTAAATATGTACCTAAACACCCAGACGCGGTATAAAAATTTGTATGACAGTTATAAATATTAAATAAAAGCCAGCTGATGTATATTGTACATAGATGACATCCTCTGTGATAGACGCAAAACTCGATATTAAACCTAGTGCAAACAGGCCCGATCAGCGCCTCAGCACAGTAGACCATAATCGCTCCCGAAGTGAAGGAGGTACTATCCCTGAACTAGCTTTAACAGAACCCTGTGCGAAAAAACGAGGTGGTGACAATTGTATTCTTAATCCATCACCACACAGACAGTAAACAAGTATTCAACAAGACATCAGATCAGGTGCGTGTTTACGACTTAGGTATTTTATTAGGTCTAGACTCCAGTATGTGGTTAATACAAGTTGTTATATTGACTTAATTCTAACAAAATGGTACCAATTCTACGTGCACAAATAAACTTAACTAAAAAATTAAAACTACTATGGCGTATTTTTATTGATTGGGTATTTGGTTCTGAACACTTTTGTTAATTAAAATCGTTAGCCACACACAGATTTAGTAAAAAAAAAGTTCTGATAGCATTGCCGAATTGTGATATTGACACTGTCGATTTTCATTTTTCAGTTTAGTTGTGCGTGTAGTATCGATACCATTGTGTTGTAATACTGTTGTGGTATTTTTATTTGTATTGCCCGACATTGACAGTAGTCATCGGTCAATTGACTACTGTCAATGACGAGCCTCGTGGTCGAGTGGTTCATGTAGCGGACTGCCGATTAAGAGGTCGCGGGTTCGCTTCCCGCTCGGGACAATCATTTGTGTAATTTTTCTAATTGTAATACAAATGTTTGTACTGCGACTGGGTGTTTCTATGTATTCTAAGTATGTATTTACAAAATATTGGTGCCCATAACACAAGCATATAAGCCTTAGCTTGGGACCAGAGGACGTTGTGTGAAATGTCCATGAATATTTATTTATTTATAATTACGGACGGTATTCCGAAGTCATGGGTTCAAGTCCCGCTTGCGGTGATCACAGTTTCCACTATAATTTCATTTATTAAGTAAAAAGCATAGCAAGTCAATTGCAAAATTAATAAATTTCTTAGCCGATAAAAGGCGCGAAGCGTTCCCGTAATCTTTTGTGAGATCTTCGTAATTTGTGTACGCCATTCAAGTGTAGAGTATATATGTAACTCAAGGTTTTTGACGTCAGTATTGATGGGAATTATTGATTCATTATAAGTGATAGAGGGTAATACTTCTAAGTTAAGTTTACATATCATAAACGGGCTACCCAAAACTAGAGCTTGGCATTTTTTCGGGTTTACTGCCAGGCCAAACCTAAACGCCCAATTCTATATAGCTTTTAAGTCCCGGTTTACATCATCACTTGCAGTAGCGAGGCTCTTTATCCTGGCCTTCTATTATCTTTACTTCTTCTATTATCGTTACTTATTATAAAACAAAGTCGTTATTTTTGTATGTATGTGTTTCGTCCCTATGTGAGCTTATATTTTCATAACTACGCTACAGATTTCGATGCGATTTTTTCTAAATTATAGAGTGGTTCAAGAAGATGGCTTTTGTGTATGATTTGTTTCTAAATTACACGCGTACGAAGTTGCAGGCAATAGCTAGTGATATATATAATGATAAATGTTATTTAATTGTATCATTAATCAATAAAATCCCAAGGTGACGCCGTAACTCATTGTAAAGCCGTGACCCTTCGGAAATGAAGAGGTAAATGAGTAAAGTTACTGTCCTCTGTCATACTCCCATCCTGAGCCGTCGTGAAATGTTTTAATGCGATCATTATTCAACTGGATACCTTTGAATAGTTGCTAAGGCTTACTACATGTATATATATTATGTAGTAAGCCTTAGCAACTATTCATATACTTATACTTATACTAATTTATAATACTGAAGAGTTTCTTTGTTTGAACGCGCTAAACTCAGGAATTATTGGTTCGAATTAAAGAATTCTTTTAGTATTGGATAGTGCATTTATTAAGGAAGGCTATAGGCTATACAACATCACGCTGCGACCAATAGGAGCGAAGCATCAGTGAAAAATGTTGCAGAAACCGGTAAAATTTCTAAATACCACACGTACGAAGTCGCGGGCAACAGTTAGTTAATATTATATGTACCTACTTACTATAATACATAAACTACTTTTTCTTTTGTAAATACATACATATAATACATAGTAAACACCCAGACGCAGTACAAACATTTGTATGACATTTATGGATATCACACAAATGATTGTCCTGACCGGCAATCGAACCCCAGACCTCGTGATCGGCAGTCCATTACATAAACCACTCCACCACGAAGCCCGTCATTTAAATTGATATGCCGTTTGTGTCGCCCTTAATGTTACGATGGAGCTAGATGGCATCATAGAATTACGACATATATTTGGAGGGCAAAGAACCTTTGCAAAAAAAAAATATACAACCGAACCTGTGAACAAACATATAACCTCCACCTTTTTTGGAGGTTGGTAAATAAATCAATACCATAGAGTTTTATCTAACTTTATTCGACTTGTTATTCTTTTTACTTTTAATATATTTTGCATAAAAACTATTGTACATACTTATTAAAACTTAAAATTTGTTGTTAGTAAGTATTCAATTTCGCAATGTATTTTATGCTAATTATACAAATATACACTTTATAACTAGCAACTCGAGAATTAATTTCGCAAAGCTATTATAATATTTAATTAGTAAGCACTCATCGTTCTAATATACAGCTGAGTATGCACAATGTGCATACTAATTTCATGAGTTTTACTTTATTTTTATTCTAAACCTAGGATATGATAAATTTTCGCATTGACCAAGTGACCAGACCTTTCTCCAACGTTCTTCTCTTCTTCTCCAGCCCATTTACGTCCCACTGTTGGGCACGGGCCTCCTCCACTTTGGCAGGGATTGTGGTCTACTGTGCCGCGCTGACCAGGCGTGATGGCACAAGGTCCATTTTTGAGTTTTCCGCCTCATACATAAGATGTTATCTGTGTGCAATATACCTGACTTTTACAGCACCCTTGGGTGGAGATGGGGTGGTGACACTTTTATTCTTAATCCGTATTACTCAAACGTTAGTGCACAATACTTGGGTATTTAAAAAAAATGTTGAACCGACTTCATGAGCCTACTTCGGTAGTCTACTCTTTGATTATTTCGATACTTATTATGTGAAAACAATGTATGTGCTTTTGAAATTCGAGGGTTTTCCTTTATTTCTTAGGAGAAAACCATCAGATCCGGACCTGGTGCCAATGAGACCACACGAGAAGCACCAGTTTTGTAGATTTTTTTTGTAGTAGTTTTGAAGTAAAAAAAGAATCATTAAAATCGCTTCACCCAGTTAAAAGTTATGAGGTAACAAACATAAAAACATAGAGATCAATTGAGAACCTCCTCCTTTTTTGTAGCCGGTTAAAAATCTCATAATGAATCTAACGTATGTATTATGATCTGTAGAGTCAATTCAAAAATAATCTACTTAGTTCAAAAACTAAAAAACATGATATTCTCTAACACTTGCGCGACTCATTTGTTTAAATAAAACCACTTTTTACGGATATAGACGCGTGTATTTGTTTTAAAATAAAATTAAAACAGTGATATTAATTGCATGTAGTCTGAGCATAATGTAATATAATAGTTTATGGTAAAAGTCTATCTTTATGGTCAATGTAAAATTAAAATCGAATGTGGGTAAACCCTTTAATAATTAATCGTAGAGGACACTTTACAGCTCAGTCTCACCCGTGACCATGGTGACTGCAAAGTCTCCGAAAAGTCGGGCCAAAATTTAAAATACACGCGTCTAAATCCGTAAAAAGTGGTTTTATTTAAAAATACATGCTTGAAAATTTCAGATCAATCCGGCTACTGGAAGTGGGTGAAAATTACTTTCAAAGATTCCGTTACATAAATTAAAACATTAATTTAAACATTACAAACTAATATAAGCGTGTTACAAATTTTGCTAAATATAAAAGTAAATACAAATTTTTCTTTATCTAGGAAGTGGATTAAGCAAACATAAAATTATTTTTTAATGTTAATGGAATTTAAAATTATGTGTGGATAAATATAATTACGTCTAAAATTATTGTAATATCATGCTATTTGGTTACAAGAGTGTACACAAAAAATGGGCAATTAGACTTGCTGCGAATAATATTGTGAAAAATATTTAAGTTTTGACTTGAAATATTTAAACGAGTTTATCTAAATCTTGTGATCACGACTATTTATTTTACTTATTATAAAACAAAGTCATTATTCAAGTACAAATACTTTTTACGAATACTTTACTTGTAAATTTTAGTCAGACGTTTCGGAGACTGCAGTCACACAACACATAACACAGTAAAATCTATTTAACAGGAATCTGGATAGTTGAGAACCCTCCATTAGCGACATTTGCAATGAGCTCCGACCACTTTTTCATCAAATTGGGATTTTTCAAACCGTGTTAATGAAATTTAATTCTAAGAATTCCTTTGTTGTGGAATTCAGAACATTTTCACATTTTTAAATGGAATACTGCTTTTGCTAACCGGGTTACCTAGAATAGTGTGAGTACCGGCATGATAGTCACAGAATTGTTTTAATGGGTCCTGCAGTAACATATCTACTCAAACAAACAATCAAATCTGAACGAATCAAATCTAGACGAGCCTCGTGGTTGAGTGGTTCATGTAACGGACTGCTGATCAAGAGGTCGCGGGTTCGATTCCCGCTCGGGACAATCATTTGTGTGATTTTTCTAATTGTCATACAAATGTTTGTACTGCGTCTGGGTGTTTCTATGTATTATAAGTATGTATTTACAAAAGAAAAGTAGTATATGTATTCTATCCGTATTCTGGTACCCATAACACAAGCATATAAGCTTAGCTTGGGACCAGAGGACGTTGTGAGAAATGTTCGTAAATATAAAAAAAAAATCTTTCCTCTATATAATCCTTTATATACATACAAGCTGTTGTCCATAACTTCGTACCCGTAGGAATATAGAAAATAAAAATTACCATAACCAATTACAATAATTATACAAAAAGCCATCATAATATCATGAACAACTCTATTTTTTTTAGACATTTCACACAACGTCCTCTGGTCCCAAAGTAAGCTATATTTATTTTGCTTGTGTTATGGGTACCAGAATATGGATATACTACATGTATATATACTTTTTTTTTTATTAACTTATAATACTTACCTACATAGAAACACCCAGACGAAGTAAAACCATTTGTATGATATTTATGAATATCACACAAATAATTGTCCCATGCGGGAATCGAACCCACGGCCTCGTGAAGGACAGTCCATTACATGAACCATTAGACCACGAGGCCCGTTAAAAGAAAACCGCATCAAAATCCGTTGGGTAGTTTTGAAGATATAAGCTCACATTGGGACATACATACAAAAGTAACCTTCTTTTTCTGTAATAAGTGAAGATATAATAAATTGTCGTGTCACAATATTAGTTAACAGAGTCCTCTGAAACGGTTAGACCGATTTTATGAAATTTTGTATACCTATATGTTTTCAGTGGGTCTGAGAATTTTATTTATTTATTTATTTATTTGATACATTTTCAAAGTAACCTTAAAAATAATTGAGCACAATAATGACTGCACTAGTATGAACTGTATCGCAATCATTATTGCCCTTCACAAGTAGGTGTATACATCCAGTGATGGTTTTTAAATTAGGTACAATAACATAAAGATATTAAGTAGATATGAATACAATGAGATGATAGAATTATTATATATACTGAAGAGAACTACACAATAAATCAGGTAAGTAAACAGAAAAGTTATTCTTTATAAAAAGCATGCAGGTGAAAGATAAGTGTACAGCGTGAGTTTGTGGAGTGTGGGTGTGTTTGTGTGTATGTGATGTTTGCGTAAAAACGAAAACGCGTGCGTGAAGTATTTTATGCATATGAGCTTCTTATTTAAAATTGGCTAGAAGAAGTTCAGTTTCTTCATAGTCAAGTCCTATCAACCAAAGGATTAATTGTTTTTTGGCAGATTTTTTAGTCAATTGGAATATGTTCAGAATGCGATTTACTTTATTATATAGTTGGGGGCCAAGGCAATAGAACCGTCGACTTGCAAGTGAGGTGCGATGTTTAGTAAGATCACAGACCCGATAGGATGTGCGCTGGTTTGGTACGTCTGGTTTGTATGTTAGTTCGGAATGCTTACGAAGAATCGTTTTTAAGATAAATAATTGACGAACAGTTAAAATTTTGGCTATATTATAAAGATCTTTCGTGGGAAATCTAAAGGGTTTGGAAAAAATCACTTTTAAGATTAACCTCTGAGCACGTTCCAATTTAAGTAAAAGACTCTTACCACAGCTACCCCAAGGTACAATACAATAATTAAGTATAGATTGAGCCAAGGCGTAGTAAACCATTTTCATAATTGGTAAATCTGTAAATGATCGCATGGTTCTAAAAATATAAGCCAATTTACGTATTCTTGCCGATGTAATAGCAACATGCTGAGACCAATTCAAAGTATGGTCCAATGTTACTCCTAAATACTTAGCAGATTCGGATTTCATGATGTTGGTACAGGTACAGATATCAGTGCAGTTGTGAGCTTTAATTCCAAAATCAGGAGAGGGCTGTGATCTAAGGTTTGTGCTAAAGGTAAGGAATTTAGTTTTTGCAAGATTTAGAGTTAAGAGATTGTTATCTAACCAACTCAGGACAGCCTTCAGAGATTCCTCTGAATTTTCTTGCACTGAGGTCCAAGTGGCACCCTTAATAAGAAGAACCGTATCGTCAGCATAGGAAATTACTTTTATATTAGCTGCGTTAAAACTGCAAAGGCCATTAACATAAACGAGAAATAAGGTCGGGCCGAGTATGCTACCTTGCGGCACGCCGTAGGATACTTCTGCATCTTGGCTGACATACCCCTTTATGAATACTCGTTGCGTGCGTCCCGTTAGATAGCTCTGAAATAACGAGTAGACCAATCCACGTATTCCAATATTCTCGAGCTTTTGTAAGAGAATTGGGATAGAGACAGTGTCAAAAGCTTTTGATAAATCTAAGAATATCCCAGCAGTTTTA
Source organism: Orgyia antiqua (assembly GCA_916999025.1). Classification (NCBI taxonomy): domain Eukaryota; kingdom Metazoa; phylum Arthropoda; class Insecta; order Lepidoptera; family Erebidae; genus Orgyia; species Orgyia antiqua. The sequence continues at coordinate 1,371,559 of OU779865.1, forward strand.
AAGTTATTATCTAAATTTTGTACTATTACTTTTGTAAGTTCCGTAACTGCATCCTCAGTAGATTTCAGCGACTATTTACTATTATACCCCTAAGTGATAACGGCTGTCCACCACTAACATTTATATGGTAAAGCTTATGCCGGTTATATATAAAAATGAATTACTGTTCGTTGTTCTCGGTGAAACTCGAGAACGTCCTTAGAACCTTAGAGTTGAAATATGTGTCATAGTTCATGAGAGAATAAAACGGAGAGAAAGTTTGGAAAAATTGTTAGGACGATATGAAAAATAACATTTTTTTTATATTATTATAAGCTGTTGCCCGCGACTCCGTCCGCGAGGAATTTGGTAATTATTTTTTTTCGCAATAAAAGGTAGCCTATGTCCTTTCTCAGGGTCTAAAGATTGTCTGTGCCAAATTTCATCAAAATCGGTTGAGAGGTTTAAGCGGGAAAGCGTAACAGACAGACAGACAGAGTTACTTTCGCATTTATAATATTAGTAGGGATAGCCATTTCTCCATTTTATACTCTACTTAAGTTATACGTAAGTACAACTGCGAGGCACTGGTTGTATTATTATAGATATTAGATAGATAGATAGATAGATTACTCTTTATTGTACACCATTTTACATTATAGTAGCTTATTCTATGTTAACAATAATATAATACAATAGGCGGTCTTATCACATGCTGCGATCTCTTCCAGACAATCTTTGGATGGACTACGTTTGGTCAAAAAGAGGGCTCTATGTGGTGTACTCTAACCTACAAAGATTAGCTTTACATACTTACATAAACTTAATACATATATAAATACATATACATAAATACATACCTATACATACACATACTTACAGAGATAATGGTACCAATTCTGGATACACAACTAAACTTATCTTAACTAAAAAATGAAAATTGGTAGTGTCAATATAGCTATTACCTGCTATTTCGTTGTACACGTTTATATTAATTAAAATCGTTAGTCTTTAATACACAGTTTTAATAATATGAAACTTCAGTAAACATTGCCGAATTGTGATAATGACGCTATCACTTTTAATTTTTTAGTTAAGTTTAGTTGTGCGCTCAGAATCGGCACCATTAGCTTTTTCCTGATATTTAGAATAAGGCAGACATTCAGTGGAAGAATAGCCAATAGCCTATAGCGCTCTAGGAGACTGTAGCCTCATATTAGTGAAAAAATATGTATAAAAAAGTGTTTATACTAATACCAACTTATGGAGTTGCTGAAATGTAGGCGATTCCCTGTATTTCAACTACAAAATTAAGTTGGTGAGTTGTTTTGAGTTTAATTAAATGATTATTTGAATGCATACTTTCAAAGATTACTCCCTACATGCATATTAAAATAATAATAATAAATAAATATTAAATAAATATTCATGGACATTTCACACAACGTCCTCTGGTCCCAAGCTAAGCTTATTATGCTTGTGTTATGGGTACCAGAATACGGATATAATACATAAACTACTTTTCTTTTGTAAATACATACTTATAATATATAGAAAACACCCAGACGCAGTACAAACATTTGTACTTTAGTTTTCGCACAAGTTTCATTATGTACGATAAAATTTTATTTGCAACCAATATTATCTAAGTCATTATAGTTTTTCGCGAAATACGTATGTTTATATCTCAGTCATGATGTCAGGGAGACCTTGTCTTTCACCAACACTCGTTTTATGGACTATAAAAAGTAATGACTTTTAGTATGGTGCCTCCAAACACGTTACCTCAATTAAAAGACGTTTTTTGTTGGAAAATGTTTCCTGAAACTTTCTTAGGTAGTATTTTTTTTTGTTATATTTTATGTTAAAATAACTATTTAGTGTCTAGATCTGCAATAATCTTATTGTAAAGCTTAATGGCCTACATCAATATTATCGTATATCATCGCCGACACGTACATATTAACACAGCCAGTAGGCACAGAAAATGAAGAATTAGGGATACTTTTCCTATTTACTCAAAATCTACTAAATATATTTTAATTCTGATTTACGTGTTTCTATATATAATACTTACTTATGTTTTTAAAGTTATTTCATTAGTTAATACGCGATAATAGACCGACAAATGAAAAAAATAAAAAAATTGAGAGGTTATTTCGCCAAGATTTGCTATCGAGAAAACTTTTTTCAATCGCGTTTCTGAGTTTATGCGATCCTAGATAATATATTGAAAAAACATATACTTAAAACTTAGAGCTCTAGCCATTCAATCTAAAGAAACAATGAAAACTTCGTACATAGAAAAATGCACGAAGCTATTTTGGTATCCTCTTAAGAGTTTGTTTGTTTGAACGCATTAATCTTTGGAACCGCTGCTCTGATATAGAAAATTCATTCAGTATTGGACAGCACATTTATGGAGAAAGGTTTGAAGCTATCATCATCACGCTAAAATGTTTTCAAAAACGGTGACTAGAACACCGAAATGTAGGCTAAAAAAAGGCTATTATAGAAAAAAGGCTTTTATAGAAAAAAATAAGAATCCCTGCTAATTTAAATGCGAAAGTAATTCTGTCTGCCTGTTACGCTTTCCCGCTTAAACCTCTCAGCCGATTTTAATGAAATTTTGCACAGACAATCTTTGGACCCTGAGATAGGACATAGGCTACCTTTTATTGCGAAAATAGGGATGAAAAGGTTGAAATAAAATCCACGTGTACGAAGTCGCGGGCGGCAGCTAGTTTCAAATAAAACCACTTTTTACGGATTTAGACGCGCTTAATTGCTTTATATTTTAGTCGTACTTTACGGAGACTTATCAGTCACTAGTAGAATTAGACTAACCAACTGAAGTATGAGCATTTAAATCCGTAAAAAATGGTTTTACTTAAATAAATAAGTGGTGCAGGTGTTGAAGAAGTTTCCAGTGGGGAATTTTCTATATCGCTTATACGAGTATATCATATGACTAAGTATTAAAGGACATAGGCAGAATATTAGCTTTTTATCATCCCATGGCAGGATATGCAATGGTGACATATTTTTTTAATTAACCACACAGATAATTACATGGAAATAAATAAACTTAACGAAAAATTAACAAACAAAATTACTTATTACTGAATTACGTTCAGTGTATATTTTTAACTGTTATAAGGTCTTTAACCCGACGTTTCGGTGACTTTGTTGATACCACGAAAGGACAGCTGTAGGATATATGTTTTATTGTTAGTTATTAAGGATATGTAATATAAGTATCGTCTTCAATCTGTTTTTTAGGGTTTCGAACAAAAAAGAAACCTTAACGACGGATTGAGATCTGGTTTCAGACAGCCGATTGACATAAGAAAAGAAAATTTAATGTTTTCGGAATTTTGAACTAAGTTTAACTTAATTGGTACAATTATTCTACATAAATTTTTTATATTAATAATTTTAGGCTGAATGTTTGATAAAAATATAACGTTTTTATTTTCATTAATATTTTATTTAATTAGAAAATATTACAGCCTAAGGAGATACCACGCTACTAGAAATATATTAGGTACTTTTATTATGTATAAAAATAAATAAATGTCCGTACGGTGAAGGATTAAGAATACAAGTGTCACCACCCCATTTTGCATTCCAGGGTGCTGTAAAAGCCATCTATGGTTATTTTACACAAATAACATCCTCTGTGGGAAATGGAAAACTTGAAAGTGTAAACTCTGCAAACATACCTGGGCCCCAAGTCTGCTAATACAATGTTATCACAATGACAGTTCAATGGCACCATTATGTCGCTATAGTGGCATCATTTGTGACAAAAAATCAAGTTTGGTGTCATAATGACACCATAATGGTGTCATAATTTTCATGTGTCAAAATTGTGTCAAAATTGTGTCAAAATTCGACGGGCCTCGTGGTGTAGTGGTTCATGTAACGGACTGCCGATCAAGAGGTCGCGGGTTCGATTCCCGCTCGGGACAATCATTTGTGTTCTTTTTCTAATTGTCATACAAATGTTTGTCCTGCGTCTGGGTGTTTCTATGTATTATAAGTATGTATTTACAAAAAAAAAGTAGTATATGTATTCTATCCGTATTCTGGTACCCATAACACAAGCATAATAAGCTTAGCTTGGGACCAGAGGACGTTGTGTGAAATGTCCATGAATATTTATTTATTTATTTATAATGGCAGAATTTTATCAAATATGGTAGTCTACTATTAATTTTTTGTTATAATGACGCCATAATGGCGTCAGTGACTGACCATTACAACAACATTGTAATATTATGTTTGTAATAGCAGAATTAGCAGACTTGGCCACCTGGTCAGCGCTGCACAGTCCATAATCCCTCCCAAAGTGGAGGAGGCCCGTGCCCAACAGTGGGACGTTAGTGAGCTGGAGAGAGAGAGTGATATCAATAAAATTTCAATATAAACAAACCTGCTCTCAAAGAATTCATCAATTCAATAACGCTGCATATTCATTTCATATAATAACATGAAAAATCATCGTCCATCACTGTAACAAAAGAAAAAAACTAATTAACAATCAGAAACATGTATACAATAAATTAAAATAATAAAATACAATAATAACGTAATAAGTAAATAAATAATAAGAATAATAAATAAATAAATATTCATGGACATTTCACACAACGTCCTCTGGTCCCAAGCTAAGCTTATATGCTTGTATTATGGGTACCAGAGTACAGATATACTACCTATAATACTTTTCTTTTGTAAATACATACATATAATACATAGTAAACACCCAGACGCAGTACAAACATTTGTATGACATTTATAAATATCACACAAATGATTGTCCCAAGCGGGAATCGAACCCGCGACGTCGTGATCGGCAGTCCGTTACATGAATCACGAAGCCCGTCATAGGTATACATAATATACATATTTTTAAATAAAATATTAATTTAAATGTGTAAAACAGGTTTCTTATCTAGTTACTTGTATAATTTAGTTAAGATAGTTCTCAGGGTAATGCATTTATCATTGTAAATCTGTTGATTTACAATGTTGATGTACAAGTTGTTTGAAATGTTTGTGAAATTTGACATTTGATACAAAGTAATACAAACTGACATTGACACAATTGATAGATTTGACAATTAAACGAAACTGACATTGACAGCATCGTAATTTTTTTTTTCTTTACTTATTTGACATTATATTTGTTCTTGTTCTTGTTTGATAGCTTCTTTAGAAGCGACTTATCGTAGTATTTAAGTCGCGACTCTGCCAGTATCCTTATTGATAGTGTCACAAACTAAAGGGGTTGTGGTGTTTGTCTACCAACGTGTAGATCGGTTGAAATTTTGGGAGATTCCGACAACGACATTATATTTATCATTATATGATTGCTTACGCTTCAACATATCTGATGACAAGGAATTAGACCGGCTCCCTGTCACACCGGCTCACGTAGTAGCCACAGAATAGATAGAAGATGTAGTAGCTAAGCTTCGTCAAAATATTTGACCACTTTTGTAATTTTTTTTTTGTATGGTTTTGACCATAGACTTAGGATATAGATCTACCCCGTTTTCCAATGGCAGAGCATAATGCGACTCAGTGCCGCACAATGCCGCACAATGCCGCACAATGCCGCACAATGCTGACGCTTAATTGGAACGTGAATTAGTTTTAAAATGCGCCAGCAGAGTGCGCTAAGTTCAGTGTTGAAGAAAAAAAATCTAAAATAAACATTGTATTCTCATTATATGTGTGGAATATAAAAAAAGTCATTGTTTAGACCTACATTCATACTTATATTTATTTATTTTTTAACACAGCTTGAATTAACAGATTTAAAAGTTCGGTTAAATTATAGAGTTATTTTGGACTTATTTGCTGGATCTTCCTTGCCAGCCTAATTATCTCCCACTGTTGTGTAAGAGATATTATTTGCATTAAATACATGGTTCCTATTACATTTAGTGGCAGCGGAGAGGGCAAATAAAACCTAACTACGGAAACTAACACTACATTTTTAAAATTACATTCCATTTTAAAGTACACTAAATCTAATCTGTAACTAATTGATTGGCGATCGACCAAAGAGGCTGTAGTGTCTTCTTAGTAATGCCGTTAGCAGTTCAAATTCAAATATTTATTGCGTACTAAGTGTGCTACATGATGGTACAATACATATAAAGTGCTTTAGACTTAGGCCTTTAATAGGCATAGCAATTTTAGTAGGTATTTAGGTCATTTATTAGTTTGTTTTGTTTTTACTAGATAAAACATGTGTTATAAGAATTATTGAGATTGAAATAAGTAATTAGGCCCATAGCACACGGCGTATTTTAAACGCGCGTTTCAGGAACGCGCGTTTCAGGAACGCGCGTCTTCGGCGCCGTAAACGCTGATTGTTGCGTTTGCATTGATAATAGAAACGCGCGCATGAAGCGCGTATACGCGCATTTGAAGCGAAACAAACGCGCGTACAAAGGAGCGGGGTACGGGCAGAGGGGGGCTGGGATCAGGGTTGCCAACTCTACGTCTTTTTACGTAGATCTACGTATTTTAAGCCTTTCCTGCAAACCTACGAACTTTAGTCCCAGAATCTACGTATTTTCTATCAAAATTGTTCAAATTTGCAAAATAGACTGAATGGGCATAATTTCCTTTACTTTCGCTAAAAAAAGTTAATAAATGTGCCGTTTCATACTAACACACACTCGCCTCGCCACTCAACACGTCGCGCCATTCATTTTAAAAACAAAGTGTCCATTCTATAGAACTGTGACTCATGTCACATGAGTCATGTGACTGTGTAAAATGAAACATCTTGCCGTAAAAGTGAATCTTAAGGGCCTACATCAATATCATCGCCGACACGTACATATTACACAGCCAGTAGGCACAGAAAATGAAGAATTAGGGATACTTTTCCTATTTACTCAAAATCTACTAAATATATTTTAATTCTGATCCACGTGTTTCTATAAATAATAGTTAGCTATGTTTTTAAAGTTATTTCATTAGTTAATACGCGATAATAGATCGACAAATGAAAAAAATAAAAAATTAGAGAGGTTGTTTCGCCAAGATTTTCTATCGAGAAAACTTTTTTCAATCGCGTTTCTGAGTTCATGCGATTCTAGATCATATATTGAAAAAACTTAAACTTAAAAATTAGAGCTCTAGCCATTCAATCTAAAGAAACAATGAAAACTTCGTACATAGAAAAATGCACGAAGCTATTTTGGTATCCTCTTAATCTAAAAAAAATATTTCAAACTAAGACTTCGAAGGAGTTGTTTAATTTCGATATTTTTCAACTTCCTGCTCAATTTAATTAAATTCAATTATGGAAATAAGCAGTGACAGTGAGGAAGAGCAGAATGTGACTCTTACTAAAAAAAGAAAGCTACATTGAAAATGATAATAAAAATTGAATAATTTAAATAAATTGATGATGACTCTGAAAGTAGCAAAATTCATAGATTTTTTTGTTTGTTAATGGTAATTTTTTTTAAGTTTATTGTTTGTCTGCTGTCTACTACTTTTAGGGTAATATAAATTGTCGTTTCATTCACTTTTACCTACCCTACTCTCTTCAAACGCAAAAGCTACGCGTGACTACAGCGCGTTTGTACAGCTGTACCTGCGCGTATACGCGCAGTAGAGGCGCGTTTTACAATCGCCCCGTGTGCTTAGGTTACAAGGTTGCGATCAAATCTCGTTTAAACCACGTATACGCGCGTCGTCTGCGCGTTTAAAATACGCCGTGTGCTATGGGTCTTACAATTGTAAACTATCTGTATGTACTCCAACTACTATAGTTTAGTACCTACCTATCATATCGAGTGTCTTTCTCCAGCCCATTAAACTCCACTTCGAGAGGGTTTGCCGTCTCTGCTGCGCTGACGAGGCCCTTCTGGCGTATTCAAGGCGTAGTAACGGCCATTTTGTAATAACTAATCTACGATTACGGATAGATCATTATGATTTATCAGTAAGATATGCAAGTACAAACAAAGTTTAGACAAAGTTTAGATTAGTCTGCCTTCGATACAAAAAAAAAAAACATACAAACAGACGAATTGAGAACCGCCTCCTTTTCTTGCAGTCGGTAAAAAATATTAAAAAATTGGTCAAGTGCGAGTCGGACTCGCGCACGAAGGGTTCCGTACCATTATCTATGCAACATAAGGCAACGTTAGTAGTATCGAGCAAGAAACGGTAAAAAAATCATGTTTGTTGTATGGGAGCCCCCCTTATATATTTATTTTATTTTATTTTTAGTATTTGTTGTTATAGCGGCAATAGAAATACATCATCTGTGAAAATTTCAACTGTCTAGCTATCACCGTTCTTGAGATACAGCCTGGTGACAGACGGACGGACGGACGGACGGACGGACGGACTGCGAAGTCTCAGTAATAGGGTCCCGTTTTTACCCTTTGGGTACGGAACCCTAAAAACGGTGGTAGATGAACGGAGTCACAGATAAAAAATAGTTACTTAAATAAACAATAAAAAATTGGTCAAGTGCGAGTCGGACTCGCGCACGAAGGGTTCCGTACCATTATCTATGCAACATAAGGCAACGTTATTAGTATCGAGCAAGAAACAGTAACAAAATCATGTTTGTTGTATGGGATTGCCTGGTACAGCCTGGTGACAGACGGACGGACGGACGGACGGACGGACAGCGAAGTCTCAGTAATAGGGTCCCGTTTTTACCCTTTGGGTACGGAACCTTAAAAAGGACGAAATTTGAATAAAGAATGTAGGTAATTACAATACAGCAGCCAATCGGCTGTCATATTAATTATAAGGGCCTTGCGTTTAAACAGCTATAATATTATGTATTGATAAACCCACTTGTATAAATTTATACGTCTTGGAACAAACACGTGTCACCAAATAATTGAATAAGACGGCAAATAATATAAAAGAATATGTATATTTGATAAATTAATTATTAATGTAAAGATGCTAATTAAGACCTTGAGCAAAACTGTGTTATGGGTGCTTAATTTACAGCTGACTAAATAGATTCAAGTTTCAAAAAAATGCTAATTGATAAATGATTTTATGTATATTATAGTTGGATATTTAAAAAAAAGGTCGCACCGACTTCATGTCCCTTTGAAATTGAATAAATAAATATAAATGTCTGTGAATATTTATATTTATATATTTTATTTATTTAAATTTGAGGGTTTTCGTCGATATTGCTTAGGAAATAACCATCAGATCCTGACATGCCAATGGGACACGGACACGGGAACCACCAGGTTTTAAATAAAAAAAGAATCACAAAATCACTTCGCCCAGTTATAAGTTATGATGTAAAGATTCTAATTAGTACGGAGAGTAGTGCTAACATCCTTATGAAACAATGTTTGAGCGGAATGTTCTAACCTAGGTAAGCTGTATTAATTAACATTGTACTTATTAGCATATAAAACATGTAAAATAACAAACATTGTAATATTTCTGAGTTAATAATAAATAAATAAAAAGAAACATAAAAAATAACAAAAAAAAAACGTACAGACGAATTGAGAACCTCCTCCTTTTTTGAAGTGAAAATTAAATAAAAGAATTCAATAGGAATTTCTCAATTGTTCCGAATCTTTTATTTATTTAAATAACTTCATAAAAGTAGGATGAAGCTCAACTGTAATAGACTTCTTAACTTTCCACTTACTGAAACGATTGATAAATGCGAAAGTTCCTTTTTTTTCGCGTTTGTAGTGTTATATTACTTATTATTATAAAACAAAATCATTATTTTTGTATTTATGTCTTTAAGTGGTTCATGTAACGAACTGCAGATCAAGAGGCCGCGGGTTCGATTCCTCGGGACAATCATTTGTGTGACTTTTCTAATTGTCATAAAATGTTTGTAGTGCGTCTGGGTATTTCTATGTATTATAATTATGTATTTACAAAAGAAAAGTAGTATAATATGTATTCTATCCGTATTCTGGTATCCATAACACAAGGATATAAGCTTAGCTTGGGACCAGAGCACATTGTGTGAAATGTCCATGAATATTTATTACTAGCTGTTGCCCTCGACTCCGTCCGCGTAGAATTTAAGAAATTTTCCCCGTTTTTGCAACATTTTTAACTACTGCTTGAGTGAGAGTATTATAAACGTAAGAGTAAACAAATATAATCAGAATGAACGAGCTGCTAAGCTATCAGGAGTTACACGTGTTATTGTGAGTCAACCATAAAATATAGATATGTGCTGTTTAGGGATATTTTTTAGACAATTTTATGTAGAATATTTCCGTCATACATGATTTCTATGTAACTTTAACCATTAAGGCTGCACACGCGACGGAAGCTTAAAAAATGGAGCACCTTTTCCCGTTTTCCCAACATTTCCCTTCACTACTCTGCTCCTATTGATTGTAGCGTGATGAAAAGTATACTATAACCTGTCCAGGAGTATGAAGAATAATTGTACAGAGTTTCGTTAAAATCCGTCGCGTAGTTTTTGTTTCTCTAAGGAACATACAGACGGACAGACAGACAGACAGACAGACAAAAATTTTACTGATTGCATTTTTGGCATCAGTGTCGATCACTAATCACCCCCTAATAGTTATTTTGAAAATATATTTCATGTACAGAATTGACCTCTCTACAGATTTATTATAAGTAAAGATTATTATTTATATTTATTTATTTAATTGGGATAAGCTTATGTCCAGTGGATTGCAACAGGCTGATATGATGAAATACATCGTCCTAATATGAAATATTGCGTTCAAAAATTAATGCATTTTAGGGATAACATAATTGTTTTTTTAATAGTTTTGTTACCTACTTTTGATTCAGATTGTAAATCGTGATTAACGATTAGATATTTTTATTTCCATGACCGTATCGACGTGCACGAGTCATGAAAATACACGAATATTTTCAAGTTAACGTAAATAATAGTAATTTGTCAGTAATCACGAAACGCCAATTACTATTGTATAATCACTTTGGCGAATCATGACGTGATACATAAATAGGGATGACTTTTTAACACGCTTTTATTCGCTCGCTACGGATCTATTAATATATTAATCTATGTAACGAATCTTTATAAGTGATTTTCATCCACTTGCAGTAGTCGGATTGATCTGAAATTTTGCACACATATTAAGGACCGATGACAATGCAGACTTCGCTGTCCGTCCGTCCGTCCGTCCGTCTGTCACCAGGCTGTATCTCAAGAACGGTGATAGCTAGAGAGTTGAAATTTTCACAGATGATGTATTTCTATTGCCGCTACAACAACAAATACTAAAAATAAATATTTAAGGGGGGCTCCCATACAACAAACATGATTTTTTACCGTTTCTTGCTCTCATACAACAAACGTGATTAATTAAGTACCTATTGTGTGTGTTGTTTGCTCATTTATTAATAGCGTGCCTTATGTTGCATAGATAATGGTACGGAACCCTTCGTGCGCGAGTCCGACTCGCACTTGACTAATTTTTTAGTATGGCAAAACAACGTTTGCCGGGACAGTTAGTATTATATATAAATCAGCTTGTGATGGAGATGACAGTAGCTCTTTTCTAGGGTGTTGTGTTAATTTGAGCTAAAGTCGAATAGTTCTGGCGCAACTTGCGCTTAAATGTGATGCGATTCCTACAAATCCTGACTTCGGTGTATATGTATATGCTTGTGTTATGGGTACCAGAATACGGATATACTACAAATACTACTTTTTTTGTAAATACATACTTATAATACATAGAGACTCCCAGACGCAGAACAAACACTTGTATGACATTTTATAAACATCACACAAATGATTGTCCGATCCGGGATTCGAACCCGCGACCTCCTGATCGGCAGTCCGTTATACGAACCACTAGACCGTGAAGCCCGTCTAAATAATAATAATTATGAGACTATAATTAGAACATCACGCTGCGACCAATAGGAGCGAAACATTAGTTAAATATGTTGCAACTACTTAGAGAATTTTCTATATCAATAACAACTAATACATTATGTAAACCTATAAGCACACTTATTCTTGACAGCTTCTATTACAATAACAAACAAGATAACGATAAAAGATGTATTAATGTATTTTGCAATGAAAGTAGGTTACTTATAACGTATTCGTCTTTATCCTCTAATAGCCGTAAGCTTGTTTGTCACCCTTGTAGCATAAAAAATTGGCCAAGTGCGAGTCGGATTCGCGCACGATGGGTTCCGTACCATTATCTATGCAACATAAGGCAACGTTATTAGTATCGAGCAAGAAACGGTAAAAAAATCATGTTTGTTGTATGGGAGTTTTAAAGATATTTGAAATTTTCACAGATGATGTATTTCTATTGCCGCTATAACAACAAATACTAAAAATAAAATAAAATAAATATTTAAGGGGGGCCCCTTAAATATTTATTTTATTTTATTTTTAGTATTTGTTGTTATAGCGGCAATAGAAATACATCATCTGTGAAAATTTCAACTGTCTAGCTATCACCGTTCTTGAGATACAGCCTGGTGACAGACGGACGGACGGACAGACAGCGAAGTCTCAGTAATAGGGTCCCGTTTTTACCCTTTGGGTACGGAACCCAAAAATTAAAGCCATTGCCCGCAACTTCGTACGCCTAGAATTCTGAAAAGTAAAAAAAAATCGTAAGAATTTCAACAAAAAAGCTATCCTCTGGAACCATTCTACCTATTAAAAAAAACCGCAGCAAAATCCCTTGCGTAGTTTTGATTATTATAAGCTCACATAGGGACATACATACAAAAATAACGACTGTTTTATAATAAGTAAAGATTCTCTCTCTCTTTCTAGCCCATTAACGTCCCACTGTTGGGAACCAACCTTCTCCACTTTGTGAGTGACTATGATCTACTATACCACGGTGACCAGGGGCTCAAGTCTGCTAATACAAAGTTGTCACAATGACATTTCAATGACACCATTATGTTATGGCGCCATACTGGCATCATTTTTGACAAAAAATCAAGTTTGGTGTCATAATGACGCCATAATGGTGTCATAATGTCGGAATTTTATCAAATTTGGTAGTCTACTATTAATTTTTTGTCATAATGACCCCATTATGGCACCATAATGGCGTCAGTGACTGACCATTGTAACAAGATTGTAATATGATTGTAATAGCATTATTTTCGAATTTTCCGTCTCCTTAAAATGACTTAAACTGTGTACAATGTAGTCTGTGTAGCTTTGACAGCACCCGGGGAAGAATTAGGGTTGTGACACTTGAATTCTTAATCTGTCACGACAAGGATAGTAATCACTGTTTTTTTTATTTAATTAATTATTTTAATATCCTAGGTACTTAATATTATAAATGTGAAAGTTTATGAGTATGGATGTTTGTTACTCTTTCACGTAAAAACTACTGAATGAATTTTAATGAAATTTTACAATAATGTAGCTTGTACTTCAGAACAACACATAGGCTACAATTAAAGATATTGTGTGAATTGTCTAATGCGTGGGAAGCCGCGGGCAGAAGCTGGTCTAAAATAATTGCGTTACTTAAAAGTTTACCATGAAATGTGTCAGCTGTTACGAAGTTTGTTATTGCGCTGATAAGATTAACTTAATTAGAATGGTGATAGATGTGATTTCAGAAAGCTTTTTCTTTAATCTTTTGTAATACTTTTTAGAAAGAAAGTAAACGATTATGGATTTTTTTCATGAAAGTATGTATGTTATTTAAATTAGTCTGCTTTGTTAACCAGTTCTCATCTCCTGCCCTTATCCCTTCATTCATGATCTTCTGTAGGGGTTCTTAGTATAGGGGTTCTGTTTGCATTTTCCATTTATTCATACAACCTACTACTAAGTGAAAATAAAGCCAAGAATGTGTGTTTGATCGTAAAAGATAGCCATGGCGCACTATAGTCGCTGCCTACTCCCAAGGGAGAAAGGCGTGACGGTGTGATTATAATCACGGAACAGAGATCAATGGAAGTGTGAAGTAGGCGTGGCACGCGTGTCACAATTAAGCACTGTTGCGCTTATTTGATCTCCAGTCGCACAAGTACTTACTTAGTCGTATTCAGACTGTTCTAACGTTAACTCGTTTTGTTAGTATCGCGACAAGCTCATTTCGCCGTAGATATGCCATATTGTTCAGTTTTGGAGTGCAAGAATAATAGTAGAAGAAGAAATCTTAAAAATGGAGGTATTTCGTACCATCGGTAAGTACAATATCATTTGATTCTAATAAAATTTTAGTTAATTCCAATTTACTAATAATTTATTGCAACGTCTCGCTAAAATCAACCTTATGTCGTTTAATTAAAGTTTATTTTACATTGATTATATTCATTATTTCGTTCTTAAAAGTTCTTCGCTACTCAATTAGTGATGTACTTAGGTCAGATTTCAGTTTATCGATAAATGCCGATATTAGAAAATTTGTAATTTACTATTTATTTTACTAAGTAACTTTACAATATGAATGTAAGGCGGTCTGAACTGCATTGAAAGTGATAAAAAATATGATTTTAACGACGAGCCACAAACGCCATCTACAAGCGTATCACTCAACGAAGCAAAGAGCTTTAACAACTGTACGATCATTTATAGAGCAACGTAACAACATAAAAGATAATTTATTCTCGATTCGATATAATCGATTTAGAAACTGTGAAGCGTTTAAAACAAAAGGAAATCACAGACTTTTTTAAGTAGACTAAACCTGCAATGTGCAATGTGAATTATTAAATATTATGATTATTTTAATTTCTGTATTTTATTGAACCAATTCATCTGACGCATTCGATTAAAACTAGGAACAAAGGTATCTCTGACATAGACCCTTGATAACTTAAAACCTCAATCTTTAACTGAAAATATTTTGTGTTTCCCTTGGACTTTAACTTAACGAAGTTCTACTGTACATACATTGACTAGATAGAAAACACCCAGACGTAATACAGCTATCTGTGTTCATTACACCAATATTTGTCCTGTGTGGGAATCGAACCCGCGACCTCGTGATCGTAAGTCGGCTGCATAACCGCGCATAAATGTGTATATTTTTATCACATAAAACAACGACACTCTTTCTCCCTCTTGTACACCAATATTTCAGTAGTTAAAAAGCCTACGCTTTGAGGAAACTAGACATGATTCCTGTTCATGATCCATGGCTTATGGTTCCTAGATTTAGGCTTAGCAAAACTAGCAAAAGTTTTATGATTAACAGTATTAGGTTCTATAACAAAATTCCACCCAATGTCACTGAATTACCAGACAATAAATTCAAACAGGTTGTTAAGAACACACTGATTTCTAAAGCATACTATAGTACCAAACATTATATGGAAGATATACACGCTTGGTCTTCACTTCGTAGCGGCCCTCTGGCAATGAAATAAGTAGGTAATATTCTTATTAATACGAAAAATACTGTCTGCTTAATTGTAGGTATTAGTATTTTCTCGCTTTGTTGACGTCAGATATGATAACTTCTGTTAATTATCTATTATCGTATTGATTTATGATTTCAAATTAAATGATTGTGTATGTTGTCAGAAACTGTATGTTTATATATATCTACATTGTAATTACTTATTCATGAGACTGTAAAGGTGTGAGCATTATGCCGAACCTAGTATATTTCCTTTGTATATTTCTAATTGCTTTTTATTTGCTTTGTGTACTGTCCAACGGAGCGACTTCGTCATGCTCACTCAAATGTCTCGAAGTTGGTAGCGTTGCACGTCGGGTCGCACGGTTCCCTACAAAATGGTCGAGCTGTGCGGGGCTGATGTGTGCGTTATACTCGTGAACGGGTGCCTTCTGCTGGGACTGGTCGATTTGCTCCAACAAGGCTATTTTATTATTAAGTTAGTTTTAGTTTTAAAAAAAGTTAGTTTTAGTTAGTCGTGATAGTACTGATCGGCATCATTCTCACACCCCTGATACAATTATGTATAATATTGTTGAAAAAAAAAAATGAAAGGAAATGGAAAAAAAAATCCATGGAGTTTCTTGTCTGTTCTTCTCCATAGGATCCGCGTTTGGAACAGACACCTAGTTTCTGACGTTTCAAAAGAGCTTGTAAAACATGCCAACTTGAAATAAAATATTTTGACTTTGACTTTGACTTTGACTTTGACTATGATGTTGTGTTCTTATAGAGAAACTAACAACAAAAAAAAAATAAGAAATGGGTAGGTATATATTGATATCGGTAATAATCGGTAAACCTAAGAAAAGATGGATGGACTGTGTGAAAGAGGAGATGAAAGAAAGAGGAGTTGACACAGACATGACGGCTAATAGAAGATTATGGAAGAAAAAGACATGTTGCGCCGACCCCAAATAATGGGATAAGGGCAGGAGGATGATGACATATATCGATATCGGTAATGTGATTCGGGTTGGTACGGCCTTGATGGAATAGCAGCAATGACACGTTAGTGCACACGATTGTCACCTTTACTCTTAACGAAATTGTGTTTCTATTTGCGACCACTGGTAAATGCGCCATCTATCGTCAAGTAGCGGAATTTACTCGTCAATCAATTTTAGTTTGACTTTAGATTACAAAAGGTGTTAAATACTTTTCCAACTACAGCGAATTGAACCCTATTCCAGAATCAGAAGGTTTATTTTCAGATGTAGGTTATATGGCTTATGCTAGTTTAGTATAAAATGTAAACGACCAATCAAACGATTTGTTTATATGTAGTACATTATAAGATTATCGGTATAATTGTGTGCGTTTGGCGACACTGGTTTCTATAGTAATTTTGTTACATTGCAGTTCCACTTGATTTCTGTTCCGTGATTATAATGATGATAATAGTTATTAAGCTAAATTTTACGCACTATTATTTTTATATTGTGTAAAAGAAAAAACGAAACTGCAACTTGCTAATATCGGCTATTAGCGGTCAATTATAGAAGAAAAACAAAATAATGCATGTATAGGTTAGAAAAACATAATAGTATCTTCTTATATTTTTCTTAAGTTACAAGAAGAAAAAAGAAGCTAAGTCACACATATTGCATTATTTTGCCAAAACGCATTCTAATCTTGACTTAATAAAAAACAAAGTCGTTATTGTTGTATGTACGAGTATGTCCCTATGTGAGCTTATATCTTTAAAACTCCACACTGGATTTTAATACGGTTTTTCAGCCATTGCATAGCTTCTATCGCGGGCCTTGAGCGTGGAGCCTAAATGCACAAAATTTTAAATTTAAATTCCGTAACAAAGATAGCGTAACTAAAAAATAATACACACGGCCTGCCGTGCTGCATTAAACGCCGTTTCGCTGTTCGCGCTGGTGACTCATGTCAGTTTTGGCGTTAGTTTTTATTTTATTGACATGTGATTGACAATCGCTATTTTATCATAATTACCATAAACAATGGACAGATGTAAGCATCAGTAAATGAGGATTATTAATCTTATTTTAGTTTATGGTATTTAGATTCTTGCATAAATAAAATAAATAAATAATTATAATTGCATAAGTTGATAAAAAATATGCAATAGCTTTACCGCGGCAGTCCCCGAGTGCCACACGTCTTTTTTTAATAGATAGAGTGGTTCAAGAGGATGGCTTCTCTGTATAAGTTTTCAAGGTTTGGTTTCTAAATTCCACGTGTACGAAGTAATAGCTAGTATCTACTAAATAAAACTTACTCATAAAATCAGAAAATGTACGTATGTTATCTATACTCTACACTTTTCTATATTATCTAGGTACTAGCTGTGCCCCGCGGTGTTATTTTTTTCCCTCCTCTCTGCCCTACCGGGTCATGGTGGTGCCTTGAGCCTTACCTTGACCCGGCAAGGGTGGCCCCCTTTCTTTACGGGGGGCTCAACGCGGCGGGGGATCGCCAGGTCCCCCGTCATCCAAATGTGGCCCTGCTGCCACGACTGGTGCGGCGGGTCTCTGAACTGCGACCCGCCGTGCATGACCACCTCATTTGGAGGGGGGGGGGGGGGGGGCGCCTTGGTAAAAAGAATAAAAAATCTATTCGTTTTTTATCATCTCACGGGAACATTGCGTTCTTTCAGCATAATTTATTTTGATGTATATGCTACATTATTGTAGTTTCATTAAAATCCATTGAGTAGTTTTTGCGTGAAGGAGTAACAAACATACAAACATCAATTAAAAAAGAAAAAATTTTGATTGACATTTCACACAACGTCCTCTGGTCCCAAGCTAAGCTTTTATGCTTGTGTTATGGGTACCAGAATACGGATAGAATACATATACTACTTTTCTTTTGTAAATACATACTTACGAGTATAATACATAGAAACACCCAGACGCAGTACAAACATTTGTATAACAACTAGAAAAATTACACAAATGATTGCCCAAGCGGGAATCGAACCCACGACCTCTTAATCGCTCGCAAACTTTCACATTTATAATAATATTAGGATTAGGATGATATGTATTTCCTTTTTTTTGGTAAATACATACTTTTTACACATACTAAACACATTGACGCAATACTAACATTTGTATGACAATCATATCACACAAATGATTGTACTACGCGTAGATCGAACCCGCGACTTCGTGAATGGCAATCCGATTACCACTAGACTACACTACCAATGTATAGGCGGATGTAGTGTGGACGGCACGTGCCGCGAATGGCGCTGGTGCATAACGATTTACCTACAACCCATTTATTTTTTCTGGAGTCATTATTATAATATGTATAACTTAATAATTCTTTGCAAAAGTAATTTTAATGTCAAGAATCACGTCTTGTATTATATATTTAATGTATGTACATAATATTAATAATAATATTATACGATACATTGAATATTTATGTAATACTAGCTGTTGCCAGCGACTCCGTCCGCGTGGAATTTAGAAAATTTTCCCCGTTTTGTAACATTTATCACTACTACTTCGCTTCTACTCTTCGTAGCGTGATGTTATATAGCCTAAAGCATTCCTCGATAAATGCCCTATTTAACACTGAAAGAATTTTTCAAATCGGGCCAGTGGTTTCTGAGATTAGCGCGTTCAAACAAACAAACTCTTCCGTCTTATAATATTAGCACTATTAATATAGAATAGATATAAACTCAGAAATACTTTCGGCGTAATACGTGTACTCTACATCCTATTAACGTCCCACTGTTGGGCGCAGACCTCCTCCACTTTGGTCTACTATGCCCCGGTGACCCGCCTGGTCAGTGCGGCATAGTAGACCAAAACCACGTGGCATACACACGGCATGTTGTACAACATGTTGGCATATATTTAGATTGGTTCCCTAATGATTGACCAAAAAATTATTGACAAATGATCATTTGACAAACAACGTTTCACCAAATGATCATTTGGCAAACAATACACTTGACAAAAGTATCATCTTACAATAACTAACTTAGCAAATGATCCATTAGCAAACACTACACTTGACAAATGTCTTGAGTATTCAAATGTCATTTGACCTTTTTTCATTTCACAAAATGATATGTTTCGTAAATTATGTTGTTTTAAATGTATCATTATCATCATCTTTATGAATGGGAGAAATGGCCTAAAGTCGCTTTTGGCGTGCGCGTTTGGATTTAAAGTTCTAACCTAACCTAGCCCAATCTAATAAAAGAGATATATTTCTCTTTAAGTAATTTATTATTATTTTATTTTATAAGTAATTGTTTTGCTAAGAAAGTCAAATATCATTTATTTTCATTATATCTATATAAATTTAATAAAATATATCAATTAATACTTATAGTATTTTCTTTTTAGGAAAATTCAGAGCAATGGCTTTCCAAAAACAATATGCAAAATATGGTCATTTTAACAAGAATACCAAATTTTTAAACCAATACTGGATGTATCTGATAACTCAGTTGCCAAAGTTTAGTTTTGTAAAATAATAATTTATAAAATGTAAATTTAAGTGTTGATCATTTGGCAAAATGAAACATTTGTAAAATGACGTTGTTTGTCAAGTCTAGTTTTGCCAAATGACTTTTAGTCAAACAATCGGACACCATTTGGATTCAAATTCCCGGTCTCTTTCAGTAGATATTCACTGCCCATTATGTCCTTTAGTTGGTTTTTAGTGCACCCAGGTAAAGAAATAGGTGCTTATATAGAAATTTATTAATTTTGCAATTGAATTGCTATAATTTTACTTAATAAATTAAATTATAGCGGAAAAGGTGATCACCGTAAGCGGGACTTGAACTAACGACCTCGGAATACCGTTCCGTCGCTCTGCCAACTGAGCTATTGCGGCCACGCTAACAGTAACCAATTTCTCTACTACAATGTTATTCGATTGAGTCTACATGGCATTTGATGTATAACGTACGTACCTACGCGCGTTAAGAGGATACCAAAATAGCTTCGTGCATTTTTCTACGTACGAAGTTTTCATTGTTTCTTTAGATTGAATGGCTAGAGCTCTAATTTTTACGTATATGTTTTTTCAATATATGATCTAGGATCGCATAAACTCAGAAACGCGATTGAAAAAAGTTTTCTCGATAGAAAATCTTAGCGAAACAACCTCTCTAATTTTTTATTTTTTTCATTTGTCGGTCTATTATCGCGTATTAACTAATGAAATAACTTTTAAAACATAAGTAACTATTATATATAGAAACACGTAAATCAGAATTAAAATATATTTAGTAGATTTTGAGTAAATAGGAAAAGTATCCCTAATTCTTCATTTTCTGTGCCTACTGGCTGTGTTAATATGTACGTGTCGGCGATGATATACGATAATATTGATGTAGGCCCTTAACGCGCAACTAAACTCAAACAAAAGAATGAAAATAGGTAGTGTTATTACAATACATTTATTAGTTGCTATTTCATTGTGAACATTAATATTAATTAAAATCGTTAGTCTATTATACACAGTTATTTTAATAACAAAATTCAATTAAAGTTGTTGAACAGTGATAATGACGCTATCAATTTTAGTATTAGTATAAGTTAAATTTAGTTGTGCGCGTAGAATTGGCACCATTGTGTAAGAAACATTTTCAAATGGAAAATTTTCAATGTGACAGAAATTCTATACATTTCCTAATAGTAATTACATAGAAGAATATTAAAATGTAGGTACCTATTTATTTTGTAAACTAACTAGACTTGAGTTAAAAATCGTCAAGGCTATTCTATTGAAATGGCGAATTTAAATTCGTTAATTTAAATAAGTGTATCAATACTTGAACGTGCCCAACCTGGTTTTAATTAATGTTTAGTAAAAGACAGTAAAAATGTTTGTGTTTCTTTTGTATCTAGTTGTTAAAAGAAATTAAATGTAAAGAAAATATATTACTATCATTCCTCATTTCTCTTTCGTGTTTCTATATATTTATGTATTTACAAAAGAAAAGTAGTATATGTATTTTATCCGTATTCTGGTACCCATAACACAAGCATAATAATTTTGGATTGTGACCAGAGGTCGTTGTGTGAAATGTCCAAGAATGTTTATTAATTATTATTATTATTTATGTATTCTATCCGTATTCTGGTACCCATAACACAAGCATAATAAATAATAATCTTGGCTTGTGACCAGAGGTCGTTCTGTGAAATGTCCATGCATATTTATTTATTTATTATTTACATTACACATACTATAAATGTGTAATGTCATTAGCAGCCAATATGCTCCTATTACACCACGTGCCAGATCACAAAGATGCTGATTTTCAATTGGGTCCTATGTTACTCGACAAGGTAAACTGCCACGAGTTCTGATTTATGATGTTACTAACTAAGATATTGCATAAAATTGCGCGTTATTTAATTTCTGTCTGTGTGGGAATTTTAAAATAATCTTTACTTGTTATTTCGTTAAATTCTAGTTAATTTAATATCTTGAAATTCAAGGCCATTGACTTATGTCTATTAGTTGATAGTTAAATATAATTAATTACATTACATATACATTAAATATAATTAACGTATTTTATATTGTACCTGTTTAATACACAATAATGTTATAACTGTTTCAGTATTTTTATTCTCGACACAGTGGCTTAGCTATAAAATGCAATGAAATTACTATTAATATTTATTTACAAAAATTACTATTATAGGCTCTTCGACACGAGCGCTCTGGGTGGCGCGCCACGTAAGTAGCGGCAGGATGAGTTTGAAATTGTCTATTAATGAAGTACGAGTTAGAATGATGATTGTCTGAAAGGATTAACACGCTTTGTTTCTCTAACATAAGATTTCAAAAATAATAAAAGTTATGGCTAACGTAATAATCCTCAAGACAGGATTTCACCTCATAAGGCTGGTTTTAGTGTCACGCGGACCGTCGGTACGGATCGCTCCGTATAGACCAATCTGTATTAAGCTTAAGGAGCGTTTTAGAGTAATGTGGACGGGTCCGTACGGACGACCGTGCGGACCGCTCAAATTTTCGTTTCGTCATCCCTCAAATTGCCGTATAATGTGACAAATTCTCCCGCGATGGCTCTCTGCTCCATTAAAGGGTGAACATGCAGTCTTTTTCTTTGCTTTGTAAGGGCGCAAGAAGGCTGATAACGTGAAAAACTAATAACGCCGCAGCCAGTGGCGGATGTCTGCGCGCCTCAGATAGCTGAGATAGCTCACCGCCTATGTGTCAGTGACAGAAAAACAGGTCTTCAATTTTTAATAGACACAGGAGCCAACGTCTCCGTGTTACAAAGATCTAGAAAATCCTTTTTCATTCACAATGATCTTAGTACATGTTTGCATGTTTTTATACGCACAGATGCAGACCGATTTCGCCCGGAGATGTACGCATTTATTATCAATAAATAAATACTCATCCAACAAAGCTTTTATCTTCTACCAATCCCATTAACCCTAAAGCTACTCAAAGCTTCAATTTTATGTTTCTTGAGTAATATAGGGCAATAACTAATAACACCCACAACATTGAATGCATTGCGCTCGTCTGTACACCGTGGTGGTCAGGACGATACTAAAACGGTATACGCGGACGATCAGTGCGGATCACGTACGAGCGGAGCGATCGGTACTGACGGTCCGCGTGACACTAAAACCAGCTGAAACTGACACCGGATTTGTAATCCACCATGTCTATGCCATTGTGTCTACACCACTCGGTTTCTCACTTTTCACCTCGGTGCAATCAATTAACACTTTAGATTTTAAGTATTCAGACATTTTAAATGATTCTGGCAACGTCGCTTCGATTATTTCTCTTGACGGCCAAAAAATTGCGTTCCGTGATCGTGCTTCTAGAATAGTTAAAATGGTACAAAATATGCGCGAAACTGTTAAAACATCTACTCCATAAAACTCGGATATCTCACTGGAGGACATCCCAGTTTTCACAATTAAAATTTTTATTATAATTAAAGTCTTTATGACTTTTTATTTACTAGCTTTTAACATACAGAACAATGAATGTAACGGACAACAGTCCTGCCGGTACTATTAAAACTCACCACTAGTGGCGCTGCATTCTATACGCAAATAGCCTAACATAGTAAAATTTGAAAAAACCGGTCTGTTAGTCAGCCCGTGGCCATATTGTATCTCTGAAACGGTGACAGCTAGAGTGCTAAATTTTTATCAGTTTTTTTTGTGTATATAGTCACATTAATGCTGATAAATAAGTTATAATTATTGTTCTTGCTAACCAGGCGGGTTGGCACAGGGTTTTTTTTCGAGTGTATCGTCTGTCACAGAGGATGTTATAAATAAAATAAATAAATGAATATTCATGGACATTTCACACAACGTCCTCTGGTCCCAAGCTAAGCTTATATGCTTGTGTTATGGGTACCAGAATACGGATAGAATACATAAACTACTTTTCTTTTGTAAATACATACTTATAATACATAGTAAACACCCAGACGCAGTACAAACATTTGTATGACAATTAAAAACATCGCACAAATGATTGTCCTGACCAGGAATCGAACCCGAGACTGATTGATCATTGATTGATGATGATGACTGAATTATCTGTCTGATGTATCCCTTTGCCGACTTTTACAGCACCTGTAATGTTTGTTATACTTATTGTATTTTCTACCTTTTCTTGAAATTTTGTATATAGATTCTGTAGTATAATTTAAGTATTTCTTATGTATCTTATTACCTTTCTTTGTTTTTCTTTTATACTATTTTGGTCTTAAAAATGTGTAAAATTTTAATGTTTATATTATTGTGAGTGACAAATGTCATGTCACAAATCTTTTACTTTTTTTTATTAATTTATTTATTCTTAAAACGATAGAGGTTGAATGACATTTGTTAACCTTATATTTTTCTTCTCTTAAAATTTGAATTGTAGAATTCTGGTATGGAATTAAAGATTTAAATTTAAAAATTGAAATTCGAAAGCTTTGATGGATCTTGAGAAGATTCATTCTGCTAGAGGAATTGAGAGAGAACGGTAGACTGTTCGGATTCTAAGTTTTCCTGTGGATACTAAAAGGCATTCGGCTGGAGGAATTGAGAGAGCACGGTTGACTGTCCGGATTCTAAGATTTCCTGTGAATAGTGGATTGTGAATCATTCTAGAAAGGTCAGTGACTTAATCTTTAAACTCTGCAATACTTGAACTCTCCAGGCCTAACTACACTTAAGGTCTTGGACTTACTTTCGGAGTGGATTGAATCTCAATAATATAGCTGACTGCCACCACCTTGCTCTTGGGGAGCCTTTGCCGTTACTGCTATCATTGACTAATACCGCCTGCTGCCGTTGCCACTATTGATGAGGTTGACGAACTGAGTTGAAGACCTAACGAATAATATTGCTCAACCGCCATACCAGAATCCCAACTAGATTAATTTTTTTTAACCCCAAATAGATTAATTTACGTTTACCTTTCCTTTTTTTTTATTTAAAGTGTGTTTTCCTTTTTTAATATAAACTCTAAATATTATCTTAATTCTTGTATTTTTTTGTTACTTGTTAGGGTCCTAATAGTACCTTACAAATTAACAATTGTGACTTGCCTCTTTCTCTCTTGAAGGAGTGCAACGTTACACACCCTGGGATGGAAAAGGGGTGGGAATTGTGTTTTTAATCTGTCACTACACAGATAAATAACTTTATACATTGATATAAATAATTTTTTCCACTATTAACATAGCAACTAAATTGCAAAAATTTATAAATTAATGTAAGTTGGGTTAAGTTAGAGACCTATCAGAATTCGTGTCAATATGTTACTATTACCATGAGATGGTTAATAATTTATATCGCTAACTATAAATAACGTTATCTTTAGAAAAACAAATTGCTAAATACATATTTAGTTGTTAAGTCTGCATTAAATCGTAAAAACAACGATGCATGCAAAATATCGTTTGTTATTTTTACTTGAAGTAGGATTATACTCGTAGGTATATATTATAACAAGACATCTACATAATTTTAATTACTAAGGATATAGTACGGGATCCGTGGTACATTTTTTTCACTTGATTACTATCAAGCTGATTTTCCGTGAGTAGCATTATTATGACGAGACGCCCAATAATTTTCTATTCCAAAATCTCGATTGTGGTATAGTTACCACGCCGAATGATGATCCCTATGACGTTTCAACTGACAGTTGTATTTTTTTTTTTTTTTCTTTTGGCACAGGTTGGGAACCTTGGCCACATCCAAAATTTGGGAAAGGAATTAAACAAAAATATGAAACGAAAATTTGGAATAAGGAAAAGATCAGGAGAGTACATACATTATATTTTCATATTTTTAAATATAAAATCATATTTTTTTTTTTTATATTACTTAATATTATTAATAAAAATATCTTACAAGCTAATAATGAAATTAGAATAGTATCTTATATTACAGTTTAATATTATTTTGTACAATAAAAGAATCTAGAGTAGAATATATAGAAGGGTCTAAGGAAGAAAGAAGGACATTAATATGAGTAGGGAAAGGAATTTTAAAGGCCATGAGACTATTTAGTAGAGTGGAATGGTCATAAAGTTCACATGAAAAGACAATATGGTTTAGGTCTCCAAATTCACCACAAGTACAAGACGGTTCCGAAATAATCTTGATTCTGGCAAGATGTGCTGGTACGCAGCAGTGCCCCAGGCGCATTCTAATGATAACCGTGGTCGTCCTTTTACCAAGTCTTAGCTTATTAAAAGCAGGATCACAGAACCAAGGTGTTAAAGAAACGTTAGGCTGAATAGTTTTATATTGTTTGACTTTTGCTTTGCTAGAGAGTTCCCAAAGTTTTTCCCAAGAATCTTTAAGATAGATTCTGGGAAGGGCCAACAAATCTTGGGGAAGGATACAAAATGGAAAATGGTCACCACATTGCACTGCTTCACTTGCCATTTTGTCTGCGCGTTCATTGCCATTAATTCCACAATGACTGGGTATCCAGACCAGATTAACCTGAAGTCCAGTTTCAGCACACAAAAATAACTTATATCTAGCTTGGAAAATCAATGGATGTAGGTGTTTAGTTTTACATGGAAATGGACTTTGTAGTGCGCTCATAGAATCGGAAAAAATTACAGCTCGTTGCAGTTTAAGTAATAAAATGTATTCCAGCGCCTTAACAATTCCAAAGCATTCTCCAGTAAATACAGACGTTTCACAAGGAAACTTGATTTTTTGAACTATATCGAATTGCTTATGGTAGACGCCTACTCCAACCATACCAGATTGGCCGTGTTTGGATGCATCTGTATAAATCTGATGCCATCCCTGCCATCGATCTTCTACAATGTAATTAAGACAGTTGTATTAGTTATGCGAAATAATTTCGATAAAATATTGTTTTTTTAGGCAAATGTCATGTCAATCAGCCAGGTCATTCAACATAATAAGCAATATTTATTTATTTTGAAAAAAAGACTACGCGCATTGATGGACATAAAACACTAGATAAAAAAGTAACAGAAATAATAAATCGAGATGTACAATACGAAAATATCATTGACCAACCGTTAATAATAAACGTCACGGATAGCTGCAGTTCAGACTCAGATTTTGAAGATCCGATTGACCCTGTATCAGATTCAGATTGATATAAATAATATACAAACTCAAAGCATTTGTTTTATTTTTCCAACAAATTATCGATATTTTGTTTATCGATGTGTCCCTTCTTAGTCGATAACAGCTTGACGACGTAACTTTTGCAGCACGTACCATGTACATTTGCATTGAGTTTTTTTCTATTATTTCCGTTATAATTTCTTAATATTCATTTTTATAATTTACAATGGTACACAATTATGATTTTTTCGACTTTTTAATGGACCACTAAAGGATTTGATGTGATAGGACGTCAGTATAATGTTAAGCGCTAACGAACTGTCATAGGGATCATCATTCGGCGTGCGGAGTATAGCTAACAGGAACAAGGATAAAATATCGTACTACCCGTAAAAAAAAGACGTAAGTGAACTTGCGTCAAAAATTTCTAACAAAAATTTCAAAAAAATCACTTACTCCTTTCTTCCAGTAATAGTACGATATTTTATCTTTGTTAGGTAACATGGGCGTGCACTCTATTAAGGCACAAAAGCACTACTTTACTTGCCATTCACAGATATTTTAATAAAACGTTCGTATGTTTAAGATGACTTTATTAATTTATTTACTATTAATTAAACAAAATATTAGGTATAACTTAAAAACGCCTAATAATTCATAAATAGCACCAATATGTGCTTGCAAATTGCTTTTTGCCAGGCGTTTGGCGAAGGAATAATATTAGCGTAGCTAGCAAGCTCGGCGCCGCCCGCCTGCCATGAGTTCATATGTATGTAGAAATTTTGGTGTCCGTGCACAGTTCGCAAACGCACACAGGCTTGCATATTGAAGACGCCTTGAACCGGAACTTCTGCCGTATGCTTTGGCGATCGGATGTTTCCGCGAGTATTCGGCGTTCGTTCGTTACCTATTATAATCCGAATAAATATATTAGTCGGAAGTCTAATAAATCACGTATGCATTTTTGTTTAGTAAGGTTTTATTTATTTAAATAGCAGAAATATTTTGGTTCGACGGAGGCCATTTTATTTTTTCGTGTGATTCATTGAACTGTTTAATATTGAGTTTCTGTAATTTTATAATTGTATGGATTTTCGTTTGTTGATTTTAAAATGTTATTTGATTGTGAAATGTGTGTTGATAGTGTGTGTTTGTTAAAAATTAAAAATAAGAAGTTCTCACAATTGTCATTTGAAAAGATTCAAATTGTGTCTAAAGGACAACTAAGCCAGCAAAAAGGTAGGTAATTTAACTCGAAAATTTCATGTTAAAAGTTATGAAACGTATGTACATACGTACATGTGCGTATGTATGTACGTACGTAGTTATTGTTTAGTAATTCTAGTACAGTGTGGACTGATTCGGGATATTCAGATTTAAATTTGTTCTGTTGGCATGGTTTCCGACTTAGAGATCCGTCGCGTGGCTATGCTAAAAATCTATAAAAGAAAAAGTTTTTGTGACTGCCTACTCTCAGTTACGTTCCAGTGCACGCCGCTGTTAGGTAACAATAACAGAGGTCTGTTAGCTACCACAATCGAGATTTTGGAATAGAAAATTATTGGGCGTCTCGTCATAATAAAGCTACTCACGGAAAATCAGCTTGATAGTAATCAAATGAAAAAAATGTACTACGGATCCCGTACTTATATAATTATACATTTTGCAAGAAACACAATTTTGTTTGTTTTAGTTCTAATATTTTAACAAAAGCAACGATCAGCGATTTGAAAAAATTATGTTGGTCAGTTGATTTCGCAACAAATATTATAATGGTATCAATTCTAACAGCACAACTAAACATTGGTTCTCTAAAATTTGCTTTAAAGACCAAAAAAAGAAAATAACAGCAAACTTACAATAATCAGATTAGTTTGAAATTTTGCACACATACTCGTATTAAGAATGGCAGGACAATGCAGTCATGTTAAATAATATTTATGATTTTCAAGCGTGGTTTTTTTTGGTTTTTGAAGCCGATGCATTAAGAAGATTATATTTTCGACTTATTCTAGGGAATCAAAACCTACAAGTGATTTCCCATTACCCTAGATACTTGAAATTTTGAAGAATTGATTATGGAGAATTGATTATAGAGAATTGATTATGGAAGTATAAACATATTATTATTATTATACCTACTTATGAAGTAGCTGAAATGAAGGCGATTCCCTATATTTCGACTAGAAAATAAAGTTGGTAAAGTGGTTTAAGCGAAATATCCTGTACTTAAATTTTATTGCATTATGTTTTCGGTCTAGTACCGGAACCCTAAGTGTGCAAATCCACCTCGCTCTTTGTTTTTCACCGGTTTCCCTCAATGGGACATTTCTGCCAGCATGCCAATGGTTTAGGTATCTCGGATCTTTGATATAGAGTGATGGCAACGTAGACCGCGCGGTAAAGCACAAGGTTGTTGCAGGATGGATGAACCGGCGGCAGGTTATAGGGACTATCTGCGATCCCAAAGTTCCCCTTAAAATAAAGAGTAAAATCTACAAATCGGTAATAAAACTTGCTGTCGTTTAAGGCACCTCATGCTGGGCAACAAAAGCGATGATGATATTTGTGATATCAATAGAAAGAAAATAAGAACTGAATATAATAGATGAAGTCTTAAAGTGATGCCAGTGACAGAAAAGTTTAAGAGTGAACGGCTGTCCTGGTATGGTCATATAATGAGAGGAGAGGAAAGTAATATCGTTAGGAGAGTTCTGCATATAAATGTAGAAAGAGAAAAGTCTAGAGGAAGACCTAAGAAAAGATGGATGGACTGTGTGAACGAGGACATGAAAGAAAGAGAAGTTAACACAGATATGACGGCTGATAGAAGACCATTGAAGAAAAAGACATATTGCGCAGACCCCAAATAATGGGATAAGAGCAGGAGAATGATGATAAATATGTATTTATGAAAAATAAAAAGAGTATAATGTGATTATCTATATCTGGTACCAATAATACAATCATAGAAATATAGCTTACCTTGGGACCAGAGGTCGTTGAGTGTAAAAACCATAGATAATTAGTAAAGAAAATGTTCGAGTAAGTATAAATATTGTATTAGTATAACCCTAGTCTATCTATTTGGCTTCCTTTTATCCGAAACCAAGCACCCTGGACAGAAAACGGAGTGACCACACTTTTATTTTGAATCCACCACAACAACGACCTGATAAAGAACTTGTGAGTAGGTAAATAATAATTCACGATTAACCTGAGTTCATTAAAATTTAAATTCTATGTTACTATTCATCTGATTACTTTCATCTGATTGAAGTAATCAATTTTCACAATATTTTGCTTACCACACAGATTATTACACATTGTTAGAAACTTGGCATGTGAATTTAATAAATACATTAATAATTACAATAAATACAAAAACAAATTGTATACATTTCCATTATTTAGTATTATCTGCTAAGATATATTTACAATATGTTATTCTTGAATTAATAATCCTATATTATAAAGCTGAAGAGTTTGTTTGTTTGAACGCGCTAATCTCAGGAACTACTTGGTGCGAATTGAAAAAATCTTTTTGTGTTGGATAGTACATTTATCGAAGAACGCTATAGGTTGCTTAACATCACGCAGCGAAAAATAGGAGCGAAACATTAGTGAAAAGTATTGCAAATAAGGGGAAAATTTTCATAATTCCACGTGTCCGAAGTTGCGGGTAACAGCTAGTACATACATAAATGTAAACTGGTTGCACTCATAAATATTTCTTTATAAATTTATTTATTTTTACACAAAGTTTTCCGTGTAGTGAAGGTGACGTTAAGAATACAAGTGTCACCACCCCATCTCCTTCCAAGGGTGCTGTAAAAGTCAGCTAAGGGATATTGCACACAGACAACATCCTCTGTGAGAAACGGAAAATTCTAAAATAAACCCTGAGATGTATGAAGCCTATTTGGCCTATTTTTAATCGCTTCTGCGTTGAAAGTCTCTAATGTAATGTTCTATTTGATATTATTATGTCGTCATCATTCTTCTACCCTTAAACCGTTATTTGGGGTCGGCGCTACATGTAATTTTCTTCCATACCCATTTCATACATAAATCATTCATTCATTCTGCTCAGTCCGACCTCATATCTGTGTTCACACCGTTTTCTTTCATAATTATCCTCTATCATACTTTTATGTAATATTCTCTTACTATTAACACGTTTTTATTATCTCGGTACGCATCTATCAATGTATTAACCTATGTAACGGAGTATTTGAATGCGATTTTCACCAACTTGCAGCCGTTGGATTAAGACGATACCAAAATAGCTTCGTGCAATTTTCTATGTACGAAGTTTTCATTGTTTCTTTAGATTGAATGGCTAGAGCTCTAATTTTTAAGTATATGTTTTTTCAATATATGATCTAGGATCGCATCAACTCAGAAACACGATTGAAAAAAGTTTTCTCGATAGAAAATCTTGGCGAAACAACCTCTCAAAATTTTTATTTTTTTCATTTGTCGGTCTATTATCGCGTATTAACTAATGAAATAACTTTAAAAACATAAGTAACTATTATATATAGAAACACGTAAATCAGAATTAAAATATATTTAGTAGATTTTGAGTAAATAGGAAAAGTATCCCTAATTCTTTATTTTCTGTACCTACTGGCTGTGTTAATATGTACGTGTCGGCGATGATATACGATAATATTGATGTAGGCCCTTAATCTGAAATATTGCACACATAAAAGGACCGATGACAATGCAATAATTTAAAATAATTATCAGGATTTTCATGTGCCATTGGTGCCAATTCTAGGTATTCAACCAAACTTTACTAAACTAAATTTGCTTAGTTCAAAAACTAAAAAACACGCATGAATATCCTGAATATATTTTTAAATAATTGCATTGTCATAGGTCCTTGATATGTATGCAAAATTTCAAATCAATCCGACTACTGCAAGGTGGTGAAAATCGCGTTCAAAGATTCCGTTACATAGATTAATACATTGATAAATACATACCGAACTTATAAAAGCGTGTTAAAAATAAGAAAAACTAACTTTACATCATTTGTATTAAAAATATATGTATAAATATAGATAGTACTTGTATCATGATGGTTAAAATAAAACTACAAACACGCGCAAATGCAGACACACACACACACAGTCAGACATTCATCCCACTTATTCTAATTTAGTTATTATTATGCATGCTATATTATTATTTACGAATAAGGTTTTTAACTGTAATTTAATATTGTGTTAATGTTTACCCGCTTACCTGTGTTCTATAATTTGTTGATATTGTAGTAAGGCACTGGTTCTTGTAATACTAGACCAATGCCGATAATTTTAAAAACAAAAAAAAATAATAGTAGGATAAAACCCATTAGAAAAGGAGGAGAATATTATAAAAATGAAAGGAAAAATAATTTACGGGCGATCTGAGGTCGGGAAGGGGATGGAGGGTTTTAGGGGTAAAAAATGTTTTTTCTCGATTTCTGGCAAAACTAATAGTCCTATCGAAAAAAGTCAGAAGGCAAAGTTGTAGGTAATAAAAAGATCTAAAACTAATAAGAATAGTAAGTAGTCTAAAACTAATAGTAATATTTTTTAAAGAAAATATTACTATTTTTAAGTTTAAGTTGATTGATTGGTCTCTATTTTTATCTGTATCAATCAAATCAAACAAAAAATAGTAATATTTTCTTTAAAAAATAGTATGCTTAACATACCATATAACCTTAGGATTAAAATTGAATGATATTTTAGTGCATTTTCTGAAAAGATTTTCTATAGTAACATATTATTATTTTTTTACCATCGGAAAGTAAAGATTGCAACGCACAGGAAGCATATCAACTTTTATAATACTCTCTCTCTCTCTCTCTTTTTCTAATGGGTTTCATCCTACTATTTTTTTTTTCACTTTTTATTATTTTTAAAGCTATCTGCACTAGCCTATACAGTTCATATTAGTAAAGGAACTAGAGTAGTTTTAAGCAAAATGTAACATTTTTATACGTGACAATAAAGATTTATTTATTTATAGTTTTGATAGTAAGATAGTTCAGTTAACATTGACGAATTGTGTTATTGACACTATCAAAATTATTTGTTTAGTCAAGTTTAGTTTAGTTGCGCGCGTAGAAATGGTACCATTGTTATATTTCTAAGTTATACTAGGAGACCAGTTGTAAACAAAGGAATCGTTGTCAAACTAATACCACCTTGAGAATACAGTATAGTTACGGACTTTGTTCGTGAATATTAATATATTACGAAATATTAATTCGACATTCGACAACTCGCTACGCTTCGTAATTAACTGATTAATTATACATTTACTAAGTATTTAATAAATACATAGATTTTAAAGAAACTCGTGATATCAGGTTATGCAACTCAGGTAATAAGAGGGTACTGTACTCCTAATTTAGGTATTTGCCTTAGGTATTGCTATCCCTATTCCCGAGCACCGTGATGAAAGGGACAAATATAGCTGAAGCAGATCTTACCTACAAATTCTTTGAAAAAAAGACGTTTCGTACTCCCCTTTTTTCTTCGCGAAAGTTAAACCGATTTTAATTGTTTTTACGCTATATTATAGATGAAGAGTATATCTATGCTTGTATTACTTTACAGAGTACAGTACCCTCTTAAGCCAGCCCATTAACGTCCCACTTTTGGGCACGGGCCTCCTCCATTTTTCAAAGGGTTATGGTGTACCATACTGACCAGGCGTGTTGGCACACGGTTTATTGTCGAGGTTTCCGTCTCTCACAGAGGATGTTATCTGATAACAATGTCTCTTAGTTGGCTCTTACCTTGGTAGGAAAAGGGGTGGTGACACTTGTATTCTTAATCCGTCACCACACGGACAGTAGACTATTGTATATGAACAAAGCTGCTACCTACATTCTTGTCAAAAAATAGCTATAATACGAAAAATTACGAAATTATAATCCTACTAAGTATTTTATAGTTATGATTAGGTTAAAGGATAATATGTTTTCAAGTAGGTAGTTTCAAGAGGTATGATATAATTCGTCATTTGTAAGCTCAACGAAAAATGGTACCGACTCTACGTGAACAACTAAACTTAACTAACAAATAAAATTGATTGTATCAGTAACACAATTCGTCAATGTCAACTGAACTTACTTATTATGAAAGCTGTGTATTATTATAACTAAAGATATTAATTAAAATAAATATGTACAATGAGCTAGCCATTTAATCAAAATACACCATAGTTATTTTAATTTTTTTGTTAAATTTAGGTGTGCATGTTGAAATGGTATCAAGGCCTAAAAAAAATAGTAGCTTATAAAAAATAGATGCTGTATACTAAGGGAGCGTTTACAAAGAAGGCTTGATTTTTCGAAAAGTGAAGCGTCTATTTTAGTTTCAATTTATCCCGTTTCCTTTACTCATCGATAGCTGAAAAGTCTCCAAAACGTCAGGATAGATTGAAAACAAAACAAACACGTCTGAATTCGTTTCCAAAGAGTTTTATTTAAAACGAATTGCACGTTATTCTAGAAAATTTGCGTTTACAAAGACATCTATAAATTTAAAGACTATAATAATTATTTTTTTCTTCTTATCTATGGCACAGTTTCTTAGAAAGTTTAGTTTTCTATTTTGCAAAATATATTATCTCCTTTTTACCCTTTACTGATCCTTACAACCCTGAAAGGAAATGGGAAGGTGGCATTTACATTTTAATTTCACTACTATGTTAATAAGTATAAATGAAAATTAAACTAATTAATGCGGTTTCAAACACGAATTGTTATTCAAAAATTAACAAAAAAAACAACTTACCAAATTTAGTAAAATTCAAAAATAACAATGTTTTTAATAACCATTATTTTCACAAACACTTAAATCCACATAAAGTTTCCGTGTTTTAATCTAAATATTATGAAATTATTGGCACGTGCGTCGCTCTCTGTATAGTCTCGATGACTGACTTATATTAGCGTATTTCCGACATAAACACCTTACTATAGTGAAAATAGATAAACATTATATTGGACGTGTTTTCCCATTGAATGATGATGAGATGAAATATTCATGACACCACACCCCTTATGTTTGAATAAAACTACTTTTTACGGATTTAGACCCTTATAATTGTTCTAAATTTTTATTTGCGTCTAAATCCGTAAAAAGAAATGAGTCGAGCAAATGTTACAATATATTACACCCATTATATTATTATTATTATGATTTCACGCTGTGTTAATGATTAAACTATGGGTACCTACGTTTCTGACTGAATTTTTGTCCGCAGCTGCGTCCGCCTGAACAGCGATTCTATTAACTGTACATTATGCATTTAGAAAATTTTTCCCCGTTTTACAACATTTTTCGCTGGTGCTTCTAATAGTCGCAATAGTGTTATATAGCCTATAGCCTTCCTCGATAAATGTAGGTACTATCCAACATTGAAAGAATTTTTCAAATCGATGTTGTAGGTAGTTCCTGAGATTACCGTGTTTAAATAAACAAACTCTTCAGATTTCTTGTGTAGAAGATATTCGTAATACCAACCAGGCGACTAAATAATAATAATAAAAAAATTGTTGTAGTGTCAACTGATATACATAAACTGGATAATTTTCATCTCTATAGATAGCTATCTAGAGAGCAACGGTGACAAACTTGGTGACAGACGGACGTACAGATAGGGAGGTCTCGATAATAGGGTCTCGTACCAAATCACAAAACACTAGGGTAAATGGAAAATAATACGCCTCTGGTAAGACAAATGCCTATGGATAATGTTGGTTGGCCGACTTTTGCCAACATCGTCTGTGTGCATCCTGCCAATCCAATTCTTGGTAAAATAGAGTATATAACTTGTCATTTCACTATACAATAAAATTAGTTTGACCTTTATGAAGGACAGCCAGGACCAGTTAATTTTTACTTATCTCTACTTTGGAAGGGCCGCGCTGACCAGGCGTGTTGGCACAAGGTTTAGTTTCGAGGTTTCCGTCTCTCACAGTAGATGTTAAATACTTATATTGTCCCTTAGCTGGTTTTTACAATGCCCTTGTAAAGAAATGGGGTGGTGACACTTGTATTCTTAATCCGTCACCACACGGACCTATGTGAGCTTATATCTTCAAAACTACGCAACGGGTTTTGATGTTACGTATGTACGTTATGTACTGATGTTTAATAGATAAAGTGGTTCAAAGGATGGCTTATTTTTTGTAATTTATGAGCCTTTTATTTCCTAAATACCACGCGTAGGTACGATATTGCGTTGGTTTTATTTGTAAGAATGTTACTTGCTTAAACTAACCAGTAATTACTAATTGAGACTAAAATTAAGAGCTTATTTATGGAGTAGATATATTTATCTAATAATATAACTTTTTACATTTAATTAAAGACATCATTATGTTATGTTTGAGATAATATTTAAGTAATATTTATAAGCTGTAATTACAAAACCACTTAGCATTTTGAAAAAAAAATAGGTATGTTTTTACGCTACTTTTTGTTATAATTTTATGCAGTTATAAGACTTTTATGATAACTTTTAGATTAATATTTTTTTGTATAGCAAATTATCCAAGGACGATGGTAGCAATTCTATTGGCACAACCAAACTTCTGTGCTCTTTCTAGCCCATAATTATATCCAGCCCATTAACTCCACTGTTGGGCACAGGCCTCATCCACTTTGGGAAGTTTTATGGTCTTCTATGCCGCGCTGATTAGGCGTGTTGGCATGGTACTAAGCCAATTGTTATTATGCCATTCATGTGTCAAACAAGTAGGCTACGTGCTGCATGAGTGCCGTGCACGCGGTCTCGGGTTCAATTTCCGCTCGGGACAAAAAAAAACAATGTTTATAATTGTCATACAAATGTTTGTACTGCGTCTGGGTGTTTCTATGTATTATAAGTATGTATTTACAAAAGAAAAGTGGTATATGTATTCTATCCGTATTCTGGTACCCATAACACAAGCATTTAAGCTTAGGTTGGGACCAGAGGACGTTGCGTTGTGTGTGGGGAGGTGACACTTATATTCTTTTTGTCCGTGACCCCACGGACTTTCATAAATAAGACAACAAATTCTGTTGGACATTTTTATTGGTCAAAAATTTACGAAAGAACAAACAGAAAAACTATTTACACATAGACAGCTTGTCTATGTCTTATTAATTAATCAAGAAAGCTTTACAAAATATTTATGGTAACTTAGTAACAACTTTCTTTATAATACAGCCAAATAAAGACATTACCACACTTTCACGTCACGCAGTCGAGTAAAGAAAACATTTCAGATGAATTAATAAGAAATATCTACGTTGGAAGGACCTTTCCAATATAAAAGTATATTCCAAATGGATGCAGGTATTTTCAAAATATGTAACATCATCAGCTAGTAGACTACCGTTATCGTAAAGTAATTCTTGGTACGGGAAAGCTTTTAGCTAAGAAGCTTTTAGTTTTAGAGTGCTACATATTGATCCTACTGGTGACAACTTTTCCGGCTTTAACACTCACTAACTGACGTTTGCGATTCCTTAAGTGTGAAATTTTGAAAATTTCTCATATTTTTGCAACACTTTTAACAGATGCTTCTTACGCAGCATGATGTTTTATAGCCTAAAGCTTTTATCGATAAATTTTCTATCCAACACTGAAAGAATTTTTCATCAGCGATTCCTGAGATTAGCGCGTTCAAAAAATAAACAAACTATTCAGCTTTATAATATTAGTATGGATTCGAATTTCGAATTCTGTATTTTTTTTATACTGCAAAAAATTCCAAATTCGAATGAGTTTTTAAAAAATTTAATTTATTAATTACTTTTTATAAACATGAAATTCGTTTAGAAATATATAACTACTAAAAAAAATAACTTGCAAAGGTTTCTTAAATTCAATGTCGTTTCCTTGGCAGTGCCGTAATGGATTTAGTAAAATTAAATCAAAATAAGTAACAATACATCATAGGTGGTTTAATCCTTAACATTATAATTAGTTAGTGTTTCTTACATAAGAGAGATTGAAACTATTTTTCTTACTGATTTTCTATTTACAATTAATTATTACATTTCTGGACGATATATTATATATATTACAAGTACGCATTTTATTTTAAATACAACATGTTTATTACAAATTCAACGTCTTTACAAAGCTGTGAATTTTTTGTATGAACGGAACGCGCTAATTTCAGGAACTACTGGTTCGAATTGAAGTATTCTTTTTGTGTTGGATAGTCTATTTATCTAAGAAGTCTATAAGGCTATTTATCATCACGCTGCGACTAATAGGAGAGAAGTTTTAGTGAAAATTTTTGCAAAAAACGGGGATCATTTTCTGAACTCTACGCATAAGAAGTCACGTGCAGAAGGTATAATAAATCAATGGATAAATTAGATCTGTTAAAGAGAAAGTAGAGAAATAGTAATACATCATCATCATCATGTCAACCTATTGCAGTCTACTGCTGAGCATAGGTCTCTCCCAATTCACATCACAATATACGGTCCTGCGCCTTCCGCAACCAGTCCCGCCCTGCGACCTCCTTCAGGGGCCCAAGTCTGCTGTTACAATATTGTCATTGTGATCAGTCACTGATTGCATAATGGCGAATTTTATCAAGTTTGGTAGTCTACTCTTAATTTTTTGTCACAAATGACGCCATAATGGCGTCAGTGACTGATCATTGTGACAACATCGTAATAGCAGACTTGGGCCCCTGGTCGTCAGTCCATATCATAAGTATAGTACTAATGAGAAATTATTTTATTTACAAGAAATTATTAGATATTCTTAATTCCCTGTACATTGTTACTTAAAAATATACTTATTTTTTATTATAATAATTATTACTTAAGTAGGTATTTAGACACTATATAACATTAATTTTATTTATACTTAATCAAAGTCACACGGAAATATAAAATAGGAAAGTTGCGTGTTAAACAATCCTTGCTCACAATCCTTAGGCTAGAAACAGTGTAAGCCGACACCGCCTCCGCTGCACGTCGCGTTGGCAAAGTTGTATCTATGAAAATCTATGAATGATGCAGCATAGTGTTAGGTGTATTCATGCTAGCTAATGGTACCAATTCTACGTACACAACTAAACTAAACTTAACTAAAAAAATTAATTAATTGTGTTAATAACACGATCAAACAATGTAAACTGCATTTTCTTAAGGTCATAGCTCATTAGAGCCGGTTGGCACCCACTCCGCACCGCCTCGCCTCGTGCGGTTAGTATTCTTTATATGGATTTGTATGGGTATGCGCTCACTACATCAACTCCGTAGCGTCACCGGGTCGCCTCTGTCGTAAGCACTCCACGCGCGGACTGCGGGTGGACCACTCGGTGACAACTCGCTGCTCGCATGCTTGCCACGCGTTGACGGCGCATCGCCATCGCGCGGGTTCCTTCCTACCCTCCTTTCATACCCAATTTTTCTTTTTTAAACAAGTTGTACGTATTGTTTTTGCTTTCAAAATGAATAAACAAAAACTATTATGCCAATTGATAACAGACTACACGAAAATTCCTGGACTAACCGGTCTCCAGTCGTAGACCACGCGGCGTCCACCAGCGGCCAACGCGGGGTCCACTGGTTGACCGCGCGACGATTATTGGTAATAACGCGGTGTCCACCCGTGGACCACCTGTCGACAACTAGTGGACGCCGTGCGACGAGGCGGTGCGGAGTGGGTGTCGAGTGGCTCTAATGAGCTATGACCTTTATAGTGTAATATAGAATAACAATTTTAATTATTGTGAATGTGTATAGCAAAATTAATCAAATTACAACATAGTTGCTTTTATTTTTTAGTTTAGTTTAGTTGTTCAGTTGTTAGTGTATTGGTACCAATGAGACCGCAGCACCAATTTTATATAGCGCTAATGAGGTCATAATTTTATGTTTAAGGTTGTTATGGTGGCAACATTATTTTTCTTCCCATTTTTTGTCGACTCGGTAAGTTTGTGGTTCAATAAAACCATCATGCAGTACTTTGCGATTTTCTTTTATTTATTTCCACTAAAACTTTACTAGTATTTCATAAATACAGTTAAGCCGACCGACGCGCGATGGTCAGCGCAGACGTACGACTTAGCACTGCTTCCAGCCTTACAACAACTATAAAGATGCGATCATGATATGTAGGTATATAATACATGGCTTCTTAGGGTCTACGATAATTTGACATGGTCTTTACAAAACGCAATAAACTATGTATATTATACCGATAGACAGGCGAGACATTGGTACCAACTCCAAGTGAACAACTAAACTAGAAAATGAAAATACGTGTGATGTCATAAATAAATCAAATTAAACTGGACAAAATGATCACCATGAGCGGTACTTGAAACCTCGACCTCGGAACCGTTGCTCTTCCAACTGAGCTACCATGGAAACTGAGTACATGATAACTCCACAAATTTTCCACTACAATATTTGATTTATTAAGTAAAAGCATAGCAAGTCAAAAATTAACAAATTAAGTGTTGTGTATTTAGACTAATTGGCTATTTTATTGTGTACATTTATATTAATTAAAGTCTTTAGTCTATAATACACCGTTTTAATAATAAGAAACTTTAGTTTTAATTGTCGTTTTAATTGTGTTATTGATGCTATCAATTATTATCTGTTTTAGTTGTTCATATAGAATAAGATCACTTTAATGAAAAGTCGCAAATAATTGAGATGCGGTTCTTTGCTGCAAAAAAATTCAATCAATTTTTAGATCCACGCATTTGGGGATATAACCGAATTACAGCCATTTTTGAGCATTTTTGACTTACGCTAGGGAATCAAAACCCTTAGGTTACTTCACATTGCCCTACAAACTTGAAAATTGGCATAGACCAAGCCTACATAGTTCTGATATAGTTCAAAAACTTGTTGTGTGTTACCACATCACGCAAAAAAATTGTTTATATTAATATAATACCAACTTGTGGAGTAGCTAAAATGTAGGCGATTCCCTTTATTTCAAGTACAAAATTAAGTTGGTGAATTGGTTTAAGCATAATTAACGTTCTATTTCGTTGCTGTATAATATGTTTTTGTCTAGTAGGTACGGAACCCTAAGTGTTCTAGTTTATTTCGCTCTTGACAGGGTTTTTTTATTGTCCAATCGAAACTAAATACGTAGAACATTTTTTATTTCAAAATAAGGCATTATTACCTCACACCTGGCCTGTAATCTATCTGCGTTAAACAATTTTTTGTTCTCACTTGTATTTAGAGTTCTTACTTAAAAACGCACCCTTCATAGTTAAATACTTTAAGATCTGTAATTTTTATCAGCTACTTAATCCTAAGTTTAATTTCATTTAAATATTGTTCCGGATCATCGGTTATATAAGGTTTATTTGAAACCGCATTATCAGAAGCAATGATCATTATTTCTACTGGGTTTGATGTAAAAGTACTGTTCACTGGAGAATACGCTTTTTGTTGATCATTAACATTTAGAGGGCTGTCTAAATAAATCTTTCTATTACATGTTTCTCTTTTAAGTACATGAATACCATCTTTGCACTTTTCTTTGTCATTATCTAATGGAGTTCCTATATTCTTCTGTTCGTTACGTAGATGTATTGTAGATGTCGCTCTTACATTGATCTGTTCTCGGCTTTTGTAATATAGATTTGGATTAACTTGGCGCATTGAACTTTTTATAGAATTACCTGTAAATAATAATTTTAAGTTTAATAACAATAAAAGAAAATTGTCTGTATGGTGACTGATTAAGAATATAAGTGTCACTACCCCGTTTCCTCGCAAGGGTGCTGTAAGAGCCAACTAAGGGATACTGGGGGGCCATGGCAGGAAACCTCCCCGTTGGGCTCATCGTTTCCTTTATCTTTGGGATACGTCCCTGGAGATTGGAAGCTTTGCGCCTTGTGTCCCCTGGACTGTGTCAAATTCGCTCTTTTCCAAACTCTGGAGGGACCGCGTTTGGCGTAGACAAGTGTCCTGCCACAGTTGACCCAACGAAGGCGTCGTGGGATGGTGGACCTGCAAGGTCCGCGGCGGCGCTCTCATACCAGAGCGTCGCGAGAGTCGTCTTCGTCGTCTCGCTCCCGGTACTGCTCGCTTTTCCCCAGCTCCAGAAACAGATGCTTTTGTGTCCGCCGTGCCTTCCAGTACGCGCGCAATAGACGAGTCGATAATTGTCCGCTCCGTCCCCGCCGCGTCTT
Organism: Orgyia antiqua; assembly: GCA_916999025.1. Classification (NCBI taxonomy): domain Eukaryota; kingdom Metazoa; phylum Arthropoda; class Insecta; order Lepidoptera; family Erebidae; genus Orgyia; species Orgyia antiqua. The sequence continues at coordinate 1,413,744 of OU779865.1, forward strand.
CGTCTGCGGGGGCGAAGGGAAAACACGCGAAACAGTTAAGAAGGAGAGAGAGCCAGGCGGCCCATGAGGCTGCGGCGGCCCGGAAAGCGCCGCTGCTGAACCGGTAGACCCGCTGCCACCGCTTCCGCCTCCCCAACCACCTTGGGAGAGCGCCGAGGTCGGCGGCCCCGGCCGCCGCAGAGAAGTGGAGAAAGGCCGACGACCTCGCCTCTAAATTGTGCGAGGTTGTCGGGACGGTGGCCCGCGTCTCCAGGCCGGAGAAGTACGTGGAGATGCGCATCTTCGGCCTTGGAGACACCGCCACCAGTGGGTTGGTTGCCGCGCGGGTGGCAGAGGTAGGGGGCTGCCCACTTGAGTCAGTGAAGGTGGGGGTGATCAGCCGCCCACCTGGTCGCCAGGGTACGGTCTGGGTGAAGTGCCCAGTCCTGGCAGCCAATAAGGTGGTCGAGGCTGGTCACCTCCGGATCGGATGGTCCACCGCCCGGGCTGCGCTTTTGGATGCGCGGCCTGAGCGGTGCTTCAGGTGCCTAGTGCCAGGGCACTTAGCAGAGCAGTGTCACTGCGAAGTAGACCGCAGCGCACTGTGCTTCCGATGCGGGCAGCCCGGACATAAGGCTGCCACCTGCGCGGTAGAATCCGCATGTGCGATTTGTCTACCTGAAGGGGGCGAAGCTGGCCACCGCCTCGGCCACACAAAGTACCCGGCGGTTGCCAGCGCCTCAGTGTCGAGAAATAAGTCGGGTGGGGTTCTGCTCCCTGCCCCGTCTTCCTCTTCTCCGGCAGCAGCTTCATCTGCTGCCGTGGAGGCTATGGACGCCGCCCCCACCTAATGTGTGGGCGGCGTCCATCCGTGTAGCCCACGCGCGGTAGGTCGGAGGACCTGCCGCGCCTAACGTGGTGTGTGGCTTCTCACCTAGTGTTTCGGTGAGAGGCCATTAGCTTAAGCTGTATGCGGTGGTGGGGGGGCCTAATGTCTTCCCCTATCGAGTCGGGCCTCATCTATGGGGCCACCCCTTTGGCCTGGGTCGTGGTAAAACCTGAGTGACTACCACGGCCCGGGTTTCTGGGCGCGGAGAAACACCATGGGGTTTAGTGGGTAGTACGGCCGCCGTCGGGAGTCCCACACGAAGCCCGAAGGTTGCCCCAGCAACTGGACAGGCGAAGTGCGTCAATGCATTCCCCATGAAAAAAAATAAACTAAGGGATACTGAGAGACAGAAAACTCGAAAATAAACTCTGTCTCAACACGCCTGGTCAACGCGGCACAGTAGACTGTAACCCCTCCCAAAGTGGAGAACGTCCGTGCTCAACAGTGGGATGTTAAAAGGCTGGAGAGTGAATCCTCTTGGGGATACTTTTCGCTTTTGACTTTTGAGGACAGAATGTTCTGAATACATTCAAACTCCATAGATATTGGTACCAATTCTACTGACTCAACTAAACTTAACTAAAAATAAAAATTGGTAGTGTTATTAACTCAATTCGGTAGTAGTAACTTAACTGCGTTATTATAAAAATTGTGTCTTATATACTGACAATTTTGATTAATATAAATATGCATGACTAAGTAGCCAACAAATCAAAATACACTATAGTTGTTTTCATGTTTTAGTTAAGCTTATTTGTGCACGTGGAATCGGTACAATCACCGACAGAGTTCGATCAATGAAACTGTAAGGTTAAGTTTATCGAGAGTTAACTGTAAGGAATTATTTCAACAATTACAAGTAAATCGAAGTCCAATCAAACATTTCCATGGCATCCTTGTGAACTTTGAAATATCAAATTGAATTTAAACTTTGTAGCAAATGAACTCCAAACACGACGCTGCTGTTACTTCCTGTGTCTTTTAGTTGGCCAAATATGTGTAGCCAGAATTTCCACTTGTATTTGAGCAATAACACAATACTGAAAGATTTTACAGTATACGCTCCGTTTGGTGACGGATTAAGAATACGACCATCAACTACTCCATTTCTTTCCCAGGGTGCTGTAAGAGCCAGCCAAGGAACAATATAAGCAGTTATCGTCTACTTTGAGAGACTGACAACTTAAAACTAAACCCTGTGCCAATACGCCTGGTCAGCGCGGCACAGTAGATCATAGTTGTAGGACAAGCAGTGGACTGGAAAGAGAAATTTTTGGCAAAGAATCCTTAATCTTTTTTTTCTATACATAAATAAATGTCCCACTGTTGGGCACGGGCCTCCTCCGCTTTGGGAGGGATTATGGTCTACTGTGCGGCGCTGACCAGGCGTGTTGGCACTGGGATTATTTTAGAGTTTTCCGTCTCTCATAGAGGATGTTATCGATGTGCAAAATCCCTTAGCTGACTTTGATAACACCCTAGGGAGGAGATGGGGTGGTGACACTTGTATTCTTACTCCGTCACCACATGGAGGCAGTAGTCAGTGTCGTACGAAAGGTGTTAATTGCTTATATTTTTATAGCAGGCTCTTTCAGCACTTCGTGGAAGGAAATGGGGTAGTGTCACTTATATTCTTGATCAGTCACCACACGTACAGTATAATCTACCAATTGGTCAATTTAAAATCTTGTAACAGTGTTGTGCCCTTCCAGTATCACACAGTTGATTTCAAAGTATGTAGTTTTAGAACATATTATGTAGTTTAAGATTATACTAGCTGTGCCCACGACTTTTTAGCTGCTAGATGGCGTTGCAAGTAACCAAATTGAGGAATTTTATATTATGTAAATATCTCTTGATTGAGTGGACCGATTGCGATGAAACAAAGACTAAGGTTATACCTTGAGTTGTGTACAATTTTTACACACGTTAACATTTATATTTATAAGTGTTGTATATATTATGTGATGCGAGCACAGCCAAACAGACAAAAATTACAAAAATGCTGAAAATGGGTTCTGTCGGTTATCCTTTAACCATCAGATAATTTTTTATTTAGAAAATTTTTTCAATGTACAAATTCTTTTTTTCAACAGATTTATTTTATGTATCGATAGATAGTTTTAGAACATAGTATGGAATCTTTTGTGTTGTTGTATTCCTATGTGTATTTGTGTGCGAGTACGTATACATCGTAAGTTCATGTACTTTGTTGTAGCTGTCTTGGAAAAAAATTAAGAATAAAAACCTGAATTGGCTGTTCCGCTTGATGTCTGGATGCGAGCGCAGGCCATAGCTTTGTAACTGCAACGCAAAGCTGAGGTCCTCTCACTAGAGCCACAGCCCCACTGGTTCATAGTGCTCTAAAAGGAAGTCTGCTTACTTTAATATTTAGCTTAAAATAATATACCTTGGCATCCAGTCTCTGAAACCCCAACCACTCGTGGCTTGGTCTCGGTATACCTTACTGATGGCTCTTTATGTAATTTTATATTAACTACTACATAGAAAGACGACGAAGATTTAAAAAAAAAAAAAAGTATTAAAATAAATATCACGGACATTTCACACAACGTTCTCTGGTCCCAAGCTTAGCTTATATGCTTTGGTTATAGCCGGTATAGGTACCAGAATACGGATACTTATACTACTTTTCTTTTGTAAATACATACTTTTAATACATAATAGAAACACCTAGACGCAGAACAAACATTTGTATGACATTTATATACATCACACAAATGATTTTCTTGAGAAATAAAATAGTATTTCATTGAATAATCACCTTAAAAGCATCTTTAAACTTGTTAGACATAATGTGATAGAATATAGGATTGATACACGTAGACATGTAGTAGAATACACCAGATATATAAGTCAGGAATGAGTAAACAAAATGTAGTATAGGTGACTTCGCTAAATGTTGTTCTGTAGTTCCATAAATAGCCACCAGGCGCTGCGCGTGGAATGGTGCCCAGCATATAAAAAATGCCACCACAACAGCAACTGTAAGAAAAATATTGTTAAAAGACACACGGAAATTACCGAACAGTAAAAACTTATTAAGTTTATTAAATTTTTCAAAAACACGTTTCAAAATCCTAAATATTTTTCTATTGGCATTGGTCCATACTTATGCGAAAATGGGATTAAAAGACTCTAATTTGACGATATCGTCGGTCCTCCTTGTTGGGTGCCGCCCCACGCAGCAATACAACTGAGCTGACCTATTCATATTTTTGTGATAGTCACTCTTAATTAGCTTACTCTATTCAATGTAACTCGTTTATTCAAACTTCGTGGATTCAATCAAAATTTAATTTATACTCACCCAGCATTTTGATAACCTTCCTAGTAGACTGACTATGTTGTCTTCTTAACTTGTGATTGTATTCTACACTTATATCGATGGATTTTTGACTTTGCGTCTTTATTAAGTTCGTTTCTCTTAGCTTCAATCCAATTAATGCGTACAATACTGATATTAGAATCATTGGTGCAAAGAAGAAAAAAAAAGTTGATATTTCAAAAGAATGCTGTATTATTACTCTCGTCTGTAAACACATGGTGACTCCACTATAACTTTTAATCCCAAACTGTAGAGCTTGAGGCAAAGCTAATCCGAAAGATACTATCCATAACAGCACTACATGTCTCGTAGCACGTGAGAGTTTAGACATTTTGTAGGACACAAATGGGTGACATATAGCCAAATATCTTTCCACAGTAAATAATGTTATTGTCAATACACTTGCATTTGTAGAAGTTTCAGCAGCTAGACCTCTAAGTACACAAAAACTATGCCCAAATACATAAGGCCATTTAGACCAAATAGAATATATTTCTTGGGGCATTCCACTTATAAGCAGCAATAAATCTGATACGGCCAGACTGAATAAATAATAATTAGTTGCTGTATGCATACTTCTGTTCCGTACTATAACAATACACGTAAGAATATCTCCAAGAAGCCCTACTATAAATATTAGGCAGTATGTTACTGTTATTGGTAGAACTATTAACAGTGAGTCCCTCTGTGGTCCAAATATCTTGGTTGGGTCTACTGTTGATAAATCAGTTTGGTTTGTGGAATTCATCATGGCATTAAGCCTGCTCATTTTTATTTTCAATCGTTATTTCAATATTTCCCATAAAATATTTTCAATTCCATGTTAGATAACATCTGAAAATTAAGAAAAATTATATTACTGTCTTATTACCGCTCCAGATTTACACGGACAGATTTATTGTGGAAAGTTTTACACTGTACTAGGTGTCCTCACATTTGGATTGCACTACACTTATCATAAAAAGAAATTGATAAAATGGCTGTTGTATGAATATAGAAAATTTTCCCCGTTTTTTTTCCCACATTTATTAACTGATGCATCGCTCCTATTAGTTACATCGTGATGTTACATAGTCTATAGACTTCTTCGATAAATGTAATATTCAACAGTGATAGAATTTTTCAAATCAGACCAGTAGTTCCTGAGATTAGCGCGGTTACACAACAAAACGGGCTTCGTGGCGTAGTGGTTCATGTACTGGACTGCCGTTCACAAGGTCGCGGGTTCGATTCCCGCTTGGGACAATCATTTGTGGGATATCCATAAATGTCATACAAATGTTTGTACTACGTCTGGGTGTTTTCTATGTATTATAAGTAAGTATTTACAAAAGAAAAGTAGTTAATGTATTATATCCGTATTTCTGGTACCCATAACACAAGCATAATAAGCTTAGCTTGGGACCAGAGGACGTTGTGTGAAATGTCCATGAATATTTATTATTATTATTATTAAAACAAACGAACGAGCGAACTCTTCAACTTTATAGTAGTTATAGCTGAAAACGATTCAGTCTATATGTATAGGTCTATGGCCTCAGCAAGTTACACTATCACCCGTATTCACAAACAATATTTACCTAAGTAAGTACATAAGTGTTGATACACTGTGCAGAGTGTAACACTTCTCAGTGGGTTCCGTTCATCGAGCCTTTATATTCATAGACAAAACTTAGCTATGCGTTCAGTTTAACAAACGCATAGTGCGCTTCACCACGTAAGTATTGTTTGTGAAATGATTTTGCTACCCCTGTGCGTCCATGCCTACTATGAGACCTCACAGTAGCGTTTGTGAATACGGCTGTATAACTTCACGGCGGTAATAGCATTTATAGATCAGGCCAATAATTCTAGTAAATTCCTTTCGCTTGAAACAAACAAACAATAGATTGTTTTCTCTTTATAATCTCTAGGTGCGTACTAATACTATAAAGCTGAAGAATTTGTTCGTTTGTTTTGTTAAATAGCTTACCGGCCTTGGTAAGCTAAGGGTTGTACTCCTTGTACTAGGAGAAACTTGCGAACAATTGCCCTAATGGG